>CM035630.1:37416500-38666500 GCA_020496765.1 Gossypium stocksii | reverse complement strand
TTCATATTTTAAAATAAGTTGTTTTAATTTTTCAAATTTGATAAAAGTTTACAAAAATGTTTAAAAATGGGTAAAATATATTATCATTATGTTTTGTTAATTAAACATATATACAAATTAAATATATATTTATTGTACTTTAATTAAATAAATATTTCATTTAAGTAAAAAATTGAATTTAAAAAAAATTAAATTTTATTAAATATATTTTAATTTATAAACACGGAATAAACAAACTTATTATATATATAATGTTAGCAGCCGTTGTTTGAATATTACATAGAATAGGAAAGTAGTGATGATCTACAACATTTAATAATATTGATCACAAAATATAGTTTCAATTAACTACTAACAAAATCGCATAATATGAAAATGGAAAAGCAAAGACGATACGTCATATATTTTTAACAATGTTTTAATTTTAATTTGATTTTTTATTATATTATTTAAAATTTTAATTATATGATGTAAAAATATATTTTTTATGAAAAAATTTCTTTTGTGAGTTATCATTGGCCACAACAATAATTATTACGAATACATACTTTAATTATGTTTTTTTATTTGCTTTTTAATTTTTGGGGCAAATTTATAGAATTTATTCCATCAAAATCTTATAATCCCTAGCCTACAAACTAGCATTATAAGTGTATATATATAAATTTCTTGTGAAATTGGTTTTACTTCATTTCAAAAGCAACATCAAATAGTTACACCCAACATGGATTTGATAATGACATGATCTTTTATATAGATTTTGGGCAAAAAAGTTGTCATTTAATTAAGGCAAATAATTACACTATACTACACTTATATATAGATGAAAAAAATCATAAAGAAGATAAATAAGAATTTGGTTGAAATAGTAAGTTTATAGAATTTTGGATTGAAATATCATAATGTTTGTTTATTTCTCTAGTTTTAAATAAGATTATAAAAAATAAAAACATTGTTATTTTACACAAAAAAATCATTATAATAATGTTTATTATTTTGTAAATGAAATGAGATTTTGGGGTATTTAACTGCATTGAGATATAAAATATATTATAGATAAATTTTTGGTATATATTTATATATTTTATACACTGAAATTTTAACCCTAAACCACAAACACCAAATCCCAAACCCTAAACTACGTGATCTATTCAAAACCATATATAAATCTTAAACCATAAATTCTATACCATAAGTACTTGAACCGTCAAATATCAAAAACCCTAACCTTTAACAATAAAACAATAAATCACAAACACTAAACCGGCCCCTAACCACTAACCCTTAAACCTTTAAACCCTAAACCACAAAAACATAAACCATGAACCCTTAACCCTAAACCCATAAAGCTTAAACCATGAACCCTTAACCCTAAACTCATAAACCCATAAACCCTAAACATAAACCCTTAATACCGCTAAACATTAAGATCATAAACACTAAACACTAAACCTCAAACCTAAAATAACAAAACCCTAAATCATAAAATTAATATTTCAAACATTAAACCCTAAACATAAACTTTAAATCTTAAATATTAAACCCTAAACCCCAAAAATAAGAACTAAACCTTACAACTTAACTATGAAAATATAATTTAGAACAAGACATTTAGCGGCGTTTTTTTAAAAACGCCGCTATTTCTCAGACTTTTAGCGGCGCTTCCGTAAAAACGCCGCTATTGCTCAAACTTTTAGCGGCGCTTTCGTAAAAACGCCGCTATTGCTCAGACTTTTAGCGGCGTTTTCTAAAAACGCCGCTATTGCTCAGACTTTTAGCGGCGCTTCCGTAAAAACGCCGCTATTGCTCAGACTTTTAGCGGCGCTTTCGTAAAAACGCCGCTATTGCTCAGACTTTTAGCGGCGCTTTCGTAAAAACGCCGCTATTGCTCAGACTTTTAGCGGCGCTTTCGTAAAAACGCCGCTATTGCTCAGACTTTTAGCGGCGCTTTCGTAAAAACGCCGCTATTGCTCAGACTTTTAGCGGCGCTTTCGTAAAAACGCCGCTATTGCTCAGACTTTTAGCGGCGCTTTCGTAAAAACGCCGCTATTGCTCAGACTTTTAGCGGCGCTTTCATAAAAACGCCGCTATAGCTCGATTTTTAGCGGCGTTTTTTTTCAAACGCCGCTAATGTATAATATTTGCGGCGTTTTTACCAAAAACGCCACTAAAAACGCCGCTAAAGCCCTGTTTTGCTGTAGTGTAGGGTCTTTATATAGAGTTTTGGAATGCCTTTTTTACCCTCTAAGTATCCTTTTCCAAGTGAAATTGAACTATCTCACGATAGGTACAAGCCCGTGGGCCACGCCCGTGTGGATCGACAAGAGGCCGTGTGTGGGCCTGTTGATGGTGGCACGGCCGTGTGGTCTGGCCGTGTTTGTCGGGGCTGGGCCGCGTTGGACTTTATGTGGCATGGCCGTGGGACACGGCAGTGTGGTGAATCCTTGGGCCGCGTTGTTTTTACACTTTGGCCTATTTTCTCCATTGTCGGCCCGTTTTTCGTTCTTTTCTCTTCCTTGTGCTCTTCTATAAGACATGAAATAGAAGTATTAAGAGCACCAATTTCCACAAATTCAATGATAATTCATCCAGAAATTAAGCTAAGCATGAGGTAAAAATATGTATAATTTATCGTTTATCATAGTGTTATAAAGAGAAAAAGTACCGGTAACAACATCAGGCGACGAGGCTTCGTCACGTGCACGAATTGCAGAGGCTCTAGCTGGAGTGCGTGTCTCAGATCTCACATTATCACCTCACGAAGCATTGCGATTTCCATTCTGATTCTTGATATTTCGGGACAGTCTACCTCTAGTCATAGCATGAGTCGCCTTAGTTGATTGTTCTTTATCAGGTATAGATCTTTCAGGACAATCTCGCAAATAGTGTTCCAACAATCCGATCTGAAACAAGCTCCGCTTTTGAATCGACATTCCCCAAAATGCTTTCGGTTACAATACTTGCAATCAGGTCTGGGAGTTCTCAAACTATCCGCACTAGCCACAGAGGTTGCTTGAGGTTTTAAATGAGAAGATTTAACATTTCTTTCTCTGATGGATATGCCCGTAGAAACAGTAGAACGAGGATGAAAGTCTTTTAATCTCTTGGATCCAGACTGGTGCGACTTATTTCCAATTCTCTTTCCGAATTCTCTGGAATCAAAATCAGCTTTCCATTTTTCTTTAGCAAGTTCTTCGGCTTTACAAGCCCGATCAATTAGAATTACAAACTCTTTCAGCTCAAGTATCCCGACTAACAGTCGAATTTCTTCATTTAATCCATCTTCAAACCATTTACACATTATTGCTTCGGTAGAGATACATTCATGAGCATATTTACTGAGTTGTACAAACTCTCTCTCGTACTCAATCACAGACATTTGACCCTGTTTCAGCTCTAAAAACTCCTTCCTTTTCTGGTCGACGAATCATTGGCTAATATATTTCTTTCTAAATTCTTTCTGGAAGAAGTCCCAGTTAACTCGTTCTCGAGGAACAACTGATATCAAGGTATTCCACCACTGGTATGTAGAATCCCGTAGCAAAGAAATAGCACATCTTAAGCATTCATCAGGTGTACAAGCTAATTCATTAAAAACTCTGATCGTATTCTCAAGCCAGAACTCGGCCTTCTCAGCATCATCACTCACTGAAGCTCTGAAGTCTTCTACCCGATACTTCCGTATCTTGTTAACCGGTGGTCTACTCAGTCTCAGAGGATCCATAACTTGTACATTTTCAAGATTAAGTTATGGGACTTGAGGGGGCGAAGGTTGTGGAGCAGCCGGGTTTGCTCGCACAAACTCGC
Organism: Gossypium stocksii; assembly: GCA_020496765.1. Lineage (NCBI taxonomy): Eukaryota > Viridiplantae > Streptophyta > Magnoliopsida > Malvales > Malvaceae > Gossypium > Gossypium stocksii. The sequence continues at coordinate 38,662,693 of CM035630.1, read as the reverse complement.
TAAACCATTCAGACATCATATGGAAGAAAGCTTGATTAGCTTCTTCCTGATTGCCCACAGCAAGGCTCGATTCAGAAGGCACAACCCCTTGAGCAGGTGCTGGCGCAATACTTTCAACATCGTCTGCTATTGCTCGATTCGGATCCATTACTATACAAAACATATTTCAGAGCATGTCAGGAGATATCACACTATCACATTTCATGAACATGGCATGTATAGCTAGACTCGTACTTGCTACGGTAGTCCTAGAATCTACTAAACTGTAGCTCTGATACCAATAAAATGTAAACCCCTATCCCGTAACTGTTGTCGGAATAGGTAAGGGGCATTACCGGACTTGTCACTCAGATCAGATTAGTAAAATTTTGAACTCAACGATCATAAACATAATTATCTACTCAAACATCAAAACATACTTTTAAGTTTCATACAAAGATACATACATTCTTTAAAGATCAAATTGAAATCATAAGAGATATAGGTAGAACATTGAGAAAATTTTCAAGTTAGGGACACACGGCTATGTCCCTAGCCCGTGTACACCAACACGGTCGTGCCCTACTAGACACGCCCCAAACACTCAGCCCGTGGTTAAAACTATCTAACCCCACACGATCATCAGACACGCCCGTGTGTCCAGTCCGTGGCCAACACTATCAATTACCACACGGCTACCAAACACGTCTGTGTCTAAGCCGTGTGCAAAAATTACCTAAAACCTTTAAGATGCAGGGGTTACACGGTTGAGTCACACGCCCGTGTGCTCTGCCCGTGTGGCACAGGGTAGGCTTGGTTTAAGCCATTCTAGCCACCCAAAATGGGTCAATTCCTACAAGCATGAAACCACCATATTTCATACACAATTTGCAACCATTTAACACCACTTAAACATATGCCAAAGGAATATTATTCCAAACCAATTCATTCAACAACTCAATAGCTAATAATGCTAATTTAAACAACATCATAACACTTACCATTTCTATCAACCATTCATACTAATTCATATCATTACTCTCACATATTCATCATATACCTTACCATCAAGATCACATCATATATGGCATTCAAAATAGATTAAACATTTACAAAGCAAGCCATATCTCATAGCTTGAACTAGTACCAAAATATACCATATTCATTAACTTAACAACTAGCCTATACATGCCATGACCATTTTCATTTACAAAGATCCAAAAGTACCAAAAGTTATATGGATAGTGTGATGGCGATCTCTGACACGTCCGAAAGTCGAGCTAGCTTCCGAATCTATAAAACAAAGGGAATAAATAAACGAAGTAAGCTTTAAAAGCTTAGTAAGCCCGTATAATGTAGAATTTAAACTTACCAAATCAATAAGTTAACACAAAACAAATGCCAATTCAATTCATATGCTCAAGTTGCTTATCTCACAAGCATGCACTTGTTAGTACATATAATCTAATGACGAATTCACATACAAAATACAACATTCATGTATCATAAGCATAACTTCAATACTTATAACATGTAATTCATGTAAATCAATTCATATAATCCATGTAAATCTCATATAACATGTAATACTTATATCTCTAGAACTTCATATAACCTGTATCGGTAATTGCCCGTTGAACCCTTAAGAACATCGAGGGATACTCGGGTGATACACACACAGTGTATATACGTATAACCTGTAATCCGTCAATGCATCATATATGCTCTTTCGAGCCTGAAACGGTAAGCTCGAAGGCTGAACATGTAATCCCGAAGGATGATCAGTAAGCCCATAGGCTGAACGGTAAGTTCGAAGACTAAACATGTAATCCCGAAGGATGAACATATAACTCATGAGTTGTGGTGAGTCCGTAACAAATGCAGGAGCTCAAACCACCCTGTAGCCCTAGTGACATGTCACTCGTATCCTACGACTCTCTACGGTTCAAACGGGACTCGATAATCAGATCATACTTGAAATCTTCAAACAATTCCACATCAATCCTTATACATATATCTAATAAGTAACCACATTCTATGATGTTTTGTTCATTCATTTAGCATTAATACATTCAATTTAAACATTTACAAATTCAATTATATGAACTTTACCTCAGTTTAGTCGAATCTCGAGTCTATTCGTCTACCTTTCTCTTTCCCCGAGCAAGTTCCGGGATTCGATTATCTTGATCTATATTAATGCAAATTTAGCTATTTAATCACTAACATATTCAATTTAATCCAAAAACATATATTTTGGCATATTTACAAATTAACCCCTATACTTTCAACTACCTTGCAATTTAGTCCTTTTTAGCATAAAATAGCAAATTACACACCTAATGTTCATAAACCTTATATAAGCACATATCTTTCATAAAATTACATTTCTAACCACATAATTTCTATTTCTTTTCAATTAAATCCTTAAAACTCATTTTCATCAAAAATCACTTTGTAAAACTTGTATATCTCCAAATAACCTTCAATAATTCATCAAAAATCAACAAAATAACATATATTCATCAATGGCATTTTCAAAAACACAACTAATTTCAAAAATTAAGGTATGGGTCAGCTTCTATACGAAGCAACAATATCAAAAACTTAAAAATCACTAAAAACCGAAGTTAAAGCATACCTCAATTGAAGAACCAAAGCTTGCAAAATTTTAAAAGCTTAAAAACCCTATATTTTTTCTCATGACATCGATGGAGAAGAAGAATTATAAGGCCATTTTAATGTTATGTTTAATTAAAACATATAATAAAACTAAATGACTATCTTAACCTTTGTAAAACCATTATGAAATCAGTGATAATATAGACATGAATGTCCACTACCATTTAAAATGGTAAAATAACCATTTAAGGACTTGCATTAATAAAACCAAAGCCATATAAACCCTTTATGCAATAGAACTCAAGTTTATCGCTTTATGCAATTTAATCATTTTTTCTAAATTAACTAATTAAACGATAAAATTTCTAAACGAAACTTTCACACATTGATTCTATCATGCTGTAAAACATATTAAAGCAATAAAAATAATATTTCAACTCGATTAAGCGGTCTCGAAACCACTCGTTTCGATTAGGGTCTAAAATAGGCTGTTACATTACATATGCGGCCTTGCCCTTCATAGTCCAGGTGAAAACACTAATCTTTTCTTCATGGTCAAATCTTGCAAATTTTCCAAAAGATGCCTTCGCTAGCTCCTTGTTGCTTGATCTAGGCCATGACCCATTGCTCACTTATCTCCACGATACTCATTAGCTTCTTCAAAAAAAATCAAGACGTGATGGCTCTTGAATAATCTTCGTTGGCTTGAATCTTTGGTGATAAAACCAGGTCATGTATTCCTCCGTGGACTACCAGCCCTCTTTTATCGTGTTTACTTGGACCATATTCGGACGACCGTATTATAATCCATTTTATCAAAAAATTCATTTCCTTATGACAAACTACTCTATTTAGCAATCGAATATGAATCAACACCTCCCTTTTATAATGATGTAATGCAATGCAGACATAAACAAAATAAAACATGTTAGCACAAAAGAAAAAACAATAGAATAGAGCACCTAATTAGGATGACCACTAGGGTTTGGTACGATTCTACCTAAGGTAAGCTCTTAGGGCTCACTATATGTGGTTTTTGTTCTAAAGAAAGGGTACCTGAACCAACAGATTCCTCAATCCTCACCGATTATAGGCTTATATGGATCGAGTTCAGTTTAAGGGAACACATTTCCCTATGGCCATGCGGAGTTGAAAACCTCACGAAGACATAGGTACAGATGTATCCTAGAAGCAATTCACTAGCCCATACGGAGGTGAAAACTTCACGAAGGCATAGCTTCTCACTCCCACTTAAAGGTGTGACCACAACGGTCATGGAGTGCTATGCAAAAGTACTTTACAAGACCAACCAAATGCAATAAAACAAGCATGATTTTTTCAAATCAAATTTTCATATTTTCGACAAAAGGACAGAAAATAATCAATTTTACGACTTGACTCTCTTATAGGGTCCCTAGTGGAGTCGCCAAGCTGTCGAAACCGTTTTTAATTTTGAAAAATAGGGTCGACTTTTTGAAACGAAAAATGGAGTCGCCACCAATTCCTTTTGCTTAGGTGTGATTGGATATAAAATGTTTTATTTTAAAACATTGATTTCGGTCTACGAAATTCAAAAAAATAGGTTCGGGAGTCAGTTACATACAAGGAAGGATTAGCACCCTCGTAACACCAAAAATTGGTATCGAATTGATTAGTTATTGTCCTAATGTCGAAAATTCGAAAAGATTTTAAAACATGATCTTTTTTTTAAAACTTGAATTATTTGAATTGGAACTTGAGATTCATTTGTTCCGAAAGAATGCAAACATCACATCCAGCACGTTAGGACACGATGTTTTAAACCCTCGTAACCAAAATCATCTCAAGATTTACAAAATTCATTAAAAGGATATTTAGTTGTTTAGCCAAACGGAAAATCGAAACCCAGCACGTTAAGGCACTATTTTTCGAATTTCTAAACACAAAACATTGCCTTATTTAAGAAAAAAACTTTTGGATAAAACGTAGCAATTAAATAAAGTAGATTTAAAAAAAAATGATTTGAGCAAAATGTTATACTAATACCAAAGAATAATTTTCTAAGAAAATATAAAACGTACTAACATAATTGATTTAAATAAAAGAATAACATAGCAGATAATACAAGAAATAATTATAATGTTTAAACGAATAAAATGATGGATTTTAATTTTAAGAATGTGAATAATCAAAAAATAAAAATAAATAAATAAATAAATGGAGTAGATAATAACAATTAAAAAATTTATGAAAAAAAAGAAATAAATATAAAATTTTAAACATAAATAAGACGCATATAGAAATATATGGAGAGTAAATTATACGAAACAATTAAATAATATAACAATTTTTTTTACAAAAAGTGATATGGCAAAAAAAAACTAATATGAATAATATATATACATAAATGATTTACATATTTAAAATATACAATATATAGAAAATTTTATATTAATGATAAAACAATTCAAATAGTATATAATATATAAATTTATAAATATTATAAAAATAATATAGAATTTAATAAAATATCCTAATAAAAAAATGAAATAATTTGATATAATACTAAAATTATTAAAAAATAAAATATAAAAAAGGATTAAAAATCAAGGAAACGGGGATTAAATCAAAATAAAAAAGGTTGAAAAATGAAGATGAACGAAGAATAAAATAAGAACAAACCGCAAAAAATAAGAACGCAAGAGAGAGAGAAATTTGAGTGAATGCTCTCAAGAATTCTTATTACTTCCCCAAAACTCCAGTGCTTTACAATGAAGGGAGAGGCCTCTATTTATAATTGAGCCTCCCCACATCCAACGGTATAGATCAATTACATCAACGGCTAAGATTAAAGGGTATCTACAAATTAAATCTCTAAGATTACAAAATCATATCTTCTAAGATTGCGTATCATATCTAAGATTGTATCATATCTAAGATTGCATATCCTTGAAGATTATATTTCCATATGAGTCAAGCTTGTAGATGGACTTTAAATCTTTTCAAGTAATGGCCATTCCGATCGGGCCAAATTATATATTTGTAATTTTGGATTGGACTTGGACTTTGTTTTATTTTTTGGGTTTCTTATTTTTGGTTTTTTGTATGGTATGGGCCCGGGCTAAAATTGGGCTCTACATGACTAAGATGAGTAATCGTAAAGGTGATGTCTTGTCTTGTATGGGTTAAATAAATCAATCTTCCAATGAGTCTTTGATAAATTGTTTTATCTTCTAACAACTTATCTTCTTGATGTTGCTGAACTACTTCATCAAATTCTGCTATTGTTAGTTTTTTATTCTGCTCAAGTGGTGTAAGAGCAAACTTTGCTGCACTTAAACCAGTATCTTTGATGAGTTCTTGTGCATACTTCAGCCTGATTTAGCAAAATTCCTTATCGAGACCTTAACATTTCAATCACAAGAAAGTACTTTAATTCTTCTAAATACTTCATCTTAAAAATTTGGTTTAGAACCCCTTTCAAGTTAGTAATCATATCCATGTTATTTCCAGTGATAAGAAGATCATCAACATATACTAGTATAATAACCATCTTGCCTTCTTTCTTCTAAGTGAAAAGAGAATAGTCATGCTTACTTTGCTCAAAACCAACCAACATAAGAGCATCGGTAAGCTTAGCATTCCACTGCCTAGATGCCTGCTTCAATCCATATAAAGATTTCTGCAGCCGACATACCATATGCTCCCCCTGGCTGCTGAAACCCTTAGGCAAAGTCATAAAGACCTCTTCATAAAGGTCAGCTTGAAGAAAGGCATTAGATACATCCATTTGAAAAATTGGCCAGTTGAAAGAAGCAGCAAGAGCTAAAATGGTTCAAACAATGACCATTTTTGCAACAGGAGAAAAAGTGTCCAAGTAATCTATCCCTTCTTTTTTATTACACCATTTGGCAACCAAACGAGCCTTATATCTCTTTATTTCACCAAAGGCTCAAATTTTAACCTTGTACACCCATTTACAGCCTATAAAAACCTTACCCAGAGGCAAAGGTACAACAGTCCATGTATAATTAGATTCTAAGGCCTAAATTTCTTCTTGCATGGCTTGAATCCAGTGGGGAGATTTTTGAGCCTCAGAATAGGAAAGAGGCTCAGTAATATATGCAAGAGAAGAAACAAAGGCATGAATATTTATAGGTAAACTAGAAGAAGAAGAACATGTGGACGAAGAAGATTGGTAGGGATGAACAAAACCCTGTAACCAAGAAAAAGGCTTAATGGTTCTGCTAGACCTTCTAAGTTCAACAATGGGCAGAATAGAAGAGACTGGAGGATGAGATGTACTTACCGAAGCTGGACCAGAGTGTGGAATATTGGAGGGGGTACTCGGATGAGGATTTATTGGAGAAGAATGAACAAAGATGGGAGGAGGAATGAGTAAAAAATTTAAATCTGGTATGACAAGAGTAGGGGGAAACAAAATAGGAAACTCAGTAGAATTGGATTGAAAAGGGAAGCATATCGTCAACAAATTTTACATTTCTGCTAACAAAAATTTTTTTAAATTCCAGACAAAACAAGACATAACCTTTTTGGGAAGAAGAATATCCTAGAAAAACTGAGGAAGTGATTTGGAAGAAAACTTATCTGAATAATGGGGTTTGATCGCAAAATATAGAGTGGGAAAAAGTAGGAGGTTTTTTATAGAGCAGTTCAAATGGCGTTTGCCAAGCTAAAACAGAGGAAGGAAGCCTATTTATGATGTAACAAGCAGCTAAAATACAGTCACCCCAGAATTTAATTGGAACATTCAATTGAAATCACAAAGCACGAGCAATTTCTAATAGATGTTTCTGCTTACGCTCAGCAATGCCATTTTGCTGAGGTGTATCAACACAAGAACTTTGACGGATAATCCCTAAGGATTCCAAGAAAGAAGAACAAGATAAGTTGAAAAACTCAGAACCATTATCACTCTTGACGATTTTAATTACAGCAGAAAATTGTGTTTTAACCATCAGAAAGAATTGTTTAAGAGCCAAAACAACATCCTAGGTCATTCTAGTGTGATCATCTATAATGGTTAAGAAAAAACGATGACCACTATGGGTAGACACCCTATAAGGTCCCCAAATATTAAGATGTATTAAAATAAATAGAGCTTCTGCCCTAGAAGAACTAGTTGGAAAAGACAGTTTAGATAGTCTGGCCATGGGACATATGGAACAAGTGAAGTTTTTATTAAGTACCAAATTATCAAAGAAAGACAAATGATGTAACTTGTGCATAGTCACATGCCCTAATCTAGCATGCCATAATGGAACCTTAGTTGCACTAGAGGTCATACAAGAAACAAAAGCAGGTAAAAAAACTGAATTGGACAAAGATGGAAGAGAATCAGGTGACTTAACCAGGGTAGAAGAATGTTCAAACAAGTAAAGTCTGTTCAAGTGTCTACTAATCCCCTTCATCCTGCCATTGGAGAGATCCTGCAGGAGGCAGAAAGTAGGGTAAAAAATGACTGCACAATTGAAATCTTGAGCTAATTTGGAAACAAAAATAAGATTATAGTGAAAGTTGGGTACACAAAGAACATTAGTAAGGGTAATAGTAGGTGATAAAGGAAAAGAACCAGAATGAATGATAGGAGAGTGTTTACCATTGGAAAGCTGAACAAAACGGGAGTTAGGAGGGTAAGCAATAGGCAAATTCAAACTCTTAGAATCAAAATATATATGATTAGTTGCACCAGTGTCCAAAATCCAAGAAAAATTTCTTTGAATTGAAAAATGTAAAAAAGGTATACCTGCACAATTCACAGCAGGTGCAATAGGAGGTTGATTCTTATAGAGCAACTCCAAGATCTAGGAATATTGTTGAGGAGTGAAGATAGGGGCACTCTGAGGACTAGTTGAAGAATCATCAGAGGAAACAGCAAGAGCAGCCTAAGGAGCCTTCTTACTATTGAACTTAAAATCAGGTGGGAATCCAATCAAACGGTAACAGGATTCTTTCTATTTCCAGATGCTGTAGAAGATAAAGCCACAAGATTTGGATCATGAGATAAAACAGAGGAAAAATTTTGTTAAGCTTCTTTTTGGACAATCATGGAGTATGCCCGATTGACAGAGGGTAAAGGCTGCATCAAGAGAATTTGGCTTCGTACTGTAGCATAGGTCTCATTAAGACCCATCAAAAATTGGAATAACTGTTGCTAATGAATGTGACTCGAATTTTGCTGGGCAACCTCGTATTCACAATCGGAAAAAGAGACAAGAGCAGTGTATTCATCCCAAAGCAACTTTAATTGTGTGAACACTACAGCAAAATAGACTTTTAGCGGCGTTTTTTTGGCTTTTAGCGGCGCTTATACAATTAGCGGCGCTTTTAGAAGCGCCGCAAAAAACGCCTCTATAAGCGGCGCCGCAAATTTTTGTGGCGTTTATGTGAAAAAAACGCCACTAAAAGTCATCACTTTTAGCGGCGTTTTCTATAAAAACGCCGCTAAAAGTACATACATTTAGCGGCGCTTTACCATAAACGCCGCTAATAGTATAGACCTTTAACGGCGATTAGAGAAAAAACGCCGCTAAAGGTATAGATATTTAGCGGCGTTTTACCCAAAAACGCCACTAAAGGTGTAGATCTTTAGCGGCGTTTTACCCAAAACGCCACTACAGGTGTAGATCTTTAGCGGCGTTTTACCCAAAAACGCCACTAAATGTGTAGATCTTTAGCGGCGTTTTACCCAAAAATGCCACTAAAGGTGTAGATCTTTAGCGGCGTTTTACCCAAAAACGCCACTAAAAGTGTAGATCTTTAGCGTCGTTTTAACAAAAACGCCACTAAAGGTGTAGATCATTAGCGGCATTTTAACCAAAAATGCCACTAAAGGTGTGGATCTTTAGCGGCGTTTTACCCAGAAACGCCACAACAGGTGTGGATCTTTCGGGCCGTTTTACCCAGAAACGCCGCTAAAAGTGAAGATCTTTAGCGGCGCTTTGCCCAAAAACGCCGCTAAATGTATAGACCTTTTAGCGGCGCTTTCCCCAAAAACATCGCTAAATTTACAGATTCAAAATGGTGTATTTTGACCAATATCGAACCCTCCTGCATTACAAATTCAACCAATAACAGCAAATATGACATATAAATCCAACCAATAACATTAAACCTAAATAATACTTCAAATTCAATGAAAGATATATGATTTACATTAATAAATAAAGTATAACTAAGTATATTGTTACAATAATATTGAATGTAAAAATGTTAAAAATATCGTCAGAACAGTCAAATAAATATCTAAGAAGGCGGCTGCTGCGACTGCTGAAACATCTTCATCATTTGCTGAAGCTGTAGCTGCAGCTCATCATACTTTCTACTCTGCTCTGCCTCTCTCGCTGCTACCGCTGCCTCCCTCGCTGCTGCCGCTGCCTCCCTCTCTGCTGCATCGGCTAGAAGTTGTTGCTGGAGTTCTTCATTTTTTTTGAACCTCTGTAATTTGCTCAACTGTGCTCGCTTGCATCTGAGCTAGCTGATCTCTTAACCTCTAAACTTCAGCTTGAGCTTGACTTCCGGAAGGCATGTATTGCTGGGAGCTGGATCCAAAATATTGGGTCGGGGTAACACCAGATCCTTGAAATCGAACCCGACCATACCTCTCAGGACCCAAAACTTCATTAATAATTTTGTTATCAATGTCCTCATGATTAACAGAACTATCAGTCGAAGCAGTCGCTTCGTACTCCGCCTTCTTTTCCTTTAGTCTCTCCTAAAAAATAAATGAAAGAGTTAGAAACGAAATATATAATGAAAAAGAATAGAAAATAACATAACATTATTTAAAAAAGAATGCAACATAATTTAGAACAAATCAAATTTTATTAAGTTAATATACCATAATTTCTCCGGCTTTGGATGTCATTGGGGATCCATCTTTCTTCCTATGCGTAATGTCAAAAAGCTGAAGGCGTCCAACTTTTTGACCAGACGAGACTTCCTACAATATAGTAATAAAAATATTATTTAATAGTAGAGACTCATCGTAAATTGATAAAATTAATAAATTTATAATACCTTGGCCTCAGCTACGCGAGCAAAACTTCTCGACCCTGCCGTGTGTGTAAATTTTTGTTTCTGTCTACTACTTGTTCCAACACGCTCACGGTCCTACATTGAGTAATTATTATTATGTATATAGTAAATACTAGAAACCGAACAATTTAGAAGAGTTTGAAAGTACGTAATACCTCTCCTTTTTTTGAATTCCAAAATCTAACTGTATCTTCCCACTGGTACCTCAGCATTCCAGGCGGGACATTACACAATTTTTCCTCGAGGCTTATGTCTTTCTTAAAATATTGTTTTTTTAAAGTACTTTTATTATCTCTCCATTTTTTGCCCAAGGTCTTCTTGATATAGTCATCAGAGACCTCTAAAATAAATCTCTCCTAAAAAAACACAAGGTTAAAAAGTAAATAAAAATTAAACTTAAACCAAAGCATTATAGATTAATTTCACGTTTTCTTACCTTAATATTATCGAGAGCTTGATTTTTGTTGCTGTCAGGCATGTGATGCCATGATTCGTAGTTGATGGGCAACATATTTGAATTTCGTGCAAGAATGCCCAAATAGCCAGCTAAAACTTGAGCTTCAGTTCCGACAGGCTGACCATGGTTATTTCTACGAACTTTGACACGCTCGGTAGGAGCTAAGTCGTACAAATCTGTAAGTAGCATACGACCTCGACCTCTGCGCGTCCCGGCACTCTCAACTAAAAAATGACATTATTATTATATTAAAAATAAAAAATAAATTAATAATAAAAGCGAACACGCATGTAAAACAAAGTAAACATTACCCTGAACTTCTGCAGTTTCGTGAACTGTCTCCGGCACACTTAAAGATCCAACAACTGTTTGTTGTTCACTATTGCCTTCTTCTGAATTTGGATTATTCTAAACAATATTTAAATGTCGTAACTTTCTTCTACGCATTTTTCCTGCAATAAACATAAAACGGTGTAAATTTTAATAACAAATTAGAACAACAACAGTACACATAAAATAGTTAAATTATATAACATGAGCAAGATTAAAATAATAACATTACATATAAGTAAAAAAATTGTAAATTCTTACTACATTATAATTCGTAAATATCTTCATCCACATCCCGACGAACCCATTGAAATTGCGTACTAGTACTAGGGATATTTTCATTTAAGTTTTGTTGTGGAAAAGGCAAAGTTTCTGATCTTTCAATGATATCATCTCTACTTTCATTGCCCATGTCAAACAAGTCTCTAGGGCTGTTTCGGAGTACAACGTACCAACCCTCATCAATTGGATCTTTCGAGTAAAAAACTTGTTTCACTTGAGAAGAAAATACGTATGGCTCGTCTATTAATTGTTCTCCGGTGTGAATCAATCGAGAGAAATTCACCATTGTAAACCCGAATTGATCGTTTTTAATACCACGAGCAGTATTCACATCAGCCCAATCACCTCGAAATAAAACAACTTTCCATTTTCCATAGTAATCCAATTCAATAATGTCTGTAAGAAGTCCGTAAAAATCCACATTTCCCTCGACAGGATTATTGTCCCTAGCACTAGCATAACTCGTAATAGAAGAATTAACAACTAGTCCGCAATTTTGGGTTCTCCTCAATCTCTCCCGATATTTGGTATGAAATCTGAATCCATTGATGATAAAGCCACTGTATCTTTTCACTAATCGATTCGGACCCTGGGAAAGCCATTTAACTTCGTCACTAACGGCCTTCCCACTCCAAACCTATTGAATCAAAATATGATTTGAGTAATAATTATAAATGTTACGAGAAAACTTTATGATTTGAATCGGAATATGCTTTGAGTAATAATAAAAGAACACGTTGCATACCTTTTGGCTTAACCATTCATGAAAAGATTCAGTGAATAACTTATTGATCTCTCGATGTGGTAATCTTCGTGAGCGTGAACGAGATCTCAATATTTGTTTGTACTCACTATGTTGAAAACAGGTTTAGTTGGTTAGAAAATAAATAAATCAAGAAGATGAATATTTATCATATGTATCATATTTTAGAACTTACTTGCATAATGGTTGAATTGCATCGTGGTGGAAAAGAACATATCTATGTGCTTGTATCCAAGATCGATCATCTAATTCTGCAACTTCAACTTTGCCGATTGGTTCTCCATAACTTTAAAATAAATAAGTTTCGGCCAAGTTAGGATCATTGAGCCCAGCATTTCTACTTGGTCTATTCAATCTCGTTTGAACATCTTCTAAATATCTAGAACAGAATGTCATACATTCCTATGCCAAGTAGCCTTCAGCAATTGATCCTTCCGGATAACACTTATTACGGCAATAAGACTTCAATTTGCTCAGGAACCTAAACACAATATACTACATTATCAAAGGATGTAACTATAGGTATATAGTTGAATGAATGAAAGAGCTTGAAATAATTAGCACCTTTCTATGGGATACATCCAACGATAGAACACCGGTCCACCAATTATTGCTTCACAAGGGAGATGAATTACCAAGTGCACCATAATAGTGAAGAAGGAAGGTGGAAAGATCTTCTCCAAATTGCATAATGTCAAAACGGCTCGATTTTGTATTTTTTCAAGTTCTTCAACGTTTAGAACTTTGCCACAAATTGCTTTCATTATATTCGACAGTTCAATTATACAAGACGTTACCTTCTTTGACATACAACACCGTAAAGCAACTGAAAGTAGATCTTGCATCAAGATGTGATAGTCATGTGATTTTAATGAAAATAGTCTTCGATCTTTAAGACTTACACAGCGAGATATATTTGATGCATATGCATCTGGGACCTTTATATCCTTCAACACTGTACAGAACATTTCTTTCTCTTCCTTCGACATTGAAAAAATTGGAGGAGGCAACCGATATCTTCCATTCGGAAGTACTTGAGGATGAAGATCACGTCGAATTCCCATGTCAACTAAATCAAGTCGACTCTGAAGATTATCTTTGAATTTACCATCGACATTCAAAATTGTCGCGATAATGTTCTCGCAGACATTCTTCTCAATATGCATCACATCAAGATTGTGACGTAATATGTGATGCTCCCAATAAGGCAACTAAAAAAAAATACTTCTTTTTTTCCACAAGTCTGCCTCATTAGGGTCATCCTCCAAATTAGATTCATCATCAGATTCATCCCTCGATCGTCTATTTGTTTGTCTGTTGGATGGTTGATTGAGCTTTCCATAACTAAATTCAATATCTTTTAACATGAACAATATTTCAGATCCAACGGTCTGCTCAGGAGCTTCTCTGAACTCTTCAGTACCGTCAAATAAAGCCCTCTGAAATCTAAATCTATGATCTGCATCTAACCACCGTCGATGCCCCATATAGCAGAACTTCTTCCCATTATACAACCACTGTGAAGACGTTTGCACAACACAATAAGGACAAGCATAACGTCCTCTGGTACTCCAACCAGATAAATTTGCATATGCGGGAAAATTATTAATTGTCCACATCAAAGCCGCACGTAAGTAAAAGTTCTCCTTTTTCGCAACATCATACATCTCAACGCCCGCCCATAATTGTTTTAACTCATCAATAAGTGGCTGCAAATATATGTCAATATCATTTCCGGGACCTTTCTCTCCGGGGATAATCATAGATAAAATTAAAGAAGATTGTTTCATGCAGAGCCATGGAGGCAAATTATAAGGAACAAGCACCACAGGCCAAGTATTGTATGAAGTGTTCATGAGCTTAAAAGGATTAAATCCATCCGATGCTAGGCCGAGCCTCACACTCCGAGGATCACTTGCAAAGCTTGGAAACTTATTGTTAAATGATTTCCACGCTAAAGAATCTGCAGGATGCCTTAGTAATCCATCATCCGTTCGTTGATCATGATGCCAAGTCATGAACTCGGCTGTCTTTGACGACATGAATAGCCTTTGAAGCCTTGGAATTAGCGGAAAATATCGTAAAATCTTGCTCGGCTTCCTTCTTGATTGTGGCTTATATTCATCCTCATTAACATCTTCTGCATCTGTATTCATCCAACGAGATTTACCGCAAACATGACAAGACTGTTGATCTCTCCTATCACCCCAATACAACATGCAGTTATTTGGGCAACTATCAATTTTGTTGTACCTAAGGCCCAAATCTTTTATCACTTTCTTCATGTCTTTGCATGATTGAGGGATTTTTGCAAATGGGAACATTTCTCTCAAAAGCTCTAACAACATTGTTAAAGAGTTTCCGGTCTACCCTCCTAAACATTTTAAGTGAAAAAGGCGAATACAGAATGACATTCTCGAAAATTTTGATCCTTCATAAAGTTCTTCATTCATTTCACCAAGTAACGTGTAAAACTTCGCTGCTTCTTCATTCGGCTGTTCATTCGGTACAGTTCTTCCTATTTCCATGAAAGTATTCCCACCGATATTATAATCATCAGATGCAACATAGTTTGGTGGAAATGATTGGAAACCTTCACTCCGCATATTAAATGCATCCCGCATCATACCTTCCATGTCATCTTCTCTAACATACTGACGGTAACCACTATAAGGATAACCCGGATTAATCGTCGAAGAGGCTCCACTAGGTGTACACTCACCATGGAAAATCCATTTTTTATACCCCCGAATGAAGCCATCAACAATTAGATGTTCGTAGACAACTTCACGACAATGCCAATAGATATTGCCACACTTCTTACACGGGCAGAGAATCATATTCTCTTGGCTTGAATTGTTAAATGCAAAATCTAAAAAAGTTTGCACTCCATTTCGATATTCGTCGCTTGCCCTTGACAAATTCATCCAAGTCCTATCCATTTCGTAGTTGTTGAAGTCTAAAGTAGGTAATATGTTACACGGGTAAGTTATTTATTATGTAAGTTTTGATATAATATATATTTATGTTTTATGTAAGTTATGTAGATTATGTAAGTTATGAAATTTAAACTTTAAATTATATGCTTTTAAGGAAATTATTAGATAGAAATACATTTAAAAATATTAAATATTAAAATCAAACATTATTAATGTAAATAAATAGTAATTTTTAAGTCTTTTTTAAGCTCGATAAAATTATTTATAAACTCCATAAAACTTTTTTTAAATCTTTTTGAATTTCTTAAGATTCATCATACGTGGCGTTGTTACACCTAGGGAGGATCTGTTATATCTTACAATGAGATATAAGGCAACCCGTCAGGTTTCCAGCCTATATACTTTGAATCTTCCGGAAATCATCATGATGAAAATATTATACCAATTCAACATTATGAACTAAACGTACCTTAATAATTTGCACCAAGTATAATTATCTTCCAATTTAATTTGGAAAGTGAAACATGTAAACAAAGCATTGATTAGCATCTTAACCAAGTCAAAAATCTTTCAAGTAAATATAATTATCTGAATACAATAATACCTTTGAGCAAGTCGCCGGATGAAAAGTTGGACGATGATACAGATGAAATCTCTGCTTGATTGAAGAGAAACAAGAAATCTGAGAATTTGTCTTTGCCGCCGCTGCTACTGTTGCCATTTTTTGTTTTGAAATTCCAACAAGAAAAACAAAAATTAATTAAAATTAAGTTTGTTTTAGCATACAAAAATTAATTGAATCTGCATCTAAATTTTATAATTATACTAAACCAAAATTCACGTATTAAATTACATAGTAAACCAAACCAAAATTCACGTATTAAATTACATAGTAAACCAACATTTATACATAAACACTACACGTAGATTGATGGAAAATTGAAAATAGGGACTTAATTTTATTTTTTATTAAACTAATATAGACAACGCTCTTTACAACAACTTCATTTGTTTGCCTAAATTTTTTAGATGTTCTAGGGAGGTAATTATACACTTATAACAGCATAGCATTAGAAACACCTCTAACAATATTTAATATATTTGGATCATATTTGAAATTTTTAAAATTTTAAATTTTAAAAAATATAATATATTATTAATATTATAAATTAGTGAGATTTAAATCATATTTTTAATAAAATTTATAAATGTAATTTTATTTAATAAAATATTATTAATATATTTTATATAAAATTTAAAATTCTTATTTCATTTCAACTAAAATTAATTATTTATATTTAACTTAGAAAAAAAAATTATTTTACTAAAACCCATGACGAAGTTGTTGTAAGGAACTATTTTAATAAAGAGTGTACTTCAAATTTTATGGTTGTTATTATTATAGATGAAAAATTGTCAAATAACTTAACTTTTATCAAACAATGTCAAGAATGGAATTATTAATTTAAAAAAAAAACAAATCATTTTCATTTTAACTAAATCAGTAAAGTAAAATCTATAGCTGACTCCCCCCCCGGGCCTTTCAATTCAGTCAAAGTCCTTAAATCTTTCAATGTTTCATAAGCAAAACTAAAAGAATAGCATGAAGATGGTTGTGAAGGTAGAGGTGATTTGATACCTGATGAATGTTGGTCAAAACTAATAGAATCACCAAGATAAGCATGCAATGCGTTCAATAATTGCAGAGGAACAACCTGTACAATATTCTTCAAATGTAAGGAACAAGCTCTTAAGTAACATGTTCTTTGAATACAGATGTCAACCAAAACACAGTTTCAGTTCAACCAACAGTTGTAGGAGGAGCAGAAGCAGTAACTGAAATACAGACAGCAGAAGCAGTAACTGAAATACAGACAGTAACTGAAATACAGACAGCGGCAAAAAAAAACTATTTTACGAATTCCAGTACTTGGATTTTGGGGAAAATTAAATGGGAAAAGAAAACATGAACAAAATCTCGAGTATTAGGGATTTAGAGTATCCAAAATGCTGATTTGGGGATTTCGGTGTTTGAGGGATTTCGGGGAAGAAAAAGAATAAATAAAAATGCTTAATTTATCAAAGAATTGAAACTTTATCAAAGAATAGTTTAAAAGCATAAAACAACACTTAATTTATCAACACCTAAATGCTTTTCTTATTAATCAAATTCTTTCAAAGTTTGATTCAACTGTTGGATTTTTGACTTTTTTTATTATTTGAAATATATAGTATAGACATAACCAAGAATAAATAAATAAAAATTGAAAATTGAAAATAAATATATAAAAAAAATATAAAGTTTAAAAAAGAACTTACCCTAGAATCCAACAAATTGCAGGCACTTCGGTGGATGGTATAAATAAAAATGTAACGTTTCAAATAAATAAATGAAAACGTACCTTAATTTCAACAAGCTAATGTATTTATTTGCAACAAATAATAATTAAGTTGAACCAAATAATAATTGGGCTGCTCGTTAGTACCTATAACAGATGTAAGATTATAAGAGTGGAATCAAATAATAATTAAGTTGAACCAAATATATATTTGTAACTAGCCAGTGCAGTATCTATCATACAACTTTAATTCACTCAACGTTTTCAACTGCTAATTTACCATAATACAAAACATATTAATTACTAATATGGCTTAGCACCCTACAGATTTAGAGAAAGAGCAATATTTCAATATTTTTTCTTATTATCAATTTAAATATGGATTAAAACCCTACATTATCATTCTTTCATACATTATTTTATAATCTGTCTAAAACATTTGATAACAGTTCATAATAGTTTCATTACATTATCATTCTTTCATATATTATTTCAAGCATTCCAATACATTTTCACCTTAACAAATTATGAACTCATAAGCACATATTCGTCACATTTCTAAGTTGTTTATATATATATTTGAATTTTAATAGAGGTAATTTATAAATTCTAAAAATTATTTTTAAATTATAATTAAATTAATATAATATATAAAAATTTAGGATAATATTAGATAAAAAAATTTCGATTAATTAAAAAAATTGACTAAAAATGAAAGGACTTGGATGCTTATGGGGTATATTAAAGTGATTAGCCATTGATGTGATCAGCTGTGGTGTATATTAATAGAAATTACTCCTTAAATTACATTACCTTGTTCCCGCAAAGACGCCTTCCAAAACAGTGAAACACACACTTCAACTCTGTCTCCAGATCTCTCTGTTTCCCAAAAAAATGCAGCAATGTCAGATGAACCCAAAAAAAGAAACAAAGAACCCAAGATTAGCATAAAACCAATTCCTTTTCCAAAATTAAACCTCTTGCGTTTTATATAATATTTCTTATTAAACCCCAATTCCCCCGAATCAAAACAATAACTTTCAATCCAACAGAATAATATTCAACAAGAGATGAAGGGCATGGAACATAACTACTGAGCTTCTCAAAAAACATAAAATAGATGAAGACCAAAGAGTAAATACAGAAAAGAGCATCATATCTCACTTGCTAACAAATATGTAACCAAGGACTAAAGCTTATACGTCAAATAAACTCAAAAAAAAAAACAAAAGACACAAATCAAAATACTTACAATGGAGTAGGTATCCACTTTAATATCAGTTGTGACATTCTTATTATTCAGCTGGGTGTTAACATCAGCCAAAAAGAGACCACCTTTCTTCGTTCCAGCAGAGGTAATAACCTAACAATAAAAAGGGGGACACCCATAATACCAGAGAATTAGTTTAAGTTCTTGTAGCAAATCAAGAATAGAACATCACACATGATACATAGCAATAAAAAAGAATGAGATACCCATGCTAAAACTCTAAAAACATGAATCTTTCAACATTTCAAGTGTTGGAAGCAAATATACAGAAATGCACCAAAAGTAAGGAAAAAAAGAATTAAACATCAATAAATATTTGTCCCCCAGGCCCATATTGTGTTCTGCCCAATTTTTGGAGTTGTCACAAGTGAGCTTGAAGTCATAACAGCAGCAAACTCTTGAAGTTGAGTTGCTCATTTCTCATGCTAGTCGTTAAATAAAGAATTTAAAGAATATCAGAGGTATTAATCAAGTCTACCTCTAGGCATGTTCTTGTTCTACAGTCCCATACTAGGGTGTTGTTCAGCCACAAAAATCTGATTATAAAACTTAGAACGTGGAAATAACAATTTTAATTCACCTAAACAATCAACTGGTTGCATTTGAGTTAGATGATGATTTCAGAAATTCAAACTCCACTCATCTCACCTATTCGTATTTTTTAAAGTTAAAACTATATCAATAATTTACCATTAAAGACATTCAACTCTATAACTCTATATCATTGGGTACTTACCTCAATGGAGAACCACCGTAAGAGCAACCGTAAGAGCACCACGAGATGAAGTAACGCACGGATTAGCTTGAAGAATAGAGGAACTGTTTTCTTCAACCCCAAATGCCAGTAGGAAGGGTGAACTTTAGGGATTTGAAATTGGGGAAAATGGGGTTACTAACTTAGGGATTTCGAAAAGGGGGGAAATGAACTGGGGAGAAGGAATTCGTGAAGCGTTTAAGTGTTATGGTGTGGGTGAAAAACAAGAGAGCAAAACGACAGCGTTTTGCCCAAAACAATTTAACATTTGCGGCATTTTTAATCAAAGCGCCGCTAAAGGGAAACCTATTGCGGCGTTTATACTAAAACGCCACTAAAAATTAAATAAAACGGTGCCATTTTTTTACATATCTTTTGAGGCGTTTTACTAAAAAACGCCGCTAATTCCTTTATAAATTATATTAATTTAATATATAAATTAAAAACAATATAAATTAAAAACCAATCAGTTGTATACCCAAAAAACTTTTAAATTATTTTAAATAATAGTATTTTTATTTTTCACTTAAATAAATATTTTTTAAAAATTTAAATAATATTTCAAAGAATTAGATAAAATTTGAATTCTTCAAAATTATTAAAAATTTTAAATTATTTAATATATAAATTAAAAATAAATCAGTCGTATACCCAAAAAAAACTTTAAATTTATTTTAATAATAGTATTTAAAATTTTTAACATATATTTTCACACTAATTACCCTAAAACCCTTAACATTAATTGTTCTGTTAACCCCTAATTAAGTAACCCCTGTTCTTAACCCTTAAACCCTTATCCCGTTAACCCCTAACCTTTATCCTCTTAACACTTAAACCCCTAACCCCTAACACTTAACCCATAAACCCTAAACCCATATCCCTTAATCCTAATCCCTAACCCTTAACCACTAAATCATAAACTTTAAACCTTAAACCCTAAACTCTAAACCCTAAACCCCTAACCTTCTAAACTTATAAACCTTAAACCCTAAATCGTAAACATTAAATCCCTAAACTAAAAAAATTGAACCTTAAACCCTACACTACTCTAAACCCACCTAAACCCACTAAATTACCACTAAATCGTATACACTACACCCTAAACCCTACACCATACACCACACACTGCACCCTGCACACTACATCCTAAGCCTTAAACCCTTAAACCCTAAACTTGATCACTAACCCCTGACCCCTAATGTAGTACTCCTAAACTCCAAACCCTAATATTTAAATTGTAAACACTAAACCCTAAATCATACACTAAACCACGCACTTTTCATGTATGCTTTTGGGATAAAACCCATTTTGATATATATTCTTTTTAAATAATAATTAAAATCCTTTTACCCTACCCGATAACCTGAAGCTAGCTTAAACCTTAAACCATAAACACCAGACATCAAACACCAAACACCAAACACCAAACACCAAACACTAAATTTCAAACCCTAAATTAATCCAAACCCCAAAACCATATATATATATAATTCCTAAACCATAAATTTTAGACCACAAGTATTTAAACCCTAAACTATAAAAACTGTTAAATCTAAACCATATTTTTATATCGTACGCTATTATCAAAATCCCTAACCCTCTAAACTCTAATTAATATACTAACCCTAAATATAATAATTAAACACTAAGTCAACCCTGACTATAAAACAGTAAAAACCCATAAAATAAACTTTAAAGTAGTACATCCCTAACCCAAATAATATAACTAAAGCTTGATTAATTAATGAATTAAACTTGATAGAAAACAATTAAAATATATGCAAAAATAATTTGGCATTCAAACTTAAATCGATAAATTAATTAATGGTTTAAGTTTATCATATTAAAATATATTATTTTACTTTAAAAAGGTTTTAAAATCACAAATTATAAAATAATAAACCCTAAACTAGAATTTAAAAATCACAACCCCTAAAACCCTAAATTAACCCTAAGCATATAAATCCTAAACTTTAAACCCGAACCCTTATCTAACCCTAAGCCAAAAAACGTAAACCATAAACCCTTAATCCTTAACCCCTAAACACCTTACCACTATTAACACATAAAACTTAATACCGTTAAACAGCACTTAGATCTTAAACCCTAAAAAATAAACCCTAAATAACAAACTATTATTTTTTAGGGTTTAAGATCTAAGTACTGTTTAACGGTATTAAGGTTTATGTGTTATTGGTAAGGTGTTTAGGGGTTAAGGGTTAAGGGTTAAGGGTTTATGGTTTACGTTTTTTGGCTTAAGGTTAAGGGTTAAGTGTTAACATTAAACCCATAACCCAAAAAAATAAACCCTAAACCATAAAATTAACATACTAAACATTAAATCCTAAATCAACTTTAACAGCTTTGTAATTTGAATGAAAACTTCTAATTCGTTTACTTTAGCAATTTCTAACTTTTCGTAATTAACTAACTAAAATGAAAAATTTTCATTACTTATAAGTGAATGTATGAAAATAAAATATATTTAAAAACAAGAATAAAAAAATATGAAAATTAAATCGGATCAAATGAGCCCTTACAGGAAAATGGCTGCGAAGGTTTTTAGCGGCGTTTTCCCAAAAACGCCGCTATTTCTCAGGTCTTTTGCGGCGTTTTCCCAAAAACGCCGCTATTTCTCAGGTCTTTTGCGGCATTTTTCCAAAAACGCCGCTATTTCTCAGGTATTTTGCGGCGTTTTCTCAAAAACGCCGCTATTTCTCTGGTCTGTTGCGGCGTTTTCTCAAAAACGCCGCTATTTCTCTGGTCTTTTGTGGCGTTTTCTCAAAAACGCCGCTATTTCTCTGGTATTTTGCGGCGTTTCCACAAAATCGCCGCTATTTCTCAGGTCTTTTACGGCGTTTTCTCAAAAACGCCGCTATTTCCCCAGTCTTTTGCGGCGTTTTCTCAAAAACGCCGCTATTTCTCCAGTCTTTTGTGGCGTTTTCCCAAAAACGCCGCTATTTCTCCGGTCTTTTGCGGCGTTTTCCCAAAAACGCCGCTATTTCTCCGGTCTTATCTTGTATTTAGCGGCATTTTGCGAAAAACGCCGCTATTTCTCTGTTCATTAGCGGCGTTTTGGGAAAAAACGCTGCTAAAAGTTGATTTTTAGCGGCGTTTGGCAGAAAACGCCGCAATAGATCGATTTATAGCGGCGTTTTTTTCCAAACGCCGCTATGATATTTACGGCGTTTTTTGTTAAAACGCCACTAAAAACGCTGCTAAAAGTCAAGTTTGTTGTAGTGAAATAAGAAGAAAAAGTAGCATCACCTTGAGTAAGATGCGCAATGGATCGATGGAGAAAGAAAATACGGGAACCGTCCACCTTGTTAAATCGATCCTTGAGATCCTTCCAAACCGCAGTAGAATTAGAAGCAAAGACAAGCCCCACAGACAAATCCGGGCTTACGGTGTTGAGAATCCAAGAAAGCATGAAAGCATTACGCCAATCCCATTAAGCACGAAAAGATGCAGGATAATCCGAACAAAGGCAAACACCATCGACGAAGCCTAGCTTGTTCTTTGTGAGCAAGGCAATTCGAAGCGAACGACTCCAGACAGTATAGTTCTCAACACCGGTCAAATGATGAGAAACAAGGATCGTTCTCGGTGTATCTGAAAGATGAAGGAACAAAGGATGGTGAAAATCAATATCCTCCATGAAGATGACAGCAAAGAAGCACAAAAATGGAAAAAAAAATTGTGGAAAAAATTAGAATTTGTGCCCTAGACGAAGCACAAACAAACAAGAACGAGAACTAGCCCAGAGCTAAAAGAATGGCTCATATGATACCATGTTAAAAATGCATCTGTATATTCCTCTTGTATAAAATTACAATTATTAAACTATTGATACAACTTAGACTCAACTAATTCATAACAGAAAAACTATTTATTCTAACTACTTCAAAAGCCTATAACTCTTTCTACAAACATCTCCCAAAGTTTCTAAGGACGGGACAAAGTAAATTGACACCAATTCTCCACCACAACTGAGTCCGATTCGATAATAAGTGGAACCAAATTCTTTCATTCAATACTTCCTTAAGTATTCAATGTTGTCTTGATGGCAATACCTCTACCACATTAGAATCGGTAATGCCGAACGGGCTAGAAAACAATGCTGAAATATCTCTTGTCGAATTCCTTAAGACTCCCCAATATCTCCCTAGACTCGACTTACCCCTTGTGGATCCGACGACATTAAATTTGAAACATCTGCTTAGGGGTGGAGACCACAATATGCCTTTATGAGCAACATACCCACGGCTTGACGATACACATAAAAGTCCGTTATCCTACCATGTTGACTCTAAGATACACAGATCTTCTTTCAGAGCTTGAATCCAATACAATGTTCTCAATTTGCATTAGAAGAAGATGTCAGTAATCGTCCATTGTTTACTTTCAAACCAAGCCGCGTTACACCCCAACCAAATAGACCAAAAATCGCATAGCAGCTAATAATCCATAACCTTTTGACAATACTTGTGAAATTAAACTCTAAATAGCCATACAAATAGCTCGAAAAATCACAGGGAAAGCAAAATGAAATCAGCCACCAATTGAAAAATAACGTCCAAAACTCGAGAACCTAGCTGCAGTCGACAAATAAATGATCTTGAGCTTCCGATATTACCTTGCACGCTAAACATTGAAATGAGTTTTGATCAAGCCCAATACACCTCCTCGAAAGAAACTCAGAAGTTCCTTCAATAGCTATGTTAGTTTCTTCATTGAGAATTCTCCTTTCACATCATGGATCCAGATAATCCACTCTTGCCCATTCGTTAATTTCTAGAGCATCAACAAAACATGTTTCTTCATTGAGAAATGTCGTTTCGCATCAGAAAAACATGTTACTGTATCCAGTTGTCACATTCTTGCAGTTAATATATTTTATAGAATTTTATTTTGATTTTTCTTATTTTTGTGGTCTCTAGCTCAAACCAAGACCTTGATTCATGGAACTAAGGCCTCAGCCAAGCATGTTGGTTGAAATAGAAATTACTACCAAGATGACTTAATTGGAAATAGTGAGTTATATGGTTCCAACTTGTCATCATTTTGCATAATGATTTTTTCTTAGTTCTCTATTGATTTGTTTTTGTTTTACATATGTGTGTTCACTCTGACTATCTAATGTTTGAAGGTAGATTTTCATGATTGTTTGTTTGGTAGAGGGGGATGGTTTGGGAAATTATATTTTATGAAAATATCTAAATTCTAGATCTATTATGAGGTTAAGAATATCACATGAAGTCTCTTACAACTAGTTAAGTATAGAGCGAATAGGTCGATCTTATTATACTAGGAGTTTAGTTGGTTAATGACATTCGGTTTTCATTCATTAAATTCAAAATGAAAGCAAAATAAAAGGAACTAAGAAAAGCATCGAAGAAAAGAAGCTATATAAATTCACATTTATTGTCACACTTGCCTAAAGGTTAACATTTATCTGATTACTATGGTAACATGGTTTCTTGGCTTGAAACCTTTTCTTGCAGCAAAGGTGCAAACTGGAAAGTTAAACTTGGAATAATCATGCTTTTAAGGTAATGCTTCTTTTTTATTGTGATGAGTCATTTTGAAAGAATAGAGTTGCTAATCATGGGATTAATATAGAATTTTGGGTACTTCATTTTGCATTTTTCATCAGTCTTCTCTTTTAGTTCTTGTACCGTTTCTCTTGAAAATTAGATTGTTGAACTTTAGCCATGGACTTGTGTTAGTTTTTCGCGTTGGGTTTTTGCCTCTTATTTAACTTTTTGTTGTTTTTATTTGTGTCATTTCATTGTTGTTTTCCTTTTTTCCATAAATATCAATAATGTCGCATATCATGTTTAATGGAGGTATTATCAGGATCCTCTTTTCTTTCCTTTTTATTTTTTTGTGAGTTTTAGCAATTAGAGGAATGGGTAAATTCTTAAGGTGACCTACCGGGAAATTGTAGTATGGTGACCGTGTCTTGATGACTATAAACTATTAGTTCTTTATATCCAGTGTTGCAAAATATACAGGTAGATAAGTTGAAAGGGAAAGATGATAATGAAGAGAAGAAACCGACAGGCGATAAACTTTGCAGCTTGATGCTGACAAATACAGATCAGTGACGAACAACGATGATGATAGCCAAGATTTTATATTTTTCGACCACTTTCTTGCAAGAGCTTTTACATGGATTTAGTCATGACGAGATTGCATCAAACAGCCCCTTTGGGTGGAAAAATGCCGACTATAATAAGCAAGTTGGGTTCTTTGGCCCCATCATTCAAAGTAATATCTGAATTATGTCATCACAACCAATTTCTCTATCATGAAATATCTAGTGTATGGAAATATCTCATGGATGGCTGATGTTAAGATTTTAGCTTTTCAAGTATTCTTGAAACACTTGCACGAGCGAGGATACTTTATGCTTCCTCACCACTTTTGTTAATTATTGACTTGTAAAATCATTTGAAACCTAAATTACTAGGACTCAAATGTGAAATAAGACATGGGTATGTGTTTGAATTAGTATATTCATTTTTCTAGGTTCTCCTATTAAAAGTTGGAGCAACTAAACATCCCACCATCCCATACTTACCTTCCATTTTTATGAATTTCATTTTGTAATACCATTGAGCCTATTGTCTTGCATCCTTACATACACAATAAATCATATTTTTTGGTTTTTTTTTTATGAAATTCATAACTTAATCCTTCATGAATATGTTTAAGACACAGTTACTCCCATTGTCACTATACAAGATATCTAAAAAGATCATTATTTCATAAACTTGTATCAAAAGAATGGACCCCGCAATCCTATTGATTTTTTCTACGAGAGTCATCTACTGACATACTTGACTATATGATTAGAATGCCTATTAGGGTTAACTATATAGTGAATAGTATATTCTATTTTAGTCGTTGATATTCACCATAATTAGAAACTTAAGAAAATTGAGAATACTTATAGACATATGTGCGCATCTGACATTCATTAATGTAATTTCACACGTTCATCTTCTGAAATCTGGAGTTATCCAACGAGTAATATAGTCGTGTAGCAACATTATCTGCTTATAAGACTTTCAAATGCTATGATTTGGTCATGATAGGTTTACCTTTTTCCTTTTTTTTTTTGTAATCTACTAGAAACCAATGCATCATGGATTGTCGTATGTCTCACTTTATTCATCAAATTTCTTGAAATAAAACCTTTCTTGCGGTGACTACTGACACCCCATAATGCACAAAAAGGCTTAAATATCTGATTCAAAGCTTTATTGACACAGTAAGTGCATGAATCCAAGTTTTATTAATTTAATCATTTCATTGGTTTGTAACTTTCTTTTTTCTTTGTACTGTACTTATTAATAATGGGTATAATTAATTTCTTTTAAAAGTTTAATGTACTTGGAGAGTTTTAATAGAATCATATTCTCATATCTATATTTAAATATGCCATACATTAATATTTTTAGAAAAATGAAGAGTGGGATGAATATAGTTAACATTTCTATTATAAGTATGTTTAATTTTTTTTTTAAATTTTCATCTATATGAAGGATCATATTCTTATATATATTTATATTGAAATATTTGCTGAAAATAACTATTAAAAACGGTATTTTAGAAAAATGAAAAGTTTAAGTATAATAACTTATCATTTTATTATTTTATTAACTCTTTAATTCGTTTGATGTTAACAAAAATCTTTGATGACACACCAAAAGGAAAGAGAAAGACAGGAAGAGAAAAAAGAAGTTATAGTTTGTGGAGGAAGTAACATCAAGTTCTTAAAAGTTGTACCTAATTTCTTTTTACTTTTTCTCCTGAAACATGTCATGTGGTTGTTGTCATCACGATTTTTTTTTTTTTCACTAGACGGATTTTTAAAAATATATGGGGTTACCATCAAAATTTTTTTAATAAAATTCTAAAAACAACTTAAATTTATGTTAAAAAAATGATACTTTAGGAGTTTTGAGATATATTCTCGATTCGTAAATGTGAAAATTTAAATCATAAAATTATGATTTTATATTTTACTCTATGAGGTCTTTACAACGGTATATCATATGCTCAAAATGGTTGAGTGATGAATGAGAAATTGATACTCAAAATAAGCTACTTATGAATTAAGTTGAAGAAAATGAAAAGTTTAGTCCCACATTAATTAGATATCAAAAATAGAATATGTTTATATATATGAGAACCAACTTAATAATTATTGAATAATTAAACTAATACTTTCCTTTGCATGTAAAAGGTGTAAATCCAAACTTGTTGGGGTTAGGGGTGCCCTTGCATGATGTGGATGATGCAGTTATGCCTGCGGATATTTTACCCTAATATGTATCCTTAATTTTCCTTAGCAAAGCTCATCCTTTTGGAAAAGAGTTAATGCCTTTAATTAAGGTTTAAATTATCATTGATTCACGGACACATTTTGGCTCCATTAGTCAAAGAAACACACTGTTTTTTCCAAATTTTTCGAGATATCTTTTCCCTGCATATTATTCAATATGTTTTCTGGTGAAAGATGAAGGCAAAGCTACTGTTCGTTGATCACTGCAACCGTGCTACTGCTGTGTTCATCTTGTTATTATATTCTCGGAGACAGTCGACCGATGTTTCTCCAACACCCAGAGAAACAGCCGAATCTATCTTAAGAAGACTATTTAAACAAGCCTCAACTACTAATATAGTATTTCAATTTAATTTATTTTCTGTTTTCTAGTAATATATATATATATATATATATATATTAATATTATTCTTATTCGATGTTGTAATTAATATAAAAATTTTATATTACCGTTATTTTACTAACACTTGTGCAATTGAAACAGTGCCAGCGAAAACAAAATTTGGGTTAGGAAATACAGTAACGAGTGAGGAAAGCATTAGCATTTTTGCATCGTCTATTATTAAAACAGTAAAAAGTAATCATGTGTTATCTGAAATATAGATTAAAATGAATTTAATTTTAATATTTAAAATTAAGTTCCTATAATAAAATTCATTTTTTATTCTAAACGAAATAATTTTTCATTACGTCTAAATAGTAAGTACCCTTCAGATAGATGGATGGAATATAACGATGCATTTGATTTTGAAATGGGTATTCCCTTGCAATAAATAAATATCAAAGTCCCTCTCGCCATTTCAGTGGAGACCCAATGATTTATTATTGCTTAGGAATGTTGCATTACTTTATTTTTCTAAAAATAATATATGAAAAAATTCTACTAAATGTTCTAATTTTATGTTTTGAAATTTAATATAATTTTATGTCTCAAGATTTCAACAAAATCACTAACACGAAATCTGTCGCCGGCCTTTTTTTGATTCATGCACAGATTGGGTGAAATTTATTAAATTCCATTCACCAAAGTTGCTAATTTCCAAGTTTGAAAAATCAGTTGACTTGCGATTACTTTTTGGATGAGATCTAGACATTTCTACGTTGAGATGTTTTCATAGCGTTTGAAGATCTATCCTTTAGCTTCGAAACTCACTTTGAATCACTCAATTTTGAGTTCAGAAACTCAAGTTATGACCGTTTTAATGAAGACTGAGCGAATAAAATTTCTAGACAAGATTATTACGGAAACTATGAGTTTCGGGCTTTTAATTCGAGTTTAAATCATATTAGGTTCAATTTTTAGGCTTGATGCTTAATATATATGAACTCAATAGTGTATTTATTAAGTTCTATTTATTTATTCTAAATTTTGGATATTTTTTAAGTATTCTAAGTTATTTATGAGTTATACGTTAACAAAAAAGTTTAGTTTAACTACTTCTTATTTAGATTAATTAGAGTTTTAGTATACTTGCGAGTTTTATTTGGATGTGCTTAGCTAGCCTATATAAAAGTCTTTTTATTGTCCATTAAGGATACAATTGTTTTTCACTAATAATTATTATTTTTAGAAGCAGTTTTCTTTTCGATATTCTTATAGGAGTTTTGGGAATTCATTCTTCATCCTTCAATTTGTCAATAATTATTTTTAGACTATTTGGTACTCCGAACATATGACATTAAATTTTGTGATAAAATAAATAATTAAATTTCATTTTTATTTAACAAATATTTTTTGAAAATTTAATTAAACATCTATTGTTGCTACAAATCACCACAAATAAGTAATGATAAAAAAGACTAAAATGAAAACAAACAAAACTTGCATGGAAAAGAATTGAAATAAATACGGACTAAAATAGAATTTTACCTCAAAGTAGCAAGGTTTGTTTAGTTAAAATAAAATAAAATTATAAATTTTGATAAGAGTTAAAATGCAGTATCACCATTGTATTAGTTAATATCTTTATAAGTTTTTTAAAATACTAAACCAAAATCTTACTATTTTGGGAGAGGAAAAGTGAATTTTTACCACTACTAAAGTATACTTTTATACGTTTTAAAAGGTAAAATATAATTTTTTTTTTTCAATTTTAGGGGTCAAGACCACTGCTACTACCTACCCCTCCTGTCAAGGTCGGAGCCGGGAGCTTGGTAAGGGCACTGACTCCTAGTGTAATGCCCAAAAATTTCCTTACTTTCGGCTTTTGCGATTTGGTATGCACAAAAATATTTGTTTTTGTTTTTTCAATTATTCAACGCAATTAATTGTTTGCTTTAGTGGATATGTGCTTTGGGTGTGTTGGGCAGGTCCCAAGTTCAAGTCAAGACTTAGGCTAAATTTTGGGTTTTTATTTGAGTAAAGCTTGACCCTACGCTAACAGGCTTAAAAGTATTTATTTGTAAGAGCATAACAGAATGGGCCTACTAGTCTGGTGGTTAAGTGGAGTGTTGAATTGTTGGAGGTCTTGTATTTGAACCACAGTGTGGCCATTATTTTTATGCTCATCCATTCAAGAGAGTCTGAGATGGATTCAAATTCTGAGAGTGGGGGAGTGGGGGAGTGAGTTTTGGAGCAAAACAATGGATTTGAAAGTTCCTCAAATATTCTGCTCTCCCTCTTTGCCGAAATTTCTTTGCAAAATTCTTCATCTCCACATTCTTCTTCTTTTCTTCCAGCCAAAAAAATTCCTCTGTGATGCCATTTTCCCTCTTTCTTTTCCATTCTTACTACCAAAATTTCAAACATCTCCCCCTCTCTGTTGCGATACGTTTATTTATTTATGCAAGTTGGTTTTTGACGCGTGTGGTAAATCTCTATGTTGCTATCTCGAACACCACTTATATTAAGTGTTTAAATAATGTTTTGGTTTCTGTTAGGGGTTATTCGAAGGGTTGATCATTTCTCTAGAACGGATTAAGCGTATAGAGTTTAAAGTCGTTCGTTAAAGGTAAGGTTGTCTGTTGTTTCGGTATTTATCGGTTCATTAATTCGATTTAGAATGCTAAAATTGGATTTTGGATTGTCAATTTTAGGTTTGGAAGGGCTCAAGAGTGTTTAGGCATCGAAAAAACTCCAGGTGTGTACTCTTATTGCACAGAAAATGAGATTCGACGAAAGCCGAAAAGCCCTCTATTGACACCACACGGGCGTGTGGACTGCTTGTGTGGTAGGCCATGTGGCAATACACGGGTGTATGGATGACAAGGCAAGCTGTGTGCGCGCGTCACGAGCGTGATGGACAAGGTTGTATGAGGCTGGTGAGGCCGTGTGGGAGACACGGGCTTGGCTAATTGGGCCGTGTACACACGGGTGAACCACATGGGTATGTGGGGTTTTGGGCCAGATCACACGGCTAAAGCTAATTTAGGTCGTATGGGCCACACGAACGTGTGGGCCCACACGGGTAGGCCACATAATTGTGTGAACCCATTTTTTTGATATGGGTTGTAAGGTTGCACGAGTCGCCTAAGTTGACTGTGACCTGTCGTAGGGTCGATAACGTTACTTAGACCTTTATTTTGTGATATGGTATTGAGACGTATGTGCAAATGTCATGGGCTGCAGTTCAAAGCCCATGACCATGGCATAAGATGCACCCTATGGAGGTCTGTCGATAAGATGGGGATCATTTAGCCCACATGAGTTGGCCCGATTCAAGAAACTGTTGGAGAAGCTTGTCAAATTGAAGCCTGTCAGATTGAAGCCTGGTTGGCCCGATAATGAAGTTATGGCAACTTAGGCTACTATGGAAACTAATATTAGAAGATAGAGGAAATCATATCTTGTAAAGATTAGATAGGATTTGATATGGCATATCTTTTAAATCCCTTAAATGAAGGGATATGGTCGATCTCGTCCATCAATGTAACTTAATATTGTCCGTCAGTTTTGGAAGAGCTCAACTATAAATAGAGAGCCTCCCCCTCACTTGTAAATCATCCCATTATATTTAAGAATTCTTAAAAGTAATAGAATTTTGAGAGCATTTACTCAAACACTTTGCGAGTGCTCTTTCTATTGTTCTTTGTCTTGCTTCTTTTGGCATAAATCGCTTCCGCTATTCAATTGGTGCCTTGGAGGAGTTCTTAATGAATCCTCACTTGAGTAAAGGTTGACTTAAGCGAGTTTGGGTAAAAAAACTACCTAAGGCTGCACGGATTACGAGACGAAAGGTCTAGTCCCGTGACAAGTGGTATCAGAGCTATTGGTTTGAAGGTACTATTGAGATGTCAAAAGAAGTTGTGGGTTAAAGTGAGCCAATAGAGACTCGTGGAAGAGCCAGAAAAGTTAGTAGGTCGAGGGATTTATTGTCAGCTTTGGAGGATCGAGTCGTCACTCTCGAGGAGTTCATGGAAGATGTTAAGGAGAGGATCAACGATGTTGATGATAGACTCATGGATGGGTTGCAAATGATGAATGAGCAACTTAGGGAATATGTGTGGGATACTATCGGCTCCTCGAAGAATAAGCTGGCTAAGAAGGATGATGCTCTTAAGGTTATTATGACATCATTGAAGGAAGAGATCAATGAGCTTAAAGGAGAGCTCAAGGAGATCAATGAGCTCAAGAGGGAGCTCAAGATTTTCAAGCCTGTCATAGGTAATGGGATGTTGGCTTCGAAGCCGAAGCAACAAGCAATGGGTGTGCCCAAACTGAAAGCGTTTAAAGGGGCAAGGTCCGCAAGTGAGGTGGATAACTTTCTTTGGGCAATGGAGCAATACTTTTGTGTGATGAGCATCAAGGATGATGCCACAAAGGTAAACACTGTTGCTATGTATTTTACTGATGTTGCTTTATTATGGTGGCGATATAGGTCCACTAATTTGAGACATGGTGGGATTGAGATTGGGACTTGGGAGGTGTTCTAAAAGGAGTTTAAAGCACAGTTTTACCCCGAGTATGTCAAAAAAGAAACTCGGGTAAAGTTGCGACGGCTTACGCAATGAGGCATGATCAGAGAGTATGTGCGGGAGTTCAGTAAACTCATGCTTCAGATATCTGATTTGAGCGAGAAGGAAGTATTTTTCTCCTTTACGGATGGGTTGAAACCATGGGCAAAGCAAGAATTGCAGCGTCAAGGAGTTCGGAAACTGACCAATGCCATGATGATGGCGGAGTCCCTAGTCGAACTTGTTCTAAAAAGAAACAGATTCGAATCTTCCAAGCCCAACGGAAGGGGCAAGAGTGGATACCATGAGGAAGATGAATAGGGATATAGCTATTATGGCAGTGGTAGTAGCAGCGATGGTGATAATGGGAAACCACGAAATGGGAAGTGGAGACCTAACAGCCCGAAAGAGAAGAGGGGAAAGTTGAGATGTTACTTTTGTAATGGACCACACATGAAGAGGGATTACCCAAATGTATCTTCAGTTTCGGCTATTAAGAGAAGTGATGAGCCAGAGGAGGCAGATCCTGTTGAGAAAAAGACATCGAGAGTCAATACGATGATTCTCGTTTCTAAGAAAAGGAATGGTGGAGAAGGATTGATGTTTATAGACATAAAAATTATAGGTCAAGAGAGGAGCGCTCTTGTCGATACTGGAGCATCTGACTTGTTCATATCGGAGAAGGCTACAAAGAAACTTGGTCTCTCGATTAAGAAATCAAATAAGAAGATTAAGACGGTAAATTTCGAAGAGGTCCTAACTGTGGGGGTAGTTCGTAACGTGGAACTACAAATCGATGAATGGAAAGGTAAGAAAGATTTGAGGTAATCTAATTAGATGACTATAATGACGTGTTTGGTTTAAACATCCTTGATAGGATTCAGGCATGTTTGTATCTATGGGCCGATCAGATTCATATTGTCACCGGTCCGTTAACAAAGATTATTGTGCGGGTACATCGAGATATGAAGGTTGGGACCAAGGTGTTATTGTCAATCTAACTAGTCGAGAATATTTCGTATGGGAGGAATATTGACTCAATAGAAAGGATTGGTACGAAAGTCCCTTCGGAGGTGTTAGTGGCGCGAGGGATCGATATGAAGCCTGCAGTTTCAACTGTGGAGCTGACACCTGTGGGAAATGTGGGTTGTGTATCGGGCTTCGAGAAAAAAGGAACGATGCAAGAACAGTAGGGACAAGTAAATGCTGCGAGTAAAGTACATTGTAAACACTTTGATAGTGTTGTGAATTCTGACTTGTTGGCTTGGCGAGGTCATAAGGGCCCTTTCAAAGTTCATAAGAAAGGAAACTGAGGGACTGTGGGCAATACGAAGCCAAGGGATGAGAATCAAGGAAATTCAAAAGAGAACAAGTCAAATTTGGGGTAAGATAAAGTGAAAATTTCTTGCCAACGAGATATACCAACGAGCGAAATGGTTCAAGATAAGAGGCAACGAAAGCCGAGGCAAAAAGTTCGAAAAAAGGGACAACCCGATTGCAAGGCAAGTCAGGAATTAGCCAAAGCAACAAGAGGGATCCGGGGAGAATCAAGTTAGTACCATTCGGAAGTCGCAACGAGGACGTTGTGAGAATGGGTGGGGGAGAATGTCACGGGCTGCAGTTCAAAGCCCGTGACCATGGCACAAGATACGCCCCATGGAGGTCTGTCGATAAGATGGAGGTCTGTGGCCCGATTCAAGGAATTGTTAGAGAAACCTATCAGATTGAAGCCTGGTTGGCCCGATAATGAAGTTATGGCAACTTAGGCTACTATGGAAACTAATATTAGAAGATAGAGGGAATCATATCTTGTAAAGATTATATAGGATTTGATATGTCATATCTTGTAAATCCCTTAAATTAAGGGATATGGTCGATCTCGTCCATCGATGTAATTTAATATTGTCCGTCGATTTTGGGGGAGCTCAACTATAAATAGAAAGCCTCCTCCTCACTTGTAAATCATCCCATTGTATTTGAGAATTCTTAAAAGTAATAGAATTCTAAGAGCATTTACTCAAACACTTTGCGAGTGCTCTTTCTGTTGTTCTTTGTCTTGCTTCTTTTGGTATATATCACTTCCGCTATTCAATTGGTGCCTTGGAGGAGTTCTTAACGAATCCTCACTTGAGTAAAGGCCGACTTAAGCGAGTTTGGGTGAAGAAACTGCCTAAGGCCACACGGATTGCGAGACGAAAGGTCTAGCCCCGTGACACTAGCATGTTATACTTAGCATGTGTATTGATAATGTTCTGAATATGTATGTATATTTTGTTAATCTGCATTACAGCAAGCCATTTATGTATGATTGCATTGCATTGGGGTGGGTTTGTTGTTGAAGAGAAAGAAGTATCTGAAAGGCTTCTAGCCTGTTATCTAGCAGCTATGCTGCATAGATCTGTTATGTGTCGTTTCACGGTACCTTATGGTGTGTAAGGTTGGATGGGTTGATTTTATCGCCATACTTGGTGTGTAGGGCTTGATGGGTCGATTTTATCCCCACATGGTGTGTAGGGTTGGACGGAGATGGTGTGCAGGGTTGATGGGCATGTTTCTGTTTCTGATCTGATATGCATGCAATATCTTTATGGGCTAAGGCACAATTATATCTGATTCTGTTCTAAATGGGCTAAAACTCACACCGTTTCTGTAAGGGCTCAGGCCTGAATTATGACTATTATCTGTATCTGACTGTATGCATGATATACTGTGGGGATGTACACACTGAGTTTGCGAAAACTCACCCCTTTATTTGTTTATTTGTTAGGTAATCTCCAACAGTAGATGGATTGGTGTAGCGGAGGGCTCAACGGTGACCACTGTTATATTTATTTCGGTTTATAACTTTAAAACCTTTACTGTTTTGTTTATTCTTTTGGAATTGTTTTTGTAATACGGACTTGGACTCTTGATTTTATTTTAGGATTCTAAAATGTTATTATGGACTATTAATTTGCAACACAACAAAAATACGTTTTCCCTAAAATAAACTAAAGGTTTTGTACACATAAACGGTTTTCCGGAGAATTACAAAGAACATAAAAATTAATACACCCTCTATCTTTTTAATAATCAAGGCACATTTAAAAAAAAAAAAAAAAAGACAGGCGAAAATCGATTAAAAAATTAGGTATGGAAAACATAGATGCCGACAGATAAAAGCTGCAAAATATAGGACCACATGAATGCAATCGACATAAAAATCATTATCAAGGAAAAAATTAAAATTAAATGTAATTAATGAACATAAGATGTTGAGGCAAAGACAGTTCTCCGATGATTGGACAAATTTTTTTTTCCAACTTTGTCTTTTTATCTAATCATTGGACATGGAATAAGCTTCAATTTGATTCCATTTAATTTTTGGTTTATTCCAAATCTATACTTTTATAATGTACATAAAAATTGATAACTAAATATAATTAAATAATATTACTAATTAATCTGATTATTTATTATAATCAAACAATTACAAACTTGTTGCTCTCTATCTTAAACTAAACTTTGTTAGTCGTATGAATAGAACATTATTTTGGAGTAAATGATTGTAATTTTCAGTGACTTTTGAGGAGATATATTTATAGGCTAAATTGAATAATAATATAAGGGTACTTTGCTTGGTTGGGATCAAATTAGATTGTAGTTCAATTTATTGTTAAAGATTTGATTCGAGCTCATTCTAATATATTTAAATAATTCATTTCATTAATTCATTTCATTGTATAAAAAAATATTAAAAATATATATTTTATAATTAAACATTTTAAAATATTTTAAAATTTTATTACTTTCAATTATTGGCAAAATAATATAAATTTGGATCAAGTTAGCCTACCTAATGACAAATAAAAAAAATTCCAAACTCAGCTTGAGTCAAGTAGGTAAATTGACTCATGGATATATCTAATTGTAACTATCGTTTAAAAATATTTTAATTTTTTAATCAATCTCGAGTTACTCTCAAGTTGGTGGATGGACTCAATTTATTGTTCATAAAATTAATAAATTATAAAAAAATATTTTTATAATTTTCTACTAATATTTCGTGACTAATATCAATTGAGCCACAAGGGAAATGGTAAATGACTTAAATTTAAATATTTATTTTACATTAAACTTGAGTTTAACCTTCAACTACTTGACCCTCCATCCATTTATATCTATATCTATAATATATAAAAATATGAAAAAGATTTTTTATTTCACTAATAATGTACCATTTGTTGTTCATCATAATACTAATTTCATCATTTTAAATATATGTTTTTTATTTTTTATAAAATTTATCACATTTATAATTATAATTTTTATTTTAATCAATAATGAATTGAGTCTATTGACCAGCTCATGCTGCTTCTTCTTCTTCTTCTTCTTTTTTTTTAATGTTTAAAACTAAGACTTATCAATGTGTTAGCATTCAAGATTCAAGTATTTCCATTCAACTAATAGCTAAAAATCTCTAGAAATGTTGGGAGTTTTATAAAATTTTTCGTAGACTTTTATGGTTTTCTTATTTAATTATCAAATATTATTAATATATTTTAATTAAGAGGAGGATTCACTTACATAAGTATTAAAATAGTTTTGGACACCTTTATATTTATTTGTATGATTAATATTTTTCATGATTCAACCGTTACATTGTATATTTCATTCATATAAATAAAACATGTCAAATGTAATGTAAATTAAAATTTTTTAATTATTTATTTTATGAAAAAAAATCGGCCGTTCATAAATATTAATATATAGTATTTTAGATTAATATGATATAGATATTAGATTGATTCAAAATTTTATATGCATGACAAGAACAATTATAGCGATAAATTTAACAATTGAATTATTAAAATATTAATCGAATAAAGAGATACGAGAAAATATAAAATTACTTCAGTTTAATTTTAACTTTATATTAGTATAAGTGAATCTTTTTCTTCTTAATTATATTCAATAATTAAAATAATACTATTTCATATATAATTAATAAATTAATAAAGTAACGATAAGACATCAATACCAATTAAAGAAAATTCATGAATAACAATATTTCCCTTTTACGTGTGAACACAGAATATTAGACACGCGATAAACATAAGTTGTCTGAAATGGTAATTTAATACTTATCATGAGTTGTGCAATGAGGTGCCACTTGCAAAAGTGAGTGATTGCATATGCAAATTTGGAGATAAGCCAAGAATTTAATCAGATAATGAGAAAGACTTGATTAAAAATAAAATATAAAAAAAACCCCTTGAAATAGAACATAACAAAAGACATATAGACCTGTTGGAGATGTTATTAGAAAGGGAAAGGCAAAGTGATTACTTTAATGTTTTAAAGGTCTATTCACAAATTGCAATTATGGTTGAATCCGACGACTTTTTATCACACTTTCAAATGAACCATCAATCAGTTGGTAAATTATTTCCAGGCAGGATCTGTATATACTAGATTAATGTTTCCTTTATTAGTACAATGTAATTTGGTATATTGCTTTGGGTTTATCAATATTTTTAAAAATAATTGCTTTGGATTTATCAGTAATTTTGAAAATATTTTTCACATATTAATATTTATATATACATGTAAATGTATTTCAATTACACATCTATTTATATATAAATTTTATAATTATTATTTAAGTTTAATAATTTAATTAAATGATTATATTTATTTTTTATTGTAATTATAAAAAATTACAAATAATTAAGATATAAATATTAAAATCTTTTACCAATCAGTCGAAACTTATATGCATGATATTCACCAAACTAAACTAAAACTCATGGAAATAATTGAAATACACGTTAGAATAAAATTTAAATTATTTAGTATCGATATAAGTATGATACTAACTAGCGGAAACACCAAAGGGAAACATACCCTTCTAATATATATATATATATATTGCCTTGATACCGGCTACCATGATGGTATATATAGAAAAACTAATAAAAAAATTTCATGTAAATAGTAACTACATTACAATGTACATAAATTATATATAGTACAGTTGACACACACATATGTAGCTAATTTAGGTGAACTTATAATCAGATTATTATAGTGCCAATAATCATAGTCTACATCAAGTACTATAGCATTTATCAGCATCTCTTTGTTGGTATTAGCAAAAGAAAATATGTTGTTTGTTAGCTTTCTTTTGGAGTTATGCAGTTCCTATTGAGAAATAGTGGATTCCATTGACATATATTTTTTTAATTTGTTACGAGAATAAATGTTTTATTCCACCCCTATTTGTTAATAACATGATGACGTAATATTGATTCAATACATATGCATCCCCTTGATGCATAGGAACTCTATGATACAACAGGTGACAAAAAAAAATAGCATATATCGGTAAGTAAGTTATCCATCTAAATATGAAGTTTTACTCGTTTAATTTATGTAAATATACTTAATTCATGCTAAAGAATCCCATTATTAGAAAATGATGTTGCAAAAGCTATTCACAATTTTTTGTTTATTGATTTATTAAAGTGATTGACTGTAGTGGTTATTACTGCTTAGTACTGTAAAAAACTCTATAATCAAAAACACAAAGAACACCCAAAGAATCCCATTATTAGAAAAAGATGTCGCAAAAGCTACCTACAGTTTTTTGTTTATTGAAATTCAAAATAGTTTATGAAAGTAATTGATTGCAGTGGTTTACAGCTCAACACTGTAAAAAAACTGTGCATACAAAAACACAAAGAACACCGAAGGTTGCTTTCACAGTTCATGTTTTCTACATTTGTGGAACCTAGTTCAGTGAGTAATTCCATTATCTTTGATCACAAGTACAAGTGATCTACACTCTTTCACTCCCCAAGTATAGAGATCTCACATTACTACCTAAAGATTAGACCACTCACCTCCAAAGCCTCCCCTTGAGAACTTGAGCAGTAAACACTCAATTTTTACAATACAGTTTGCACTTACTCGTAAAACAATTCCTCAATGAATAGATTGAAGTGCTCTCAATAAGCCCTCCAGCATAACCTAGACAAGCCTAAAGCAAACATCAATTTTTGTGAATAACATCAATCTTCAAAAGCGAAGGATTGGTTTCTATAGATGGAACTTACAATCTTTAGAATAACAGCATGTTAACATGTCCAAACATTTTCTTCATTAATGTAACACCCCTCACCTGACCCGATCGTTGGGTTTGAGTTACAGGATGTCACATTTGTTGTTGGAGCAACTATAGCTAATTAAACAGTAGCATAATCATTCACACATGTAAATAAGTGCAAAAGACTTTTACATCATGATACACAATCTATTCTGAGTCTCAATTGGGCTTATGAAAGCTCTTTTGTTGACTCGAACATGAAATATAACCAAATTATAAAGTTTCAAAATCTCAAGATCGACATCATGATGTCATCTCCTCCACATCTTGACATTGGCAAAAAGTTTGTCATGTCATGATCTCATGCCACTCAACATTGTGATGTGACTCTCTGTCGACCGATGTTGCGATGATGAAGATTGCTCGTTAGGACGTGGACCCTGTTTTTGGTAAAATTTAAGTCAATTGGTACCTATTTCAATGTTACCACACATTCCACCAAGTTGTAAATAGATGGTTAACCTTACCTGTACCAAAGCACTTCCAATACATACCAAAACATGTACAAATAACCACATTGATCTCAACATCAACTTATAACATCTAATCAACCATTAGGCATATCATTCTTTATCTAAGTATACATGTCAAACCATTAATCAAATACTAACTTGATCAATACCAATTCACAACAAAAAAATGTCATTTCAAATGCCTCATATTTATTCTAAATCATTACCAAATCGTTCCATTTCATTCAAGTATTAACATTACCAAAATCAACATCCAAACCACATAAATCAAGCTTAGCACCACATTTGACTGATAAAGACTCATATCTATCAAAGATTGTATTAAGATAACTTATATAAATTAAAAAACCTATATACATGCCACAATTTTAGGATTCAAATACTCAAACATCTACCAATTCAATGGTAGGGTAGTGTGAGCTTTGATGTCGATCCTGCTTGACTTGTTTCGTAAGGTGATCTACAAGGAAAAGAGAAAACAAACAGGGTAAGCTTATACAATACTTAGTAAGTTCATAAGCATTAAACAAAAGCTTACCGTAACTTACAACTAAACACAACAAGCTACTTAGCTTGCCAGAGTTTGACTAAACATGGAAAATCACATAACAACAAGGTGAGTTCAACATATAACCATATCATATGGTAATTGAAACATAAAACCTTTGAATTTACTTATAACCAATATTTCAATACCGTTCTCATAATCAAAGTAAAATTTAACCAATTGTAGATCTAACTCATACCATTCCATTGCCATTTTTATTTTTTATTAACCTTTTTAGCTCAATGAACTCAAGTGAATAGATTCAGATACATGGGTAACTACATTACACTAGATTTTTCAACAAAGTAGTAACTACCACACCAGGTCACTGAAGTGCAAAGCCCGTAGGCAATTTTACATATAATTTTATAACAACTCATCCTTCCAACCCACCAGGGTCTCAGTAGAGACATACAGTACTCGATGATCTGCAACAAATGTTGTATCCCAATATAATCTGTAATGATCTCTATACAATCAATTATCCAGCACAATTACATATATCATACAAGCGTGCATATAACCCTATTGGCATGCCAATCATATCCTATCCTTTACTGCATTCACTCGGGCATCTTTAACATAAATAAACATTTTTTTACAATTTAGTCCATATCTCACCTTTTGTACCAAATCACAAACAATTCAAATTATAACAAAAAAAATACACATATTCATAATTTAACTACATAACAATTTAAATATAATCATACTATATGAACTTACTAGGCAAAATCAATAATTAGGTTAGAACTTTAAGGACTATTCAACAATTTGGTAAGGGTGTTCAATCGGTTAATTGACCCGAACTACCATTAACCGAATTAACCAACCATTTTAACCCTTAATCATTAACTGAATTGAAATTTTTTCAAAAAAAAATTAACCAAACTGAACTTTTTCAATTAATTTGGTCGGTTAACCGAAATTTATATCTTTTTTTATTTTTGGTTAAAACAAGTATAAAACATATAAAAAATTAACCAAATTAACCAACCGATTAATTTATACTTCCAAACAATTAACCGAAACGACTGACCCCTGACCGAATACTTATATATTATAATATTATTTATTAAGTTCAGTTAATTTGGTTAACTAACCGATTTCGAAACGAATTAACTGTTAACCAAACTTCCAAA
Organism: Gossypium stocksii; assembly: GCA_020496765.1. NCBI lineage: Eukaryota > Viridiplantae > Streptophyta > Magnoliopsida > Malvales > Malvaceae > Gossypium > Gossypium stocksii. The sequence continues at coordinate 38,620,363 of CM035630.1, read as the reverse complement.
AAATTATTAACTGACCACCAACCGAATTAATTCAGTTGACCAACCGGTTAACGGAATTCAGTCGGTTAACTGAATTAATTTGATTTTACCTAAAATTTGCACGGCTCTACAATTTGGTTTTTTCCTCAATTATCTTTTACTTGGTTTTTGAAGCTTTAAAGAATGGCTTCTTAGGTTTCATTGGTTCATTTGGTTGAAGAAAGAAGAAAAGATGACACAAGTCCACTTATTTTTCTATTTATACTTAAGTTTAACCTTAATTAATCCATTTATTTAATTTAAAACTTAATGATAATTAACAAGGTTAGTGGATGTAACAACCCGCCCAACGAAGTCTTTATTTGTGGTTATTGTTTATTGTACTAAGTGTAGTTTTGAGTAAGTAAAGTTTTAGTTGTGGCTAAATCTAGGATTCTGTGTATGCCTGGAACGGCGGAAATGTGTAAGTTTACACAATTCCAACAAGTAATAAAGTGACAAGTAAATGTCGAGTTATCGTACCCACAGGGACTATGAAAAGAATTATTTATGAATGCAATTTTAAGAACACTTTGGTGAAGAAAAATATTTTGATTTGAGGAGGTGATTAAAAACTATGATTTTAACTAAGTAAAATGAATAAAAATAAAATAAAAGTTCCAATGCACGATTTCAAAAGATGATTTTAATCAAGATGACATAATTGTGCTAGATTAATTACATTTCTTAACTTAGAATTATTAAACTCATGTTTATGTTGTTACGAATAAATTCACGGAAACTCGATAATTTGCTAACTTATGAACATGCTTATCTACCAAAATCTATTTATCTCTTGACTATATCTTTATGTCAATTCAACTGATTAAATAAATTTTAATAAGCAAATGTGTTAATGCACATACATACTTATGAAATTAAATAATCTCTTGTACATATCTCTATGCCAATTCAAACAATTAATTCAATCTCATAAGCACATAAAAGTTTACATGAGGTAACAATGTTTTTCTACCTTGAAATAGTTTAATCACAATAATCTTGCAACTTATGCAAGGCTAATGTATCGTTAGATACCATTGCTAATTTAACCCTTAGCTACCTTAGATAATTAAACATGCACTGATTAAGTATCGTGTCAATTAATTACAATTTCATTCCGTTTAAATAATTAATTCATTAGTTACCTTACAATTATAATGCAAGAATAACTTAGTCATGGTTTTACTTAATAAAACATCTTACCGAGGCCTATAACAACACAAACACAATTTTAATAACTCAAGTAAAGGAAGTGTAATAAACCTAACACGAATTAAATTTAAGCCATATTAATTAAATTAAACATATCAACATCACAAATATTCATAGGTAGGTTCATAACAACAACAATAAAATTAAAAGGATAATGAATAAGAATCAAATCCGGTGTTTCTCTGAGGCTTGACTAGTTCGCTTCGTTTTTCATTCTCTACTTGTTCTTGTTGAGCCAGGACTTCCACGAACAATTGAATGCTACTCCAAATGGTGGTTAAAGGACTCTTTTTCAAGAGGTGAAATTATCAAGGGAATGGGGAAGGAAATGAAGAACAATGAAGAGAGAAAAATGAGAGAGAAGTGAAGAATGAATGGTTTTGAAATGTGTTTGAAGTGAGTAGCCAATGGGGTATCTATAGGTTGAGAAGGCTGCTAAAAATAGCAAAAATCAGCAGCCATAGAGTCCCCTATGGCCGGCTACACATGTGGTGATAGTTCATGAAACTAACTAATATTTTGACTAAGGCAAGCACACTGATCGATTAATAGTATAGTTATGGTGAGACCGGAATATCGTATCCACAAGGACTAAAAGTACTAGTATTAACTACCTTTTTATTATCTAGCCTAAAAATTAAAGGGATTTTGTTTTAATCTAAGAATTAGCTAAATTAATTAACTAAGAACGCGACAGAGAGTGAATTGGGAAAATACTTGTAAGAAAATCGATTTATAAAGACAATACCCAAGGAAGAATCCACCTAGACTTCACTTATTATTTTGACTCTGAATTAAACGGTTTATTCACTTGTCTGGATTCGTAGAAATCCCTAATTTATGTTAATATCTCTTTCGAGTCTAAGAACAACTGACTCTAGGTTGATTAATTAAAATATCTTTCTAATTAAAACCCTTATTGTCGCATTAATTCGATCTATGGATTTCCTTATTAGATTTGACTCTGATTCGGTAGATTGATGTCATCCTATTTCTAGGGTTGCAATCAACTCCGCTTAATTATGCTAAATCTACTCTTAAACAGGGACTTTTACTTCACTGAGTAAATACATCAAACTTGAATTAATATCTTGAAAATATTAAAGAAAGAATTAAGAACACATAATTAAGAACAAGAACACGTATTTATCCTGTAATTCAGATAATTAAATAATAAGATCCGCCATAGGTTTCATCTTCCCTAGGTATCTAGGGAGTTTAGTTCATACTCATAGAGGAAAACATCTTAAAATTGGGAAAACAACAAAACATAAAGAAATCTAAAAACTTCGAAAGAAATTGAATGGAGATCTTAAGTCTTGAAGGAGATCCTGCTTCTGAGTTGAATCCGTTGGCTTTCTTCGAGTAATTTCTGCTTTCTACTCTGTGTGTCCCATTAGGTCTTCCTCTTGTGTGTTTATATAGACTTTGGAATGCTCAAAATACCGAAAATTAGCTTTTTCTGCGTGAAAACCAAGCGAGGTTCGACAGGGACACGGGAGTGAGACTAGCCTTCGTACAATATTGACATGGTTCAAAATCGACACGACCTTGACAAACGGGAGTGTGGCTAGCCCGTGTGTCTCACACGACCGTGTGAGAATCCCGTGTGAAAGTGCCTAGGCCGTGTGAAATACTGAAATCAGCCTATTTTGTCCGTTTTTTGGCTCGTTTTTGTCCTTTCTCTTTCCTATGCTCACCTAAGTATAAAAACATAAATTTAAAGGATTAGGAGCATCAAATTCACTAAATTATATAATAAATCATCCAAAAATATGTTAAGCATGGGATTAAAATGTCTTACATTTATGGTTTATCATGTGGCAAGTTTGAAGGTTTCAAACTTGCTATTTTAAGGTAGGGGCAAATCTAGAAAGGCATAAATAGTGGAAGGGTTTGAATGCAGTTTGAAGGAGTATTCAAGGGATATTTTGCAAGCGGAATAATCAGACAAACAAGCTAATTGGGTCAGGATGTGGGATTGTTTTGGACTACCCAGTGCTCGGTTGGATCAGTTTTCTTGGTTCAGCTCAACTAGGCCCTTTTTCATAATTAATTAATAATAATTTATTTAACCCAAATTAAATTGGATTAAAATTAAAATTAATTATGTTATGAATTAATATTCATAATTTGGACTGTCTTCAGCTGAAAAATTAATTCACCTTGATGCTTTAAATTCGTTTCTCGGTTTTGTGCTTCTAGTAATGTCTGCCAAACCGTTTTTCGCCATTTGTGCGAATCTGTCGAAAATGATCAAAATTAATCAAAATTTATTGTAAAATTAATTAAAATTCAACATGTTAATAATTTAAGTTCAATTTAATTATTTTATAATAATTATATATTTTTTGATAAGAATTTTACTGAAGCTGCATGAATTTGAGTTAAAAAAGGCATGAAAAAATGTGTATATTTTCGTGTTTCCACACCTTCAAACTTAATTCATTGCTCGTCCCGAGTAATGCACAAATTAAAAAGAATTTATTAGAAAACACCTTTGAAAATTTCCTTCAGAACAACATTTTTTCCCAAATTATGATTTTAGTATACTTATGCTCAAGAACAAGAATTTTGAGATTTATGCTACTTAAGTATACATATCATTCAAATTAATCTCAATTATTCTTATGATAGAAAAAATAGACTAAATGCTTCCTAATAAAGACATGTTAAATCCCTACCAATTTGATTTTCTCCTTTATTCAAGATTAATGCTGCAATTATTTAGTTTAACTTATGCATTCATATGTTGAACATAACAATTTCTCTCTACTAATGTAGGTAGCATAGAAACTTGAATCAATAGGTCTTTAAAAAGGTTGTAACGTGTCTAGGCTAGGGGTAGGTAAAAGCTAGATAAATTTAGGCTAAAAACCCTAGACTCGGCTTGAATTAGACCTTCGGAATAATTACCTTCAATTCACCAACTTACTTTGCTTCCACATGCTCTTTTGCACATCTATTTTCTTTCAAGTACATATGCCCTTCTCTTTTTTTTTCATGAGCATTTTGTTGTATGTAATACAATTTCTTGAGCATACGATACTTCTTTTCAACTCCCTTAAACTTATTTTCAAAGAACATTATAAATAGTACCGAATCTAGTGTTTGGGACAATTTAAAGATAATTAAGAGAAAAGTGACGGCTAAATATTGCAAGTAGACCTGATCATGGGCCGGGCCACCCAGCTCTGCTTGAAGGCCCACCCGAAATGTGGGAGGGCTTGGGCAAAAATATAGGCTGAAAAATGAGCTTGGACAAAAAATAAGGCCCACTTAAAAAATAGGTCAGGCCTCAAGTAAGGCATTTTTGGCCCAAGCCCGGCCCGGCTCGGCCTGCCCGAATCCACTAAATGACAAAAAAGTTGCTTTTTTTTAAATATTATTTTCTTGTTGTTTTCTGCCTATTTTGCTACTATTTTACTATTATGTTGCTACTATTTTGTTGTTATTGTTTGGATATTGTATAAAACTTATTTTATTGTTAATTTTGTTATTATTTTAAAGACATTTGTTAATTTTGTTATTATTTTAGAGACATTTTCTTGTTAAGTTACATCTATCTTAGTGTTTAAGTATAAATATTTTTTAAAATTTATTTTCAATTTGTTGGGAAATATTTATTTTGATGTTTTTAGTATTTTTGATGTATTATATTTTTTAAAATTATATAAAAATAATATAAAAATTAATATGGTGGGCCGAGTCGGGCCTGAGTTTTAGCATTTTTACAGGTCGGCCTTGGGTAAAATTTTAGGCTAATTTTTTAGGCCAAGCTGAGCCCAAGCCTAGCAAACGGACCTAAATTTTTAGTTGAACCCGGCCCGGCCCAGCCCATGCTCACCTCTAATTGCAAGGTTTCCAATAAAATTAGGCCATATAGTCTCAAAGTTGGGTTTCAAGGGATAAAAATTCATCAAGGTTGGCTTGAAAGGCTCAAATGGTCCAAACAAAAGTTGCCTAAATCATTTTCAACATTCCATGCTTCCTAGGATTTCACATCAAGAAACTACTAAGTCAATTTTAGAGACTTAAACATTCATGCATGCCTAACTTTCCGAAGGAACAAAAAATATTATGGTATGATTTGCATGCTTTATTAAAAATATATTTATGTCATAATTTAGCTAACATAACAATTATTGAAATAATCGAAATTTATTTATACTGAAGTTTAGCATACTTAACAAAATTTCAAAAAAAAAAAAATGAACAAAATATATCCTAATCATAATTAAAAGAAAAATTTATTCTGAGAGGAAATAATTTCAATTTTTCGGTCCCCCTACTTAAGATGAACAATGTCCTCATTGTTAAAAGTGAATAGATACTATACACCAGGTAAGATTCTAAAAAAGAGGAGGTGAGTCAATTTGATTGCTTAAGTATCAAGCTTTCTCTAGATCTAATCCAGACATATATATATATATATCCATGGCCACACTTTGTACTTTGCAACTTGTTCATTTTTATTTATGATTTCCACCTCTTGTTTTATTATGTGAAAAATAAAAATTCCTAATAAAATCTAATCCTAAAATATTAAATAACCTAAGAATGGAAATAAAATAAAGTCATGATTCCCCCTTTTTATTTATTCATAGATCTCTCCAAATTCGACTCATCTTTTACTCCATCATCTTTATTTTTGCATGAATCACTCCGCTCCTGCTTCGATAGTGGACTCCATGGTTGAAATATGAAACTTGGAAATTTAGGCACAAAAATAAACGGGTCATTGAATATTTTCGTAAGAGTCCATGGTTGAAATATGAAATCTGGAAATTCAGGCACAAAATAAACGGGTCATTCAATATTTTCGTAAGAGCGCTTCTCATTGAGTCATCCCGTATTTTTTAATATCTCTAGTAAGCTTGTTATTGCCATTGCATATGTTGCACTATATCCATTAACTTTGATAGCTCATCTCGAAGATCTGGGCAAGATGATTGAGTTTTGAACATTGAGGTTGCGACGTTAGGTTTGGTTACCAGTTTCATTGGTTCTGTCTTATCAGGGATTTCAGCTGACTACATTGGTTTGATTTCTGTGGGATCTTCTTCTTCTTCAGGATCCTCGCTATCTTCAACTCGTTGTTGGAGAATAGAATCTCTGGCTATTCGGTAGAGGTCCCAATATGTGATTGTGCCCTGGCTATAACATGTCTTCTTTACTTTTGTAAGAATTTTAGCTTTCAAGCACAAAATTGTTATCGTAAAGGGAAAGTAAGCTGGGCTAGAATGTCCAGTAGTACAATTTCGCATTTCTCTTAGGATGGTTTTTCCCACATCAATCTTTCTAGTTAAAATTGAGTATAATAAAACCATTCGCTCTAATGAAATTGTAGTCCCATATGAAATAGGCATAAGGCTGAATCAAATGAAATAGAACCATACATTCGCTAGTGGTGTCAAATATTCTCTGTAAAAAGTGTGAATTCCATGCTTTGACATAGTCCACTCAGAACCTGGAATTGTAAGTTCCTCGAGAATTTCTTGTAGATTTTCAAATTCAATATTTCTCATCAAAGAAGAATATTCGTTGTCTTCGAAATTAGGTAATTTAAAGAATTCATTAATAGCATTTAAGGTTATTGGTACCTTGATTCCTCAGACAGAAGCTTTCGTCAATTTATTTGAGGTCAACTTCGCATAAAATTCACAAACTAATTCCTCATCTTCACTCAGTCTTTTCTCACAAAACAACTGCCAATTGAGAGCTTCAACAATTTGTCGAATGCGTGCCATGAAATCAATATTGTTGCTTTCTTTCAGTGTAAAGCCTTTTTCTGGGTGCATTTGCTGATTCTTGAAAACGCTTTCGTATCTCGCTTTGGCTTCTTCACAGAGGAATTTGTTTTGTGATTCATCAATTTGGATAGAGGCATGAGTTCTCTTACGAGGCATGATTAACCTGAACATAAGATGGAAACAAATATTTTCTAAAAAAATTAATTAGTATAAAATATTAATAATTCAATAAATTGAAAAATTAAATAATTAGAATTTTAAGAGAGAAATTTTTCTTACCACCTTTTTATAAAAATTAAGAACTTAAAGAAAAATAAATATAAATAAAAGAGGTCAATTTAGGGATGTTAGTGCGAGTAGCAAGGCTAGTGTGCCGCACGGATGCTGGGAAGCCACTGGGAGTGTGGGCAAATGTGCAAGGGAGTAGTAGGGCCTGGCATGAGCAGCTACGTAGGTAACAGGCAGCAACGTTGAGTGAGCAGTAATGTTGGCACACGTGAGCTAGAGCTAGGAGCGGCATGATGCGTGCAGAGCAAGATGTGCATGGTAGCAGCAACACATGATAGAGGCATGTGCGTGCGGGGTGAGCTGCTGGCCGAATAGGGCAACTGGGTGGTGCTATTACTGGTGGTTTTTGGATGTTGGGATTGATGAGTTGATGAATGATGGAGAAGGTGGGTGGAATTTACAGGGAAAAGGGCAGGAGTTTAATTAGAATTCTTAGAATAATTTAATAGTTAAAATATTCTAAGTTCTAATTCTACATAAAGTTAACAACAATTAATAATTAATATAATACATATTAAATTATTATTTGCTATTAATTTATTAAAATAAAAACTTATTAAATAAAATTAGATCAAATTTAAACTAATCCTAATTCTATGCAAAGTTGATAATAATTAATATATATTATAATAAATATAATTATATACTAGTTATTATCATCTTATTTATTAAATTAAAATAAAAATATTTATTCTAGATGCCTTTTGAAAATATTTACAAAAAGAGTCATCTAATTTTTAATATTTACAAAAAGAGCAACCAAATTTTGAAAATAGTTCAATTAAGTACCTAGACTTAAATAAAATTTGAAATTGAGTTGCAATTTAAAACTTGGATCATAATTGACCCTTTTTTTTTTATTTGAAAAACTAGAAATTTATTTGCTATTTAGGGAATAATTTCTGGAAAAATTATGTTAAAATTAATTCTTAGGAAAGATTGGAGGGGTCACAAGCAATCCCGCTTAAGTTCCAATCTCCTAGACAGAATTTATTTAAACATACTAATCCCAAAAATATACCTTAAATCATTTATTTAAAAAGAAAAACAAGAAAAGTTAAATATTTGATTAAATGAGCAAGATTTGATCCCATTCAATTTTATCCCCTTAGTAATATTTTAAGCGCAGAACATTGATTCGAAAATCACCTTATTTACTTTGAAGTTTGACAACTCTGTATGGATAAACTTTGTGAATTGTAAATAGATCGGACCAATGTGATTTTAACTTACCTGGAAAGAACCTTAATCTGGAATTGAATAACAAGACTTGTTGACCTATTTCAAATTCTCGAACTCGAATGTGCTTGTCATGCCATCTCTTAACTTTTTCCTTGAGTAATTTGGCATTCTCATATGAGAACATTTGGAACTCTTCTAACACATTGAGTTGGAGCATCCATTTCTTTTTAGCAAGCTTAAGATCCAAGTTGAGTTGTTGGAGATCCCAGCAAGCTTTATGCTCTAACTCCAAGGGCAAATGACAGGCTTTCCTTAAGACCAACCGATAGGGTGACATCCATAAAGGTGTCTTGTATGCTCTCTTGTAGGCCTATATAGCATCGTCTAATCTTTTGGACCAATCTCGTCGGTTCGGGCAAACTATCTTCTCGAGTATACCTTTGATCTCTTTGTTTCCAGTTCGGCTTGCCCATTCGTTTATGGATGGTAAGCTATGGCAACCTTGTTCTTTACTCCATATTTGTCGAGTAACCATTTCAACCATTTTTTCACAAATGGGACTCTTCGTCACTGATGATAGCTATCGAGGTTCCAAACCTTGTGAACATATGCTTATGCAAAAACTTCAGAACAACCTTAGCATCGTTCATCGGATATGCCTCGGCCTCAACCCACTTAGACACGTAGTCTACTGCTACTAATATGTACATGTGACCAAAAGATAGAGTGAAAGTACCGAGAAAGTTAATACCCTAAACATCGAATAATCCTACCTCAATGATATTTGTTCGGGCCATCTCATTTCTATTGGTTACGTTTCCAACCCTTTGACATCGATCACAGCTCTTTACGTAAGCATATGCGTCTTTGAATAATGTTGGCCAAAATAATTCGCCTTGTAATACCTTGGCCGCATACATTTACCTCTGAAGTGTCCTCCACTCGGAGCTGAGTGGTAATGATATAGAATCTTATGTACTTCATCTTCTGCCACGTATCTCTTAATCATTTGATCTGCACACTTTTTAAACAAGTATGGTTCTTCGCAAAAATAGTACTTCACATTGTGAAGAAACATTTTCTTTTGATGATACATCTTATCAATCGACATCAAACCACAAGCTAAATAGTTAGCAATATTAGCAAACTAAGGGGTATTATGGACATGATTTACCTTTAGTATGTGTTCATCTCGAAATGTCTCCTGAATAGGTGTAAGTGAGAATTCCCTTCTTGCGGCTCCAACCTGGACAAGTCATCTACTACTTGGTTTTCTACCTCCTTGCAATCTTGAATTTCTAGAACGAACTCTTGAAGTAGAAGTACCTATCAGATTAGTCTTGGCTTAGCGTCTTTCTTGGAAAGTAAATACTTAATTGTCGAATGATCCTTATAGACAGTCACTTTGGTACCTACAAGATAAGATCGAAACTTGTTAAAAGCAAACACAATAGTAAGTAACTCTTTCTCTGTTACCGTATAATTCAATTGAGCTTCCGTCAGAGTTTGACTTGCGTAGTAGATGGGATAAAAACTTTGTTCCTTCATTGGCCCATAATAGCTCCTATCGCGAAGTCACTTGCATCACACATTAGTTCAAATAGCAAATCCTAGTCCAGTGTGATGATGATGGGTGCTGAAAGTAACCGACTCTTCAAATCTTTGAAAGCTCTTAAGCACTCCTCATCAAATTTGAACGTCGTGTCCTTCTCCAATAATTTGCATAAAGATTTAGTAATTTTAGAGAAGTCCTGGATAAATCTCTAATAGAACCCGGCGTGGCCCAAAAAGCTCCTAACACTTTTTTACAGATGTTGGAGGTGGTTTATCTACCTTGATTCCATGTCACGTTATCCAATGCCCTAGAATAACACCTTTTCATACCATGAAATGCCACTTTTCCCAATTGAGTACAAGGTTTGTTTCTTCGCATCGCCTTAGCACATTGGCTAGATTGGCTAAGCAATCATCATAAGTGTCTCCAAACACTAAAAAATCATCCATAAACACTTCCAAGTATTTTTCAACCATGTTAGTAAAAATGGACACCATACATCTTTGAAATGTAGCAGGTGCATTACATAAACCAAATGGCATGCGTCTAAATGCAAATGTACTGTACAAGTATGTGAATGTTGTTTTGTGTTAATCTTCTAGCACCACTGTGATCTTGTTATACCCCGAGTATCCATCAAGAAAATAGTAATATTCTCGCCCCTCGAGTCTATCCAGCATCTGGTCCAAGAACGTTAAAGGAAAATGATCATTCCTTGTCGCCTTGTTTAGCTTTCAATAATCGATGCAAATTCTCAATCCTATAACCGTTCTGGTTGGTATTAGCTCATTGTTTTCATTCTTTCTGACCATAATACCTCATTTCTTTGGCACGCTTTGGACTGGACTTACCCACGAACTATCTGAGATGGGCTAAATTATACTCGCATCTAACCACTTGATGATTTCTTTCTTTACCATGTCCTTCATGATGGGGTTTAGTCTTTATTGTCTATTAATCGTCCCTTTCTGGCCATCTACCAAGATGATCTTGTGCATGCATACAGATGGACTAATGCCAGGAATTCGATAGCATTCTTGAATTGTTTCAATACTTAGATGAGTTTCTCTTCTTGCTCTACGGTTAATTTTGCTGAAATAATCACGACAAAGTAGAAGCGTTACCTAAATAAACATATTTTAAATGTGAGGGAAGTACCTTCAGTTCTAATTTAGGAGTCTTCTCGATTTACGCTTCTAGTTGGGCATAATCCCTTTTTTCTAACTCCAAAGATTCAAAATGAGATTGTGGACTAAATCCCCTTTGATTAGTTTCTAGCGAAGCTAAGTATTCATCCTCCTCTTCATCACTTGGAGGGTCTGATGTCAAAATTTGCTCTAATGAGTCCTCAAGAAAGTTAAGTTCCCTTTCCATGATTGATTTCTCTAAATAGGACACTACAGAACAATCATCAATTGTGTCAGGAAATCGCATAGACTTAAAAACATTAAATGTTACCTGATTGTCCTAAGCATGCATAGTAAGCTCACCCTTTTGCACATCGGTAAGGGTCCTTCCAATTTCTAGGAAAGGCCTTCCTAGGATGATTGGCACTTTTTTGTCTACTTCAAAGTCTAGAATAATAGAGACAGTAGTAAAAATAAATTTTTCTACACGTACCAATACGCCCTCGACTTTTTCCTTCTAGATGTGCTAAGGATCGATCAGCTAATTAAAGTGTAACCATAGTACGCCTAACTTCACATATCCCCCACTTTTTGAATATTGGCATAGGTATCAAGTTAATGCTCGCACCCAAATCACATAATGCTTTACCATAATGTGTTGCTATAATGTTGCAAGGTATGGTAAAACATTCAGGATCCTTCAACTTTAGGGTAGTTTGTCTTGAAGATATGCATTGCATTCCTTTTGTAACACCCCGAACCCGGCCCAGACGTTATGGCCATGTCCGATGTGCTACATCGCCTACACTATCCTACGCCGCCCTATTTACTAAGTCTGATGGTGAGTTTTGAAAAGCAACACTTGATTTTTGGAAATTCCCGTTTTAATAATTATTCAACTTAATCTCTATTCCATTTGTTAAGCGATTCATTTTAACCTTATTATCCTACTTAGCCATTTGTAATGTTAGATTGGTTAAGAAAACGTTTGTTTAATTTTCGAAAACGGTGTGTATTTGTGGTTGAAATAAAACAGTTGAAAATCCCAAATAAAAACAGGTATAGTGGCCTTATTACAACCCATAACAAAATAAAACCAATAGTAAAAAGTAATAAAATTAATAAACCAATTAAAATGCGAGTTCAGTCTTCGTGGCCACTCTGAATCCCTCCCAGCCTCCAAGTCACGCTTTAGGGCTCTCCTGCAAGGATGGAAAAGAAAAGGGTGAGTTTGGGGAAACTCAGTGTGTGCAGAACCCATCCAAAGCCCACATCGGCTAGAGCCCACTGGGCCTGAGCCCTAACCAGTCTCAGTCAGTTACTGGGCCGAAGCCCTATTCAGATTACAGATACTGGGCCAAAGCCCTATAACAGATACTGGGCCGAAGCCCTATTCATATAACAATTTGGCCCATAGGCCCATAACAGTACAGTACAGTATGACAGTATGAATGCAACCCAATTGGGGAGACTACTCAACCCACCAACCGTTACACACCACCCGTACCAGCCAACACACCATGTGGGGAATAACTCGACCCACCCAGCCCACACACCACAGTTGCGGCATGGCTACTTAGATAAACAGTATACGAGGCAAAGCCCCTTTCAGAAATAGTACGAGGCATAACCCCTTTCAGTAACATGGCAGTGCCACTCACACTTCCTCCAATAATAAACCCATCCCATGCATCAAACATACATATATCATGGTATACAGTAGCAAATACAGTCATGTCATAGTACAGTCGATTCTAGCCCTAAGTGTATAATGGTAATTTTCCACCTAGGGGCAAATTAGTAATTCCTCACCCTAAGGGTATTTCAGTGATTTTGCTATCTTAGTACAGTTTTTATGACTATTACAGCCTTTACTATTTTAGTGGTCGTTACAGGATCTCATTTAACCCAGTTTATCAGTTTTAGCCTTTAGGCCCTAGCCCTACCATGTCAATTAGCCCGTTAAGCCCATTTAAGTCTTAATCTTTAATCCATTACTCATTTTAACAGTTTTTACGACTATAGTCCATATTATTACCTTTAAAACTATTCTTATCCCAAATGGGCCCAAAAGCCCATTGGGCCTATATTCGGCCCACCGAGGCCCAACTTACCAAAGTGCCCAAAATTTCGCGGCAAACTCTCCTACCAGTGCCGGTTCCAAATCTAAATTTTCCCTACCAACTTGAGAGCATTCGCACGCTCACAAGCCCTCGAAATGCCAGAACTTCGGCATTTCGGCTTTTCAGCTTTTGCCGATTTGAACAATGAAGGTGTTCGAAGCACACACCTGTTTTGCAGTTCCACTGACGAGATTTCCTATGCGCCCGTTCCTACAATCCATTATCTAAGTGATCAATCAATAGATCTATGAAAAACTACAACCAAAATCCCTTACCATATTCGGCCACACCCTTAATGGCCATGAAAACTTACCTCTGTCGATTTAGATGCACTAGATCTAGATCTGATGATATCGATGCCTTCCACTCCTTGCTTGATCACCTTCCTTGCTAACTAACACCCAAAAAGAACCAAAATACTACTTTAAATCACTAATAGACTAAATCGACAACCTCCCTAACTTTAGGGACTTTCGACTTTTCCAAAGTATGAAATATCTTAAAGATCTGAGTTGATAACCACTTACCACTGCTTTTACCTTGATTCTAACTCAGATCTGAGTAGATTTAACCCTTATACGCAGACAGAAACTGAATTTCAGAGATCTAGGAATTCAGCCAAAAGCTCCTATGGTTATGGCGATTTTGGCTTTTCAATTGGTGAAGAAGATGACGATTTAGACTATGGATCTGGGTAATGGTGTCGAAAATGATGTGGCTCAAGGGGATGTAGTAATCAACCATAACAGGTGAAGGGAACAGGGGTAATTCGGCTTAGAAGGATTCGGCACAAAGGTGAGTTCTTTTCGGGATTTCGGCTTTTGAAGGAAATTGATTATGGTGATTTTATGGAGGGTGTGATCAAAAGAGAAGATGAATGAGGGGATGAGGGGGTTTTGGCTAAGGAATAAATCAAAGAGGAAGAAGAAAAGTGAAGAAAAGTAATGGTAGAGGTGGAGAGAAAGAATTCGGCTATGAGCTTCCTAGGGAGGCAAATTTCGACTTTTTTGACAGTAGAAGAGAAAAATAATTCCTAAGGTGGCTAACCCTAACTCTCATGACAGAAAATAGAAAAAGATATAACCCTAATATCACACTTGAGTAATCGGCCCAAGTCCCTAAAAGCCCTTGCCGAAATTCCTACTTAAATTAGTCACATGTCTGGCACATGCTTAAAAATTAAAAAGAGCAATAAGCCTACCTTGCAACTCAAACCCTTGTCCTTCAATACCTATCTAGACGCCATTTTTTTAGGAGCTTTAGTGGCGCCACCTTGCCACTCTACCAAGGCTCCCTTTGCAATATATTTTACACAGTTTTTCTTAAGGGCCTTCTTGAGCCCGTTCCCCCTTTTTACTTAAAATGTACTTAAATATTTTTATCGATTTTTAACTAAAGTTTGGGCTTCCTAAAGGCCCACTAACACATCCAAACACCATTTTAGCAATCAAAACACAAAATTTCCCAACTTCACCAAAAATCTCATTAACCCCAAAAATCCCGAAAATTAGGGCATTACAACTCTACCCCCTTAAGGAAATTTCGACCTTGAAATTTACTAATCTAAATAACTGATGGTATTGTTGACGCATAGTCTCCTCTGGCTCCCAAGTAGCTTCTTCTCTACCATGATTACACCATAGCACCTTTACCAACAGAACCAACTTCCGCCTCAAGACTTTGACTTCACGATCCAAGATCTCCACAGGTTCTTCCTCGAAGGTCAAATCAGCATTTACTGCAATCTCCTCCACTGGTACAATATGCGAAGGGTCCGACCGATATCGTCTTAGCATAGACACGTGAAAAACGTCATGGATATGATCCAACTTTGGTGGCAACTCCAACTGATATGCTACTGGCCCAATCTGCTTGAGAATCCTATAAGGCCCAATAAACCGCGGATTTAATTTGCCCTTTTTACCAAACCTCAAGACCTTCTTCCACAGTGAAACCTTAAGGAATACTCTATCTCCAATAGCAAACTCAATTTCCTTACGCTTAAGGTCAGCATATGACTTTTGCCTATCAGATGCTTCTTTTAACCAATCACGAATCAGTTTAACCTTGCTCTCTATATCTGCCACTAATTCTGGTCCAAGAACTTGGCGCTCTCCCAACTCTGTCCAACAAGTAGGAGTACGACATCTTCGCCCATAAAGTGCCTCATATGGAGCCATCTGAATACTTGCCTGATAACTGTTGTTGTATGCAAATTCCACCAACGGTAAATAATCTTCCCAACTACCACGAAAATCAATAACGCATCCTCTTAGCATGTCTTCCAACACTTGAATGACCCTTTCAGACTGGCCATCTGTCTGAGGGTGAAATGCAGTACTGAAGTCCAATCGTGTACCTAACGCCTCATGCAACTTCTTCTAGAATCGAGATGTAAATCTAGGATCTCGATTAGAAATTATCGAAACTGGCACCCCATGCAAATGCACAATCTCGGCTACATACAGCTTGGCTAACTTCTGAAGTGAGTAATCAGTTCTAACCGGTATAAAGTGAGCAGACTTCATCAATCTATCCACGATTACCCATACAGAGTCTTTTTTCGAAGGTGTCAAAGGCAACCCACTCGCAAAATCCATCGTTACTCTTTCCCATTTCCACTGCGGAATCTTCACTGGCTGCAACAATCCAGAAGGCAATTGGTGCTCAGCTTTAACTTGCTGACACGTCAGACATTTCCCAACGAACTCAGTCACCTCTCGCTTAAGTCCAGGCCACTAATAAACCTCTCGCAAATCTCTATACAACTTATTACCTCCAGGGTATATAGCACAAGGTCCACCATGAGCCTCTCCCAAAATCAACTGCCTTAAATCAGAGTCCTTAGGAACGCAAATTCTCCCACGGAAATAAAGAACCCCATCAGAATTCAGTCTAAAATCCTCACTTTTACCATTCTTGACTTGCTGAAATCGAGGAATCAATGAATCATCCTTTAACTGTAACTCTTTGATTTTATCGGTCCAAGATGGTCTCACTTGCAGTTCTGCTAGCAAGCTCCCATCATCGTACAGACTCAACCGAGCAAACATCGCCTTTAACTCAGCAACGGTCCTTCGGCTCAGTGCATCAGCCACTACATTAGCCTTGCCAGGGAGGTATTCAATCGAACAGTCATAGTCCTTAAGCAACTCTATACATCTCCGTTGCCTAAGATTCAACTCCTTCTGAGTTAACAGATATTTGAGACTTTTATGGTCAGTGTATATAATACACTTTTCCCCATAAAGGTAGTGTCTCCAGATTTTTAATGCAAACACCACCACTGCCAACTCCAAATCATGCGTAGGGTAATTCGCCTCGTGAGGCTTAAGCTGTCGCGAAGCATAAGTAACCACCTTACCCTCTTGCATCAACACACAACCTAACCCCACATGCGAAGCATCGCTATAAACCGTAAAGTCCTTCCCATATTCTGGCTGAATCAATACTGGCGCCTCACTCAACACCTTTTTCAGCTTGTCAAAGCTTCTTGCTGCCTCTCAGTCCAATTAAAGGCTACTCCCTTCCTTAACAATTTCGTTAATGGAGCTGCCATGATAGAAAACCCCTCAACAAGCCTTCTATAATAACCTGCCAAACCCAGAAAACTACGAATTTCAGACACCGTCCTTGGCGGCTTCCAATCCAGAACTGCCTCAATCTTGCGAGGATCCACCCTAATTCCCTCAGCGGAAACAACATGCCCCAGAAAAGTCACTTGTCGCAGCCAAAATTCACACTTACTAAATTTCGCATACAGTTGCTTTTCTCTCAGAATTTACAGGACAATTCGAAGATGCTTATCGTGCTTCTCTTCTATCTCCGAATACACCAATATATCATCAATAAAGACGACCACGAATCGATCCAAGTACGGCTGGAAAACTCGATTCATTAAGTCCATAAAAGCTGCTGGTGCATTCGTCACTCCAAATGGCATAACCAAAAACTCGTAGTGACCATAGCGAGTTCTGAATGACGTCTTATGCACATCCACCGCCTTTACCCTTAACTGGTGGTACCCAGACCGAAGGTCGATCTTGGAAAACACCGAAGCTCCTTGAAGCTGGTCGAACAAATCGTCTATTCTCGGCAGAGGGTACTTGTTCTTTATCGTTAATTTGTTCAACTGGCGATAATCGATGCACATACGCATTGTTCCATCCTTTTTTTTTTATGAACAGCACCGGTGCTCCCCACGGAGACACACTCGGTCTAATGAAGCCCCTATCTAACAACTCTTGAATCTGGGCTTTCAATTCCACTAGCTCCTTTGGTACCATTCTGTAAGGCGCAATGGACAGTAAAGCTGTTCCAGGCAACAGATCTATCCCAAATTCAACTTCTCGATTAAGAGGTAATCCAGGAAGTTCCTCAGGAAATACATCTTGAAATTCATTAACAGTCCTCACTGTCTCCACTGTCACCCCTTCAGGTACAGTTTGACTTACGAACACCAAGTATGCTTCACAACCTTTGCGCATCAACTTTTCAGCCCTTAAGGCAGAAACCACATTGGACAAATAGTCCCTACGTTCACCAATAACCGTTACCTCCTCGCCTTTGGTTGCTCTCAATACCATTGTTTTGGCTGCGCATTCCAGCATTGCCTCGTGCTTGGTTAACCAGTCCATGCCCAAAATCAAGTCGAATTCTCCAAAAGGTAGCTCCATTAAATCTCCAGTAAAGATCCTACCCTGAGTCTCTAAAGGCACTTCCCTAAATAGTTTGTCTACTTTAACAGAGTGACCTAAAGGACTAACTACTGTGACCCCACTCACAGTCTTCTCAGAATGCACACCCAACGACCTAGAAATTTCACAAGCAACATACGAATGCGTCGAACCCACATCAATTAAAGCAGTATATAGTGTATGAGATATTAAGAACGTACCAGTTATAACATCAGGTGCATCACCCTCCTCGCGACGGTGAGCAACATACACTAAGGCTGGCTGACGAGCTTCAGCATTACCAACACCCCTGCCAGGTGCTCCACGACCACGTCCATTACCATTGCCTCCTCTACCTTGACCACGGCCCCTTGGCGGTGGCAGTCCTCCTCGCGCAGGCTGAGCAACCCTCTGATCAACAGCTTGAGCCTGAGCTGGCTTCTGTGGGCAGTCCTTAACTTGATGATCCTTAGACCCACAACGAAAACAAGCTCCACTGCATTTCCAGCATTCTCCTCGATGAACTCTGCCACAGTCTCCACAAGCCTGTGGTCTAACAACATTCACTGGCACAGCTCGCACTGGTTCTTCTACTCTAGCCCTCTTAAAATTTCGGTTTGCAGCTCCTGATGTTCCAGAATCTCTCTTAAAACGGTTGTGATCCCTATCGCGATTCTGCCGTTCAGCTTACTTCATTTCCTCAGCTATCTTAGCCTTCTCCACCAGTGCAGCAAAGTCGCGCTCCTTCTGCGGCACTATCAAACACTGCGCTCATACTCGGTGGAAATAATGCCACTAGCATACCGGCTTAATCGCAAAAATTTTACCTCATATTCAGCTACAGTCTTACTACCCTGGGTCAGGTTCAGAAATTCCTTCCTTCGTGCGTCCACATAACTAGCCCCAACATATTTCACCTTGAAAGACTACTTGAACAATTCCCAGGTTACCCTCTCAGCTGGGGTACCCTCTCTCACGGTGATCCACCATTGATACGCCTCGTCCCTCAGCAACGATACTGTTCCTTTTAACTTCTGCTCCACTGAGCAGTCCAAGTCATCCATAATTCGCTCCGTGGCTTCCAGCCAGTATTCAGCCACATTCGGGGCCACTCCAGATATGCCCCTAAAAACTTTCACTCCATTGGCCCGGAGTCGCTCAGAAATGGACCCCCTATTCATGGCCCTGACATTGGCTCCAGCCACCCTTTCCAGAACTCTCAGCATGGCCTGAGACAGAGCGTCGTCCCCTGCAGCCCGATCGTACGGCCCATTATCCTTAACTGGTGGTCGTGCCTCTCCAGCTGGCATATGCTCAGAAGACGACGATCCAGCTTGAGCACTAACTCGGCCTCGTCCACGAGCAGCTCTTGTACTCATATCGATTATCTGATTTACGAATTTTATGACATCAGTTAATGTTTCAGTTGTGTATTACAGAATATCTTATGAACAGATAAAGTTTTAGAGTTGTGTTCGCGCGATCGTAGCCTAACTACTGTCTCAGTTTCCTAGGGTTTAGTTTACCCTACAGTCTCAGTTTTATAGCCTTAATACTACCTCACCTATAGTATTATATCTAAGGCTCAATACTATCTACAGTTTTATTTTCAGTACAGTACAGAATTTAAAGCAGGACATACTTACAACTTGGAGCCGGAAATTCAGTGTGCCACTTTCCAGTTTATCAGATCAAATAGTTTGAGGCCTCTTTAAAAATTAATGTTTCAAAACAACTTGTTTTAAAAACTACAATTTGAAGGGAAAAAAACCTTTTTAAAACCAAAAATTTTTTGAAAATCTAATTTTCCAAAAATACCCTTCTGGACTCTAAATTTTTGAAAACCCTTTTTGGACCCGATCCACAGCCGAGTTGTTGCAACCTAGCTCTGATACCACTAAATGTAACACCTCGAACCCGGCCCAGACGTTATGGCCATGTCCGGTGTGCTACATCGCCTAGACTATCCTACGCCGCCCTATTTACTAAGTCCGATGGTGAGTTTTGAAAAGCAACGCTTGATTTTTGGAAATTCCCATTTTAATAATTATTCAACTTAATCTCTATTCCATTTGTTAAGCAATTCATTTTAACCTTATTATCCTACTTAGCCATTTGTAATGTTAGATTGGTTAAGAAAACGTTTGTTTAATTTTTGAAAACGGTGTGTATTTGTGGTTGAAATAAAACAATTGAAAATCCCAAATAAAAACAGGTATAGTGGCCTTATTACAACCCATAACAAAATAAAATCAATAGTAAAAAGTAATTAAATTAATAAACTAATCAAAATGCGAGTTCAGTCTTCGTGGCCACTCTGAATCCCTCCCAACCTCTAAGTCACGCTTTAGGGCTCTCCTGCAAGGATGGAAAAGAAAAGTGTGAGTTTGGGGAAACTCAATGTGTGCAGAACCCATCCAAAGCCCACATCGGCTCGAGCCCACTGGGCCTGAGCCCTAACCGGTCTCAGTCAGTTACTGGGCTGAAGCCCTATTCAGATTACAGATACTGGGCCAAAGCTCTATAACATATACTGGGCCGAAGCCCTATTCATATAACAGTTTGGCCCATAGGCCCATAACAGTACAGTATAACAGTATGAATGCAACCCAATTGGGGAGACTACTCAACCCACCAACTGCTACACACCACCCGTACCAGCCAACACACCATGTGGGGAATAACTCGACCCACCCAGCCCACACACCACAGTTGCGGCATGGCTGCTCAGATAAACAGTATACGAGGTAAAGCCCCTTTCAGAAACAGTACGAAGCATAGCCCCTTTCAGTAACGTGGCAGTGCCACTCACACTTCCTCCAATAATAAACCCATCCCATGCATCAAACATACATATATCATGGTATACAGTAACAAATACAGTCATGTCATAGTACAGTCGATTCTAGCCCTAAGGGTATAATGGTAATTTTCCACCTAGGGGCAAATCAGTAATTCCTCACCCTAAGGGTATTTTAGTGATTTTGCTATCTTAGTACAGTTTTTATGACTATTACAGCCTTTACTATTTTAGTGGTCATTACAGAATCTCATTTAACCCAGTTTATCAATTTTAGCCTTTAGGCCCTAAAACCCCTAACATGTCAATTAGCCCGTTAAGCCCATTTAAGTCTTAATCTTTAATCCATTACTCGCTTTAACAGTTTTTACGACTATAGTCCATATTATTACCTTTAAACCTATTCTTATCCCAAATGGGCCCAAAAGCCCATTGGGCCTATATTCGGCCCACCGAGGCCCAACTTACAAAAGTGCCCAAAATTCCGCGGCAAACTTTCCTACCAGTGCCGGTTCCAAATCCAACTTTTCCCTACCAACTTGAGAGCATTCGCACGCTCACAAGCCCTCGAAATGCCGAAACTTCGGCATTTCGGCTTTTCGGCTTTTGCCGATTTGAACAATGAAGGTGTTCGAAGCACACACCTATTTTGCAGTTCTACTGATGAGATTTCCTATGCGCCCGTTCCTACAATCCATTATCTAAGTGATTAATCAATAGATCTACGAAAAACTACAACCAAAATCCCTTACCACATTCGGCCACACCCTTAATGGCCATGAAAACTTACCTCTGTCGATTTAGATGCATTAGATCTAGATCTGATGACACCGATGCCTTCCACTCCTTGCTTGATAACCTTCCTTGCTAACTAACACCCAAAAAGAACCAATATACTACTTTAAATCACTAATAGACTAAATCGACAACCTCCCTAACTTTAGGGACTTTCGGCTTTTCCAAAGTATGAAATATCTTAAAGATCTGAGTTGATAACCACTTACCACTGCTTTTACCTTGATTCTAACTCAGATCTGAGTAGATCTAACCCTTATACGTAGACAGAAACTGAATTTCTGAGATCTAGGAATTCGGCCAAAAGCTCCTATGGTTATGGCGATTTCAGCTTTTCAACTAGTGAAGAAGATGACGATTTAGACTATGGATCTGGGTAATGGTGTCGACAATGATGTGGATCAAGGGGATGTAGTAATCGGCCACAACAGGTGAAGGGAACAGGGGTAATTTAGCTTCGAAGGATTCGGCACAAAGGTGAGTTCTTTTCGGGATTTTGGCTTTTTAAGGAAATTGATTATGGTGATTTTATGGAGGGTGTGATCAAAAGAGAAGATGAATGAGGGGATGAGGGGGTTTCGACTAAGGAATAAATCAAAGAGGAAGAAGAAAAGTGAAGAAAAGTAATGGTAGAGGTGGAGAGAAAGAATTCGGCTATGAGCTTCCTAGGGAGGCAAATTTTGGGTTTTCTGACAGTAGAAGAGAAAAATAATTCCTAAGGTGGCTAACCCTAACTCTCATGACAGAAAATAGAAAAAGATATAACCCTAATATCACACTTGAGTAATCAGCCCAAGTCCCTAAAAGCCCTTGCCGAAATTCCTACTTAAATTAGTCACATGTCCGGCACATGCTTAAAAATTAAAAAGAGCAATAAGCCTACCTTGCAACTCGAACCCTTGTCCTTCAATACCCATCTAGGCACCATTTTTTTAGGAGCTTTAGTGGCACCACCTTGCCACTCTACCAAGGCTCCCTTTGCGATATATTTTACACAGTTTTTCTTAAGGGCCCTTTTGACCCCGTTCCCCCTTTTTACTTAAAACGTACTTAAATATTTTTATCGATTTTTAACCGAAGTTTGGGCTTCCTAAAGGCCCATTAACACATCCAAACTCCATTTTAGCAATCAAAACACCAAATTTCCCAACTTCACCAAAAATCTCATTAACCTCAAAAATCCCGAAAATCAGGGCGTTACACCTTTATCAGGGCTACCGTATCAAATTCTCCTAGTCTTCATTTTTTAGACAGGATATCCTTCATGAATTTGATGTAGTTCGGCTTTTTTTCAAGGGCATCAACCAATTGGATATTGATATGAAATTGCTTGAGTACCTCTAGGAACTTCTTGAATTGGACATCCTACTTTTGCTTCTAAAGTCTTTGACAGTAGGATGGTGGAGGTTTCTTTACTAGACCTGGTTGATTCATCTTCTATGGCAATTCTGCATCGTATAAAGTTGTCAGTTTATCAGAATTAACTAGTTAAGAAATTACCTTATCAGATTTTGCAGATTCTGGTTCTAATGAAACTGGAATTTCAACACTCGGTTGAACTTCCACTGAGTCTTGAGCATCAGCTGGCTCCTCTTCAACTTTGACGATGTTGGGCTCTAATGTCTTTTCGGTCCTCAGTGTTAATACTTCACAATGCTCCTTCCCTAGATTCTTTTGATTCTCCATATACTAGGTAAAGCACCTTGTAGACGGTTCCTAAGTTCAGTGGCAAGTTGACCTACTTGATTCTTCAAATTCCTTAGAGTGGCGTCAGTTTTTACCATATATGCCTTCAATAGGTTTTTTAAGCTATTGAAAGGTTCAGCTTGAGTTGGTTTCTAAAGTTTTTGGTGAAAAATAGGTGGCTGGGTTGGTCTAGGTTGTGCATAAGTGTTACTGGTTCTAGCCTTTTAGTTACTCCAAGAAAAATTTGGGTGGTTTCGCCACGATGGGTTATAAAAATTGGATTGCAGTCATTGCCTTCCTTGATTTTAGTTTTGATTACCTATGTAATACATAGATTCCAGGTTCAATGGACATTCTTTGAACAAATGTCCTTCCCACAATAGACACAGTCTATATTTTCAAATTGGTTCGGTGGCTGAGCTTCAAAACTATTAAACCCGTTAGTGGTAAAAAATTTTAGCATTGAGGATTTGAGGATACCTGAGATGTAAGTGAAGTGAGAGCATCAACTTCATGTACTTCAGTGACTCATCCTCCTGACGCTGCTCGATTGGTTGGCTGTTGATAATTGTTACTGGCAATCCTCTCAATGATTTCATAAGCCTCGTTATAAGACTTAGAAAGGAGAGCATTGTTAGCAAAAATGTCCACTACCATCCTCGTGTAGGCATTGAGACCGTTATTGAATGTCTCAAGTTGGATGCAATAAGGGATTCCATGATGAGGGCATTTTCGTAATAATTCTTTGTACCTTTCCTATTCCTTATACAAGGACTCCTCATCCATTTGTTGGAAAGCATTGATCTCATTCATCAACTTACCATTCTTGCTAGACATGAAATACTTCATGAGGAATCTTTCTACTAACTCTTACCATATAGAAATTGAATATGGTGGCAATGGGTTCAACCAGGCTCGAGCTCTATCCCTTAGCAAATATGGGAACAACTTTAATCATAGCACATCTTCGGGTACTCCGGCTAGCTTGAAAGGATCGCTCTCCTCCATAAACAGTCTGAAGTGAAGATGAGGAACTTCGGTAGACATTTCACTAAATTGGCCCACTATTTGAAACTGGCTTTATCTCAAACTATTGTGCCTCAATTTCGAGTCTCTTAATACCCAGATTAAGATCATGAAACACTGGCACGTCATATTATCTGAGACCTCTAGCCCTATCATTAGCAACAAGGATAGGATTTTGTGTAGGGTTTGTTCTGTTTCCTTGATTCAAATTTTTGAAGTTCATATCTTTGGTCCTTCTCTGACTTGTTTGTCTTCTTTGTTGTCGAAACGTTCTTTCAATCTCAAGGTCTATGGGGAGTAAATCGATAAATTGATCAATAATCATAAACACTTGAAAAAAAACACAAAAAAATTAATTAAGTGAAAAAGTAAAATAAACCAAAATGAAAAATTAACAAATTCACAATAAATGACTTTTGAAACAGTCCTAGGCAATGGCACCAAAAAGTTGGAACGACGGAATTGTGTAAATGTACACAATCACAACAAGTAATAAAGTGACAAGTAAATGTTGAGTTATCGTACCCAAAGGGACTGTGAAAAGAATTATTTATGAATGCAATTTTAAAAACACTTTGGTGAAGAAAAATATTTTGATTTGTGGAGGTCATTAAAAACTAGGATTTTAACTAAGTAAAATAAATAAAAATAAAATAAAAGTTCCAATGCACGATTTCAAAAGATGATTTTAAGCAAGATGACATAATTGTGCTAGATTAAATACATTTCTTAACTTAGAATTATTAAACTCATGCCTATGTTGTTACGAATAAATTCATGACAACTCAGTAATTTGCTAACTTATAAACATACTTACCTACTAAAATCCATTTATCTCTTGACTATATCTCTATGTCAATTCAATCGATTAAACCAATTTTAATAAGCAAATGTGTTAACACACATACATACTTATGAAATTAAAATAATCTCTTATACATATCTCTATGCCAATTCAAACAATTAATCCAATCTCATAAGCACATAAAAGATTATGTGAAGTAACAATGTATTTCTACCTTGAAACAATTTAATCACAATAATCTTGCAACTTATGCAAGACTAATGTATCGTTAGATACCGTTGCTAATTTAACCCTTAGC
The DNA here is from genome assembly GCA_020496765.1 of Gossypium stocksii. Classification (NCBI taxonomy): domain Eukaryota; kingdom Viridiplantae; phylum Streptophyta; class Magnoliopsida; order Malvales; family Malvaceae; genus Gossypium; species Gossypium stocksii. The sequence goes on along the minus strand of CM035630.1, from coordinate 38,595,016 downwards.
TGCCTTGGATGATTAAACATGCACTGATTAAGTATTGTGTCCATTAATTACAGTTTAAATCTGTTTAAATAATTAATTCATTAGTTGCCTTACAATTGTAATGCAAGAATAACCTAGTCATGGTTTTACTTAATAAAACATCTTACCGAGGCCTATAACAACACAAACACAATTTTAATAGCTCAAGCAGACGAAATGTAATCAACCTAACGTGAATTAAATTTAAATCATATTAATTAAATTAAACATATCAACATTATAAATATTCATAGACATGTTCATAACAACAACAATAAAATTAAAAGGATAAGGAACAAGAATCAAATCTGGTGTTTTTCCAAAGCTTGACTAGTTTGCTTTGCTCCTTCTCCGCTTCCTCTTGTTGAACTAAGGCTTCCACGAACACTTGAATTCTGCTCCAAATGGTGGTTGAAGGATTTTTTTTCAAGAGGTGAAATCGGCAAGGGAATGGGGAAGGAAATGATGAACAATGAAGAGAGAAAAGTGAAAGAGAGGTGAAAAATGAATGGTTTTGAGATGTGTTTGAAATGAGCAGCCAATGGGATATTTATAGGTTGAGAAGGCCGCTAAAAATAGCAAAAATCAGCAGCCATAGAGTCCCCCCATGGTCGGCCACGCATGTGGCAAGCTTGAAGGTTTCAAACTTGTTATTTTAAGGTAAGGGCAAATCTAGAAAGGCATAAATAGTGGAGGGGTTTGAATGCAATTTGAAGGAGTATTCAAGGGTTATTTTGCAAGCGGAATAATTAGGCAAACAAGCTGATTGGGTCTGCATGTGGGACGTTATTGGGCTGCCTAGTGCTCGGTTGGATTGGTTTTCTCGATTTAGCTCAATTGGGCTTTTTTTCATAATTAATTAACAATAATTTATTTAAGCCAAATTAAATTGGATTAAAATTAAAATTAATTATATTATGAATTAATATTCATAATTTGGACTGTATTCGGCTGAAAAATTAATTCACGTTAATGCTTCAAAATTGCTTCTCGATTTTTTGCTTCTAGCAATGTTTACCGAGTTGTTTTTTGCCCTTTGTGCGAATTTGTAAAAAATGATCAAAATTAATCAAAATTTATATAAAACTAATTAAAATTCAAAATGTTAATAATATAATTTAAATTTAATTATTTTATAATAATTGTATAATTTTCGATAAGAATTTTACTGAATCTACATGAATTTAAGTTAAAAAGGGAATGAAAAAGTGTGTATATTTCTGTGTTTCCAATGTGCCGATGGGCGAAGTCTGTATTGGTGAAATCTATGTTTTGGTGAGATTTGTGGTTTAGCAGTTTCGTTTTTTGGGTATATGCCACCCTAGATGTTTTGGTGAATTCTTTAAAATCATAGTTTAATAGATTTCTTTATTATTTTAGTTAGACTATTTAGTTAGTCCGGTGAGAACTGGTTAGTGTGGTGCTAAGGTATTGTAGTTAATATGAATTAAATTATGTTTAGAGAACTTAATCACGAAAAGTAAGAGTGTTAATGGAAAATTTTGATCCTTCCACTAAACTTTGTCTCTGTGCTTAAGTATATAACGATATGAAAGTCTTCACCGAGAAACTTTTGTGTTTTCTTTGCATTCATCTTCTTCTTGACTTTCTCTACACTCTTTTTGAAAAGCTTAGGTCCAGAAATCTTTCAAAAGTTGGGCTTCTTGTACTCAACCAACTCCCACATTTGTTTAAGCTCTTTGGTAAATATTGATAAACCCTAATTTATTTCATAGTTAGATATGTACTGTTAGTTCTGCATGCATAATAGTTAGATTTATATGTAAGGAAGGAAAACTTCCTAATTATGGGTTATGTGTTAGTGTTTCTTACATGCATGTTTGGATTCAATGGAGTAATGATTTGTTAAGTTTAATTATTCATATTTTAGCTCAAGACGTTATAGAAGGTCTGAGTGACAAAGGCAAAGGTCCTGCCTGTAACACCCCAAACCCGTATCCTTTGCCGGACTAGGGTTAAGAGGCATTTCTGGACACATAGGAATATTTTGTGATCATTTCATAATCATAAGTCATATATGATCATATCATAGTCAAACATCATTATAAAGTCCCTTTCTTAGGTCAATAAAACCTTAAACATACATTAGAAAGAGGTTGGGACTAAACCGAACACATACAAAATTTTTTGAAACTTAAACAATTTTAACAAATTACAGAGGTCACACGCCCGTGTTGTTAGGCCGTGTGCCTCACACGGCATTAGATACACCCGTGTGTCTAGGCCGTGGCAAAATAGGGCATATATACTGACTTGGTCACACGGCCAGTCACACACCCGTGTGTCTAGGCCGCGTGGCACAAAATTAGTCTTGGTTTAAGCCATATTTCTTCCCCTACTCATGCATATCTATTCCACATTATTTTGTGCCAATTCAAAACAAATTAATAGGCAGCCATTTATACACTTACCAAATTAATATTCAAACATTATAACCTATGAATCATAACAATCGGATGCATAACTTATAACCAAGCATATATCATTACATAACATATACCGAGCATATGTCAAAGCATCTATTTCGTTAGCTGAATAGTAACATATCAATTCATAACTTCTGCATATATGCATATTATAACCCAACAGACTATATTACACTACTTAATACGCATTCACATATGCAATATAGTAACATTACAATGTAGCCAAACATACTTTTCTTGCTTTTATAACATGCGCATATTCCCTAACATCTAAAGCCATATCGAAGCATAGTTACCGAATCAATACTACCATATTATATTAACTAATTCGTGACTTTATCAATTCACATATTATGCACATTTATGAATTATCCTAAATCAAGCTATCCCACGCGGCTTAGTAGACAAAATAATATAATAACTAATTTATACACCACTTACTTGACTAACAATAGTCATTTTAACTAAACACATTATACTTGTCTCAATAACCAACAAATCATTTACATAAGTAATGATAGATTCGTTACTTAGCTTATCCAATTAAGCCATAACCGAAAATGCATTCATCAATTGCATTGACATTACTCAAACCGATTTATAAGTCCATATATCACATAAAATATACCATTGCTCATTTGCCGAATAAAACAACTAAACACCACAAGTGAATATACCATAATACATACTTTCAAAATAAGTTCAAAGCATAACCAAATTCCCACAAGCATTAACATCAAACTCAAGCCATTTTCGCATGGCTATATATAAACACAAATTCCAAAACCAAACATATTAAAACTAGCCTATACATGCCACATAACCAAATCACAAAGCATTTATTTACCGAAATGAATACTGGATAGTGTGATGAGGTCTCCCATGACTTCCAACCCGAGCAAGTCTTTGAAACTCTATAAACATAGGAAAAACACATAGAGTAAGCTTTGAAAGCTTAGTAAGCCATAAGTAAATAATTCATTACAAGAACATATATAATTCAACTTGAATAGGCCAAACTTAGTTAATTTCATACACCTATACAATCACTTTTCTCATATAATCCATATCACCATATTAAGTAGCGTCACTTATTCACATAGACCAAATTCGTATTCATGAATCATATAGCCAACTAAGATCAACCTTATTTTACTATAATATATCACATACAAAGCATACTCCAAACTCAACCATTTTAATTTAGTTATCTGTACAAGTTCTCGAACCAAGCAATCATACATCAAAGCCATGTTTCATGTTTCATAATTCTCATGTCCGAAACATAGGACCATAATTTCATATAACGAGCATATATAACACATCATTATCATATAATTCACGTATCATCATTTTAAACATACTTACCTTTCATTTATGAATTACATAAACAAATCACACGTACCTGAATCAAATACATTTTCACATAGTTATTCATTTCTTGGAATGCTCGTTGAACCATTCGGAATCAATAAGGATACTCAGATAGCTCAGAAGCTCGTACAATACCAACGTCCCAGATGTAGTCTTACATGTAATTAAATATCGATGCCACTATCCCAGACAAGGTCTTTCACGAAGTCATATACGATGCCGATACCCCAGACATGGTCTTACACGTAAATCTCAAATCGATGCCAACGTCCCATACGTGGTCTTACATGATAACACATATCGAAATCCTATGTCATGACATATTTATCCTATACTATTCCTATAGTTCGTACGGCGCTTTCAGACGTTGTAATTCGATCGATTCACGCTCGTAACTAGTTCTCCCATGATTAATTCAATTCGGCATATACGCATATATTTATTATAATTCAATTCAGCACATATAATACATATACATTCGAATTTAACAACATTTATTTACTTATGAACTTACTTCATACGGACACGAACGGGCCGGAACGACTATTAGACAACTTTTAACTTTTCGCAATCCAAATCCGATTTCCTTTTTTTTTATCTAATTAAATACAAATTTGACTTGTTTAATAACATATTCATTCAATTTCATCCAAAAATACATAATTTGGACATTTTGCATTTTAGCCCCTAACATTTTACATTTTCATAATTTAGTCTCTAATTCAAAACAACACAAAATACCCGAAATTTCAATAAACCCATGTTAGGCCGAATTTACCTTAGGTCCCTAGCAGCCCATTAATTTTATTTATTTCACGTTTAGGCCGCTCAATTTATAAATTTCACAATTTAGTCCTTAATAAGCATTTTTATCAAAAATCACTTAATTAAACATAATAATCTATCAAAAAAGATTTATTATTCATCATCAAACCACAAAAATCTCAAGCCATCAACAATGGCAAATCACAAAATCCACCACCAATTCAAAAATTCAAGCATGGGCTAGCTAGTATTCTAAACAACGATCTCAAAAACGAAAAAATTATAAAAAAAATAAGCTAAACACATACCTAATTCAAGCTTCCATAGGTGTCGAATATTCAAAGCTTTCAAAGCTTTCTTTTCTTCTTAAGTTTATTTTATTACATTTATTATACATTTACCATATTAACCTTAAAATAATAATATGAAAACCATATTATGGTTGTCCACTAGCGTCCATGCTAATGTCCAATGGCCAAATTATCACACAAGGACCCCACATTATAGAAGTCATAACAATATAGCACTTTAACAATTACCAAGTCACATTTGCATTTTACGCGATTAAGTCTTTTTTTTTTACAAATTAACCATTCAAATAGTAACATTAATTCACGAAAATTTCACACATGCATTCTATCATGCTTTAAACACATAAAATAATATTAAAAATAAATTTTTAGTCTCGAATTTTTGGTTCCGAAACCACTGTTCCGACTAGGGTCTAAACTGGGCTTTTACATTGCCATCTAGACTTTGTTGTATTTCTAGTGAGTTCTTTATTACTTTCATGCATGTAATATTCTTGTTTTATAACTTGTGTAAGGTAAGTACTCTTACTTTGTGAAAGTGTAATGTGTATGTATGAAGAATGGTTCTACAGAGTTGTCAGTATAGGTTTGTAAGGTGTGTGTTAAAGTGTAAGAACCATTCTTCATGCTTATGGCACTACCTTCTGCTTTTGACAAGAATGATATGGACTAACTCATGGAAATGATGTTAAAGACATATATTCATGGCATTGCTTTTGATGGAATGAACATTGACCTGGCAGATCGTAGTACATGAAAATGGTTGTGTAGCCTCTGGTAGGGCAAATGTATTCTGCAAACCACATTGACAAATCACGAAAAAGTTTACAAACCAAAGGAATATGAATGGAACGAATAATATGATTTTTATTATGGATTTGTGTATGTGGTTACATGAAGAAGTCTGTTTGAATAGTCATCTAGGAGTAGTGTATAACAGCCCGTGTTTCAATGGTGTAAAAAATAGTGGTTTTGGGACCATAATTTTGACGTCAGTCTGTAAATATTAATTATTTAATATTTATAAGTTCATAAGTGTCGTATTAAATTTTGGTTGAGGAATTTTAACATTTAGATAGTTAATTAATTTAAAAAGGTTAAGTCATAAAAGCTGAAAGAGTTGATTTCTATTACTTAAATTTACTAAATGAAAATTAAAACGTAAAATAATGGATTTAAAAGGTAAATATACCATGTATGTATTAAGTGGATAGTTTAAGTGTGTTTTAAAGTGAAATTTGATTTATTATTAAAAGGTAAAATTGTAAATTGTAACACCCTGAATTTGGGCCTAGAAGTATTGGGCCTTGGGCCTGGGTGCGGGTGTGAGATAGTTCGAAATGAAATTATTGATGTGTTGAATTATGTTATGGAAGGTTATTATTAATGGGTTAATGTGGTATTTTAGTTAACTGCGAAGGATTCATAGTGTGGGGAAAAGTCTTGGGCTAATTTCTAGGATTCCGGGATTTTTGTGATATTTGGTGTAATGTTGAAATTTTGATATTTGGATGTGTAATTCGTGTTTGGAGTGTGTTATTGGGCCTATGGAAGGCCCAAGTGTTGGTTAAAAACCCGGAGAATTCTTCGATTTTTGGACTTAAGGAATAGAGGACTTGGAAAAGAGGAGTTGTAAGGAATTATGTGTGTAATAAGACACAAAAAAGGAATGTGGTGTAGTGGCAAAGTAGCGCCACTTAGGGGACAAGGAAGCAAAGGGTCCAAGGTTCAAGTCTTGGCTCTTGCAATTTATTTTGGTTTTTCTTTTAAATAAATCTGGAAGCAAGTAGGTGAGCTTTAAAGTTAAATGTGTTGGACTTATGACACAAAGGAGCTTGTGTCCGAGTGGTGATGGCTTGACAGGGTTATTGAGAGGACTTTGGTTCGAATCCCGTTGCACGCAAAGGTTGATTATTTTGCTAATGCTTTAAATTTTGGGAGGATTGATGGAAAATCCCACATCGGAAAGCTAACATGAGAGCAGGTGAGGAGCTAGCTTTAAATAGAGCAACCAGAAGGAGAGTAGGCACAGCCTTCTTGGCTGATCCCTTTCGCTTTATGGCGTGCCCGTTTGGGTTGGGCATCGGCTAAGAGTGTTTGGAGCGCGGATTAACTTCAGTCTCCTATCAGGTGTGTATTTCTCACTGGTCTAGCGGTAGGACGGCTACTTCGGGCTGCGATGGGCTGAAGAGGCCATGTGGGCCCAATGGGCCTGCGGGCCCAATTGGATAAGTTGGTTGATTGTATAGTAAGTATTGGGCTAGATTAGGTGAATCTCATATCTGTAGCTAGATTTGGGCTTAAAGGGCCACACGAGCGTGTGGGCCCATTTGGGCCGACAATGGGCCCTAGGCCCATTCGCATTGTTATCTCTGTTTAGAAATGCTTTAGTTTACAAAGTTACTAAAATACCCTCGACTTATAAAATTACCAAAGTACCCCCGATTTACAGAATTACCATTTTGCCCTCGATTTACAAAATTATTGAAATACCCTTGGTTTACAAAATTACTGAAAGACCTTGGTTTACAAAATTACCGAATTACCCTCAATTTGCAAAATTACAAGAAATATCCCGATTTATAAAATTATCGAATTACCCTTGATTTGTACAATGATAGAAGTACCCTCGATTTGTAAAATGACGAACATACCCTTAATTTGTAAAATTACCATTTTACCCCTAATTTGTAAAATTACCATTTTACCCATGATTTGTAAAATTACCGTTTTACCCTTAATTTGTAAAATTACTATTTTACCCTTAATTTGTAAAATTACTATTTTACCCTTAATTTGTAAAATTACTATTTTACCCCTAATTTGTAAAATTACCATTTTACTCCTAATTTGTAAAATTACCATTTTACCCATGATTTGTAAAATTACCGTTTTACCCTTAATTTGTAAAATTACTATTTTACCCCTGATTTGTAAAAATTACTATTTTACCCTCGATTTGTGAATTTACTGAAATACCCCTGTAGGGTAGAATTACCGAGACACTCCTATGGGGTAAAATTACCGTTTTGCCCCTAGGGTGTTAAATGACTGTTTTGCCCCTCATGGGTAAATGACTAACTTGTGTGATGATTGGGCTAGTTTGACCGTGGATATAGGTTGGTGATATGAATGACTTGACTGTGATCTATTCTTATTTTTGGGATTTGGAAAGGTTGGAATCCCTATGTGTTTAGGGAGGCTGTCGAAATAGTGCCTAGGGCTTTAAGGGGTTGTTACCAATTATTTTACTCTGTGCTTGTAAGGGTTAAAGGCTGCTGACTAAGGGCTTGGATCAGTGGAGCGTTCGGATCCAGATTTGGATATCAACTTCAGCAAAGGTAAGGATTTAGGGCCTTGTTCATGGATGCCCGGATATGGTAAGAGTATGTTAAATTTAGTTATCATTGATTCATGGTCTAATATTTTAGTAATCGAATGTAGGATTGACTTGGATCAGATATAGTCATCGTTCGTTGCAAGCAGGTGTGTAACTTACCCCTTGTAGTAGCTTAGATTAATGTCGGCTGAAAAGCCGAAATGCCGAATCCCGACATCGTTAAATTTCTGGTAACGAGATAAATAGTGAATAGGTTAGAATAAAATGGGCTCGGTTAACGAAATCGATGGAACAGGTAAGATTACGATTTTGAGTATGTTGGTAAGTTGGGCCTCGATGGGCTAAATTAGGCCCAATGGGCCTACGGGCCCATTTGGAGTAAAAATTGCTAAAACAAAATTGTGATAAATGTATGATTAACCCAGATAGAACGATAGTAGTATTTAGGCTAAATGGACTCAGAAGGCTAAATTGGTACTCGTTAGGCCCATTAGGGGTTTTGGGCCCAATAACTCGGTTTTACTAAAATAGGCTAAAATTTCTGTTTAAACACTTGGAATTGATGAATCAGTATGAAAAACCCTAATAAGTGTTAAAATTACGTAATTACCCTTATAGCTTAAAAATGACTATTTTACCCCTAGGTAGAAATGACCACTATACCCCTAGGGTTGTAAAATGATTATGCTGATTGTGATATTGATATTTTTCATGAAATGATATGATATGCACATGATATGCACATGATATGCTACGATATGTATATGATATGCCATGTTATAATCATTACATGCATGGGTTGGGTTTATATGATTGGAGGAAGTGTTAAAGGGCTTTGCCCCAGTATACCGAAAGGGCTTCTGCCCCAGTTATTAAAAGAGGCTAGGCCTCCAGTTATATGTTAAAGCAGCTATGCTGCCAGTGATGTGTTGGTTGGGTGGGTTGAGTTATTCCCCACATGGTGTGTTGGCTGGTACGGGTGGAGAGTAGCGGTTGGTGGGTTGAGTAGTCTCCCCAAATGGGCTTTGCATACATGCATTGACGTTTACATGTGTTACTAAAATGGGCCTATGGGCCATACCGGTTACAAAAAAGGCTTCGGCCCAGTGATATGATTTATGAAAGGCTTCGGCCCAGTAACTGTTAAATGGAAAGGCTTCGGCCCAGTAACTGTTAAATGGAAAGGCTTCGGCCCAGTTATATGTTGAGACTGATTTGGGGGATTAGGCCTAGTATGCTGATATTGATTTGGGCTCTGTAAGTGGCTTGTTGTACACTGAGTTTTCCAAACACACCCTTTTTCCTTCCATCCTTGTAGGTGAGCCTTAGATTGGTGGACTTGGAGCTGGGAGGGATTCAGAGTGGCCACATGGACTGGATTGTTGGATTTCTAATTAAGTTACCTACTTGAATTTAGATTTAATTATTTATTTCTGGTTTTGGGTTGTAAAAAGGGCCTCTTTAATTATTTTTATTTGGGGTTTTATTCTTTACTTATTTAAATTGGTTTTAGCTTACGTAGGATATTATTTAAATCGAGTTGAAAATAAATGATTTTAAGACGTGATTTTTATAAAAGTTACTTGTTTTCAAAATAACACGATAACCAAGCAAAGCTTCCGCAATTTTAAATGATCTTGTAGATAAATATTTCAAATAGTTAAAGTGTGGCAATGGTAGTGTGCATGTCTAGGAGTGGATCCAAGAAGAGCTTGGTACTTAAGCAGTCTATTCGACTCACCTCCTCTTTTCTGGAATCCTACCTGGTGCCCAGCTTCCATTCACTTTAAGTCTTAACGAAAAAGGTCAAATTTATTTGATACTTAAACCGTTTTCAAGATAACATGTTTTATAAAGGTTACAAATCTGAGTTTTCGATATTTGATCTGTCTTTAAAATAACATGTTTTTGCAAACTACAAGGGTTTATAAGCTTTCATAAAACTTTTACAAAGGTTTTAACGATGTTTGCAAAGGGATGATTATTTCAATAAATCCCATTTTGGAAAAAAATAAACACAAACTAAGGTTTTATACAAGTTTAACGGTAAGAGTTTTTAAACATTTAAGAAGGGTTTTCAATGAAAACACGGTTTTCGAAAAACACTTCAATGTGACACATCAGACTTGGCCGTAACGTCTAGGCTGGGTTTGGGGTGTTACATAAATAGTTAATTAAATCTAAAATTAAGTAAAACCAAAGTGTCATCTTTCTCATTTAGATATGTTGATAGCCAAGACATCATGGAAATGCTAAGGAAGCTTTCGGCCTTGGCTTATTTCACTTGCATGTTAGGTATGTTCAACCGTTTTTCATGAATTTTATGTTTTTGTGATTGTTTTAGCTTTATCTAGCTAACTCGAGGGTTAAATTGTAAAAATATTAAATGTTTTGAAAGATTTCATTGATGATTTTAGTGTGTTTTTGAAGTTTAATGGTGGATTACTATGCTTGGGTGTTGAATAGAAATACTTAGTTAAGTGATTTTGTATGATTTTTATGTTTAAGGATTTAATTGAAAATAAATTAAAATAAGCAAGGTTTTATTGTGAAATTTTAGCATGTGTGGATTGATTTAGTATAGTTAATGAGTCATTTATATGGGTATAAGGTCTAATTTGAAAAAAATCTTGCTTCGGCTTTAGGGATTAAATAAAATAAAGTGTAAAAAATTAGGGTAATTGCGTAAAATTATAAAAAGGGGGAAAACATATGCAGTAAATTGAATATTATGGGAAATTGAAGTTGATAAAATAAATAAACTATTTTATAAATCAGAAAAAGTAGATAACCGAGAAAAAGGGAAAGTTGCTCAGTAGTCCCTAAACTTTCGTTGTCTCTGCAGTTTAGCCCTGGTAAGTTTATATGGTTCAGTTTTGTATTAAAATTAAATGCTATATTAACTATGAATTGAGATGTTGAATATTCTAACATAATTGAATTGAAAGAAATTGATGTTAGTTGAGAAAGTAATTGATTTGAACACTGTTATTCGATATCATATTAAGTTGATAAACCTAAGATAGGATACAATTGGCACTCCAATAGGTTTTTAATGCGCACAATACGGGTTTGATTGTGCTGAGCGAACAATTATTGATTTGTTACTATTCACTAAAATACCGAAGTCCAACATTTTTTGTGGATTATCGAGTTATATAATAGTGATTTTGATGTGTTATCTAGGGCAAAAGTAAAGCCTTCGGGTATGGCACTTGATGCACAGGTGTGTGTCGGAGGGATGTTAGCCTTTTGGCATGGCACTTGGAGCCCAGGTGTTTCCTCAGTTGATTAAGCTCATTCAAGTGTTCTAGCATGTTCTGGATGGTTAGTCACGTATCCGAATCCGTTATATCATTCGTTGAGAAAATTTTAAATGGTTATATGATTTCGTGATTGGTTAATTTGAGTTGATTTTGGATGATTTAGTATTATTGAATAGATTATTGAATGTTGTGTTTGACAAGATTATAGTTTATTAATTGTTATTGTGTGATTTATGTGTTTATATAGTAAGTTTATCATTATAACTGTTGAGCTTACTAAGCTCTAGTAAACTTACTTGTGTCATTTCTTTTATTTTTTTGTAGATTACGTTTTGTGGAAATCAGTAGATTGAATCAACTCAAAGAATCACACTATCCAAATATACTATAGTAGTTTTTGAATGTTTATCTTTGGGTTATACAACATGTAATAGGTGATTGTAAATGTTATGGTTGCTTGTCACTTGTGGTTTTTTTATATTTGAGTGATGATGTCCAAGTCAGATTTTGTATCATATGTATATACATGCCTTGGCTTTTGGCTTGTAAAAGTCCATAAGTATGAGTTTTGGTCATTTTGTTCAACGCTTCTTATGAAAGGCTAGATTAAGATAGAATTAGACAAGAATGAATTAAATAGTAATGGTAAACTTGGCATTAGATATTATAATTACTTGGAAACTTGAAAGTAAACTAGTTTGGTATAATGTATGATTTTGTTTTGGCAATTGAGTTGTGGTGTCAATGAGGGCGGATTGGTTAGACACTTAGGTTGAGTGGTTTGGTATATTTTAGGTTACTTTGAATGTGTTTTTGTAACGCCCTAAATTTGGGCCTAGAAGTATTGGGCTTTGGGCAAGGGAATAGCTAGGAGACTATACATAAATATTTAATTGTGCAAGAAAGTGACATAAATGCATGCTTGCTTCAGTGGTTAAGTGTCCTGAGAAGAATTGGAGAAGTCTTGAGTTCAAGCCTTAACTTGTGCGAAATTTTTGTTATTATTTGAAATAACCTTGTCTCAAGTCAGTAGGGTTCTTATATAAGTATGGGTATTTTATGACACAAATGAGTTGTTGGTCTGGTGGTAAGTGGCGTGTGGAGTGCTGTTGGGGTCTGAGGTTCGAGTCGTGGCAATGCAAATGGAGTACTTTTTTTTTGGTTCTCTTGTCATGTGAGAAGCAAAATTGGACTAAAATACTGCTGAATGGAGTTTGAATTGGTCATAGAGAAAATGTAGAAGGAAATCAAGGAAAATTTGGATGGAGGAGTGTGAATGAAGTTCAAATTAGTTGGTGGAGTGTTGTGGGGAGATTTTCAAGGAGTGGATCAGAGGTAAGAGGGAGAGTTGTGCCGAAAGTGGACTATGGCACACATGAATTCGACTATGTTGCCTTCTCTTCTCATTCTTTTGGTTTTGTCTGCTCTTTTCTGCTTGAAGGCCAATTGTGGCAAAGGTGCATTTGGGTACTTTTTCTGTTTCAGCTATTTCACTTTTTGGCAACCGTTTTTTTGGCCGAACCCTTTCTTTTCTTCTCTTAACTCATTCAAATCCTTTTTCTTTCCTTTTACCCAACCGATTCTCTTCTTGGCTGAATATCCCATAATGCTTTTCTTTTTCTCTCAGTACTCTTGAGCCTATCAATTCCCTTCTTCTGTGTCGGGCTACTCTGGCTGACTCACCTTGATTATTCCCCACTTCTAATCAGTTTTGTTGTGCTGAAAACTATCTTCTCTTGTAGCCGAATATTGCTTGGTAAGTACTTGTTTTGTTTCGCCACTTTTTGGCTTTTCTCCTCTTTGTCTATTGGTGCCGATTCTCATCTTTTCTCTCTTTTATGGTACTCTTTCAGTTTTTATAGAACTTCTCGAGGAGTGAAGGAGTTTGCTAGAAGTATTGAAGTGTTCAGAACCTTTCTCTCGTCACACGAACGAAGGTAAATATATTTGTAGACAGCGTGTTCATCCTGAGTATTTTGCCTTGTATCCTTGGGTGTAGGCCGAATGCTTTTTTCCCTACTTTTAGGTTCTGAGTTTCTATAAGTTATCATATGTCGATTTCAGCCGTGTGTTTAAACAATTCTAATTAATAAAAATCCGCTTGTAATGCAGATATTCAACAAGCAGCGTGTGATCAGCCTTAGTCAGCGGCTTAAGTGGGTTAAGCCACTTTCGTTTGATCAAGGTGAATAAAGTGAATATTGGGGAGATAAGGATAAGAGGAGATGTTGATCCTTTTGATCAAATGGCTAATGGAAAGTATTGATCTAATGTAGGGTTGGTGCTCATGGGCTAATCATATGTTTTCGCAAACAGGTGTGTACTCACACTATTTTAACCGTAGGTAAGCAAAAGTCGAAAAAGAGGGCATTTAATGCCACACGGGCGTGCGTTTACGCGGGTGGTAATCCGAACCCATAAAACATGGGCATATAACTATAAAGGCCAACTTGAGCGATCTCATGGGCTCAGGCCGTTTTGGGCCACGTTGGGCCGAAATGGGCCGTGTGTGCCTAATGGGCTTATAGGCTCCACATGGGTAAATCTCACGGACATGTGGAAAATAATGGACCTGACTATGTCGTTTCATGGCAAAGGTCATTTCTGGCATTATGGGCCCCACGAGCATGTGGGCCACATAGGCCCGCATAATGGGCCTTGGGCCCGTTTCACTGTTTGTACTATTAAGGTTGCACGGGTTTCCCAAGATGACAGTGAACCTACTAAGGGGTCGATAAGTATACCTAGACCCTAAACTGATAAATGACTGTTATGCTTCTATGGGGTAAAATGACTATTATGCCCTTATATGATGTATGATTGATTAACCATGCTATTTGATATATTTATGTTTTGCATACATGCATGGTATAATGATATGTTGCATGGGGATGGGATTAATGTATTTGGAGGAAGTGTACTAAACTGAAAGGTCGCACGGGTCGCCCAAGACAACAATGGACCTACTGATGGCTTTAAGCCACTTATATTGTTGGCAGCTTTGCTGTGATACTGTTTAGTGCCGCAACTGGTGCTAACATTGGAGTGTAGGGACGGGTGAGTTGATTTATTCCTCACAAGAGTGCAGGGTTGGACAGGAGATGGTGTGTAGGTTTGGTTGGGATTACATGCATCATGCATATTGATTTCTGATACTATTATGGGCTAAGGCCCAACTGATACTGTTACGATGAAGGGTTTAGGCCCAACTGATAGTGTTACTGTGAAGGGTTTAGGCCCAGTTTATGCTATTGCATAACGCTTATATGTTTGGGGAAATACACACTGAGTTTTTTGTTTTTACTATATAGGAAATCCCAAGCCTTAGGCGGATCGGTGCATCAGAGGACTCAGCGGTGGCCACACTACTCGCTATCTTAGATTCGATACTTTATAATAATTATGGAATTTATTTGGGTATTTGCTCTGTAATAGGGCCTCTTTAAATTTTTAACTTTTAAAATTTGGGGTTTTTATTACTTATCATTTATGACTGCTAGTAGATAAAGTGAACAAGGTTTTCAAAAGAAATCAAACATTTTTTTTTTCAAAATATGTGCAAGTACGTGATTTTTTAAAAAATTTTCGCTATTAAAGATGTTTTGAAAATTTACAACCTTCAATAAGTGAACAACTTATTAATGATCATGTTTTGCAAATTTATGACCCGTTTTGGAATCACTATTGAATAACAAATTGATTAATTGATTTTGAGGGTTCCAACAACAACGAGTTTTACGTTTCACACTTCAATGTGACACCGCCAGACTCGGTCTGAATGTCTAGGCCGGGGTTTGGGGTGTTACATTTAGTGGTATTAGAGCCAGGTTGTAAAACTCGACTGTGGATTGGGTTTGTTTTAAATTTAAATTTCTGAAAGAACTGGTTCAAATGATTTGAAGTATTTGAAATGTGTTATTGAAAGTGTGGTACACTGAGTCTTCGCGTCGATCTTGTAAGTTTGCTTTGAAAACTGTATTTTGATTTTGATTGAAACTACTATAGATAGAAAATACTGAGACTACTGTAGGTAGTAGAGTATACTGAAACACTTTAGTTAGAGTGACTAAAAACCGTAAGGAACTGAAAATTGTAGTGAGATTACGATATGCGAAAACAAACTCTCAGTTACTATTTTTCATAAAACATCTTCTAATAATTACTGGAACTGTAAACTGAGCTGCATAAGATTGATTATTCAAGAAAAAACACAATTTTATAATGAACACCAGAGGTACTTGGGGAAGGGGTACAAGAGGCCACTTAAGTTAAAGGTGGTAGAGTTTTGGAAGTAAAGTGTGTAGCGGGAGCGTAATGGTGTAGTCTGTGTTGTGCGACTGATCTGATAGTTAGGAATTTCAGGGAAGAAATTTCTTTAAGGAGGGGTGAATTGTAACGCCCTGAATTTGGGCCTAGAAGTATTGGGCCTTAGGCAAGGGAACAGTTAGGAGACTGCACATAAATATTTAGTTGTGCAAGAAAGTGGCATAAATGAATGCTTGCTTCAGTGGTTAAGTGTCTTGAGAAGAATTGGAGAAGTCCTAAGTTCAAGCCTTAGCTTGTGCAAAATTTTTGTTTTTATTTGAAATAACCCTGTCTCAAGTCAATAGGGTTCTTAAATAAGTATGGGTATTGTATGACATAAAGGAGTTGTTGGTCTGGTGGTAAGTGGCGTGTGGAGTGTTGCTGGGTTCTGAGGTTCGAGTCGTGGCAATACGAGAGGAGTATTATTTTGCTTCTCATGCCATGTGAGAAGCAGAATTGGACTAAAATACTATTGAATGGAGTTGGAATTCGTCATGGAGAAAATGTAGGAGAAAATCAAGGAAAATTTGGATGGAGGAGTTTGAATGAAGTTCAAACTAGTTGGTGGAGTGTTGTGGGGAGATTTTCAAGGAGTGTATCAAGGGATAGGGAGTTGGTGGCCAAATTTTAGGAGAAAATGAAGGGAAGTGAGGTGAGAGGGATAGTTGTGCCGAAAGTGGACTGTGGCACACATAAATTCGGCTATGTTGCCTTCTCTTCTCATTCTTTCGGTTTTGTCTGCTCTTTTCTGCTTGAAGGTCGATTGTGGTAAAGGTGCATTCAGGTACTTTTTCTATTTCAGGTATTTCACTTTTTGGCAACCATTTTTTGGCCAAACCCTTTCTTTTCTTCTCTCAACTTATTTGAAATCCTTTTTCTTTCCTTTCACCCAACCGATTCTCCTCTTGGCCGAACATCTCATAATGCTCTTATTTTTCTGTCAGTATTCTTGAGCTTATCAATTCCCTTCTTTTGTATCGAGCTACTTTGGCTGACTCACCTTGATTATTCCCCACTTCTAATCAGTTTTGTTGTGCTAAAAATTGTCTTCTCTTGTAGCCGAATATTACTTGGTAAGTACTTATTTTGTTTCGCCATTTTTCAGCTTTTCTCCTCTTTGTCTATTGGTGTCGATTCTTATCTTTTCTCTCCTTTATGGTACTCTTTTGATTTTTCTAAAACTTCTCGAGGAGTGAAGGAGTTTGCTAATAGTATTGAAGCATTCAGAACCATTCTATCGTCACACAAATAAAGGTAACTATATTCGTAGACAGCGTGTTCAGCTTGAGTATTTTGCCTTGCATCCTTGGGTGTAGGCCAAATGCTTTTTTCCCTACTTTTGGGTTCTGAGTTTCTGTCAGTTATCATATGTGGATTTAAGCCGTGTGTTTAAACAATTCTGATTAATTAAAATCTGCTTGTAACGCAGATATTCAACAAGGGGCGTGTGATCAGCCTTAGTCAGCGGCTTAAGTGGGCTAAGCCACTTTTGTTTGATCAAGTGAGTAAAGTGAATATTGGGTAGATAAGTATAACAGGAGATGTTGATCATTTTGATCAAATGGCTAATGGAAAGTATTTATTGAATGTAGGGTTGGTGCTCGTGGGCTAATAGTACGTTTTTGCAAATAGGTATGTGCTCACACTATTTTAACCGTAGGTCGGCAAAAGCCAAAAAGCCAAAAAAGAGGGCATTTGATGCCAAACGGGCGTGCGTTTGCGTGAGTGGTAATATAAGCCCTAAAACATAAGCGTATGACTATAAAAACCACCATGAGCGATCTCATAGGCTTAGGCCGTTTTGGGCCACGTTGGGCCGAAATGGGCCAGGTGGGCCCAATGGGCTCGTGGCTTTACATGGGTAAATCTCACGGACATTTGGAAAATAGTGGAACCGACTATGTTATTTCATGGCAAAGGTCATTTCTGGCATTGTAGGCCTCACAGGCATATGGGCCACATGGGCCAACACAATGGGCATTGGGTCCATTTCACAGTTTGTATTGTTAAGGTTGCACAGGTCGCCTGAGATGACTGTGAACCTACTGAGGGGTCGGTAAGTGATAAACGATAAATTATACATATTTTTACCTCATGTTTAGCTTATATTTTGGATGAATTATTATCAATTTTGTGAGGATTGGTGCTCTTAATCTTTCTTTTTCATATCTTATACTTAGGAGAGCATAGGGAAGAGAAAAGAATGGAAAATGGACCAAAAACAGAGAGAATGGGCCAAAATGAGAAAACAACACAGCCCAAGAAGTCACCACACGGCCGTGGCACAAGGCCGTGCCACATAAAGATCACACGGTCCAACCCCCAACAAGCACGGCCAGGCCACACGACTGTGCTTCCATCGACAGACTCTCACACGGCCTCTTGTCGTAACACACGGACGTGGCACACGGGCGTGTCCCTGTCATGGGGAAGAGGAATTTTACTCAGATTGGGATTGTTAGAGGCTGAGAAAGGCTCTCCAAAGCTCTATATAAAGACCCTAAGAGGCAACTCTTAAGGTGTACTTGATTTCCCCTACCAGGTGGACTTGATTCCCCTGTCTAGGGTATTCTTTTCTCCAGGTAGAGAGCCGTCTCTCTACCGACACGAAGAGTGAAAGCCGAGGATTACTCGTAAGGAAGCTGATTGATTCATCCCAGAAGCCAGACCTCTACATTAAAACAAAGAATTTTCCTTCAATCCTTCAGGGATCCTTGGGTTCTTTTATGTTTTGTTTTTTTAATACTTCTGCGATGTTTTCTTTCTTTATTATGAACTAAACCCCTAAATTACTTGAGGGGGATGAAACCTAAGATGGATCTTGTTATTATTTATTCTTGAGTTATATGATAAATACTTGAGTTGTTCTTAATTATGTGTGCTTAATTTTTGTGTTAATAAGCCTAGGTATTAATTCAAGAAATGGATGTGCTTAAAGCAGAGGAGCAAAAGTCCATGTGATAAGAGTAGATCTACCATAATTAAGCGGAGTTGCATGCAACCCTAGACATAGGGTGACATAAATCTGCCGGATTAGGGTCAAACCTAATATGGGGAACCATAGATCGAATTAATGCAACCTAAGGTGTTAATTAATAAAGGAACTTTAGTTAACAACCTAGGCCTAGTTGCTCTTTTCCACGACGGAGGGTTTAGCATAAATTAGGGATCTCTACGAATCAAGTCAAGTGAATAAATCGTCTAGCTCAAGAACCAATAACAAGTGAAGTCTAGGTGGATTCTCCCTTAAGTATTGCTCATATCAATCAGCTTTTCCCTAAAGTTTTCCCCAATTTACTTTTTGTGCACTTTTAGTTAGTTTTAGAATTAGTTTCAACCAACCCTCTTTTATTGTTAGGCTAGATAATAGAAAGGAAGTAAGTATTAATACTTTTGGTTCCCTTGGGTACGATAACTCGGTCTTGCTGCTAAACTATACTACTATTCGATAGGTGCGCTTGCCTTTAAAATCGTGATATTAGTTAGTTTTTGGTGTGATCAGTTTTTATAAATTTTATTACTTAATATCGCGAGCATATCAGTAAGTATTCCTAGACCCCAAACTGATAAATGGTTGTTATGCCCCTATGGGTAAAATGACTATTATGGCCTTGTATGATGTATGATTGATTAACCATGCTATTTGATATATTTATGTTTTGCATACATGCATGGTATAATGATATCTTGCATGGGGATGGGATTAATGTATTTGGAGGAAGTTTACTGAACTGAAAGGTCACACGGGTCGCCCAAGACGATAATGGACCTACTGATGGCTTTAAGTCACTTATATTACTGCCAGCTTTGTTGCGATACTGTTTAGTGCTGCAACCGGTGCTAACAATGGAGTGTAAGGATTCCCCACAGGAGTGCAGGGTTAGACAGGAAATGGCATGTAGGGTTGGTTGGGATTACATGCATCATGCATACTGATTCCTGATACTGTTATTGGCTAAGGCCCAATTGAGGTTGATATGGGCTAAGGCCCAACTGATATTGTTATTGTGAAGGCTTAGGCCCAATTTGTGCTATTGCATATCGCTTGTATGTTTGGGGAAATACACACTGAGTTTTTGTAAACTTACCCTTCTGTTTTTACTGTACAGGTAATCCCAAGCCTTAGGCAGATCGGTGCATCGGAGGACTCAGCGGTGGCCACACTACTCGCTATCTTAGATTTGATACTTTATAATAATTATGGATTTAATTTGGGTATTTGCTCTGTAATAAGGCCTCTTTAAATTTTAACTTCTAAATTTGGGGTTTTTGTTACATATGATTTACGACTGATAGTAGATAAAGTGAACGAGGTTTTCAAAACAAATCAAACATTTTTTTCAAAATACATGCAAGTACGCGATTGTTTTAAAAAGCTTCCACTTTTAAAGACATTTTGAAAATTTACAACCTTCAATAAGTGAACAACTTATTAATGATCATGTTTTGCAAATGAGCAACCCGTTTGGAATCATCGTTTATTAACAAATTGATTAATTGATTTTGAGGGGTCCAACGACAATGAGTCTTACGTTTCACACTTCAATGTGACACTGTTAGACTCGACCTTAACATCTAGGCTGGGGTTTGGGGTGTTATAGTTTTTAAGTGTTTGAATAGGTGAAATAATTGTTTCTTGTGTGATAGGTGATTGTGGAATGAAATGAACTTTTAAAGATGAGATTTTTACCATTTTTAAACTTAAGTATCGATATTTTGGCATTTGGTATTGATACTTGACCATATGAACAGTTTTAAAACAAACAGAATGCCAAAATGGTATCTTTTTTTATTTGAGTATCGATACTTTTTCATAAAATATCGATACCCTAAAATAATTATCGATACTATTATTTTGTAAAGAAACCTGTAACACCTCTAACCCGTCTCTGTCATCGGATTAGGGTCACAAAGTATTACCAAACAATCAAAAAACATTTAACACCATATCATTAAATAAATTAGTCTCAATCAGAATCATATCAAACATATGCATTTGGTCCCTAAATCGAGCCTTCGGGGCCCTAAAAATAGCTTAGAAACAATTCGGGACTAATTTGAAACAAAACAAAAGTTTTAAGAAAAAGTTATAAAAATGTGAAAATAGGGGTCACATAGTTTTGTGACACAGCCTAAGCCGTGTAACAATCGAACAAAGGGATACACGACCATGTCCTAGCCTATGTCCTCACCCCTGTAACTCACTGAGTTGGGTCACACAACTGTGTCGTAGGCCGTGTACCAGGTTATGTAACTCTTTGGGTTAACATACATGGCCTTGTCACAGGCCACGTAACTCACTGACTTAAAACACTAGGATTTTACAAATGACACATGCCTGTGTAGCTAGGACGTATGTGTCACATGGCTGTGCGATAGCTTGTGTCTCATGCTGTGTGATTCATAAATTGACCTTAAAATCAAAACATTTCAAGGCCAAATCATACCTAACTAACCACTTCATTTGGGTATACATTGAAGGGATTTAAACATCATTCAAACACACCTAGACATGCCATTTCAAACATTCCAATTCATCTAACCAATATGCCATTCAAAGGCACCACAATTGTGTTAAAACATCATGGATCAAACCAAAGCAACATAGCTACTTTTCAAGCATATAACCTAATTCAATTGTCTACCAAATCATATTACAAATGACCATTTCTAAGCCATCACAAACATACCAAAAGACAATCCATTTCAATTACTTAAAAGTGGTCAAAATGACCTAACTGAACAAGGCATTACAAGTCCATCAAGCCAAACATAAACTTCAAAAGCATAAACATACTAAATCAACCATTTGCACATTCATGAACTACCATTACAAAAGGTCCTATACATGCCATTTATAACCTTGGACAAAATACAAAAAAAACTACCAAAATGGTTATTGGATAGTGTGATAGGTCTCTAACAAACTTCTAACCGATTGAGCTTTCGATTATTTATAAAACAGAGGAAAGTAACTATATAAGCAATGAGTGCTTAGTAAGCTCGTATAAATTCAAACATAACTTATCATTTCTTTAGCGCAAACTATAAAATATGCATAATGTCATTACCAAGACCATAAGCTTAGGATAAGCCTATTCAAGCACCATCAAACTCACAAGTTAGTAGGTTCATCCATAATACATATGAGTTCAATTATAATATAAATAGATTTTACAAGATACATCATTTATTCATCAACCTTTTCATAAGATCATGAACTATTCCATTTCCTTTACTTACCCATTGAACCATCTAGAATTACATTGGATACTCGGTAATACTCACACATATAGTGTGCCTTTCCATATAACTGTAACCTTTCCTTTTCAATAATGCTCATACAAGCTATGGTCAGAATGTTAGCTACACGGTGCTACTTACACAAGTTATGGAGAATCCACTACAAATGGAGGACCTCAGCCATTGGTAGGACATTCAAGACCAGCACCCGAAACATGAAATCCCTAATGACATGTCATTTGTATACTAAGAATTCTTAAGGTTCAAACGGGATTTGTTATTCATCAATTATTCATAGTCGATACATTTACAATTTCAAGTCCATTTATATTAACACAACATAGCAAATAATCAATTTAACTAACATTAATATGATCATAGTTCATACGAACTTACCTCGATAACTAGGGTCGCAGATGTAGAATTCAAAACTAATTCGTAGCTTTAGCCTTTCCTTGATTCAAGTTTGATTTTTATTTATTTTGATCTAAATAGATACTTTCTTTCAATTAAGTACTTCTTGTATTTAATATAATCCATAATTCATATTCATGTAAAATTATAAAATTACCCCTAATACTTTAACTTTTCATAATTTAGTCCTTAAGATTATAACTTGAATATAACTCATTTAAACCCAAATCCAATTTAACCAATGCTACAAGGGACCTTGAAACAACCCATAATTTCTAATATTTTACAGTAAAACCCATAGATTTACACTTTTAACAATTTAATCCCTATTTCAAAATTCATCAAAAATCACTTAACAAAACATGTTTATTTTACAACCAAGATTAATAATCTATCAAATAACTTAAAAACCTATTTAAAAAACTATGGCAAGTCCTCAACCTTTAACAATTTTACAAATTAATCCTTGGGCTAGCTAGATTAAGTTAAAACGAGCTTAAAAACATAAAAATCATGAAAAACAGGTTAAAAAATACATACCATGCGCTAGAATAAGCTTAGCCGAACTCTCCCCCTTCTCTAATGGCTATTTTAGGTTTCCAAATGATAGAATAAGGAAGATGATACATTGTTCTAGTTTATCTTTTTCATTTTTTTTAAATTACTAATTTAGCCTTCATAAATCATTGAAACTACCATAAACCCTATCCATCACAATCCACTATCATAATTATGGTTAATTACTATATAAGTTTATTAGATTTCCTTTCCATAGCTATGTAGCCCATTTAACTAATAGAATTCAACTTTTACACTTTTTATTATTTAGTCCTTTTTACCTAATTAACTATTTAAACTTCAAATTTCTTAACTAAATTTTAATATGACCTTAAAATAATCCCGTAGACAATAAATATATAATAAAATAATAACTCACTTATCAAAATTATGGCCACAAAACCACTGTTTTCGACGCAACTGAATATGAGCTGTTACGACAACTCTCCCCCGAAAGGAATTTTCGTCCCCAAAAATCTTACCAGAAAATAGGTTCAGGTATTGCACTTTTATAACTTCTTCAAGTTCCTAGGTAGCTTTTTCGATTCCATGACGTTGCCAAAGAACCTTAACTAATGCTATATGTCTATTCTTTAATTCTTTAACTTCTCGAGCTAAAGTTCTAACCAGATTTTCACTAAATAACATATCTAGCTAAATCTGGACATCAACACGTGAAATTACATGCAAAGGGTCTGACTGATACTTCTGTAACATGGACACATGAAATACGTTATGTATTTTCTGTAATCAGACGGTAAAGCCAAATAATGAGCCACTCACCCAATCCTCTCAATGATCTCATATGGCCCGATGAATCGTGGACTAAGCTCCCCTTTTTAACCAAAACGGAGAACTTTTCTCCAAGGCAATACTTTTAAGAACACTCTATCGCCAACTTGAAATTCAATTCCTTTTCTTTACAAATTCGCATATGATTTCTAACGATCAAAAGCAGCTTTCAAACTATCACGTACTACTTTGAACTTTTCTTCAATTTCTCTAGTCAAATCCACACCGAATAGCTTTTTCTCACTCAATTTAGTCAAGTATAATGAAGTTTGACATTTCCAACCATACAAAGCCTCATACAGCACCATTTTAATGCTTGCTTGATAAATATTATTGTATGTAAATTCAACCAATGGAAGAAATTTCTTCCAACTACCCTCAAACTCTAAAATAAAATAATGAAGCATATCTTCAAGTACCTGTATCATTCACTCAGACTGACCATTAGTCTGTGTATGAAATTTTGTACTAAAATACAGTCGAGTACCTAGAGCTTCATGTAATTTACTCTAAAATTGAGAAGTGAATCGTGAATCTCTATCAGAGATAAGGGGGTGTTACATTTAGTGGTATTAGAGCTACGTGTTAGTCGATTCTTGGATTGAACATTGCATGTAATAGTCTAGAAATTACATGCCATTTAAATCTCTAACAGTGTGGTATTGATGAATTCAATCCAACCCTGATTCTCATTTAGATTTGGAAAGATGTTGGTAGAATATGATCATGTTGACAGTGATGAAGTGAATAGTAATTCTCCAACTAATAAAAAAGAAGCAAGTAGTAGTTTAAGGTAACAGCCTGGTATAAGCTAAATCGGAGTAGTGGTTTCGAAACCACAAATCTGAGGTTTTAAAAATATTTTAATATTATTTTTGGTATTTACAACATGTGATTATATGTGTGTGAAAGTTTCATGAAATAATTTTATCGATTAGTTTGCTAATTTGATAAAATAACTTAATCGCGTAAAATGTAAAAGTTGCATTCTATTTGTTCAAATGCGTATTTGCTATGAGCTATTAAACTGAAAGTTCTTAAATGGAATTAGACCACTATTAAGGTTAGTGGACTATTATGGACATGTATTATGAAAGTTTAATATAATTTCATTAAGGTTATAAAGGTAATTTGTAAAATAAAAGGTTAATTAATAAAATAAAAACAAATTTTATGTTCATTTCATCATCTTCTCACCAAAAATCAAAGGAAAAATAAGGTGGAAGAGCATTTTAGGGTTTGGCATCTTCAAGGCTTGATTTGTAAGTGATCTGAGCTTGATTTTTGTTGATTTTTATGTTTTTGTAATCGTTGCATCTAGTACTAGCTAGCATGTGCCCTAATTTTTTAGTTTGCTCATGATTTTATGAAGTGCCATTGATGGATGTTTGAGCTCTTGAATGTTTGATGATGAAAAATGGATATTAGTTGATAGATTACCATATTTTGTGAAGTGATTTTTGGTAAAAGTGCTATTTAGGTACTAAATTATGAATTTTTACAAATTGAGTGGTTGAAATGTGTAATAAATGTAAAATATGGGCTGCTAGGGGCACTATGGTAATTTGGCTAAGCTTGGGTACATTGAAATTATGTGAATTTTGTGTTGTTATAAATTAAGGACTAAAATGAAAAAATGTTTAATTATAAGGGCTAATGTGTAAATTGCCTCAATTGTGTGTTTTGGATGAAATTGAGTGAAGTGATAATTAAATTAGTTAAGTTTTAATTTGTATAGATCAAGAAAGAAAGAAAGAAATCGAATTTAGATCAGGGAAAATTAAAGGTTGTCGATTAGTAGATCTGATATGTTCATCTTATCTCAAAGGTAATTTCATATGCAAATAAATGTCTTTATACTGAATTATATATGTTTATATGTTATTTAACTACATTGGACGCTAAATGATTGCGTATGAGCAAGAATCGATAGAGTTACAACGTCTGAAAGCCCCGTTCGAACCTTAAGAATAGTATAGGATACAAATGTCATGACATTAGGATTATCGAGATGTGTTTACATGTAAGACCATGTCTAGGACATTGGTATCGTTATGTGATTCGTGTAAGACCATGTCTGGGACATTGACATCGATTTGTGATAACATGTAAGACCATATTTGTGATATGACATTGTATGAGATATATGTGACTTCTAAGTATCCTTAACGATTTTGAATGGTTCAATGGGCAAAGTTAAGACGAGAAAGAATGTGTAAGTAAGTTCAATGATAAAGGTACATTTGAAGTTCATGTGATTATTGAAATAAAGGTAAGTGATGCATATTGAATATGATTAAGAGAATGATATGAGGAATTTGATATTTGTACATGTGACTAGCGATGCTTTCTATAGTTGGATTGGTTTAAATTTGCTTCATGTGTTAAATTTATTTGTATATGGCTTACTAAGCTTTTAAAGATTACTTTGTGTGCTTTTCCCTTATTTTATAGAGTAAAGAAGCTAGCTCAAACTCGGGGATCGTCAAGAATCATCGTCACACTATCAATCATTTATTTGGTACTTTTGAAGCTTATAATTTTGGTATATGGCATGTATAGGCAATTGTCAATATGGTATATTTTGTGTTATGGATCTTGTCATGTAAGTTGACTTGAAAATAATGTTGATAATGTAAATGCTTTGGTATGATATGAGATGCATTATGGTATATGATGTATATATATATATATATATATATGCCTTCAGAATTTTGCTACTTTTGATATGAATGTTTTGATGAATTGGTTGGATATATGTTAAATTGGTGATTTTGGTATATGGTTTTAGTATGCTTTGATTAGGCAAATGTGTTTAGAGATGGTTGAAATCGTTATGGTATGAATTGGGCATATTTTGGATTTGTTTAGTTACCATTTGAGTGTGAATTGATGTCTTGAATTATGCTTGTAGGGTTGAACCTTATGGGAGGCAAATTGGCCTTGTAAATAGCCTATTTTTGTCCACACGGGCAAAGACATAGGCATGTGTCTCAACTATGTCCCCTGATGTTTCCATTCGAATTAGACTGGGTGGTCCACACGGGCGTGTGACTAGCCATGTGGCATAAGTCAGTATACCCTGTAGGTTTGGCACGACCAAGCACACGGCCTAGACACGGGTGTGTGAGGCTATTTCGAATAGGCACACGGGTTGACACACGAGCGTGTGACTGGTCGTGTGACCTAAGTCAGTATACCCTCTAGTTTTCACATGGCCAGGCACATGGGCGTGCGGTTTGACCATGTGGTGCAAGTCTGTATGTATGCCCTGTTTTCACATGGCCTGTGACACGGGCGTGTCTAAAGCCGTGTGAGTCACACGGCCTTTTCACACGGGATTGTGACCTCTATAACTTAGAAAATTTTGTAAGTTTAAAAATTTTTTGAATGTGATCGGTTTAGTCCCGAACCCTTCTTAAAGCATGTTTAAGGTCTCATAGACCTATATAAGGGACATTATGTATGTGATTGAATGTTATTTGATTATGTTTTATTATTAAAAATGAAATGTTAGTTTAATATTGTGATTCGATCGGTAATACATGTAACCCTATTCTGGCAATGGATACGGGTTAAAGTTGTTACATTTATCGATTCTACAAATGTCTAAAAATAAAGCTAAAAATGTTTTTTCGGTTTAATGGGTTAGTGGTTCACGAAATTTATGCAAACCAAATTTATGCGAACCAACCATGTGGCTCAACCACCTTCACCCCTTGTTGTACCATTTGTGGTACCTCCACCTCCTCCAACAACTGAAACAAGTTGACAAATTCCTATTGACAAGATAAAAAAATATGGTGATGAAGAATTTTATGGTAGAATGAAATATGATCTAGCTAAAGTTGTGTATTGGCTTGAAAATATTTAGCGACTATTCGATAAAATGACTTGTTCTCCTAATGGTTATCTTAGATGTGTTGTATCTTTACTTAAAGACGAAGCTTGTAGTCGGTGGTCAACTTTAACATCAATAGTACTAAGAGATAATGTCAATTGGGACTTCTTCAAAACAAAGTTTAGAAAGAAGTATGCTAGCAAACGATACTTGGATCAGAAACAGAAAGAATTTCTTGAATTGAAGTAGGAAAACAAATCAGTAGCCGAGTATGAAAAAGAATTTGTACATCTCAGCAAGTATGCTCATGAAATTGTGTCGAGCGAGGAAGAAATGTGCATTTGTTTTGAAGATGGATTAAATGATGAAATTAAAATGTTGATTGGAGGGACATAAATACGTGAGTTCGATGTTTTGACGGATCGTGCTAAAAAGATGTAAGAAGTTTATAATCCAAGAAAAAGAGAGATAAGAAGACTCAGTTGTTTGGTAAAAGAATTTTTTTAAGTCGTTTTCTGCACCAGTAACAAAGAAATCAAGAGAAGATTAGAGGAGATTATTAAGAAAAAGAATGAAAAGCAGTTGTCTACACCTAAGAAAAGTAGACATCTTGGCCAGAGTAGTAATACTGGAACAAATTGAGTGGGACTAAAGATACAACTGTTAGATCTGAAGCTAGAGCACTTGCGTGAGCGTACACTGTCCAAGCCAGAGAGGAAGCTACTGCACCTGATGTTATTGCTGGTACATTTTATCTATTTGATGTTACTATGTATGTACTAATTGACCCTATGTCAACTCACTTTTTTTATTTGCATGATATAAGTAACGAATAAGAATTTACCTATTGGGTTGGTGTTCAAGTTACTAATCTATTAGGTTAAAGTGTGTTAGTTAACTTAATATATCGAAAGTGTCTATTGAGATTTCAGGGTTGCGATTTTCCTGTCGATTTGATGTTATTACCCTTTCGTGAGTTTAATGCCATTTTAGGAATTGATTGGTTGATGTTACATGACATTGTAATAAACTATAGACTGAAACGGATTGATCTAAGATGTCAGATGAGTGAAATGATTAAAGTTGAGTCAGTCAAATCAAACAATGTTGCTAGAATTATTTCATTAGTTGAAAGGTGCAATAGTGTTCTCGAAAGTAGATCCTAGATTAGGATATTATCAGTGCGATTTAAAGATGTCAACATACTGAAAACTAATTTTTGAACTCATTATAGTCATTATGAATTTCTAGTGATGCCATTTGGATTAGCTAATACCCCTGTTGCTTTTGTGGATCTGATGAATCAGGTTTTTTAGCCTCGTTTAGATAGATTTGTTGTTGTGTTTATTGATGATATACTGATCTATTCTAAAATAGGATCTAGGCATATTCGACATTTAAGAATTGTTCTACAAATTTTGTGTGAGAAATAGTTGTACGCAAAATTCAGTAAATGTGAGTTCTGGCTCATAGGGGTTGGATTTCTTGGTCACATAATTTCTGTAGACGAATTCGTGTTGATCCAAGTAAAATTTCTGCCATTGTCAATTGGAAAGCGTAGAAGAATGTTTCTAAGGTATGTAGTTTTCTAGGCTTAGCTGGCTATTATCGTCAATTTGTTAAGAACTTTTCGATAATTGCTTTATAGATGACCAAGTGATTACAGAAAAATGTTAAGTTTATTTGGTCAAGTAATTGCCAGAAAAGTTTTAATCAGCTAAAAAATATGTTGACGGAAGCTCCTCTACTGACTCAGCTCGCGTCCAAAAAAGTGTATGTTATTTATAGTGATGTATCACTCAGTGGATTAGGTTATGTATTGATGCAATCCGGAAAGGTAATAGCTTACATTTCTTGATAGTTAAAGCCACATGAGAGAAATTACCCGACTCACGATCTATAACTGGTCGTGATTGTCTTTGCTTTAAATATTTAGTGATATTACTTGTATGGTAAGAGATGTCACGTTTATACTAATTATAAAAGCCTAAAATATTTGATGAATCAAAAAGAATTAAAACTGAGACAATGACGGTGGCTTGAGTTGTTGAAAGGTTAAGATCTAGTTATTGATTATCATCTAGGAAAAGCTAATGTGGTTGCAGGCGCATTAAGCCAAAAATCACTGTTTACTTTGAGAGTGTTAAATGCACATTTGACTTTGAATGTTGATGGTTTTGTTCTAGCAGAAGTAAAAGCTAGACCGTTATTTCTTCAGCGAATTTGGGAGTTGCGAAATGAAGACCCAAAGTTGTTAGCTAAATGAGAACTGATTTAAAGTGATCAGACTATGGGATTTAGGGTTGATATTGATGGTATGTTTTATTTTCGCAACAAATTGTGGGTTCCAAATAATCTGGAGTTCAAATGAGTCATTTTATCAAGGCATCAAGTAGTACATACTCTATTCATCCATGTAGGACTAAAATGTTTGGTGATTTGAAGCAATATACTAGTTGTTAGGTATGAAATAAGATATTTTGGAGTTAGCAAGTAAAAGCTGAGCATCAGGTTCCATCTAGGTTATTACATCCTATTATGATTCCTGAGCGAAAATGGGAGCAAGTTACGATGTTTTTTGTTTTAGGATTTCCTGTCACACTAGGGAAGAAATATTCAATCTGGGTTATTGTTGACATATTGACAAAATCAACTCATTTTATTCCAGTTAGAACCGATTATTCGTTCAAAAGGTTAGCTAAGTTGTATGTATCTGAGATCATTAGATTGCACGGAGTACCGATATCTATTATTTTTGATCGAGATCTGAGATTCACTTCTAGATTTTGGAGTAAAGTTTATGAGACTTTGGGCACTAAATTCTATTTCAATACATCATTTCATCCATAGACTGACAGACAGTCAGAGCGGGTAATACAAGTGCTGGAAGACATGTTACAATGTTGTGTTCTCGAGTTTGAAGGTAGCTAGGAAAAATATTAACCGTTAGATGAATTTTCTTATAATAACGATTATTAGTCTAGTATTAAAATGACACGATTTGAAGCTTTATACGTATGGAAATGTAGAACACTGTTATATTGGTCTGAGTTAAGCAAATCTAAGTTAGTTGGAATCAATTTGATTCGTGAAACTGAAGATAAAGTTCAAGTAATTCGTGATTGCTTGAAAGCAGTATCAGATCGTCAGAAGTCTTACGTAGACTTGAAAACAAAAGATATAGAATTTATCATTGGAGATAAAGTGTTTTTGAAAGTTTCTCCATGGAAGAAACTGCTTCAATTTTCTAGAAAAAGGAGACTGAGTCTGAGGTTATCAAACTGTATGAGATTATTGAAAGAATCGATCCTGTAGCTTACAGATTGGAGTTACCTCCTGAACTCGAAAAGATTCACAATGTTTTCATTTTTCAATGTTGAGATGGTATAGATTAGATCCTTCACATGTGATTACTTCTAGTGAAATTGAATTACAACTAGATTTGTCGTATTCTGAAAAGCCGATAAGAATTTTAGCATACAAGGTAAAAGGACCTCAAAATAAATGAGTACCATTGGTAAAAGTTCTGTGGCATCGAGATGGTATTGAGGAAGCCACCTGGGAAACCAATGAGATGATGAAATCACAATATCCAAATTTATTTTCAAGTAACAATTTCGAGGATGAAATTTCCTAAAGGGGAAAGTTGTAATATCCCTTTTTTTAGTGATGTCAGAAATAGTGGTTTAAGACCACAACTCCGACATGTCATTCTATAAATATTAATTATTTAATATTTACAAGGTCAATATTGTCGTATTAAATCTTGGCGGAGAAATTTTAATGTTTAGCTAGTTAATCAATTAAAAAAGACTAAATCGTAAAAGCTGCAAAAGTTGATTTCTGTTAGTTAAATGTACTAAATGACAATTGAAAGGTAAAATAATGGATTTAGAAGGTAAATATACCATGTATGTATTAAGTGGACGGATTAAGTGTGTTTTAAAGTAAGATTTGATTTATTATTAAAGGGTAAAATGGTAAATAATTAATTAAATCTAATATTAAGTGAAACCAAAGTGTCATCTTTCTCATTTGGATATGTTGATAGCCGAAACACCCTAGAAATGCTAAGAAAGCTTTTGGCCTTGGCTTAATTCACTTCCATGGTAGGTATTTTTCACCCATTTTTCATGAATTTTATGTTTTTGAGATTGTTTTAGTTTATCTAGGTAACTAAGGGTTAAATTGTAAAACTATTAAATATTTTGAAAGAGGCCATTGATGATTTTAGTGTCTTTTTCATGTTCAATGGTGGATTACTATGCTTGGGTGTTAAATAGAAATGTTTTGTTTAGTGATTTTGTATGATTTTTAAGTTTAGGGATTTAATTGAAAATAAATTAAAACAAGAAACTTTTTCTTGTGAAATTTCGGCAGTTTGGATTGATTTAATATAGTTAAAATTTTGTTTATATGGGTATGGGGTTTAATTTGAAAATAATCTTGTTTCGATTTTAGGGATGAAATAAGATAAAGTGTAAAAGTTTAGGAAATTGTGTAAATTTTTTTAAAAAAGGGGGGTAACATATGTACTAAATTGAATATTATGGGAATTTGAAGCTGATAAATGAAATAAATTATCTTATAGATCAAGAACAAGTAGATAACCGAGGAAAAGGGAAAGTTGCTAGTGGTCCCTGAACTTTTGTTGTCTTTGCAGTTTAGCTCTAGTAAGATTTTACGGTTTAGTTTTGTATTAAAATTAAATGTTATATTAACTATGAATTGAGATGTTGAATATTCTAACATAATTGAATTGAAATAAATTGATGTTAGTCGAGAAAATAATTGATTGGAACACTGTTATTCAATATCTCATTGAGACGATGAATGTAGGATAGGATACAATTGGCTTGCCAGCAATACGGGTTTGATTGTGCTAAGCGAATGATTATTGATTCGTTACTATTCACTGAATAAACCGAAGTCTAGCATTTGTTGCGGACTATTAAGTTATATTATAATGATTTAGTTGTGTTACCGGGGGTGGATGGAAATCCTTTGGGCATGGCACTTGGTGCCCAAGTGTGTTCTAGAGGGATGTTAGCCTTCAGACATGGCACATGGTGCCTAAGTGTGTTCTCAGTTGGTTAAGCTCATTCGAGCATTCTGGTGTGTTCTGGATGGTTAAGCACGTATCTAAATCCGTTATATCGTTCATCAAGAAAAATTTAAATGGTTATATGATTTCGTGATTGGTTAACTGGAGTTGATTTTTAATGATTTAGTATTATTGAATAGATTATTTATTAAGTGTATTGCTACAAGGACTTACCTATTTGATGTTGTGCTCGATAGGATTATAGTTTATTAACTGTTATTGTGTGATTTATGTATTTATACAATAACTTTATCGTTTGAACTGTTGAACTTACTAAGTTATAGTAAGCTTACCGTGTCATTTCTTTTGTTTTTTTGTAGATTATGTTTTGTGAAAATTGGGTGATCAGATCAGCTCAAAGAATCACACTATCCAGATATACTTTGGTAGTTTTTGAATGTTTATCTTTGGGTTATATGGCATGTAATAGGTGATTGTAAATGTTATAGTTGCTTGTAACTTGTGTTTTTTTTTTTTATCTTTGATTGATGATGTTTTAATTAAATTTTGGATCATATGTATATATATATGCCTTGGCTTTTGGCTTGTAAAAGTCTATAAGTATGAGTTTTGGTCATTTTGTTTAATGTTTGATGGTTTTAGAGAAGCCACTGGTGAGGAAATGAAAAGTCATATGCTTACACAAGAACAAGCTACTACTGCTAATAATATGGGAAATGTAGGGAATGCATTTAGGAATGTGTTTTCTGATAAACCGTAAATTATACACATTTTTACCTCATGCTTAGCACATTTATGGATGAATTATTCATTGATTTGTGTTATCTGATGCTCCTAAACCTTTAATTTCATGTTTTACACTTAGAAGAGCTTAGGGGGTGAAAAGAACAAGAAACGGGCCGAAAATGGAGAAAATGGGTGAAAGCAAGGAATCAACACGGCCTGGAGTTCATCACACGGGCATGTCACATGGCCGTGCCACATAAACAGGCTCGAGCACGGCCTAGACTCGACTCACATGGGCAGCCCACACGGCCGTGCTACTTTAACAGGCTTGAACACGGCCTAGTATCGACTCACACGGGCGTGGCATACAGGCGTGTCCCTGTCGTGAGAAAGTTCAATTTCACAATGAAAAAGCTACTTAGGGGCTAAGAAAGGCTTTCCAAACTCTATATAAAGACCTTAGGAGGCAACTACAAAGGTGTGCATTTTTCCCGCCAAGGGTATAGTCTTCCCGCCAAGACGGAGATCTAAAGGCAGGGAATTACTCGAAGAAAAACCGATCGATCCACCTCAGAAGCCAGGATCTACATCAAGACAGAGGATCTCCCTTCAATCCTTTCAGGAGTTTTGGGTTTTCTTATGTTTTGTTATTTTATGTATTTTGAGATGTTTCTTTTTATAATTATGAACTAAAACCCCAAATATCTAAGGGGGATGAAACCTAAGACGGATCTTGTTATTGTTATCTGAACTATATGATAAATATTTGACTTGTTCTTAATTGTGTTTTTAATTCTTTAATTGATATTTTCAAGATATTAATTTAAGTCGAATGTACTTAGGCAGAGAAGCAAAAGTCCTTGTTTAAGAGTAGATCCAACACAATTAAGCGGAGTTGATCGCAATCCTAGACATAGGATGATGAAAATCTGCCAGTTTAGAGTCAAATCTAATATGGGGATCTATAGATCGAGTTAATGCAAGATTAGGGGTTTTAATTAGAAAGAGATTTCAATTAATCAACCTAGGATTAGTTGTTCTTATTCTCGACGGAGATATTAACATAATTTAGGGATCTCTACTGATCAAGTCAAATGAAGAAATTGTCTAGTTCAGAGTTAGATAACAAGTGAAGTCTAGGTGGATTCTTCTTTAGGTATTGTCCTTATCAATCAGTTTTCCCAAAAGTAATTTTCCCTATGTACTCTTTGTCGTTTCTTTAGTTTAATTTAGATAGTTTACAACCAAACCCCTTTTATTTCTTAGGCTAGATAATAGGAAGAAAGTTATTAGTAGTACTTTTAGTTCTTTGGATTCGATATTTCGATCTTACCACTAGCTATACTACTACTCGATAGGTGCGCTTGCCTTTTTTCGTGATAATAGTTAGTCTTTTAGGTACGATCAATTTATTACTTCATCACATCACGAGATCATTTTCACTATGATGACACATTTATTTGATTAGTTTATGGGAAACAATCAAGAATCTTAACCACAATAGCCAAAACAACCACAGCATAAGGTGGTTCACCCAACACTCCCTGTTCCTCCTGTACCTTCTATAGCTCCACCTAAGGTTGAACTTGAAAGAGAAATCTGAAAAAGAGGTCCTAAGAAGTTCCTTGGAGACAAAGGTGATGATCCCACTATAATGCCCAAATTTTCTTATACTGGCTTTTGTAATTTTACGACACAAATATCTATCTGCTTCAGTGGTTATGTGTTCTGGGTGTGTTTGGGAGGTCCCAAGTTCAAGCCTTAACTTGGGAAAATTTTGGTATTTTTATGAATAAAACTCTGTCTCTAGTCAGTAGCCTTAAGTTTAAATATTTGTAAAACAAATCAAAATAGGCATGCTGGTCTGGTGGTTAAGTGGAGTGTTAATGTGAGAGAGGTCACGGGTTTAAATCTCTAGGACAGTAGGAGTTGTATTTTTGCTCCTAATTTTGGTAAGAGTTGGACTGAACTGGGTTTCTGACGGTGGAAGTGAAGTGGGAAGTGGGGAAGCGATTTGATGAGTAAATTGTGGAGATTATAGGGGGAGTTATTAGAATCTTCATGTTTTGTCTGTCCTTTCAAAAAAATAATCAGTTTCTCTTCCTTCCAATTTTTCTGATGATTATAATTTTTCTCTCTCCTTTGGTTCTCTGCCAAAATCTTCCCCTCTTCTTTTCTCTTTTTTTTTTTGTTTGTATGGTCTAATTTGTTGTTCGCATGTAAAATGGTTGTTTCTTGCTAGTTCGGTAACTATTTGGTTTCTGTTTAGTCTTAACTTTTTCTGAATAAGGGTTAAAGAGGGGTTTCCTCTAGTGTTAGGAGTTGATCGGGGAGTTGGAGAACAACCATTATCGTTTTAAACGTACGAAGTTGCTACTTTTTGATCGGGGGTAAGTTTCAATCATTTGTTGGATGAATATTCTATTTCGCATTCAGGTTTAGTGTGACTGTTAAGTGATTAATTAAGTGTATACTGATCAATATTTAGGTTCGGGAGTGCTCGAATTACTTTAGCATCGTTTCAAAACTAGGTGTGTACCCGGAATGCATAAAACAGAGCTCGACAAAAAGTTGAAAAAGTATTCTGTCGACGAGTGTGTGGTCGCCAGTGTGGTAGGCTGTGTGACTGAACATGGTCGTGTGATCAACGAGGCTAGGCCACGCGCAAGGGACACGACCGTGTGATGGCCAGAAGAGGCCGTGTACGGTATACGGGCTTGACCAATTGGGCCTTGTGGGCCACACGGGGGTTTAGGCCCACATGAGTAAACCACACTGGCATGTCAAATTCTGGGCCAATCCTTGCGATCCATACGGCCAAGGCCAATTTGTGTCGTATGGGCCCACACGGGCAAGCCACATGGGCGTGTGAGCCCTTTTTTGTGAAAGATTCTGTAAGGTTGCACGGGTCGCCCAAGTCAACTGTGGACCTACTGTAGGGTCGGTAAGCATTACTTAGACCCCTAAACATGTGATTTGTTTGTATGATATATGTATTGAGCCTAATAATACTGAGTATGTATACTGAACTGATTGTTTATACTGATTGTTACATATTAGCATGCCATTCATTGTGTGTTGCATTGCATCGGGGTTGGGTTAATGATATATAGAGGAAGTGTTCTGAAAGGCTTACAAGCCTAATATTTGGCAGCTCAGCTCCACTATTCTGTTTATGTACCGCATTTCAGTACAGCATGGTGTGTAGGGATGGGTAGGTTAATTTAATCCCCACATGGGGTGTTGGGTTAGACGGAGATGGTGTGTAGAGCCTGGTGGGTAGGACTCTATTTTTTTGATTTGTATTTTTGTATCTAATATGGGCCAAGGCCCTAATGTATTTCTAAGATTGTATTGGACTGGGCTAAGGCCCAAACTGATTTTGTAATGGGCTGCAGCCCCAGACTGTAAATGAATGTTTCTGATAGGAATCTACATACATGTTTTCTGTGGAGATTACACACTGAGTTTGTAAAAACTCACCCTTTTCTGTTAATCTGTACAGGTAATCCCCAGACTTGACGTATTGGTGCAGCGGATGACTCAATGATGACCACTGCCATATATACTACTTCACTATGGATTTACGGTTTTAATATTTTTATTCATTCTATTATTACTTTTAGAAATTTTTGATGTAAACGGGACTTATGGACTAGGTTTTAATTTGGTATTTTATATTGTTTTATTTTTGTGGATATTTAAACTGCAAACTCAACAAAATACGATTTTTTAAAGATACTAAGAATTTCGTAAATATAAAACAGTTTTCTTAAATTAATTGGATTTAAAAGCTTCCGCTCAAAAGACATATTTTTAACAAAACAACTAGTACCCATTTTTCTGAATTAAATAAAAGCTAACTTAACTGGAACGATTTTTAACTCGACCATCACGATTTCAAAATTTCATCCCATATGACACCGCCAGATTCGGCCATAACGTCTAGGCCGAGTATGGGGTGTTACATTTAGTGGTATCAGAGCTTGGTTGCAAAACTCGGCTATGGATTTGGGTTTCAAAACTTGGTTGTAAAGAAATGATTTTTAGGTGGTTTGAAAATTCTTGACTGAGTATGTGGTATACTGAGTCTCTGGTGCCGGTTGTGTAAGTGTTCTAAAAATCTGTTAAGATATATCTGAAAATATGATTAGTATATTCTGAAACTACTCTATGTAGTACACTATACTGAAAACACTGTATATAGTGTATACTGAAAATAGTAGCGAAATTGAAATCTGTAGTGAGAACTATTGGCGATAACAGACTCTAAACTTTTGATACTATTCTGCATAAAATATCTGCTAATAAATATTGAAACTGTAATTGATTCATAAAACTTTTAATACAGGTAAGCTTCAAATTTTACGATGAGCGCACGAGGTATCTGTTGACGGGGTACTAGAGGCCGAGGTGGAGGCCGTAGAGGGGCTCGAGCTGAGTCCTCGTCGTTAGGCAACATGCCAAATCTACATACGAGCGAGACGCCAGTTTCACTTGCTACAGAGATTGGGTCTCAGGATCGCATGGCTAGGGATGACGCTATAACACCCCTAATCCGTGTCTGTGGCCAGACTAGGGATAAGAGGCATTACTAAACATTTAATAATCATTTCACAACATAATTTATACATTATCAAATCATAGCAATACATACACATATAGTCCCTTAAGAAGGTCTACGAGACCTTAAACATGCTTTAGGAAGGGGTTGGGACTAAACCGAACACATACATAATTTTTTTTGAAACTTAACAATTTTTCAAAGTTACAGAGGTCACATGCCCGTGTGATCAGGCCGTGTGCCGCACACGGTCTTACACATGCATGTGTGTCTAGGCCGTGGTAAAACAGGGCATACATTCTGGCTTAGGTCACACGGCCAAGGACACGCCCGTGTGCTAGGCCATGTGAAATGTAGAAGGTATATTGACTTGGGTCACACGGTCAACCACACGCCTGTGTGTCAACTTGTGTGCCCTTTTGAAATGCCCCAC
Organism: Gossypium stocksii; assembly: GCA_020496765.1. Taxonomy (NCBI): domain Eukaryota; kingdom Viridiplantae; phylum Streptophyta; class Magnoliopsida; order Malvales; family Malvaceae; genus Gossypium; species Gossypium stocksii. The sequence continues at coordinate 38,556,554 of CM035630.1, read as the reverse complement.
AAGCCCGTGTATTACGTCGTGTGCTAGGCCGCGCCAGACCTATAGGGTATACTGACTTGCGCCACACTGCCTACAACCCACCCATGTGTGAGACCGTGTGGAGTACCCAGACTCAATTCGAATTGGCCTTTGAGCAACATGGTAGAGACACACGCCCGTGTCCCTGCCTGTGTGGGCAAAAATAGGCCATTTACAGGGCTAACTTGCCACCCAATTTGGGTCCTTCCTATAAGCATAAAATGGCATATAATTTTCAACTAAAATGCATCCAAAAATTTACCAATTCAAGCACCTTTCAAACCATATCATCATCAACCAATTTCATGCTCATTTTCCATACCAAAACATACCAAATTCACATGCCAATTGCATTCATTCAAATATGATCAACATTCCAATTTCCATATCAAAGACTCATGCCAAAATTCATATCAAATTCAGAACTATGAACAAACCAAAATGACCATTTCACTAGGCCATATACAAATATCAACATATACAATTTCTCATCACATAATCCAAATCAAAATTAAACCATAATTTCATCTATTATCAAGCCATATCAAAAGCTTAGTAAGCCATATACAAATAAACTTATCACATAACACAATTATAGACCAATTCATTCATGTAGTTCATGGCAAAAGACAATTACAAGTCTATATTTCTCATATAGCTCATTTGATCATAGTGCAATTGCATATAACACATTTCATTCTCATGTAACACATTCATCAATATTCATATTCAAGCTCACCTTTCATTTCCAAATTTCATATACAATTAATATGTACCTGAATCAGATACATGTTCACTTAGTCATGCATTTCTCGATGTTGTCTGTTGAACCGTTCAGAATCAATAAGGATACTAGGATAGTTCTGAAAGCTCATACAATGCCATATCCTAGATATGGTCTTTCATGTTATCAAATATTGATGCCACTGTCCCAGACAGGGTGTTAAACGAAATCATATACGATGCTAATGTCCCAGACATGGTCTTACACAAAATCTCTAGTTGATGCCAACATCCCAGACTTTTTCTTACACAATAACACAACTTGAAATCCTATGTCATGACATATGTATCCTATACTATTCCTATAGTTCGTACGGGGCTTTCGGATGTCGTAACTTTGTCGAGACTTTCTCGGATTCAATAATTCAACTCCAATAGCAATTCCATACATTTCCACAACAATTAATATATATAATTCAATTGAAATAAATTTATTTTCATATGAACTTACCTCGTACGGATAAAAATGGACAAAATCAACTACTCGACCACTTTCGACTTCCCTCGATCTAATTCCGGTTTCTTTTGTTCTTAATCTATATAAATTTAAATTTAACTCATTTATTCACCAAATCATTCAATTCAATCCATAAACATATATTTTTTCCTTTTTATAAAATAGCCCTCATATTTTCACATTTTGACATTTTAATCCTTATCACAAAAATACACAAAATACATAAAATTTCATATCTCCCACGCTTGGCCAAATATTCATATAGTTCATATAAGCCAATATCTTTTATTTATTCTACAAATTAACCTTTCAAATTCTCATTTTCACAAATTAGCCCATAACAATCAAATTCATAAAAAAATCCCAATAAACATATTTAACTATCATCCAACACTTATTATCTATCATCAACCTCACAAAGCGCACATTATCAACAATGGAATAACTCAAAATCATCATCAATTTCATGAATTTAAGCATGGGCTTGATAGAACACAAAGCAACAATCACAAAAACATAGAAATTATTAAAAACCGAAGCAAAACATACCTTAATCAAGCTAAAATCATAGCTGAAACCCTAGGAAATCTTTTCCTTTATTTTTCTTTGATGCAATCGGCCAAACAAGATGATAATGGCCAAATTTTATTTTTTTATTTTAATTCACATTAATAAACCATTTACTATTTTATCCTTACTTATAACATTAATGATCCACTAACTCATGTCTAACTTTGTCCATGCATTAATCCAATGGTCCATTTACAACATAAGGACCTCACACTTAATAAACCATGTCAATTCGGCACATAACTAATTAGAAAATAACTTTTGCATTTTCTGCGATTTAGTCCTTTTATCAAATTGAGCACTCAAACGATCAAATTTTCATACAAAACTTTCACACATATTAATTCACATGCTGTAAATATGGAAAATAATATTAAAATATTTTTTACCTCAGATTTGTGGTCTTGAAACCACTATTCTGACTATGGTCTAAATCGGGTTGTTACAGACGCATTGTCCCAGGCTATGCTAAGGATATTAGAGAGGGCCGCTGGGCCCAACACTAGATCTAGGGGTCGAGGATCTTTTATGGATGTAGGCCACGAAAAGAATCATGGATGATCTGGACTTTACCCCTGAACAGATTTTGAAAGGGGCTACTTCTTTGCTTCGAGATGAAGCGTATTAGTGGTGGCTGACAGTTAAGGAGGGCACTCAGCCTGAACGGTTGACTTGGGATTTCTATATGATAGCTTTTCAGAGTAAGTACGTGGGAGCTAGTTACATTGATGCTCGGAGATGTGAGTTCTTGAATCTCACGTAGAGTGACCATTTAGTGGCCCAGTATGCCGACAAGTTTCTAAGATTGAGCCACTCTCACGAGGCATGGTGGCGATTGAATATGACCATTGTGTTTGCTTTGCTTTAGTTGAGTAGGCGAAGATCGCCGAGTAGGTTAAGCGTGCTTAGCGCCAAAATCAAGATAAGGAGAGAGGTAAGATTAAGATGATTTGGATCCTTCGAGTTCTATGATGAGGCCTAAGAAAAAGGCCAGATCTGATGGGCCAATTATAGTTGGGTCTCCTATTGCACCTACTAGGCTTTTACCTTGTAGGCACTGTTGTAGACGCCAACCAGGCGAATGTTGGAGGACTATTGGGGCATGTTTGAGATGTGGGTCTACTGATCATCACGTCAGAGATTGTCCGCTGAAAACTGATCAGATGCAAGCTATGGGTACTGGTACTACACAACCACCGAGAGTAGCCCAGCAGCCACCTGGGGCCAATGTTAGGTCAGGGGTGGTAACGGCGTGGACGGAGGACAGGGAGCACCGGGTAGAGGTGCTAGACTGACTGAGGTGAGATAGCCTACTTTTGTTTATATTGTTCATCACTGAGAGGACAGGGATGCTCCAGACGTCATCATAGGTACGTTTTTACTTCATAATGCATGTTATCTTGCACTGATAGGCATAGGCTCTACACACTCTTATGTAGCTAGTACTGTGTCTAAAATATTGGGGATTCTTGTTGAGAACACTTCTAATGAGGTTACTATTATGAGTCCTTTGAGGAAATCTATTTGTGTTAGTAGATTGTATAGAGACATCCCGTTAGAAGTTTAAGGGACAGTATTTCTGGCTAATCTAATAGAGCTTCCATTGGGGGAGTTTGACTTGATTCTGGGGATGAACTAGTTGGTCAAGCACCAAGTGGGTCTAGACTGTGTGACAAAGAGAGTTGTTTTGAGAACCGAGGAGGATAACGAGGTAGTTGTGGTTGGCGAGCGATGAGACTATCTGACTAATGTGATTTAGGCATTAGTGGTAGAAAAGTTGCTGCAAAAGGGGTGTGAGGCATTCTTGGCCTACATCAGTGTTTTTGATTCTAAAGATTCTTCGGTTAAAGACATCAAAACTGTAAGAGATTTTTGGATGTCTTTCTTGAGGAACTACCAAGTTTTCCTCCGAGCTGAGAAGTGGAATTCAAGATTGAGCTTATTTCCAGTATAGCTCCGGTGTCTATCACTCCTTACCGAATGGTGCCAAAAGAGTTTACGGAGCTTAAGGCTCATATTCAAGAGCTGTAAAATCGTGGGTTCATCCGTCCGAGTATGTCCCCATGGGGGAGTGCCAGTACTATTTGTAAAGAAGAAGGATGGATCTATGCGGATGTGTATTGATTATCGGTAGTTGAACAAGCTGACGATCAAGAATAGGTTCTAACTTCCGAGAATTGATGATTTGTTTGACCAGTTCCGAGGAGCTTCTGTGTTCTTCAAAATCGATCTACATTCGAGATATCAACAGTTGAGAGTTAAGGAGGTTGATGTGCATAAGATGACATTTAGAACTCATTATGGACATTACGAGTTCTTGGTTATGCCTTTTAGATTGACTAATGCACCAACGACATTTATGGACATGATGAACCGAGTGTTCCAGCCTTATCTGGACAAGTTTGTTGTGGTATTTATCGATGATATCCTAGTGTATTCTAAGACTGAAGAGGAGCATGATGCACATCTTAGAGTGGTTCTACAAACTCTTCGTGAGAAACAACTGTATGCAAAATTCGGTAGGTGTGAGTTTTGGCTATGTGAAGTGACCTTTTTGGGACACGTAGTATCTGCTGAGGGGATTCGAGTTGATCTTTGTAAGATTGAGGCTGTGTTGGATTGGAAACGGCCGAAGAGTGTGTCTGAGATACGTAGCTTTCTAAGGTTGGCATGTTACTATCGGCGCTTTATAGAAGGGTTCTCCTTAATCGCAGCTTTGTTGACTAAGCTTCTATGTAAGGGAGTTCCTTTTGTTTGGACTGATGGACAACAAGAAAGCTTCGAGAAGCTCAAGTCTGTATTTACTTAGGCTTGTGTTCTGATATAGTCGAAATCTGGAAAGGAGTTCGTAATATACAGTGATGCGTCGCATGTGGGGCTGGGTTGTTTTCTAATGCAGGATGGTAAGGTTGTAGCTTATGCGTCACGTTAGCTTAAGACGCATGAGGTAAACTATCTGACCCATGATTTGGAACTGGCTGTTGTAGTCTTCGCTCTGAAAATCTAGAGGCATTACCTGTATGGTGAGAAATGTATTATCTACACAGATTACAAGAGCCTCAAGCATCTTCTCATTTAGAAGAAGTTGAATCTTAGGCAGCGTAGATAGGTTGAGCTGCTTAAGGATTATGATTGTACTATTAAGTACTATCCCGGCAAGGCCAATGTAGTGGCCAATGCGTTAAATCGTAGGGCTATAACCGATTTGAGAACGATGTTTTCTTGACTTAGCTTATTCGATGATGGGAGTTTGTTGGCTGAAATTCAGGTTAAACCGTCATGGATCGATCAGATTAGAGGTAAACTGTTGGAGGATAAGTCCCTCGAGTTGCGATTTCGTCAAATTGAGAGTGGCAGCACTTCTGATTTTGGGTTGAACAGTGATGGGATACTTTGTTTCCATGGTCGGATTTGTGTACCGAATGATGAGGATTTAAGACAGTCAATTCTAAGGGAAGCACATAGTAGCCCTTATGCTATGCATCCTTGCAGGAATAAAATTTTTTGAGATCTCTGAGAGTTATACTAGTGGCCAAGGTTGAAGCGTGAGGTTACTGACTTCGTTGCTCACTGTCTGACTTGTCAGCATGTTAAGGCTGAGCATTAGTTACCTTCGGGTTTGCTGCAGCTGGTTAAGATACCGTTATGGAAATGGGAGGGTTGCCTCTAACACCTACTAAGAATGATTCTGTCTGGGTCATCGTGGATTAATTGACCAAGTCTGCTCACTTCATCACGATTAGGACAGACTTTTCTCTTCAAAAATTTGCTAAGCTCTACATATCAGAAATAGTGAGACTATATGAGGTACCTATCTCGATCATTTCTGATAGGGATCTTCACTTCACATATCGGTTCTGGAAAAAGCTACACGAGGCTCTGGGTTCAAGGTTAGACTTCAGTATTGCTTTCCATCCTCAGACAGATGGTCAATCAGAGAAGGTGATCTAGATACTGGAAGACATGTTGAAAAGCTGCGTTATTGATTTCTAAGGCAATTGGGAGGAGTACGTGCCGTTAGCAGAGTTTGCTTATAATAACAGCTACCAGTCTAACATCGAGATGGTGCCTTACGAGGCCTTGTCTGGTCATAAGTGCCGCACTCCTTTATGTTGGACTAAGTTGGGTGAGTGGCATACATTAGGTCCTAAATTGGTTTCTGAGATAGAGGATAAGGTTAGGCTAATTTAGGATCTTCTAAAAGTGGCTTCTGACCTGCAGAAGTCCTATGCAGATCTGAAGAGAAAAGATATCGAGTATTTTGTGGGGGACTACGTATTTCTCAAGGTTTTGCCATGGAAAAAGGTTTTGAGGTTCGGTCGCAAAGGTAAGCTGAGCCCTAGGTTTATCGGGCCGTACCAAATTCTGAAACAAGTTGGACCAGTCGCATATCAGTTAGAGCTACCCCAAAATTAGATCCCATTCATGATGTATTCCATGCCTCGATGTTGAGGCGCTCTGCTCTGATCCCTCACATGTTGTTTCTGTTGAGAAGATTGAGGTTAGGCCTAATTTGACCTTGGAGGAGGAGTCGATTCAGATTTTGGATCGCGACGTTAAGGTCCTGCGAAGGAAATCGGTCCCCTTAATGAAGGTGTTATTACCGAATCATAGCACTAAGGAGGACACTTGAGAGCCTGAGGATTCGATGCGTTAGCAGTATCATCACCTTTTCTGATCAAATAAAATTTCAAGGCCAAAATTTTATTTAATGGGGAAGAGTTGTAACACCCTAATTTTCTTATACTGGTTTTTGTAATTTTGCGACACAAATATCTGTCTGCTTCAGTGGTTATGTATTCTGGGTGTGTTTGGTAGGTCCCAGGTTGAAGCCTTGACTTGAGCAAATTTTGGTATTTTTACGAATAAAGCTCTATCTCGTGTTAGTAGGCTTAAGTTTAAATGTTTGTAAAATATATCAGAATGGGCCTGCTGGTCTGGTGGTTAAGTGGAGTGTTGATGTGAGGGAGGTCACGGGTTTGAATCTTTAGGACAACAGTAGTTTTATTTTTGCTCTTAATTTTGGTAAGAGTTGGATTGAATTGGGTTTATGAGTGGTGGATGCGTAGTGGGAAGTGGGGGAGCGATTTTTTTGTTCAGTTGATTCAACATGCAATTTATTTTTTGTTTCAACGAGCTAGTGATGGGACTGATTGGACATATGTGATTAGGGCTAAAATGATTTATAATTAAAGTTCCAACTTTTTGCCTATTAATTATAAACTCAATTAGTCACAAAATCATTCCATTATAGTATTGTGACTGAGCTCTCTTTAATTACATATCATTATGAAAGCTGCTTAATCAGTGCTCTTCCAATGATATAATCATAAATGTGTTATCCTCATAGGATATACTTAATCTCTTTGGGATAAATCCACTCCCCTAATAAGATTTTAGGTCTGGAAGTAAAAGTGTTGAGAAATAGAAGTGTAACATTAGTGAAAGTAATATGGCACCGCCATGGTATAGGAAAGGCTACATGGAAGCAGGAAAAAACTATGAAATCCCAATACCCTCGCCTTTTCTCAAGTAAATTTGAAGGATGAAATTTCATAAGGGGGGAGAGTTGCAACAACCCAATTTTTAGTGGTGTCGAAAAATGCGGTTTCGAAACCCCATTTTAGTATAAATTTCAATGGTGTCGAAATAGGTGGTTTTGGAACCCCATAATCGAGTCTATAAATATCAAATATGAATATTTAAGGAGTTGGTATAAAATTTTATTAAATTTTGGTTCGGTAATTTTTTAAATTAATTGTTCAATTATGGTATAGAGAGTAAGTTATAAGTCTTATTGCTATAGGCTTTTAATTAGTCAAAAGATTTAGGGACATAAATTGCAATTAGCCAATGTCTATAATGGTAATTAAACCATTTTTAACATGAATTAGTGCTTAATGATGAAAGATTCCACTTGTATTAAGTTAATTATGCTTTAAGTTAATTAATTTTACTTCATTTTAATTAAAACAAATTAATTAATTACTAATCCTAATATCTAGGTTAAAATAATGAAAAAAATTCACCTTTAGTTTCATTTATCTTCTTCTCATCGTAAGTTACAGAATGAAAACCCTTTTGAAGCTTTCACCATTCGGTCCCTAATTGGAAGCATTTCCAAGACATTTTCTTGTAAATTTTATGTTTTTGAGGTCTTTGGTGCTTGATTTAGCTAGCCCATGTACTAATTTAAAAAAATGTTAAAGTTTCTAAAAGTTGCCATTTTTGATTTCTTGAAGAATTTGCTTTTAAATTGATAGATTTTAAACTTATATTATGAAAAAGTAATAGATTGTAAAATTTAATTGATAGTTTTGCACATAGGGATTAAGTGAATAAAATGTGAAATTGTTGTGAAATTTCGGTATAAATAGATAGTAAAGGATCTCTAATAAATGTAATTGAAGTCGGTTTTCAAACCGAAGCTAAAAAATTAAAGTTATGGCCATTTCTATTTTAAAGACTAAAATGAATAAAATGTAAAACTTTAAGGGTATCAAAAAAATGAAATTATTTAGTTTCGTTCATATCATGGCATAGTGTATAAATGTTTGGTATTGATGAATTAAATGGAATAATTGTATAGATCAAGAATTTGATCAAACTGGAGATAATCAAGGAAAAACCAAAATTATTTCTTAGTCCTTGAAGATTCAATTTATTTGTTGTTTTGATCAGGTTCCACTCAATTTCTACTTTATGTATGATTTTGGTATTTGAATTTATACTTGTATATATATATACATATATATATTTGAACTATGTAGAATTAATAAATTTGGCACTTATAACTCGAAATGGACTGAATGTAAATTGATGTAAATATTGGTTATATAGAAATAGCATAAGATGTAAATGTGATTGTTGATTGATTATTTGTATCAAAAATGAAAAATAAAATTATGTACAAGAATTAGTTTTGACATTTATATGAAAATGATGCCCGGGTGAACTTAGTGAAAGGTCAGGATACGTATAGCATGCCATTAGGTTTGTACACGTAATTGATCAGGGATTTACATATTGTTATGAGATCTAGCATTTGTTGCAGATTCTTATGTTATTTGTATCGTTAGTTTAGATCGGATAGGCAACCTCGATACGATGTCAACTTGTGTGAGCAATTCCGTTAAAATGCTAGCTTGTGTGAGTAACCCTGATATATGTTAGCTTATGTGAACAAAAATTCTCATGTATCCTAGTTTATTTTACTATATTTCCATCAAGTGATGTTCAATTGATTGGAAATGGAATTTAAATCATGAAATGAAAATGAAATGGTATTGATTATACTTTACATATAGAGTGTTATATAATTCTGTTTTAAATGTTTATAGTACTTACAACTTGAGGAAATAACTAACACATTCAAGATGTTTTATGTACATATATATCTTAATGTGCCAAGGAAAGCTAAATTGGTTGCCAAATAAAATAATTATTTATGCCTTAATGATCAAGGTATGCTTTATTTTCCATTTGAACTTACTAAGCATATTATGCTTGCGTCATTTGTTTTCCCTTTTCCTTGTAGATTGTAACCTTATGGAACACATTAAGCTGGATCATCTTGGAGCTTACACTATCACTGAATCAGTAGCTTTTGGTCATTTTGAGTCAAAGGTTGTGGCATGTATATATGTTTCATGGTTTATAACTTAGTGTGTGAATGAGTTTAATACTTGGCAATGTTAATTTAACCATTACTTATGATATGATGATTTGGTGTTTTTAGATCATACATCTTGTTGGGTATATATGTATGTATATGCTAAATAATGTGATGAATTATATATATATATATATTTGGCATGTGAAATGGAATGGAATAAAGTTGAAATGGTATGTCTGATTGGTAAGCTTGAGATAAGTATTAATGAATAGATTATTTGGTTCATGTTTAGGGCATATAAGTTATTAAAGGGCAAAATGAATATATGTGTATGAAATTAATGTGATATAGCATGTTTCAAAATGATATGGCATTAGTAAAGTTTGATGGTTGCATGACTTGGTTGGTAGGTTATAATAGTATTGAAATGTTTAAATCAAATTGATGAGTTGGTGTGGGATGTTTGATAAGAAATTGAAATTGTATGTTTGAACTCATATGGTGTGTTTTGGTACGTTTTGAGACAATTTGGAATGATAATTGAGTGCATATTTTGAATTTTTTTGTTAGAATCTTTGAAATAGGTACCAAATGATTCATTTTACCAAAAATAGAGTCCACGCCCCGACAAGCAATCTACATCGTCACAACATCGGCCGATAGTGAGTCATGCCGCAACGTCGAGTGGCTTGAGGTTAAGATGTGACAAACTATTTAGTGTCGTGACCGCCGCCAGATGTGCAAATGTATGGGTTGGAAATACTGCAGCAAAATGATAATAAATTAAGCAGGGTGTCTGCAAGTATATGGGTCAAATTTTAATATGGCAAAGTGCTACAACAAAATACTCTAGGAAGTATTCAGAGGATCGTACCCAAGGGAGGTTGAATTAAACTAAAATTCATTTTTTACACTAACAAGGCTAAGCAATAATAATTTAAAACTATAGCATGAAAAACTAAATTAAAATTAATTAACTAAAATAACATAAATTAAAAAAATTAAATAAAGAAAATCAACAATCAAAATTAATCCAATTAACCAAGCAGAAGATTAACTCACGTCAGCGTTCCTAATTAACTTTAGAATTCGGGTTTTGGCAAATTAGCTATCAATTAACCAGTTATTACCTTTAGGCCTCTAACTAATTAACTAATCAACCAATACTAACTTATCTTTTGAACTCACTTTCTTGAACGGGATAAATTATGATTTACTCAGTAATTTATCTTTCAATCTCGTTTATACTAACTTACTTCCTAGGGTCTTAAATACTAGGGTTTAATTGAACATAATTTAAGCCAACTAACTCAGAAATAAACCTAATTCGTCTTTTAGTATTCCCACATCGATCATTAATCTCCTTAAGGAATATAGCCACTCATGAATCTGGATGCAATTTCCCCTAATTTCATATTTAACATGCAAAGAAAATAAATAAGTAGAAAAAGTAAAACTAGAATAAATGTTCTAACCTAAAATTGAATGAAAAGTGAAAATAGAATAAAAATCCTAAAACTAAACTAAACGGCTCACTCGACCAAGCCCTCTAATTTGTGGCTAAACACTTATATTTATAGCCAAAATATTCTAACCTAACTAGGTTAAGTAACAACACTAAAACTGAATAAATGTATTGTGCAGACGAAAACACCTCTGACTTAAAATTCTAGTTCGTCACTCCAGTGTCGCAATACTGCCTTTCAAGGGTGAATTATTTTGCTTCGAAGTTTGGTGTTGCGACACCACATGCCGGTGTCACGGTGCTGCCTTCATCTTTTGCGTTCTTAGCCCGAAAATAGTGTTCTGCACACTCAATTTATTTGTTCGTTCATCCTTAGGCCCATATTAGCCTGTTAGGTCATCACATGGCTAAAGGTTGCGTAGAAACGCTTATTTTACTAAAATTAAACATAAACTGCTAAAAACTAAAAATATAATAAAACCATATAAAAGAGCTAGAAAACAAACTCGTTAAGTATAGAAAAAATCCAATTTACAACAATGAATTATGGTAGATCAGGACGTCACGATGTGGAAGAGATGACGTCACGAAGTCGGCCCTGAATTGTTAAAACTTTGCAATTTGGTCCTATTTCGTGCTCAGGTTAACAAAAGAGTCTTTGTAAGCTCAATTAAAACTCGAAATTGATTGCTTAACATGAAATAAGTGTGATTGACTTTGAATTGAATGTGTCGATAATTATTTTACTGTGTGTTTAACTATAATTGCTCTAACAATGAATGTAGCATCTTGTAGCCCGGACCTATCAATCAAGTTGGGTGAGAGGTGTTACATTAAATGTCTAGAAAGCACATATAATTGGACCCAGTACTGGAGAGGTACAATTCCCATTATATGTAATATTAGAGGACGACAAAGCCTAGTATTTTTACATGGGTTGACGCCTCTCTCCCTAAATAATAGGGGCTAGGGTTTTTTCTATTAAATTAATATTAATTGGCTTCTAAAATAAATTGGTAGGCTTCAAATCACACCTCAAAAAAGAAAGAAACACAAGTCTCTCAAGTTTTCAATATTGTTATTCTTTTAGAAAGTAGTGGAATTTTATTTTCCAGAATAAATTATATTTTCTGGAAATGACAATTCTACTGATTTCTATTTGAGATAGATTTTCACTTTCCCACTGAAAGTAAAGAAAATAATTATTGGTTATGTGTTTGATTCGAATTTGTTCGAGCCAACACTTGAATCAGTTTGTGGTATGACAATAGCGAAGAAGGTCGCTCGGTTGAAAGCGAGGAATGACAAGGATCCTTCTAGCCCAACACACAGGCACAATATAAAAAAATTATTACTACAAATATCGCAAACTCGGATTCTAAATGTACAAGAAAAATATTTTAGAACCAAAATTTTTCTGACAATTGGTATTAGAGCCAGGTTCTACTATATTTATAGTAAAAACCAATACCAAAAATTTCTCTCTTATTCATTTGTGATTAATTTTTGATAAGATGTGACATTCTTGTAATTGTCAACATGTTTAGAGATATGTGCTGTAACATCCCAAAATAGGGCCTAATCGGAATAGTGGTTTCGTAACCACAAATTCGAGATAGAAATAATTATTTTATAATTATTTTGAGGTCTATATTATGATTGCATGATGGTGTGAAAATTTCTTGAAGAAATTCTATGCGTAAAGTGCTTAATTTAAAATTAGGGACTAAATCGAATAAGTTGCAAAACTTGCATTCTAGAAATTTCTAGTATGAAACTGTTTTGAAATATTAATTAGGAGGTCTTAAATAGTAATTTGGCCAATTTTAAGTTCATGGACAAAATTTAGACATGGATGGAATTTTCGAAAGTTTAGTAAGGAGGGGCATTTTGGTCATTTGGATATTAACATGAAATAAAAAGGGAAAAATAACACAAAATTGATCATCTTCTTCATTACCACGAAATTTCAAGGGTTCTCCATAGCTAGGGTTTGTTTCAAGCTTCCAAGCTCCATAGGAAGTGATTCCAAGCCCCGTTTTTAATGTTCTTTACGTTTTCGCAGTCCCGGCAGCTCGATAAAGTTTATGTTAGCAATATTTTAAGTTAGGGTTCATATTTGGAAAAATACCCATAGGTGAAATTTGTGTATTTTGATGTTTTATGATAGAATATGAGGTTTTAAATTATGCTAGACAACTTGAGCTACTCGGTTTTAGGTAAAAACGAGTAAAAGGGCTTAATTGGTAAAAATACCTATTGTACATAAGTGTATGTTATAGTAGGAATTTGAAGATGATGTTGGTAAATAAATGATCAGCATGTCTTAAAATACAAGAATTTGTGATAAGTTTTGATTTCCGAGTCTTAGGGCAAAAGTGTAAATATGCAAAAGTTTAGGGACAAAAATGTAATTTTTCCAAAGTTTGAGTAAAGGGCTGTTTTGATAAATGTTGATATTAAATAAGTTAAATTTGCTATTATAGATCAAGAAGAACGAAATTCAGGAGTAGATCGGGGAAAAGAAAAAGTAAAGGACTAAATTGTAAAGTTTAGTCACATTTGGTATCGAGGTAAGTTTACGGTAAATAAATGCAATATTCTGTTATTTTACATTACTATTGTCATTTTCCAGCATTTATATATTCATTTTATGAAAATAATCAAGTTGAATATAAGGTGATATGACAGAGAAAAGCAGTAGAAAGTCCCGATTGAACTTAGGAATGTTAGGATACGAAATGTCATGACATTAGGGGTCGACAGGACAGGATAGGACAGAAATGAGCCATGTAAGTCCATACTAGATATACGGTTTTGGAGACAGGATAGAGCCGTGTAAGTCCATATTAGATATATGGCATTGGAGACAGGAATAATTCATGTAAGTCCATGTCAAAGACATGGCATTGGCAGGATATTGTTAGACAGGAAAGACCCTAGTATCCTTAGTATTCCGAGTGGTTCAACGGCCATTATTTAAGCAAATGTATAGTGAATTATTAGAAAAGGAAAGGTAGATTGTAATTATGAATAATGAAAGGTCAGGTAAGAAAGAAGGTAAGTGAAGAAGAAGAAGGCAGAAAATGAGATGTAAAGAAAGCTTATAATGCTAATTGATAGTTTGCATACTTATCCCATATGATGAATGTTGTAATTTATTTGCTTGTAAACTTACTAAGTCTAGTGCTTACCCTCTTTATTTCTTTCTTCTTCTAGTTCTTGCCAAGCCACTCGGGGATCAAAGGAAACGTCGGAGATCCGATCACACTATCGAGGAATCCTATCGGTATAGTTAGACGTTTCTTTTCGTGTATGGCATGTATAGGGACTTGGCTTCTTTTGATATGGATGTCTTATGACATGTTCAATGAATGAGATGTAAATACTTGATAGTGAATAGCTAATGAAATGGCTAATGATATACAAGTATGATAGTATGTATGCCTGAGTGATAACTGTCACATGGAAATTAAGGAAAAATGTGAAAGTAGCTTAAAAACAGAACATTGTAACAGCAGTAACGTGAGTTTGAAAAATCACTAAAAATAATAGAAACATGGTTTGATGGTGAATAATATATGAAATTAAAGCTTATTGTGTTTATTTACATATGGAATAAACAAAACAGGTAAAGGTATTGTATTTTATGAGATATCTGAGTTTTAGTAAAACAGGGCCAGAGCGATTTCTGGATCCCCTATTCCAACTTTGGAAATTCACCATAAATTGTAAAAAAATAATTAGGAGGATAACTTTGTATGTTCAGAATTCTTATTGAGTCTAGTTTTAAGAGAAACAAACGGCATAGTCATATGAATTTTTTACAGGGAGAAAAGTGGTTCGTAATAAGTAGAGGTCAGTGCAGTTGAGTTCTGAAACAGGGGCAAATTTAACTAATAAACTGTACTAATTGGCCTAGCCAAAAATTCTAGAAAAAAATTATTAGATAGATAAATGAGTATAGATTCAGGGAAAATTTACGGATCTTGATTTTGAGTTTCGTAACTCGATATATGATTTTTCAAGCGACCATGACACAGATAAATTGTTTATTCTGAAAATCAAAATAGATAATGTAAAGTTGTTTAAAATGATAAATTATGTGTAGTAACACTTCAAGCTCGACTCCGGCGACGGTCTCGGGCGTGGGGGCGTTACATGTACGAATGAATATATGTTATTATTTTATTATTTATATGATAAAATATTTTTTTCAAACTTGTGATTCCTAGAAATTTGAATGTAATTATTATATTTTGGGTATGTAATTAGATTGTGGACTATTGATTAGTCATAATTTGATGTAGTTTGCACTTGAGTAGCTTGAATATAAGCATTTGCATTATGTTTTAGTTAAGTTTTTATAGTTTGTTTTAAATCCAATAAAAAATGTATTTTGAGTCTTTTATTAACCTTAGGGTCCAAATGAGGCCTAAATGTGAACTAATGTACTTAATGAGTGTGCAAGAGACCATCAAATAGCGTACAAACTCAATACTAGTCGTTGTGTTGCAACACGTGAAGTTTGATAACACAACATAGGGAGCATAATGCAAGAATTTCAAGACTGACTTTGGTGTCGCAACATAGCCACTAGTGTGACGTGACATCGGACTTGTATGTGAAACACTTGCTAGTCAGGGGCATTTTGGCCCGCACAATAAAAAATTAAATACAAGAGCGTCAGCTGACTTAGGGTTGAGTGTAACAGCCCGTTTTCGGTCAAATCGGAACAATGGTTTCAGAACAACAAATTCGAAGTCAAAATAATTATTTTATTATTTTATTAAAGTTTAGAGCATGATAGAATAATTGTGTGAAAGTTCCGTAAAAAAAATTTACCGTTTGAATGCTTAATTCTATAAAAAAGGACTAAATTGTGTAAAGCATAAAAGTAGATTTCTATTAGCTAGAGGTATTAAATGGCTATGAAATTTAATAGTTAAGGGACTTGTGTTGAAATTAGCCGATTAATAGCATGAGTGGACATATTTGGACATGGTTTAAATTATTTTTATATATTTAATTAAAGGTTATTTTTGTAATTGTTTAATAAAGTAATAATAAGTAAAATAAAACAAATTTTGGTTGTCCATCTTCTTCCACCATCAAAATTAGAAGAAAGAATAGCCATTGTTGGGCTTGCAAAGGTTCGACTAGTGCATGCTTCATTTATCAAGAAAAGCCAAGATCAAAGCAAGATCGGGGAAAAGGCAAAATAATTGAATAGTCGATAATTTCTATCTGAGCGTTATGAGGTAAATTCGTATAACTAAAATCAAACTTTAAATTAATTGTAATTGATTGAAATGAATGTATATAAATTGAGTAAGTAATTTACTCGATATTCGAATGCCTAATTGTTATAGTTTGATGATTACCGAGTCCCGTTTGAACCATAGGAATTCGTAGGATACGAGTGACATGTTACTAGGGTTACCGATTGGTTGAGACACACAACCTATTCACACGGGTGTGTGTCCCCTCTTTTAGGAATTTTTCTATGTTATCCTTATTTGTCCATATGTTATTGGTTTAGTCTTGAATGTATTTTTAAGCCTCGTCGGCTCGTTTTAAGAATGATATGATTGTATATGTATGATATTTATTGTTAAATTATGAATGTATGAGATATAAATGTTTTAAATTGTGTTATAAGTCTGGTAATACCTTGTAACCCATTCTGGCGATGGATACGGGTTAGGAGTGTTACATTTATTGGTATCAGAGCTACGGTTTAGTCGATTCTAGGACTAACTTAGCGTTTACGAGTCTAGTTATACATGCTATCTATAAACTGCGATAGTGTGATATCTTCTGGCAGTTTCTAAATTATGTTTTATATAGTAAATGGATTCCAATCGAGCTGACTCTGACGATGTAGACAGTAATGTGCCAACTTCCGTTCACGGAGTCGGGCCTTCTGAATCGAAACCCGTATCTAAGGGTCATAGAGGAGAGACCAGATAAGCCTTCTTCCAAATGATGAATGAATGGTTTTTTGAGTATGTCCGAGCTAATCTGGCTGCTTAACAACCTCCACCCCACTTGTTCCCCAACCGATCCCTATAGCTCCTTAAGTTACAAAATCTATATAATTGAATAAGCCACATGTTGATAAGATCCGAAAATATGGGGCTAAAGAGTTTAGAGCTACTATTGAGGATGATCCTAAGAGAGCCAAGTTTTTGCTTGGAAACACAATTCAAGTACTAGATGAATTATCCTGCACTCCAGCAGAATGTTCAAAATGTGTCCTATCACTGTTGAGAGATGTTGCATACCAATGGTGGAATACTTTAGTATCTGTAGTTCCAAGAGAAAGGGTTACCTGGGAATTCTTTCAAGTTGAGTTCAGAAAGAAATATATCAGCCAGAGGTTTATCAATCAAAAGCATAAAGATTTTTTGGAACAGAAGCAGTGTCGAATATCAGTGACTTAATATGAAAGAGAGTTTGTAAAACTTAGTAAATATGCTCGTGAACGCATTTCTACCGAGGCCATTATGTGTAAAAGATTCAAAGATGGGTTGAACGAAGACATCAGACTATTTGTTGGGATTCTTGAACTGAAAGAATTTGTTGTGTTAGTTGATCGAGCATGCAAGGCTGAAGAGCATAGCAAAGAAAAGAGAAAAGCAGATTTTGAGGCTAGAGATTTCAAAAAGAGATTTATAGGAAAATCGCATCAATCGGCATCGAAGAAATCTAAAGAATATCATCATTGTCCTACTGTTTCTATGAGAGTATCGATTAGAGATACAGATGTGAGACACTTCAGTTCTAAACCTCAAGCGACATTTGTGGCTGGTGTGGGAAGTGATAGAAATGTTAGACCCGAATGTAAGCACTGCAATAAGCAACATTAAGGTAAGTGTCGAGTGAAGAGCGGGGTATGCTTTAGACGTGGATCTTTTAATAATTATCTTCGAGATTGTCCAGATAAGTCCATAAATGAAAAAGGTCAAATGGCAAAACCGAATAATACGACTACTAGGGGGAGACCACCCCGAAACACTGGAAACACGAGTAGTAATCGCGGAGTTATGGTAGATTCCATTAGGAGATCCGAGGTACGAGTACCAGTCAGAGCTTATGCCATTCGAGCACGTCAAGAGGCATCGTCGCCAAATATTATTACCGGTACTTTTTCTCTTTATGACATTAATGTAGTTACGTTGATAGATCCTAGATCAACTCATTCATATGTTTGTATGAATTTAGTGTTTAAAAAGAGTTTACCTATTGAGTCTATTGAGTTTGTAATCAAAGTATTGAACCCCTTAGGAAAGTCTGTTTTAGTTGATAAGGTTTGCAAGAACTGTCCTTTAATGACTCGGGGTTACTGTTTTCCAGCTGACTTGATGCTTCTATCATTTGATGAGTTTGATGTAATTTTGGTTATGGATTGGTTGACTCTGCACGATGCGGTTGTAAATTGTAGACGAAAGATCACTGAGTTGAAATGTCAGAGTGGTGAAATTCTTCAGATTTAGTCTGATGATTCAAATGAATTGCCTAATATGATATCGTCTACTCTAGCTTAAAGATATGTGAGAAAGGGTTGTGATGCATATCTTGCGTATGTACTGGATACAAAGGTGCCTAAATCGAAATTGAATCTGTACCCATCGTATGCGAGTTTCTGGATGTATTTCTAGAGGAATTACCGAGATTACCACTGATCAAAGAGGTTGACTTTGGTATTGAGTTAGTACCAGGAACAACATCGATATCGATAGCTTTGTACAGAATGGCACCAACAGATTTGAAAAGGTTAAAAGCTCAGTTGCAAGAATTAACAGATAGAGGATTTGCACGACTAAATTTCTCACCCTGGGGTACACCAATGTTATTTGTAAAGAAGAAAGACAGATTGATGAAAATATGCATTAAATATAATAAAGTGATGATCAAGAACAAGTACCCTCTGCCGCGGATTGATTACTTATTTGGGCAATTGAAAGGGGCTACAGTATTTTCAAATATTGATCTGAGATCAGGTTCTTATCAGTTACGAGTAAAAGAATCAGATGTGCCAAAAATTACATTTAGAACAAGGTATGGACACTATGAATTTTTAGTTATGCTATTCAGATTTACTAATGCTCCTGCCATTTTTATGGATTTGATGAATAGAATATTTAGACCGTATTTAGACAGATTCATTGTTGTGTTCAGTGATGACATTCTGATCTATTCTCGAGATGAGACAGAGCATACCGAACATTTGAGATTTGTGTTACAGACTCTGAGAGATAAGCAACTGTATGTTAAATTCAATAAATGTGAATTTTTGTTTCGAGAGATTGGATTTTTGGGGCATATTGTTTTAGTGGAAGGCATTAGAGTTGACTCGAACAAGATTTCTGCAACAATCGACTGGAAACCACCGAAAAACATATCTGAGATCAAAAGTTTTTTGGGTTTAGTGGGCTATTATCAGAGATTTGTAAAAGGATTCTCGATGATTGCTATACCAATGACTCGATTGTTACAAAAAGATGTGAAATTCGAGAGGTCTGAAAAATGTCAACAAAGCTTTGATCAGTTAAAAGCACTATTAACTGAGGCATCAGTTCTAATTCAACCCGAGTGGGGTAAAGAATTAGTGATATATAGTGACGTGTCATTGAATGGTTTGAGATGTGTTCTGATACAAGAAGGAAAAGTTATAGCTTATGCTTCCCGATAGTTGAAACTGTATGAAAAGAATTATCTGACACATGATTTAGAGTTGGCTGGGATATTGTTTGTATTGAAGATTTGGTGACATTACTTGCACAGTGAAAATTTCCACATATTTATGGATCACAAAAGCTTGAAATATTTGATATTCCTTAAAGATTTAAACTTGTGTCAATGAAGATGGCTCAAGTTACTGAAAGATTATAAATTTGTGATTGATTATCATCCGGGGAAAGCAAATGTAGTTGCGGATGCATTGAGCATGAAATCTTTGTTTGCATCACGGGAAATGAATACTTAGTTGATGTTATGTGACGATGGATCGATTTTAGCTGAATTAAAAGCTAAACCGATGCTTATTCAGCAAATTTGTGAAGTCCAAAAATGTGATAGTGAATTACAAGCTAAAAGGGTTCAATGTGAATCTATTCCTAATT
Organism: Gossypium stocksii; assembly: GCA_020496765.1. Taxonomy (NCBI): domain Eukaryota; kingdom Viridiplantae; phylum Streptophyta; class Magnoliopsida; order Malvales; family Malvaceae; genus Gossypium; species Gossypium stocksii. The sequence continues at coordinate 38,536,518 of CM035630.1, read as the reverse complement.
CAGAGTTTCAAATTGGAGCTGATAATTGTTTATTATTTCGAAATAGAATTTGTGTACCGAGGAATTCTGAGCTCATTCAGAAGATTTTGTACAAAGCGCGCAATGGTTGCTTGTCTGTTCATTCGGGGAGTACTAAAATGTATAATGACTTGAAACTTTTATACTAGTGGTCGGGTATGAAACGAGACATATCGGAGTTTGTATTGAAATGTTTGATCTGTCAGCAAGTCAAAGCTGAACATCGAGTACCATTGGGACTACTATAGCCTATGATGATACCTGAATGGAAATGGGATAGAGTTACGATGGATTTCGTATCGGGTTTACCGCTATCTCTAAGAAAGAAAGATGTTGTTTGGGTTGTCGTTGATCGACTAACAAAATTTACACACATTATACTGGTACGTACAGATTACTCACTTGACAAACTAGCTGAATTATACATTTCTAAGATTATCCGATTCCACGGGGTGCCAGTATCTATTATTTCTTATGGAGATCCGAGATTCACGTCGTGATTCTGGAAGAAATTACAAGAAACTTTGGGTACAAAGTTGCATTTTAGTACTGCTTTTCGTCCTCAGATCGACGGTCAATCTGATAGAGTTATTCAGATTCTTGAAGACATCTTGCGTTGTTGCATTTTAGAGTTTGAAGGCAATTGGGAGAAATACTTACCATTGATCGAATTTGCTCATAACAATAGCTTTCAATCGAGTATTAAAATTGCACCGTACGAAGCTCTATACGATCGTAAATGTTGAACTCTGTTATACTGGATCGAATTAAGTGAAAAAAGATTCACAGGGTTTATTTGATCAGAGAGATTGAAGAAAAAGTGAAAGTGATTCGCTATAGTCTGAAAGCTGCTTCAAATCGACAGAAATCATATGCGGATTTGAAATGTAAAGATACTAAGTTTCACATCGAAGATAAAGTATTTTTAAAAGTGTCACCGTGGAAAAGGTACTTTGATTTGGCTGTAAAGGGAAATTGAGTTCGCGATTAATCAGGCCGTGTGAGATTATTGAAAGAATCAGACCAGTGCATATCGACTACTTTACCGTCATTACTCGAAAAGATTCATAATGTATTTCATGTTTCTATGTTACGCCGATATAGATCTAACTCATCACATGTGATTTCTCTTGTAGAAATTGAAATCAACCTGATTTGACGTATAACGAAGAACCGATCAGAATTCTGGCACGTGAGATTAAAGAGTTGAGAAATAAACGTATAGCCCTAGTGAAAGTCCTTTGGCATAAACACATGATCGAGAAAGCGACATGGGAACCCGAGGAAGCTATGTGAAAATAGTACCCCAACCTTTTCACGGGTAAGATTTTCAGGGACGAAAATACCTAAGGGGCAGAGTTGTTATAGCCCGTTTTCGGTCAAATACGAACAATGATTTTGAAACCACAAATTTGAAGTCAAAATTATTATTTTATTATTTTATTAAATTTGACAGCATGATAGAATAATTGTGTGAAAGTTTCATAAAGAAATTTTACCGTTTGAATGCTTAATTCGATAAAAAAGGACTAAATCGCGTAAAGCGTAAAAGTAGATTTCTATTAGCTAAAGGTATTAAATGGTTATGAAATTTAATAGTTAAGGGATTTATATTGCAATTATCCCATTAATAGCATGAGTGGACATATTTGGACATGGTTTAAATGATTTTTATATATTTAATTAAATGTTATTTTTGTAATTGCTTAATAAAGTAATAATAAGTAAAATAAAACAAATTTTGGTTGTCCATCTTCTTACACCACCAAAATTAGAAGAAAGAATAGCCATTGTTGAGCTTCCAAAGGTTCAGCTATTGCATGCTTCATTTATTAATAAAAGCCAAGATCAAAGCAAGATGGGGGAAAAGGCAAAATAATCGAATAGTCAATAATTTCTATCTGAGCGTTACGAGGTAAGTTCGTATAAATAGAATAAAAATTTTAATTGTAATTGATTGAAATAAATGTATATAAATTGAGTAAGTAATCTACTTGAAATTCGAATGCTTAATTGTTGTAGTTTGATGATTACCGAGTCCCGTTTGAACTGTAAGAATTCGAAGGATACGAGTAACATGTTACTAGGGCTATTGATAGGTTGAGATCCTGCATTTTTTGCAGACTTACCGTAGCTCCCGATATTTTAGCTCATAAGAGCTTTTTGTTTTTAGCTCAATAGAACTTACTGATCATAGCTCGAAAAGAGCAAAAATGATAATGAATTGACAGATTACCGATTAGTACACTTAGTGTGTACCACCCGTGTATCTATCGACATTGTAATTGGTTCAACCGACATAATACTGTTACAAGTTATATGATTAAGTGCAGTTTGGCACAACAGTTATATGAGATGTACGAATTACATGAAATTAATGTTCAATTTGAATTATGTATTGATGGAAAGATACATGTACATGAGTTTGAATACTAATTGAAATCCTTATTGTTGAATTAATGGTTACATGAATATTGAGGAACTAACCTATTGATGTATTCATATGGTAGGCATTTGAGCTATTTGATTTGGTTATATTAAGTTGCTTGCTTAAATTATAAATGATAGATAAGTTTATTTCTGTATTACACGGGCTTACTAAGCTATATAGCTTACTCTGTTTTCTTTCCTATGTCTTATAGAGTTTTGGAAGCTCGCTCGATTCGGAAGAGTCAGAGAATCGCATCACACTATCTAGTTGATGACTTGGTATATTTGAACTTTGTAAATGTGTAAATATGGTATGTATGGGCTAGTTGATTAGATGGTGTGAATGGTCAATTTGGCTTGTGAAGCCTATATGTTTTGGTATGATTAAGCCATGTGATTTGGCTTAAATTAATACATATTTTGGAATAGGTATATGATAGGTAATATGGTTTGCTTGATAAGTTAATGATGGAATTATAACGGAATCACTGGTTATATTAAAAAGTGATGGATACATGAAGTGAAAATCCTTGATTGTGTTTTGGGTATTTGGATACCATTTTGGTTGGCTATATGGTTTGGATATAGATTATGTGATGTACATGATTTATGGTTATTAAAGCATGTTAGTTTGGTATGTATTTTGAATAGGTAAATGGTATTGAAATGTTTGAAATAGATATGGCATGATTTGAATATTGGTTGATGATATTTGGCTACCTATTATGTTATTGAAATGGTACCATTTGTGCCTGTGTCGGTGTGCATAATTTGGGTGGAAAAAATGGCTTGGTAAATAGCCTATTTTGGTCTACATGGGCATAGACACAGGCATGTGTCTTAGCTGTGTGTGACACACGGTCATAGTATACTGCCGTATGTCCCCTGGTGTTGCATTTCGAAGCAAGTTAGTATTCTCTACATGGCCTCACAAACGGGCGTGTGATTGGCCGTGTTGCATAAGTCAGTATACCTTACAGGATTGACACAGACTAGCACATGGCCTGGCACATGGGCATGTGTGACCATTTCGACAGGGCACACGGACTAGACACACGGGTGTGTAGTCAGCCATGTGACCTAAGTCAAAGAGTTACACGGCTCTTAAACACTTGTTAAAGGACAACTTTTTATATTCTAAGTTTTTATTTGTAATTTAGTTTTTTTTTTGTTTTTTCTTTCTCTTAGGGTTTAGTTCTTTTCATTCGTGTTCCTCGGAGAACTTGATTTGTAGACATAATCAAAATATTGTGAATTTCTGTGCTTTCACTAATCAAATACAATCAAACCTTATTCTTGATTTATTCTTTTTGCATATATTATTTAGCAAGTTTATTGTGTTTATGAATTCCTTAAGGAACTAATCCTATTATGGGGGATTAACAAATGAAGGTATGAATAATTAACTGTCTTGTAGGGATTTCTTAATGTAACAGCTATTCAAGAAAGGAAGAATCTAAACACTAGGCCTGACAACCCTAGGAAGTCATCAATGTTGGAATTAACCCAAATTTGGTATGACTTATTCATGAACACCTTAACCATGAACTGGCCTAGGCTGTAAGGTCGAAAGATAAGTAGTTCTTGCAAATTCAGTATTTTGGTATATGAATCGGAAGATCCTACTGGGGTATTAACTAGTTGATTGAACAAGAAAGCTTAAGATGACAGTTGATTATGACTACCAAAGTGAGCTAATCACCCATGTTTAGATTTGATTAAGTTTAGATTTTAGTTATTCAAAGTTCACTTTATGTATGCAATTCTTATTCTTTTATTAATAAAAACCCAAAAATCTTTTCTTTATGTTTTTTCATAATATGATTTATCTAGATTACTAATTAATTCTATTTGCATTTAGGTTAACTCTAATCTAGTACTCTCCTCCCTCGGGTATAGTCCTCGGGGTACTTGATCTATCGTAATTCGGTATAGCAGATTAAACTAGTTTTCACATTTAAGGAGCTTGAATTCAAGCATTTTCTTTATGTTTTAATATAGTTTCTTTATTTTTGTTTAAATTCGATAAGATGTACACATCAAGTCTTTTCTTAAACTTAAAGGCCTAATAAGGCCTAAGGGGGAGCTAATGTACTTTGGGAGTGTGCAGGAGACCATCAGAAGGCATTTCGGGTCAATACTGAATGCTATATCGCAACATGGGGGATTCGATGTCGCAACGTAGAAAGTAGAATAGAGAAAGTGAGAAACTGTCTTCAATGTCACGACATAGGTTGAGGGTGTCACGATATACACTTGAAGATGACTACAGAGGAACATGCTGATTGCTATAGAGAAACTTTATTTCTCTGTCTCTTGCAATTTTACTATTTTTATGTTCTTTTATTTCCTTAGTTTAAGAAACACTAAAATTATCTTTTATTTTACTTTAGTACTATAACTGAATTAAAGTATTAATTAGATCTTTAATTGTTTAGGTTAAGACTGATTTAGTACTCACCCCTTTGGGTATGATCCTCGAGTACTCACTTACTTCATTGTAAAATCTATGAATACTTGCAGATACCACCTCATAACTCTCTATTTTATTGCAGTATTCACACTCTGGATGTAAATACGTCCGGAGGCCATTAGAACTCGCTGACTTCATTGTAACTATATTAAAACCTGACTTGTATACCTGCGGACAACACCTCAATTCCACATCTTTAGTTACAGTATTCACACTTTGGATGTTAGTATGTCCGGAGGCGGTCAACTATCATCTGCACACAGTATTTATTTATCTTATTATTTTAGAATAATTTATGTGATCCGAAAGTGGATAAAAGACTTATGTAACCAATATTTTTGATAGAACCCAAAGAACTGAGATGCATCCAGGCTGATCGAGATAATGTAAATTGGACCTTCCAACAAGCGAAAGACCTACAGTGATGGTCGGCAGCAGTGGCTGAGGATAGTGATCAATGGAGGCCAATAATGGTTGGCAAAGGATTGGAAATGACTAAAAGCGATCTAATAGTGGCCAGTAGTAGGGGTGATTGTAACACCCCAAACACGGCCAAGACACTATGGCCGGATCTGGCATGTCATATCGAAACTACATTCATAGAAAAATCTACCTTGTCGATAAAAGTAGGTTTCAAAACCCTTTTTATTATTATGGACGTTTCGCAAAAACGTTTGCGTAAAAGTTGGTCTTTGTATTATTTAAAATCACGGAAGCTTCTAACATTTGAATTTGAAATGTGCAATTTTCTTGAAAACATTTGTTATTTAGAAAACCTGTTATCCTACTCTAGCAGTTTGAAATAATAAAATGGGACCCAATTAAGAAAAATTAAAAACTCTTGAATGGCCTTATTACAAAAAAATAAAATCCCAAACTAGAACTTGTAAATAAAGTCAAATCCAAATAGCCATAGTCATGTGGCCACATCCGAGTCCCTCGCAGCTCCAAACCGTCTAAGGCTGGGAATTACCTGCACATTCAAAGGAAAGGGTGAGTTTGCGAAAACTCAGTGTGTAATCCCCCTATCAGACAATAGAAACCAAATCATGCAAAACAGTCTGGGCTGTAGCCCTATACAGTAACAGAGTAGTCTGGGCTTTTAGCCCTATACAGAAAAAGTGTGGCGCAAGCCCAAAACAGAATCAGAACAGAGCATATATGTAACCCAGCCTAATCCAACCAACACACCACCCTACCAACCAACACACCATGTGGGGATTAAATCAACCTACCCAGCCAACACACCAATAACGTAGTAAGGCTGCTAAGAATAGAAAACGTGGCAGAAGCCACCAAAATTAGAATGCGTGGTGAAGCCACTAATAACAGAAATACGTGGCAAAGCCACTAGCATAGTACTTCCTCCATATCAGACCCCAACCCCATGTAGAATGACTTGTCATACATATATCGTCCATACAAAAGATCATACTTAGACACAGTCATACGTATACTAAATACTCATCAGTCAACCTACCTCTAGGGGTATAATGGTCATTTCGACAGTTAGAGGTAAAATGGTAATTTGCACCCCTTAGGGGTATTTTGGTCATTTAACTAAATTTTGCTGCCTCGGTGCATATTAGGACCCCTTAGAGAATCTATAGTTGCCTCGAGCGACCTAGATAACCTACATAGCTAGAAAGTGAGCCCACACACTCGTGTGGCTGATTTAGCCCAAATTTGGACACGGCAACGTGAGCCTCATAGTCCAATCCATTAATTGCCATTTTAGCCCATCGAGGCCGATAACGGCCCAAGTCCACGGAATGCACGTGGTGGCCTCTTTGGCCTATCGCCCATGTTTTGTGATTTAAGTTCGCCCCACGTGCGTTCGCACGCTCATGAGGCCTCGAATGCCGATAATTCAACATTTTGGCTTTTCGACTTTTTCCGATCTACAACAAAGAAGTATGTGACTACACACCTTTTGGCTTTGTCAATAAAAGAGCGGTGTACGGTTACACACCTTTTTGGGAAGACGAGAGAACCGCTCATGCCTAGAGCCTACATTCAATCCGACATTTAGTTAGTCTCCACCTTTAATTGATCATGATTATCTAATCTCTAAAATAACACCTCCGCTTACCTTGACCGAAAAGGAGTGTGGCTAACTACACCTAGATTGGTTAGAGTAGATCACACTATCCTAATACTTAACTACATACATAACAGATTAATATATAGAACCCATTAGGAAGTAGCCTAAGATCCATAAAGATAATACTGTAAGAACTAAGGGTAATTGACCAATACCCAAACTAACAAGGTATTGGAAATACCTTAATCAAATATTGGAAGACCGGGTTTTAATAGATCGAGAATGTTCTATGCCTTCCACTCCTTAGTAATACCTGAAATCCATGAACATATATCATGGAAAAGTGAGTCACCATTCGGCTAACACGGAGAATTAAGAAAAGGGGGTATTCAATTTTAAGGAAGTAATAGAAAAATAGGGTTAACAGATCAGCAAATGGTATACTACGATTCGTCAGAATGCTTGTAGGTTGAAACGTTTGATTGATAGTAAAGGGAAAAATGACTGAAAGAAGAGAAAAAGAGAATGGATTCGGCTTAGATTAAGAAAAAAAATAGAAAGCGGGGAGAAGGGAATGAAGAAAATTCTACTAGAAAGAAAAATGGAGTCAGTTTAGGAAGAGGAAGAAAAAGAAGCACATAAAAGCAGACAATTCAGTAAGGCAAGAACAAAATAACGAGAGAAGCGATATTGAGAACAAGAAGAAAAAGAAATCGACTCAAGTTGACACTTTATGACTTGGTTTTTGGCAAAGGGAACAAAAAAAACACAACGATCACTTACCAAATCGGCAGTAAAGAGAAAGGACCCCAAAAAGAACACAAAAGAAGCAAAACCCGAGATGATAGAAGAGAAAATTCGGTACCTACTCACACACAAAATTGCCAAAAATGCTTATCACCAAACCCTTTAGCCAAATTTGCCTAAACAAATTCCCCAATTCGGTAGTCTTCTCCCCACACTTAAACTCCTTGAAAATCTCCCCAAATCACTCCCCTTATCCCTCCCTGATTTCCTCCACAACCAACTCACAAGACCAATTCAAACTCTCCAACACTAGAGTTCAAATCCAACACCAACTCTTGCCGCCTCATGAGCAAAATAAATATTCCCTTTTGCATGCTGTGAGATTCGAACTCCAATCCCCTAGCAGAAGCAAAACGCCACCTTGCCACTAGACCACCCATTCTCTTTGTGACATAAAACAAACACAAATAATTATAAGTCCTATAAGCTAACATCCAAGTTCCCTTTAAGAGCCCAAAAATTAAAATTTTGCCCAAGGCTGGACTTGAACCCAAGCTTCTCAAGCACTCCCAAATATGCTCAAATTGCCCCACCACTCAATCAAACATGCAATTTTAAACATTACACGCAACATTAAAAACTAATAATTTTTTGGGAGTTACAATTCTACCCCCTTAAAGAAATTTCAGCCTCGAAATTTAGCCAGTTAGAATAAGTGAGGGTATTGTTGTCGCATCGCCTCTTCAGGCTCCCACATGGCTTCCTCTGAACTGTGATTATGCCAAAGCACTTTGACCAGTGGAACAGATTTCCTTCTCAGTACTTTAACGTTACGATCCAATATCTGCACTGGTTCTTCCTCGAAGGTCAAACCAGGCTTAACCTCGATCTCCTCAACTGGCACTATGTGTGAGGGATTAAAGCGGTATCGCCTTAGCATGGAGACGTGAAACACATCATGAATTTTTTCTAATTCTGGAGGCAACTCTAGCTGATAAGCGACCAGTCCCACATGCTTTACGACTCGGTAAGGCCCAATAAATCGAGGGCTCAACTTGCCCTTCCATCCCAATCTCAGAATCTTTTTCCAAGGTAAGAATTTAAGAAATACCAAATCCCCTACGGAATACTCAATCTCCTTACGCCTCAAGTCTGCATAGGATTTCTACTTATCAGATGCTTCCATTAACCAATCTCGGATCAACTTCACCTTTTCTTCGGTATCAGAAACTAACTCTGGCCTCAAAACTTGACTCTCACCCAGCTCAGTCCAACAAGTAGGCGTACGGCACCTACGACCTTACAACGTCTCATATGGTGCCATCCAAATACTAGCTTGATAACTGTTGTTATATGCGAACTCTGCTAACAGCAAGTAGTCTTCCCAGCTACCTGAAAAATCGATTACACATCTTCTCAACATGTCTTCAAATATCTGAATCACCCTCTTCGACTGTCCATCTGCCTGAGGGTGAAAGGCAGTACTGAAATCCAATCTTGTACCCAGTGCTTCGAGTAACCTCTTCCAAAATCAAGAGGTGATCTAGGATTTCTGTCAGAAATGATAGAAACTGGTACTCCATGAAGTCTCACAATCTCAGCCACATACAACTTAGCTAACTTCTGCAACGAGTAATCCGTACAGACAGGTATAAAATGGGCAGATTTAGTCAATCTGTCTACAATAACCCTAACCGTGTCCTTCTTAGATGATGTCAAGGGTAGCCCACTCACAAAATCCATGGTTACCCTCTCCCACTTCCAAAGTGGAATCTTGACAGGCTGAAGTAGCCCAAAAGGCAGTTGATGCTCAGCCTTAACTTGCTAGCAAGTCAGACACTTACCCACAAACGCAGTAATTTCGTGCTTCAATCCTTGCCACCAATATAGCTCACGCAGATCTCAATATAATTTGTTCCACCAGGATGCATAGCATATGGACTGCTATGCACCTCTTACAGTATTGCCTGCCTCATATCAGAATCTTTTGGAACACAAACTCTCTCACAGAAGTACAAAACTCCTTCACTGTTCAGCCCAAAATTAGAAGTGTATCTATTCTCAACCAGTTGGAACCAAGGAACCAATGATTCATCCAATAACTGATTTTCCTTAATTTGCTCAGTCCACGTTGGTCTCACTTGAAGCTCAGCCAATAAACTACCATCATCAAATAGGCTGAGACCAGCAAATATTACTCTCAAATCAGATACAGCCCTACGTTTTAGTGCGTCGGCTACCACGTTAGCCTTACCACAATGATACTCGATCGAGCAATCATATTCCTTAAGCAACTCTATCCATCTTCGTTGCCTAAGGTTTAGCTCTTTCTGAGTAAGGAGGTATTTGAGGCTTTTATGATCTGTGTAAATAAGACACTTCTCCCCCTATAGGTAATGCCTCTAAATCTTTAGCGTGAATACCACCGCAGCTAACTCCAAGTCCTGAGTAGGGTAATTCACCTCGTGAGGCTTAAGCTGATGAGACGCATAAGCAACCACCTTACCTTCCTACACCAGCACACAACCCAATCCAATGTGTGATGCATCACTATAAACAGTGAATTCTTTTCCAGACTCTGGCTATATTATAATAGGGGCCTCAGTCAGAACCTTTTTTAGTTTCTTAAAACTTTCTTGCTGCTTATCAGTCCAATTAAACGGTACCCCTTTACGCAATAGCTTCGTCAAAGGTGTAGCAACCAATGAAAACCCTTCAACAAACCGTCTGTAATATCTAGCCAGACCCATAAAGCTTTGAATTTTTGATACAGTCTTCGGTGGTTTCCAATCTAATACGGCTTCGATTTTTTGAGGATAAAGTCTAATCCCCTCAGCAGACACTACGTGACCCAAAAACCTCACTTCTCGCATCCAAAACTCACACTTGCAGAATTTTGCGTACAACTAGTTTTCCCTTAAAATTTACAGAACAATACGAAGATGCTTATCATGATCCTCTTTGCTTCTCGAGTACACCAGTATATCATCTATTAAGAAAACTACGAACCTGTCTAGATAGGGCTGGAACACATGGTTCATTAAGTCCATGAAAGCAGCGAGTGCATTCTAAGCCTAAACGGCATTACTAAGAACTTGTAGTGTCCATACCGAGTCCTAAATGCGATCTTGTACACATCAGCCTCCTTAACCCTTAGCTAATGGTACCTAGAATGAAAGTCGATCTTGGAGAAAACCGAAGCTCCTCTTAGCTGATCAAAAAGGTCGTCAATCCTTGATTGGGGTTACTTGTTCTTGATAGTCAGTTTGTTCAACTAACAGTAGTCAATGCACATGCGCATAGTCCTATCCTTATTCTTTATGAACAACACTGGTGCTCCCCACAGAGACACACTCGGTCGAATAAACCCTCGGTCCCGAAGCTCTTGAATTTGAGCCTTTAACTCCACAAGCTCCTTCGGTGTCATCCTGTAAGGGGTGATGGACACCAGAGCTATTCCAGGTAGTAGCTCAATTCTAAATTCGACCTCATGGTTTGGAGGTAACCCAGAAAGCTCATTAGGAAATACGTCCAGAAATTCCTTGACAGTTCTGACATTTCCCATAGGAGGACCTTCAGAATCGGACATGATCACATATGCTAGAAATGCCTCGCAACCCTTGCTAACCAACTTTTCGGCCCTTAATGCTGAGATTACATTAGACGGATAATCCCTTCGCTCCCCTATCATAGCTACCTCCTCATCCTCAATAGTCTTTAACACCATTCGCTTAGCAGTGCAATCCAAATTCACACGGTGTTTCACTAGCCAATCCATACCCAAGATAAGGTCGAATTCCCCAAATGGTAATTCCATCAAATCCACTGGAAAGATTATACCTTGAACTTCTAGGGGCACGTCTCTAAATAGTTTTTCTATTCTAACCTACTATCCCAGTAGACTTATTACAGATATCACACTAGCAGTATTCTCAAACTGGATACCCAATATCTCAGACACAGTGCATGCAACATACGAGTGTGTAGACCCAATATCAATTAAAGCAGTGTATGGTATGTTATGAATCAAAAACATACCAGTTATGATGTTAGGGCATCTCCGTCCTCTCGACGATGAGTAGCAGAAACTACGGCTGGCTATGTCGCATCAGTGTTACCAGCACCTCTGCCCGGTGCTCCACAACCCTGTCTATTACCGTTTCCACCCTTGGCCTGACCACAGCCTCTCGGTGGTTTTTGACTACCTCTCACTGGCTGAACAACCCTCTATTTTACAACTTGCATCTGAACTGGCCTCTAAGGATAATTCTTGACCTGGTGATCCATGGGCCAACATTTGAAGCATGCCCCAGTTCGTCTCTAACACTCACCCTGATGAAACCTCCTACAATCTGTGCAAGTCCACGGTCTAACCATAGTAACAGGGACTACTCAGACTGGCCCCTCAAACCTAGCCTTCTTTATAGGCCTCTCAGAGGAACCCAAGGGTCCTAAATCCCTCTTAAATCTGCCCCTATCTTTTTCGTGATTCTGGCGCTCTGAGCGCTTCACATTCTCAGCAATTTTTGATTTCTCAACTAAGGCAGTAAAGTCCCGCTCCCTTTGCGGAGTTATCAGCACACGTAACTCATTTTGGAGTCTATCCTCAAAACACACAGCGTTCATACTCAGTTGCGACAATCTCACGGGCATATCAACTCAGCCGCAAAAACTCTGCCTCTTATTCTACCACAGTCTTGCTCCCTTAGGTCAGACTCAGAAATTTCTTCCTCTGGGCATCCACATAACTCGCCGCAACGTATTTCCCCTGAAAGGGCACCTTGAAGAAGTCCCATGTCAAACGTTCGGCCTGCGTACCATCCCTCACAGTGAGCCACCATTGCTAGGTCTCATCTCGCAGTAAAGACACTACTCCTTTTAATTTCTGCTCCACAGTGCAATAAAGGTTTTCCATTATCCGCTCAATGGCCTCTAACCAATACTCCGCCACATTTGGGGCTACACCAAAAACACCCCTGAAGATTTCTGCTCCATTGGCCTAGAGTCACTCAGAAATTGACCCTCGACCCACTGATCCAGTACTTGCTCCAGCAACCCTTTCTAGGACACGGAGCATCACTTGGGACAAAGCATCAGCCCTTACAGCTCGATCATGCAACCCCATCTCAGTCACTGGTGATGCTAGCGCCCCCCAGTAGCCATGTGGCTCGACGCTGAAGACCCAGCCCTAACACTCACTCTGCCTCTTCCGCGGCCTCGGTACCCCTTCCGCAAGTACCTCTTGTGCTCATATCGTTATAGCGTATTATCTGTTTTTAAGAGCCTTATGAATCAGTTCATAATTCTAGTAATTATTAATGGATATTTTATGATAACAGTAACTTAAAGTTTCGTTTTCGCAAAGCAGAACTCACTACAATTTCCAGTCTTCTATAGTCTCAATTTTCCTACAACCTCAGTTTACTCTAACTAAAGAGTTTCAGTTTAGTCCTACTATCTATAGTAGTCCCTCAGTAATACATATCAGTCTATAATAACAAACAGTGCCAGAAAACTTACAAATTTAGCATCGGAGACTTGGTGTACCACACTTCCAGTAACATCGTTTCAAAACAATTCAAGTTCTTTTAAAATCATCTTTTTCAAAAACCAAAATTAAAAAAAAACTTTTAAAAGCCCACTTTCGAGAGAAAATTTTCAAAAACCCATTCCACAGTTGAGTTTTGCAACCTGGCTCTGATACCATTAAATGTAACACCCCAAACCTGACCCAGACGCTATGGCCGGATCTGGCATGTCACATCGAAACTACATTCATAGAAAAACTAGCCTTGTTGACAAAAGTAGGTTTCAAACCCCTTTTTATTATTATGGACATTTTGCCAAAACTTTTGCGTAAAAGTTGGTCTTTGTATTATTTAAAATCGCGAAAGCTTCTAACGTTTGAATTTGAAACGTGTAATTTTCTTAAACACATTTATTATTAAGAAAACACGTTATCCTACTCTAGTAATTTGAAAAAATAAAGCGGGACCTAATTAAGAAAAATTAAAAACTCTTGAATGGCCTTATCACAAAGAAATAAAATCCCAAACTAGAACTTGTAAATAAGTCAAATCCAAATAGCAGTAGTCATGTGGCCACCTCCAAGTCCCTTATATCTCCAAATCGTCTAAGGCTAGGGATTACCTGCGCATTCAAAAGAAAGGGTGAGTTTGCAAAAACTCAGTGTGTAATCCCCCTATCAGACAATAGAAACCAAATCATGCAAAAAAGTTTGGGTCGTAACTCTATACAGCAACAGAGCATTCTGGGCTTTTAGCCCTATACAGAAACAGTATGGCCCAAGCCTAAAACAAAATTAGAACAGAGTAGATATGTAACCCAGCCTAATCCAACCAACACGCCACCCATACCAACACACCATATGGGGATTAAATCGACCCACCCAGCCAATATACCAATAATACAGCAAGCCTGCTAATAACAGAAAATATGGCAGAAGCCACCAAAATCAAAGTACGTGGCAAAGCCACTAATAACAGAAATACGTGGCAAAGTCACTAGCACAAAACTTCCTCCATATCATACCCCAACCTATATAGAATGACTTGTCATACATATATCGTGTATACAAAAGATCATACTCAGGCATAATCATACATATACTAAATACTCATCATTCAACCTACCTTTAGGGATATAATGGTCATTTCGACAGTTAGGGGTAAAATGGTAATTTGTACCCCTCAGGGGTATTTTGGTCATTTAACAAAATTTTTCTACCTTGATACATATTAAGACCCCTTATAGAGTCTATAGTCACCTCGAGCAACCCAGATGGAAAATGCATGTTCATTCATATGTACGATAAGCATGTCATATAGTTTAAGGAAAGAATGTCATATGTACTTGTCATGCATTTATTAATCATTCATCATTGAAACCGTACATTAAAAACCTTGCATGTTGTTAAATATTGGGTGAGACCCTTAAATAAGACCTATGACTTCCATCAATGGTCTCTTGTGATGGCAGGACAATTTGAGTACCCCCGGGTTAGGATAGCCATGTGGATCTCACAGAGGAGATTTTCAGAAAGTAAGAAGAATTATCTTGTAATCGTATGATAGTTGTTCTGCCATGTTGTAGGTATTATCATGCTATATGACAAGAAGTTTTCCTTCAAAAAGGATAAGTAGTCATAGCATGTCGCTCAGTAAGATTGTCCCAAGATTTGATAGGTGTTGAGTTTATGGTTATACATTCAAGATCATTTAGTTAAGTAACTTCCCATGAAGCTCTAGTTAAGTTAGAATGATAGCCAAATGTTAAAAGATTATTAGTACATGTGAATACCTAAGGAATTAGGTTCATGTATTAATTCGATGGAAATCCATGTTCTTACTAGTTGATTGAGATTGCCCCACGGTGACTCAATTCAATGGGTGTAGGAATTATTATTGTAGCGACTTACAAATGTTATCATGGTTTAATGTAAGATGCATGCATCATCTCAATGCAAATCATAAATTGCAAAAAAATTTCAAAAATTTTGCTTAATACAAAGATATTAATAAATGAATATTTTATTTTCAGTTCAAAAATGACACCTACATCCTTATTAAACATACTCATTGTGAACAAACTAAATGGAAATTACTATAAGGAATGAAAGAAGAACCTCATGATTGTCCTAAGCCGTGAAAAACTCAAATCAGTCATTAATATTAAATGCCCTCCCGCTATACAAGCTAAGGCTAGAAAATGTTGGGAGGAGTATGATGAAATAGCCTATTACTATATGCTAGCAAGTGTGACCAACACCTTTGATAAGCAATTGGAGAGCTATAAGACTGCCAAAGTGATTCTAGATAAACAAGAGGACATGTTTGTAGGCCAAGTTGCCTTAGCTCGACAATTAGCTATAACTAATTTGATGAATGCCTAGCAAAAACCCAACACTCCCATCAAAGACCATATGATCACTCTTAAGGGATACTTTACCAAAGCTATTGATAATGAGGCCAATCTAGACAAGAACACGTAAATAGAGATGGTGCTCAAAAGCTTGTTTAAGGATTTTGCAGGCTTTCAAGCCACAGAGAACCTTGGGAGCAAGAATCTGATGCTTACAAAACTCATGAAGGAATTACAATCGTATGATGTGATGTTGAATGACAATCAACCAGTCCGAAAATCAAAAGCAAACTTAGTTGTTGCTTCTTCCTATAAAGGTAAGGTAAAGCACATTAAAAGGAATAAGGATAAGTTGTCACATCCCAAAAACCAGGTTAGTAGAATTGAGTTAGTAAATCAAGAGCGATCACACCCCGATTTTTTTAAGGTTATCTTAGCGCTTTTGATAAATAAAAATCAATTATAGTGATAGAGAAGTGGTAGAACTATCCTTGATAATATGTGTTCGAATCCCTTCTTTCGCGCTCATTTCTATTTGGTGCAAATATAGTGATAGTGAATCCCATGTTTTTATATATTTTCTATTAAAATGATAATAAGGAAGTGTGTTGGTGTAGTGGTTAAGTTCGTAATTAGTTTCCTAAAGGTCTTAGGTTCAAGTCTCTACACTCTCCATCTTTTTATTTGATTTTTTTCCTACTTTAGTGGTCAACACCCCCTAAAACCATCCATGCTAGTTTCTATGCATGGGGAAAGATTCTTTCCTTGTGTATGAGTAAACCTTCCCTCATTAATGCATATTTTCACTCACGTGATCCCTTTTTTGCTCCTTTATCCCATCTACATACCTATTTTCTTCACCCTTACCTTGAATGTCATGAATTGAACCTGGACAAGGTGAATGACACCTTTTTTTGTTCATCTTTTATTTTCCTATTCATTTTTCCATCCCCCTCCTTTGTTTCTCTCTCTTTTTTCTCCTCCGCCCATTTTAAACCACCTTGAACCACCATTTTTTTTTATTTTGGCCTCATTTCCTCCATCGTTAGTAGCCACCATTGAACCTAAACACGACCATTTCATCAGCCATCCTCATATTCTCTTCATCTTTTTGTTCCGCACTCGCCTTTAGCTCCACGCTCTACCACCGCGGCAACCATTGCACGCCATCATAACCACCACTCTTTTTCTTTCTTTTTCTTTTGTCCTTCTCCTCTCTAGTGCTGCAACACTTTTCTTCTTTGTCCTCTACCTTAGCAACACTGCCTCCATCATCGAACCTTCACCATCGCGCCTCCACTGCCTTTGGTGATTATTTTCTTTTCTTCACCATTTTCCAATCTCTATCATCCTTATAGTAAACGAAAATTCTATAGTCCTATTTCAATAAGTTTAAATATTATGTTTTAAAATATTGAACTGAGTGGCTCACTTTTTCAAGTTAATCTTTTCTCTAAATTTTCATCCTTCTCTGATTCAAGAACATAGTTATCCTTCGACCCTCTCATTTTAATCAATATAGAGTAAGTATGGTAGTGGAATGAAATTTACTATTCTTCCCTACTCTTTCCTATAGGCTGAATGTGTTTAAGGGGTTTTAATGTATTTTCCTCTAAGTATTTACGCATTGTATTCTACTTTTGATGAAGGGCCGATCGATACCACTTTGGAAAACCCTTAATGTTGGAAATGAGATCTATCGTCAATTAATTATTATAGAGTAAGTAAAGATGAAAGTTTTGTTAAATTTATGTATCTTATAAATCATTTCAAAATGACCTCTCTAATGAAAAATCACTTTTTTTAATAAGTAGGCAACCTCTCGATTAGCTTCAAGTGTGGGTGTTTCTTTAGAGTGATGATTTGCATTGCTTCTACTCTCAAGTGTGGGTTTTAACACTAACTAAAATTAATACTTATTTTATATTGATAAAAATGTTGTTATTTAAATCATGTTGAGTAATGGGGATACTATATGTATCCATAAAGAGAGATAAATTGTCGTTATGGATTTTATCAAGTAAGTGTTTCCCTAAAATGTATACGTTATGGAAAGCATGTCGTGTGATATTGATGCTCACTATTAATGTGAAAAAGATGTACATCTTATTCTCATGTTATATGATTATATGGCATATATGATATTCGTATGAAAATAAAATATGAAATTTTGGTACCATAAGTACATATGTGATTTGCATGTTAAACATGCCTATTTGATTTTGACTGATTTTGGCCATATCACATGCATGGGGTAGGATATGTGAAAGGTAGAAGTATGTGGCAGTTTATCTGTATTAATGTGACACTGTTCAGGATTTGATTATATGATAGTTTATCTACAACTCTGGTGGCTTATCCATAATTTTGATTATGTGCCAGTTTATTTGCGTCACTATGACATTGTTCACAATTTGGTGTGTTGGATGGATGAGTTCAGGAAAAACTCGATTTTGGTGTGTAGTAGAGATGGGTAGGATCATTTTCCTAAAATCTGCATCGTTTTACAAAATGTGAATTGGCATGATCATGCATAGTGTAAATGTGAATTAATGAGTTAAATGAAAACAATATGATTATTATGATTATGTAATGTGTATATGTGTTTGTGATTGTATTTATGTTAATCTCACACTAAGCTTTATAGCCTAGCTCCCTTTAGTTTTCTAATTTTATAGATAACCTCGAGATTAGGATTCGACAACGGTAGTTGGAGGAGTTTCTCATAATTCTTTTTAAGTTAAAGTAATTAAATTTTCTTTTCATATTTTGGGCTTGTAATAAGTTTGAGCATGGACTATGACATGGGACTTTATTTTGGGGGTTTTTCATTCTGATTTGCATAAATTGCTTGCATGATTAAGTTTTAAAAACTGCACAAATTAATATTTGATAAGATAAACTTGGTTTTTTAAAATAGAATCCATTAATAACACATTTTTCGCTGCATTTATGAAAAATGAGTTTTTAATAAAATTAAACTTAGTTTTCAAAATTATTAATATTTACAAATGAGTTTTCTAAAAACATTTGATTTATGAAGTTAATATGTTTTTATTTTCGAAATAATGGTAATAACCAAGTTCTCTAAACTTTGAATAAAATGACAAATGATTTAGAAGTATGATTTGAAAATCCAAAATAGTTTTGACTAAATGATTGGATGTTTACAATTGAGATATTATTTATTTTGATTCCTAAAATTTGCATGATTTTTATGATATTAAAATAAATGCTTTATTTCATTTATTTTGAATTGATAAGTCAATAGTTTTAAAAACATCAAAAATTCCAAAATTTTGGCCAAGTTAGTGGACAAATGGGTTCAAAATGAGATTTGAAAGTTGAGCATTCAATTTTACTAGTATATAGTTTTTACGTGATAAAAATTCATAGGGATTGCTTCTCTCACTTTTTGAATACATATAGTATCCTTATCAAACAATATAATTTTAATAGAAATATTTAAATCAATTAATCATAATAGTCGTAATATATTTATTCTTAAATCCCACACCAGATTTGTAAATCTAATGTGAAACACTCCCTATGAATGCTCTCACTTAGATCTAACCCTAAAATACTTATCTAATAAAATAAAAATGAATAAAAGTTAGTATTTTCTATGAGCGTCATACATAAAATAACTTAAGTCTCACCAATTTACTTACCCCACAATCTAATACTTGGACCAACGATTTTGTCTCAAACACTAGGGATTTCCCAGATTGTTGTTAGGCCCTTCAATAATAGAAGAACCAAGCATTACTACATGAGGAGAAATAAATCTCAATGACTACTACACCATTCATTTAAGAAGGGAAGTAAAAGGAAGAGGATGATTTTGATATTATTCTTATACTTGCAGTACTTGGTTAACACAATAAGGTCACTGATTCGTCTTGATAGAGAATGGAAGAGTCAAGGGATTTATCAGAATATCACTAGAGTAATGAATATAAAAACAAAGAAACATTGAAATGAAAGATTTATCTTTTCTTCTTTACCCTTTCTCTTTTCTTTACTTCCCCACACTTTTCCACCTCAAGCGGAAAGGAAGAGAACTAAGAAGCATAAAGACTTATCCAAATCTAAATGTTTCTTTTGCAGCAATAAATGGCACTTTAAGGAAAACTGCAAAGAGTGGAAGGATTACCTAGCAACTAAGGCAAAGATATGAAACTTTTTATGATAGAAGGTTTCCTAGTGGAAGATTCAATAGACTATTAGGTCATTGATTCTGAAGCCACTAATCATGTTTGAGTTTCTCTACAAGGGTTTGAGGAAACAAAATATCTTAGAGATAAGAGTCTATCCTTGGGAATAGAAAATGGTACAATTGTGGTAGTTGAAGTAGTAAGAGATGTACATCCTTATTTTGATAATTTTAGAAAGATTATTTTAAAAGATATAGATCTTTATTTTGAAACTTGGTCTTATTAACTAAGAAAGAATCACTAAAATTGAGAAAGATGACACCTTAAGTTAGTTTAAGGAACCTGATCTTCCACAATATGAATCTTTCTTAAAAAGTAGGATGGCTAAGTGATCTTTTAACGTAAAAGGAATGAGGGCCGTGAAACCCCTAAAACTTTTGCACAACTATGTATGTGGCTCTATGAATGTCAGTGTAAGCGGTGGTTACAAGTATTATGTAACAGTTATTGGTGATTATTACAGATATGGGTATGTGCACCTAATATACCATAAGAGTGAAACCTTTAATAAATTCAAAGTTTATTAATAAAGGCACTTTTGTCTGATCGAGGTGGGGAATATTTATCAGATGAGATTTTAGGATATCTCATAGAGAATAGGATTCTATCCTAGTTAATCGCATCCGACACTCCATAATGGAATGGCATTGAGGAAAGAAGGAATTGAACCTTGTTAGACATGGCTCGATCAATTTTAAGTTATTTGAAGCTGCCAAATTTTTTTTGGGACATGTATTGCAAATGACTTGCTATATATTTTGAATGATGTACCAACTAAGGTAGTACCTAAAACTTTATATGAATTAGGGCACCGATAAGAAGCAAATTTAAATCATTTAGGGATTCAGGGATGCCCAGCCAATGTATTTGATAATGATGCAATAAAGTTGGAATAATGAACAAAATTATACATGTTTGTGGGATATAAAAAGGAGCAAATGGTGGTTTTTTTTATAACCTAAAAGAGTAAATAGTGACAATGTCAGCTCATGCTACTTTCGTTGAGGAAAGTTACATGAATGAATTTAAACCTTGAAGTAAAGAAGTACTCAAGAAACTTTCAAGAAAAACACAAAGCCTTATAGAAACAGTTCCAGAGCCAACTCCCAATGAAAAACCTACAAATGATCAGTAGCATACGGTGTTTCATCATAGTGGAAGGGTCTCTCGTAGGCTTGAGTCCATCCAATCTGGTGGAAGTGTTTTAAACATTGGGTCTACTAAACAGGAAGATGATGACCCACTCACATATGATGAAGCGATGCAGAGTGATGATTCCAAGCTCTAGAAAATAGCTATGAAAACCTAGATGAATTTTACGGATTCTAGTTGAGAGTTGGAACTTGTAGACTTACCAAAAGGGATAAAACCCATACGGTGTAAGTGGATCTACAAGAAGAAAAGAAATGTGGATGGAAAAGTGGAAACATAAAAGGCCAGACTTGTAGCAAAAGGTTATACTCAATAAGAAGATTTTGATTACGAAGAAACCTTCTCTCCAGTTGCCGTCCTCCAATCAATCCGCATATTGTTACCCATTGTGGTGGCTCTCGATTACAAGATCTAGAAAATGGATGTTAAGAAAACATTCTTTAAGAACTATCTTAAAGAGAATTTCTATATGATGCAGCCCACTGGAAAGATAAAGGAAACGAGCATAAAGTTTGCAAACAATTTAGATCCATATATGGACTTAAGCAAACATCTCGCTCATGGAATCAAAGATTTGATCAAGTGATCAAAAATTTTTTTTATTTGAGCAAAATGTATTAAGGTTGGAATGGTGGTCATTCTCGTTCTATAACTCGATGACATTCTACTTGTTGGGAATGATGCAGGGATATTGTCATCAGTTAAATTGTGGTTAACTCAATAGTTTAGCATGAAGGACTCGGGAGAAGCTAATATTGTTCTCGATATTCCAATCCTACCAGATCCAAAAAACAAAGTGAAAGAATTATTACAAGCTTTATACATAGATAAGATATTGGAACATTATGCAATGACTGATTCTAAGAACTTAACCTTCTATATCAGGATTTCATCTTTTTTTAGAGGACTGTCCTAAAACAACAAAAGAAAAAACATGTGAAAGGTTCCTTATGCTTCTATAGTAGGAATTCTCATATATGCTATGTTGTGCACACGTCTAAATATCTATTTCGTGATAAGGTTGGTGAGTCAATATCAAGCGAATCCCAGTCCAAGACACTAGCAAGCAGTTAAGTATATACTCAAGTATTTACGGAGAATAAGGGATTTTATGCTTGTGTCTTCTAGAGGCGATCTTAATCCTATCGGATATACTGATTCTAACTTCCAAATGTGTTAGAATTCAAGGAAATTGACATCGAGCATTATTTTTGTCCTAGGTGGTGGGTCCATAGTTTGAATAAGTGTCAAGCCGGGTTGCATTGCTAACTTTAGTATGGAGGGCCAAATATGATGTATGGAAAAGTTATGGCACTATAATAGTGCAGATATAGCTAAACCCTAAAAAAACCACATAAGGAGAAAACACATTCATAGAAAGTATCATAAGGGAGACAGTTGTGACTATCGAAATAGTGGATATTGTCAAAGTTGCATCAGAGGACAACCTTGCAGACCCCGTGTACCAAGACTCTAATTATTAGGGTTTTAAAGGTGTTGGAAAAAATCCTATTGGAAAACAATTTTCTCGTACAGCAACAAAATAAAATTTTAAAAAGCGAGCTAGTTTGTGATTTTTGATTGCAATAAACATTTTCTCAAAATAATATTTGTGCTTTGAGTGGATAGATCCTAGACATTCTTGGCTTTCTACCGAACAATGTTCTCTGCTATTATTATGCCATAAACTACTTTGAGTGTGGGCTCAAACAATTTTGAATCAAAAACATAATAAAAATTATTGATTTTACTTTTAGTAGGAAAGTAAATCTCTCTCTTATAGAAACCAATGACAATGTCCCTACGTCAGTTCCAATAAGTAGAATGTCATAGAGATATAGAACAAGAAAGACCACCTTTCCATCCCCAATACGTTTATAAACACAAGGTTCATCTACGTGTTGCTCAAATCCAAAAGTTTTGATCACTTAATTAAATATTTGAGCATCATGCTTATTTAAGTCCGTATATAGATCTGAGAAGTTTGCAAACTTTATGCTCATTTCCTTTAGCTATATATCTTGTGGGTTACATCATATAGATTATCTCTTTAAGATAGTCATTCAAGAACATTATCTTAACATCCATTTTCTAGATCTTATAATCAAGAGCCACCACAATGGATAACAATATATGGATTGACTTGAGCATGGCAACCTGAAAGAAGGTTTTTTCATAATCGATACATTTTTTCTGAGTATAACATTTTAAACAAGTCTAGCCTTATAAGTTTCCACTTTTCCATCTCCATTTCTTTTCTTCTTGTAGATCCACTTACACCCTATGGGTTTTATCTCTTTCAGTAAGTTTACGAGTTTCCACACTAAGTTGGAATTCATAGAATTCATCTCAGCTTCCATAGCTATTTTATTATTTATATGATAAAGTAATTTTACCGAATTTGTAATTCCTAGAAATTTGAATTTAATTATTATATTTTGGGTATGTAATTAGATCGTGGACTACTATCTTCATGTAAGATTTATTTATTTTATTATCTTAGAATAATTATGTGAGTCGAAAATGGATATGACTTATGTAACAAATAATTTTGGTGGAACCCAGAGAATCGAGACTTATTCAGGCTTATCGAGACAATACAAACCTGACCTAGCCAAACTAGTAAAAGATCGATGGTAGTTCAGTAGGAGGAGTTTATCAGTGGTCGGACAGTGATGATCAACAGTAAGGGGCCGATGCTGGTGGTCGACAATGATTGTCAGCAATGGTCGAAGGCAGTTCAATAGTTAAGTTGTCATTGATAGAAGAACGACAATAATGATGACATGACCGGATACTGCATCGAAAGTCTGTGGTGGCAAAATAAAAGACCAGATTATGCTTTAGGGTGAATTTTGTAATATTTTTTTTATTTTTCTAAGATTGAAATGGAAATTTTGGTTGGTCAGGCTCATTTGAATTGTATGCTTTT
Organism: Gossypium stocksii; assembly: GCA_020496765.1. Taxonomy (NCBI): domain Eukaryota; kingdom Viridiplantae; phylum Streptophyta; class Magnoliopsida; order Malvales; family Malvaceae; genus Gossypium; species Gossypium stocksii. The sequence goes on along the minus strand of CM035630.1, from coordinate 38,512,624 downwards.
ATTTATGATAGCATTATGATATTTATTTGACAATAAGTGTATGTTAATGCATGCGTATTATAAGCACGCCATATACTTTAAGAAAATAATGTCACATGTACTTGTCATGCGTATATTGATCATTCATGATTGAAACCAATCATTAAAAACCTTCAATATTTTTAAAAGATTCAGTGGAAGAAGGTCCTACAAAAAAAACATACGGCCTCTATTAATGGTCTTTAGTGATGGAATGACAGTTTAACTATCTCAAGATAGGATTGTCATGGGACCTCACTCTGAAAATTTCCTGAAAGTAAGAAGAATTATCGTGTAATCGTATGATAGTTGGTCGGCCTTGTTGTAGGTATTATCTTGCGATTTAACATGAAATTTTTTCTTTAAAGAGAACAACTAGTTACGGCATGTTACTCGATGAAATTTCCTCAAGATGACTCATTTTGTGCTGCATGATGTGACAGGTGTTATGTTGATGGTTATACACTTAAGGTCTTCTAGTTAAGTAGCATCTCACGAAGCTCTACTTAAATTAGAATGATGGTTAAATGGTAAACGATTATTAGTTCATGTGAATGCCTAAGGAATTAGGTTCATGTACTGATCATATGGAAATCCATGTCCTTACTAGTTAATCAAGATTACCCCAAGGTGACTTGATTCAATGGGTATAGGAATTATTGTTGCAACAAATAACACATGTTTTCAAGGTTTAATGTAAGACACACACATCATCTTAATGCATATCTTAAATTGCAAAATGTTTTCAAAATATTTGCTTAATACAAAGTATTAATGAATGAATATTTTATTTTCAGTTCAAAAATGGCACCTACTCCATGATTATCTTAGGTTGTGAGAAACTAAAAGTAGTTCTTGATAATAAATGCCCTCTAGTCACGCAAGTTGAGGCTAGAAATCGTTGGGAGGAATCTAATGAAATAACTCGTTGCTATATTTTAGCAAGCGTGACCAACACCCTTTCCAAGCAGTTGGAAAGCTATAAGGATGCCAAAGCCATTCTAGAAAAACTAGAAGACATGTTCATAGGCTAAGATGCCTTGGCTCAATAGTCGACTATGACTAGTTTGATGAATGCCTAGTTAAAGCCCGACACTCTGGTCAAAGACCATATAATTACTCTTATGGGATACTTTTTCGAGGTTACAGATAATGAAGCCAATCTGGATCAGAAAATGCAAATTCAAAATGATGCTCAAAAGCTTGTCTAGAAAAACAAGAATCTGATGCCCACACAACTCATGAAGGAATTACAATCTTATGAGCTAATGTTGAATGGCAATCAATCGATCCGAAAAGTAAAAGCAAACTTAGTCATTGTTTCTTTCTCTAAAGGGAAGGGAAAGCACGTTAAAAGAAATAAGGGCTAAGTTCTCTGGGCAACAAAAATTGGAAAGAAAGAGAACCAAGAAGCAAAAAGAGTCATCTAAGTCTAACTATTTCTCCTACAACAAGATAGGGCACTTCAAGGCAAAATGCAAAAAGTCAAAGGATTAAGGATTACCTGGCCACTAAGGGAAAAGGTATGGAACTTTATATGATAGAAGGTTGCTTAGTGGAAGATTCAATACACCACTAAAGCAAAAGGTGCTTACTAGTATTATGTAATATTTATTGATGATTATTGTAGATATGGGTATATGTACCTAATGCATCATAATAGTGAAACCTTTTATAAATTCAAATATTTTCATACGGTAGCGGAGAAACAACTAGGTTTACTTATAAAGGCACTCTGGTCAGATCGAGGTGGGGAATATTTATTTGATGAGTTCTTAGGGTATCTCATAGAGAATGAGATTCAATCCAGTTAACCACATCAAGCACTCCATAATAAAATGGCATGACAGAGAAAAGAAAACAATCATTGTTATACAAGGTTTATTTGATGTTAAGGTTTTCGAAACTACTAATATCCTTTTGAGGATATGCATTGCAAAAAGCTTTTTATATTCTAAATGATGTACCAACTAAGGAAAAATATAAAACTCTATACGAATTATGGCATGGTAGGAAGCCAAGACTAAACCATTTAAGGATTTAGGGATTCTTGGCCTACGTATTGAATATAGATGCCAGAAAGTAGGATTCACGGGTGAAATTATGCGTGTTTGTGGCATATCCAAAAGGTACAAAGGGTGGTTTATTTTATAACCCAAAAAAGAAAATAGTTATAGTGTCAACTTATGCTACTTTCCTTAAGGAAAGTTACATGACTGACTTCAAACCTCGAAGTAAAACAGTACTCGAGGAACTTTTGGGACATACATAAAGCCCTATAGAAATAGTTCCAGAACCAACTCCTAATAGCAGACCTACAAACGATCAGTAGCAAGCTTGAATTCTTCCAATTTGGCGGAAGTGTTTTAAAAATTAGGTCTACCGAACAAGAAGATGATGACCCATTCACATATGATGAAGAGATGCAGAGTGTTGATTCCAAGATCTAGAAAATAGCTATGAAAATTGAGATGGATTCTACATATTCTAGTTGAGTGTCAAAACTTTCAAATTTACTGGAAGGGATAAAACTAATGGGGTGTAAGTGGATCTACAAGAAGAAAAGAAATGCAGATGGAAAAGTGGAAACTTACAAGGCCAGACTTGCAGCAAAATGTTATACTCAGAATGAAGGTATCTGTTATGAATAAACCTTTTCTCTAGTTGTCATGCTCAAGTCAATCCACATATTGTTATCTATATGATACAACCCACAAGGTATATACAGACTTAAGCATACATCCCACTCATGGAATCAAAGATTTGATCAAGCAATTAAAACTTTTGGATTTGAGCAAAACGTAGATGATCCTTGTGTTCATAAATGTATTAGGGTTGGAAAGGTGTTCATTATTTCTCTATATGTCGATGACATTCTACTTATTGTAAATGATGTAGGGACATTGTCATTAGTTAAATTTAGCACTAAGGACTTGGGAGAAGCTAATTTTGTTCTAAGTATTGGAATCCTAAGCAATCGAAAGAACAAAATGATATCATTATCACAAGATTCATACATAGACAAGATATTGTTACGTTATGCAATGATTGATTCAAAGAAGGGAACTAAACCTTCTATATGGGGATTTCATCTTTTTATTTTTATAATTATTCTATGATAGCGGAATAAAGAGAAATCATGAGAAAGGTTCCTTATACTTTAGTAGTAGGAAGTCTCATGTATGCTATATTATGCACATGTCCAAATATTTGTTTCGTAGTGGGGTTGGTGAGTTGATATCAAACAAATCTGGGACCAAGAAATTGGCAAACAGTTAGGCATATACTCAAGTATTTACAGAGAATGAGGGATTATATGCTTGTGTATTTCGGAGGAGATCTTACTCTTATCGGGTATACTAATTTTGACTTCCAAACATGTTGGGATTCAAGGAAATCAACATTAGGTTGTGTTTTTGTCCTAAATGGTGGGTTCATATTATTAAGAAGTGTCAAGTAGGGTTACACTATTGACTTCACTGTGAAAAGCTAAATATGAGGTATGAAAAAAGTTATGGCACTATCATAGTGTAGATATAACTAAACTCTAATGAAACCACATGAGGACAAAATACATTGATAGAAAGAATCATAAGGGAGGCAATCTTAGACAAAATCATGATGAAGTCAAAAGTCATATAAGTGGAAAACCTTGCAGACTCGTGTACTAAGACTATACTAGCTAGGGATTGTACGAAAATGTGGTGTAACACCCCTAACCTGTATTCGTCGCTGGAATAGGGTTACAAAACATTATCGTAAAAACATAACTTAACATAGTTAATTTCCAAAAATTTCATAAATCATAGCCAAATCCATTCAAACACATGCATAGTCCCTTATTTGAGCCTTTGAGGCCTTAGAACCATTTTAGAAATGATTCGAGACTAAATCAAAAACATATGAAACCTTAAGGAAAAATTTAGAAAAATTCACACTATAAGGGTCACATAGCCGTGTGGCTAGGGTGTGTGCCTCAAATCCCTAGTGTTGCATAGTCCCTAGTGTTGCATTAACTCGATCTATGGATTCCCTTATTAGATTTGACTCTAATCCAGCAGATTTTCATCGTCCTATGTATAGGATTGCAACCAACTCCGCTTAATTGTGTTGGATCTACTTTTGAACAGGGACTTTTGCTCCACTGAATAAGCACATTCAACTTATATTAATATCCTGAAATATTAACACAAGAATTAATAACACAATTAAGAACAAATCAAGTATTGATCATATAATTCAGATATTAATAACAAGATTCGTCTTAGGCTTCATCCCCCTCAAGTATTTAGGAGATTTAGTTCATAATTATAAAGGAAAACATCTCAAAGCTGGGAAAACAACAAAACATAAAGAAAATCCAAAAACCCTGAAGGAGATTGAAGGGAGATCTTCAGCCTTGATGTAAATCCTGCTTCTGAGATGGATCAATCGAAGTTCTTCGAGTAATTCCTTGCTTTCTCTTCTGTGTGTCCTCTTTAGCCCTCTCCTAGGGTGTTTATATAGACTCTGGAATGCCTTTCTTAGCCCCTAAGTAGCCTTTTCCACGTGGAATTAAAACAAGTCACGACAGGGACACGCCCGTGTGACTCACCCGTGTGACACACTCGTGTGATTCAAGCTCAAGCCGTGTTCAAGGCTATTAAGTTGACACGGGCGTGTGGATATCCCGTGTGTAGAGGTCCAGGCCGTGTTGTACTCCAATTTTGGCCAATTTGGTCCGTTTTTGGCCCGTTTCTCGTTCTTTTCACTTTCCTATGCTGACCTAAGTATAAAACATGAAATTAAAGGATTAGGAGCATCAATTTTTATAAATCTAATGATAAATCATCCATAAATATGCTAAGCATGGGGGTAAAAATGTGTATATATTATGGTTTATCAGTGCTACGAAAATTGTGAGAAGAAAAAGAAAATGGGGTATTCAAGAGAAGCAACAATCGGCTAGAGGCTAGAAAAAGAAGAGAGAGTAAAATAGTATGATTTGGTAAAAGTGGAAGAGAAAAGTTGAGGAAAAAGGGGTTTCGGCACATGGACCTACACTTAACAAAACCCGAACGAGCACGAGATTTCTCTTACAAAAATGCACAAGGGAAAAACAATGCACAAAATGACAAAAATGAAACAAACCTGAAAAACTAGAAAAGAAATCGGCACCTACACTCCCACCAATTGCCGAAAATGCTTATTTCCAGACACACTAGCCGAATTTGCACATGCAACATACCACTTTCGGCTACAACTCTCCCAAGTTTCAAATCCCTTGATTCACTCCATATTTTGCTCCATGATCACTCCAACTCCCCAATTTTAAATTCAAAAACAACCATAACCAATTCAAATTTCCTCCTTTTACCAAGTCCACAACAACCTTCAAGAGTTTACATCAAACTTCACCTCTTACTGCCCTTATGTAGCAAAATAATTACCTTTTGCTTGCAACAGGATTCGAACACACTCCTTCCATGCTTGTGACGCCATTTGCTACTCCACTATAGGCTCCCTTTGTGTCATGAAATAACAACAATTAAACTTAAGTCCTATAATCTAACATCCAAGTTCCCTTTGCACAAGGCCCAATACGTCTAGGCCCAAAATCAGGGCATTACAAGCAATTTGCCATAATGTACCATAATACCCTACGTAGCCACATATACATGCCACAACCCTAAAGGACACAAAAACTACCAACATTGAAGGATAGTGTGAGCCGAAGATTTGATCCATCCAACGTCAGCAACAACGATCTACAAAACAATTCATGAAAACGAATAAGCTTATAGAGCTTAGTAAGAACATAGTATATCCTTAAACTTAACAACGATCAAGTACAACACATATTTTATTCGATTCAAGGTTACCAGATGTATATACAGGGGCACATAAGTGCTATTCGGGGTACTGTAGTATAAATAGGGGCACATATGTGCAACTCAAGGGTATCGAAGTACAAACAGGGGCACGTATGTAGAATTCAAGGGTACTGAAGTACAAATATGGGCATGTATATGCAATTTAGGGATATTGAATTGCAAACAATGGCACGTATGTGCAATTTAGGTTATAATTAAGTGTAAGCAAATAATTACATAACTATATTATAACATACAAGTAGAAAATCAATTACGTATAGAAATACTATGAACTTACCTCGACAACTAAGACGAAGAAATACGATCGAGCTAATCTGTAACTTTTGCTTTCCCTCGGTTTAGGTCTAGCTGAGATTTATCTTGATCCAAATAAACAAGTTCAATCTATTTAATACATAAATTATTCAATTTAATCCAAAATTCATATTTTTGCATCTTTACATTTTTGCCCCTAACATTTGAACTTCATTACAGTTTAGTCCTTAAGATCATAAATGGGAATTTATGCAATTTAATCCCTAACCCTGCTAGTCGAATTTACTATGAACACATATCAACTCATACAAATCATTATTTCACAATTTCACCATGTACTTTTACTATTTTTATAAATACGTCCCTAAATGATAATTTCATCAAAAATCACTTTACAAAAGTTGTTTATTTAACAGCAATGACTCATTTTCTTCTAAACAATTTTAAAACTCAAGCAAGAACATTCATAGAAAAACCCTAAACCTTTAACAGTTTTGTAAATTAGTCCCTAAGTTAGCCATATTAAGTTACAACGATCTCAAAAACAAAAAAATCATTAAAAACAAGATCAAAACACATACCATGCATGCAAAATACAATGGCCAAACCCTTGCTACTCTCCCTTTGCAACTTTGGTTGAGGAAGAAACACCTTGAACACGATGATATCCTTTCCTTATTTAATTTTATCATTAATTACATTTTTACACATTTAACCTTTAAAAACATTCATAATTTCAACAAAACCAATCCATGAATATCCACTGACTATAGAAATGGTCTATTTACCATCTAAGTCCTCTTATTGCAAAGTTTCATAGCTCTTTGATACCTTTAGCCACTAGAATTCTACTTTTGCACCTTTTACAATTTAGTCATTTTTTACTTAATTAAGCATGCAAATGACAAAATTTCGTAACAAAATTTTTATATGGCCTTGCTAACATACCGTAGATATTAAAATAAAAATAAAATAAATATTTTAACATCAGATTTGTGGTCCCAAAACCACTGTTCCATTTTCACTAAAAATAGTCTGTTACACGTAGAGACCATGAGAATGCGGAATATGACCCATCTACTTCACTAGGGTAAGTAAGAGACTATTGGATCTGTTGCCCTAATTGTAGTATATTGATTTGTAAATTTGTAATATTTTCGGATAGATTGGTTATGAAAATGATTCATGGATTACATTAATATTCTATTTATAATTTTCTCATGTGTTTTTTTCATGCAATGCAAAATAGAAGCAAATGTTATCTCAATGGTTGTCTAATGTTTAAACTAATACTAAGCGATATTACATGGTCAAATCATAAAATGGAAAGACAACGTATATTCATGGATGAACTTAAACATGTTGTTAGTCTAATTGGAAATGAGAAAACTAATTGAAAGACTAATATGATGTCTATGAAGTCCAATTAGGGAGATGTCTTGTCTTAGGTATTACAGTGGATGACTTTTAGAAGATAAAGACATAGATGTGATTGACTACATTGATGGTACATTAGAATGGACCCATGCAAAATAGATTCTAAATCCATTTATAGATTTATTCACTTGTGATGTTCATAGTGTGACATGCATTAATCATGATTGGATGATGGACTATGCATGTGTGACTCGTACACTTTGATGTAAGAAAAAGCCTAATTTCAAATAGAAAAGGAACCAAAAGTTGGTGTGTTAGGTATATGACTTCTGCAGTATGTAGCATCATTCAAAAAAGTGGAATTCATAGCCAGAGCCATGGGTAAATGATATCCACTCATTGGCATTACATGATAGATGAAAAGTAAATATGGTCACAAGTCATTCAGTTTTGTGGTAAATGACTTGATTAATATTTGATAGTAATTGACTTTTTATGAATGAAGATATAATGGTTACGATGAGATAAAATATGACCATAAGTTGATTTCTCCTAAAGAGATTATGGATATCCTATGAGGGTAAACACTTATGACAAGGTTATTGGATGAGTATTGATCGAGTTGCTTTCGTAATAGTATGTGGTTAGAGAGAGCTCAATAAGAATACTATAGTGAATGTAGAAATATAAAATATATTTTCTCATAGATTAATTAATTAATTGATGTTCAAAAATAGGATTAAATTAATTGGTTGTTAACCCGCTGAATGTAGAAATATGAAATATATTTTCTCATAGATTCTTTTACGGTAAAGTTGTCATGATTTTAATGGAATCAGAATTGGGTTGAGAAAATTGTTTAATTGAGAAATTAATTAATTAATTTAAATTAATTTATTATGTTTATTTTGGAGAATAGAAAAACATGTATTGGGTTAGATTAAACTATAAAGTATTGGGTAAAAAGTCCAAGAAGCACTTATAATTGAACCCGATACGAGAGGGGTCCAAAAGCTCCTTATGTTAATTATAAGGAACAATAAACCCTAGTATATTTAACTAAGGTTGCTAGCCCTCTCTCTCCTAGGTCGACTAGGAAGTTGTTTTCCTATTAAATAGACTTCTACTAATTCACAAGGGGCCTCACTTCTCTCTATAAATAGATGGCATCGGTAAATTTTATTCTTCCAAAATAATGTTATTCTACCCAAAAATAGTGATAATTTGTTTCTAAGTACAAATTTTATTTTTTGGAATAAAAATTCTATTGGTTTATATTGAAGAGAGATTTTTTATTTTCCACTAAAAGGAAAGTAAATAATTTATGGTTCTGTATTTGATTCGAATTCGTTTAAGCCCACACTTGAAGTTGTTCATGGTACAAGAATAGAGGACAAGGTCTTTTGCTTTAAAGTCGAGAACGAAAAGGATCCGTCTAGCTAAAAACAAAATTACGATTTTGGAAGAAGCTAATTGCTAAAAATATCACAAACTAGCTCAATTTTCAAAATTTTAATTTTTCCTTGTGCAAGAAAACTATTTTCGAATAGGTCTTTTTCCAATATTTTATCCTTTCCAATAAGTGTACAAGTTCCCACACTGAGTTGAAATTCATAAAATCTATCTTAGCTTTCAAAGTTATTTCCCAAAGCTTGTAATCAGTACTTTACATAACTTTATGATATGTGAGAGGTCATCATCTTCTTGTTGGACAGTTTCAGTGTTTAAAACACTTCCACTAGATTGGATGAAATGAAGCATGCAAGAGACCCTCACATTGCGACGAAGCACCTATGTTGTTGATTGTTTGCAGGTTTACTATTAAGAGTTGATTTTGGAACCATTTTTATAGGGATTTGTGTATTTCTTGAAATTTCCTCGAGTACTTCTTTACTTCGAGGATTGAATTCATTCATGTAACTTTCCTCAAGGAAATTAGCATGAGTTGAAACTATCATTGTTTGCTCTTTCAGTTTATACAAAAACCACCCTTTTTTTTCCTTTTAGATATCTCACAAACATGTACAATTTCGTCTGTGAATCCAAATTCCTTGCATCTTTATCCAATACGTGAGTTGGGCATCCCCAGATCCTTAAATGGTTTAGATTTGACTTCCTGCCATGCAACATTTCATATGGAGTTTTAAATATTTCCTTAGTTTGTACATCATTCAAAATATAGCAAGACGATTGTAAATCATATCCCCAAAAAGAAATTGGTAGCTTCGAATAACTTAACATCTAACAAATCATGCTTAACAAGGTTTGATTCCTTCTCTCTACCATGCCATTCTATTGTGGAGTGTCTGATGCGGTTAACTATTCTATGAGATTCCCTAAGATCTCAGTTAATAAATATTCTGCACTTTGATCAAACTGAATGTAACACCCCAAACCCGGTCTAGAAGTTTAGACCAAATTCAGGATGCTACATGGATCACTAAAATGATCGTGTGAAAATTTACAAAACAAGTTATCATATCTATTCAAAAGTTCCATTTCTTAAAAATCACTTAATAAAAGTTACAGATAAGCTTAAAATGGAGCTATACCATAATATTAAAAACTTTACAGTCCCAAAATAGTGTAATCAAAATAACCTATTATAATCGAGCCGTCCATGTAACACCCCTAACCCGCATTCATTATCGGACTAGGGTTAAGAGGCATTATCGGACATTTCATAACATAATACAAACAGATCATATACATAGCTTACACATAATCAAATCACATTCAATCATATCCACAATGTCCCTTAAATAGGTCTACGAGACCTTAAACATGCTTTGGAGAAAGTTCGGGACTAAACAGATCTCGAATAAAAGTTTTCAAAAATTAATAATTTTCTAAGTTACAGACATCACACGCAGTGTGAATAGGCCGTGTGCCTCACACAGCATTAGACACGGCCGTGTGTATAGGTCGTGGCAAAATAGGGCATACATACTCACTTATCCACACGGCCACAATACACACCCATGTGCCAGCCATATGAATATTAGGGAGGTTACTGACTTGCTCACACGGCCAGTCACATGCCCGTGTGTCCAAGCAAGGTGGCTATTGGCAATGGCCTCACACGCCCATGTCTAGGCTGTGTGCTCGGCCGTGTCAAACCTATAGTGTAACACCTCAAACTCGGCCTAGACGTTGTGGCCGAATCTGGTGACGTCACATGAGAGTGTTTTTCGAAATGCCTCGACAAATTAAAAATCGCTCCAGTTAGTATCTTTACTAAAGTAAAAAAATCGTAAACTAACCAATTAGCTTAAACCCATTTCTTTTATGCAGAAGCTTGTAGTTAATTTTAGAAAAACGATGTTTTGTGGCGTTACAGTTTATGAATCCATAAAAAAACAGTTCATAATCCCCAAATTCAAACCAAAACAGTCCAAGTCCAAAATTTAGAACAAATATTCCCAAAAATAGTATTAAAAGTAATAAAAGCAGAAAACTCGTAAAGCTGAAGTAAATGTAGCAGTGGTCTCTGTCGAGTCCTCCGCAGCACCAATCCATTTACTGCTGGGGATTACCTGACAGATAAAACAAATGAAGGGGTGAGTTTTCACAAACTTAGTGTGTACATCCCCACAGTTCAGCATGCAAACCGATATATATAACAGACAACAAATAATCCGAGCCTGAACCCTTTACAGAAACGGTGTGGACCTTAACCCACTTAGAAACAGAATCAGATGTAGACTTAGGGCCATAGCCCATCATAAAGCTCGCATGCATATCAGATCAGAATATCAATAACATGCCCACCAACCTTGCACACCATCTCTGTCCAACCCTACACACCATGTGGGGATAAAATTGACCCACCCAGCCCTACACACCAAGTATGGGGATAAAATCAATCCATCCAACCCTACACATCATAAGGTACTATAAAACGACACATATAAAAAATATGCAGCATAGCTACCAGATAACAGGCTTAAAAGCCTTTCAGATACTTCCTTTTCTTCAACAATAATCCCACCCCAATACAATGCAACATATATAAATGGCATGCTATAATGCAGATAAACAAATCCTACACAAATATTCAGAAAAGGGTAGTTATACATGCTAAGTGCATACATCACAATATCATATCAGAGAAATAGGGGTCTAACATATCCTTACCGACCCTACATCAGGTCACAGTTGACTTGGGCAACCTGTGCAACCTTCCAGTTCATAACAGAGAAATGGGCTCACACGCCTTTGTGGCCTGCCTGTGTGGGCCCATATGCCCGTGTGACCAACATGGCCCAAATTGGCCTTGCCTGTGTGGATCACACGGCCTGGCCCAAAATTCCACATGCCTATGTGGTTCATCCGTGTGGGCCCACACACCTATGTGGCCCACATAGCTCAATTGGCCGAGCCCGTGTCTCGCACATGGCCACACTGGCCTCACACTGCAGTGTCCATCGAGCCCGTGTTGCGTGCGCACGGCCTGCTTCATTGATCACATGGCCATGTGTCGCCACACGGCCTCCACACGCCCGTGTGTCTTCGACAGTATGCTTTTCGACCTTCACTGAATCCCGTTTTCTATGCAATCAGAGTACACACCTGAATTTTTTTGACGTTAGCGTTATTCCGAGCACTCCAGAACCTATTATTGACGAAAAACACATCAATGATGTCCCTTAAACGACATTTTATCGAAAGCACACGAGATGACTAAATGCCCAAACTTACAGAATGTTACCAACCATCGATCAATCGAGATCTCATATACTTAGAATGTCAATCGGAGCTCTCCACCACCTTGATTATCACCTAATACAAACCAAACCCCAATAAGCAAAGGATTCACCATACCCAATACAATAACACACTACTTCACTTACCGAAACGCGAAAGAAACCGAAGCGAAGAATCCCAGAGACTATGTGATAAAAGAAAACTATTGAAGAAGGGGGTAAAGGAGAAGGAATTCGGTAGCAAGAGGGAAATTTCAGCTGGAAGAAAAGAAAAAGGATGTAGAGAGGGGGAATTTTGCAGAGAGATTTTGGCAGAGAGGGAAAGTAGAATATTTGGGAACTCTCAAATCCCTTCTTTTGTTCCACTAAACACCCCATTCTCAGTATTCTAGTCCAACTCAAACACCCACACAGTAAGAGCAGCAAAAATATTGCCTCGGTTCAGACTCGAAACCAAGACCTCTTCCACTTTAACACACCACTTATCCACCAAACCAGTAGGCCCACTTTGACACATTCTTACAAATAAATATTTTTAAGCCTATTAACCAAGGGTCAGGCTTTATTCAATAAAAACCCAAAATTTTGCCCCAACAAATAGCTTGAACTTGGGGCCTCACACACACACCGAGAACACTTAACCACAAAAACAAACAAACAGTTGTCTCAAATTAATACAAAAACACATTCAGATATTTCTATGCTACAAATTCACCAAAAGTCAGAATTAAGAAAAGTTGGGGCATTACCTATAGGGCATACTGACTTGGCCACATGGCCTACCACACGCCAGTGTGTGAGGCCGTATGAAGCACCTAAGCTCAATTCGAATTGGCCTTCGAACAACACGGCAGAGACACACGTCCGTGTGGGCAAAAATAGGCCATTTGCAAGGCCAAATTGCCACCCCTTTTGGGTCATCCTTACAAGCACCAAAAGACATATAATTCTCAATAACCCAATTTCCACTTCAAAACTTATACCAAAATCATACCAAAACCACAACTCAATCTCTTATCAAACTTACCCAAAATTACCATTTTACTAGGCCATATATGAACACATTATGATCATCATATTTCAACACATATCATATACTAAAACAAGATCAATATCATCATCATTTTACAACATCAAAAGTACCAAAATATTGTTCGATAGTGTAACAACGATTCTTGATGATCCCCGAGCCCACGGTAGCTTCCATAATCAATAAAACAATGAAAACACACACAAAGTAAGCTTTCAAAAGCTTAGTAAGCCATATACAGATAAACTTAGCTCAATCAACAAATATAGGCCAATTTATCTATAAAATTCATAGTACAATACATATACAAGTTTCATAATTCTCATCTAATTTCCTTGCTCATAATTCACTTGCACAAAATCCTCATTCTTCTCATGTAATTCACATGACATCATTTAAAATCATACTAACCTTTCATTCTCAAATTACATATACATTTCATACATACCTAAATCGAATACTCATTCACATAATCATTCATCTCTCAATATTGCCCGTTGAACCGTTCAGAATCAACAAGGATACTCGATAGCTCATAAAGCTCATATAATGGCATATCCCAGATATGGTCTTACATGTTATTAAATATCGATGCCTCTATCCCAGACAGGGTCTTACACGAAATAATATACGATGCCAATGTCCCAGACATGGTCTTACACGTAACCTCAAATCGAAGCCAATGTCCCAAACATGGTCTTACACGATCTTACACTTAGAATCCTATGTCCTGACATATGTATCCTATACTATTCCTATGGTTCGTACGAGGCTTTCGGATATCTCAACTCTACTGATACTTTCACTTTTCCAAACATTTACCATTCATAACATTTCCATATCAATTAAACACATATAATTCACATAAAATACATTTATTTGCATATGAACTTACCTCGTACAGAAACAAATGGATAGGAGTGACTATTTAATAGTTTTCTACTTCCCCCGATCTAAATTCATTTTCTTTCGTTCTTGATCTATATAAATTCAAATTTAACTTATTTAATCACTCATTCATTCAATTCAATCCACAAACACATAATTAGACATTTTTACACATTAGCCCTTATAATTTCATATTTTCTCAATTTAGTCCTTATTTCATAAATACATCGAATTCACAAAATTCATTAAAATCATAGCTTAGCTGAATTCTCATGTAGCTTCTAGTAGCCCCTATCTTTTATTTATTCACACTTTTAACCCCACATTTTCATCTTTTCACAATTTAATCCCTAATATGCATTTTTACTCAAAATTACTTTGTAAAACATGTATATCTATCATCAAACACTTATTTTTCATCATCAAACATCACAAACCTCATATATTCAACAATGGCATCTCATGAATTCATCCACAAAATCAGAAATTTAAGCATGGGCTAGATAGAATGCAAAGCAACAATCACAAAAACATAGAAATTATCAAAAATTGAGTGAAAAACATACCTCAATCAAGCTTAATAGGTATCGAATGCTTAAACTTCTCAAACCCTTTCTTTCTTTGTTATAATCGGTCAAAAAATATAAGAAAATAATGAATTTTAATTGTTTTGTTTAATTAATATAAATTAATACACCTTTTACCAATTTATCCTTAGCTCAAACATTATAAAATCATATAATGGATGACCATTTATGTCCATAAACACTTAAACAATTATAATGCAACTTTTGCATTTTATGCGATTTAGTCCTTTTGCCAAATTAAGCATCCATTCGATAAAATTAAATCACGAAACTTTCACACATACATACTATCATGCCGTAAATACATAAAATAATATTAAAAATAATTTACGACCTCAGATTCATGGTTTTGAAACCACTACTTTGACTAGGCTCAAAATCAAGCTGTTACAATTCGAGACCTCCGCATACCGAGTCCAGCATCAAAATACAGAGAAGTACCTGAAAGGAGAACAGAAGAGGCGGTGAGCTACACGAGCTCAATGTGAGATCAAAACCCAAGCAACCTCAAAAACAGTAATAGAAATAGTAACAGTAACAGTAACAAAAGCAATTCAGAGATGGAACATACTTACAGCGCTATACAGATACAGTTGGTACATTCACAATGGAAGTACCAGCAAATAACAATACCTAGAGCAGGTTACAAACTTACTTAGACACTCAGTCGCACTTACCATTCAGTCACAGTAACGATTCAGTCGGACAGTTACAAATAGATAGTCTAACATGCAGAACTGTTGAACAGGTACATAGATCGTACTTACAAAATCTGACGGTACATCCGAGACAGAAGTCTCGATAGGCATAATGGTCCACACATATCAAATCACAATCAGTCTCAAGTTATATTTAGTTAGATCGATACAATTAAAGTCTATCAATCAAAACAGTCAACAGATGCGAATGAATGCAGTTGAAATGCATAACCCACCCATCCAGCCAACACAAATCTCCGTCCATCCCTAGACATACTGTGTGGTTTAAAACACCCACCCATCCCTACACTCCATATGATGTCACCCCGGGTTACTCGGTAACGATGGCCATCAGCATTGTCCACGACCCACAGTATATTAGGACCGCCCTCGACCCTCTGGGTATTGGGGCTAACAATATGTAAATAAACTGCCAGTCACGTATATTACGCAACAAAGCTAGTGTATAAGCTGTACTGTGCAATACGGTAAACTGCAGTATAGACATGCAGTATGAACTGCCATATCAAATAGTAGTACGTAGCGTAGCTAACGTACATGCGGTATAGTGCAATACTGTAATCTGCTATACTATTATCAATAAAGTCCACGACCCTCTTGGTATTGGGACTGCCCACGACCCTTTAGGTATTAGGGGCTACAGTATGCAGTTAAACTGCCAGTTCAATCAATCTTCCTTCTCTTCAATATCCCACCCAAAAATGCTTTATGCATATGTATGTATGCAGTCAGATGTACACAATCAAAATACCAGTTTCAGTCAGTTATTCAGAGACATACACTCACATTTAGTCAGTCAAAATTAGACATGTGTACACTTATATCTCAAATTTAGTATCAAACTTATCACACATCTAGTCATAAATAACACACATATTAAGCCTAGATCGGAGTCATAATTACTCTCGATAAAGCTTAGTCGAGGGTTGGAAAACACAGAGTCACAATTACACTTAAATTCAACCTAAAACCAAAGTTTGGTGAGATAAGGCCACACACCCCTGTACCCCGGCTGTGTGGGACAATCCAGGCTATGTGGGGGTCCAAACGCCCATGTGAAGGGTAGCACACAGCCTTGTGATAGAGGCAAACGTCCGTGTAAAGCAAGGACATGGCCATGTGAACAGGTCGTGTAACTCACTGTTCAATTTCGCTAAAATAAGGTGTAGGGCAGAACGGCTGTGTGTCTAGAACACACTCTAGTGTTGGATCCCTAATCCCCAAATCAGCCACAAGACCATGTGGCCCGGCCTTGTGTATCCAAATCTTAAATCCCTAATCCCCAAAACGGTCACACGTCCGTATGGCCAGGCCGTTTGGCGCCCAAAATTGATCGAAAACCCTAATACCCAAATCCACACGGGCGTGTACTGAGGTCACAAAACCACCCCAAATCAACCCCAAAATCGTCATTTAAGCCACCGTAACAGTCCTTAACCTTTGCCCTGTAATAGCCCAATTTAGGGCCTAAATGGAATAATGGTTTTGAAACCACAAATCTGAAGTAGAAAAATTTATTCTGATTAAGTTTTGATGTTTATTGTGTGATTGAATGACTGTGTGAAATTTTCATTACAAAATTTTATTGTTTGGGTGTCCAATTTGGTATTTAGGACTAAATTCTAATAGGTGAAAAAAGTGTGTTCTTGTTCATAAAGGTATTTGATTGGAATGGATTTTGAAATTGGAGGTTGTTAGATGGTAATTAGACCATTATATCTTAATATAGACAAAAATAGGCATAGTGAGATAAAATACCAAAGTCTTCATTGAGGGCATTTTGGTCATTTAGTAATTAAAATGAATTAAAAAGACAAAACAAGCCAAAATTCTTGTCCATCTTCAAGCCTTGGCCGAATTTAGCATGGGGGAAGCCATGGCTAGGGTTTTCAAGCTTCCAAGCTTCATAGTAAGTCCGTCTTTACCCCATTTTTAATGTTTTTTACGTTTTTAAAATCCTCGTAACACGATCTATCTATTTCTACCATTTATTTGAGCTAGGGTTGAGATTAGAAAATTTACCCATTTGTGAAATGCTTGTTTTTTGATGTTTAATGGTAGAATATAAATGTTTGGAATGTAATAAACGACTTTTATTAAGCGATTTTTGATGAAATCTCATAAAAGGACTTGTTTGTAAAAAGTTGTAAAATGTGCGTAAGTGTGTGAATAAATCCAAAATGTGGGTTGCTATAGTTATGAAAATGGTTTGACTAGGCCTAAAATATAAAGAAATTGAATAAAAATCATTTACGAGCCTAGGGGCAAAAGTGTAAATATGACAAAGTTTAGGGGCAAAAATGTAATTTTTCCAAAATATGAATTTGAGTTAATTTGAGTAGCATGTTGAATAAGTAAGTTAAATATGTTATTATAGATCAAGAAGACGAGGAATTGACCTTGATCGGGGAAAGGAAAAGATTTTGGACTAAAAACGCAAAAATCGTCATTTTTGTACCGAGGTAAGTTTGTATGTAAATAATGTATCGTTTTTACTTATGTTATCATATTTTATTATGTTTTATGAAATGTGGATGAATATTGAATGAAATTGACAAGTATCAAAAAGTGAGAAATTTCCCGATTGAACTTTAGGAATAGAATAGGATACAAGTGACATGTCACTAGTGACTTAAGTGTGGTACTATATGAAAGCCACTTAGAGAAGAGATAGCTTGATCAGAAGTGTGGTACTATGTGAAGGCCACTTTGTGAAGAAAGATAGCTTTGGTCACAAATGTGGTACTATGTGAATGCGACTTTGTGAAGAAGGTAGCTTTGGCTACAAGGGTAGTACTATGTGCAGGCCACCGGATATCCGTTATTATTCTGATGTGTTCAACAGGAAATGATTAAGTGTAAATGAATATGACTATGTGATGAATAAGTGCAGGTATGTGTGTGTAAACTTATGAGCAATGTGCTTGATATATGATCAAACTTTGGTAAGGTTGATATGGAGTAAGTGTTACAATGAAAGTTACTATAGAGAAAACATGAAAGAGTGAAATTTAGAAATAAAATAGTTTTGGACAGCAGCATTTGTGTGACTTTGAAAAATACCAAAAATGGTGAAAACTGAATTAGAGGTTGACTAAGATATGAAATTCTTATTGAGACTTTTTTCATATAAAAGAAATGGTGTAAGCAAAAGAATTTCATATTATGAGATATTTGAATTTTAGTGAGACAGGGTTAGAATGATTTTGAAATCCCCTAGTTTTACTTGGGAAAATCATTAAAAATTGTACAAAAATAATTATGGGTTATAATTTATATGCTTAAAATCTTTAATGAGTTTATTTTCAAAAGAAATAAACAAGAACATCATCTGAATGCTGTACGAGGAGATAATTAATATTTAGAGAAAAGGGGTCGAAACTATCGGACAGCCAAACAAGAGTGACTTTAATAAATAAACTGTACTTATTGGTCAAACCAAAAATTCTGAAAATTTTATGGTAAGAATATATGTGAGTCTAGTTTCAGGGAAAATTAGTAGATCTTAATTTGGAGTTCCATAGCTCAAGGTATAAATAATTTAGTGACTATGACTCGCGTAGACAACTTGATATGAACATAAGTGAATAGTGGAACTTTTTGCAATTATGATTGTGTTAGCTTGAGAACATATTGTGAAGTTTTATAAACGCATGTTAATAAATTACTTATTATTTATATACCTACTTACTAAGCTATATATTATTTACATGCCTACTTACTAAGCTATAATGCTTACCCCCCTCTTTTCTTTTTTCCTATAGTGTCACAGATGCTAGCTCGAGTTGGAGGTCGTTGGAGATTCTATCACACTAACAAGCTATTGATTGGTATTGTATCATCGATTTTCAAGTATATTTAAGTCTATGGAATGTATAGGGACCTGATTATGTGTGTATATGTTCTTATGAGTTGGCCTAGAATGTTGGCTTATGCTATTTAAAGGCTATTGTTGTATAAGGCTGTTTAATGTGGCCAATATTTGTTATGTTATAAGTCTATGATGAAGCATTACATGGATGTACAAGCTTGTTTGGGTTGGATGAGTGAACGTGTGGTAATTATGTGTGGAAAATACTAAATGTGGATGGTTGATGACGTCATAAATAGAATGCTCAATATTTTTCACACAGGTAGGGATACGGGCGTGTGTGACCACACAGCTTGCCCATACGGGCATGTCCCAAGCCACACGGGTGTTCGGCTCTGTTTTGTGGTAAAATTTTCTAAGTATTTTAAAGTTCTTGGTTTAGTCCCAGACCCCTTCCAAAGTATTTTTTGGGCCTTGTAGGCCCGTAATAGGGACAATAAGATTATGAATGAAATGTTTTAAATTTGAATGGAAATTTGTGACTTGAAAATGATCGGTTATATGTGATTAAGTCCGGTAATGTCTCGTACCCTATTCCAGCAACAGATACAGGTAAGGGGTGCTACATGCCCTATTAAAGTACATAAGAAAATAACGATTTCCCCTTACTTCCAACGTCTAAAAACCCCCACATCCCTCGGGTTAACATACGCACAAGACTTGTCAAAAACAGAAAATTTCAAACTAAAACTATGTAGACAAGGTTAGATTCCCACACCTGTTTTTACGTCAAAGAGATCGACAGAGGAGCGCAACTCTGGGAACCGAAGACCGATCATTTTAAAGATGTGTTTTGACTAATAAAAAGTAAGTAGAAGGGAGAGGGATGAGGAAACGTGAAGAAGAAAAGGAAGGCAACGTCTAACCAAAATAAAACTAATAAATAAAAATAATCACATGCTAATATAAATAACCAAATAAAATTAAATAACTATTCTCACTTAAACAAACTACTAATTATCAATACACAAAATAAATCATCCAAAATGCACACTAGAACTCAAACCCACAACCAGGAGGCTCACTAACACACACACAACCACTAGACCAGCAGGCCTATTCTGTCACTAAATCGCTCAACTAGACAGATGTGTGCAAGCTCCTCTCTGTCCCTATGCTGAAATCCTAAAACTTCTAAGTCCAAAATTTGGGACGTTACACTGAAGTGTCTTTACAAGTAAACCTAGCTGTTTCTCCACTTTTGCATGAAACTCTTTGATTTTGTCAAATGTTTCACTCTTGAGGTGAATTAGGTACACATGCCATATCTAGAATAATCATCAATAAAGGTTACATAATAATTGTAACCACCTCTTCCATTGGCATTCATGGGGCCATATATGTTAATGTGCATAAGTTCTAAGGGTTTCACAACCCTCGTTCCTTTTACATTAAAAGATCACTTAGTCATCTTACAATCCAAGCAATATTGACATTGTGGAAGATCAACTTCTTTAAGTGAACATAAAGGTCATCTTTCACGAGTCCATTGATTCTTTCTTGGTTAATATGACCAAGTCTCAAATGCCAAAGGTATGACTCATTAGAGTGAAAAGTTTGAAGTCTTTTATTTGAAATTTGGTTTTAAGCAATGTGTACATGTTTGATTTCATAAAATAGAGATTATTAGACATCCATCCATTAGAAATAAAATTACGATTTCTAAATATTGCAACGCTATTATTAAAAGTCACAATCAAGCTATCTTTAAATAAACATGCTATAGAAATTAAGTTTCTTTTAGAACTTGGTACATAGAAAATGTCTTTGAAAATAATATTCCAAAAATGATCAAAATAAATAAGCACATCTCTCACTACTTCAACTACCACACTTTTTCCATATATGGTTTGCAACGATAGAATCTTATCTCTAAGATCTTTTGTTTCCTCGAACCCCTTGTAGAGAAACACATACATGATTAGTTGCTCTAGAATCGATGACCTAATGGTCTATGGAATCTTCCATTAAGCAAATTTCCAACATAAAGAGTTCCATACCTTGCCCATTATTGGCTAAGTAATCCTTTCACTCTTTGCAGTTAGCCTTAAAGTTTCCTTTCTTTTTGTAGAAGATACATTTATACTTGGATACGTTTTTAGGCTTCTTGGTTCTTTTCTTTTCTACTTTAGGTGGACTAGTGGACTTAGCCTTGTTTCTTTTAGCATGATTTCCCTTCCCTTTAGAGGAAGAAGTAATAGCTAAGTTTTATTCTACATTTGGGACCAGTTGACCGCCATTGTACATCAACTCATTGGATTGTAATTCTTTCATGAGATGTGTAAGCATCAAATTCTTGTTTCCAAGTTTATATATGGCCTTAGAGCGTACAAATCCTTGGACAAGATTTTGAACACCATCTCTATTTGTGTGTTTGACCGCCTCCAAATGCACTAACATCTAAATTGTGAATCCTGCTACCATATATTATTGTTAGGTGCTTGCCACATTTATACGGGTCAGGTTGTAATATAGATTTATACAACGAAGTATTGGAGTACATCAAGGATCATATGTACGGGAGGTGAAACTAAACTAATTCTAACTTATACATTAAAAATCCAATCAGTAATTTAATTCAACTATATTACAAGAAATCCTAAACTGATGAAAAATCATATTTATGAAAATGATTTAAATGCGTAAAAATAAAGGTGGGAAACTAATTTATAGACTTTATC
This sequence comes from Gossypium stocksii, assembly GCA_020496765.1. Taxonomy (NCBI): domain Eukaryota; kingdom Viridiplantae; phylum Streptophyta; class Magnoliopsida; order Malvales; family Malvaceae; genus Gossypium; species Gossypium stocksii. The sequence continues at coordinate 38,490,619 of CM035630.1, read as the reverse complement.
AATTCTAAGGACAGAAGACTAAGTTGCGTTGATGATCATAACTAACTCTTATTTTGGGTTCTTGTAACACCCCAAACCCGGATTAGACATTATGGCCGAATCTGGCAGTGTCACATCATAAGGTTTTAAAACAACGTTACTCAGTAAAAACCAATCTTGTTCGTTAACCCCTTTTGGCTATTATTCATTTCTTAAAAATCTTATCCTTTTCAACAATTAGAAGTAAAACATTTTTGTAGCGGAAGCATGTAAAAGTGTTGTTTTTAGAAACCGTTTAATTTTTGGGAAATCGTTTGTTTTTAGGAAAACCTTTGTTCATAGAAAATCCAAGTTTTTGTATAGTTTTGTAGATATAAGAAAAGACAGTATAAACCCAAAATTAAAACAAGACGATCTGAAAAGTCCATAATTACATCAAAATACCCAACAACTTAAAATATAATCATAATAAAAAATGAAATAGTTTTAATAATTGTGGTCACTGTCGAGCTGCATCGGTCCACCTAACTCTGGGGATGACCTGTACAGATTAAACAGAAGGGGTGAGTTTACGTAAACTCAATGTGTAATCCCCATAAAAAAATGCTCACAATCAGATTAATAGATGCTAGTCAAATACAGTCTTGGGCTTAAGCCCATTACAGTTACAGATACAAAATTGGGCCTTAGCCCATCTCAAATACAGATGAAGTTAAATAGCCAGAACAGAATCAGATCCTACCCCCAGCCTCTACACACCATCTCCGACCATCCCTGCACACTATGTGGGGTTTAAAACACCCACTCATTCCTACACACCATGTTGTACCGAAATGTGGCACATATCAGATAGATTGCAGCTGAGCTGCCAAATAATAGGCATAAATGCCTTTCAGTACATTTCCTCTAATAATCATCATCCCCCTACAAATGCAGATGCAAATAAATATGCTCAGTGCAGACATACAAAATAACATGCTTACATGTTAATATTCAGTTACCAGTCATACATACAGATCAGTATTCAAACATGCACATAACCATCATGCTCAATACATATATCAGTCATTCAGATTATACAGTTTAGGGTCTAAGTAGCCCTTACAAACCCTTCAACAGGTTCACAATTGATTTGGATGACCTATGCAACCCTAGAGAAAAATTCAGATTAATGGGCCCACGCGCCCAGATTGGCCTTGGCCCGTGTGGATCACACGGCCTGGCCTAGAAACCCACACGCACGTGTGGACTACTCGTGTGGACTCACACGCCCGTGTGGCCCATATGACCCAATTTGGTCTAGCCCGTGTCTCGCACACGGCCAACTCGACCACTGCACGGCCGTGTATAGCGCATGACCTGGCCTTCGTCAAATACACGACCGTGTCATTTGCGCACGGCCTACCACATGGGCAACCACATGCCCATGTGGTGTCGACAGTGAGGTTTTTGGATTTTTCCGAAACCTTGTTTTCTACTTTTTCGAGTACACACCTGGTAACATCTGATGCTAAAATGATCCCCTAGCACTCAAGAACCTAAAATTGTCCAACATATTACCAAATTAGTCGTTTAAAATGAGACTAAACCAAACTACATCGAGATAGAAAAACACCCAAAATCTTACCTTCAGCGAAGCAACGGTAATTTCTCACTGCTAGAGTACCGATTAGTAGCCCCTAAATCCTTGATTTTCTCCTAATCAAAGAACGAACCGTATTAATCCATCGATTCATTTAATTAAAATGAAAATTGCACCTACCAAACTTACCTATAATGCACGAGAGGCATTACAGTAACGAGACGCAGAAAAACGATAGTATGAAACAGGCAAAAAATCGTAATTGACAACAAGAAGGGGGAAAATTCGGCAGATGCAAAAAGAAAAGAGAAAGAAGGGGTGGAAGAGAAGATGGTCAATTTTTTTCTAAAGAGAAAATTTGGGAAAACTAATTTACTCAAACCGCACAACCTACACTATCTCAACCACCACTGTTCAGATTTTCACTACAACTCAAACTCTCAGCCACCAAACTTAGCAAAAATAATCTCCTTTGCTCACCAGGATTCGAACACAGGACCTTCAGCAACCTAACACTCCACTTAACCACCAAACCAACAGGCCCATTCTGATATCAACAAGCAAACAAATAAATATAAGCCTACTCATAAAGGGTCAAGCTTAATTCAGAAAAATTTCAAAATTTTGCCAATGCAAGGCTTGAACTCAGGACCTCACACACACACCCAGAACACTTAACCACTAAAGTAGACATACGTTTGTGTCACATTTTAGAAGAAACAGAAATATAAAACTTGGGGCGTTACAGTTCTATTCAATAAACTAGTTATTAACCTAGTAGGATCTCTTCATCTTCCACTAAACTAATGAGTCAAAAAGAACTGCGTATCTCTCAGCCACATAATCTAGACCGGATTGGGGTAAGGTGTTCACGGATAGGCAATACCAATTTTAGGTTCATTCCCACCTAGATGACTTCCTAGGGTAGTTAGGCCTAGTGGTTCTAAGTTCTTCCTATCCCAACCAGCTGATCTGCTAATAAACCCTACATAGAAGTTAATTACTCCCATGCCTACTAGCTAATATCCTATAAAAGGATTAGTTCCTCATGGATCTAATAAATGTTATAAATTGGATTGAAAAATAAACATAAGTACTAGACCAAGAAAAAAATTTAAGAAGAATCCTGTTATGTATTGATGATTGCAAGAATAGAAATCCATAAAAAGTTTATGAATCCACAAATTGAGTTCCACGATGAATGAAAATAAAAGCTAGAATAAAATTACAAATAAAAATAATCAAAGTACAAAATAATTAGAAAGAAACTAAAAGTAAAACTAAATAAAAGTCGTAACCTAAAACTTGAATAAAAATTATTTATGAAGTGTTTATAGCCATCTTTTTATAGGCTTAGGGTTGGTCATCGTCCATCAACCAAATATCAAGTATACGAGACCTAAAAATGACTTTGCAAGTAGCCAGTGATCAATTTGAATCAAAACAGAAAACTTAGAAAATTTGAAAATAGGGGTCACATGGCTGTTTGGCCAGGTTGTGTGACAAAGCCTAAGGCATGTGCCCAGGGGCATAGCTGCGTGACCAACATTGTGATAGATCATGTAACTTTCGAAATAGGGTCACACGACTATGTCTCAACCCGTGTGTCAGCTCATGTTTGCTTTGAAGTTGGGTCACACAGTCGTGTCACATGTCGTGTTCCAGACTGTGTAACATTTGAAATACCCTCACACAGCTGTGTCGCAGGCCATGTATCGGGCCATGTGGAACCTGCACCTAAAATCAAATTTACGCACTACCATTTGGTGCGACCGTGTGTGGCATATGGTCGTGTGACAGCCCGTGTCTCAAGTCGTGTGTAGTTATCTAACATCATTTTCAAGCCAAACTTTCAACCCTATCTTTGACACCAAGCCAAACCATTTACCAACACATTAACCACCCAAAATCACATATAAAGACATCTAAAGCTTGTCAAAATACAACACCTAAAGCACAACCAATGTGCCCTTATTGGTGCCACAATTAAAAACCATTCAACCAAACAACATAATTATGAAATAAGCTTTCTCTTTAGTTAGTCATTCATGCCTAAAACCATAAATCAAAAATTGACCAAAGTTATGGTCATTCACCACCAAGTTACCATTTCAATGCATCACTGCATAATATATATAGCATTAAGGATAAACCTAACCAAACTAACACAAGTCTACATTCAACATCAACCACATTAACAAGATATAACAAGTTAACTTAACACTTTACAAACAACAACTTTACACCTATAAACATGTCATATCCCAAAATGATAAACAAAAACTATTAACAAGGGCTGGATAGTGTGAGCTTTAAATCGATCCATCTGGTCAGTCCGCAAAATGATAACTACAAAAGAAAATACAATCAAACAAGTAAGATTAGGAAGCTTAATAAGTCCCTACTCTAAACATCGTTTAACTTACCTTAATCAAGATAAATAAACAAGATGATAATTTATAAATCCTATAACCAAATACAAGTTCACACCACATTAGTATTTATTCATTTATATATAACATAATAACACCTTCTCAAAAGACCTAACCAATACCATCAACATAATTTCCTTAATGTAATCATCTACATATATAAACAAGACATTTATTATAACATTTTCACTTAATAACACCATATATATGCAATAGAAATAAGGAAGTAGATAAGTTGTAAATCAATTAACACATAGCCCAATGAACTATAGTAACTTGACACGAATAATCGGGTAACTTATCCACACCAAAGGCATCATATATGCATAACAGAGGCACCAAAGTGCAATCTCGTGCAAGCGCGCATACTAACCCTCTTGGCATGTGAATTGTATCCTAATCGATTACTACGTTCAAACATGCACTTAACAGAATTCTTAACAATTTAAATCCAAGGCACTTCCACAATATCCATACACATCCTATAAATAAACTACATTCATTTAAATATCAACTAACCATATTATTCACTAACTATCAAATAATCAATTCTCACCTATACTTAATTGTAGACATTTCATAACTTCAAATTAATATCATAATTCCATCCGGATACAATTTAAACAAATCATAATATCACCATTTATAAATATATAAATATAATTATCTATACTATGAACTTACCTACTAACTGCTATTGGTTTCCTTGTAGGGACTACTCCGCAATTTTTGTCCTTCCTACTGTTATTATCTTTTTGACTCAGTTCTTGATCTATATAGTAAATAAATTCAATTATTACATTCACATGCATTAAAAACTTTATTCAATGCATGAGACCCTTAATCTGCATGTTTTTACCATTTCCCCAAACCTTTACATTTTATTCAATTTAGTCTTTTAAACCAAAACTATTCAAAACTTCACAATTCACCCCCAACAATTAAAATTGATTATACCAGCAGCTTCAAATAGTTTCTAGACACTTAATTAACTACAAAATTTCATGTTAAAATTTAATTATTTATATATTAGTTCTTAAACTTAAAACTAAAAAAATTCCTTTACAAAATAGTTCTAATCACTAACAAAACTTATAAATCTATCATAAAACTTCATAAACATCTTCAACTCAACCATGGCATATCCCAAATGGCATATCCCAAAAATTATGACAGTTTTACAAATTAGCCCTCTAATTAGCTAAATTATAATACAACGATATCAAAAACATAGAAATTGCTAAAAACAAAATGAAAATTCAATCACATGCAAGGCTTGAAAAATGACCGAATGCTTAAGGTTATTGTCCCATGGAGTTTAGGTGGTTTGGAGAAGATGGTAAGAATAGAATATTTCTTTTCTTTTTACTTATTTTATGTTTTAACACTTTTAAATTTTTAATTAACAAAATTAACACATACTTAAGGCAAAAACAAGCATTGACTGACCATAATGATTCTGTAACACCCCTTAGGTTTTGAGCATGGGAACAGTTAGGAGACTGCACATAAATATTTAGTTGTGCAAGAAAGCAACATAAATATCTATCTGCTTCAGTGGTTAAGTGTTCTGGGAAGCGTCTAAGAAGTCTTGGGTTCAAGCTGTAGCTTGGGCAAAAATTTTGTTTTTATTACGTAAACCCCTAGCTTTGGGCCAATAGGCTTATAATTAAATATGGGTAAACCATGACACAAAAAGGGTCTGTTAGTCTAGTGGTAAATGGTGTATGGAGTGCTCCTGGGGTCTGAGGTTCAAGTCGTGGCAATGTAAGGGAGTATTTATTTTGCTGCCTAAGCCGTGTAGGTAGTAGAGTTGGACCAAAACACTGCTGACTGGAGTTTGAATTGGTCATGGAAAGGTTAGGGAGTGGATCATGGGATTTGATAGGAGGTTGGAGAGATTGTAGGAGGATATTGTGGGATTTTGGATGGGTGTGAAGAGTTGGTGCCGCATTGGTATTCTGACCATTTAGAATTCGGCTTTGTTGGAATTATTTCTCATTTCGGCCATTAGAGAGCATTTTTGCAGGTTTTGTGAACTTTCTGAATACTCCCTTCTCTTTTTCGGCTCCTATTTTACTTTCGGGGTCTTTTCTTGTTTTTGGGTAGTCGAATTGTGTTTTCACCATTCAGGTAATTCGTAGGTTGGCTTTTTTTGCTTGTGTCGATTAGGCAATTCTCTTTTTCTCCAATCAGTTTTCCATTTAATTAAGTATTTTCTTCCTCACCTCTCTTCCAGCCTTGCCGAATACTCTCCCCCTCTTTTATTTTGCTCGGTTCCTTTCCCTCTTTGCCAATTCTTGTCTCCTATTTCTTTCTTGTTGAGCCCCTGTTGATTTATGGAACTTCTCAAGGAGTAGGGAATTTTACTTTGATATTGAAGCGACTGACATCTGTCTCTTGTCATTTGATTGAATGTAACTCTGTTGGTAGATGTTATGTTCAACTGGGGGTTCTTTGGCTTGCATTCCTTAGGGTTGGCCGAATACTTCTTTGCCCTACTTTTGGGTTTTTGTTTCTATAAATTAGTATATGTTGATTCAAGTTATGTGTGTAAGCGATTTTAGTTAATGGATTTTGCTGGTAGTGCAGTTTTTCAACAAGGGGCGTGTGAGTAGCCTTAGGCAGCAGTCTGAGTGGGCTAAGCCACTTTCGTTCAATCAAAGTAAGTATAGTGAGTATTTTGATATAACTGTAAGGGGAGGTGTTAGTCCTTTGGGTCAATTGATTAATGGAAAGTATTGATTGAATGTATGTTTTGGGAGCCCTTGGATTTCTCACACGTTTTCATAAACAGGTGTGTATTCACACTGTCTTAACTGTAAATCGACAAAAGCCAAAAAGCCAGAAAATACGACGTTTGATGCCACATAGGTGTGCGATCGCTCGTGTGGTAATCTAAGACCACGAAACATGGGCGTTTGACCGTAAAGGCCACCATTAGCAACCTCATAGGCTTAGGCCGTTTTGGCCTATGTTGGGCCAAAATGGGCCGTGTGGGCCGAACGGGCTTGTGAGCCCTAAACGGGTAAACCACACAGATGTGTGTGAGATATTAGACTTGGCTGTGTCGTTCACATGGCCAAGGTCATTTCTAGGCTTCGTGGGCCATATAGACGTGTGGGCTCACATGGGCCGCATAATGGGCCTTGGGCCATTTTCACTGTTTATACTAATGGGTCAATAAGTATACCCTTATTAAGTAACATGACTGTTATACCCCTATATGGTAAAATGACCGATATACCCCTATAAGATAAAATGACCAATATACCCTTATTAGGTAAAATGACTGTTATACCCTTATAAGGTAAAATGATCGATATACCCCTATAATATAAAATGACCAATATACCCTTATTAGGTAAAATGACTGTTATACCCCTATAGGGTAAAATGACCGATATACCCCTATAAGGTAAAATGATTGATATACCCTTATTAGGTAAAATGGTTGTTATACCCCTATAGGGTAAAATGACCGATATACCCCTATAAGGTAAAATAATCAATATACCCTTATTAGGTACAATGACCGATATACCCTATAGGATAAAATGATCGATATACCCCTATAAGTAAAATGACTGATATACTCTTATTAGGTAAAATGACTGTTAGACCCCTATAGGGTTAAATGACCGATATACCCCTATAAGGTAAAATGATCGATATACCCTTATTAGGTAAAATGACTATTATACCCCTATAAGTTAAAATGATTGGTATACCCCTTTAAGGTAAAATGACCAATATACCCTTATTGGGTAGAATGATTGTTATGCCCCTATAAGGTAAAAATGACTGTTATACCCCTATGAGGTAAAAATGATTGATTTGCTCTATGATATGTATGATTGTAATTGAGCATGACATTCTGCATACACGTATGATATTATGTCACGACATATTGCATGGGAATGGGTTGTTATATTTGGAGAAAGTGTACTGTACTGATAAGGTCGCACGGGTCTCCCAAGAGGACTGAGGACCTACTGATGGCTTTGTGTCGTTCATATTATTGATAAGGTCGCACGGGTCACCCAAGACGACTGTGGACCTACTGATGGCTTTGTGCCATTCATATTACCGATAAGGACGCACGAGTCGCCCAAGACGATTGTGGACCTACTAAGGGCTTTATGCCGTTTATATTACTGTCAGTTTTGCTACAATATTGTTTAGTGCCGCAACCAGTGCTAATCTTGGTGTGTCTGGCTGGGTGGGTCGATTTTATCCCCACATGGTGTGATTAGCAGGACGGAATGGTGTGTCTGGCTGGATTGGATGGGATTTCTGATTTTATTATTGCACTACTACTATTACTGTAATGGGCTAAGGTCCACATTGATACTATCACCGTAATGGGCTCGGCCTGGACTATTACTGCATACTTTATGATTGACTGTTTGCTAAGGGATTACACACTGACTTTTAGTAAACTCACCCTTTTCTTTATCTGTACAGGTAGTCCCCATCCTTAGATGGATTGGTGCTGCGAAGGATTCGGAGATGGCCACACTACTGCTCCTGCTTCATATTTGACTTTTATTTACTTGTAAATTTCAATTTGGGTATTGATTTTTGTAATAAAGCCTCTTTAAAGTTTTAACTTTAATTTTGAGATTTTTACTTGTTTTGATATAAACTGCTAGATATAGGAAAAAGACGGGTTTTTCAAAAGATAACTATTTTTCAATAACACCACGTTTACGCAACTTATTTTAAAAGCTTTCGCAAAAAAACATAGTTTAAAGTATATTAACAATCCAATATAATCAACAAATTTTTCATTAATATCACAAAGAGGTCTAAACGGGTTTTCAATAAGAACATGTTTTCGAAAAGCACTTTAATATGACACTGCCAAATTCGGCCATAACGTCTAGGCTGGGTTTGGGGTGTTACAGATTCATTATTGGCTAATTTCCATATATGTCCACCTACTTCCACTAATTAAACCATTTAATCAGTGAAATTCAATAGAGACTAAGTTTTACATATTTTACAATTTAGTCTTTTTTAATTAATTAACTATTTAAACGTTAAGATTCCTTAACAAAAATTTAATACGACTCTAATGTAACTCTATAAACATTTATTAAATAAAAATACAAACTTACTAGTTAGAATTGTGGTCCCAAAACCACCATTTTTGACACCATTGAAAAATGGGATGTTACAGGTCATGCTTGCCAGAATGTAGCAATAAGTTATCTCATTATTCTCATCCGGACGTTTTCTAGCCTCAGCTTGACGATGTGATATCCCGAGACTTAGAAAGTTTGGAAAATTGCTTGTTTGAAGGATTATCTTGAGTAGGTCCAAAGGATGGTGGAAACTGTGACTCGAAGCACTTGAATGTTTTACAGAATCGAAGTTATAAAGGAACTCGGCCCTCGTAAATTTGACAAACACTCAAATATTGGTTTGGTAGAAGTCCCCACACCCTAGGATAGGTTATGCGATGATAAGACAAAGGGTGAATGCCGCAAACTTGTAAGAGTTTGATAAGTTCATAAGTTCGGTTAAGAATTGAGAGAAAAACAAATCTCATGAAAATATATTTTGATTAATAATGTTCTTCAACCTTACAAATGACCAATTACAAGTCTTATATAGGCTCTAAGATGGCCATTCAAATTCGACAACAAAAGTATTCACACTAGCCTTAAACACATTCACACATAATAAATTAAATTTGGTTCTTGAACATGAAAAATTCATGCATCAACCGAATAGACACTTCTTTCCCCCTTGGTGCGTGCATGAATCCTTAGCTAGGAAGTATTCTTAAATTCAAGAATCAATAGCATTTTAATTCTCCTTCAATCCCCTTAGCCAAATGTCTTCTTGCATAGGACATGCATCCCCATAATTGATACATTTAGTGTATCTTGGGATGATGAATAGGCAACATGAATCTTAGGAATTCATCTCCCAATTTTTGGTGCATATTATGCTGGTTCATACGCTGAAATTAATGTGATTAACTCCTTAAATATTGTACATGAATCCTTTCATGCATGAAGAGAACGATCACCCACATTCTTCCCTCCCTTTGCCACTGTCCATGCACCTTCTTTAATGCCAAGAATTCTTCATCTTTAAGGAATACACATGACATGAATTTGAGCATCCATGTGATCGGTCACAATACACCTCTATTGAAGCTAGTTCTTGAATATTCTAGAAGCTTCTTGTGTGTATACATTTAGTTAGTTGAAGGGTCACTTTTGGGACACCAATCAGTCACCTATAACTAATATAAATAAGCATCAAGCCTTTGCAACAAATCATCCCATAATTCAGCTAAGACATACTAAACACTAGGCTTAGTCTCCTCATGCTTAAATATGTATATATTCATGTCATCTCTTGAACAAACATACACACATCACACACTTATGAAAAAAAGACAAAAAATTGTATGTGACAATTGGCACTCACATGAATAACATAACAAGCAATAAAAACGACAACTAGCCAACTAAATAAACCAACAACTAACTTAAATACAAACTACCATCAATGAAACAAAATTTAAGACATATTAAAATGGCTATAATTAAAAGCTACGTAATTATTATAAATTAGCATGCATGAGTCAACGCCCACATGCAAAATGTTACATGGTTTGAACGTTTCATTTTGCCTTAGGACCTTCGAGCTTGGGCTAATCTTGATTTTTTCTTATCGAGTCACATGATATGACCAGAATCACATCACTTGTGTGGCCTAAGGGCATTTAGTATCAATGAATGATTTGAGTTTCTCACTACTTAGGACAATCATGAGGTTCCCTTTCCTTTCTTTATAGTTATTTCCATTAAATTTGTTCTCAGTGAGTATTTTTAATAAGGGAGTAGGTGTCATTTTTGAACTAAAAATAAAATATCGATTTATTAATATATTTGTATTAAGCAAATATTTTGAAAACGTTTTGTAACTTACGATATGCATTAAGATGATGCATGCATATTACATTAAACCTTAAAAACATTTGTAAATCATTGCAACAATAATTCCTACACCCATTAAATTAAGTCACCTTGGGGAAATCTTAACCAACTAGTAAGAACATGGATTTCCATCCAATTAGTACATGAACCAATTCCTTAAGCATTCACACGTACTAATAATCTCCTCATGTTTGTCTATCATTTTAACTTAATCATAGCTTCTTGGGAAGTTACTTAACTAGAATGATCTTGAGTGTATAACCATTAACTCAACACCTATCACATCATGTACCACAAATAAGTCATCTTGGGACAATCTTACCAAGGTACATTGTAACAGCTCGAATTTGGGCTTAGTCAGAATAGTGATTTCAAAATCACTAACTCGAGGTTAGAGAAATTATTTCTAATATTATTTTATGTGTTATAGCATTTTTATAAGGGTGCATGAAAATTTTGGTAAATTAATTTTAGCGTTTGGGAGCTTAATTGCGAAAAAAGACTAAATCGCATAAAGGGAAAAAGTTGTGAATTATTAGAAAAAGGTGTCAAACAGCTATGAATAATAATGTGGGGGGTCTTTAATTGACAATTAGGCCATTCTAGAGTGATGGCCTACCATGAGAAAAGAAATAAGGAAAAGTCAAAGGTTAGGTAATATTTTGGTGACTTAATTGATAAAATAAAGGCCTAATAGACTAGCTAGGATTTTTCCTCATTTATTCATCCCTTCCACAGAAAATATCAGCCATTGTTGGGTTTTGGAAGCTTAAAAATTTCAGCCACTTATTTCTCCTACAAGTAAGTGATTCCAATGGCCTTTCTTGATGATTTTTATATTTTTGGGACCCTTGTAACATTAGCTATCTATTGAGGGGGCTATTTTGAAAAATGATAGAAAGTCTAGGGTTTTTCCATGAAATTTTTCATGTAGTTTTCTAAAATTTTATAAAAGAAAATGAATCATAGTTGTTAAATAAACAACTTTTGTGAAAGGGTGTTCATGGAAAACACCTAAAATGGACTCAATTGTAAGAGTTATAAATTATGTTGTAAATGCATGAAATAATGGATATTATGGGCTGCCATAAAAGTGAAAAGAATTTGGTTAGGCTTGGGTAATAAGGAAATTCGATAAAAATCAATTTCCGAGCCAAGGGGTAAAATAGTCATTTTGCTAAAACCTAGGGGCAAAATGGTCATTTTGCCAAATTATGAATTTTTAATTGTCTAGATTAGTATAGTGATTGAATTAGTAAATTTTTATTCACTTTAGATCAAGAAGTACAAAACTCGAACCTAGACCGGGGGAAGGCCAAGCAAACAGACTAAATTGAAAATTGTTCACATTTTGTTTATCGAGGTAAGTTGTAGGTAAATAATAAAATTTTTCTATAATTATGCATGAGTTATTGATTGCGCATAAAATGATTAATCGTAAATATGAATAATGCATGAGAGCACTTATTTAGCTTGAATTGATTAATTATGATTTTGAGTAATGAAATGATGAGAATCTAAGTGATAGAGGCCGGTTGAACCTTAAGAATAGACTGGATATTCATCCCATGATACTAGGGCCGATACGAGTGCTAGTGTAAGACCATGTCTGGGACATGGCATCAACGTTGATACGAGTGCTAGTGTAAGACCATGTCTGGGACATGGCATCATCCTTGATATATGAGAGTCAGTGTAAGACCATGTCTGGGACATGGCATCGACTTGACATGTGAGCTAGTGTAAGTGATAAACGATAAATTATACATATTTTTACCTCATGTTTAGCCTATATTTTGGATGACTTTCATTAGATTTGTGAGAATTGGTGCTCTTAACCCTTCTATTTCATGTTGTACACTCAGGAGAGCATAGGGAAGAGAAAAGAACAAGAAACGGGCCAAAAACGGAGAAAATGGGCCAAAGTGAGAAAACGACACGGCCCAAGGAGTCACCACACGGCCGTGCCACATAACGTCCAACACGACCTAGCCCTGACAAGCACAGCCAGGCCACACGATCGTGCCACCTTCAATAGGCCCACACACGGCCTCTTGTCGATCCACACGGGAGTGGCACACGGGCGTGTCCCTGTCGTGAGGAAGTGGAATTTCACTCGGATTTGAATACTTAGAGGCTAGGAAAAGGCATCCCAAAGCTCTATATAAAGACCCTGGGAGGCAACTCTAAGGGTGTACTCTTTTCTCCTAAAAGGAGCGCCTTCTCTCTGTCAACACAGAGAGTGAAAGCAAGGAATTACTCCAAGGAAAGCCGATTGATTCATCCAAGAAGCCGGAATTGTACATCAAGACAAAGGATCTCCCTAAATTCCTTCAGGGGTTTTTGGGTTCTTTATGTTTTGTTATCTTATTTCTTCTGAGATGTTTTCTTTATTAATTATGAACTAAATCCTCCAAATACTTGAGGACGATGAAACCTAAGACAGATCTTGTTATTATTTTATCTTGAGTTATATGATAAATACTTGAATTGTTCTTAATTATGTGTTCTTAATTCTTGTTTTAATAATCCTAGGTATTAATTCAAGAAACTGATGTGCTTAGCCAGAGGAGCAAAAGTCCCTGTTTTAAGAGTAGATCTAGCATAATTAAGCGGAGTTGCATGCAACCCTAGACATAGGGTGACATAAATCTGCCGAATTAGAGTCAAACCTAATAGGGGGATCCATAGATCAAATTAATGCAACCTAGGGGTGTTAACTAGAAAGAGACTTTAGTTAAACAACCCTAGGATTAGTTGTTCTTATCCTCGACGGAGGTATTAACATAGGTTAGGGATCTCTACGGATCAAGTCAAGTGAATAAATCGTCTAGCTCAAGAATTGATAACAAGTGAAGTCTAGGTGGATTCTCCCTTGACTATTGCCCATATCAATCAGCTTTTCCCGAAAGTTTTCCCCAATTTACTTTTGTGCATTCTTAGTTTAGTGTTAGAATCAGTTTCATGCAAACCCTTTTTATTTTTAGGTTAGATAATAGAAAGGAAGTAAGTATTAGTACTTTTGGTTCCCTTGGGTACGATAACTCGGTCTTGCCGCTAAACTATACTACTGTTTGATAGGTGCACTTGCCTTAAAATTATGATATTAGTTAGTTTTTTGTGTGATCAATTTTTATAAATTTTATTACTACATATCACGCGATATCAAGTTTTTGGCGCCGTTCCAAAGAACTAAAATATTAAGAAAACTCAATTTCTATTACTTTAGCCATTACTATATTTATTTATTTATTTATTTTCGATTTTTATTTATTGTTTTATCTTTAATTTTTAATTTTCTTTGCTTTTTCCTTCTAGGTATTTCTAGTTTATGACTAGAAACAACCCAGCAGGACCATTGCTTTTTGACGAAGATTTGGAAGCGACAGTTCATAGAACTCGCAGAGAGATTAGACGAAGCCTATATTATCCAGAACAAGAATCAGAACCTATTGAAGAGATGGACGCAAATCAAAACATTCAACCACCTCTAGCATTACCTGCAGAACCAGATGAAGCTCCTCGTACTATGTATGATTATGCTAAACCTAGTTTGGCTGGTGCCCAATCTAGTGTTATTAGACCTACTATTACTACTAATAATTTTAAGTTAAAACCTAACACTATTCAGATGATACAGCAATTGGTGCAGTTTGATGGTTTACAGGATAAAGATCCAAATTCACACATAGCCAACTTTTTGGAACTTTGTGATACTTTTAAAATTAATGGCGTTTCTAATTATGCCATTCGTCTAAGGCTATTTCCATTCTCTTTGAGAAATAAAGCCAACCAGTGGTTAAATCCTTTACCACGAGGCTCAATCACTACATGGGAATAGATGACAGAAAAACTTTTACTTAAATATTTTCCTCCAGCTAAAACAACTAAATTACGAAACGATATCTCTTCTTTTGTGCAGATGGATTTAGAAACACTTTATGATGCCTGGGAGAGATACAAAGATTTGTTGAAAAGGTGTCCGCACCATAGGTTACCTTTGTGGCTACAAGTTCAAACCTTCCACAACAGTTTGAACCCATCAACAAGGCAAATGATCGATGCAGCCGCAGGAGGAACAATCAACAACAAAATGCCAGAAGCAGCTTATGAGTTTATAGAAGAGATGTCACTGAATAACTATCAGTGGCAAGTCATGAGGACAAAGCCGGCAAAAGCCGCAAGAGTTTATAATATTGATGATGTCACTATGCTTACTAACCAAGTAGAACTTTTAAATAAAAAGTTTAATAATTTTGTTGGTTCTGTGCAGGCACAGCCAGTGATGCAGTGTGACAGGACTCATGGGAATATGTTTACTCCAGACTGTTCATCTTTCGAACATGGCACAGAAACGGAGCAAGCCAACTATATGGGTAACAGTTTTAGATCTCAAAATAATCCTTATAGTAATAGATACAATGCAGGTTGGAGAAATCACCCCAATTTTTCATGGGGGGACAAGGAAATCAAAGACAACAGCCCCCACCAGGATTTTAGCAGCCATCACCACAATAGGAGAAAAAGCCAAATCTTGAAGAGATGTTCACCAAATTCATGGCCATGTCAGAAACCCATTTTCAAAACACTGAGACAGCATTAAAGAACCAGCAAGCATCAATTAAAGGACTTGAGAATCAAATCGGTCAACTCGCAAAGTTAATATTAGAAAGACCTCAAGATGGACTACCAAGCAACATTGAGACCAACCCTAAGAGCAACTTCATGCCATGAACACAATAGATGAGGAGGCATTAACCAAAGAAGACCTAAAGTTATGCAAGGAGCCAGAGGTGAGTAAAAGTAAAGTAGAGGTAAGTAATAACAAGCTCGACGTCAAAGAACACAAGCCTCATATCCCATTCCCAAAAGCGCTAAAGAAAGACCGCACAGATGAGCAATTTGCTAAGTTTCTTAAACTTTTAAGGAAATTACATATTAACTTACCATTTGTTGAAGCAATTTTGCAGATGCCAAACGCTGTTAAATTCTTAAGAGAACTCTTGACAAACAAGCGAAAGCTAGATGAGAAACCTTATGTGGAACTAAATGCAGTATGCTCAGCTATTCTACAGAATAAATTGCCAACCAAACTAAAAGATCCAGGGAGTTTTACTATTCCTTGTCTACTTGGTAACCTAGAGGCCAAAAATGCTCTAGCTGATTTAGGGGCTAGTATAAATGTTATGCCGTATAAATTGTTCAAACAACTAGGTCTAAGAAACCCTAAGAAAACCAAGATGAGCATTCAACTAGCTGACAAAACTATTAGGGCACCTAAGGGAATAATTGAAGATGTGCTCGTCAAAATTGATAAATTTATATTCCCAGTTGACTTTGTTGTTTTAGACATTGAGAAGGATAGCAATGTACCCTTAATTCTAGGGTGACCCTTTTTAGCAACTGCTAGAACAATAATTGATTTAGGAACAGGTGAGCTTACACTACGTGTAGGTGATGACAAAGTTACTTTACAAGCTCGAAACTCGATTAAGACTGTTGATAACAATATAGTCACGAGTCCTTGTAAAAACACTGAACTCACCACCCAACCTTCTGTGTAGGATACACTCCACATAAAGGCAACCCAATCACAGACAAGTCCATCCAAGGGAGATGCACCTGAAAAGCGAATGCTTCAGATCGAGGAACTAGATGAGTGGCTGAACTATCATGAAAAGCCCAAAGTATGCCTTACCAACCCAGAGCATCACCAAGACGACCCTCAGGTAAAAACGTATCAAATCAAGGTAGGGGATAAGGTAATCTTAGGGGAAGACGACCCTCGAATCTTGAATTCGAAAGAACATACAAGTGACATACCCTACTTCACGGTAATGAAAATCTTCCCCTATGGTACAGTAGAGGTAAAACATCAGTCACTTGGCACTTTCAAGGTAAACCACAGTCGACTCAAATCCTACGTTGATAAGAAAATTGTATGTAGGATAGAAGAGTATCAACTCTTCAAGCAACCGTGAACGAACAAGCTTAAGAAAAGTTGAGCTTAGACTATAAACAAGCACTTCTCGGAAGGCAACCTGAGCACTGACTTAGTAAATTCTTTTATTTTAGTTTTCTAATACAACAACTAACCCTTTTGAATGCAGGATTTTCAGGCCACACGGGCACGCCCACAGGCATGCCCAAGGCCGTGTGGACACTATGAGCAGAGACACAGCCGTGCAATATGGCCATGTATAAGAAGGGTAAAAATTTTTTCCTAAGACACGGGCATACACAATTTGCCACGGCCGTGCGATGTGGCCGTGGCCAAACCTGCCAACTCAAACACGGGCTTCGACAACTTACCATGGTCGTGCGATATGGCCGTGGCTGAAACTGCCAATTTCAACACGGGCGTGCGACACGCCCGTGCCTAACAGCCGTGTGCCTAATTCTCTATTAAATTTTATTTTATTTTATTTTATTTTATTTTATTTTATTTTATTTTATTTTATTTTATTTTATTTTATTTTTATTCTCTTCACCTTATATTTTTCCTTTTATTTTACACTTCCCTTCTTATCAAGTAAGACTTAAATTCCTCACACAGTTGTGATTCAAGTTACCCAGGATCATGAACTTCAAGTAGTCATCTCTCCAATCCAGCTTTCACTACTTTCAAGGAATTCATCCAAAAATTCAGGGAGTTTCAATTCTCTCCCTATCTTATGATATTATGCTCCTATTGCTACTAATGTTATCTTTGTACATTGAGGGTAATGTACATCTTAAGTGTGGGGGGGAAACTTACTTTCAGTCATGGCATTTTCTTTGAAACCCCTGAAAATTCTTTTAAAACTTATATTTTGCATTGTTCTCAAAATTTCAAATTCTCATTTTCACTTTCTGCATTATCTTCAATCTCCTATTAGGAATTAATTCTAATTAATTTATGATGTTTATTGATGTGTTGAGAATTAAGAGATAAGTGTTTATGCTTTAATTATTCAAACTGTAAAACATTAGGGAATCAAGCGTGATAAGTTGAAATTTTTGAGAATTTAATTTTTTTTCATAGGTTACTTTCCCTAATTTTAAATATTATCTTGAGATTTGAAATTCACAGGATTGACATCAAAAGCCATAATTCTGGTGAGATTTTTGAGCCTTTTGAGCATACATTCTTTCGTGCTCACTTTTATTATTGCTTTGAGTGAGTCAATACTGAATTGTTATTGTAGAACTTGCTTTGATTATACATGTCAAGACCACATCATTGATTTGATATACCGAGATGATAAAGGCACCTAGGATTTAACCCACTTACTCCACAAAAGCCTACCTCCATAAATTAACCCCTAGTGAACCCCATTGAGCTTAACAACATATTCTTTGACTTACCTTTAATTATTAACCCATAACCTATTTTTGTTGAATCCCATTCAATTATTTTGATCCCTATTTTTGTCGAGATTCGAGTTGAATTATTATCTAGCTTTATTCTCTTTTCCAGATTGTAAAGTTGTAAATATTCAATGTTGTAGCCCAATTTTGCAAACCAAACAGAAACAAAACAGAAACCAAAATTAAACCAAATTAATGTCCATTTACAATTCTTTTTTTTTTCTTTCTTTGAACCCAATTACAAACCCAAAATTAAAACCCGTTACAAGCCCTACCCGTGACCCATTACAGAGACCCGATTTCCCTAAACCTAACCCGATTACAACCCAACCCAACAAGAAACAACCCAACAGCAGCCCAAAACCCTAGCCACACTGACCTAACCCCCATTTTCTACCCTAGCCGCCCCACTTGGCCACTTGCCTCTGACTCAGCACCTGCCCTCTGTTCCACCGCCCCAGTCATATCATTCTGCTCTCAGCACCGCCTAAATCCCTGTAAAGAATTAAACGAGACAGGACAAAAAGCAGAAAATAGAGAAGCAATTTGTAAAAGTAGAGGCTATATAAGCCGATTAAGAGCAGATTGTAAAGGGTTCGATTTTGAGATACAAAATAGAGAGAAAACAAATCTAAATAATAGTATATTGAATGTAAAGGCAAGAATATTCAAAGCAAAACAAAACAGCAGTACTTTGGCAATATCCAGCGAAGGGAATACCCCCAAAATCATCAATAAAGAGACCAATATCGAAGGTAATACCAGATTTCCTTCTCTGTTTTTCGTATTTTTGACACTTACAATATTTGAATACAAGTATATACTTTAAATAACTAAAAATAAATATAAAAAAAGGGGAAAAAAATAAAAAATTACCTTTTTCCGGCCACCGGAACGGTGGCCGGAGCGGCGACGAACGGCGGCCGACGATAGGCCGGTGACCGGCCGGCGACCGGTCCGGCGACTGGATCTCTCCGCGGTCCCCCTCCTCTTTCCCTCTTTCCCTCTTTCCTTCCTCCTTCCCTCCTTCTTTTCCCTCTCCCTCTCCCTTTCTTTTTTTCTTCTTTTTTCTTCCCCCGGGTGACAAATAAGCAAAAAACAAAAAAGGGGGCCTTTTATACTAACCGACCTGGGTCGGGTCGACCCGACCCAAACCTCCTAGGATCCGCGTGCTCTGACGTCAGGAGGGCTTATTGCACGATCGGTCCTTCCGCTTTCTTCGTAATCTGCAATCAGGTCCCATCCCCTTTGCAATTTGGCCCTCTAATTTGCCTGGTTTTGCGATTTGATCCTCTTTGCTACGATACCGTTTTGTATAGGCGGGTAAATTGTTGTTTTGGTCCCCTTAAGCTTAACCCGCGTTTAAATAGGCCCCATTTGCATGTTTATGTTTTAAAATCTGGCCCAAATATTTGCCTCCATTTTCAATCTAGTCCGTCCTAATACAAACCGTTTTAAACACACGGGAAATTTGCACTCCTGGTCCCTGTATGTTTTCTCCGTGTTCGCATAAACCCTCCTCCCTCAGTTTTTATTCAAAATTCGCCCCAAAAGTTTCTTTTCAATTCAATTTTGTCCTTTTATTTCCTTTTAGCGTTATTTTTTTTAAATCTTAACATTACTATTATTATATTAATTATTATATTATTTTATATTTTACTATATATATATGTATTATCATTGCTGTATACAATACTATTTTTACTACTATTTTACTTACTTTCAAGTGTTAGCATTTTGGTTATTTTTATTAAACTTATTTTTAAATATTACAATTATTATTTTTATTAACATTATTATTATAATGTATATAATGTATTGTGTACTGTATATGTTGCGTTTTATATATTATATCATATATCTATATATATTATGTCTTTTAATATTATTATTATTATTCATGCCTATATGTATATATACATATATATTAATAGTTTGCTTTTAACAGTTATCATTTCCTATATGTATTATGTATATCCCAAATACTATGTTTTATATTCAGCATACACACTTTAATATTATTTATATATCATTTTATGTATATACTTTTCAATATTACTTTGTGTATATATTATATCTTCATGTAAATGCAATTTTCAATATTATGTCTTTATATTAATATTATATTCCTAGTTTAATATAGAGCTTTCATAAAGTTATTAATAGTTTTTAATACCATCATTCTACATACCCATGCATATACATAACAAATATTATTTCCAATAATTTTAAATATTATTATTTTTTGGTTAACACATACTTATGTATATATATATTCTTTTACATATAAACGTTAATACTACATTCGTAATTGTATTATTACTTTTAATACATAGGTACATACGTATTATTATACTACGTAAATATTCTTATTATGACTAATATATGTATTTTATCGTACATCACGTATATCCTCTTCATACTATATTTATATATATACTTCGTATCTATTTTGTATATTAATATATATATGTCATATTTATGTATATACTCTTTATTACTATTATTATCTTATGTTATTACTATTAATTAGTTTTTAATATGATATTACTATTATTTTATCATTAGTACTTTTTTCACGTTATATTTATACATATATGCTATTTTTTTTTCTTTTTTTTCATTTGTCACATCTTTAATATTTTGCATATTATATATATACTTTTAAGTCAATATTATTTATGTATATTTTTATTATATTACTTTCTATATTTGTATATTTTCAAATATTATCTTATGTACATACTCTCTTTTTATATTTCTAATATATATATCTTTTTTGTATAAACTTTTAACACTATTATCTATTTGATTATGCATGCATTGTTATATGTTTTATTCATCTCGTATCTTTTCACCTTATTCGTTATGTGTTTTTAATATAGTATATTAATTCACATTTTGATTTCTTCACCGATATTACCCATTCATAATCTTTTCATGATTTCATAAACAAGGCAATATACTGATTTTAACATTAAGCCGGTGATTTCATCGCTATGTTGGGTGAATCACGGATGGCTCGTGTTAAAAGCGGGATATCCTTCTCAAAAACAAAAAACCTAAAACGCTCGTATTTTGATCGGGTCACAACTAAATTTTAAATTGAACTTGTACTTTTGAAAATTAAGACAACGTGCATTTGAAAGATACCAATTTTGGGCGTCGCGGGGGTGCTAATACCTTCCCCGCGCGTAACTGACTCCTGAACCCTCTTTTTTCTCTGAATTTCAACGTAGACCTAAATTGAGCCTTTCTTTTACACAAAAACGAATTTCTCTGCCAGAAAGAGGTTTTATTAGGTGCCCGATCACACCTAAGAAAAAGGATCGGTGGCGACTCCTTTGCTTTCATAAAATTAAAATTCGTTTTCAAGATTTTAAATCGCCACAATTAGCGACCTAAGCTAAAAAATTTCCGTTGCTACATTCAATTTATTGTATTATATTTGAATTGTTCTTAAAAAAAATGTATGTATATTAAAGAAATTCAGCTGTAATCTGTATTAGTTCAATAGTTTTTTGCATATTTCTATTTTAAGGCTACCAAGGAGGAAATGATGTTATCATAAGAATTAGCTCTAAGAAATATGTTCTACTAATAGAGATTTTTCTAGCTAGATAATTTTTCAGTTCAATCTCGATTCTAACCTTCTTATGCAGCCTGTGACAACACCCCTAACCAAGCCCCATTTCAACTGTTAAAAGACCTTTTGATCGATGTATCATATCAAACTATAGTGGTGGAGATTTGATTTTCTTGCAAGCCTATGGTAATAACTTTTCAGGTTGACTAGAGAGTGCTAAATTTTGGAACCTAAACACCTTGAGTGGATAGAGTGCATCTATAGTGAGGATGTCATATCGTCTTAATTTTGATAGAAAGATAATTACTTAGAAGAAGGGAGAGAACTTATGTTTTAATGATAAAATCCTCAACTTAGAGTAATTGAATCTTTAATGTTCTTCTGATTGAATTTTCATTGTATGATTACCTGTGGAATGGTTTAAAACATTATTGATAAAAAATGTAAGTTGAGAGGAATGATTCTTAATTAGGGATTAAGATTTTGCTTGAGGACAAGCAAAGGCTTAAGTGTTGTGGTATTTGATAAACGATAAATTATACATATTTTTACCTCATGTTTAGCCTATATTTTGGATGAATTATATTAGATTTGTGAGAATTGGTGCTCTTAACCCTTCTACTTCATGTTGTATACTCAAGAGAGCATAGGGAAGAGAAAAGAATGAGAAACAGGCCAAAAACGTAGAAAATGGGCCAAAGTGAGAAAACAACAAGGCCCAATGAGTCACCACACGGCCGTGGCACACGGTCGTGCCACATAAGGTCCAACACAGCCCAGCCCTGGCCGTGCCACCCTCAACAGGCCCACACATGGCCTCTTGTCGATCTACACGAGCGTGGTACACGGGCGTGTCCTCGGATTTGGATACTTAGAGGCTAAGAAAGGCATCCCAAAGCTCTATATAAAGACCCTGGGCGGCAACTCTAAGGGTGAACTCTTTTCTCCTAAAAGGAGCGCCTTCTCTCTGTCAACACAAAAAGTGAAAGCAAGGAATTACTCCAAGGAAAGCCGATTGATTCATCCCAGAAGCAGGAATTCTACATCAAGACAAAGGATCTTCCTAAATTCCTTCAGGGGTTTTTGGGTTCTTTATGTTTTGTTATCTTATTTCTTCTAAGATGTTTTCTTTATTAATTATGAACTAAATTCCCCAAATACTTGAGGACGATGAAACTTAAGACAAATCTTGTTATTATTTTATCTTGAGTTATATGATAAATACTTGAATTGTTCTTAATTATGTGTTCTTAATTCTTGTTTTAATAATCCTAGGTATTAATTCAAGAAACTGATGTGCTTAAGCAGAGGAGTAAAAGTCCCTGTTTTAAGAGTAGATCTAGCATAATTAAGCAGAGTTGCATGCAACCCCAAACATAGGGCGACATAAATCTGCCGGATTAGAGTCAAACCTAATAGGGGGATCCATAGATCGAATTAATGCAACCTAGGGGTGTTAACTAGAAAGAGACTTTAGTTAAACAACCCAAGGATTAGTTGTTCTTATCCTCGACGGAGGTATTAAAATAGATTAGGGATCTCTACGGATCAAGTCAAGTGAATAAATCATCTAGCTCAAGAATTGATAACAAGTGAAGTCTAGGTGGATTCTCCCTTGACTATTGCCCATATCAATCAGCTTTTCCCGAAAGTTTTCCCCAATTTACTTTTGTGCATTCTTAGTTTATTCTTAGAATTAGTTTCATACAAACCCCTTTTATTTTTAGGTTAGATAATAGAAAGGAAGTAAGTATTAGTACTTTTGGTTCCCTTGGGTACGATAACTCGGTCTTGCCGCTAAACTATACTACTGTTCGATAGGTGCGCTTACCTTAAAATCGTGATATTAGTTAGTTTTTGGTGTGATCAGTTTTTATAAATTTTATTACTACATATCATGCGATATCAGTAAGACCATGTCTGGGACATGACATCAGCTTGATACCTTATATTTGAGGCTTATTGAATATCCTTTCGTATTCTAAATGATTCAACGGGAAATTTAAAGTTTGTATTAAGATCGAAAGATATTATAATGACCTTATGAGTGGTGTAGGTACTTATATGAAATGTGTGAAATGTGAGCTCGATATTATGTTGTATGATTAGTAAAAGATGAAAATAAGTAAGTTATGCCTATAGTCATTCTTTCATATCATGCAAAATTTGTGATGTGTTAAGAGCATCTTATAGCATGGTAAATTATTATTATTTATTTACTTAAAACTTACTAAGCTTTATGTTTACTCCCTCTCATTTCCATTTTCTTATAGTTCCGCCAAATTAGCTCGCGGATCAACAAACGTCGAAGGCTTCATTCACACTATCAACCAAAGCATTTGGTATAGTTAGTTTCTAGCATTTTGAAAAATGGCATGTGTAGGGACTAGTCATTGTTAAGTGTCAATTTGTTTTGGGCCAAGTGTGTTGGCTTGATTAAGATTTTGGCTAATATTTTCTTTTGGTTTATAAATGCCTATGTTGATGCTTTCATGAATGTGCAAGTAATATGGATGAACAAGAGTATTAGGAGTTGTAGTATGAATGCATGGATGATTTGGTCTTGTGATGATGCGTGGATGTATAATTATGGTCATTGGTTGAGTAATTGTGCCTTGCTATGAACTAGTTTGAGTTTGGCCTTGTTTTAGGGTGGCAAAAGGCTTGGTAGATAGCCTGATTTTTTTCCACAGGGGTAAACACACGGGCATGTGTCTAGGCCGTGTGTGACACATGGTCCACCCCATGGGCGTGTGGTTAGGCTGTGTGTCCCCTACACCTTAGGTTGGCAAGATTAAATGCCCAGCAGTATACCACAAGGGTTGAGACACGGCCGTGTGTCTCAACCGTGTGAAAGACACGGCCTAGCATACGTGCATGTGCCATGTCCGTATGACCCTTAAGAGTTGCTGACGTCAAAAACAGAATACCAAGGCTTTTGCATACGGGCTGCGACACGGGCATGTTGTGGCCGTGTAAGGGACACGGGCTGAGCACACAGGGGTGTGCCAGGTCGTGTGAAAAGCCTTGTAGGTTCGATGTTAGAAAATAAATCCACACGGACAAGGGGCACGGGAGTGTCCCTAGATGCTTAGGCCGTATGAACCACACGAGCCTTCAGCACGACCATGTTTAAAGGCCATACGGGTGTGTTGCCCTTCCACACGGGCGTGTGCCTTGTTTTTAGTAGATTTTCTTGAAAGTTTTCTAAGCACTCGGATTGGTTCTGAATGATTTTCTAAACAAGTTTTGGGCCTCGTAGGTCCATATTAAGGGTTGTTAAACAAAGTTTGAAAAGTTTTAAATTGGGACGAATTTCGTTGACTCGAGATTGTATGTTTGCATGTGTTTTTAGTAAGGTAATACCTCATACCTTATCCTAGCGTCGGATAAGGGTAGGTCCATTTTCTTGTTATATCACATGGTAATACCTACAATGTGGTCGACCAATTATCATACGATTACAAGATAATTCTTCTTTCTTTTAGGAAATCTCTTCAGTGAAATCTACATGACAATGTCTACCTTAGGATAGGTCCATTACATGCCATCACAAGAGATCATCGATGAAGGTTGTAGATCTTGTTTAGGGACTACTCTTACTCAATCTTTAAACACATGCAAAAATTTTAATGTCTGGTTTCCATTATGAATGCTTTCTAAATGCATGACAAATACATGTGGCATTTTTTCCCTAAACTATATGGCCACCTCATCATATATATGAATGAACATACATTTACAATCAAATAAATATCATCATGCTACCACAAATAAAGCATAAAATTTAAATGACCTTGACCAGTCAAAGTTTCCATGATTCCATTCTAGAAAAATAATAAAATTGAAAAAATCACCCCAAAGCATACTTTGGGTCTTCTAGTTTGCCACTACGAACCCCCACTATCCAATCAGTCCTTCCGCTAGCTCTTTAAAACTAGAAATGAATTACATGTTGTATCAAACGAACAAAAATGGATAGAAATGGTAAAGTTAGAGAAATGAATTACATTTGGTAATGAATATGGTTTTCTCACTAATTATGGAAATGATTGAGAATTAATTTATTATTTTTCAAATTATTAATTAACTAATTAAAGTTTGAAAATGAATTTAAATTAATTGTTCTTTGTGAATCCATTGAATGTAAACAAATTAAATATATTTTCTCATAGATTCTTTTACAGTAAAGATGTCATGATTTTAATGAAATTAAAATTAGGTTGAATTTTTTATTTAATGGAGAAATTAATTAATTAAAATTATTTTAGCAAATAATATTTAATTTGAGAAATAGAAAAAACATATTCTGGGTTGGAATAAATTATAAAGTGTAGGGTTAAAAGTCCATAAAGTACATATAATTGAACCCAGTATAGGAGAGGCTTAGTTCTTACATGGAATACAAGAGGACGGCAAACCCTAGTATTTCTACCAAGGGTTGCCACCGCCCTCCCTAAATAATAAGGAGCTAGAATTTTTTTCAATTAAATTAATATTATTTGGCTTTTACAAGTTCAACCATGATTCTCCCAACTCTTACTATAAATAGATGGTGCTAGTAGGCTTCAAATCACACCCCATAAAGAGAGAAACACAAGTCTCTCAAGTTTCCAATATTGCTATTCTGCCAAAAGCTTGTATAAAAACCAGATATGATTGCAAAACAAATTGTGATTGTGTAATGAAATTAATAACATCTATGAATTGTTAAATTGAATTGTAACTAATTGTAGTTGCTCCAACAATGAATGTGGCATCCCTCAGCTCGGACCCGGTGATTGGGTTAGGTATGGGGTGTTACATAAACTAAACAACTCCTTCGTCTAATAAAAAATGAGAAAACCAATCAAAATGCTAATATGTTGTTTACTAAGTCCAATTAGAGAGATGTTTTGTCTTATGCATCAGAGCGGATGACTCTCAGAAGATAGAAACACATATATGACTAACTAGACTAACAGTACATCAGATAAGACCCAAGTAGAATAGATCCGAGATCCATTTATAAATTTATTCACTTCTAATGCTCAAAGTGTGACATACTTTAATCCTGAGTGGATGATAGGTTATGTATGCATGACTCGTATACTTTGATGAAAGTAAAAGCTTAAGTTCAAATAGACAATGAACCAAAACCTGGTGCATTGGGTGCTCGACTTATTTAGAATGTAGCATCAATCACAATAGTTAAATTCGTAGCCCAAATAAAGGGTAAATGATATCCTCTCATCAATATTACATGATAGATGAAAAGTAAACGTTGCCACGAGTTTTTTGTCTTTGTGATAAATGACTTAATTATTGTTTAATAGTAATTGAATTTTTATGCAAAAAGATGTAATAGTTACCATGAGATAAAAAGGATCATGTTGAGAGATAGAATTTAACCCAAAAAGATTCAGGATATCCTATTAGGCCAACACACTTACAACGAGGTCATTGGACAAGCACTTACTAAGTAGCTTTCATAATGGTATATAATTTTAGAGAGCTTAATCATGATACTCTAATGGAATGACTTCATGACTAAATACGTTTATAATTAATAGGCAAAAAACTGGAACTTAATTATAAATTATTTGAGCTTTAATTATATATATCCAATCTGTAACACCCTTAACTTGTTTCCATCATCAGATTAGGGTTACAGAGTACTACAGCACATATCAAAACAATTTACATCATTCAACCATTCATTTATTAATTTAAATAACAGCATTAAAATACACATTCATCCATAGCATAATCACATTTACGAGGCTTAAAACGAGCTTACGGGACTTTAAAACTAGTTTGGGAATGTAACACCCCAAACTCAGCCTAGACGTTATGGTCGAATCTGGCGATGTCACATGAGAGTGTTTCTGTAAATCTTTTCAATACTTAAAAATCATTCCAATTATTATCTTATACTTAGCCGACGAAAAACACGTAATGATTAGCTTGCTCGAAAATATTTCTTGTATGCGGAATCTATAATAAACAAATAATTAATAAATCCGTTTAAGTATGAAAAATCTTAGTTAATTTTGGAAAACAATGTTTTGTGGTGTTGCAGTTTATAAATCTAAAATAACTGTTTAAAAACCCAAATAAAAACCGAAAGTCCTTAGTCCATAAATTACATTGAAATTAAACCCCAAAAGAATAATAAATAGAGCAGTGTAAGTATTAAATTCGAAAAAAAAAACCATAGTTTATGTGTCCATGGTCACCATCGAGCCCTCCGCCGCACTGATCCGTCTACTGCTGGGGATTACCTGATAGATAAACAAATAAAGGTGAGTTTTGCAACTCAGTGTGTATATCCCCACAGTTCAACATGCATACAGATATATAACAGATAGCAGATAATTCGGGCCAAAACCCTTTACAGAATCGGTGTTGGCCACTGCCCACTTAGAATAAAGTCAGATACAGTCTTGGGGCCTTAGCCCATCATAAATAACGCATGCATATTAGATCAGAAACATGCCCACCAACCCTGTAAACCATTACCATCCAACCCTACACACCATGTGGGGATAAATCAACCCACCCAGCCCTACACACCAAGTATGGGGATAAAATCAACCCATCCAACCCTAAACACCATAAGGTACCGTGAAATGGCACATATCAGAAATATGCAGCATAGCTGCCAGATAACAGGCTTAGAAGCCTTTCAGATACTTCCTTCTCTTCATCAATAATCCCACCCCAATACAATGCAACATACATAAATGGCATGGTATATGCAGATAAACAGATAACATATACAGACAGATACACATGCTTATAGAACATGATAAGTGCATACATCACAATATCAGATAAGAGAAATAGGGGTCTAAAATATCCTTATCGACCCTCCATCAGGTCACAGTCGACTTGGGCGACCCGTGCAACCTTATAGTACATTTCAAAAAAATGGGCTCACACTCCTATTTGGCCTACTCATGCGGGCCCACATGCCTGTGTGGCTCACACGGCCCAAATTAGCCTTAGCCGTGTGGATCACACTACTTGGCCCAAAATCCTACACGGCCCAACTGGCCGAGCTCGTATCCCAAACATGGCCTTGCCGACCTCACACGGCTGTGTCCGTCGTGCTCGTGTCGCGCGCGCACGGTTTACCTTGTCGTCCACACACCCGTGTATCACCACACGGCCTACCACACTGGCAGTCCACACTCCCGTGTGACGTTGACAGAGGGCTTTTTGGCTTTTACCAAATCTAATTTTCTTTGCAATCGGAGTACACACCTGGTTTTTTTTTTTTTTTTTGCTAGGTATGCTATTTCGAGACTACCAATACCTATAACCAAAATATTCAACCTTTTAGAAACCCAAAAATGAGCCCTATCAACCAATCCCAAAGCGAAAAAATTAACTCATCGCAACTAGACGAACACCACTTCGAAACAACTCTATGAATCGTTGATTCCAATCTCCTGAGTGACTCTTGAACAACGATAAAACACCTCTTTAACCCTTTATCAAAATAGCGTTCAAGATCCATAATCAGAAACTTACCACCAATTAACACGACTAAGAATTGCAAGCCTTCTATTACGAAACCAAAAATGAACAAGAGGAAAGCAAGGGAAAAATCCGTAGCAATGGAGGTAGAATCAGGGAAAACAGCAATAAAAAAAGAAAAAGGAAAAGAAAAGAAAAAGGTAAGATGTCAAAAAAACTTCGAAAACTTAGAAATACAGTCGAATTTTTCCACATTCAGCAACAACCAAAAATTTTGATAACCTCCACATCCCTTAATTTTCTCCATTGAACACTCAACTATCAGACTTCCAGTTAAACACAACCTCTAGCCAAAACTAGTAGCAAAAATAACACTATTTTGCCTACGCAGGGATTCGAACACAAGTCCTCCAGCTTAGCAACACTCCACTTATCCACCAGACCAGTAGGCCCATTCTGACATAATTTTAACCACATTTAATTATAAGCCTACTGAAAAAGAGTAAGGCTTTATTCAAATAAAAACCCAAAATTTTGCCCAAGTCTTGACATGAACTTGGGACCTCCCCAACACACCCAGAGCACATAGCCACTAAAGCAGGCAATTATTTGTGCCAAATTAATGCAGAAACATATATACGA
Source organism: Gossypium stocksii (assembly GCA_020496765.1). Lineage (NCBI taxonomy): Eukaryota > Viridiplantae > Streptophyta > Magnoliopsida > Malvales > Malvaceae > Gossypium > Gossypium stocksii. The sequence goes on along the minus strand of CM035630.1, from coordinate 38,460,622 downwards.
ATTCTTACACTACAAATTCACAAAAAGCCAGAATTAAGAAAATTTTTGGGCGTTACAACTCTACCCCCTTAAAGAAAATTTCACCCTCGAAATTTACCTGATCAGAAGAGGTGAGATACTTCTATCGCATCAAATCCTCTAGCTCCTAAGGAGCCTCCTCAATGCTATGATTCAGCCACAGCACCTTCACTAGAGGGATAGACTCTCTACGTAGAACCTTATCATCGCGATCCAAAATCTGCACCGACTCCTCCTTGAATGTTAGATCCAATCTAATCTCAATCTCCTCCACAGGCACAATGTGCGTGGGATGAGAGCGATAACGTCTCAACATCGAGACATGGAACACATCATGTATGCGATCTAACTTTAAAGGTAGCTCCAACTGATATGCGACTGGTCCCACTCGCTTCAGAATCTGGTACGGCCCAATAAACTGAGGGTCCAGCTTACCCTTATGACCGAACCTCAAAACCTTCTTCCATGGCGAGACTATAAGAAAAACTAAGTCCCTCACAAAATACTCGATGTCCTTCCTCTTCAAATCAATATAGGACTTTTAACTATCAGAAGCCGCTTTCAATCGCTCTCAAATCAATCGAACCTTGTCCTCAGTCTCTGATACCAACTTCGATCCTAGAATACGTGTCTCACCCAACTCAGTCCAGCACAAGGGAGTGTGAAACTTACGACCATACAGTGCCTCATAAGGTGCCATCTGTATACTAGACTGGTAGCTGTTGTTGTAAGCGAACTCTGCTAAAGGCAAGTACTCCTTCAAACTGCCTCGGAAATCAATCACACAGCTTCTTAACATGTCCTCTAGTATCTGAATCACCCTCTCTGACTGACCACCTGTCTAAGGATGGAAAACAGTACTGAAGTCTAATCTCGAACCCAAAGCCTTGTGAAGCTTCTGCCAGAATCGTAACGTGAATCGAGGATACTTATGGGAGATGATCGAGACAGGTACCCCATGTAGCCTTACAATCTCTGAAATGTAGAGTTTAGCTAATTTCTGTAGAGAGAAGTCTGTCCTAACAGGAATAAAGTGAGTAGACTTGGTCAATCGATCCACGATAACCCATATAGTATCCTTCTTAGTGGGTGTTAGAGGCAACCCACTAACAAAGTCCATCGTTACTTGTTCCCATTTCCACATCGGTATCTGAACTGGCTGCAGCAAACCTGAAGGCAACTAATGCTCATCCTGAACCTGCTGACAAGTCAAATAGTGAGCAACGAAGTCGGTAACCTCACGTTTCAACCCTGGCCACTAGTATAACTCTCAGAGATTTATATACATCTTGCTTCCACCGAGATGTATAGCATAAGGGCTACTATGCGCTTCCCTCAAAGTCAACAGTCTCAAACCTTATCACTCGGTACACAGATCCGTCCTCAAAAACACAATACACCATCACTGTTAATCTTGAAATGCATCATAGTACCACTCTCAACCTGACAGAACTGCATCTCGAGAGACTTATCCCTATCTATCTAGCTCTAATCTGCTCAACCCATGTCGATTTCACTTACAAACAGACTCTCATCATCGAAAAGACTCAGTCGAGCAAACATCGCCCTCAGATCGATCACAGCCCTATGGCTTAACGCATTGGTCACCACATTGGCCTTACTAGGATGATATTCAATATTGCAGACGTAGTCCTTAAGCAGTTCAATCCATCGACATTGCCTAAGGTTTAACTCCTTCTGGGTGAGGAGATATTTGAGGCTCTTGTGATCAGTGTAGATAATACACTTCTCACCGTACAAATAATGCCTCTAGATCTTTAGAGCGATGACTACCACCGCGAATTCCAAATCATGCGTAGGATAATTAACCTCATAGGTCTTGAGTTGACGAGACGCATAAGTAACCATTTTACTATCTTGCATCAGAACACCACCCAAACCCACATGTTGTGCATTGTTGTATACCACAAAGTCCTTATCGAGCTCAAGCTGTATCAGAACAGGAGCCTGAGTCAAAACGATCTTGAGCTTCTCAAAGCTCTCTTACTGCACATCAGTCCAACTAAAAGGAATTCCTTTACGCAAAAGCTTAGTCAACGGAGCTACGATCAAGGAGAACACTTCTACAAAACATCGGTAGTATCCTGCCAGCCCCAGAAAACTATGAATCTCAGACACACTCTTCAGCTGCTTCCAATCCAACACAGCCTCAATCTTTCAAAGATCCATACGAATCCCCTCAATAGATACCACGTGTCCCAAAAAGGTTACCTCTCGAAGCCAGAACTCGCACTTACTGAACTTTGTAAATAACTATTTCTCTCAAAGAGTCTGCAGTACAACTCTGAGATGCTCATCATGCTCATATTCAAACTTAGAATATACCAGAATGTCGTCAATGAACACTACCACGAATTTGTCCAAGTAGGGCTAGAACACACGATTCATCAAATCCATGAATGCCGCTGGTGCATTAGTTAACCCAACGGGCATAACTAGGAACTCGTAATGTCCATAATAAGTCCTAAATGTCATCTTATGCACATCGGCCTCCTTTACTCTCAACTGATGAAATCCTGATCATAGATCAATCTTAGAAAACACCGCAGCCCCTCTGAACTGGTCAAATAGGTCATTTATCCTCGGAAGTGGGTATTTACTCTTAATCGTCAATTTGTTTAATTGACGGTAGTCGATACACATCCTCATCGTACCATCCTTTTCCTTTACAAATAGAACAGGTGCTCCCCATGGAGACATACTGGGACTGATAAACCCACGATCCAACAGCTCTTGAATCTGAGCCTTAAGTTTTGTCAGCTCCTTCAGTGCCATTCGGTAAGGGGCGATAAACACCGGAGCTATACCAAGAATCAAATCGATTCCAAACTCCACCTTTCGGCTCAGAGGCAATCCCGGTAATTTCTATGGAAAAACATCTGGAAAGTCCCTCACAGTTCGGATGTCCTTAACCAAAGAGTTCCCAGAATCAAAAACACTAATGTAGGCCAAAAATGCCTCACATCCTTTCCTTACTAATTTGTCTGCCACCAATACAGATATCACATTACTTAAATAGTCTGGTCATTCCCTAATCATAACTACCTCTCTGTCCTCTTCGGCCCTTAAGATAACCCTCTTTGTAGTGCAATCCAGACTCACTCGATGCTTAACCAGCCAGTCCATGCCTAGAATTAAATCGAACTCCCCAAACGGAAGTTCTATCAAATCAGCCAAGAATACAGTCCCTTGGACCTCTAACAGTACATCTCTAAACAGTTTACTAACTCCAATAGATTGCCCCAACGGACTCACCATTGTTATCTCACTAGAAGTGCTCTCAAACGGGATCCCCAAGGTCTCAAACACAGTACTAGCTACGTAAGAGTGTGTAGAGCCTATGTCTATCAATGCAAAGTAAGGTACATTAAAAATTAAAAACATACCCATGATGACATCCAGAGCATCTCCATCCTTACGGAAACGTTTAGCATAAAGCAGTGCAGTTTGCCTTGCCTTAGCCAGTCCAGCACCTCTGCCCGGTGCTCTCTACCCTCGGCCCATACCATTACCACCCTTAGCTTGACCTCGACCCCTAAGTGGCTGCTGAACCACTCTCGACGGCTATACAGTCTCAGTAGTCAGAGCTTGCATCTGATTAGTCCTAAATGGATAGTCCTTAACACAATGCTCAATAAACGCACACCTCAAACAAGCTCTACTAGCCCTCCAATACTTATCTGGATGGTGTCTATAACAGTGCTGACAAATCGCCAACCTCGAAGATTCCCAAGCCTTCAGTAGCTTCGATAATCTATAAAATAGGAATAAACACACCAAGTAAGTTCTAAAATCTTAGTAAGTCATAAGCAAGTAATTTAATAAATCACTTCAATAGTAAATCGTTCATTCGTCCAAATCAAACCTTTCACAAACTTTATCCATACCCTACCACATAGTTTTCTCAAATTGATGAACTTCATCCCATAGATTCACAATATCTTATCATACACTCTTTCATAACAAATATGTACATCATACGTACCTGTTCATTCCGTACAAACTCACTTATTTTCATAATTGAAACTTATTCATTGACCCATCAAAAATACGAGTCAAATACATAAATACCTTATTCGATAAGTACTTATACCATGGCCTGAAGCCAAATCAGAGTAGCTTACTCTGGAGAACCTATACCATGGCCTGTAGCCAAATCAAGGTCACTCTCTTACGATACCTATACCATGGCCCATAGCCAAATCAAGGTATCTCTCACACTCGTAGTGCCGGTATCATGGCCCAAAGCCAAATCAGTCCTAGTGACATGTCACTACCATCCGAAACTACTCCTACGATTCAACCGATCTTTCTCAATCTCGTTTCTATTACTAACTCATCCTCAACATCAATATCATTAATTCCACCTCCTCCGAGGTTCCATTCATTTCAATTCATTCAATAACAATGCAATTAATAGCATTATAATAAATTACTACCTATAAACTTACCTTGAGTGTGATTTGTTGAAACAAGTCGATTACTCGTCGACTTTCGTTTTCCCACGATCTAAGTTCGGATTTCGCTTTTCTTGATCTTAATTTATGCTTCAATATAACTAAATGTTTCAAAAACTAAGAACCCTTGTTTTCTTTCATGAATTTTGGCAAGAAAAAAGCAAAAATAATAGCCATTTCTTTGTTTATTTTATTAATATAACATTTAATAAACCATTTACTAGTTTGCCCTTAATGAAACATTAGTAAAACCATTTTAAACCATGGGCATAAATGTCCACTATCCTTATAATGGTTTAATAGCTTTTTAAGGACTTTAAACATTTTGAATCATAGCAATATAATACATCAACAATTAAAATGCTACTTTTACCAACTATGCAACTTAATCCTTTTTTCATAATTAATAGCACGAACGATCTAAATTTCGTCTGAAACTTCCACACATACTAATTCACATATTAAAAACACAGAAAATAATAATAAAATATTATTCTAACCTCGGATTCATGGTCCCAAAACCACTGTTCTGACTAGAGTCTAAACTGGACTGTTACAACTCTCCCCCTTAGAGATTTTCGTCCCTAAAAATCTTACCGTTAAATAGATTTAGATACTGTCGTCTCATGACATCTTTAGGCTCCCACGTAGACTCTTCAATTCCATGTTTGTGCCACAACACTTTTACTAAAGCAATTTTCTTATTTCCCAATTCTTTGATCTCACGGGTTAAAACTCGAATTGGTTCCTCACTATACGACAAATCAGGCTAAATCTCAACCTCCGTAGGGGAAATCACATGCGTAGGATCCGATCAGTATCTCCGTAACATCGAAACATGAAATACATTATGAATCATTTCTAGCTTAGATGGCAACAATAGTCTATAAGCAATCGGCCCAATACGCTCTATTATCTCATACGGTATGATGAACCTTGGACTTAATTTGCCTTTTCGGCCAAACCGTAACACTTTCTTCCATGGTGACACTTTTAGAAACACTTTATCACCAATCTTAAACTCGATGTCTTTCCGTTTCAAATCCGCATACGGTTTCTAATGATCTGATGCTACTTTTAAACTTTCTCGAATGACTTTCACTTTTTGCTCTATTTCTTGGATCAAATCGACCCCATGTATCTTATTCTCACTGAGCTTAGTCCAGTACAAATGTGTTCTACATTTACAACCGTAAAGAGCTTAGTATGGTGCCATTTTCAAACTTGATTGAAAACTATTATTGTATGCAAATTCAACCAATGGTAGGTATTGTTCCTACGTATCATCAAACTCAAGAACGCAAATCTCAACATATCTTCGAGAATCTGAATAATCCACTCGGACTGACCATCTGTCTGTAGATGAAAAGTATTACTAAAATGAAGTTTCATACCTAAAGTATTCTACAGTTTCTTCCAAAATCACGTTGTAAACCTCGGATTTCTATCTGATACAATAGAAATAGGTACCCCGTGTAGACTCACAATCTGAGAAATATACAATTCCGCAAGTTTATCATGTGAGTAATCTGTACGAATCGGAATAAAATGAGCTGATTTAGTCAACCTATCCACAACAACTCATATTGTATCTTTCTTGCTCGATGTTAAAGGCAAACCCGATATGAAATCTATCGTAACTCTGTCCCATTTCCATTCAGGAATCATAATTGGTTGAAGTAATCTAGATGGAACCTGATGCTCAGCTTAACTTGCTGACATATTAAGCATTTCGAAACAAATTCCGATAAATCTCGTTTCATACATTTCCACCAATAGAGCTGTTTCAAATCGGTATACATTTTCGTACTACCCAGGTGAACAGATAACCGACTATCATGAGCTTCGCTCAAAATCATCCGAATCAACTCTGGATTCCTCGGAACACAAATTTGATTTCTGAACCTTAGACAACCCTCGGCATCAACTCAAAACTCTAAATCACATTTAGTCCATATTGCTCTTAACTCATTATCAGTTCTCTAAGCCTCGCAAATCTGCTAAAGGAATAATGGCCTCACTTCCAACTCAGCTACAATCGTGCCATCATCAGACATAGACATTTGTGCATTTGTTGCACAAAGAGCAAATAATGATTTTTAGCTTAAAGCATCAGCAATCACATTAGCCTTTCTTGGATGGTAATCAATCACAAGTTCGTAATCTTTTAATAATTCTAACCATCATCTCTGTCTCAAATTCAGGTCTTTCTGAGTCATCAAATATTTTAAGCTTTTATGATCGGAATAAACGTGACATTTCTCCTCGAACAAATAGTGACGCCAAATCTTTAGTGCAAACATGATAGCTGCCAACTCCAAGTCATGAGTCGGATAATTCTTTTCGTGCAGTTTTAATTGTCTTGAGGTATAAGCTATAACTTTGCCTTCCTGCATCAAAACACAACCTAAACAATTTAGAGATGCATCACTATAGATAATGAATTCTTTACTCGACTTTAGCTAGACTAAAATAAGAGCCTCGGTCAATAGAGTTTTCAGTTGATCAAAACTCTTTTGGCACTTTTCTGACCACTCAAACTTAACATATTTCTATAGAAGTTTCATCATCGGAGTTGTAATCATTGAAAAGCCTTTTACAAACCGTCTGTAATATCCAACAAGTCCCAGAAAACTTCAGACTTCAGAAACATTCCTCGAAGGTTTCCAGTCAAGTATAGCCGAAATCTTGCTTGGATCAACCCGAATACTCAATGCTGATACAACATGTCCCAAAAAACTGACTTCTCGTAGCCAGAACTCACATTCACTAAACTTTGCATACAACTATTTATCTCGCAAAGTCTGCAGTACTATTCTCAAATGTTTAGCATGCTCTAACTCATCACGTGAATAGATCAGTATGTCATCTATAAATATAACCACAAATCAGTCCAAATATGGTCTGAAAATTCTGTTCATCAAATCCATAAAAATAGCAGGTGCATTTGTTAGTCCGAAAGGCATAATGAGAAACTCATAATGTTCATACCTTGTCTAAAAAGTAGTCTTTGACACATCTGAATTTTTAACTCGTAACTAGTAATATCCCAATCTTAAATCTATCTTTGAAAACACAGTAGCCCCTTTCAATTGATCTAACAAATCATCGATTCTGGGTAGAGGGTATTTATTTTTTTACAGTGACTTTGTTCAACTGACAGTAATCTATGCACATTGCCGTCTTCCTTTTTCATGAACAAAACCGGAGCTCCCCAAGGTGAAAAACTTAGTCTCGCAAATCCTCTATCTGTCAACTCTTGCAACTAAGACTTTCACTCTTTTAATTCTGCTGGTGCCATTCTATATGGTGCTATCAAAATCAGAGTAATCCCCGGCATCAATTCAATGCCAAACTCAACTTGTCGAACAGGTGGTAATCTCGAAAGTTCTTCAGGAAATACATCAGAGAACTCACCAACAATAGGCACCGATTCAATTTTCTTACCAGTCACTTTCGAATCTATCACATAGGCTAAATAAGCTTCACAACCCTTATTCACATATTTACGAGCTTTCATTGCAGATATTACCACAGGCAACCCATTCAAATCACTAGACTCAACCCGAATTATTTCATTATTCTTGCATCTCAAATCTATAACTTTCTGTTTACAGTTCACAACAGCATCATGCAAAGTCAGCCAATCCATGCCCAGAATTATATCAAATTCATCGAAAGGCAATAGCATCAAATCAGCCGAAAAACAAATATCACGAATCATTAACGGGCAATTCTTGCATAATTTATCAACCAGAACACTTTTGCCTAAGGGGTTCGATACTCTAATTACGAATTCAGTAGACTCTACAGGCAAAGCCTTACTATGCACGAAATTCATACGTATATAAGAATGTGTTGATCTAGGATCTATCAATGCAATCACAGAAGTATTGTAAAGAGTGAATATACCCGTAATAACATCAGGGGATGAAGCTTCCTCCCCAGCTCGGATCGTATGGGCCCTGGCAGGTACTCTAACTTCTGACCTCACTATTGTCTCTTTTGTAGCCCCTCGACTACCACTTATATTTTCAGTACCTTAAGATGGTCTTCCTCTAGTCACAATGTTACTCGGCTTTACATTCTTTACTGTCTCTTGTTCAATCACCTCAAGATAATCTCGTTTAAAATGATCTAGTGACCCATATTTATAACAAGCTTTGTTACTTTTGTTCTAGCATTCACCAAAACGTCGTCTCCCACACTGCTGACACATGGGTTTATTTTCCCGAACACTACTAACACTCGACACTGAAGTACCTTGAACTTTAGAACTAAAATGTTGCTTTGTATGATCTCTATTTGAAAATCCCGTCGAAGTATTCAAACAAGCATAAGAATCTCTGAATTTCTTTGAAGAAGATTTGTGTTGTTTACTCATTGATCTCTTTCTCGTCTCATTAGCTTCAGAATCGGCTTTCTTCTTTTCATTATTGAGATCCTCAGCTTTACAAGCCCTCTCGACTAAAACAACGAAGTCTTTCAACTTAAGAATTCCAACCACAAGCTTTATATCTTCATTTAATCCCTCGATGAACCCTTTACACATAATTTCTTCAGTAGCAACATATTCTCGAGCATACTTGCTTAATCGTACGAATTCTCGATCATATTCTGTCATCGTCATCTGACCCTGTTTAAGCTCCAAAAATTCTTTATGTTTCAGATCAAGAAACAACTGGCTAATATACTTTTTCTGGAATTCTATTTGAAAGAATTCCCAGGTGACTCGTTCCCTCGAAACCACAGATATCAAGGTTTTCCACCAATGGTATGCATTATCCTGAAGCAATGATACCATACATTTAATACATTCATCTGGTGTACAAGATAGTTCATTAAAAACTCTCATCGTATTTTTGAGCTAAAACTTAGCTCTCTCTGCATCATCATCGACAGTGGCCTGGAACTCTTCGTCCCTAAATTTTTAAATTTTCCAACTGGTAGCTTACTCAATCTCAACAGATCATTAACTTGTGGGATCATAGGAATTCGTTGAGTAATAGGTGGGGGTAGAGGTTGTTGTATAGCCGAATTCATAAGAACAAATTCCGTAAACCACTCATTCATTATCTGCAAGAAAGCTTGCTTAGCCTCTCCCTCGTGGCTATTTGCAGCACCTCTAGATTTAGGTGGTACTGTCCCTTGAGCAGGAGCCGGTGCATTACTTTCTACATCATCAACAACGGCTCTTTCAAGATCCATTGCTATACGAAAGCACATTTTAATAGTCAGGATTCATCACACTATCTCAATTCATAAATATGGCATGTATAGCTAGACTTAAACATGCTACATTAGTCCTAGAATCAACTAAACCTGGCTCTAATACCAACCAAATGTAACACCCTTAACTCGTAATCCATCGCCTGAATAAGGTTACGAGGTATTATGAACAATTGAAAAAATTCACATCATTTACACAATTATAAATCATACATTATCATTCCATCATCAAACCCATACAATATGTCCCTTTAGAAGGTCTACGAGACCTAAATCATGCTTTAGAAAGGGCTCGAGACCAAATTGAAAACATTTGAAAACTTTACAAACCACATAAAAATTTTTCCTTAGAAACAGGGCACATTCCCGTGTGGCTAGGCCGTGTATCTTGCACAGTCGTGCCTTGCACCTTACCTCAGTCTGTGTGCAACACTGACTAGGGTCACACAGTCTCTAGACACGCCCGTGTGTCTGACCCATGTGCTATACTAATATAAATGACTGCAAAAAGGGTTCACACGATCACCAAGTACGGCCGTGTGTCTAGCCCGTGTGCAAAACTGACTCAAATACCGATAAAATAGGGGACACATGGTCGAGTAACACGCCCGTATGCTCTGGTCGCGTGGTACGAAATGCGCTTAGTTTAAGCCACTTTCACACCTTAAAATACTAGCATCTACAAGCACAAATTATACAACATTTACAACCTAATTTCAGCCAATTTCATGCTTCAACACAGTCACTAATATAACCACATCAATGACAACCAACTCATGCATACAATCCCTTTCAAATCTTACCAATTTATAAGTCACATTCATATTTAAACAATTGCTTCAAAAACCATCATGTACTAAATCATCTTATGCTCATAATCTACCATTTGGTTCATACTAAAGTAACTATTTCCACATTAACCAAAATTGCAACATTTATCACATATAATCACAAACATTTACACATACTTGGTTAGCCAAATCACTTGGCATAACATAAGCTATTCAAACTATATTCAAAACTCCCTAGCTTATACATGACATACTTATCGATATATGCAACTAAAAAAAGATACCAAAAGAGCTTGGATAGTGTGATGAAGATCCTCGACAATTCTCGAGCCTTCAATAGCTTCGATAATCTATAAAATAGGAATAAACACACCAAGTAAGCTCTAAAAGCTTAGTAAGTCATAAGCAAGTAATTTAATAAACCACTTCAATAGTAAATCATCCATTCATCCAAATCAAACCTTTCACAAACCTTTATCCATACCTTACCACATGGTTTACTCAAATTGATGAACTTCATCCCATAGATTCACAAGATCTCATCATACACTCTTTCATAACAAATATGTACATCATACATACCTGTTCATTTAGTACGAACTCACCCATTTTCATAATCGAAACTCATTCGTTGACCCATCCAAAATACGAGTCGAATACATAAATACCTTATCCGATAAGTACTCATACCATGGCCCGAAGCCAAATCAGAGTAGCTTACTTCGGAGCACCTATGCCATGGCCCGTAGCCAAATCAAGGTCACTCCCTCACGATACCTATACCATGGTCCGTAGCCAAATCAAGGTATCTTTCGCACCCGTAGTGCCAATGTCATGGCCCAAAGCCAAATCAGTCCTAGTGACATGTCACTACCTTCCGAAACTAATCCTACTATTCAACCGATCTTTCTCAATCTTGTTTCTATTACTAACTCATCCTTAACATCAATATCACTAATTCCACCTCCTCCGAGGTTCCATTCATTTTAATTCATTCAATAACAATGCAATTAATAGCATTATAATGAAATTACTACTTATAAACTTACCTAGGGAGTGATTCGTTGTAACAAGTCGATTACTCGTCAACTTTTGTTTTCCCATAATCCAAGTCCAGATTTCGCTTTTCTTGATCTTAATTTATGCTTCAATATAGCTGAATGTTTTAAAAGCTAAGAACCCTTATTTTCTTTCATGAATTTTGGCAAGAACAAAGTAAAAATAATAGCCATTTCTTTGTTTATTTTATTAATATAACATTTAATAAACCATTTACTAGTTTTCCCTTAATGAAACATTAGTAAAACCATTTTAAACGATGGACATAAATGTCCACTATCCTTATAGTGGTTTAATAACCTATTAAGGACTTTAAACATTTTAAATCATAGCAATATAATACATCAACAATTAAAATGCTACTTTTACCAACTATGCAATTTTACCAACGATTCGTGGTCCCAAAACCATTGTTCCGACTAGGGTCTAAACCAGACTGTTACATTAGCACTTTACCTCCTCGGCGTTTTTTGCCTTTTCTACCAGTGCAGAGAAATTTCGCTCCCTCTAAGGAGCTATCAAAACCTGTAAACTGTCCCAAAGAACATCCTTAAACTGACACAGCGCTCATATTCAGTCGCTACCATACCCCTCGCATACCGGCTCACTCTCAGAAATTCAGCCTCATACTTAGCACCGAATGATCTCTCTGAGTGAGATTCAGGAACTCACGTCTCCTAACATCAACATAATTAGCCTCCACATATTTACTCTAAAAGTCCATCTTAAACAGATCCCATGATAGACGATCGGGGCTGAGTGCCCTCCTTAACCGTGAGCCATCACTAGTATGCCTCGTCGCAAAGCAATGATATCGTCCCCTTAAGGTTCTGCTTATCAGTGAAATCCAAATCATCCATGATACGACCCCTGGCCTCCATCTAGTACTCAGCTACATTGGGAGAAACTCCAGCGATACCCCTAAATAGCTCAGCCCCATTGGACCGGAGTCATTCCATAATCGACCCACAGCCCCTAGAACCAGTGTAGGGCCTAGCGACCCTTTCCAATTTCTATAGCATGGCTTGGGACAGTACGTCGTCCTCAGCCGCACGATCATATGACCCTAACCCAGTTTCAATCACAGGTGACATTGGCATCTCACTAGTGTCCAGATTCAGAATCATATCTGATGCGAAGGACTCAACTCGAGCCCCTCCACAGCCTCTATCTCGGCCTCTAGTACCCCGTCCACGAGTACCTCGTGTGCTCATCGTAATTTCAAAGTTATCTGTATTAACAGTTTTATGCAAATTAGTTTACAGTTCCGCTATGTTATTAACAAATATTTTATGTAAACAATATCAGAAGTTTTAGAGTTAGTTATTGCGTGTAATAGTCTCACTACAATTTTCGGTCTACACTATCTAGAGTGTTTCAGTAAAGTAAACTATCTATAATAGTTTCATAGCATACAAACAGTGTTTTTAGTGTAATCCACAACCTATGGCAGTCTCAGAACATAATTTTAGATAGATCAAACAGATTTTTAGTGTATTTTAAGTGTGCTTTCAAACAATTCTAACAGAGTTTCAGTACCTTACTCATATCGGCATCGGAGACTCGGTGTACCACTTACTTATTATCGAAACATACTTCGAGTCATTTCTCAAAATCCAATTTCAATCCCAAAACCACAGTTGAGTTTTGTAACGTGGCTCTAATACCACAAAATTTAACACTCCAAACCCGGCCTAGACGTTATGGCTGAATCTAGCGATGTCACATGAGAGTGTTTTCGTAAATCGTTTCAATACTTAAAAATCATTCCAATTATTATCTTATACTTAGCCAACGAAAAAGACGTAATGATTAGCTTGCTTGAAAACATTTCTTGTACATGGAAGCTATAATAACCGAATAGTTAATAAATTCGTTTAAGCATGAAAAATCTTAGTTAATTTTAGAAAACAATGTTTTGTGGTGTTGCAGTTTATAAATCTAAAACAACATATTAAAAACCCAAATAAACACCGAAAATCCTTAGTCCATAAATTAAATCAAAATAAAACACCAAAAGAATAATAAATAAAGTAGTGTAAGCATTAAAATAAAAAAACCATAGTTTATGTGTCTGTGGTCACCATCGAGCCCTCCGTCGCACCAATCCGTCTACTGCTAGGGATTACCTGACAGATAAATAAATATAGGGGTGAGTTTCGCAACTCAGTGTGTACATCCCCACAGTTCAGCATGCATACAGATATATAATAGATAGCAGATAATTCGGGCCGGAACCCTTTACAGAATCAGTGTGGGCCACTGCCCACTCAAAACAGAGTCAGATACAGTCTTAGGGCCTTAGCCCATCATAAATAACGCATTCATACCAAACTAGAAACATGTCTACCAACCCTGCACACCATCTCTGTCTAACCTTACACACCATATGGAGATAAAATCGACCCACCCAGCCCTACACACCAAGTATTGGGATAAAATCAACCCATCCAACCCTACACACCATAACGTACCGTAAAATGACACATATCAGAAATATGCAGTATAGTTTCCAAATAACAGGCTTAGAAGCCTTTCAGATACTTCCTTCTTTTCATCAATAATCCCACCACAATGCAATACAAAATACATAAATGGCATGCTATATGCAAATAAACAGATCACATATACAGATAGATACACATGCTTACAGTAACATGCTAAGTGCATACATCACAATATCAGATCAGAGAACTAGGGGTCTAAAATATCCTTACTAACCCTACATCAGGTCACAGTCGACTTGGGTGACCCATGCAACCTTATAGTACATTTTAGAAAAATAGGCTCACACGTCTATGTGGCCTGTCTGTGTGGCCCACACGACCCAAATTAGCCTTGGCCGTCTGGATCACAAGGCCTGGCCCAAAATCCCACATGCTTGTGCGGTTCTCCCGTGTGGGCTCACCCACACGGCCTAACTAAACTAGTCCGTGTCCCACACACGACCTCGCCAGCCTCACACGACTGTGTCCGTCGTGCCCGTGTCGCGCGCGCACGGTCTGCCCCATCATCCACACACCCGTGTATCGCCACACAGCCTACCACACGAGCAGTCCACAGACCCGTGTGGTGTCGATAGAAAGCTTTTTGACTTTTTCTAAATCTCGTTTCCTGTGCAATCGGAGTACACACCTAGTTAATTTTCGCTGGGTACACTATTCTGAGACTACTAGTATATATAACAGAACATTCAACCTTTTAAAAACCCAAAAAAGAGCCCTATCAACCAATCTCGAAATGAAAATTAACTTACTGCAACCAGACGGACACCACTTTAAAACAACTCTACAAATCGTTAATTCCAATCTCCTGAGTGACTCCTAAATAACGATAAAACACCTCTTAAACCTTTTATCAAAATAGCGTTCACAGTTGATAATCAAAAACTTACCACCAATTAACGCGATTAAGAATCGCAGGCCCGCTATTATGAAACCAAAAACGAAAAAACGACACGGCCCAAGGATTCACCACACGGCCCAAGGATTCACCACACGGCCGTGTCCCACGGTCGTGCCACACAAAGTCCAACACGGCCCAACCCCGACAAGCATAGCCAGGTGACACGGCCGTGCCACCATTAACAGTCTCGCACAGGGCCTTTTGTCGATCCACACGAGTGTGGCACACGGGCATGTCCCTGTCGTGAGAAAGTTCAATTTCACTCAGATTTGGATACTTAGAGGCTAAGAAAGGCATTCCAAAGCTCTATATAAAGACCCTAGGGGGCAACTCAAAAGTGTGCTTTTCTCTCCTCAAAAGGGTGCTTTATTTCTGCCAAAACAGAGAGTGGAAGCAAGGGATTACTTCAAGGGAAGCCGACTAATTCATCCCAGAAGCCGAATTCTACATCAAGACAGAGGATCTCCCTTCAATCCTGTAACGTCCCCATGCCCGAGACCGTTGCCGGAGTCGAGCTTGAGGTGTTACTGAACAAAATTTACCACTTAAAGAACTTTGAATCCTTTATTTCTACATTTGCAACCTGTTGTCTATCTGCATCACGATTACAAAAAAAATCATATCTCGAGTTACGAAACTCGAAATCAAGATCCGTAAATTTTCCCTGAATCTATATTCATTTATCTATCTACTAATTGTTTTCTAGAATTTTTGGTTGGGCCAATTAGTACAGTTTATTAGTTAAAGTTACCCCTATTTTAGGACTCGACTGCACTAACCTCTGCTTACCACGAACCACTTTTCTCTCTTTACAAAATTCATGTGACTATGCCGTTTGTTTCTCTTAAGACTACACTCAATAAGGATGCAGAACATAAATTACATCTCCTAATTATTTTTTTACAATTTATGGTGAATTTCCAAAGTTGGAACAGGGGAGCCAGAAATCGCTCTGACCCTGTTTCACTAAAACTCAAACATCTCACAACATATAACTCCTTTACCTATTTCGCTTCTTCTATATGAAAGTAGACACAATAAGCTTCAATTTCATCTTTAATTCATCACCTAATTATATTTCTACTATTTTTAGTGATTTTTCAAACTCACATCACTACTGTTATAATATTCTGTTTTATGACAAATTTCACTTTTCTATGAATATTCATGGACTATTATCACTTTGAACATACATGGTCTCATACATGATCTAAATTAGCCATTCCAAGGACTAATCATTATCAGGCATTTTCTCAACCAAACCACAACCATATCACAAGATTAATTACACAAAACAAATATATTGCTATACATGCCATATTCAAAATACAAGCCATTATACCAAATTGTCCCGGATAGTGTGATCGTTCCTTCGACCCTTCCCGATTTTCGAGCTAGCTTGTCAAAACTACAATGAATGAAAAGAAGGGAGTAAGCATAAATGCTTAGTAAGTTCACATGCAAATAACAAGTAACATAACAAATCAATTATACCAAATAACACTAGCATGGTATCACCAAAACAATATCACATTTCTAATCATCATTTATCATCTTACCACATTATTGTTGTTGTATCGAGTTTCAAACCGAGGGTTAAGTACATTCCTGTCCAAAGTGTCCATTTCACAACACTTATCAAAATGACACTTGCATCTTGAGTGTTCTTCCATTTCACTAGAATTTTACCCGTTGAACATATCGGAATATAACTCGGATACATGGATAATTTGCACATAAGTGCCACATATGTAATCAAATGACCATGTAACCCGCCTATAAGCGAACTCAGACTCAACTCAACGAGATCGGGCGTTCGCATCCATAAGTGAACTCGGACTCAACTCCACAAGTTCGGATACCTAGTTACATCTCACGAACTCGGACTCAACTCAACGAGTTCGGACATTTGCATCCATAAGTGAACTCAGACTCAACTCAACGAGTTCGGATGCCCAACCATCCTAGTGACATGTCACTTGTATCCTAATCTATTCCCAAGGTTCAAACGGGATTTTCCTCAATCACACATTTCCCAGTCGTTCTCCTCAGAATATCGGAACCAATACGTTGCTTGCATCTCATACTTATCAATTTAAGCACATACTTTTTATACCAATACATAATATTTCACAAAGCATAATATTCATAATAACAAGTATCATATCATATAAATAGCATTAAATCACTTAAAATAGCAATTATGTTACATTATTTACACATTTTACATTATTTACACATGAACTTACCTCGGTATAAAATATAGAAATTTTGCAATTTAGTCTACAATCTTTTCTTTTCCTCGATCAAGATCGATTCCACGTCTTTCTTGATCTAAAATAACACATTTAGCTTATTTAATACTCACATTTATCAAAATAGTCCTTAACTCTAACTTTGGAAAAATTACAATTTTGCCCCTAAACTTTTGCATATTTACACTTTTGCCCCAAAGCTCGAAAATTAAAATTTTTCCAAAATTCTTATGTTTTAGGACATGCTGATCATTTTTTTACTAACAGCAACCTCAAATTCCCACTATAACATGCACTTATGAACAATTGGTATTTTTAACGA
Source organism: Gossypium stocksii (assembly GCA_020496765.1). Taxonomy (NCBI): domain Eukaryota; kingdom Viridiplantae; phylum Streptophyta; class Magnoliopsida; order Malvales; family Malvaceae; genus Gossypium; species Gossypium stocksii. Next base: position 38,443,065 of record CM035630.1, on the reverse strand, counting down.
TTAAGCCGTTTTACTCATTTTTACTTAAAACTGAGTAGCACAAGTTGTTTAATATAATCTGAAACCTCATATTCTATCATAAAACATCAAAATACACAATTATTCAACATGGGTCAATTTTTGAAATCAAATCCTAGCTCAAATAAATGGTAGAAATAGAGAAATCATGTTACTGGGATTTCGAAAATGTAAAAATCATTAAAAACGGGGCTAGAACGGACTTACAATCAAGCTTGGAAGCTTGAAAAACCCTAGCCATGGTTTCTCCATGCTATTTTTGGCCTTAAGGAAGAAGATGAGAAAAAATTGGCTTTTAAATTGATTTTTAATTCATTTAATCACTAAATGACCAAAATGCCCCTAACTTAAAAATATTCTTTTTTCTCACCCATTTCATGTCCATTTTTGTCTAATAAATTAACCAATTGACTAATTACCATTTAAGGACCTCAAATTTAAATTTTCATAACAATTGGACACCTCTAACATATAGAACTCAACTTTTGCACTTTTTACAATTTAGTCCTTTTGACTAAATTGAGTGCCCAAACGTCAAAATTTTCGTACGAAATTTTTTTACAAAATAATTTCAGAAAAATTTAAACCATAAAAATATAAATAAAACACATTTCAATTTAAAACCTTTACCATTTGACAAAAATGCCCTTAATGCCTTTCTTTGTAATTTTTTCATGTCCAAGCCCATTTTTGTCCAAAATTTTAGAAATTGGTCAAATTTCTATTTAAGACCTCCTAATTAATATTCCAAAGCAATTTCATACTAAAAACTTCTAGAATACAAATTTTGCAACTTATTCAATTTAGCCCCTAATTTCAAATTAAGCACTTTACGCATAGAATTTCTTCACGAAATTTTCACACAATCATGCAATCATATCATAAACCTCAAAATAATTATAAAATAATTATTTCTATCTCGAATTTGTGGTCACGAAACCACTATTCCGATTAGGCCCTAATTCGGGATATTACAACTCTCCCCCCTTTAGGGATTTTTGTCCTCGAAAATCTTACCGGTAAACAGATGTGGGTATTGTTTCCTCATAGTTTCCTCAGGCTCCCATGTAGTCTCTTCTACCCCGAAGGTACTTGGTGTTCAGCTTTCACTTGTTGACAAATTAGGCATTTCGATACAAACTCCGATATATCTCTTTTCATTCCATTCCACCAATATATTTTCTTCAAGTCATTATAATCGACAAACAACCATTATGTGCTTCATGCAAGATCTTTTGAATCAACTCATCATTTTTTGGTACACAAATCCGATTTTTAAACATCAAGCAACCATCAGAATCGATTCTAAAATCTGATCCTGTATCAATCTTACATTGCTTCCTTTTAGCTTGCAGTTCTTTGTCGTTTTTCTGAACTTCACAAATCTCTTGTAAAAACATCGGTCTTGCTCTCAACTCTGCTCAAATCGAACCATCATCTGACACCATTAACTGAGCATTCATAGCTCCCAAAGCAAACAACAACTTTCTGCTCAAGGTATCGGCAACTACATTTGCTTTTCCTGGATGGTAGTCAATCACAAGCTTGTAATCTTTCAACAATTCTAACCATCTCAAATTCAAGTCTTTCTGTGACATCAAATACTTAAGACTTTTGTGATCGGTATATATTCGGCACTTTCACCATACAGATAATGCCGCCAAATCTTCAAAGCAAACACTATAACAGCCAGTTCCAAATCATGAGTCGGATAATTCCTTTCATGAGTTTTTAACTGCCTCGAAGCATAAGCCACAACCTTTCCTTCTTGAATAAGTACACATCCCAAGCCATTTCGAGAAGCATCACTATACACCACAAATTCTTTACCTGACTCGGGTTGTACCAACACTGGTGCTTCAGTCAATAACTTTTTCAATTTCTCAAAACTCTGTTGACACTCTTCTGTCCACTCAAATTTAACATCCTTTCAGAGTAGTTTGGTCATAGGAGCAACAATTATAGAAAATCCATTCACAAATCGCCGATAATAGCCAGCTAACCCCAAGAAACTTCTAACTTCAGTTACATTCTTCGGTGGTTTCCAATCAATAATAGCAGAAATTTTATTGGGATCAACCCGTATACCATCACCTGAAACAATATGACCCAAAAATCCAATTTCCCGAAGCCAAAATTCACTTTTACTAAACTTGGCATATAACTGCTTATCTCTCAAAGTCTGCAAAACTATTTTCAAATGCTTGGCATGCTCGGTCTCATCTTTTCAATAAATCAGGATATCATTTATAAATACTACAACAAATTTGTCCAAGTATGGTCGAAATATGCGATTCATCAAATCCATAAACACAGTAGCAGCATTTGTTAATCCGAATGGCATAACTAAAAATTCATAATGACCATACCTCGTTCTAAAAGCAATTTTAGGCACATCTGACTCTTTTACTTGCAGCTGGTAGTATCCAGACCTCAAATCAATCTTTGAAAATCCATGTCACTCCTTTCAGCTGATCAAACAAATCGTCAATTCTCGACAACGGATACTTGTTCTTGATTGTCACATTGTTTAATTGCCGATAGTCAACACACAATCTCATAGAACCATCCTTCTTTTTCACAAATAATACAGGAACACCCCAAGGCGAAAAACTCAGTCTCACAAAGCCTTTGTCTGTCAACTCTTGCAACTGCGACTTTAATTCTTTCAACTCTGTTGGTGCCATTCTATACGGAGCAATCGAGATCAGAGCTGTTCCCGGCATTAACTCTATACCAAATTCTACTTCTCTGACTGGAGGCAAACCCGGCAATTCCTCTGGAAATACATCCGCAAACTCACACATAATCGGCACTGATTCCACTTTCTTTTCAATTTCCTTTGTATTTAATACATACGTCAAATAAGCTTCATAACCCTTTTTCAAATATCTTTTAGCCGACATCGAAGAAATCACACTAGATAATGCCTCTGATTTGTCTGATTCAACCCGCAGAATTTCACCATTTTCACACTTTAATTCAATAACTTTTTGTTTACAATTACTATAACATCATGCAATGTCAACCAATCCATGCCCAAAATAACATCAAACTCATCAAACGGCAACAACATCAAGTCGGCCGGAAAGTAATAACCCCGAATCATTAAAGGACATTTCTTGCATACTTTATCAACTATAACACATTTGCCTAACGGATTTGACACTTTAATCATAAATTCTGTGTTCTCAACAGGTATATTCATACTAGACACCAATTTCATGCACACATATGAATGAGTAGAACCGGGATCAATCAAAGTAGTAATATTAATATCATAAAGAGAAAATATACCAGTAATCACGTCGGGTGAGGAAGCATCTTTACGTGCTTTTATGGCATAAGTTCTAGCTAGAGCTCTTGCTTCAGGTTTACCTGCTGAATCTCTGACTATATTCTTGCTGCTTGCTTCATTCCCAGCTTTTCTCGAATACCTTTCTCTCAAGTCTGCACCACTAGTTTTTGCACTATGAAATTTTTCTTTTTCAATTCTCTCTGGGCAGTCTCTAAAAAAATGATCCGGAGAACCACATCGAAAACATTCATTTGCTCTACATGGGCCAAAATGATTTCTACCACACCGCTGGCACTCGGGCTTAACAAATCTCTAGTTTCCCACATTAGCCACAGAAGTTGTTTGAGACTTAGAACTCACATTTTGCTTCTTAGAATTTCCATATGATTGTCCAGCCGAAACTTGAGAACGAGAATTCATATTTCTAAATTTTCCGGATTGCTGTGAGAATGAACTGCTCATCGGTCTTTTCTTCCAATTTCAAATGTCAGCCTCTATCTTTTTCTTCTCTTTAAGTAGTTCTTCAGCCTTACAAGCCCGATCAACAAGTACTACCATTTCTTTTAATTTAAGAATTCCAACAAATACTTTTATGTCTTCATTAAGTCCATCTTCAAATTGTCTACACATTTTAGCCTCTGAAGGAACACATTCTCTAGGGTACTTACTCAACCGAACGAACTCCCTTTCGTATTTAGTGACTGTCATGTTGCCTTGTTTCAATTCAAGAAACTCCTTACGCTTCTGATCAATAAATCTTTCACTGATGTACTTCTTCCGAAATTCTTCTTAAAAGAACTCCCAAGTCACCTTCTCTTTCGGTACCACAGAAACCAATGTCTTCCACCAATAATAGGCTGAATCCCTCAGCAAAGATATAGCACATTTCAAGCATTATTTAGGTGTGTAAAACAATTCATCAAATACTCGAATAGAATTCTCAAGCCAAAACTCTGCTTTCTCGGTATCATCATCAATATTTTCCCTGAATTCTTCAGCACCTTGCTTACAAATTCTTTCAACTGGAGTCCTATGTAATTTCATCAGATCCATACCTTGAGGCATCGGGGGTACAAGTTGAGGAATTGGGGGAGGTGGGGGAGGTTGTACATTCGGGTTCGTACGAACGAACTCAGTGTACCATGCACTTATCATTTGGAAAAAGGCTTCCCGACCCCTTTCTCCTCCTCCCTAACCAACAGTAGGAGGTGGATTTTCAGTTGGCGCTACCCCTTCAGCTGGAGCTGGTGCATTACTCTCTACATCATTAGCCACAGCTGTATCGGGATCCATTTACTATAAAAAAATCATTTAAAAGGTCAAAAGTCGTCACACTATCACAATATCTATATATGGCATGTATAGCAAAACTCGTACATACAACACGTTAATCCGAGAACTGACTAAACCTACTCTGACACCACCAAATGTAACGCCCCCACGCCCGAGACCGTCACCGGAGTCGAGCTTGAGGTGTTACTGAACATAATTTACCACTTAAAGAACTTTGAATCCTTTATTTCTACATTCGCAACCTGTTGTCTATCTGCGTCATGGTTACAAAAAAATTATATCTCGAGTTACGAAACTCAAAATCAAGATCCGTAAATTTTCCTTGAATCTAGATTCATTTATATATTTACTAATTATTTTCTAGAATTTTTGGTTGGGCCAATTAGTACAGTTTATTAGTTAAAGTTACCCCTGTTTTAGGACTCGACTGCACTAACCTCTACTTACCACGAACCACTTTTCTCTTTATACAAAATTCATGTGACTATGCCATTTGTTTCTCTTAAGACTAGACTCAATAAGGATTCTGAACATATAAATTAAATATCCTAATTATTTTTTTACAATTTATGGTGAATTTCCAAATTTGGAATGGGGGATCCAGAAATTGCTCTGACCCTATTTCACTAAAACTCAAATATCTCACAACATATAACTCCTTTACCTATTTCACTTCTTCCATATGAAAGTAGACACAATAAGCTTAAATTTCATATTTAATTCATCACCTAATTATTTTTCTACTATTTTTAGTGATTTTTCAAACTCACATCACTGCTGTTATAATATTCTATTTTATGACAAATTTCACTTTTCTATGAATATTCATGGACTATTATCAATTTGAACATACATGGTCTCATACATGATCTAAATTAGCCATTCCAAGGACTAATCATTATCAGGCATTTTCTCAACCAAACCACAACCATATCACAAGATTAATTACACAAAACAAATATATTGCTATACATTCCATATTCAAAATACAAGCCATTATACCAAATTGTCCCGGATAGTGTGATCGTTCCTTCGACCCTTCCCGATTTCCGAGCTAGCTTGTCAAAACTACAATGAATGAAAAGAAGGGAGTAAGCATAAATGCTTAGTAAGTTCACATGCAAATAACAAGTGACATAACAAATCAATTATACCAAATAGCACTAGCATGGTATCACCAAAACAATATCACATTTCTAATCATCATTTATCATCTTACCACATTATTGTTGTTGTATCGTGTTTCAAACCGAGGGTTAAGTACATTCCTGTCCAAAGTGTTCATTTCACAATTCTTATCAAAATGACACTTGCATCTTGAGTGTTCTTCCATTTCACTAGAATTTTATCCGTTGAACATATCGGAATATAACTCGGATACATGGATAATTTGCACATAAGTGCCACATATGTAATCAAACGACCATGTAACCCGCCCATAAGTGAACTCGGACTCAACTCAATGAGCTCGGGCATTCGCATCCATAAGTGAACTCGGACTCAACTCAATGAGTTCGGATACCTAGTTACATCTCACAAACTCGGACTCAACTCAACGAGTTCGGACATTTGCATCCATAAGTGAACTCGGACTCAACTCAACGAGTTCGGATGCCCAACCATCCTAGTGACATGTCACTTGTATCCTAATCTATTCCCAAGGTTCAAACGGGATTTTCCTCAATCATACATTTCCCAGTCGTTCTCCTCAGAATATCGGAACCAATACGTTGCTTGCATCTCATACTTATCAATTTAACCACATACTTTTTTATACCAATACATAACATTTCACAAAACATAATATTCATAATAACAAGTATCATATCATATAAATAGCATTAAATCACTTAAAATAGCAATTATGTTACATTATTTACACATGAACTTACCTCGGTACAAAATATAGAAATTTTGCAATTTAGTCCACAATCTTTTCTTTTCCTCGATCAAGATCAATTCCACGTCTTTCTTGATCTAAAATAACCCATTTAGCTTATTTAATACTCACATTTATCAAAATAGTCCTTAACTCTAACTTTGGAAAAATTACGATTTTGCCCTTAAACTTTTACATATTTACACTTTTGCCCCAAAGCTCGGAAATTAAAATTTTTCCTAAATTCTTATGTTTTAGGACATGCTGATCATTTTTTTACTAACAGCAACCTCAAACTCCCACTATAACATGCACTTATGAACAATTGGTATTTTTACCGATTAAGCCGTTTTACTCGTTTTTACTTGAAACCGAGTAGCACAAGTTGTTTAACATAATTCGAAACCTCATATTCTATCATAAAACATCAAAATACACAATTATTCAACATGGGATTTCAAAAACGTAAAAATCATTAAAAACGGGGCTAGAATGGACTTACAATCGAGCTTGGAAGCTTGAAAAACCCTAGCCATGGTTTCTCCATGCTATTTTCGGCCTTGAGGAAGAAGATGAGCAAAAATTGGCTTTTAAATTGATTTTTAATTCATTTAATCACTAAATGACCAAAATGCCCCTAACTTAAAAATATTCTTTTTTCTCACCCATTTCATGTCCATTTTTGCCAATAAATTAGCCAATAGTCTAATTACCATTTAAAAACCTCAAATTTAAATTTTCATAACAATTGGACACCTCTAACATATAGAACTCAACTTTTGCACTTTTTACAATTTAGTCCTTTTAACTAAATTGAGTGCTCAAACGTCAAAATTTTCGTACGAAATTTTTTTACAAAATAATTTCATAAAAATTTAAACCATAAAAATATAAATAAAACATATTTCAATTTAACACCTTTACCATTTGACAAAAATGCCCTTAATGCCTTTCGTTGTAATTTTTTCATGTACAAGCCCATTTTTGTCCAAAATTTTAGAAATTGGTCATATTTCTATTTAGGACCTCCTAATTAATATTCCAAAGCAATTTCATACTAAAAACTTCTAGAATGCAAATTTTGCAACTTATTCAATTTAGCCCCTAATTTCAAATTAAGCACTTTACGCATAGAATTTCTTCACGAAATTTTCACACAATCATGCAATCATATCATAAACCTCAAAATAATTATAAAATAATTATTTCTATCTCAGATTTGTGGTCACGAAACCACTATTCCGATTAGGCCCTAATTCGGGATATTACAACTTTCCCTCCTTTAGGGATTTTCGTCCTCGAAAATCTTACCGGTAAACAGATGTGGGTATTGTTTCCTCATAGTTTCCTTAGGCTCCCATGTAGTCTCTTCTACACAGCTTTTTTAAGGCTTTATAGGTATTAGACTTGTCTCTAAGAAATCTCATCCGTGTGTGTCTCGAATAGTCATACACACACACACACACTAATATATAGCACTTGCCACCAATACTCTTTCTTTGCGTAGGACCTATCGAATCCATGTGAAGTAACTTAGTGGATCGAATGTATAGACTTGTGAGACTCTTTGATGCTTCTCCTTATGTTGTTTACCCTTTAAACAATTTCTGCAAACTTTAGGAACATCTCTATCTAGCTTAGGAATACCCCTAACAGCCTCTAATTGGATCGGTCTTTGAAGTCCTTTGTAGTGCACATGGTCTAACTTCTCATGCCATATTTTTAACTTAGAGACATTTGCCTTGTTACACTGTAACAAATCAAAAGTCCTGACTCCTTACAGGATCTTCTATTTGGTCTTGGAAGAAACTTCACATCTATCTTTGGTAGAGGTGACTAACATACGTTGATCACACAAATGAATTATACTTACGAAATTGGCTTTCAAACCTTGCACTAGAAATAAATTCTTTAGCCTAACCAGACTAAAAGCATCTAAAGTACCTTTCACATGAATATTTCATTTATTTCCATTGCTAAAAGTAACTTTACTACCAGGACAGTCCTACAAGTAAATAAGAAAATTTTGATTCCCATCCATGTGTCTGGAACACCCATTATCAAAATATGAAAAATCTTAATGAGTAACCTTCAAATTTGTATAAGCTACAAGAAGACACTTTGGTTCCTTCTTTCTCCACACATGTTTCTGCTTTCTATCATTTGAATGGCTACATGGAATGGGCACTTCAGCTAGCACTAAACATTTCCACCTCAAATCATATAGCATCTTGAAACACCTTGGTCTGATATGCCTTAACTTACCAAATAATACTTTCTTATCAGACTTGATCATCATAGCCTTGATTGAACATTCACCTGTTTCACTTTACTTGGATTAATTGACAAACATTTTAGGACTCTCCATGATTGTTTTCCCTTTGTTAACAAATCCTATTCCACTCCTTCTTGGATCCTTTCTACCAAAAGAAAGTATTTCATTCAGTTTGTTACTTGCAGTATTAGACTTCTCTAGAAGCAATTTAGTTTCAGCCAACTTCATCTTGGTGTTTAAAAGATTGTCCAACTATTTGGTTAATAAAGACTTTTTAGTCTCAACATGTTTGATCAACTTTCTATTTTCTCATTTCAGCTGAGCATTCTTTTGAGTCAATTTTGAGTTTAACTCACACACCTATTCTCATTTTCCCAGCATAGTCTTGTATGTGTTCCAAAACTCCCCATTAAAATCATTATCTGTATCAACTCAGTTTCAGAAACCAAACTTAAAGTAAAGGCTACTACAGCTTGGCATTATAAAAAATTGTGCAAACAAAAACACAAAGAACACTAAGGTTTGTTTTCGTAGTTTAGTTTCCCTACATCTGCGAAGCCTAACTCAGTGAGTAATTCAAAATATGTGATTCATACTATCACTCCTCAACTATAGAGATCACACCTTTGTACTTAAAGTCTAGAACACTTACCTCCAAATCCTCCTATAATAACCTGTTTTCAGTGAAATTGGAACAATAGTTTTGGGGCCACAAATCGAATAAGCAAATTATTATTTTATTATTTTAATATATATGGGATGTTAGTAAGGCCGTATTAAAATTTTTTTAAGAAATTTTCATGTTTACATGATCAATTATGTGAAAAGGACTAAATCGTTAAAAGTGTAAAAGTAGAGTTCTATTATTTAAAAGGATCAAATGACTATGAAACTTTAAAGTGAGTGGACTTAGGTGGTAATTAAACCATTTCTATGGTAATTATACCGTTTCTATAGTTAGTGGATATTCATGGCAAGGTTTTATTGAAATTTTGAATGTTTTTAAAGGGCAAAATGGTAAAATTATAATAAAGATAAAAAAAATAGTCAAAAATCATCTTCCTCCCATTTGTTTCTTCTCAGTTGATTCATCAATGGAGACATATCTAGGGTTCAACCAAGCATTGTTTCACTTGCATGGTATGTAGTTTTGTCCCATTTTTAATGATTTTTATGTTTTCGGGATTGTTTTAGCTTAATTAACTAGCTCAGGGATTAATTTGTAAAACTATTAGAGGTTGACGGACTTTTCATGAAAAATTTTTAATGCTTTTTGATGTTAAGTGATAGATTGTGAACCTTTGTTGAGAAATAAACAAGTTTTGTAAAGTGATTTTTAAAGAAATTTACATATAGGGATTAATTTATAACAATAGTAAAAGTTCATGTTAAATTTATGAAATGATGATTGGTATGGCTTGGTTTAAGTTCCTAGATAATTCGGTTAACTTGAATGGAGGATTAAAATGCTTATATTTCAATTTATAAGCTTAAGGACTCAATTGTGAAAAGTTAAAATTTAGCGGTAAGATAGTAATTTTATATAAATATGAAATGTGGAATAAATTGAATACTAGAGGTATTAAATGGGTTGAAATTTGTCTATTTAGATCCATATAAACCACGTACGGATCTAGATCGGGGAAAAGTTAAAGCCTCAGATTAGTTCGACTTCATTTCTACGCCCCTAGTCGTCAAGGTAAGTTCTTATGAATGGTTATTGAATTAATATTGTTAATTTGAATGTTCATTATGTTAGTTTAAAGTAAATGGATTGATGTATAATTGTACTAAAGCTATGATAAATTGACGAATGTTGAGTCCTGGTTGAACCTTAGGAATTCGTAAGATACAAATGACATGTCATTAGAGATTTCATGTTTTGAGTGTTGGTCTTGAATGTCCTACTGATGCTTGAGGTCTTGCATTTGTTGCGGATACCCCATGGCTCGTGTGAACAGCATCGTGTAACTTACATTTCGACCAACAGCTCGTGTGAGAAAGCCCATTTCACAGCTCATGTGAGCAATGATGTAAAGGAAAGGTTATAGTTATATGTTTAAGCACACTTTGTGTGAGCTTTCTCGAGTATCCGATGATATTCTAGATGGTTCAACGGGAAAGAAAAGGAAATGAAAAGGGTAAGTGTTCAAATGTGATTTATCATGAATCTATGGAAAGGAATGATGACCTAAATGATATGAAAAATGTGCAAGTTTTCTTGGTTGGTACCATTTGATACCTTGTTGGATTGTGTCATTTTTGCTAACTTGTGATGTATGTTTGAATGACTCATATGGTGTGTTTGAATTGGTATGATGATGGTCAACTTGTAGCATGTTTGGGTAAGTTTTGAACTAGTAATAGTTATTTGAAATTAGGTAAAGTTGACATGTTTAGGTAAGTTTTGATGAATATATTTGAGGTGCCTGGAAAGGCATATTGGTTAGTTGATTTAAGACTCTTGAAATGGTCATTATATGTATGTTTTGACAGGGTTTTGATGCCTTGATTATATGCAAAAAAAAAAAGGCCTAAAGGTTTTTGCATGAAATGGTATAGGAAATGGCTTGATTTTAGGAAAATTTATGTCCACACAACCTGAGACACGAGCGTGAGACTCAGCCATGTGTGGCACATGGCCTGGCTACACGGTTGTGTGTCATTTGAAGGTTCCTTTGTATGCAAGTCAGTGAGTTACACAGCCTAGCACACGGTCTAGCACACGGACGTATGGAGCTATTTCGAGTGTTACACGGCCTAGAACATGGGCGCATGGTACAGCCGTGTGACCCTACTGAGAGAGTTACACAGTTGAGAACACGAGCTAGGACATAATTGTGTGTCCTTAGTTCGAAGGTTACACGGCCTGAGACACGAGCATGTTTCTCAACCATGTGAGGCACACGGCCATGTGACCCTTGTATTCAAATTTTTGTAACTTTTTCTTAAACTTTCCTAATGTTTTTAGTTTAGTCTTGAATCGTTTCTAAGGTATTTCTAGGGCCTCAAGGGCTCAATTTAGCAACGGAATGTACATGTATGATTGATATATGACATTTTTATGTTAGTGAATGAAATATTGTTAAAATGTTTCCAATTGTACGGTAATGCTTCGTAATCCTAATCCGGTGATGGATACGGGTTACGAGTGTTACACCTCCCCCTAAAAACTTAGGTAGTAAACACTCAAATTTTACAATACAGTTTGCACTAACTGTAACACCCCAAACCCAGCCTAGACGTTACGGCCAAGTCCGATGTGTCACATTGAAGTGTTTTTCAAAAATCGTGTTTTCATTGAAAACCCTTCTTAAATGTTTAAAAACTTTTACCGTTAAACTTGTATAAAACCTTAGTTTGTGTTTATTTTTTTACAAAACGGGATTTATTGAAATGATCATCCCTTTTCAAACATCGTTGAAAACTTTGTAAAAGTTTTATGAAAGCTTATGAACCCTTGTAGTTTGCAAAAACATGTTATTTTAAAAATAGATAAAATATCGAAAAATCATATTTGTAACCTTTATAAAACATGTTATCTTGAAAACGGTTTAAGTATCAAATAAATTTGACCTTTTTCGTTAAGACTTAAAGTGAATGGAAGCTGGGCACCAGGTAGGATTCCAGAAAAGAGGGGGTGAGTCGAATAGACTGCTTAAGTACCAAGCTCTTCTTGGATCCACTCCTAGACATGCACACTACCATTGCCACACTTTAACTATTTGAAATATTTATCTACAAGATCATTTAAAATTGCGGAAGCTTTGCTTGGTTATCGTGTTATTTTGAAAACAAGTAACTTTTATAAAAATCACGTCTTAAAATCATTTATTTTCAACTCGATTTAAATAATATCCTACGTAAGCTAAAACCAATTTAAATAAGTAAAGAATAAAAACCCAAAATAAAAATAATTAAAGAGGCCCTTTTTACAACCCAAAACCAGAAATAAATAATTAAATCTAACTTCAAATAGGTAACTTAATTAGAAATCCAATAATCCAGTCTATGTGGCCACTCTGAATCCCTCCCAGCTCCAAGTCCACCAATCTAAGGCTCACCTGCAAGGATGGAAGGAAAAGGGGTGAGTTTGGAAAACTCAGTGTGCAACAAGCCACCTACAGAGCCCAAATCAATATCAGCATACTAGGCCTAAGCCCCCAAATCAGTCTCAACATATAACTGGGCCAAAGCCCTTTTCAAATATCGGTTGCTGAGCCTTAGCCCTTTTTCATAAATCAATTCACTGGCCCGAAGCCTTTTCTGTAAACGGTATAGCCCAAAGGCCCATTTTAACAACACATATAATATCAGTGTATGTGTGCAAAGCCCATTTCAATATCACATGTAATGTCAATGTATGTATGCAAAGCCCAGTTGGGGAGACTACTCAACCCACCATCCGCTACTCTCCACCCGTACCAACCAAGCTCTCCATGTGGGGAATAACTCAACCCACCCAACCAAACTCTCTACTGGCAGCATAGCTGCTTTATTATATAACTGGAGGCCAAGCCTCTTTTAATAACTGGGGCAAAGCCCTTTATCACTTCCTCCATCATATAATAACCCAACCTATGCATTTAATGAGTAAAACATGGCATATCGTATACATGTCATAGCATATCATGTGCATATCATGTGCATATCATGTGCATATCATGTCATAGCATGTAAAATACAATATCACAATCATCATATTCAGAATGAAACCCTAGGGGTATAATAGACATTTTTCACCTAGGGGCAAAATAGACATTTTCATGTTTTAAGGGTAATTACGTAATTTTATCCATTATTAGGGTTTTCCATGCTTATTCATCAATTCCAAATGTTTAAACAGCAATTTTAGCCTATTTTAGTACAACCGAGTTATGGGCTAAAACCCCTAATGGCCCTATGTAGCTAGTTTAGTCGTCTAAGCCCACTTAGTCCAAATCCTACAATTAACTACTAATTTAACCAGTTTTAAGCCTATAGTCTATTAACAAATGTCTATTCCCCATTTTTACCTATATGGGCCCGTAAGCCCATTGGGCCCAATTTCAGCCCATCAAGGCCCAACTTACCATAGTGCACAAAATCGTGCCCTTACTTGTTCTATCGATCTAATCACCGATCTTATCGAATGTATCACGGCTCAAACTATTCACAAAACCACAAGTTCGAAATGCCAAAGTTTAGGCATTTTGGCTTTTCAGCAAATATTAATCTAAGCTACTATGAGGTTTATTACACACCTGCTTGCAACGAACGATGACTATATCTGATCCAAGTCAATCCTACATTCGATTACTAAAACATTAGACCACGAATCAATGATAACTAAATTTAATATACTCTTACCATATTCGGGCATCCATGAACAAGGCCCTAAATCCTTACCTCTGCAGAAGTTGATATCCAAATCTGGATCCGAACGCTCCATTGATCCAAGCCCTTAGTCAACAGCCTTTAACCCTTACAAGCACAGAGTAAAATAATTGGTAACAGCCCCTTAAAGCCTTAGGCACTATTTCGACAGCCTCCCCAAACACATAGGGATTCCAACTTTTCCAAATCCCCAAAAATAAGAATAGATCACAGTCAAGTCATTCATATCACCAACTTATATCCACGGTCAAACTAGCCCAATCATCACACAAGTTAGTCATTTACCCACAAGGGGCAAAATAGTCATTTAACACCCTAGGGGCAAAACGGTAATTTTACCCCATAAGGGTGTCTCGGTAATTCTACCCTATAGGGGTATTTCGGTAAATTTGCAAATCAAGGGTAAAATAGTAATTTTTACAAATCAGGGGTAAAATAGTAATTTTACAAATTAGGGGTAAAACGGTAATTTTACAAATCATGGGTAAAATGGTAATTTTACAAATTAGGGGTAAAATGGTAATTTTACAAATTAAGGGTAAAATAGTAATTTTACAAATTAGGGGTAAAATAGTAATTTTACAAATTATGGGTAAAATGGTAATTTTACAAATTAGGGGTAAAATGGTAATTTTACAAATCAAGGGTATGTTCGTCATTTTACAAATCGAGGGTACTTCTGTCATTGTACAAATCAAGGGTAATTTGATAATTTTATAGATCGGGATATTTCTTCTAATTTTCCACATCGAGGGTAATTCGATAATTTTGTAAACCAAGGTATTTCAGTAATTTTGTAAACCAAGGGTATTTCAGTAATTTTGTAAACCAAGGGTATTTTAGTAACTTTGTAAACTAAAGCATTTCTAAATAGAGATAACAATGCGAATGGGCCTAGGGCCCATTCTCGGCCCAAATGGGCCCACACGCTCGTGTGGCCCTTTTAGCCTAAATCTAGCCACAGATATAAGATTCACTCTAGCCCAATATTTGCTATACAATCAAACAACTTATCCACTTGGGCCCGTAGGCCCATTGGGCCCACATGGCCTCTTCGGCCCATCGCAGCCCAAAGTAGCCGTCCTACCGCTAGAGCAGTGAGAAATACACACCTGATAGGAGACTGAAGTTAATCCGCGCTCCAAACACTCTTAACTGATGCCCAACCCAAACGGGCACGCCATAAAGCGAAAGGGATCAGCCAAGAAGGCTGTGCCTACTCTCCTCCTGGTTTACTCTATTTAAAGCTAGCTCCTCACCTGCTCTCATGTTAGCTTTCCGATGTGGGATTCTCCATCAATCCCCCCAAAATTAAAGCATTAGCAAAATAATCAACCTTTGCGTGCAACAGGATTCGAACCAAAGTCCTCTCAATAACCCTGTCAAGCCGTCACCACTCGGACACAAGCTCCTTTGTGTCATAAGTCCAACACATCTAACTTTAAAGCTCACCTACTTGCTTCCCGATTTATTTAAAAGAAAAACCAAAATAAATTGCAAGAGCCAAGACTTGAACCTTGAACCCCCTTGCTTCCTTGTCCCCTAAGTGGCGCTACTTTGCCACTACACCACACTCCTTTTTGTGTCTTATTACACACATAATTCCTTACAACTCCTCTTTTCCAAGTCCTCTATTCCTTAAGTCCAAAAATCCAAGAATTCTCCGGGTTTTTAACCAACACTTGGGCCTTCCATAGGCCCAATAACACAGTCCAAACACGAATTACACATCCATATATCAAAATTTCAACATTACACCAAATATCACAAAAATCTCGAAATCCCAGAAATTAGCCCAAGACTTTTCCCACACTATGAATCCTTCGCAGTTCACTAAAATACCACATTAACCCATTAATAATAACCTTCCATAACAGAATTCAACACATCAATAATTTTATTTCGAACTATCTCACACCCGAACCCAGGCCCAAGGCCCAATACTTCTAGGCCCAAATTTAGGGTGTTACACTAACTGACAAAATAATTCCTCAATGAACAAATGAAGTGCTCTAATAAGCTCTCATGCATAACCTAAACAAGTCTCAAAGCATATATCAATTTCAACTTGCGAACATAGAAACTAAATAATACAAAGTGACTCTTTGAAAATAGCAATTACAACATAAAACATTCAAAGAATTATCAATCGAAGATATTTTCTCCAAAACCAATAATACAATCTCGATCAAATCTCCACATTCCAAGAGTTGAATTGATCCACTTAAATTCAGTTCAATATTCAAAATCTAAGAATTAGTTTTCATAGATGGAAAATTGAATCTTCAAAATAACAACAGGTCTAAAAATTCCCCTTATTAAACTGCAAACTCAAATAAGGCAAATAATTTAACTTCCGCAGTGGCAGCCCGCAATGGGTACTACAGGGGAAAAATTATTTGATGAATTTGTCACCGAAAACCCTTATCAAGGAGAAAATTAATATAAAGAAAAAACGGAATTTTTTGGATGAAATATTCCGTTGAAAAAAAAATAGAAAGTTCTTGTTTAAAATGTCTTGGTGGTTAAAAAAGTGCTACGTCATCAATTCCTTGTGGTTCTCTAAATCATACCAATGCATAGTTTTTTCAAACAATAAGAAACAAACACTAAAAGGCATACAAGAAAGTATATGTTTTTCATGAAGCCATACAAGAATATTTGACGTCATAATTATATTACAAAATGTGAATTAAATATATAGGATTCATTATAATTTATAATTTGAAATTGCATAGAAAAACCATATAGTTGCTAATCACTATAGCATAACTCCAACAATTTATAGTTATATATACCTTAGTAATATGTTTATTGTAAAATTATTTATATATGATACTTAAAGCCAAATACATATGGTAGACATATTGCATAGTACGACAATGACCCTAAATATAATAGTATGGGCAATATTTCAGAATTCAAAGCTTTGTACTTGGCCATTTCTGAACTCAAATGAAATTGAGTTCTGCAAAGATTTCTAAAGAGTCAAAGGGGGCCTCCCCAAGCCATGGAGGACATCATAAGAACTCTTTCCATTCGAAACGGCAGAGCCACCACTCTGTCCTTCCACTTCAGAGCCACCACTCTATCTCTATCCTTCCACTTCAACAGGTCGATCAGCTGGAGCAATGGTCATCTGTAGCGGTAGACATGTACAACAACAGCAGCAGCAGCAATAACAACAACAACCATCACCATCAGCCTCAAACTAGCCACACGTCGACCAGCCGTTCATCAGACTACTCGGCCGGCGGTGACGGGGAGCCTAGTGCGGCCGGTAACAAATGGGCATCAAGGCTTCTAAAGGAATGTGCTAGAGCCATCTCCGACAAGGATTCTAGCAAAATCCATCACCTTCTTTGGATGCTAAACGAACTGGCTTCCCCTTATGGAGACTGTGATCAGAAACTAGCATCGTATTTCTTGCAGGCACTGTTTTGTAAGGCCACTGAGTCAGGACAACGATGCTTTAAAACCCTAACTTTAGTCGCGGAAAAGAGCCACTGCTTTGATTCAGCTCGGAAGTTAATCCTTAAGTTCCAAGAGGTCAGTCCATGGACAACTTTCGGTCACGTAGCCGCCAATGGTGCAATTCTGGAAGCCTTAGATGGTGAGCCCAAACTTCATATCATCGATATAAGCAATACCCTTTGCACTCAATGGCCTACTTTGCTCGAAGCCTTGGCCACTCGAAACGATGACACCCCACACTTAAAGCTCACTGTTGTGGTCACTGCTAATATTGTAAGATCGGTGATGAAGGAAATAAGCCAGCGAATGGAGAAGTTTGCTAGGTTAATGGGTGTACCCTTTGAGTTTAATGTAATAAGTGGGCTAAATCATTTGGGCCAACTCACCAAAGAGGTACTCGGTGTTGTTGAAGATGAAGCTGTCGCGGTGAATTGTATGGGAGCCTTGAGAAGAGTCCCCGTCGAGGGAAGAGCTGCAGTGATCGGGATGTTCCGGTCGCTGGGGCCTAAAGTCGTCACCGTCGTTGAGGAAGAAGCTGACTTTTCAAGCACTCGATACGACTTCGTCAAGTGCTTTGAAGAATGCCTGAGATTTTACACAGTCTACTTTGAAATGCTTGAAGAAAGCTTCACCCCAACCAGCAATGAGAAGCTTATGCTGGAGAGGGAGTGCTCAAGGGGCATAGTTAGGGTTTTAGCTTGTGAGGATGACCAAGACAGTGAAGGAGAGCGTGAGAGAAGAGAAAGAGGGAGCCAATGGTCCGAAAGACTCAAGGAAGCTTTCTCATCGGTCGGATTTAGCGACGATGTTGTCGACGATGTCAAGGCATTGCTAAAAAGGTACAAGCCCGGATGGGCACTTGCACAACCATATCAAAATGAAACAGGACTTTACTTAACATGGAAAGAAGAACCTGTAGTATGGGTATCCGCATGGAAACCCTAAAAACTTGGCCACAACTACAACCATGGTTTCCAGCTGAATCAATTTGCACTGCATTTATGCAAGCATTTGGAAGCAAATCAAAACATGCAGATGGAGTTCATTACCTTTCATATCTTTCTTTTGATCATTGTTTTTTCTTTAATGTCTACTTTTTGTTCTCAGCTTTATGCTTTGGAGTTTGTGATGTTCCTTTTTCTGATTTAGATCATTATTCTTGTTTGAAGGTGTTTGAATTTGTGCCTCTGCCATCTCCATGGGAATATCCCAATCCTTCCCTTCCCTGTATCATTTTTCCTTCATCAATTTCTTATAAATTTGTAACAAAATTATGTATTATAGGTTTGCAATAAAAATATAAAAGTATTATGTGCAATATGTATCATTAATTCCATTTTTTATATATAGAAGGTTTTGTTAGTATTAAAAAAGATTGGCACAAATATGCTAAAATTTCTTTTAACTCTGTATCAGTTTTAATCGATTCATTTTTCTTAAAATAATGTTAAATTTACACCATACTCTGTTGAAAAACACATTGCTATAAATCTCAACTATTAAATTAAAAAAAAAAAATCATTTCTACTACAAACATATAGACCTCTTTTGGGACGAACTACAGACATAGACTTAATTCTATTCTAAGTTGTTCCCATGTTTTTTATCCTTTGATGTGGTTATAGAAATTTGATAGAGCTAATGAGAAAATCAATAATCTGTATAAGTATAGTTAATAATCGAAATTTGATCGATACATTCTCAAATTTTCAATAAAAATATCTATTTAAAAAATGCATACTCGATCCATATTAAAAAAAAAACACTCAAAATTGACATCATTGGGTTATAATTTCTGTTTTTCCCTGGACTACGTATTTGTTCTGCACTTGCAGGCTTTTTACGACAATAAAATCATTTTACCTAGAAGAAAGAATAAGCATGTAACTAAAGCTTGCCCAAGAACCCTAAACTTCACCAATTAATTAATTATCAGCTTTTAATTGATAATATAAGTCCCACCTATCACATTTCTTTAGTTGGTAGCATAGAGCATATATCTGTTTATGCATATCTTATTGGTTTACATCAATCATATTCTTTATTCCATAATTAAAAAATTATTATCCACTTTATATGAGAATTTAATATTAAGATATAAAAAGAAATTAGAGAATCTACAACATTCTTACCAAAAATTAAATAAACAAATAAACTTCAACATTAGCAGTCTCTAGGCGGTCATGTTATTAGAACAGATAACTTTTTTGCAGTTATATATTACAGTATCATTTTAACTTTTGTTGGAACGGAAGTTGGATCACAACAGATTCATCGAGAAAGTAAAATAAAAATAAAATAAGGAGAGACTTTTAGCAGTGTTTTTAGTGACGTTTGATCATTAACGGTGCTAATAAAAAGACGTCACAATAAGTAAAACAATAATGGTGTTTATGAAAAAACACCACAAAAGTTAAAGCAATAGCGGCATTTATAGGGAAAACAAGCAATAGCGGCATTTATGGGAAAAATGCTGCAAAGATAAGAAATAGCATCATTTATGGGAAAAATGCCACAAACTTTTTTACTTTTTATTGAAACGGCACCGTTTTTCACAAAAATATCATCTCTCACGCACGAATTATTTTCTTTCTCAGTCTTTTCTTTGCTTGAAACCCCAAAATCCTGTCCCTTTTTATTCCCAAACTTTTCTTTGCTTAAAACCCCAAAATCCCGCCCCTTTTATTTCTCAGCCTTTTCATTGCTTAAAAAAATATACATACCTTGTTCTTTTATTTTAGCTGCTCCTCACATTGCAAAAAATATCAGTCTTCTCTCAGTCTCAATCGACATTGTCTCAGGTAAGACAATTCTGTTTCATTTCGTTCCTTTTTTTTTTTTTTTAAATTCTTATGGGCTTTTTATTTTTGTGTTTTTCTTTACTTTCTAGATCTATTATAACTTATTTTCTCTTTTCTTCTGAATTCTGGGTTATGCTGGTTGGGTACTTAGAAAATTAAGGTTTTCATTGATGTTTTAGTTCTTCTAAATTTTTTTAATTTTTTTATTTTTACCTACCGAAACTAGAATATGCTTTTAAGTTATTAGGGACTTCCCATGTATAAATATGTAATTTACAATGGTGTTTAGTCTATAAAATTTTCACAATATACTTTTACCAATCAAATAATATATACCTTAAGCAATCTTAGGTTTGAAAAAAACCAATTGTTTCTGTAATGGGCCAATTTAGCCCGGGCCCAAAACACAAACCAAAAATAAAACAAAAAAAAACAAATAATCCAATTATAGCCCATTTCGCCAGGCTTGTACCAGAAACAATAGCCATACAAAAAAAAATAAATAATAAAATAAACCAAAACAATAAATAAAAAATCAAATAAACAAAGTCCATTTATAGTTCATTAGTCCAAATACAAAACTCAAATGGCCCGAATACAGAATCCTTACAAGGCCAACCAAATTAAAACCCAAATAAGACAAGTATAACCCCAAACTTTAAACCCATTTAAAATAAGCCTAACTTGGCCCAATATAGCCCAAATCAGAAGTGGCCCAGAGAGCCCAATAACCCGAAAATACCAGAAACCCTAGAGGTTTCTGGAACATGCTCGCGTCTCAGCAAGCCATGGAATCGGACTCTAGCGCATCATTGCCACGTCTGTAATTTTCCCACGAGTGACCTCCATACGATGGTTTTCGCCTGCAAACAGAAAAATGGCCAGCAAATGTATAACAGAATCGAAGGCTTTTTATTTTTTTCCTTTTATTATTTTATTTTTTAAAATCAGCTATAAAAAGAGGCCGAATGTAATCTATAAACACTTACGCACACTCGAAATTAAAAAGCAATCAAAAACAATTGTTAAAAGGTGATTATGAGATTTTTCTTTTTCTCTTTGAGTTTTCTTTTTTTTTTGCTCTTTGATTATTATCTGTTGCATGTAAAGGATAAATAAAAGAAGGAAGCACTTATCTACTTAACGCCACCCCCGAATCTCTATTACTTCGGTGAAATCGAAGTTTAAATGGGGGTTTCGAAAGGTGAAAATGGTCATGCCTTCGGGTATGCTTGCAAATAGGAACCCCTTGGGCCTGCGCGTGATGCCATTCGCCGATTGGGTTTTAAGGTGAAAAACAATTGTGTTTTTCTTTAATTTCTAGATCTGTTGTAATTTATTTTCTCTTTTCTTCTGAATTCTGGGTTATGCTGGTTGGGTGCTTAGAAAATTAAGGTTTTCATTGATGTTTCAGTTCTTTTAAATTTTTTTAAATTTTTTATTTTTACCTACCGAAACTGGAATAAGCTTTTAAGTTATTAGGGGCTTCTCATGTATAAATATGTAATTTACAATGGTGTTTAGTCCATAAAATTTTCACAATATTCTTTTACCAATCAAATAATATATACCTTAAGCAATCTTAGGTTTGGAAAAAACCAATTGTTTCAGGCTAGGCTCGCCTAGAAACCAGAACTAAAGATTTAAAACTAGACAAGCTCATGATGCACATTAACAAACTCAACATCCAGCAGCTTATGGCCGAGTGAAAGCGTGGTCCCTTTGTCTCTGTGCAATTGATGTCACGATGGAGAAACATTGTTGCCGGAGCTATTTGAATGTGGCCCAATCTTCATTTCTTACATCTAATGCTGTAATTGTTTCCATTTGAATTTTGATTTTTTTTCTTTCTAATGTAGGAAAATATCAATTGTCTGCTCGGCTAGAGACAGCTACTTTGCTAGAATTCTTTTCATGTGAGCTTTCTACAATCCGAATTAATTACTACTGACTAGGTTTCCTTTATTTTTGGTGTTCTATTTACAAATGGGTGTAACCTTATGCAAGAGAGAGAGAAGGGAAAAATGAAAACTTTCTTATCTGGATGTTAATTTTTTTTATCTTGTTTCTAGAAGATTTTTTTCCTGCTTTCTGTTGTGACAATGTTGACTTCTATTAGTTCCTCTGTAGGTGGAAGCTAAAGATCCCTCCACTGGTGCTTCATATTATTATAATGAAAGTAAAGGAAAGAGTCAGTGGGAAAGACTTGTAGAAACATCTTCGAGTACTCATTTCCCATTCGCTACAAGACACGTGGAAGATTGGGTGGAAGCAGTAGATGAAACAACAGGTATGCTGTATAAAGAAATTTGTATGATTTGTCTCATTTTGTTTTTATCACAATTTTTATTTTCTCATTGAATGAATCATCCGGATTATGAATTTGGAAATACATGAAACTAACTATAGGAAAATGACGTCATATCTTTTGGGGTAAAGCTACAGATGTTAGAAAGAATGAAGTCTCACATTATGTTTGGAAATATTGTTTCTATATTTTTTATTATTTCTTATCAGAGCTAAAAGTTTTTGTTAACCAAAAATCTGAAATGCTCTAACAATTAAAAGGGTAAGGTTGCTAATGCAGATGGAATTTTAGCACATCATGTTATTCAGAAGATGCTTAAAAGATGGATTACTAAGTTGGTTGGTTTTAGATGTAGAAACATCTAACAAAATTTTTGTGTGTGCATGCATGCATCTTTTAACTCAGACAGAATTAAGGGTTTCTTTTTTCCATTTTTCTTTTGTAAATAAATAGGGCGCAAATATTATTACAATACAAAGACCAATATATCTCAATGGGAGTGCCCTGATGTATTAAAGCCATTTGCATCACAACATCCTGGAAGCAGGGTTTCTGAAAGTACTGTTAATGAGAATTCGACTTTGTGGTCATCAAACTTGGACAAATGCTATGGTTGTGGAGGTTGGGGAGTTAGCCCAGTGCAAGCTTGGGTTACTGCAATCATTGCACACGGTATGTAATGTCTCCATACACAGATTTTGCTTTATTATTACGGTGAATAGGCATGTTTTACCATCATTTTTAATGGTTCTAAAAGCAGAACATACCTATTGACGTTAATTCACATGCTAAATTTTTCCTTAAAATTTGTAAGATCATCAAGATATTTTATATTCTATCATTGTGGTATTAAACGATAGATCAAGTTTAAGTTGTTATTGTAGCATAAAATTATTTTATAAACATATTAAAAAACATAATTCTCGGATGATTGAATTGTGTATGTTCTTGTTAAAAAAAAGAAGAAACCATATATGTTAAAGTTCATAAAATGACATGAAAATTTGTGGGTTGCATGCCAAGGTGTCACTGGTTCATTGAGTTTTTATTTATTTATTTTTATTTATCATAATATAATATACGGAAAATGTGATGAGAAATGGGTGCATTTAAGATGCTATTAGGAAACTCTTTCTTTTCTCCATTTTTTGATCTTGCCAAACCAGGAAATGAATAAAATGACATGGAGAACATCTAAAATTTATCATATCATTAATCAATGACATGTAATTTTGATTTGTTCACGTGACATTCTGAGATTATTCAATATATATATAATTTTAAAAAATTTAAAAAATAACTCTAATAAAAAATAAAAAAATAAAAACTGCAAAAGTTTATTTATCATATCATTAAATTGTTATTAATAAATTTTATTAATCAATGTTTTTTAATTGTTATTTTCTTCTTCCCGTTGTTAGTTAATAATTTTAAACGGATAAAAGTCTAGTTAAGTAGATTATTCAATTTACTTTTTATTTTTTAAAATTATATGTAATGTCATTTTTTTTATTATATTACATAGTTCATTTTCCATGAAGGATCGTCATCAGTGATCTATTTAGTACCATTGGATTTCATTGTTTAATGTACTCGGCTTAGAAAAAGTTGTGTAAAAAAACCAATAAAAGTTAGTCAGTTATATATATTTTCTAATAAAATTGAGAATGTCTTTAAAATATATGCATTTTGACCGTAAAACGTTTACTCCCATTCAACAACTTTATTATTTAACTGAGATGGGTGAATGTACAAATTTTCACTTAATTTGAAAGAGTGATTAATTAATAAATGGAATAGCCAGTAGTTTTGATTACGATCTCGATTGAAGTGGCTAGATGGGATTCCCGCCAAATCAATACAGATAGATCCTAAATATATCTATATTGTTGCAAATGAATGATTAAAACAAAAGATGTTATTGATTATACATCATAAAATATGTTCTTTTAGCCATAAAGGGATCCTGCATTCTATCATCCATTGTACAATAATAAATACATAAATTGCATAAATAGGGATGATACCCTATACCATATATCATATGGGTACAAGAATCTCATAAAGCATGCTCATGGTTTTTTTATGTATTTAGTCATCCATAATATGTTAACACTTCTCTTTGGTTAAGTATTCCCTCTACGTTTCGTTAATAATGTCAATTTATCATATCATTTATTTATTATTTTTTATTGAAACAATGAATTGGATCCCTACAAAAGAAATATTTGATGGACTTATTTGAATTGCCTAATCAAACAACTTCGTTTTAAGCTCTTCTTAATTGCATTTGTAAGTACCTCGTATTACTTTTATGTTTTAATTTAATACAACATTTTTTTTTGGATAAATCCATGTTAGTGATTTGAATTAAGGCATAATATCTTACATATCTCCTTGTGATATTACTATTTTAGGTTAAATGTGTTCATTTAATTTATATTAGGTTAATTTAATAAAAAAATTTAAATTATAATTAATGTTGATTTATTCAACTTAACAAACGAATATAAATAAACAAAGATCCAACTCATAAACTATTTATTTACAGCCTTAAATTTACAGAATAAAAAATTTAGATTAATTAATCATATTATAAACATTGAGATATAAATTTGAGCATAATATAAAAATTAGAATTGAAATTTTACTTAAATCTATTTAGAACACTTAAGTAATCATAGTATAAACATGAATTAAATCTATTTAGAACACTTAAGTAACCGTAATTTATTCTCAACTTTAGACTTCAAGAACTACGAAATGGATAAGAGTTGGATGGATTTGTCAAGGGTAAGCAACGATTATCAAAATGGAGTACAAACTTTTCTAAATTTTGAATTTGAAAATGCAAGCCAAGAGAATATGATTCTTTGCCCGTGTAAGAAGTATGACAACATCAATTGGCATATTTGTGAAGTTGTCTACGAACATGTAATTGTTGATGGCTTTATTCGGGGGTATAAAAATGAATTTTCCTTGGAGAGTGTACACTACATAGAACCTCTTCAACGATTAATTCGGCTTGTCCTTATAAAGAAGATGACAAGGAAGGTATGTTGTGGGATGCATTTAATATGCACAGTCATGATTTGCAATCGTTTCCACTTGAAATTATTGTATCCAATGATTGTGATATTGGTGGAAATGCTTTTACCGAAACAGGAAGAAGTGCTCATGATGAAAAGCCAAATGGAGAAGCGATGAAGTTCTACAAGTTACTTAATAAAATGAATGAAGAATTTTATGAGGGATCAAAATTTTCAAAATTGTCCTTCTGCATTCGTCTTTTTCACTTAAAATGTTTGGGAGGGTAGACCGGGAACTCTTTTACGTTGCTGTTAGAGTTTTTGAAAGTTATGTTTCCGTTTGCAAAAATCCCTTATTCATGCAAAGATATGAAGAAACTAATAAAGGATTTAGGCCTTGGGTGTGACAAAATTCATAGTTGCCCAAATGGCTGCATGTTGTATTGAGGTGATAAGAAAAACCAGCAGTCTTGTCATGTTTATGGTAAATCTTATTAGATGAATAGGAATGCAGAAGATGTGAATGAGGATGAAGGTGAGGCACAATCAAGAAAGAAGCCAGTAAAGATTTTGCGATATTTTTCACTAATACCAAGGCTTTAAAGACCTTTCATGTCATCAAAGACAGTCAAACCTATGAGGTGGCATCATGATCAACAAACTGATGATGGGTTTTAAGGCATCCTGCGAATTCTTTAGCTTGGAAATCATTTGACAGTAAATTTACAAGCTTTGCAAACGATCCTCAGAATGTAAGGCTTGGGCTAGCATCTGATGGATTTAATCCTTTTAAAATCATGAGTACTTCGTATAGTACTTGGCCACAGTGCTTGTTCCTTACAATTTGCCTCTGTGGATTTGCATGAAGCAATCTTCTTTTATCTTTTCTATGATTATCCTTGGAGAGAAAGGTCCTGGGAATGATATTGACATTTATATGCCACCACTTATTGAAGAGTTGAAACAGTTATGGGTGAGTGTTGAAACATATGATGTCTTAAGAAAGGAGAACTTTTATTTACATGCAACTTTGTGGACTATTAATGATTTGGTTGGAGTACCAAAGGACGTTATACTTCTCTTTATTGTACGGCGCAAACATGTTTGAAGTGGTTATATAATGGGAAGAAGTTCTCTTATATGAGGCATTGTTAGTTGTTAGATGGAAATCGTATATTTAAGTTTCAGATGACTCTATTTGGTGGTACTGAAGAGTTCAGAGAACCTCCTAAGTAGACCATTAGATCTGAAATCTTGTTCATGTTAAAAGATATCAATTTCAGTTATGGGAAGATGAATCAACCACCCAACACGCAAACAAAAAGAAGACCGAGATGAAGATGATGATCCTAATGAGGGGGACTTGTGGAAAAAAAGAAGTATTTTTTTTAGTTGCCTTATTGGGAACATCACATTTTGTGACACAATCTTGATGTCATGCATATTTAAAAGAATGTGTGCGAGAACATCATTAGGACAATTCTGAATATCGATAGAAACTCGAAAGACAACCTTCACAGTCGACTTGATCTAGTTGACATAGGAATTTGGCATGACCTTCATCCTCAATTACTTCCAAATGGAAAATCTCGGTTGCCAGATTTTATTTTTATAATGTCGAAGAAAGAAAAAGAAGTGTTTTGCAGGGTGTTGAAGGATATAAAAGTCCCAGATGCATATGTATCAAATATATCTCGATGTGTAAGTCTTAAAAATTGAAGACTATATTCCCTAAAATCAGGTGATTATCACATCTTGATGCAAGATTTACTGCTAGTTGCTTTTCAGTGTTGAATGTCAAAAAAGGTGACATCTTGTATAATTGAACTATCCAATATAATGAAAGCTATTTGTGGCAAAGTTTTGATTGTTGAAGAACTTAAGAAAGTACAAGGTCGAGTGGCCTTAACTTTATGCAACTGGAGAACTTTTCATCTTTGTTCTTCACTATTATGGTGCACTTGCTAATCCATCTCTTTCATGAAGTAAAACTAGGTAGACCAGTTTTCTATCGATGGATGTATCCTATAGAGAGGTGCTAATTTATTTGCAAAGTTTTCATTCATTCATGAATATACCTTAATTACAACTTTTGATAATGTTGTATATCGTGTTTAGGTTCTAATGCAAATTGAAGTCTTATTGTCGTAATAAGCATTATCCAGAAGGATCAATTGCTAAAGGTTACTTGGTAGAGGAGTGTATAACTTTCTACTCTAGATATTTAGAAGATGTTGAAACAAGACTAAATAGACCAAGTAGAAATACTGGGCTCACTAATCATAACTTAGTCGAAACTTGTCTATTTTGAAGTTATGGACAACCAATCGGTAAAGTTGAAATCGCACACTTAGATGACAGATCTTAGGTACAAGCACATCGATATGTTCTTTTTCACCATGATTCAATTGAACCATTATGAAAGTAAGTTTTAGAATTTGATAAATATCCATCTTTTTAATTTGTTTATCTACTAACCAAGTAATCCATTTTTTAACATAGTGAGTGCAAACAAGTCTTGAGATCTCGTTCATGCTCTCGAAGATTACAACATCGAGAGATTCATAAGTTATTCATAGAATTTTTCATGAATGGTTAGGGCAGATGGTATGCAACTAAAGCTTTCAATGACAAATAATAATGTTTTTGTATAACATTTATAATTAATCAATTTACTTTCAATTTAATAGGTTTGGAGTGGAAAAGACGTCAATGACGAAGTTAAATGGCTTCTCAAGGTCCGAATAGAATAGTAAAAAGATATACTGCCTTCCTCATTAATGGATTTAGGTTTCATACAAAATCTCGCGAAAGATTGATGAGGATTTAAAATTGTGGAATAGTTGTTAATTCTTCAATTACAAGTTATGCTAGTGCTAGGGACAATAATCCTGTTGAGGGAAATGTGGAGTATTATGGACTTCTTACGGACATTATTGAGTTAGATTACTATGGCAAATAGAAGGTTGTCTTATTTTGATGTGATTGGGCTAATGTTAATACTATTCACGGAATTAAAAAAGATCAATTTGGCTTTACAATGGTGAACTTCTCTCGATTAATTCACACTGGACAACAATTAGTGGACAAGTCGTATGTATTTTCTTCTCAAGTCAAACAAGTTTTTTATTCGAAAGATCCAACTGATGAAGGTTGGTACATTGTACTCCATAACACCCCTAGAGACTTGTTTGACATGGGCAATTCAAGTAGAGATGACATCAACGAAAGATCAGAAACTTTACCTTTTCCAGAACAAAACTTAAATGAAACTACAGAACAAAACTTAAATGAAACTATCCCTCGTACTAGTACACAATTTCAATGGGTTCACCAGGATGTGGATTAAGATACTTACGAATTATAATGTAGTAAGATTTTACGATTTTTTAATTATATGTAATATTATAATTTAAATCTTGATCTTGTTAAATATTTCAATTATTTTATATGTACTATTATTGTTGTAATTAGTTACTAATATTTCAACAATTTTATATGTATTGCAGATAATATGCTTAGAAGAAGATTGTGAGATCTAAGTATTATTCAAAACCCTCCAAATTTGGAAGAAACAAATAGTGAACAATAGACTGCTATTGGATCTTTGAATGTTTCGAATACAGCTAATGAGCTTGCAGAAATTCAAAGTAATGTTAACTTTAATTTACATGCATGTTGACTTTTATTATTGATTTTTGTTTCAAATTCTTATATTATTATATACCATTTTCTTAGCTGAAAGTGGTGGGAGGTACAAAACTTGAGGACATACGCTATTAAATGATTTATATGATCTAAATTTTGTCGCGCGTGTCAAAGTTGCTAGAAACAATCATGGTCAGCCTGTTGGATCAGAAGCTCGACTTTTAGCAGGATACTTGGGCATTATAGCACGAAATGCCAATATGTTGCCAATCAACTACGAGTCATGGTATCATATGCCTCACAGTAACAAAAATCAAGCTCTCTATAATATTAAGGTAATAACGTGAATGTAATTTATAATACTTTGGTTTAAGTTTCATTTATATTTATTTTCTAAACTTGTGTTATTTGTAGAAGAGATTTGATTTAGAGGTCTCAGATAATTATGTGAAGAAGGAATTAGGAAAGAAATGGAGAGACCATAAAAGTACTTTAAAGAAGGAATATTTTAATAAAAATATAAGCCTCAAAGAGAAATTGCGAAATATCCCACCGAGAATGCTGAGGTACCAATGGGAAGATGCAGTTAGATTTTGGAATTCAAAGAAAGGAGAGGTATTACGTACTTCCAAACTCTTATAATTATTTTAGTTTATAGTATTTATTATATATGTAATAATAATTTCATAATGTAGGATCGTGAGCGAGTTGGAACTACAAGTAGGCAAAAACAAAAATTCACACACCCAACTAGGTCGAAAAGTTTTGCCTGTGTAGCTGATGACGAGGTATTTTGAATTTATTAATTGTTTTATATTAATTAATTTCTATTAAATAATATTTTTCCTACTATATTGTAGGAACTATCGTCTGGTTAAAAAATTGGAGGCTTTTAGCTTTTTGTCATTACAGATAGAAAAAGATGGATCTCCTATGACTACTAAAGCTGTAAAAATTATGCTATATTTACTTAATAAATTTTGAATTATTTTAAATATTTATCATGTTTAATTATAATGGTTTAAATTGTCGTTTATAATGCAAATAATGTCAAGTTATGTTGCATTTGCTTGATTATATATTTCATTTCTAACTCATTGACTGATTTATTAGGAGAAACTAAAGGATAAAAGGGTAGAGTATGAAGCGATTGCTTCAAGCGATGGTTCTGTTAATCTAGACGACATTGATAACTGAATTATTATTGAAGTTTTGGGTCCTAAAAGGTATGGTCGGGTTTGATTTCAAGGATCTTTTGTTAACCTAACCCAATATTTTAGATCCAGCTCGCAGCAATACATGCCTTCGGTGAATCAAGCTCAAGCTAAAGTTTAGAGGTGAATAGACCATATGGCTCAAATGTAAGCGAACAAAGTTGAGCAAATTGCTCAACTTAAAGCAAAGGCAGCATCAAGAGAAGTAGAGGCTCAAAGAAAATATGAAGAACTCCAGCTACAACTTAAAACGAAGGCAACAGCGAGAAAAGTAGAAGCAAGCAAAAAATATGACGAACTCTAGCTACAGCTTCAGAATATGATGAAGATGTTTCAGCAGTCGCAGAATTCGTCATCTTAGACTTTTTTTTTCTTATTGTGAGAATATCTTAACAATATAACTTTTGAATATAATATATTTTGTTATTTCATTTATTAATTTAGATCATATACATATTTCTTTTGTGCTAGTATCATTTAGATTTGAAGTTTTTGGCTGGATTTGATGTCACAGGATATTATGTTGAAAATGGTTCGGTAAAATCTGCTAAAGTTAGTGGCATTTTTCCACAAACGCCGTTAAAGAACATGACCTTTAGCGGTGCTTTGACTAAAAATGCCACTAAAGAATATGATCATTAGTGGCGTTTAGTGGCGTTTGTGGGAAAAGCACCGCTAAAGGTCATGTTCCTTAGCGGCGTTTTTATGAGAAGCATCGCTAAAGATCATGTCCTATAGCGGCGTTTTCCCGTAAATTGTTTTAGCAGCGTTATCTATAGCGACGTTTTTTTGCGACGATTATCAAAACGTCGCAAATTGTTTTAGCGACGCTTATAGGGCCAAAAAAATCGTTAAAAACTTGTGTTGTTATAGTGAATGCAGTTCAGATCAACATTTATTTGAGAGGTGTCATTTAAAGAAAGATTTTATCTAACAATCTAACCGAATCATTTATTGGTTAAAACCCAAACTACCCTCACAACATTGGATATTTGCAACCTTAATAATGATTCATACGGCCAAATAGATGATGATCAAATTCTATTTTTAAAAGAGAATGATAAAGATAAGAAACTTCAATAGCTCAAACTCTTTCCTTCTCCTCTAAGACAATCGAATGGATGATGATCATATTTTACTCTGTCACGAAATGGCCTTATCATTTTCTATTTAATATTATTGAATCATAAGCTATTAAAAGTCAAACATGCCAACACCAAAAAATTTGACTACTCCAAATAGCTTATTCTAACTGTTGTTCAAATATGAAATGGGACAAAACAGTCAAAGTTCCTAACAATATTACCCTTTGGCATTTTTGACAAAACCTATAATAAATTATTAATATACAATCTAAACAAGTTAAAAAACAACTGCACGTTTGGTTCACTGGAATGGAATAGGATTATAATAGAATAGAACCGTGATCAGAAATTTAATTGTTTGATTGAATGAAATGGAACAAAACTATAATAGTATTCTTGTATTTGGTTGAATGGAATAGATGTTGTAATAGCTTACGGAGAAAAAGCTAAAATGACCAGAGTACCCTTAGTAGAATTTTTTTAGGTAGATGATTATTGTTATTGTTATTAAATATAATTTAATAAAAATAATATATAATTTAATAACATTATTAATATAATTATTTTTATATTAAATTATATTAAAATATTTTTTATATTTTGAAATGAAATATTTTATTTTAAATTATATTAAAATATTTCAAATATTTTATTTTTATATTTTCTGAGTCTAAGTTTTAAAGGACTAATTTGGAAATTAATTTTGTTTTGTTATTCAAAGTTGTATGGAATAGTCATTCTTTGATGAAACCTAAGAATAACTATTACGAGAAGACAAAGAACAGGGGAGTAATAGTCATTACATTGAATGAGTATTACGTTTAACCAAACAAAGGAATGATTTACCATTCAATGAATGGGGGGAGTGTTATTCCATTCCCCCTAACAAAACATTGTGCAAAGGAATTAGAATATATCTCTCCCTAAAAGGTTAGAATCATGCTCGAACATCACTCCCCATATTAACTACTACATTTGTTTGTTCATCACATAATCAACTAAGAATGCACTAACGTCATCAAAGATAAATTCAAGGTATATAGAACATGAAAAATAAGTTGATCATAACCATCATAAATCAGCACCATCAAATAAGAAACTCTCATTAAATCAAATAAAAAACTATTAACCATATTCTTCCATTTGTTGCACCAAGTCTCCTACTTTTGGTAAAGCATAATGCATCAATCATCTCAGTTCATACTTCTCCTCCCACTTTTCATTTTTTTAAGACAATCTTTCAATCAAAGTCTGCTACTTTGTTACATCCTACTTTGTTCCATTTTTTGTTGTAAAAGAATATGGGACATAAACATTTTATTCATTATCCGACTCATTTTCCTCTTAACATGTATTTCTATTCACCACTAAATCATGCTAGAAACCAAATAAAAAAAATTGCCCAAACAAATGCAGCCACCATGTCAAGAATCATTTCACAAGCACAAAAAAAAAAAAAAATCAACCATAATTATAAACCAAAGTAGTCAATATCACCAAATCAGTATCATTACTCCCCTTACTCTATTCATCCCTAATCAAATTACTTTATGTTGTTTAAAGGGGTGAGATTAAAAGTTACCTCATTAGCAATAGGGGTTGTAGCTCATTGAACAAAAATAATCTTTTCTACAACATTTATATGAAGTTTGTCTATGCTTGATAAATCTTCAATATGATCTTCATGAGTTGCATCTTCATGTTCCACACAAGCATTAACAAATTGTTGATCTTTATAACTGAAATGTGCTTAATCCTTTCTCACCCAAAATCTATTTATGTTGTGGTCTCCTAGCTCCATTGATTGTTCTGACAAGTTTTTCCATAGATCCAAGCTTCTTCCAATCTTACATAATCTTGAAACAAGAGGTCTAATATGTCCAACTTTCCCGCAATAATGGCAAACTATTTTTCAAAAGTCCTTGTTTCCTGTCTCATAAGGAGAAGAAGAACCCATGTATTTAGTTTTAACAAAAACTGTAGAAGTGATAATTTCCTTACCTTTATTGATGTAACCAAATCATCTATGATCTAGTTTAATTCTATTTCTTTGTTCACTTATCAACTTGTAACAATGAGATCTAGTATGTACAATATTTCCCTAATGGTAACAAACTTTTTTTTTTCTTTTTACTAGGGTAATCAAGTTCACTATGGCCAGGTTTGAATCTTCTAACAGCTAAGATCTCGTCACATTTCTCACTTTGGCTTCTAAATTTCTTAAGAGTGGCTTTGACATCATTTAAGTCTTGCTCATTTTTAGCAATCATTTCACCCTTTTTCTTATAGTCTCATCAAGCATCCCATTAGCCTTTGTAAGATTGAAAATCAAATTATCTTTTTCTATAACCATGGTTTTGGGCCTTTCTTTTTCTCCTTTGAGAATGATAACCTTTTCCTTTCAAGGAATAATTCCATCGACACAACACTTTTATTTTCTTCAACATATGGCTGACAACACCCTCTAGGCCATTAAAGAAACATCACTGTCATTGTTTGAATTTGATGTTTTAATCACCAAACATGAGATAAAACAATATTTCTTCTTGGACTTCATTATTGTAAACCATAGTTTAGGATCTCCTTCAAGTGCGTCTGAAACCTACTTTGATATTAATTGTAAAGGCCTTCAAGTTGCACTTTATTCTAACTATTGTTCGAACATATGTTAGAACAGATAACTTGGTTTGTAGTTGTATAAGATGGTTTCATTCTAACTTCTATTGGAATAAAAGTTGGGATAGAATAGATTCATCAATAAGGCAAAACAAGAAGTAAAGAAAGGAGAGAAACAACACACATTATTTGTTAACATAGTTCAAATCAACAATCCTAAGTTTGTGAAGCGTCGCTCAAAGAATGATTTTATTCAACAATCCAACCAAATCACTTATTGGCTAAAGCCCAAACTACTCTTACAACAATAGATATTTGTAGCCCCAACAATGAATCAAATTGCTACAAATCACTCTCCCCAAAATAACCTCACATACAAATTATAGAACTCTCCAAAAAATACTTAAAAAGAGTATTGAACAAAACACCAAAAATATACAACAAAAAGAACTCAACAAAATAGTTGACAATGGCACTCTAGAGAAGCTCACTAAGTGACGCCACATTGTTGTCTATTTATAGACCTTTTCAAGTGATCATCTAGCAATGTTTCGATAAGTTTTAAACTCTTATTTAGAAGCTAAAATTATCTCATTAATTATCTTGTGTATCTATCACATAAAAGCCTTTATAAACAAGCTCCCCAACAGCTTCAAATATTCTTAAAAGATAAAGCTAAGGATAATAAACTTTAATAGCTCAAACTCTTCCCTTCTCTTCCAAGACAATCATATGGATGGTGATCATATTCTAGTTTATCACAAAATTCTTTTATCATTTATTGTTTATTGATATTAAATCATAAGCTATTAAAAGTCAAACATGTCAATACCAAAAAATTATACTACTTCAAACTGCTTATTTTAATTGTTCTTCAAACATGAAATGAAAATAATTATGCTTCATTTTAGATGTCAAATGATTAAAAACTCTCTTCATGTCGGATTTTAATGCATTAAACCTTTAAAGTTCACTAGCATTTGGATACCCAGTGGTGGAAAAGTAACTAAAAATATTAAAAATATGATAAAGTGAAAAATAATAAAAATTATTAACTATTGAGAAATCAAAAAATGAAAAAAAGAAAAGGTATGCGCAAAGTGGGTGAGAAGTGCTAATGAAAAAAAACATATATGTGAAGTAAATAGTTTTATAAATTAAATAATTGAAAAAAACTGGAAATTATTAGTAAAGGTGTTTACAAGTTTGTACTAAGTAATGTTTATATATATGTTTTCGAAAATTAAATGATTTTTTTTTTTTTACATTTTAACTAATTGAATTGGTTTCTTCTCACCATACATTAAAACAAAGCATTAATCTTGAATTGTTTTCAATATTTTTTGTTTGGTCTAAGTTTGAATTTTTTTCCCTTTATTTTATGTAAATTGAAAAATTAGTCCCTTTACTTTAATATGTTAGAATTTAGTCATCATATTTTTACAAAAACTAAAAACTTTGTCCAGTTATTGGTAAAAATACAAACTTAAACTATTAATATTTCCTAATTTGTTGCATACAAATTGTTGAATTATTATTTTCTGCTAATTATGTGCATATAAATTACTGAGTTGATTTCTAGGTGAACAATCGAAAAGGTTTAAAATTGTCACTTAATTGGATTATTTTTTCAACTTTTATAAAGTAGGAAAATCAAATTTTGACAAATTAAAGTGAAGGGACTAACTTCTCATTATTCATTAAGAAGAAGGATGAATAGTTTTGTTCTAAGATTTTAAGTGTTTAGTATTAATATAAAAAAATGTTCTTAAGAAAAAAAATGTCTATTTTAAGCATTATATGGTAAAATATAAAAATTGCATTTAAATAATATTAAAATTTATTAATATTATGATATTTCAATAAAAATATAAGAAAATAATATAATTAACATTTTGATATATATAACATAAAATTAAAATATTTTTAAACAATTAATATGAATTTTTATCAAAATTAATTTGAATATATAAACTATGTTTTAAATATTAAAATAATTATTACAAATCCAATTATATGATATTATATATTTGAAATAAATTTCAATATGAAAGTTTTTTTGAAGAAAATCTAATATAAATATTAAATAAAATGCATTGGATTATAAATGATGGTTAAAAAACTCATTTAATTCAAAAAAATACTCTTTACTTCAAAAATACTTTTCAAAAAAAAAAAAAAAAGGCACCCTAAATTGTGTAGGTTCTGACAAGCTTCCACCATCCTTATTTAATAGGTTGACAAACTAGTATGACTCCTACATTTCTCAATTTGTTGATTATCTATTTGTGTTAGATTAATAACTGTAAATTTAAAGGTTAAAATATACTTTAATTCTATTTTTATTTTAAAAATTTAGACTATTTATTTTTTGGATTTAAAAATTTAAGTCTAGTTGTTACCTCTATTAAAATCATTTTATTAAATTTATTGATATGACATTTTGGAATTAATCAAAAAATTCATTAGCTAGTCATATAAAAATAAAAATAGCATTGAAAATGTTTATATAGATTTTTTTCTTAAAAATATTTATTTGAACTTGTCGTGATAAAATAGTTTTTTAGTTGGAATAGTGTTCCTAAAAAAATTAGCATCGACAATTTTAATTGAAATAGTTAACAATATTTAAACTAACTAATAACGTTATATAAGTAGAATGATCAAATTATGTCAAAATAAGATATATATAGATTTTGATCACTGCTTTATAATATATATATATATATATATATATATATATAATAGCAAGGTAAACCTAAAAAATAAAAATAAAAACTATGAATCCATCTTTAATACCTTTAGAACATTTAAATTGTATATAATAATGTAACATTTTAATTAAAAAATTAATGATATTAATTATTTGAACTAATTAATAATATTATAAAATTACAAAGATCATATTATATTATAAATTAAAGTGTAAAAAATTAAATCTTAAATTTAAGAATAACAAAAAGACCAAAACAAAATTTTAACTATTTGTCTAAAACTACATGTTAGTCCCTATCATATAAATTATTCGTAATGTTTTAACTAAAAAATTAACGATATTTATTATTTGGATTAATTCAAAATATTATAAAACTATTTGAACTTGAAAAATTAAAAACATATTAAAGAGACCTGATATTTAACCAATTTTGTAAAATGAGAAGAAAAAAAAGCATAGATAGGGAGTCACGTGTCAGCCCAAGTTCCTTTTATATATAGGCGTATAGGTTTCATAAGTTCAGTTAATGATGGTTTTCATAGGTATAATGATTTACTTAATTGTAAAAAGAAAAAAGTTTAATTCTTTTTTATTTAATTTTTAATTTTTTTAATTTTTAAATATATATATTTTCTTAAATCACTTCAAAATAAAAAAAAAAAAAGTTAACAAATTTTAAATTTTGTTGTCTTGCATGTATGTAGATGATATATCATAATTTAATTAATTTTTTTAAAATTTAAAAAAATTTAAAAAATATATATAATTATTTTAAAAATTAAAATTTATAAAAAAATATTTTTTAATATTTTAAAGAATTAATTAAATAATTAAATGTAATTTACGTGGTAATTTATATGTATGTCATGTTAATGAAATTAACAAACATTAATTTTTTATTCATTTTTTAAATTGATTTAATAAAAATATAAAAATTAAAAAAGCGAAAAATTAAATAAAAATTTATATTAACAATTTTATTATAAAATTTAAGATACAAAAAATATTCAAAAGACAAAAGAGGGATGTAGAGAGCAAACTGTTTTTAAAGTCCCTATATCCATACCTCTCTCTATATAAATATTCTACATACATTCTATATATGACAATATAAATATTCTACACACATTCTATATATGATAATTATTTTTTTATTCATGCCTACAAGAGAGTCAATTTTAGTTATAGGCTTATAACTTTGTTATATTTAATTGTGTGTGTGGATTCCATTGATATATACGAATCTAAACTCGTAATAATATATTTATTCATTTTAAAAAACATTACTAAAAATGAAACACTTTTAATGAATGCTTTGATTTACCTCAGACAAAAAGATAACAACAATTAAGGATTCTTTTGCCAGATCAACATGGCTGATGATGACATTTATTAGGTAATTTTATTATAAGTAAATGATATAATTATCCTTGATTTTTTTCCTATCTATCCTTAATAGCTTTTGATATCATATATTTAATTTATATAATATCGATAGCATTTGAATTTAAATCCTCAAATTAAATATATTAAATTCAAATTGTTAATGTTTTAAATTTGTTATAAAATAATATGTAACTTTAAAATATTTTTAAAAAATTTCTTTATATCAATAAGTGTTAAATGTAATATTAAGACACATAACATTATTAAAGGAAGTAGTGACGGGGGCTAGCAGGGGTCCCGCCTCCTTAAAATAGAAAATTTTCATTTAGACCCCTTGAAATTTTAATTTTTTAATGTTAAAATTATATTTTGGCCTCCAAAAATTATAAAATTTTGATTTAATCATTTAAAAATTATAAAGATATAGACTATCAAAATTGTAAAATTATATTTATTATCATAAAAATATACAATTTAATTTCAGTCTCCCTAAAAAATAATCTAATTTTGCCCCTAAAAGGGATATACAAATTTAAAATTTGAACTTTGAATATAACATTATCAGGAGGATCTCCCAACCATAAACTATAAAACATACATAAATTATACCAAAAAAAATTGCGTATGCTAAGATCGAAATATTTTATATTCTCGCAAAAATATATATATTCTTAATTAGATATAATATTTTAAATTATCTTAAAGATAACCCAAAGTTATCCAATGAAACCCAATATATGTCATGCATCCTCTTGGAAATTAATGTTAAACCCGAAGTGTTTGTTTTAAATACATCAAATAAAAGATGAAAAAAAAAAATTGACATAAAGAGAAAAAGAGAAAGGGGGCCAAGGAAGAGACATTGGTGGCAAACATAAGAATACCAACCAAATCCCATGTTTGCCTACCTTCGTGTGTGTCCAGTGACTTGAATAGCATATATATATTCTTGCTTTTACTTACCATTATTCTGTTCTTACTTTACTCCAACATTATGTAGTGGAAAACAACTTTTCCAGATTTAGATAAGACCCATTTTCTGTTCATTATTTTTTTCCTTTGATCTATTGCCCTTCTGTATTTGCTCATCATTTATCCAATTATTATTTTCTTTTTCCTTTTCCTTTTCCTTTATTTATATATATCTCTTCTTTTAATTCACACAAAATTGTGCAAATGATTGAAGACTTTTGTGTGGGATAATAAGTCAATGCCAAGGAGAAACTTCTATTTCATATATGCCTAAGAGTCGCCGGACATCTTATATCAAAAGGAAAAAAAAAAAAAAAAAATTAGAAATAATATCATACCCAAAAAATTTGGTTTTTCTCTACACTACAATTATCTCAAATGAACACATCCACGCTTATACGCATACACTATATTAACACATAGGCGAACTTATATATCAAATTTTGGTCTCAATTACAAATGAACTCCCTTTTGACCAATAAACTTGGTGATTGAGTTCATATCCGAAAAATCTCCCAAAAGTATCAAATCATCAAGTTGTTACATATATAACAAAAAGTGGCATTTTGCCAAAAAAAAAAAAAAAGCAAAAATTGTCCTAATAACAAAATAGTGCAAAGATGATCCATCAAATATAGTTTGAATTGGGGATCAAAATAAGGGAAGAAGATGATCTTGAATTCTTATTTTCAATAGATGGTGAACCTACTGATCAATCCTTATGTGCCATCCAAAGCTTTCTTTTTGAAGCTTTAGATAGTTCTTCAAATGATCCATCTGAAGGAATTTATATGCTTCAGGCTAAAGTCCTAGCTCAAAAAAGGAGTAGGATCAAGCATTTCATCAATGGTGCTACTTCCTCGTATACCTATCAACATTTACTTGGACAAGTATAATAAGCCCATTATGATGATAGCTTTTATGGATACTGGAGTAGTAGAAACTATCATGAACCCAAAGGTTCTCTTTATAGAATGGTGGAAGCCCTATGAAAGGATTTTTAATTCAGTTGCAGATCAACCATTTATTACCCACCTAATTAATAAGCCTATAATTATTCAGTTCTTTCCAAGATGCTCAGTTAAAATAATGGTATTGGGTTCTAAACTCATAGGAAAAGATATTGTGGTAGGCTTTGATTTATATACCAAAGTCGAACAATTGAGAATTTTACTTGATGAAGTCCGATTTAAAAATATATTTGGACCCTTTGTACCAATTCCCAAGTTGTTTGTCATCCAGTTAGAAAAAATCTAACAGATTGTTTAGAAGCTCAAAGATGAAGCTTGTGCAGACTCACATTCTGAATTTTTTATCAGAATGTGACAAGACATTATGGAAGAATCCAAATTTCTTCATCACACTTCCTTTCAAGAAAAATTAAGATGTCAATCCCACAAAGGCAAGCCATACATGAATAAATCATTATCATTAACAGTTAGTAGAACAAGAATGCATAGAACATCAACAACAAGGATTGATTGAACTCTCAAATTCTCAATGGGCATGTGAAGCATTCTATGTCAACAAAAGAGAAGAACAAGCTAGAGGAAAACTTAGATTGGTGATCAACTATCAGCCACTTAATTATTTTCTTCAAGATGATAATTTCTCATTACCCAATCAAAACTCATTGTTTTCTAATCTAGCTAAGGCCAAGATATTTTCTAAATTTGATCTAAAGGCTGAATTTTGGCTACTGGGAATAGAGCTGATTGAAAGACCCAAGAAAGGTTTCTGCATACCCAATCAATATTTTCAATGGACAGTAATGCTTTTTGGTCTGAAAACAGCTCCATCACTATTCTAGAAGGCCATGAACAAGATTTTCCAACTCATTATAGATAATGCAGTGATATATATTGATGACATCCTTTTGTATAGTTTAGATAAACAAGCCTATTGTACTCTCTAAATTAGTTTAAGTAAATAGTTCTTCAATATAGGATTATGTTGTCAAAAAGGAATATGCAGACAAACAAATCTAAGATAGAGTTCTTGGGGATGAACATTAGAGAAGGAAAGTATCAACCTTGTCCCCATATTGCACAAGAATTATTGAAATTTCCTAATGAAAATCTGACAAAGAAGCATATTCAATAATTCTTAAGGATTGTCAATTATCTTAGAGACTTTTCCAAAAATTTCTAAGTATACCAATCCTTTAACGAATAATTTGAAAAAAGATCCACCTCCATGGAAAGAAGACTAAAAAATAGTCCAAAGGTTTAAACAAAATCTCCAAGATTTACCACCATAACAAATACCTTCAGATGAAAAAGAATTCTTCAGACAACCACCAATGAAAAATATTAGATTGTGGTTCTATTTGAAGAATTAAATGGCAAGAGACGTTTATGTGGCTTCAAAAGTGGAAGATTCACAAATGCATAAATTTATTACTACTCCACTTTCAATGAAATCCTAGCAATAAAGAAAGGTATCTCAAAATTTTGAATTTCATTTAATAGGACATCATTTCCTAGTAGAAATAGATATGTCCTCATTCTGTCAAATGATAAAATTCAAGCATAAAAATGTCCCTCACCTACAACTCCTTAGATAGTCTAAATGGTTCTCTAAGTTTTCCTTTGATACTAAATATATTAAAGAAAAGACTAATGTACCTGTAGATGTTTTAACTAGACCACCCAATGAAATCATGATGTACAAGCCCTCTGTATAAAAAAGAAAACCCACCTCTAAAAAATCAAAATGTAACACCCCAAGTTTGGCGGGTTTAAAATTCAAGTGTATAGTAGTAAAATAGTTTGTCTAACAAATTGTGATCTGCCTAATTGCTTATTTTGGCATATACGTGTAGGCATATAGTAAGCTCCACATAAGTGAGGATTCTATTTCAGGATATTCTGTTTTTTAAGAGAATATATTGTGTTAAGCAAAAAGGGGTATGTAACAACCCGCTTTTGGTCAAATCGGAACAATGGTTTCAGAACCACAAATCTGAAGTCAAAATATTTATTTTATGATTTTATTAACATCTACAGCATGATAGAATATTTGTGTAAAACGCGTAAAAGCTTAATTTGATAAAAAGGACTAAATCGCAAAAAATGTAAAAATTGAGTTGTATTAGCTAAAGGTTTCTAATAGCTATAGAACATTAAAATGGAAGTCCTTATGTGGTAATTAGCCCATAAATGAGATAGTGGAAGATGTTGGCTCGGTATGAGTGTAATTATTAATGTTTTTAAAGGTTAATTTGGTAAATTAGTTAATAAAGATAAAATAATTAAAACAAAATGTATCATATTTGTCATTTGGTTTCTTCCATCAAATTTTGAAGAGAAAAAGAAGCCATCTTTGAGCTAGGGTTTGGCTACATTGAGTTCTTGATTAGGTATGCAATTTTGCTCGATTTTTAATAATTTCTATGTTTTTGAGATCGTTGCACTTAATCTAGCTAGCCCATACCTTCGACTTCAAAACTATTAAAGTATGTGAATATTTCCATTGATGAATATATGAGTATTTTGATGATTG
Source organism: Gossypium stocksii (assembly GCA_020496765.1). Taxonomy (NCBI): domain Eukaryota; kingdom Viridiplantae; phylum Streptophyta; class Magnoliopsida; order Malvales; family Malvaceae; genus Gossypium; species Gossypium stocksii. Next base: position 38,400,173 of record CM035630.1, on the reverse strand, counting down.
ATGATAGAAAATGCATCTTTTTTGTTAGATTTACAAGTTTTATTAAGTGATTGTTAGTGAAAATGTCATTTTTTGGATTAAATTGTAAAAATTGTAAAATTCATGGTTAGAAGTGTGAATAAATGATAAATATGGATTGTTAGGGATCTACATGAAGATCGGCTAGTGATAAACATGTCGAATTGCATTTTTTTGTGCTTAATTTGGTTTATTGATGAACTGAACCCTACTAATTAAGTGTTTTTATGATTTAATAATTTTCAGGGACATAATTGGACGGAAACAAGCAAAAAGGGGCCGAATTGAAAGACAAACTGTTGAATTGGGGCCAAAGTAAAAAGATGGAGCAAGCCAATGACTAATCATAATTTTGACTTTGTAAAAGACTAAAAATAGGAAGATATTTTGTTATATTATTTTTATTTTTAATTATTTTTATTTTATTTTATTAATTAGGCTATTTTTAGTAAACCCTATCTATATAAATAGGGGCTTTTAGTTCTTAGAAAATCATCTTTGTCTTTACATTCCTATTTCATCTTGGAATAGAATTACTCTCTCTCTTGTATTCCCTTTTTCAATTTGGAGTTGGAATATCAATTTTTTTTTCTCTCTTCAATTTGACGTTACATCTTGTTGCTTTGTCTCCAATTTTTGTTTCTTTTCCATAATAAGGCCAATTGCCTTCCAAGTCCCATTTCCTTTCGAAAATTCCATCACCTTTCACTCCAAGCCAAAACACAATCCATAACCTTCAAGCATGATTAAATTCATGCCACACTAAACCCCTTTCAGCTTTAAACCGGTGTTAACCCCATCAAAAACCCATGAGTTACGAACCCGAGCTGTTTAACTCCCAATTTTGGATATTTATTATTTCTCCGGATTAAGAGTATGACTTCGTCAACTCACAAAGTCAAGCCAATACTAAGTCAAAAAGGAAATCATTTGAGTTAGCGTGGCTAGACGTACAGTTGGAATTCTGAGAGGATCGATTGTCTAATTGGTTTTCCGTGAACACATTAGCGTGCCAAGTGAGGATTGCTATTGGGTTCCATCAAGGGAAGTAGTAACTAGATTTAAATGTCCCGAGCATTTGAGGGCATTGGTTCGAGCTAGGCTCTTCTAGAACATAAGGCTGCCGGAGTTCTAAATCATGAACGTTTCGTAGGTTGTTTGTTCGGCAAGGGTTAGTTACAGGACGTTCCATAACTAATTTACACAAGGAAGAGTTGGTGTCCGAGGCGTCCTTGGTAGCTACAACTAGCTTATTGGAAAAGAGGAGTTCACCTAATTTCGAGGATCAGGTCAAAGATGGAAGAACCCGTGCTTAAGGCTGAGATAAGTTTAATTGATTTTTCTTTATATTACTTCGTTATCTTTTTATTTTATCTTTCACTTTTAACGTGTTTCTTGTGTTTATTTCAAGTTTCATATTTTATTCCCCCCAACATCGCGGGCACGACAACTGCCCAGACAAAAATCTGGTCGAGAGATAAACAATTTTCAGTAAACCCAATCTCTGTGGGATCGACCCTACTCCCTATACTGCTTTAATTTTCGAATTAGGCGTAGGTTTATATTGGTGGAATCGACAGCCATCAGCTAGCATGGGTAGGGGTTAATTGCATGAAATTGTAATTTTATGAGATAAGAACTAAATTGCAAAGTAGTCAAAAGGTTAGGGTAAAAGTGTAATTTAGCCAAAATCAGTGTTTTGGGCTAAATTAAATTGAATGAAAGTTTGAATGAGTTAATTTTGATATTCATTAGATTAAGAAAAGCAAAGATCAAAATTAGATCAGGGAAAAGAAAAAGTGGACGAATAGATGATAGTTTTCATCTGAGCTATACGAGGTAAGTTCATATAATTAGAATTGAGCATTAAAATATATATACTTGATTGAAATGTGTGTATATATATATATATATATATATATATATGAATTGAGAATTTGAGTTGCAAGATAGTGAAATGCCTAAATGATGAAATCCAAGAATTTACTGATCCCCGTTAGAACTGTAGGGAGTCATAGGATACAAGTGACATGTCACTAGGGTTACCATTTTGGTTGAGATCTTGCATGTGTTCCGAACTCACCACAGCTCGTATGAGCTTACCGATACTTCAGCTCGTAAGAGCTTACTATTTCTCAACTCGATAGAGCTTGCTGTTCGCTCAGCTCAAGTGGAGCTTACTATTATTAGCTCGAAAGAGCGTAAACATACATGAATTGATGGATTACTGATTACTATACTTAGTGTGTACCATCCATGTATCTATCATTCTAAGTGGTTCTACGGGCGTAAATCTGTTACGGGATATATGAGTTGATATGAATATGCACATGAGTTATATGAATCACATGGAATTTATGAGATATGATGTAATGAAGTATAGAACTTGAATGATGGTTGTAGACATCCATATGAATAGATGATTATATTTACTTATGTGACTAACATATTGATGAGTACTTGTGTTTAGTTATTTAACAAGTTGATTGGCTTTCTATTATGTTTAATTAATGAATTGTGAATAAATGGTAAGTTTAATTCTATATTATATGGACTCACTAAGCTTTAAATCTCACTCTATTTTCTTTTTCTATGTTTTTTTAGTGTTTCGAAAGCTCGCTTGTTTCGAAAGTGTAACAGCTTGAACTTGGGCCTAGTCGAAATAGTGGTTTCGAGACTACAAATCCGACGAAGAAAATTTTATTTTTATTATATTTTTATGGTCTAAAATTTCATGGAATGATTTTGTGAAAATTTTGTTCAAAAATTTTGACGTTTGAGCACTCAAATTAGTCAAAAGGACTAAATTATAAAAAGTGCAAAAGTTGAGTTCTACATGTTAGACGTGTCCAATTGTTATGAAATTTTAAATTGGAGGTCCTTATATGGTAATTAGACCATTGGTTAATTTTTTGGACAAAAATGTACATGAAATAGGTAAAGTAGAATATTTTTAAGTTAGGGGCATTTTGGTCATTTAGTGATTAAATGATTAAATAAACAAAATTAAAAGCCCATCTTTGTCCATCTTCAACCCGATGGCCAAATTTCATGAGGGAAACCATGGATAGGGTTTTTCAAGCTTCCAAGCTCAATTGTAAGTCCATTCTAGCACCGTTTTTAATGATTTTACGTTTTTGAAATCCTTGTAACAAGATCTATCTATTTCTACCACTAATTTGAGATATGGTTAAAGTCTAGGGTTTTGAACCATGATGAATATGTGTTTATTTTTGTGTTTAATGGTATAAAATGCATGTTTATGGTTAGAGAAACGACTTTTACTAAGTGATTTTTGGTGAAAATGGCTAAAAGGACTAATTTGTAAAATTTATAAAATGTGTCATAAAAGTGTATTTTAATGGAAATTGTGGGATGTTTTAGTTATGAAAATGGTTTGTATAGGCTTAAAGTACAAATAAATTGAATAAAAATCATTTTACGAGCCTAGGGGAAAAATTGTAAATATGTAAAACTTTAGGGGCAAAAACGTAATTTTTCCATAATATGATTTTTGGGCCACATTGAATAATTTTACTAATAAATAAATTAAATTTGATATTATAGATCAAGGAAAACAAGGTTTGAAACTAGAACGAGGGAAAAACGAGAAATTGACGAATAAGTCCTTTTCATCGATTGTGCTACCGAAGTAAGTTTGTATGTAAACAATGCATCATTTTTACTTAGGTTATTATATTTTATTATGTTTTATGAAATGTGGCTGAATATTGAATGAAATTGACAAGTATCGAAAAGTGAAAAATTTCCCGGTTGAACATTAAGAATAAAATAAGATACAAGTGATATGTCACTAGTGACTCAAGTGTGATACTATGTGAAGGCCACTTTGTGAAGAAAGATAGCTTTGGTCACAAGTGTGGTACTATGTGAAGGCCATTTTGTGAAGAAGGTAGCTTTGGCTACAAGGGTGGTACTAAGTGCAGGCCATCGAGTATCCGTTATTATTCCGATGTGTTCAACGGGAAATGATTAAGTGTAAACGAATATGACTATGTGATGAATAAGTGTAGGTATGTGTGTGTAAACTTATGAGCAATGTGCTCGATATATGATTGAACTTTGGTAAGTTTGATATGGAGTAAGTGTTACAATGAAAGTTACTATAGAGAAAACATGACAGAGTGAAATTTAGAAATAAAATAGTTTGGACAACAGCAGTTGTGTGACTTTGAAAAATCACAAAAAATGATGAAAACCTAATTAGAGGCTGAATAAGATATGAAATAAAATATCATTGAGTCTATTTTCATATAAAAGAAACGGTGTAAGAAAAAGAATTTCATATTATGAGATATTTGAATTTTAGTGAGATAGGGTCAAAATAATTTCAGAATCCCCTGTTCTAAATTGGGAAAATCATTAAAAATTTTACAAAAATAATTATTGGTTATAATTTAGATGCTTAAAATCCTTAGTGAGTCTATTTTCAAAATAAATAAACAAAAACATCATCCAAATCCTGTATGAGAAGATAATTAATTTTTAGTGAAGAGGGGTCAGAACAATCGGACAGCGAAACAGTGGTGACTTTAATGAACAAACTGTACTTATTGGATACACCAAAAATTCTGAAAATTTTATGGTAAGAATATATGTGAGTCTAGTTTTAGGGAAAGTTTTTGGATCTTAATTTGGAGTTTCGTAACTCAAGATATAAATAATTTAGTGACTAGGACTCGAGTAGATAGCTTGATATGAACATGAGTAAATAGTGGAACTATGTGCAATTATGATTGTATTATCTTAAGAACATATTGTGAGGATTGGTAAAAGGTTGTTAATAAATTGCTTATTATTTACATACCAACTTACTAAGCTATATAGCTTACCTCCTTCCTTTCCTTTTCCTTTAGTGTCATAGGTACTAGCTCGGGCTAGAGATCGTCGGAGATTCTATCACACTATGAAGCTATTGATAGGTATCAATGTTTTCAAGCATTTTAAGTTTATGGCATGTATAGAGACTCAGTTGTTTTGTGTATGAGTTGTTATGTTTTGGCCAAATGTATTGGCTTGTAATGGTTAAATGTTTGATTTATGTGTAACCATGTAACTTGACTTATATTGGCTAATTGGTTGTAAGCCTATATATACATTATTTATGTATGAATGCCTTGTGATGTGAGTTGTGTTTGCATGATACGTGATAAGTTATGAGTTATGGCCTAAATACCTACTGGTTGAATGTGCTAGTAGTCTTGATACCTTGTAACACCCCTATCTCGAAATCCGTCGCCGGAATAGGTAAGGGGCATTACCGGACTTGTAACTAAGACCAGATTAGTAATACTTTAAACTTATCAAACATCATAACAATTCATATAATAATCCATCAAAGCATGTTTAAAACAATCATATAAAGTTTGATTCATTCATCAGGGACTAAATTGATACCATATAAAAGATTTGAGAAAACATAAGAAAATTTTTAAAATAGGGTCACACGGCTGTGTGCCCAGGCCGTGTACCTCACACGGTTGCTAAACACGCCCATGTCTCTAGGCCGTGCGAAACTAGGGCATACATACTGACTTACAACTACGGCCATAAGACACACCCGTGTGTCTTGGCCGTGTGACAACCTGATTAAATTACACGGGTAACAAACACGTCCATGTGTCTATTTTGTGTACAATACTGACTTAATCATGCTCAAAGCAGGGGGCACATGGTTGAGACACACGCCCGTGTGCTCTGACCTTGTGGCACAAATTAGGCTTGGTTTAAGCCACTTTCATACCCCAAATAATCGTATACCCACAAGCATAAAATTTCAACCATTTCATATATCAATTGAGCTCCCAAATCGGCCAATACAACATTCAAATAAACCATCTCATAGCAACCAATTCAATGTCATATGATTGACACAACCATGGATACAATTCAAAAATCCATTTCAAACCTAACATTATTCCAAATACCAATCTCATCGATTTCATAATCTTACCACTTCTCAAGCAAACATATACCAAAATGACCATTTCATTCACTCCATAACATACCATTTTCACAAAGTAGACATATCATAAGGAACATTCATGCAAGTTTAACCATTTGAAACCAAGCTATATCACATAGCTTGGATATATATCAAAATCATTCCACATTCATTATCACAAAGATGACCATAAACATTATCTTATAAACTAGCTTATACATGCCATATTTACCACATGTACAAAGATCCAAAAGTACTGAAAGCTTGAGTGGATAGTGTGATTGCAATCTCTGACTTTATCCAAAATCGAGCTAGCTTCCGTATCTATAAAACACGAAAAATAAATAGAGTAAGCTTTTAAAGCTTAATAAACCCGTATAATATAGAATTTAACTTACCGAATCAACATTTAAAATGTAAACAATATTTTCAAACCAATTCATATATTTCCAATGCCTATTCAACCATAATACACATGTTAGTCATAACAACCATGTATACATCCTATTCAAAGGTGAAACAAACATGTAATGTCCATGTAACCATACTTCATGTTTCATTTCATTCATTTATCATATACTCATATAGTATATATTCGTATAATCATGTAATCATTTATCTATACATATCAATATCCCATATATCACATAAATCATGTAACATATAACTTATAAACATATACTTGTGACATGTAATTCATGAAATTCATGTATTGAACATCTCATATACATCTTGTATCTCTTGTAACATGTACCATATAAACATATACTTATAGTATAAGGTCCATGTAACTTATATCTCATTTAACATGTATTTAATAAATTACTTATCGGTAAATTGCCCGTTGAACCTTTGGAAACATCGAGGGATACTCGAGTGATACACACACAGTGTATATATGTAACCTGTAAATCCGTCAATTCATCATGTATGCTCCACCTGAGCCAGTAACGGTAAGCCCGAAGGCTGAACATGTAATCCCGAAGGATGAACGGTAAGCACGAAGGCTGAACATGTAGGCTCATGAGCTGTGGTGAGTTCTCAACAAATGCAGGAGCTCAACCACCCTGTAGCCCTAGTGACATGTCACTTGTATCCTACGACTTTCTACAGTTCGAACGGGACTCGGTAATCAAATTTGAATATATAATAAATACATCATTCAACATGTATTTAATAGGCAAACTTGATTCCATAGTTCATTAATCATCCATATAACATTAAAGCAACAATTATAAACATTATACAAGTTCGATTCTAATTATATGAACTTACCTCGATTTAGGCTCGTAATTCTAATATCTACTCATCTACCTTCCGTTTCCCCCGATCAGTTCTGAGATTTGTTTATCTTGATCTATATTAACCAAATTTAACTCAATTATTCAACAACGCATTCAATTAAACACGTATACATGTATTTTGGCCTATTTTACAAAATAGCCCTTGTACTTTCCTACTTTAACATTTTAGTCCCTAATTCAAAATTATACAAAATACATCAAATCCCAATAAACATGTACATAGCTAAATATCCAGATAGTCCTTATAAACACATACCTTTCATTTATTCACATTTCTAACCACCAAATTTCTATCTTTTTCAATTTAATCCCTAAAACTCATTTTCGTTACAAATTACTTTATAAAACTTGTATACCTCTAGTCACCCATTCATAATCTATCAACAAACATCAAAATAAGCATCAAAATAAGCATATATTCATCAATGGAGCATTTCAAAAGCACAACCAATTTCGAAAATTGAGGTACGGGCATGATAGAACACAAAGCAACGATTACAAAGACGTAGAAATTATCAAAAACAAAACAAAAAATGAACCTTCAATTAAAGCTCAGTATAGCCAAATGTTAAGAAGCTTTTAAACTCTTCTTTCTTTCAATAATCGATCATGGATGAAGAAAAATAAAGCCATTTTCTATTTTGTTTTGTTTAAGTAATATAAATAATTAAATTACAATTTTAAGCTTATAAAATTAACATATAATTCATGTTCATAAACCCATAATTGTCCACCCACCTTGCTCATGGTATATTTACCATGCAAGGACTTCTATTAATAAAACCATAATCACTCAAGCCATTTATTTAAAAGAACTCATGATTTACTCATTATGCGATTTAGTCCTTTTTACTAAATTAACAAATCAAACGGTAAAATTTCTTTACGAAATTTTCGTACGGTATTTCTATCATGCAATATAACTTAAAAAATAATAAAATAAATATTTTGACACGGTTAAGTGGTTTCGAAACCACTCGTTCTGATTAGAGTCTAAACCGGGCTGTTACATACCTAATGGCTAAGTTTGGCTCAATGGTATGGTATGATAGTTAGGTATAATTATGCACGGATAAGAGATGTTAATGATGCATATTGAATATGACTAAGTGAGACTAGGTATATTGGTTGTTAAATAACAAGTCTAAGGTTGAATTGTTGATATATTGGTAGCTTATTTATGCCATGAAATACCCTTTGAAGTTATGTTTAAATATGTGCAAATGAGGTTGATAAATGGTTGGGAAAATAACCAATTTCTTAGCTACATAGGCAGAGACACGACCATGTGTCTCAGCTGTGTGGGGGACACGGCCTAGCACACGAGCGTATGACTTGGCCATGTGACCCCAAATTGTTGATGACGTCATAAGTAGTGAGTTACACGGGCTAAGGATACAGGCATGTCCCAAGCCACACGGGCGTGTACCAAGCCACACGGGCATGTCCCAAGCCTCACGGGCGTGTGTGACCACACGGCCTCCCCACACGGGCATGTGACTCTCCAAAATATGAAAATTTTCTATGTGTTATAAAAGTTTCGAAAGTTCTCGGTTTAGTCCCTAACCACTTCCAATGTATGTTTAGGGCCTCATAGGCCCATTTAAGGGACGATATGATTGTTTTTGAAAAGTTTTAATTTTAAGTGGAAATTTTATGGACCGATTTTGCATAGATGTTAATGTTTAAGTTTGGTAACGCCTCGAACCCTGTCCCAGTGTTGAATACGGGTAAGTTGTGTTACAGGAAGTCATCGAAGACTTGCATCACACTATCTAGTTATCAAGTTGGTATTTTTGAACCTTAAGAAATGTGGTAATATGATATGTATAGGTCAGTTAAATTATGATGTGTATAAGTCATTATGGCTATTAAAGCCTAAATATTTTGGTATGTTTAAGCCATGTGAATTGGCTTAACTTGATAAATGTTTTGGTTATGTATAAGTTTAGGTGATGTGTTATATTTTGGCAAGTTTGATGATGTGTATATATTTGAGCAAATGGTCATTTTGATAGGTGATGAGTATTGCCTATTTACATGCTTGTTATGAATTGGGAAATTGAGCATCATATGATTGGAACATGTGTTAGGTAAAATTTTGATTATAGGTTAATGATGCATATTTGGAAATGTTCATTTGAGGATTTGATAAAGTGATTTTGGTATGAATTGAATGGTTAGTTATGTAGCTTTTATGCTTCATGGAATTAGCATGTTTAATGATTGATTTGGCTGATTTGGATATCAATTTATGCATTGGTTATATGTCTTTGGAATTGGTATAGGTGAATGCAAATTGGGTGAGAAATGTGGCTTGTAAACTAGCCTATTTTCATCCACACGGGTAGAGACACCGGTGTGTGTCTCAGCCGTGTGTGACACATGGCCGTGTGTCCCCTAGTGTGAAATTAGAAACCAAGTCAGTATGCTCCACACGGCCCAGCACATGCGGGTGTGACTTGCCGTGTGGCATAAGTTAGTATACCCTACAAGTTTGGCATAGCTTGGCACACGGGCATTTGAGGCCACATCGAAGGGCATATAGGCTAGACACACGGGCGTGTGGTCAGCCGTGTAATCCAAGTCAGAGAGTTACATGGGGTAGGATGTAACACCCCTTACCCGTAACCGATACCAGAATAGGGTATGAGGTATTACCATACTAAACTCATGTAAACCTTTGACTTAAACTCATGAAAATGTGTCCCAATTAAAACTTTTCCAAACATAGTTCTACGATCATTCATATGGGCCCACGAGGCCTAAATTATGGTTCGAAAATAATCCAGGACCATTTCGTGCACTTAAGAAAATTTCTTCAAAAGCTAGTAAAAATAGGGCACATACTCATATGTAAGGGCAACATGCTCGTGTGACCTATAAACATGGCCATGCTAATGGCCCATGTGCCTCACACAGCCTAAGTACGCTAGGGACACGCTCGTATCCAATACCCGTGTGGATTTAATTTCAAACATCAACCTACAAGGGTTTTCACACCGGCTGGCGCATGCCCGTGTGCCCAGTCCGTGTCCCTCACACGGCCTTGACATGCCCGTGTCATGGCCCGTGTGCAAGAACCTTGACTTTCTGTTTCTGACATCATCATTTGCACGACCATGGTACACGCCCGTGTTTTGGCCGTGTCCTCTACACGGTTGGGACACACGGTCGTGTCTCATGCCCGTGGGAGATCCTGATGGCATTTAATCTATTCATGCAAGGTGCAGGGGACACACAGTCATGCCACATGCCCATGTGCGGCCCATGTGTCTCACACGGCCTAGACACACGCCCGTGTGTCTACCTGTGCGGGCAATATCAGACTATTTACCAAGCCCTTAGCCACCCTGAAACACATGCAAACAAGACTCCAATCCCCATACATTATAACCTAGAACTAAAACTTATCTAAATGCTTCTAAATAGATATTCATATACCAACTAACTCATAACCAAAATGCATGCTTAAACTACTAAACAACTTTGCGCAATTTCATTGTAAATTCATCATATTTCATTAAGCAAATAGAATGATTTTAGGCCAATTCCAAAGGCCATTTACAAAATGAATTTCATAAGGCAAATGGCCGACACAATTGGAAAACTAGAGTACTTGCACAAAAAGACCATACAACCTATACGTGCCATTACTCAAAACATAAGACATAACTTTACCGAGTACTAGAGTTGATATTGTGCACGATGCCTCCGACGTCCTTGGATCCTTGAGTTAATTGGGCAACACTAGGGGAAAATTGAGAGGAAAGAGGTAACATATAAGCTTAGTAAGTTATAGGCAAATAAATAGCAACGATTTACTGATTCATGAAAATCTTTCAATTGCATTACAATCATGCATGCTATAAGGAATAACTACAATATAACTTACTCGATTCCACTCTTTACTAATCATACAATATAGTAGTGAGTTCACAATACATACAAATCGTTCGGCACCTGCTCCACTCGTAAAGGTAATCATATCATCTCTTAAGCTTAATATTAACAGGATTTTTCCTGTTGAATTATTTAGAATATGATAGGATATTCAATGAGCCTTTATGTAGGGTACTGAGCCGATGCCATGTCCCAGACATGGTCTTACACTAACTTTCAATATATTGAGGCTGATGCTGTGTCCCAAACAAGTCTTACACTGGCCCTCATCTATCGGTGTCGGTGCCATGTCCCAGACAGCTCTTACACTGACACGCAACAAGCTGACGCCATGTCCCAGACTGGTCTTACACTAGCTTACATATCTCGAGGTTGATGCATGTCCCAGACATGTATTATACTAGCTCTCATAGTGTGGCTGATGCATGTCCCGGGCATGTCTTACATTAGAACACACATCACCCAAGTCTCGATATGAATATCCAAATCCATCCTAAATGTTCAATTGGGCTCTATTACTTATGTTCTCAATACTTTATAAACACAAATCATCATTTCAATAATTCAAGCTCGATTATCTAGTGCATTCATAGCTCATATCACAACTCAAGAATTTACAAAAATTTAGTGATTTCAAACATAAAAATTAGAAATGTTGTATCATTTACCTATAACTTACCTCGTATACAAAATGAGGCTTTTCCTTGGTCTAAGATCGGATTTGGTAAATCTTGATCTATAACAATAAAAATTCACTAATTTAATCACCAATTAAATCTAAGTAATCCATAATTCATAATTTGGCAAAATGACCATTTTGCCCCTAGACATTGACAAAATAACCATTTTACCCTTAGGCTCAGAAATTGATTTTTATCAAATTTCCTTATCTCTCATGCCTAGACAACTCTTTTTATTCCCACTGCTACCCCAATTTCTCATTATTTCAAACACTTGCTTCTTTATTTTGCAACTTCTACAACTAAGCCCTCCCTAAGTGTTTTCATACAAATTTCCTTCGCCTAGTTGTTTATTTTACAACAATAGCTCATTTTCTTCCCAAAAATTCCAAAAATCATCACTTATTCATTCATGGCAAGTTTCAACACTTTCAACCAAAATGCAAGATATACCCTTCAAAATGTAGCTCATGCTACAATTGTTCCAAAAATGCAAAAACATTCAAGAAAAACCTTAGAAATCACTTACTAATGAGAGCTTGAAGTTGCTAAAAATTTTTGCTTCTAAAACCCCAAAAGAGGCTGAACGATCGGTGGAAGGAGAAACTAAAATGAAGAAGAAAAGGTGGCTAGGCAAAAATAGGTACTATTTTATTATTTTGGTCACCTAATACACCTAAGCCTTTGACTTTTCTTATTTTTGTCCCACCTTGGCCGGCCATGACTCAATTAAGTGGATTATTTTCCCTTTAAAACCTTCCATTTTTAATTCTCTAGCTATTTAACTCAATTTACTAGCAAATCTCAACTTTCGCCCCTTATGCGATTTAGTCCTTTTTCGCGATTAAGCCTTCAATCGCGTAAATTAATTCACCAAAATTTTCATGCATACTTATAAAATTACTAGAACACATAATTTAACACTAAAATAATTTTCTCACTCCTTGTGAAGTAATTTCAAATTCACTATTCTGACTAAGCTCGATTTTTGGCTGTTACATAGGACACGGGCTGGGACCGACCATGTGATCCCATTTTCAATGTCCACACAGCCTATGACACGGGCATATCTTGTGGTCGTGTGAGACACATGGCTTGGTCACACGGGTGTGTGTCGCCTGTTTTATAGAAAAATTTCCATGTTTTCTCAAAGTTTCTTAAAGTTATCGGTTTAGTCCTGAACCACTTCTAAAGCATGTTTTGGGCCTCGTAGGCTCATATTAGGGACTCTATGATTGAGATTGAATGATCATAAATGAATATGAGAAATGAGTGCTAAATGTATGATTTATACTGTTATATGTCCGGTATACTCTGTAACCCTATTCTGGTGATGGATACGGGTTAGGGGTGTTATAGGATACTTATGATATGAGTTAACGCCAAAGGTATAGTGCACCTTGTTTTTCAGAAGTATTGTGTATATGGTAAGGTAACTTGGTTAGGAACCAACTGGATAGACTAGTATAATATTTGCAAATGTAGGTACTCATTTATGATTCTCTCAAAATTTGTAGGTGATCGTGATGAGATGAAATAATAAAAATCGGACGTACCTGGAAACTAACTAATATCACGATAAAAAGGCAAGCGCACCTATCGAATAGTAGTATAATTAGTGGCAAGACCAGAATATCGAATCCAAGGAACTAAAAGTACTAGTAATGACTTCCTTCCTATTATCTAGCCTAAGAAATAAAAGAGGTTTGGTTGTAAACTATCTTAAACTAAACTAAAGAAACGACAAAGAGTAAATTGGGAAATTGCTTTTGCGAAAAACTGATTGATGAGGGCAATACCTAAGGAAGAATCTACCTAGACTTCACTTGTTATCTAACTCTAAACCAGATGATATCTTCATTTGATTTGATCCGTAGAGATCCCTAAATTATGTTAATGCCTTCGTCGATGATAAGAACAACTAATCCTAGGTTGATTAATTGAAATCTCTTTCTAATTAAAACCCCTAGTCTTGCATTAACTCGCTCTATGGCTCCCAATATTAGATTTGACTCTAATCCGACAGATTTTCGTCATCCTATGTCTAGGATTGCGATCAACTCCGCTTAATTGTGTTGGATCTAATCCTATGTAGGGACTTTTTCTCCTTTACATAAGCACATTCGACTTAAATCAATATCCCGAAAATATCAATTTAAGAATTAAAAACACAATTAAGAACAAATCAAATATTTATCACACAGTTCAGATAACAATAACAAGATCTGTCTTTGGTTTTATCCCCTTAGATATTTGGGGTTTTAGTTTATAAATGTGAAAAGAAACATCTCAGAATAAATAAAATAACAGAACATAAGAAAACCCAAAACTCCTGAAAGGATAAAAGGGAGATCCTCTGTCTTGATATAGATCCTGGCTTTTGAGATGGATCAATCGGCTTTCCTTCAAGTAATTCCCTGCCTTTAACTCCCCGTCTTGGTGGGAATAATGTCTCCCCTTGTAGTTGCCTCCTAGGGTCTTTATATAGAGTTTAGAATGTCTTTCTTAGCCCCTAAGTAGCCTTTTCCGAGTGAAATTAAACTTCCTCATGATAGGGACACACCCGTGTGAATCGACTTCTAGGCCGTGTTCAAGCCTGTTAATGTGGCACGGTCGTGTGACAAGCCCGTGTGATGAACTTTTAGGCCGTGTGGATTATTGATTTGGGCCTAATTTGCCCCTTTTTTGCCTGTTCCTTGCTCTTTTCTCTTTCTTATGCTCACCTAAGTATAAAACATGAAATAAAAGGATTAGGAGCACCAAATTCCACAAATCCAATGATAATTCATCCAGAATTTAGGCTAAACATGACGTAAAAATATGTATAATTTACGGTTTATCAAATACCCCCACACTTAAGCCTTTGCTTGTCCTCAAGCAAAATCTCAATTCACAATTAAAAATCATTCTTCTCAACTTATAATCTTTATCAGGAATGTTTCAAACTAATCCACAAGTAATCATACAATGAAAATTCAACCAGAAGAAAATTAAAGTCTCAAACACTCTAAATTGAGAATCTTATCACAGAAACATAGGTTTTCTCCCTTCTCCTAAGTAGTTACCTTGAACTCAAAACCAACAAGAGTTGTCATCCTCACTAAAGATTCACTCTATCCACTCGAAGTGTTTAGGGTTCAAAAATTTGGCACTCATTAGTCAACCTGAAAAGTTATTACCATAAGCTTGCAGGAAAATCAAATCTCCACCACTATAGATTGATATGACGCATCGATCAAAAGGTCTTTCAATGGTTGTAATGGGGCTTTGTTTAGCGGTGTTGTTACAAGCTAAAAAAGAGGGTTAAAATCGAGATTGAATTGAAAAATCATCTAGCTGGAAAAATCTCTATCACTGAAACATATTCCTAGAAATAAAGCCTTTTTGATGACATCATTCTGGATTCGAAAGCTTATAATAGAAATATGCAAAAACATTGAATTACAACTGAAATATGAATTACAACTGAATTAACTGTATATACACTTTTTTTTTCAAATCAAATAACAATAAATTGAATATTTATAAATTTTACAAACTGAAAAAGAGAACAAAGCTAGACAATAATTCAACTCAAATCTCGACAAAATAGGGATCAAAATAATTGAAGGGAATTCAACAAAAAAATAGGTTATAGGTTAATATTGAAGTTAAGTCAAGGAATAGTTTGTTAGGCTCAATAAGGTTTACTAGGGGTTAATTTATGAAGGTAGGCTTTTGTGGAGTAAGTGGGTTAAACCTAGGTGCCTTTATCATTTCGGTATATCAAATCAATAATGTGGTCTTGACATGTATAATCGAAGCAAGTCTAGAATAACAAATCAGTATTGACTCACTCAAAGAAACAATAAAAGTGAGCATGAAATAATGTATGCTCAAAAGGCTCAAGAGTCTCACCAGAATTATGGCTTTTGATGTCAATCCTGTGAATTTCAAATCTCAAGATAACATTTAAAATTGGGGAAAACAACCTAGAAAAATTGTAAATTCTTAAAAATTTCAACTTATCATACTTGATTCCCTAATGTCTTAAAGTTTGAATAATCAAAGCATAAGTACCTATGTCTTAATTCTCAACATATCAATAAAAATCATAAATCAATTAGAATTCATCTTAATAGGGGATTGAGAATAATGTAGAGAGTGAAAGTGAGAATTCAAAATTTGAGAACAATGCAACAAGTTAGTGGTAAAAATTTTCAGGAGTTTCAAAGATAATACAAAGAATGAAAGTGAGTTCCCCCCACACTTAAGATGTATATTGCCCTCAATATACAAAGATACATTAGTAGCAATAAAAGCATAAAATCGTAAGATAGGGAGAGAAGTGAAACTCCTTGAATATTGGATGAATTCCTTGAATTGGTTATGAAGATTTGTAGGGAAGGATGTTTATCCATAATTTTTATGCCAAAGATTAGTGTTATGGTGGCTAGATTTTGTGGTCGAGCAGGACATGGCAGTCATGGTAGGGTTTTCCCATTAGATATAGATTTAAGCTGTAAAGCTCATTTGAAACTACGATAGCATAAATAAGTGTTTAGGGATTTAGGTTAAGCATAATTTGCTTGTTAGGAAATAGCCGATATGAAAATAAAATTGAAATCTAAAATAAAATATTCAATAGACATAAAGATCGAAATAAAGATAAAGAAAAGTCTAAAGATCCTAAAGAAAAATATAGTGTAAGAGAAGGTAAAAATAAAGATTAAGAAAGCAAATAAAAAAGAAGATAAGAGGAATAGGAAGTTCTAATCCTCAGATGGTCCGCAATGTGGGTATGGTGGTGTGAGATGAAGATGCTAACAAATCTGAGCTAAGGTTGCATCAATGTGATCGAGTCGCTGAAAACATTGTTGCTGGAATTGGACGAACTGCTCAGAAGTGACGTAGCCTGAAGCTACCACATAAACTGGGCAGCGAGTCGGTGGTGGCTCAATCGTTGCCTCTTCTTATGGTGGGACATCATTAATAATGTTCGCTGGGTCCTCCTGCTCGGCAGATTGAGCTAACTGGTACTGAAGAGGGTTGCTCCCACGTCGGCGCTGAATCATCCTCATGTGAAGCATGCTCTGGATGCCCTGTAGGGACATCTGGCCAACGAGGGTGTAAGAGGATGTCTGGGCCACTGTGTTGAAGAGGCCATAGTAGCGGGCAAATCGCGTGATGTACGGGCCCAGCGAGATTACGTCCCTACGGTGTTGCTCCATCTGGTGCTGGATGGCATGGGCGATGAAATAGAGGAGGTCGATCACATGTGCATGTGCCATGCTCTACAAAAAATGGGAGTTGTGGGTGTTAAAGATGCCGGTGCTCTCTCGCCTGCCCATCAATGTATGCGCGAGTAAGGCGTGAATGTACCTCAGTGAAAGGGCGAGAGCTGTTGCCTTGGAACGACTAGGGTCGTATGTGGGCTGGCCAGGGACTAAGGCGCGCCAACATTGGACTAGTAA
Organism: Gossypium stocksii; assembly: GCA_020496765.1. Classification (NCBI taxonomy): domain Eukaryota; kingdom Viridiplantae; phylum Streptophyta; class Magnoliopsida; order Malvales; family Malvaceae; genus Gossypium; species Gossypium stocksii. Next base: position 38,382,850 of record CM035630.1, on the reverse strand, counting down.
AAAGTGAATGTGGCGGTGGAGTTCAGACAGGTTCTCTTCTTCTAAAAATTACTCGGTGTAAAGGCTTAGTGCTGTACCGAACTCCAATACACTGAGTTGTTGACAAGGCCTCCTAGATAAAATTGAATCGTCCCTGGATCATCGTGTCGAGTCATGACTGTTTGGAGGTAGAACATTGAGCAGAACTCTAGGGTGAGCTCGAGGTAAGTGGGCTCAGTGATTTGAAAGAACTAGTCCCATAGGTCTATCGTCAATAAGGCCCGAACCTCGTCTGCTAGTTAGACCTACTCTAGTGCGGCCCAATCAATGCATCTTCCCACTCCGAGTGGTCTCACTCATAATATTTGGAACAGTTCCTCTTGGGAACTCTATGGAAATTAGAGAAAGGGGTGTCGTATCTCAGCGGTGGGTCTGTAAGAGGAACCTTCGGGCCCCTTTCGCTTTTTGGAAGCGAGTACGGTAGCTTTCTTTCCTCTCGAAGATGACATGATTCCTAAAAAGATGGAATGAATAAATTAGACTTAAAAAGAATAAATCAGAAGGGTTCATAAATTCTTAAACAAAATGACAAATTAAGCTAATCAAAACTTACTAAGCAAGGGTCAATTTTACTAATCTAAATACCATATTCGATTCATCCTAAACATAGAACTTTTAGCAAGAAATGATGTAGGCAATGGCTTGTGCTAGTGAGTTTTTATCATCAATGGAAGTCCAAAACCAATTGCATGAGATAGTTAAAGATGACAGTAAGAGAATTGTTCTACATGGCATTTTTAAGTTAATAGATCATGGGTATTGCATGGATATTAAAGAATCATTAGAAGTAACTAGAACATGAATGAATGAAAAACATTATGAAAATAAATAAAAACTAAGTAAAATAAGAGTTAAAGTCAAATAGGAAAGATAGAAAGGGAAACCGAATGGCAGTTGGGCTGGCGGAACATGGTCATGACGAGGGTTGCACGGGCGTAGTAGTGTTGGCTATGTCGGTGGCGGCGCTAGGAGAGACTGGTATGAACGGTGGTGGGAGAAAATTTTAGTGTTTAAGTGGATAAAAATATGAATAGTGGGATGTTTTTATAAAAATTGGGGCACACGGCGTGTCACACGCCCGTGTGAATCGGGATTAGCCCATGTGGTTTGAAATTTGGGGATTTTGGCGTGCCTGATTCGTGGTACACGCCCGTGTTCCTAGGACGTGTTGGGGAACACGGCCGTGTGACACGGCCGTGTCCTTCGATGTTCGCTTCTCCCACGATCGTGTAGAGGGTCACACGCCCGTGAATGAAATGGCAGGTTCGACTATGGCCTTGGGACACGGGCGTGTCGTATGCCTGTGTTGATTTGTCAGGAGTGGCCATGGCCACCTCGCACGACCGTGGCTAGTTGTCGTAGCCCGTGTATTGGGGAAATCTTACCCTGCTCATACACGGCCAGATCGCACAGCCGTATCTTTGCTCATGGTGTCTACACGGCCTTAGGCATGCCTGTGGGCATGGTCGTGTGGTTTGAAAAACCTGCATTCAAAGGGTTAGTTAATGTATTAGAGAGCTTAAATGAAAGAATTTACTATGTCAGTGCTCGGGTTGCCTCCGGAGAAGTGCTTGTTTATAGTCTAAGCTCGACTTTTCTCAAGCTTTCATGGTCACGGTGGTTTGAAGAGTTGAAACTCTTCTATCCTGTTTTCAATTTTATTATCAACATAAGGTTTGAGTCGATTATGATTTACCTTGAAAGTACCGAGTGACTCATATGTTATCTCAACTGTACCATAGGGAAAGATTTTCATTACCGTGAAGTAAGGTGTGTCACTTGTATGTGCTTTTAAATTCAAGATTCGAGGATCGTCCTCCCCCAAGATTACCTTACCCCCTAACTTGATTTGGTTCGTTTTTAGCTAAGGGTCGTCTTGGTGATGCTCTGGGTTGGTGTGGCATATTTTGGGCTTTTCTTGTTGATAGTTCAGCCACTCATCTAGTTCCTTAATTTGGAGCATTCATTTTTCATGTACGTTTCCCTTGGATGGACTCGTCTGTGGTTGGGTCGCCCTTATGTGAAGTGTATCCTGCGAAGAAGGTTGGATGGTGAGATCATTCTTATTACAAGGACTCGAAACAGTATTTTTATCATCAACAATCTTAATCGAGTTTCTAGCTTGCAACGTAACTTTGTCATCACCTACACAAAGTGTAAGCTCGCCTGTGCCTGCATCAATTATGGTTCTAGCAGTTGCTAAAAAGGGTCGCCCTAGAATTAAGGGTACATTGCTATCCTCATCAATGTCTAAAACAACAAAGTCAACTGGAAATATAAATTTATCAATTTTGACAAGCACATCTTCAATTATGCCCTTTGGAAATCTAATAGTTTTATCAGCAAATTGGATGCTCATCTTAGTTTGTTTAGGTTTCCCAAGACCTAGTTGTTTAAACAATTTATAAGGCATTACATTAATATTAGCCCCTAAATCAGCTAAAGCATTTTTGACGTCTAAACTACCAAGTAAACAAGGAATTGTAAAACTCTCTGGATCTTTTAATTTGTTGGGCAGCTTATTCTATAAAATAGCTGAGCACACTGCATTCAGCTCCACATGAGATGTCTCATCTAGCTTTCATTTATTTGTTAGTAGCTCTCTTAAAAATTTAACGGTGTTTCGGATCTGTGAAAGAGCTTCAATAAATGGTAAGTTAATGTGTAATTTCTTTAAAAGTTTAAGGAATTTACCAAATTGTTCATCTGTGCGGTCTTTCCTTAGCGCATTTGGTTATGGGATACGAGGCTTCTACTCTTTGACAATTGCTTCTTTAGAACTTACCTCATCCTTACCTTTACTTATCATAGCCTCCTTACACGGCTCTGGGATGGTTTTGGCTAACCCTTCCTCATCTATTGTATCCACGGCATTAAGTTGCTCCTTAGGGTTAGTCTCTGTGTTACTTGGTAACCCACCTTGTAGTCTTTCAAAAAATAGCTTAGCGAGCTGGCCTATTTGAGTTTTGAGTCCTTGAATGGATGCTTGCTGGTTCTTAAGTGCCATTTCGATGTTCTAGAAACGGGTTTCTGACACGGCGATAAATTTTGTGAGCATCTCTTCAAGGTTCGGCTTTTTCTCTTATTGGAACGGTGGTTGTTGAAATCCCGGTGGAGATGGTTGCCTTTGACTTCCTTTTCCTCCCTATTAGAAATTTGGGTGGTTTCTCCAACCTGGATTGTATGTATTTCTATAAGGGTTATTTTGAGATCTAGAATTATTACCCATATAGTTGGCTTGCTTGGTTTCCATGCAATGTCCATAAGAGGAGTAGTCGGGATTGTATATGTTTCCTTGGTTTGAGTCGCATTGCATCACTGGGTGTACCTGCGTAAAACCAACAAAGTTATCAATCTTTTTTTTAAAAAGTTCTACTTGATTAGAAAGCATAGTGACTGCCTCAATATTAAAAACTCTAGTAGCTTTCTATGGTTTTGTTCTCATGACTTACCACTAATAGTTATTCAGTGACATCTCTTTTATAAACTCGTAAGCTGCTTCTGGTGTTTTATTGTTGATTGTTCCATCGGTGGCTACATCGATCATTTGTCTTGTTGAAGGATTCAAACCATTGTGAAAGGTTTGAACTTGTAACCACAGAGGTAACCCATGGTGATGGCACCTTCTCAATAAGTCCTTGTATCTCTCCCAAGCATCGTAAAGTGTTTCTAAATCCATCTGCACAAAAGAAGAGATATCATTCCTTAATTTAGCCATTTTAGCCGGCAGAAAATATTTGAGCAAAAATTTTTCTATCATTTGTTCCCATGTAATGATAGACCCTCGTGGTAAAGAATTTAACCACTGTTTAGCTTTATTCCTCAAGGAGAATTGGAATAACCGAAGACGAATGGCATTATCAGAAACGCCATTTATTTTAAATGTGTCGCAAAATTCCAAGAAATTGGCTAAATGAGCATTAGGATCATCATCCTGCAAACCATTAAACTGAACAAACTGTTGTATCATTTGAACAGTGTTAGGTTTCAATTTAAAATTATTTGCAGCAATAGTCGGCCTAACAATGCTAGATTCAGTGCCTGCTAAATTTGGTTTAGCATAATCATACATAGTACGTGGAGCAGGATTTTCTCAACAGGATTTGCGGCTATTTCAAGAGGTAGCTGATTATCGTGATTTGCCTTCATCTCTTCAGCAAGTTCAGGTTCTTCTCTTGACTTTGTTCTGGATATTGCAAGCTTCTTCTTATTTCTCTGCGAGTTCGATGGACTGTAGCTTCTAAGTCATCGTCAAACAATAATGGTCCTCCTGGGTTTCTTCTAGTCATAAACTAGAGGCACCTGAAGGGAAAAGGAAAAAGAAAATTTTAGTAAATAAAACCTAAAATAAAAATAGGAAATAAATTGCAATAAAAAATGGCTAAAGTAATAGGAATCGAATGTTCCTAATATTTCAGCTCTTCGGCAACGGTGCCAACAACTTGATCGTGATGAGATGAAGTAATAAAAATCGATCGTACCTGGAAACTAACTAACATCATGATAAAAAGGCAAGCGCACCTATCAGATAGTAGTATAGTTAGTGGCAAGACCAGAATATCGAATCCAAGCAACTAAAAGTACTAGTAATGACTTCCTTCCTATTATCTAGCCTAAGAAATAAAAGGGGTTTGGTTGTAAACTATCTTAAACTAAACTAAAGAAATGACAAAGAGTAAATTGGGAAATTGTTTTTGGGAAAAACTGATTGATGAGGGCAATACCTAAGGAAGAATCCACCTAGACTTCACTTGTTATCTAACTTTAGATGATTTCTTTTTTTGATTTGATCCGTAGAGATCCAAAAATTATGTTAATACTTCTGTCGAGGATAAGAACAACTAATCCTAGGTTGATTAATTAAAATCTCTTTCTAATTAAAACCCCTAGTCTTGCATTAACTCGCTCTATGGCTCCTCATATTAGATTTGACTCTAATCCGGCAGATTTTCGTCGTCCTATGTTTAGGATTGCGATCAACTCCACTTAATTATGTTGGATCTACTCCTATGCAGGGACTTTTGCTCCTCTACATAAGCACATTCGACTTAAATCAATATCCTAGAAATATCAATTTAAGAATTAAAAACACAATTAAGAACAAATCAAATATTTATCATTCAGTTCAGATAACAATAATAAGATCTATCTTAGGTTTCATCCCCCTTAGATATTTGGGGTTTTAGTTCATAAATGTGAAAAGAAACATCTCAGAATAAATAAAATAACAAAACATAAGAAAACCCAAAACTCCTGAAAAGATAGAAGGGAGATCCTCTATCATGATGTAGATCCTAGCTTCTGAGATGGATCAATCGGCTTTCCTTCGAGTAATTCCCTGCCTTGAACTCGCTGTCTTGGCGGGAATAATGTGTCCCCTTGTAGTTGCCTCCTAGGGTTTTTATATAGAGTTTAGAATGTCTTTCTTAGCCCCTAAGTAGCCTTTTCCGAGTGAAATTAAACTTTCTCACGACAGGGAGATGCCTGTGTGCCATGCCCGTGTGAATCGACTTCTAGGCCGTGTTCAAGCCTGTTAATGTGGCACGACCGTGTGACACGCCCGTGTGACGAACTTCCAGGCCGTATTGATTATTGATTTGGGCCTAATTTACCCGTTTTTGGCCCGTTCCTTGCTCTTTTCTCTTCCTTATGCTTACTTAAGTATAAAACATGAAATAAAAGGATTAGGAGCACCAAATTCCACAAATCCAATAATAATTCATCTAGAATTTAGGCTAAGTATGAGGTAAAAATATGTATAATTTACGGTTTATCAGTAGGCCATTAAGAAGGACAAGTGCTGGAAATGTGTGACACTTGTTAAGATCCACTAAGTAAGAAGAGTCAAATTTATATGTGCGAGAAGGTTTTTAATAGAGGTTCATCATCATCATCATCATCATCTTCTTCTTCTTCTTCTTTTTCTTCTTCCTCCTTAAGTGTTACTCTTTGATTCTTTTTCTTAAGTTTAGTTCCATCACATCCTTATTAAGTTAGAAGCTATAGTTTTTTTTATAAGAAGTGGTTATTTCGTCTCTAGGTAAGTATTACAACTTTGCATATTAAGTTCTGATTGAATAAGTCTATATATGGTATTTGAATAGTAAGTTGTAAGACCAAGATTTTGCATGAGGTTATCAGCGATTGAAATGATAAGTAAAATTGTATATATAAGAATTGCAATAGTGAATTTATGTTCCTTAGGTAGCTGTTGTTACTGGTTTGGGAAGAAAATTTAATTCTAGAGCTTAGAACTATTGTAGGTGAGTAATAGGTGAGTCTCTGATCTGACTCTTGCATGTGCACTATTCAATTAGAAGTTTATTGAATTAAGATGATATCTCTCATGATCGGTATGGGTAAAAAGCATAATAAAAATGATTTACGTCTTATCGAGATATGTATGGAGTTCTGCTTGGAAAAGAATGTTGATGGTTAAGTATGCAAGTAAGGTTTGGGGATAGGAAATGTATGAATTACTCAGTGATATGAATAACTCTGATTCTGGGTAAGTCAATATTGTGTAAATGTCCCTCGATGATGCATCTAGTAGGGCAGCTATATTCCTAACCAGATTGCTAGGTCACGATATGGAAATGGTGTAAGACGATGAGGTTGAGACCCATGGCATTCTGATATGCTTTGGAAACACTCATGGTTTAGCCTCCAGTAACATGAAAACTGGATTGACAAATCATGATACACGAATGTGTGTGTAAGCCCATTTAGCTAATATCCATGGCAAGAAATGTTTATATGTATGTTCATGGTGTAGCCTCCAATAACGTATGAATTGAAATGGCAGACCATGATACATGAAATTATGTATAAGTCCATGAGGGAGAAACCGATAACGCCTTCTGTGAAGTCTGCTAGGATAGTAGACATGTGATTTTGTATGACGCCTTTGTGGCCTATTCTATTTGGCCCTTGTGACGTACTCTGCTATGATTGTATGGTAGATTTTGTTTATTCGCCCTAATGGTAAGTTCTGGATAAACTCTAGGTATTCTTTGACAACTAAGTCTATGATAAGATTATGATACATCTGAAGTAGTTTGGTTGAATTAGTTTTGTAATGTAATTTGATAAGAATTAATGAAAGTTCTTGAAAAGATATGTGTATCTATAAGTATTTGAATGTTTAGAAAGGGTATCCGCTGTGATAAACTGATAGTTTGGGGTTTGGTTGTGGTCGTAGATATGAACGAGATAAGTATCAATTAGTCTAAGTTTGTCTGTAATGTGTATGGTTGAATCTGAATTGTATTATGTCTTCTTCTGAAAGTATTTGGAATCTGAGTCAATGTTTTCCTGTGTTTATAGGTTACTGAATTAAAGTGATGTGGAATTCATCTGAATGGATTATGTAGTATACTATCAGTATGGGTTTGTATGGTATTGAACCAAGGTATGTTTTTAAGTGTGAGTTTGATAGTATTCAGTTCTGCGTAAGCATTCGCCAAATGTGTATGTATTCACTCGTGATTAATGTCTAAGGACAATTGTTTGAGAATAGAGTAAGTGTTAAGGTATGGTCTGTATGAGGTGGGTTCTAAGGGTATGTTCTATTAGAAAGTACATATGTGTCAATGATATTTTTAAAATGTCTAGAAGGATCTTCAGTTAGTTAGATAAGGAAGAGATGGGTATGATAAGAGTATGATAGTTAGCGTGTGTATGTATACCAAAACTGTAGTGGTATCCAACTGAGGTAGAAGAAAGTGATCTAAAAAGGATAATTGGCGCACAGATGTTCATTGATCATAATCAATAACTGCCAGGGCATATTTTGGATTAAAGCTTATTAAGTTCTCCTGAGCTTACAAAATGTTATATTTATATGTCAAGTAAGGTGGGAAGTAATGCATCAGGAGGAACGACACCAAGAGTACGCTAAGGATGCAGTGAATAGGGTTATTATGCATACAGTAGAAATGTGGCGTAGTCTAAGACTACGCCTGGGAGTCTATCTTTAATAAAATTTCATAATATATATCGAATCTGTAATAAGTCTGATGTAATAAGTTATTTTAAAAATTTTCCTTTGTTTCTAGGCATTAAGTTTCCATTTAAAATAATAAATAAAATGTTTAAAGAAATGAGTAATTGTTAACTGTTTTGATAATATGTTAAATATTGTGATGTAACACCCGAGTTTTGGATCCAATGAATCAGTCTGGTTGAGGGCATTACCTCAAAGCTTCCACCTTCACTCTTCAACATTCCACCAAACCTTCATCTAGAACATCGCCTAGAAGTCCTTACTCTCATCCTTGAAAAGAAATTCCACAAAAAAAAAATCTAGGGACATGATATTCCAATTGTTGGATATAGTGTTGGAAAAATCCTAGTATGAAAATAGTTTTCTTGCAAAGAAGAAAATTTAAAATTTGAAAATTGACCCGATTTGTGAAATTTGTAATAATAAATCTTAACTGAATTATTGCTTGTGTTTTCAGCTTAGTGGACGTTCGTTGTTCCTAGATTTCAACCAAACGATCTTCTCCATTATTCTTGTATAATGAACTGCTTCAAGTATGGGCTCAAACCAGTTGAATCAAAACACAGAATTAGAAAAAGTTTTTTCTCCTTTTGGGGTGAAAACGAAAATTCTCTCTTCTTAGTAAAAACCAGTAGAATTATTATTCTAAAAAATATATGTAATAGTTGAGAATAAATTCTCTTTATTTTTCACCAGAATAATAATCTCTCAAAGTTGTGTTCATAGCTCAACCGGTGCCATCTATTTATAGGAAGAGAAGGCAGAACTCTTGTTGAATTGTAGTGGTTTATTTCAAATAGAAAAACATCATCCTACTTAGAATAAGACTAGAGTGGATGGAACACCTTAGTATTCCTACAAAGGTTTTCACCCCATTCATGTCCATAAGGAGTTTTTGGGCCTCTTTCATATCGGATCCAATTACGAGTACTTCTTGGGCCTTTTTGATCTAGTACTCTGTAATATTATCTAACCCAATTTAGTTTTTCTATTTTATTAAAATAAAATGTAATATTTATATATAAAAAAATTTTCTTATCCCTATTTTTCCTTTGGAAAAATTTCAAAGATTTTACCCCTAGTAAAATTTTGAGAAAATATGTTCAATATTTCACAACTCAACATTTTCACTATGACTGAATGGTTTATTTTCATTTTCGTGCTTCAAACCAGTACTAAAACATAAACTCATTCTTCTGATTATTTTTAGGTAATTCATATAGGGTTGCAAACAGACCATCTCCATTTTTGAAAACCTACATTCATTTCCAAATGATTCCATTTCTCCATTTCAGAGAAAACTATAATCATTTCTAAATGTTTCCCATTTCTCTTTTCCTATGCATTCCATTCATTTCTATTCAAACATGTAATTCATTTCTGGTTTCAACGAGCTAGCAAAGGGACTGGTTGAACATATGTAGTTGAGACTCAAATGATTTATAATTAAATTTTGGCTTTTCGCCTATTTATTATGAACTTATTTAGTCATAAAGTCGATCCACTATAGTATCGTGACTGAGCTTTCCCCAACGACAAACCATTATGAAAGCAACTACTCAGTGCTCATCCAATGACCTTGTCATAAGCATGTTACCCTCATAGGATATCCTTGATGTAACACCCCAAATCTGGCGGGTCTAAAGTTTTGGGCTATAGCAGTAAATAGTCTGTCTGGCGTAGTGTTATTCACCCAGTTGATTATTTTGGCGTATACATGCAGGTATATAGTAACCAACACATCAGTTAGTAATAATTTGACTTCATGATATTTAGCTATATTAAAGAGAATTTCGTGTTAATTGAGAAAGGGTAAGTATGGAATGAGTATTCGCCAAAGGTATAGTAAGCATAATTTATATGGAATAATGTGTTAGTTAGATTCCGAGCAACTTGGTTAGAAATAAACTAGTTAGCCTAGCTTGATAATTATGATTGGAAGGTGCTTATTTATATTTCCTATGGAAACTGTAGGTCATTAAGAAGACAAGTTCTAAAATGTATGGCACTTGTTAAATTTCACTAAGTAAGTAGAGTCATATTTATATGTGAGACATGAGCTCTAAAAGGGTTTTTTCCTTTTCTTCCCCTTCATTAAGTGGTATTTATTGATACCTTCCTTCAGTCTGAATGTATCTTACATCAATGATCCAGAAGCTATGTAACAACCCTAACCCACCTCCGTTGTCAGATTAGGGCCACGGAGCATTACTAAACAATTAGAACATTTAATTTCAACATAAGCAATTATGCAAGATAACTATTATCATTCATTATTATACAGAAATCAAGACACGCTTATTTAGTGTTCCCATTTCATTAACTTAAACAACTAAGAATGTGAACTACTATGCAATGCTAAACTTTGTTTTACACAAATCACACTCTTATAACTATTTATCCCTTCTTGAAAGTTAGAAGTTGGGTTCGCAGCAATACTACTCCAATTATTCGCATTAGTGCATTAGATTATACTCTACCTATGATCATAAATGATATTAGTAGAATGACCTACTTCACTTAATTCAGGTTCACTACTTCATTTAAAATCAGAGTAAAAATACTTTTACAATCCTTAAAAAGAATTTACGAGACCTCAAAAATAGTCTAAAAACAAATAGGGACTAAATTAAAACAATTTAAAAAGTTAAGGGAAAATTTCAAAAAACTTAGAAACAGGGGTCACACGGCTTTGTGGCATTCGAAGTTGGGACACACGGCTGTGTCTCAACCTATGTCTCTACCCCATTACTTACTGACTTGGGTTACACGGCTGTGTCACAGGCCATGTGCTAGACCGCGTGAAACATACACTTAAACTAACAAGACACACGGCCGTGTGGCCAGGCCGTGTGTGTCACACGACCATATGGCCAGGCCATGTGTGTCACACGACCGTATGGCCAGGCTGTGTATGTCATATGATCATGTGATAGATTGTGTCTCATGGGCAAATGTACCTAATTGTACCTTCAAATGCAAGTTTACCAAATTATGTTTACTTGGACACTAAACAATCCATTTACCAGCCATTTAACCTATTCAAAACATTGTTAGATATGCTTAAAACATGCCAAAACATTAATCTGAAATGCCTAACCAATGTACCGTCATATGTACCAAATTTTTATACTTTTATACACCTTAGTATAAAGCATCAACCATCCAAGCACTCATTCATACCGAATTGCCATAATTGAGCTAATGTTCTAGCTATTTAGCTTCCAAGTTCACAGCTAAACATATGCAAAACATTAAGCTTGACTAACATACTAAGACATAGCTTCAACCTCAACCGCATAATCATAAAAATACCTTTGTACTTGGGACTCAAAATATCATCACATTAACAAAACAACCACCATTCAGAAGACCTCTTAGGTACATGCCATAACAAAATAGAACATCACCACAACTTGAGAACGGGATTATTATTAGATGCTGAGTCAACGATACACTGAAAAGTACCTAACCTATGCACGAAAAATAAAATCATACACTGAGTATAACTCAGTCAGTGGTATTTCTATAATCCTAACAATTAAAACCTGATATAAATAATTAAGATGTAAAAATGCAAATAAGTAATGTTATGTAATATATCATGTCAATAATATTAATTCACTCATTCTTTGTTCACATCCAACAAATCTTGCAAGTTCTAATACATGCAACTAGCATTTCATAAGGCACTTGATAAATGAATTCATACAATGGCATAATTCACCTCCATTTCCAATTCATGAATTCATTGCTCATAATTCATCAATATTCACACTAGAATCTACCATTTCATATTCTATTTCACATCTCATTTCCATTTCCCATCCTTTTTCCATTTCAATATCAAACACATCAATTTTTATCATTTATTTTCCCTATTAACATGAATCAAACTTGGATGGATACACGGATCCAACCAACAGACCAATTTGGCACCTAGTGCCTTATTAGATAAATTCGAAGAAAATAATTGCACTCAATGCTATAATAAGTTGACAACCCGTGTCTCATCGATTAAACCAAAGCAAATAGGCACCCAATGTCTCATCAAATCAAAGTTGAAGTAATCCTTGTACTCTTTGTAACAGCCCATTTTTAGTGAAATTAAAATAATGGTTTTGGGACCATAAATTCAATAAGTAAATTATTAGTTTATTATTATTATTTTAATGTCTATAGGATATTATAAAGGTCGTAGTAAAATTTCATTAAGAAATTTTGATGCTTGCATGAGTAATTAAGTAAAAAGAACTAAATCGTAAAAAGAGTAAAAGTAGTATTCTATGAGTTAAAAGGGTCAAATTGTAACACCCCAGACCCGGCCCAGACGTTATGGCCATGTCCGGTGTGCTACATCACCTAGACTATGCTACGCCGTCCTATATACTAAGTCTGATGTTTGAGATTTTTGAAAAGTAATACTTGTTTTTCTTGAAATTCTCGATTTAATTATTATTCAACCTAATTTCTATCTCATTTGTTAATCGTTTCATTTTAGTCTTATTGTCCTCCTTAGTCTTCAGTAAAGTCAGGATGGTTAATAAAATGTTTGTTTAATTTTGAAAACGGTGTAGGTTTGTGTTTGAAATAAAACGGTAGAGAAATCCTGAATAACAGTTATAGCGGCCTTATTACAACCCATGTCAAAATAAAACCAATAAAAGGTAATTAAATAATAAAAAAAAAACAACTATGATGAAAGTTCAGTCCTCGTGGCCACTCTGAATCCCTCCCAGCGTCCAAGTCACGATCTAGGGCTCACCTACAAGGATGGAAAGAAAGGGGTGAGTTTGGGAAAACTCAGTGTGTGCAGAACGCATCCAAAGCCCAAATTGGCTCAAGCCCACTGGGCCTAAACCCTAACCCGTCTCAGTCAGATACTGGGCCGAAGCCCTATTCAGGAAACAGTAATCTGGGCCATGGCCCTATAACAGATACTGGGCTGTAGCCCTATTCGGATAACAGATTGGCCCATAGGCCCAGAACAGTACAGTACAGTAATACAGTATAAATGCAAACCCAATTGGGGAGACTACTCAACCCACCAACCGCTACACACCACCCGTACCAGCCAACACACCATGTGGGGAATAACTCGACCCACCCAGCCCACACACCACAGTCGCAGCATGGCTGCTCAGCTAAACAGTATACGAGGCAAAACCCCTTTCAGAAACAGTACGAGGCATAGCCCCTTTTCAGTAACGTGGCTGTGCCACTCACACTTCCTCCATTATCAAAACCTAACCCATGCAATAGATACATATCATGGCATGCAATAACAGTAACAGTCATGTCAAACAGTACAGTCAATTTTAGCCCTAGGGGTATAACGGTAATTTTCTACCTAGGGGCAAAACAGTAATTTCTTACCCTAAGGGTATTTCAGTAATTTTTCTCTCATGTTACAGATTTTATGCTTATTACAGTATTTATTAATCACATAGTTGTCACAGAAGTCCGGTTAACTCAGTTTTTCAGTCTTAGCATTCAAGCCCTAAAACCCCTAATGAGCCCTATTACGTCGATTGGCCCATTAGGCCCATTTAGTCCCAATTTCATAATCAGTTATCTTGTTTTAACTGTTTTCACGCCTACAGTTCATAATATTACCTTTAAACCCATTTTTACTCACATGGACCCAAATCGCCCATTGGGCCCATATTTGGCCCACCGAGGCCCAATTTACCATAATGTCCAAAATTTAGCGGTCAACACGCCTAACAGTGCCGATTCCAAAACTAACCTTCTCCTACTAACTTGAGAACGTTCGCACGCTCACAAGCTCTCGAAATACCGAAACTTCAGCATTTCAGCTTTTCGGCTTTTGCCGATTTGCGCATTGAAGGGCGTTCGAAACACACACCTATTTTGCAGTTTCTCCTACGAGATCTCCTATGCGTTAATCCTTACAATCCAATACTTAATTGATTAGACCATATTAACACTTAATCTGAATTGAAAACTTACCCAAAGCCTTACTTACACATTCGGCCAACACCTCCAATGGCCTTAATGTTCTTACCTTGCCGATTTAGATCCCTTTAGATCTAGATCTGATGTTCCAATGTCTTCAACTCCTTGTTTGATCACCTTCTTCTCTAACTAACACACAAAAAGAACAAAGAAAACACCACTTGATTTACCAAAAGTCCAAAACGACAAAATCCTTAACTTTAGGGACTTTCGGCTTTTCCAAATATGAAATATTGAACAGATCTGAAGTATTAAACACCTACCAACAATTTCCCTTTAGTTCCTATGCAGATCTGATGTAAATCTGACCCTTAAACGTCAGTAGAAACCTTATCTCTGAGATTTGCAATTTCGGCTATCTCCCTACAACTATGGTGATTTCGGCTTTTCAACAAGAGAAGAGGATGGCGTTTTGGGTGTAGATTTTGGGTGATGGTGTCGACAATGGTTTGATTCAAGGGAGTGTAGTAATCGGCCACAACAGGTGAAAGGAATAGGGGTGATTCGGCTTACAAGAAATCGGCAAGAAAGGAAGCAGTTTTTGGGATTTCTGGCACTTTGAGCAATCGGTTATGGTTGATTTTAAGAGGAATGAAAGCAAAAGAAAGAGTGGATCTATGCAAGGTGAGTATTCGGCTAGGGAAGAGATTAAAGGGAAGAAGAAAAATGAAAAAAAACAATGGTAGAGGTGGAGAGGAAGAATTCGGCTATGAGCTTTCCATGGAGGCAACTTTTGGCTTTTCTGACAGTAGAACAGAGAAAAATTCCTAAGGTGGCTAACTCTAATTGTCATGACAGAAAAAAGAAAATGATATAACCCTAGTAGTCCCTCTAAAGCAATCGGCCCAAGTCCCTAAAGCCCCCTTGCCGAAATTCACTTAAGTTAGGCACATGCCCGGCACATGCTTAAAAATTAAAAAGAACTCTATGCTTACCTTGTAACTCGAACCCTTGTCCTTGAATATCCACTTAGGCTCCACTTTTCTAGGAGCTTAGTGGCTCCACCTTGCCACCTTACCAAGAGCTCACTTGTGACATATTTTACACGGTTTTTCTTAAAAGCCCACTTAACCAAGTCCCCTTTCACTTGAAAATCCAACTTACTATTTTACCGGGTTTTAACTTAAACTTGGCCTTCTATAGGCCCACTAACACATGTACATACATTATCAACCTTTAGAACACCAAAATTTTAAAAATTTCACTAAAATTCACAAAACCCGAAAAATCCCGAAAATCAGGGCGTTAAACAAATGGCTATAGAACTTTAAAGTGAAAAGACTTAGATGGTAATTAAACCATTTTTTTAGTTAGTGGATATTCAGGGCAAAGTTTTTGTTGTAAATTTTAATAAGTAATAAGGCTAAAATGGTAATTTAGGAATTAAAAGAAAACTAAGAAAAGAAAAGATGAATTAAAGTTATCATCTTTTCATTATTTCTTCTTGCTTGGCCGAATACACCATTGAAGGGGGGAAGCTTGATTTTGAATTTCACTTGCATGGTATGATTTTTAAGCTTGTTTTTAATTATTTTTTATGTTCTCGAGATCTTGTAACTAACCTAGCTAGCTCAGGGATCAATTTGCAAAACTATTAAAGATTTAGAGTTGTGACATAAATGCTCTTGTGTGATTCTTGATGTTTTATGATAGATTATGAGTCCTTGTTGATAAATAAACAAGTTTTGTCAAGTGGTTTTTGATGAAAATTGTATTTATGGACTTATTTGTAAAAATAATAAAATTTCATGGTAAATTTGTGAAATGATGGTTTGTACGGATTGATTTAGATCCCTAGAGAATCCAGCTAGCTTAAGAAAAGGATTAAAATGCTTAAATTTCAATTTATGAGATCACGAACGAGGTGACGATCGTAGAAAAGGAAAGATTTCGGAGTAGTTCTTTTACTTTGCAATTTCTACAATGTAGTTCGGTAAGTTCGTTATATGTTTATTTTTAGTTGAATTGAATACCTTGTTAGTGATTAACCTTTGAATTCTGTTATGAATGATGTTTATTTAAATGTTGAATTATAGTGTTATTCAGGCTTTGTGTCTAGTAGGCTTAGTGCCGGTGTTATTCAAGCTTTGTGCATAGCAGGCTTAGTGCCGGTGTTATTCAGGCTTTGTGCCTATCAGGCTTAGTACCGGTGTATTAAAAGTTAACATCCTTTGGAAATTTGGTAGTTGATAGAAAATAAGTCTATTATCGAACTTACTAAGCTCCCTTGTGCTTTTTAGTTTGATTTGTTTTGTAGGACTCTTAGAATTGTTACTTTGATTGGATCGACTCAGAAGCTCACACACTATCATCAACATCTTGGTAGTCATTTTGATTCTTGTTGTAGTTGGTTAAAGTGGCATGTATTAGGAAAGGTCCTTAGTAATACGATATTTTGGTGAATATGTAAATATTAAAAGTTAGTATGTTTATGCTTGTTGTTTTTAAATGGTATTTGGACTTATGTTGCTTAACTAGGTAAGCCTTTTGGAACACTTATATGTAGTAGATGTATAAAGCTTTTGGTGCAAAGTGTTGGAGTAAGAATGCTTCAATTGTGTTATGTGTTTTGGCTTCGTAAGTAATGTGATATGATGCTTGAATTGTGATAGGTTTTTGGCATGTTTAGGTAAGTTGAGGGTGAATGCATTTGTGGCGCCTTGTATGGCATATTGGTTGAATGATCTTAGACTATTGAAATGGTCATGTCATATAGGTTTTGGTCATGTTTTAAAGTATTGATTATGTGCACAAAATGTTTTTAGATGCATGTTTGATTTGGAGATGGAAATGGCTTGTTTTTGGGCAAATTCATGTCTACACGGCCTGAGACACGGACATGTGACTCAGCAGTGTGTGACACAAGGATAGGCGACATGGCTGTGTGCCCCTGTAAGTTTTTAGGCATTCAAGTCAGGTTGTTAAATGGCCTAGCACACGGCCTGGCACACGGGCATGTGTGGCTATTTCGATAGTTACATGGGCACAAACACATGCCAAGACACGACCATGTGTCCTTATTTATATTGTTACACAAAATAAGACACGGGCGTGCGTCTCAGCCATGTGACCCTTGCAGTCCAACTTTTCTAACTTTTTTCTTAAACTTTTCAAATGATTTCAATTTAGTCTCGAATTGTTTCTAAAGTACTTGTAGGGCCTTGAGGACTCGATTAAGGGACGTTATGTATGTGATTGAATGTAATTAGATTATGTTTGCATTGATGTATGAAATTAATAATTTAATGTTTTGTTTGTACGATAATGCTCCGTAACCCTATTCTGACTGTAACATCCTAATTTAAGGATTAGTTAGAATAGTGGTTTCGAGACCACAAATCTAAAGTAGAAATATTTATTTTATGATTGTTTTGAGGTCCATGACATTTTTGCATGATTGTGTGAAAGTTTCATGAAGAAATTTTTTGAATAAGAGTCCAATTTGACTTTTAGGACTAAATTGCAAAAGTTGCAAAATATGATATTCTAGATGCTTTAAGTATGAAATAGCTTTAGATTATTAATTAGAGGTCTTTAAATAGCAATTTTCCCAATTTCTATATTTTTGGGTAAAAATGGGCATGCATGGATAAAATTTGAAAGTTTAGTGAAAAGGGCATTTTGGTCATTTGGTTAATAAATTAATAAAAAGGGAAAATGAAGTCAAAATTGATGTCCATCTTCCTTACCATAGCCGAAAATTACAAGACACCATAGCTAGGGTTTTCTTCAACTTCCAAGCTCGATAGTAAGTGCATCCTAGCCTCGTTTTTAATGTTCTTTACATTTTCGAAGTTGTTATCAACCGATCTAGCTATTTTTACCATTATTTTGAGCTAGGGTTCATGTTAAAAAGTTTACCCATGTCTGATATACTGTATTTTGTTGTTTAATGAAGGAATATGAAAGTTTGATGTGTGAAAACATCTTTTACAAGGTGATTTTTCATGAAAGCCCTAAAAAGGACTTATTTGTAAAAGTTATAAAATAAGAGTTAAAAATCTGATTTGAAAGAAAATGTGGGCTGTTATAAGCATGAACTGTGTTCGACTAGGCTTAAAGTACAAATAAATCGAATGAAAATCATTTTACGAGCCTAGGGATTAATTTGTAAACATGTGAAAGTTTAGGGGTAAAATTGTAATTTTGCCTATTTTGAACAATGTGATAATTAATAAGTGAAATTTGCTATTATAGATCAAGAGAAACAGAGTTTGAACCTAGACTGGGGAAAAAACAAGCTTTTGGACTAAATCGAATCGTTAGTCATATTTTGGTACCGAGGTAAGTTTGTGGGTAAATAATGTAGCATTTCATTATTTCGTATTCAATACTTTAAAATTGCATGAATTGTACAATTGTTTATGAAATTGGTTAATGATGAAACGATGACGTTGTGACGAAGTTACGATATCCCGAAATCCCGGTTGAAACTTAGGAATAGGTAGGATACAAATGTCATGACATTAGGGTTATTGAGATTCCGTATAAGAACATATCTGGGATATGGCATCGGTATGTGACTACGTGTAAGACCATATCTAGGATATGGCATTGTTATGAGATTTCATGTAAGACCATGTCTGAGACTTGGCATCAATATGAGACATCGTTTAAGACCATAGCTGGACTATCGGCATCGATATGTGATCCCATGTAAGATCCTATCTGGGATATGGCATTGGCATCTTACTATGTGTAAGAAATTTCCTGAGTATCCTTTAGTATTCCAAGCAGTTCAACGGGTAACTCAATGACTATGTCAAAGAAATGACGAGGTATGAACATGTTGAAAGGGTACAGGTATGTACACGAAGCTCATTAAACATTGAGATTATGACTTGACTAGTTCTCGGTATAAAGTGAGTGAAGGAATCATGAACATGAGTTTTATTATTCACTATGTGAATGCCATGATTTAATATGTATCTATGATACTTGATGACATTGTGGCAAGTCATATTTATGTTATATGTATGATATAGCATGATTAATGTTGTTAATAATTTACATGCAAACTTACTAAGCTTCTATAACATCCCGGAATAGGGCCTAAACGGAACAGTGGCTGCAAAACCACGAATCCGAGATAGAAAAGTTTATTCCGATAAATTTTTATGTTTTGTCGAGTGATTAGATGCATGTGTCAGAATATTGATAGAAGTTTTCATGAATTACATGTTAAATTTGCCTATTAGGACTTAAATGAAAAAGTTGATAAATATGAGTTCTAGATAGAAAAGGATTAAATTGAATAGCATAATTGAAGTAGAGGTCCTTAAATGGTAATTATACCATTAGGTTTTCATGGACAAAAATGGACATACATAGGTAAAAATAACCAAAGTTTTAATGAAGGGCATTTTAGTCACTTGGTAAATAAAAGGAATTAAAAGGGAAAAAGATGGCAAAATTGCTATAATCTTCTTCAAGTGGCCGAACCTTATGTATCACCATAGCTAGGGTTTGTTTTAAGCTTCCAAGCTCCATAGTAAGTGATTCCAAGCCCGTTTTTTTTTTTACATTTTTGGAGTCCCGGTAACTTGATTTAGCTTATTATAGCAATAATTTAACCTAGGGTTCATTTTTGGAAAAATACCCATAGGTGAAGTGTGTGTGTCCTTATGATATGATTAAAGAATGACATGTGAATACTTGATAATGATTAGCTATTGAAATGGCTAATTAAGAACATGTTTTGATGTTATGTATGCCTAAATGATAGTTTATGCAAAGAAATTATGAAAGAGTAAAAGTTGGCCATGAAACAGTTTTGGAACAGTAGCAGTGATGTGAATTTGAAAAATCACTAAGGTGAATAAGATATAGAATTAAAGCTTATGGAGTCTATTTTCATAGGAAAGAAACAAAGCAAGCAAAGGAAGTCTATATTTTGAGATATTTAAATTCTTGTGAGACCGGTTCAGAGGGATTTTGTGATCCCCTGTTTTGATTTTAGAAATTCACTAAAAATTGTACAAAAAGAATTATGAGTCATAATTTATATATATAGATTCCTTATGAGTCTATTTTCATTAGAGACACTTGGAAACACTAAATGAAAACTTTAATATGAGATAATTTATTTTTAGTGAAGAGAGGTCAGGTCTGCTTGGCTGTGAAACAGGGGAACCTTTAACTAATAAACTATACTAATTAGCCACACCAAAAATTCTGGAAAATTTATGGTAAGAAGATATATGAGTCTGGTTTCAGGAAAAATTTATGGATTTAAATTTCAAGTTTCGTAACTCGAGTTATAATTAATTTAGAGACTATTACTTAGGTGGACCGTTTTATTATGAACAGTGAAATAAATTGTTTTAATTTGTGTAAGTAATCGTAAAATTTTTAAATGTTCCCAGTTTGGTCCCGAATCGTTCCAATTGCATGTTTAGGGCCTTGAGGGCCCATTTTAGAGATATATTGGATGAATGTAAATGAATTAATTTTGAAATAAAATTCTTATCCCGTACTAGTAAGGTAAGTCTGGTAACGCCTCGTGCTCGACTCCGGCGACGGTCTCGGGTAAGGGGTGTTGCATTTATTGGTATCAGAGCAAGAGTTTAGTCGATTCTTAGAATATTCAGTATGAGTAAGAGTCTAGCTATACATGCCATACTTATATATTGATAGTGTGACGACTCCTGACAATTTTAAAATGCTTTTCTTTTATAGATATGGTTCCTGAACGAGTTGGTGCAGATGATGTAGAAAGTAATGCACCCGCTCCCGTAGAAGTGATAGTGCTTCCAGATAGTAGTGAAAGGCCCGTTACAATTAGTCAGGGAGAAGGGGCTCGAGAAGCCTTTTTCCAAGCTATGAATGAATAGTTTGCCGAGTTCGTTCGTACGAATTTGACTGTTAGACCTCCACCCCCTCATGATCCTCAGACTACCCATGTAGCTTCCCTAGTCACAGATACAGTTAGAAGAGAGAAGCCACCAGTTGATAAAATTAGAAAAAAAGGGGCCGAAGAGTTTTGGGCTACTAAAGATGATGATGCAGAAAAAGCTAAATTTTGGCTCGAGAATACTATTAGAGTTTTTCATGAGTTATCTTGCACACCAGAAGAGTGTATTAAGTGTGTGGTGTCACTTCTTAGAGATTCAGGTTACCACTGGTGGAAGATACTTGTGTCAGTAGTACTGAAAGAAAGAGTTAACTGGGATTTCTTTTAGGAGGAGTTCTGTAAGAAATACATTAGTCAGAGGTTCATCGACCAGAAAAGAAAGAAATTCCTTGAACTAAAGTAGGGTAAGATGACAATGACTGAATATGAACGTGAATTTGTCAGACTCAGTAATTATGCTGGAGAGTGTGTGTCAATTGAAGCTATTATGTGCAAGAGATTTAAAGATGGGTCAATGATGATTCGACTGTCCGTTGGTGTTCTAGAGATAACAGAGTTTGTTGTTTTAATTGACAGAGGTTGTGAGGCAGAGGAGTTGCTGAAAGAAAAAGAAAAAGGCGAAGCTAAAATTGAGATGCAAGATACAAAGAAAAGACAGATGAGTAAGCCATTTTAGTCTACATCCAAGACGCCTAGAGAGTTCTCTACTAGATCAAACTTTTAGCTAGGTATTCAAGCAGAAACAAAGACAATAGAAATATGGGTTCGAAAGCTCAAACTACCTCGATTGCGAGTGTAGGCAGTGTCTGACCAGGCAGACCAGAGTGTCCATGGTGCGATAGATGTCATTTTGGCTAGTGTCGAGCAGATGAGAGTGGTTGTTATAAGTGTGGTGCTCTAGATCATTTTATGCGAGAGTGTCCAGAAATGGTTAAAAAGGAAGAATTATAGAGTGCTAGGTCCGGGAATGTTCCAGTTCGAGGTAGACCACAGAAAAACCCAGGAATAGGGGCAGGTAATAGAGGTGTGTCTAGAGATTCAGCAGTGAAGAGGCATCCTCCCTCTACGTAATTACGGGTACATTTTCTCTTCATGATGTTAATGTTATTGCTTTGATTGATCCGAGTTCGACCCATTCCTATATTTGTATAAAATTGATGCCTAGTATGAACATGTCCATAGAGTCTACGGGATTTATGATTAAAGTATCGAATCCATTGGGTCAGTATGTATTAGTAGACAAAGTATGTAAAAATTGCCCTTTGATGATTAGAGGTTACTGTTTTCTGGCCGTTCTCATGCTATTGCCATTTGATGAGTTTGATGCGATTCTTGGCATGAATTGGTTGACTATGCATGATGTGGTAATGAATTATGGAAAGAAATTTATTGAGTTAAATGTGAAAATGGTGAAATTCTTCTGGTTAATTCAGATGAGTCAAATAGTTCATTTGCCATGATTTCTGTTATGTCTGCTCAGAAATGTTTAAGGAAAGGATATGAAGCTTATCTTGCTTTTGTGTTGAATACTAAAAATCCAAAGTTGAAAATTGAATCTGTGCCTGTGGTATGTGAGTTTCCCAATGTGTTTCCAGAACAACTACCAGGTTTGCCTCCTATCAGAGAAGTTGAGTTTGGTATTGAGTTGGTTCCGGGTACAACACCCATTTCTATTGCTCCTTATAGAATAGCTCTAATGGAATTGAAAGAATTGAAAGCTCAGTTGCAGGAATTAATAGATAAAGGCTGTGCAAAACCTAATTGTTCACCATGGAGTGCACCAGTACTTTTTTTGAAAAAGAAAGATGGTTCGATGAGATTGTGCATAGATTATCAGCAGCTTAACAAGGTAACTATTAAGAACAAGTATCCACTGCCTAGAATTGATGATTTGTTTGATCAATTGAAGGGAACTACTGTGTTTTCTAAGATAGATTTGAGATTCGGATATTATCAGTTACGAGTTAAAGAGTTAGATGTTTTGAAGACTGCTTTCCAGACTAGGTATGGCCATTATGAGTTCTTTGTGATGCCATTTGGCTTAACTAATGCTCTTGCCACTTTCATGGACTTAATGAACCGAATTTTCAGACCTTACTTGGATAAATTTGTAGTTGTGTTCATTAATGATATCTTGATTTATTCTCATGATGAGACTGAGCATTCAGAGCATTTGAGAATAGTTTTATAGACTTTGAGAGATAATCAGCTTTATGCCAAGTTTAGCAAAAGTGAGTTCTGGTTACGAGAAATTGGTTTTCTTGAACATATAGTCTCAAGTGAAGGTGTTAGAGTTTATCTGAGCAAGATTTCAGCCATTGTTGATTGGAAGCCTCCTAAAATGTATTAAGGGTCAAAAGTTTTCCTAGTCTCGCGGTTATTATAGACGATTTGTAGAGGGATTTTCCATAATAGCTACCCCATTGACAAGATTGGTACAGAAAGATGTCAAGTTTGAATGGACTGAAAAGTGTCAGCAGAGTTTTGACAAGTTAAAGGCATTGTTGACTGAAGCTCCTATATTAGTACAACTAGAACCAGGTAAAGAGTTTGTGATTTACAGTGATGCATCCTTGAATGGACTAGGCTATGTACTTATGCAGGAAGGAAAGGTAATTGCTTATGCCTCTAGACAGCTAAAGCCACATGAGAAAAATTATCCAACACATGATTTAGAACTAGTTGCCATTGTATTTGCGTTGAAAATCTGGAGACATCACTTGTATGGTGAGAAATGCCGAATATTTACTGATCATAAAAGTTTGAAATACCTGATGACTCATAATGATTTGAACTTGAGGCAAAGAAGATGGCTAGAGTTGATTAAAGACTATGAACTAGTGATCAATTATCACCCGGGTAAGGCAAACATAATTGTTGATGCTTTGGGTAGAAAATCTTTATTTGCATTAAGAGCTTTGAACACTAGTTTAACCTTATCAGATGATGGCTCTATCTTAGCCGAATTAAAAGCTAAGCTAATGTTTCTTGAAGAAATTTGTGAAGTTCAGAAAGATGACAGTGAGTTGCAAACTAAAAGAGCTCAGTGTGAGTCGAGTATAGAGTCAGATTTTCAGATCAGTTTTGATGGTTGTTTAATGTTCAAAAATTGGGTATATGTACCAAAGAATTATGAGCTTATTCGAAAGATCTTAGAGGAAGCACATAGCAGTTCCTTGTCAATTCATCCAGGTAGTACAAAGATGTATAATAATTTGAAGAAAATGTATTGGTGGGTAGGAATGAAGAAAGATATCTCAGAGTTTGTTTCTAGATGCTTGATCTATCAGCAGGTAAAAGCCAAACATCAGGTACCATCAGGTTTGTTGCAGCCTGTGTTAGTTCCTGAGTGGAAATGGGACCGAGTTGCCATGGATTTTGTGACAGGATTGCCATTAACACCGAGAAAGAAAGATGTAGTATGGGTTGTGATTGATAAGCTAACGCAGTCGGCTCATTTTATTCCAGTTCATATAGATTACTTACTTGATAAGTTGGCCGAGTTGCATATTTCAGAGATTGTCAGACTACATGGAGTACCGTTATCGATTATCTCAGATAGAGACCCGAGATTCATTTCAAAGTTTTAGAAGAAGTTACAGGAAGCTTTGGGCACAAATTTGAGTTTTAGTACAGCTTTCCATCCTCAAACCAATGGTCAGTCAGAGAGAGTTATTCAGGTACTTAAGGATATGCTCAGATGTTGTGTTTTAGAATTTCAAGGTAGTTGAGAAAAATATTAGCCATTGGTAGAGTTTGCCTATAATAATAGTTATCAGTCGAGTTTGAAGATGGCACTTTATGAAGCTTTGTATGGACGTAAATGTCGCACACATTTGTATTAGATAGAGCTTAAAGAAAATCAGATTTACGGGGTTGACTTAGTTAAAGAAAGTAAAGAGAAAGTGAAAGTTATCAAAGATTGCTTGAAAGCAGCTTCAGATAGACAGTAGTCTTATGCAGATTTGAAAAGAAAAGAGATTGAGTATCAAGTTGGTGACAAAGTGTTCTTGAAAGTATTTTCGTGGAAGAAAGTCTTTAGATTTCGCAAGAAAGGTAAACTAAGTCCACGTTTTATTGGACCGTTTGAGGTGACTGAAAGAGTTGGGCCATTAGCATATCGGTTGGCGTTTCCAACAGAGTTAGAGAAGATTCATGATGTGTTCCATGTGTCCATGTTACATCGTTACCTTTCTGGCCCGCCACATGTGATTTCACAAACAAAGATTGAGATTCAGCCAGATATGACTTCTGGTGAAAAAACCGATAAAGATTCTAGCTCGAGAGGTCAAGCAACTAAGGAACAAAAGTATTGCACTTGTGAAAGTATTATGGAATAGGCATGGGGTAGATAAGGCTACATGGGAGCCCAAAGAGGCTATACGAAAATAGTATCCAAACTTATTTACAGGTAAGATTTTCGGGGACAAAAATCCCTAAAGGGGCGAGAAATGTAACATCCCAAAATAGGGCCTAAATGGAATAGTGGTTGCGAAACCACGAATTCGAGAGAGAAAAGTTTATTTCGATAAATTTTTATGATTTACCGAGTGATTAGATGCATGTGTTAGAATATTTATAGAAATTTTCTGAATTGCATGTTAAATTTGCCTATTAGGGCTTAATTGCAAAAGTTGATAAATATGAGTTCTAGATAGGAAAGGATTAAATTGAATAGCATAATTGAAGTAGAGGTCCTTAAATGGTAATTATACCATTAGGTTTTCATGGACAAAAATGGACATACATAGGTAGAAATAACCAAAGTTTTAATGAAGGGCATTTTAGTCATTTGGTAATTGAAAGGAATTAAAAGGGAAAAAGATGGCAAAATTGCTATCATCTTCTTCAAGTGGCCAAACCTTATGTATCACCAGAGCTAGGGTTTGCTTCAAGCTTCCAAGCTCCATAGTAAGTGATTTCAAGCCTCATTTTTAATGTTTTTTATGTTTTTGGAGTCCCGGTAACTTGATTTAGCTTATTATAGCAATAATTTAACCTAGGGTTCATATTTGGAAAAATACCCATAGCTGAAATGTGTTTATTTTGATGCTTTATGATAGAATATGAGGTTTTAAATTATGCTAAACAACTTATGCTACTCGATTTGAAGTAAAAACGAGTAAAACAGCATAATCAGTAAAAATACCTAATGTTCATAAGTACATGTTAGAGTGAGAATTTGATGTTTCCATTAAGGGAAAATGATCAGCATGTCCTAAATCATAAGAATTAGGGAAAAATTTTAATTTCCAAGCTTTGGGACAAAAGTTTAAATATGTAAAAATTTAGGGGCAAAATTGTAATTTTGCCAAAGTTAGAGTTAAGGATTGTTTTGATAAATGTGAGTATTAAATAAGCTAAATTTGCTAATTATAGATCAAGAAGAACAAATTTGGGGATAGACTGAGAAAAGAAAAAGGTAGAAGATTAAGTTGGCAAGTTGATCGTATTTTGCTCCAAGGTAAGTTTACGGTAAATAAATGTAATATTTCAATATTTTATATTAATGTTGTTATTTCCAACATCTATACATTTATTTTATGAGAATATTCCAAGTTGAATCAAAGATGAGGTAATAGAGAAAAAGTATCAGAAAGCCCGTTTGAATCTTAGGAATGTTTGGGATACGGAATGTCATGACATTTCGGGTTGAGACAGTTGAGGAACATCCCATGTAAGTCCATATCAGATATATGTCTTTGGTAGGACAGGGAACATCCTATGTAAGACCATGCCTATAGCATAGCATTGGTAGGCTATTATCAGGCAGGAAAACCCAAGTATCTTGAGTATTCCAAACGGTTCATTAGGCTAATATACAGGTTATGTTACAAGAAAGTTCAGGTAAAGAAATGATAAACAGGAAAGTTAAAGAGTAAGTGGAGAAGTAAAGTAAAGATTTTGTTAGTTGATGGTATAACATGAGTATATTTATACTTGGTGAATGTTGTCATTTATTTACTTGTAAACTTACTAAGCACTGTAGCTTACTCTTTTTCCTTTCTCTCTTTTATAGTGTAGCAAAGCCAATTTGAGGACCATAAGGACGTCAGAGTTCGTCTCACACTATCAAAGGCTATCTCGGTATTTTGTAATTTGAAATGTTTTGAGTTATGGCATGTATAGAGACTTGACTATTTTGTGTGTATGTCCTTATGACACAATTAAAGAATGGCATGTGAATACTTGATCATGATTAGCTATTGAAATGGCTAATAAAGAACATGTTTTGATGTTATCTATGCCTAAATGATAGTTTATGCAAAGAAATTATGAAAGATTAAAAGTTGGCCATGAAACAGTTTTGGAACAGCAGCAGCGATGTGAATTTGAAAAATCACTAAAATTTGTAGAAATGGAATTAAATGTTCAAATGAGATATATCATTAAATCTTATTGAGTCTATTTTCATAGGAAAGAAACAAAGCAAGCAAAGGAAGTTTATATTTTGAGATATTCAAATTCTTGTGAGACTGGTTTAGAGGGATTTCGTGATCCCCTATTCTAATTTTAGAAATTCATTAAAAATTGTACAAAAAGAATTATGAGTCATAATTTATATGTATAGATTCCTTATGAGTCTATTTTCATTAGAAACAATTGGAAACACTAAATAATATAAGATAATTAATTTTTAGTGAAGAGAGGTCAGGTCTACTTGGCTGCGAAACAGGGGAACGTTTAACTAATAAACTGTACTAATTGGCCACACCAAAGATTCTGGAAAAATTATGGTAAGAAGATATATGATTCTGGTTTTAGGAAAAATTTACGGATTTAAATTTCCAGTTTCGTAACTCGAGTTATAATTAAATTAGTGACTGTTACTTAGGTGGACCGTTTTATTATGAACACTGAAATAAATTGTTTTAATTTGTGTAAGTAATCATAAAATTTTTAAATGTTCCCAGTTTGGTCCCGAATTGTTCCAATTGCATGTTTAGGGCCTCGAGGGCGCATTTTAGAGATATATTGGATGAATGTAAATGAATTAATTTTAAAAGCAAATTTTTATGCCCCAAACTAGTAAGGTAAGTCTGGTAACGCCTCGTGCTCGACTCCGGCGACGGTCTCGGGTAAGGGGTGTTAAAGCTTCATGCTTACTCCCATTTCTTTTCCATTTTTCTTAGAGTATCGCCAAGCTATCTCGAGGATTGAAGGACGTCTAAGACTCGATCACACTATCAATTGGAATATTTGGGTATAGCTAGTTTTAACATTTTGAGTATGACATGTATAGGGACTTGGTCTTTTTGTTATAAGTCATATTGGTTTAGCCAAATATGTTGGCTTATGATGATACTTGATTCATTTTGTATAAGGCTATTTCGTATTGGCTAATATTGAATATAAGTAAAATTGTATGATGATGCATTCCATGGATGTGGTAATTTGCATGTTTTGAATTGTTGAGTATGTGATAGGCTAAGTATGTTATATATGTCATGAAAATGAGGAGGTGATGTCTTAGTTGTGGACATGTTGGTTGCTCAAAAATGCTATGAATTACACCAATGAATTGGTGCTTGTGTGTTTATGTTTCAGGGTAGCAATTGGCTTGGTAAATAGCCTATATATTGTCCACTCGGGTAGACACACGGGTGTGTGTCTAGGTCGTGTGTGACATACGGTTAGCCCCATAGGCGTGTGAACAGGCCGTGTATCCCCTGCACCTTAATTTTAAGAAACAGAATGCCAAGTATGGAGCACACGGGCAGAGACACGGGCGTGTGTCTCAACTGTGTGAAGGCCACGGCCTTGGACACAGGCGTGTGCCAAGGACATGTGAAGTCTGCACCTAATTTACGAGAATTTAATTCATCACACAGCCTAGCACACGGATGTGTGGCTTGGCCGTGTGGTTTCATTTGGTTAATGATGTCATAAACAAAGAGTTACATGGGGTATGGATACAGGCGTGTGTGACCACACGGCCTACCCATACGAGTGTGTCCTATATCCACGCGGGCATGTGACCCTGTTTAGGGCAAAATTTCTATGAGTTTGTAAGTTTTTCGAAGTTCTCGATTTAGTCCGGGACCGCTTCCAAAGTATATTTTGGGCCTCGTAGGCTTGTATAAGGGACGAAATACATGTGTATGATGGTTTTAAATTGGATGAAATTTTATGGCCCGGTTTGCATGGATGTTTACATTTAAGTTCGGTAATGCCTCAAACCCTGTCCCAGTGTCGGATACGAGTAAGGGGTGTTACACTGACGACAGATACAAGTTAGGGGTGTTACACTCTTCCTATCCTATGGCATGTCATCTATACCCAACTCAGCGAGAAACAATTAATAGGATTTCCTTTTAATTTTCAATACAACCAATGTCTCAATTTCATATATGTACATTATCACATATAAGTATATATTCAAATTGATAGCAACCATATTTTCTGAATACGTATATTCAATTCAACAGTCATAAAAATACACCATTTTGCTATATTCATAATTGGATCATTTTAATCATCATTTGATTCAATTCAGCCCAAATGCACAAGAGTTCTCACGTCAAATACTTACCATACACAAACAATTTAATATGCAATAAGTCATAATTTAGTTCAGATTTTAGAAACACAAACCGTATATTCCAAACTACTCAACGTCAACCTTGGCTTTCCCCTTCTTACTTGAGGATTTTGGAATGACGTTCGCTACAGAATAAAAAAATTAAAATAGATTAATAATACAAAACTCAATTCTCATTAAATTTCAAATTTTATACTACATTTCCTTCATCCTCTATTTAGTCCCTAAATCGAAACTAATTTAATCTCCATATTTAACCTCAAATTTTTATACTAATTCCACTCTAAGCTAAATTTAGCTCCAAATCTTCAATTCCGCCCCTTAATTTTAAATTTTTCACCATTTGGTCCCTATTGCTCAAAATCAATAATTAACTCCACAATTTAGTCTTTTTCCACTCCTAACTTAAAAATCTATCAATTTAATCCCTAAAGCTCTAACTAATCAACAATGGTAACATCTTCAATCTTAAACCATACTAAAAATTATAACAAGGGTCCACTAACTCTAAGTATCAGTATTCCAAAAAACGTAAAAATTACAAGAAAAGGGACTAAATTGACTAACCAATTTAATTCACCTCTATTATAGCTTCATAAATATTATATAGCCCTATTTACAGAAATGGAGTCCTGTAATGATACTTCCCATCGCCCCTAACCATCGGGTCGTTACAATTCTCCCCCTAAATAAATTTAATCCCCGAAATTTCCTTGAAAAGATATGAGGATATTGGGATCTCATTGTCTTTTCTGGCTCCTAAGT
This sequence comes from Gossypium stocksii, assembly GCA_020496765.1. Lineage (NCBI taxonomy): Eukaryota > Viridiplantae > Streptophyta > Magnoliopsida > Malvales > Malvaceae > Gossypium > Gossypium stocksii. The sequence continues at coordinate 38,352,667 of CM035630.1, read as the reverse complement.
CGCTTCCTCGACACTCTGACTATGGCACAAACTTTCACTAATGGAACACACTTATTACACAATTCTTTCACCTCGCCAGCTAAAATTTCAACCGGTTCCTCTTCATAGGGTAAATCAAGTTGAATTTCTATATCTTCTACCGAAATAAAATGAGACAGATACGATCGATACCTCCTAAGCAACGACACATGAAAGGCATCATGCATTTTCTGTAAATCTGCAGGTAATGCCAACCGATACGCTACTGGTCCAATTCTTTCTGTGATTTCATATGGTCCAATAAAATGAGGACTTAGTTTCCCTTTTCGACTAAACCTAAGGACTTTCTTCCACTGTGAAACTTTTAGAAATACCTTGTCTCCAACAGAAAGATCAATATCTCGACGTTTTATATCTGCGTACGATTTCTGTCTATCAAAGCCTGCTTTCAATCTATCTCAGATTATTTTAACAATATCTTCCATTTCTTGAATCAATTCCGGCCTAACAAATTTTCTTTCACACAATTCCAACCAGCAAACAGGTGTTCGACACCTACGTCTATAAAAAGCTTCATACGGAGCCATTTGAATGCTTGATTAGAAACTATTATTGTATATGAATTCAGCCAAAGGTAAATAACGTTCCCAACCTAATTCAAAATCGAGCATATCTTCCAAAATCTGAATAACACACTCAGATTGTCTGTTCGACTGCAGGTGAAAAGCTGTGTTGAAATTAAATCTCATACCAAAATATTCATGTAATTGTTTCCAGAATCTTGAAGTAAACCGTGGATCCCAATCAGAGATACTTGACATAGGGATACCGTGCAACCTAACAATTTCCTAAATGTACACATCAGCTAATTTCGGAAGCGACCAATCAGTTCTGACTACAATAAAATGGGACAATTTTGTAAACTGATCAACCATTACCCAAACAACATTTTTCTTGCTTAGGGATAACGGTAGCCCCGTTACAAAATCTATCATTATGCATTCCCATTTCTACTCAAAAATAAAAATAGGCTAAGGTAATCCTATGAGAACCTGATGTTCTGTCTTAACCTACTAACAAGTTAGGCATTTAGCTATGAACTCAACTATTTTTCTTTTCATTCCAGGCCACTAACACAATTCTCACATATCTCAATACATTTTCATTCCCCCAAGATCTAAAGCAAAAGGGGCTCTCATGAGCTTCATGAAGTATCAACTTTTTTAATTTTGCAACATCTGGATCACAGATTCGATTACGAAATCTCAGACAATCGCAGCTATTAATGCTGAAATTTTCTATTCAGTAATTTAGAACCATTTCCCTTTTCTTCTCTAATTTGACATCATCTAACTATGTTATTTTGATCTGATCAAACAACATTGGTTTGACCTTCAACTCAACCAACAAGCTTCTATCATTATTGATACTAAGTTGAGCAAATATCGCCTACAACTCAACTACTACCTTCCTACTCAACGCATCAACTACAATGTTAGTTTTACCAGGATGGTAATCAATAACACAATCATAATGTTTTAAAAGCTCATCCTAACAACGCTGTCTCAAATTCAACTTATTTTGAGTTAAGAGGTATTTAAGACTCTTGTGATCGATATAAATGTGACATTTTTCACTATACAGATAGTGTCTCTAGATCTTTAGAGAAAAAACCACAGAATTAGCTCTAAATCGTGTGTTGGATAATTACATTCATTCATTTTTAGTTGACGAGATGCATACGTAATCACCTTCCCTTCTTGTATCAAGATATAATCGAGACCACTCAATAAAGCATCACTATAGACCACAAAATCTTTTCTCGATTCTGGTAACGTTAGAACTAATGCTTTAGTCAACATCTATTTCAATTTCTTGAAACTTTCTTGGCACTAATTGCTCCAAACAAATTGAACGTTCTTTTGTAATAGTTTAGTCATCGGTAGGGCTTCTTCAAAAATCCATTTATGTATCTTCATTAAAAACTAGCTAAACTAGGAAAACTGTGGACTTCTAACACATTTCTTAGTGATTTTCACTGAACAATGGCCACAATCTTTTTCGAATCAACTCTAACTCCATCCGCCAAGAGAACATGCCCTAGAAACACAACTTCTGATAACCAGAATTTACACTAGCTAAGCTTTCCCTATAAATTTTTCTCTCGCAACAAGTGCAAAATGATTCTAAGGTGTTGCTCATGCTTGGATTCAAATTTTGAGTAGATTAAGATGTCATCAATGAAAACTACCATAAATTGATCCAAATAAGATTGGAAAATACGGTTCATGATATCCATGAATGCCATCGAGGCATTAGTAAACTCAAAAGGCATCACCAAGAAGTCATAGTGGCTATAACGCGTATGAAATGCCGTTTTAGGTATGCCATTATCTTTCACTTTCAACTGATAGTAACCAAGTCTCAAATCGATCTTAGAAAAGACAAAAGCTCTTTCTAGTTGATCAAACAAGTCATCGATATGAGGTAGGTGTTATTGATTCTTACTAGTCAACTTATACAATTGTCGATAATCTATACAAAGTCGCATTGAGCCATATTTCCTTTTAACAAATAATATTGGAGCTCCCTAAGGCGATATACTAGGGCATATAAAGCCACGATCCAATAAATCTTGCAATTGCACTTTCAAATCCTTCAGTTTTGTGGGTGCCATATGATAAGGGGATATTGACATCGGAGTCGTACTAAGAAACACTTCAATTGTGAATTCAACCTCCCGATTTGGTGGTGACCCTAGTAATTCCTCGGGAAACACATAAGGGAAATTCGCAAACAATTTGAATCTTGTTGGCCTAACTATTACCAACATTTGAGTTAATAACATAGGCCAAAAAAGCTTTACAACCTTGATTAAGAAGTTTATTAACTCGAACTACTAAAATTATACGAGGTAAACCACTCGTTCGAACACCATTCACCTCAATCATGCTACCATCTGCACTCTGAACCAAAAACTTCTTTTTATGGCAATTTAAAATCACTCCGTGTTTAGTAAGCCAATCCATACCCAAAATCAGATCAAAATCGCTCAATGGCATTATCAACAAATCAATAGGAAAAGATATGTATTAAATTTCTAGTGGGCATCGCCTACACACTTGGTCAACTAATACGAACTGCCCCAAAAAACTTGACACAACCATAGATACTCTAAACGTCTTGGATTCTAAACTTCTTGATTTAACTAACTTAGTATTAATATAAGAGTGTGAAGATCTTGGACCTATCAAAGCGTAAACAGGCTCTAAATGTAATAATAAGATATACGCAATAACATCGATAGCATCACCTTCTTCGCGTGTCTATACAGTATATGCTCGGGCTAACGCTCTGGCCTTTAACTGATGAGTACTAGCATCACTCCCCTTTCTAACACCACCTCTAGCGTTAAAACCACCATGACTTATTCCACAACCCCTAGATGCAGGTACAAACCTCTAAGAAGAAACAGGGGTAACATTATCTTTTTTGGACACTCTCGAGCGAAATACTCTGTCGAACCATAGCAAAAACAAGCTCCTGTTAGTTTCCAACATTCACCCTGATGTTTTTTTCCCATGGTGTTCACAATTCAAAATTTCAATATCTTAGGACGGGCCTCGTACACTACCCGTAGACACAAGCGGTTGTCAATCTCAGTTTCTATCAGATCTGTCAGACTTAAAGGTCGATTTCCAACTACCAAAAAAATCTTTAGTTTGCTTAGATTGTAGATGCGAACTAGCAGCTCCTAACCACTTCCCAATAGCACAAGTAATCTCAGTCTTTTCTCAAGACCCAAACCTTGTTCTATCATATTTTTCCCTTTCAACTAAATTAGCAAACTTTGAGATTCGATGGGATACCAACTTTACTCGGAACTCATCATGTAACCCACATAGAAATTATTTGCAACTTTTAGCTTCAGATAGCACAAATTCATCACCATATTTACTGAGTCGTAAAAACTCTTATCCATAATCAGCCACTGTCATCCACTCTACTTTAACAGTAAAAACTCTTGTTTCCTATCTTCGAAATACAATTACCCGACGTATTTCTTTTGAAATTCCTTTTGGAAAAACTCCCAATTAACCCGTTTTGTAGATATATGGTATGTTACTATCTACCACCAAGTATATGCTTCTCCTTGCAGTAGAGAAACAAACACAAATTTCACTCTCACGAGGGTCATATTCAAGTTGTTGTAAAACATGTTTAGTAGATACAATCCAAACTTCAGATATAGAGGGGTCAACCCCTTTCAACCCCAAAAACTCAATCATACCATATCTCCACAATTCTTTTATTAGAGCCCGTTAAACAGTACATGCAGGTATTGTAGCAGAAGTAGTTCCTGCAACATGCTGAAGAGCATCAACAATAGCTCGAAGTAAATTTGAATCACCTCACCCATCATTATTACCCCTCTCAACATTACGTTGTTGAGCACCAGCTAGGTTAGCACTTGGTGTCACCGATTCAGTTCCGTCTAACTCATTAGAAACATCATCACCAGTATAAATCTCTTGGTCAACTTCATTCTTATATTCATTCGACATTATTCAACTATTAAATAGAAACAATTATAATCAGCATCCAAATCCCGACTCAAACTTGACTCAACTTTGGCATGAAACCTTAGACTCAACTTCAAGCTTAATTTAGTTTAAGAATCGGCTAAATATGTAGCTCTGATACCAATAAATATAACACCTCTAACCCACATCCATCATCAAATTAGGGTCACAGAGCATTACTAAACAATCAGAACATTTAATTTCAACATAAGCAATTATGCAAGATACCTATTATCATTCATTATTATACATAATTCAGGACACACTTCTTTACTATTCCCATTTCATTACTTTAAACAACTGAGAATGTGAACTACTATACAATGCTAAACTTGATTTTACAAAAACTACACTCTTATCACTATTTATCCCATCTTGAAAGTTAAAAGTTGGGTTCGCAACAATAATACTTTAACTATTCGCATTAGTGCATTAGATTATACTCTGCCTACTATCATCGATGATATTAGAAGAATGACCTACTTCACCTAATTTAGGTTTGCTGCTTCATTTAAAATCAGAGTAAAAATACTTTTACAACCCTGAAAATGAATTTACGAGAAAAAATACTTTTACAACCCTGAAAATGAATTTACGAGAACTTAAAAATGTTCTGAAAACAAATAGGGGCTAAATTGTAATAATTTAAAAAGCTCAGGGAAATTTTCAAAAAAAAGAAACAAGGGTCACATGGCTATATGACATTCGAAATTGGGGCACACGGCCGTGTCTCTACCCATGTTACTTAATGACTTGGGTTACACAGCCATGTCACAGGCTGTCTGCTAGACCGTGTGAAACCTGCACTTAAATTAGTAAGACACATGGTCGTGTGTGTAACACGGACATGTGACAGACCGTGTCTTAGGTCATGTGTACCTAATTGTACCTTCAAATACAAGTTTACCAAATTGTGTTTACTTAGACCCATTTACCAGCAATTTAACCTATTCAAAACACCGATAATTATGCTCAAAACATGCCAAAACATTCATCTTAAATGCCTAACCAATGTACCCTCATTGGTACCATATTTTTATACTTTCAAATAATTTACTATAAAGTATCAACCATCCAAACACTCTTTCATAACAAATTTCCATAATTGAGCTAATGTTCTAGCTATTTAGGCTGCCAAGTTCAAAGCCAAACATATGCAAAACATCAAGCTTGACTAACATACCAAGACATAGCTTCAACCCCAATTGCATGCTCATAAAAATACCATTACACTTGGAACTCAAAATATCATCACATTAACAAACAACCATTGTAACGCCCCGAATTTTGGGCCTAGAAAAATTGGGCCTTGGGCTTGGGTGCGTTTAAAATTCTTGAGTGTAGGACATCGACTCAATTTGCAAGTTAGAATTGTTGGGTTAGTGATTTTGGAATGTTAGAGGGTTTTTATGAAGTTCTGGGTTCAAGCTTGGGTATAGGAAAAATCTTGGTTTTGGCCTTAAGGGAACCCGAAGCTCAAGTGGGATAGCTTATAAATAAAAGGGGTTAAAATAAGACACAAAATGAGATGTGGTCTAGTGGCAAGGAAATGACGCCATAGGGGAAGCAAGGGGTCCAAGGTTCAAGTCTTGGCTCTTACAATTTATTTTGGTTTCTCTTTCTAATAAATCTGGAAGCGAGTATGTGGGCTTTAAACTTAATGTGTTGGACTTATGACACAAAGGAGTCTGTGTCCTGGTGGTGGTGGCGTGGCATGGCTATCGAGAGGACTTTTATTCGAATCCCTTTGCACGCAAAGGTTGGTTATTTTGCTAATGAGTTGGTTTTGGAGAATTGATGGAGAAGCCTACATCAGGAAGCTAACATGAGAATAGGCGAAAAGTTGGCTTTAAATAGAGCAAACCATGATGAGAGTAAGTATAGCTTTCTTGGCTTATCCCTTTCGCATTGTGGCGTGTTCGCTTCAGGTTAGGCATTGGATCATTCGTTGATCTGTATGCCATTGGGTCACGGTGGTGGTGACTGTAGTTGATCGACACACCCCCTGGAGAGTCAAGGGTGCGATTATTGTTGGCTTCTGGGCATAATAGCTTTCAGAGCACGGATTAACTTTAGATACCTATCAGGTGTGTATTTCACACTACTTTAGCTGTAGATCGGTAAAAGCCGAAATGCCAAAACGCCGAAACGTCGGCATTCAAGGCCTTACGAGCGTGTGAATGCTTGTGGGCCAAACTGAGTCCACAAATAGTGGGCAAAAGTCCATTGAGGCTATCGTGTGCATTTCCGTGCACTTGGGCCCAAAACCCATTTTGGGCCCATAAACAGTGTTTTGGCCAAATAGGTTATTCGTGTAGCTCAAAGCGATGTTAGATCTTTTAAGAGGTCGTATTAGGTACCGAGACTCCGTAAGTAGCTATTGACCAATATACCCCTGATTTGTAAAATTACCGTTTTACCCTTAATTTGTAAAATTACCGTTTTACCCTTAATTTGTAAAATTACAGTTTTACCCCTAATTTGTAAAATTACAGTTTTACCCCTAATTTGTAAAATTATTGTTTTACCCCTGATTTGAAAAATTATCGTTTTACCCCTAATTTGTAAAATTACCGTTTTACCCCTAATTTGTAAAATTGTCATTTTACCCTTCATTTGTAAAATTATCATTTTACCCCTGATTTGTAAAATTACCACTTTACCCCTGAATTGTAAAATGACCGTTTTACCCTCGGTTTATAAAATTTAGACCGAAATACCCTTGTAGGGTAGAATTACTGAAATACCCCTGTAGGGTAAAAATTATCGAAATACCCTTGTAGGGTATAATTACCAAAATACCCCGTGCATAATAGAATTACGATTATGCCTTCAAGGGTAAGTAATTGCTTTAAAACTGTTTTAAGCTATGAATGTGACTGTCTTTCATAAGCATGCTATGTGATATACATATTAATGTATGGGCCCACCTTGGGTTATGTAACGGGCTTTTAGGCCCAGTAAATTTGTAACTTTCATAATAGTAACTAAAATGCCCCTGTATGATATATGTACGATTTGCATGTCATAAGTGTATTACGATGCATTCATGAGATTATATGCTGTATAAGGACTAGGTTATGATTGGAGGAAATGTACATGAGGGTCGCACGGTCGCTTGACGACTGTGGATCCAACAAAGGCTTTTAAGCCATGAGCAGCTTCGCTGCAACGATGAGTAGTGCCGCAACTGGTGCTACAACGGATATTAGCAACTCTGCTGCAACAGTGAGTGGTGCCGCAACCGGTGCTACAACGGGTGTATAAGGATAAGTAGGTTGAGTATCTCCCCACAGGTGTGTAGGGTTGGAAGGGGGTGAACAGGTTGGATGGGGGTTTGTTTGCATTGCATGAGATACTGTTGTATGTGATATGGGCTCGGGCCCAACCAAGGTCGCATGGGCTAGGGCCCAAAGGCCATTATATATTGTGATATAGGCTCAGGCCCAACTGAGGCCCAAAGGCCACCGTTATTGAATCGGGCTTAGGCCCACCTGATACTGATTCTGATAATGTTTCTGATTCTATAATGGGCTAAGGCCCAATTGATACTGGAACTGTAGTAGGGCTGAGGCCCAGACTTTTAATTCTTTTGTATGTCTGACTGCTCATTTTGTATAGTAGGGGATTACACACTGAGTTTTCATAAACTCACCCTGTTTATTAACTGTGCAGGTGATTCCCAGCATTAAGAGGATCAGTGTTGCGAGGGACTCGGAGATAGTCACACACTGTTTACACTTCTGGATTTGATTATTTGTTTTCAATACTTTTGATTTGGGTTGTAATAAGGCCTTTTAAAGTTTCTGGATTTTTAATTCTCATGTTTTTACTTATTTTGATTCATAAATGCTAAAGGTCGATCGCGGTTTTCTAAAAATGTTAACTATTTTCAAAACAACACTACGTTTCAGCAAAACAACTATTTTAAGTTAAGCTTCCGCAACAATTAAGGTTTTTAAGGTAATAACATTTTACAAGAGAATGACCTTTAATAGACCACGTTTTAACAATAAGCAAACGAAATATATGGTTTTAAATAGCATGAAGTTTTAAATTTCCTTAAGAAGGGTTTTTAATGGGAACAAGGTTTTCGAAAAATACGTCAGTGTGACACGCCAGATTCGGGCCTAACTTCTAGGCCGGGTTTGGGGTGTTACAACCATCATTCAAAAGACCTTCTAGGTACATGCCATAACTAAACAGAACATCATCACAACTTGAAAATGGAACCATTGTTGGATGTTGAGTCAACGATACGTTGAAAAGTGCCTAATCGACGCACAAAAAACAAAATCGTACACTGAGTATAACTCAGTGATATTTCTACAATTCAAACAATTAAAACCTGATATAAATAATTAAGATGTAAAAATGCAAATAAGTAATGTTATATAATATATCATATCAATAATACTAATTTACTCATTCTTTGTTCACATCCAACAAATCTTGCAAGGTTCAATACATAACAATAGCATTTCATAAGGCATTTGATAAATCAATTCATACAATGGCATAATTCATCTCTATTTCCAATTTATGAATTCATTGCTCATAACTCATCAATATTCACAAAAAAATCTACCATTTCATGTTCCATTTCACATCTCATTTCCATTTCCCATCCTTTACCATTTTAATATCAAACACATTAATTTCTATCATTTATTTTCCCTATTAACATGACTTGGATTCAGATGAATACACGGATCCAGCCAACACTCCAGTTTGGCACCTAGTGCCTCATCGAATAAATCTGAAGCAAATAATTGTGCTTAACACTATAATAAGTTGACACACAGTGTCGCATCAGTTAAACTGAAGCAAATTGGCACCCAGTGCCCCATTGGCTCGAAGTCAAAGTAATCTCTATACTTTTCCTAGCATATTGCATGCCATCTATATTCAACTTAGCTCAAAATAGTTAATAGGGTTTCATTTCACTTTTCAATATAACCAATGCCTCAATTTCATATATGTACATTATCACATATAAGCATATATTCAAATTGATAGCAACAACATTTTCTCAATACATATTCAATTCAACAGTCATAAAAATACACCATTTCTCAATATTAATAATTGGATCATTTTAATCATCATTTGATTTAATTCAGCCCAAATGTGCAAGAGTTCTTACCTGAAATACTTACCATACACAAACAATTCAATATGCAATAAGTCATAATTTAGTTCAGATTATAGAAACACAAATTGTATATTCCAAGCTACTCGACGTCAACCTTATTTTTCCCCTTCTTACTTGATGATTCTAGAACGACGTTCACTACGGAATAAAATAATTAAAATATATTAATAATACACAACTCAATTCTCATTAAATTTCAAATTTTATACTACATTTGCTTAATCCTCCATTTAGTCCCTAAACCGAAACTAATTTAATCTCCACATTTAAACTTAAACTTTTATACTAATTCCACTCTAAGTTAAATTTAATTTCAAATTTTTCACAATTTGGTCCCTATTGCCCAAAATCAGTAATTAACTCTACAATTTAGTCTGTTTTCCACTCCTAACTTAAAAATCTATATTTTTAATCCCTAAAACTCTAACTAATCAACAATGGTAACATCTTCAATCTTAAGCCATGCTAAAAATTATAACATGGGGCATGTAGCTCTAAGTACTGGGATTCCAAAAACATAAAAATTATAAGAAAAGGGACTAAATTGACTAACCAATTTAAGCTTGAACCCTCAAAATTTTCGATGGTCGTTCGTGCTCTTCTCCCTCCTTAAGCTTTGAAAATTTGCATGCAAAAAGAGAATGAAAGTTTTCTCTTTCTTTCATTTGTTTTCACTATTATTATAACATATAATTAATAATTTAGTTAATAAATTTTAAGACAACCAACCCACCACCATCCATCAACATTTAATTAGTGGTGTAATTACTACTTTAGTCCCTTTAATTAATTTCAATCTATAATTCAACTTTTAGCACTTACGCGATTTAGTCCTTGTACCTTAATAATTCCTAATTCATGAAAATTACTTATCCAAAATTTTATTCACCTCTATTATAGCTTCAAAAATATTTTATGAAAAATATTTACGGTCCTGATTTACAAAAATGAAGTCCCAAAACGAAATTTTCTATTACCCCTGACTATCGGGTCATTACAAGTTGTGGTTCTTTTGTGGTCAGTGATTATTTCGTATTAGGATAAGTATTTCAACTCTACATGTTAAATTCTGAATGAGTAAATCTATATGTGGTAATTAAACAGTAAGACTCTAAGTATAAGGTTTCTGCATGAGATTGTCAGTGATTTATATGATAAGTCATTTTTATGTGAAAGAGTAGTAATAGTGAAGTTTTGTTTCTAAGCAGTGGTTTCTGCTTGTTCGAGATGGATATCTAGATCTAGAGTTTCGAACTATAGTAAGTAAGAATCAGGTGAATCTCTACTCTGACTCTTGCATGTATACTGTTAATATTGAAGTATATCTATATGAAAGTGATCAAATTGAAAATTGGAAATCATGGATAGTATAGTATGAATATAATACTTATACAACTACAGGAATAAAGTTATGATTAAATAAGATATAAGTTAGTATGCTTGAAAATAAATTCTATGGGATGTATGAGGAGTGTTATGAAATTATGAAATCTTGGGTCTAGTTCATAGAGTTGTAGAGTGAGTCGAATCACTGCTGTGGTAAATAAAGAAGTCCGTCAGGACAGAAAACAAAAACTTTGATATGAAACTCTAAAGGAAAAAAGTCTATTGCCATGGCATACTCTGAGAAAAAAATTATTGTACGGTATTTTATCTAATAGGGTTCTCTACATGTCCCAAGGCAGTGATGGGAAAACCTCACTCGATGTGAGTTTAAGCAAATCCATATCATAAACATGACGATTTTGGGATGCCTCTATGGTATCCTATCAGCCTTTGTGGTGTACTCTGAATGAATCACCTTTGTGGCATACTTTGAATAGATACTCTTGTGGCGTACTATGTATGGATCACCTTTGTGGTGTACTCTGATTAGATTGCTTTAGAACGATTCTATAATAAAGACTTATGGTAATCGGTTTATCATTTTTTTTGCCTCTGATGTGTTTTATGAAGCCTGCCAAGACAGTAAACAAGGGGTTCTATATGATTACCTATATAGTGTGCTCTGTTAGGTCTACGTGGCGTGAACTATCAGGAATTTTTGGTAAGGGTTGAATCTGAATATCTATCTCTACTATAAAATATGAGTAAATTCTTTTAGTTATGTATTAAGTAAGGCTAAGATGAGGTATGGATATGTTTTGGGTTAAGAGTGTGACAACCCAAATTAGGGCCTAATCGGAATAGTGGTTTCGTAACCACAAATCCAAAGTAAAATAGTTAAATTCTATAAATTTTATATTTTTCTGATTTATTAAATATGCTCTGTGTGAAAATCGTTTAGAAAATTTATTGATTTGATGGCTAATTGAAATTTTGGGACTAAATTGCAAGATGCGACAAATGTGTGTGAAATTGTTGAATTAAGAACATGATTGAGATGTGATATGAAATTAGGAGTGCTTATGTTGTTATTAAACCATGAGTTAGTGGCATGGACATAAAAGGGTAGGCATGAGAAAAATCTAAGTAACATGGTTAAGGGCATTTTTGTCCAAAACACTAAAAAACAAAATAAAAAGATGAAAATGGGTGTAACAGTGTTCATCTTCTTCTTCTATGGCTACCGAAAATTTCTTTCTCCATAGCTAAAGGGTTTGAGCTTTTTCAAGCAAATTGTAAGTGCAATTTAGCCCTATTTTTTATTATTTTCGTATTTTTGAGTCTCTCTAAGCTTGAATTTCATGATTTTACCATTTGTTTGAGGGGAAATTGAGTCTCAAAAATCTACCCATTCTTGGAAAAATTGTAAATTGATGAGTAATGGTAGAAAATGAAATCTTGGACTGTTATTTACGGGTTTATCTGAATAGTTTTCGGTAAAAATGTCCCTAAGGGACTAAAATGAGAAAAATGAAAACTTGCTTATAAGTGTGTGATGATGTGTAATTTTTGGATTTGTCATAGTTATGAAAAAGGATTTAGCTAAGTCTAAAATGCAAGAAAATGGAATGAAAGTGAGTTTACGAGATTAGGGGCAAATTGGTCATTTTGCCAAAAGTCTGAATTGTGAACGAAATTGAGTAAGGAATTGGTAAAATGTGTTAAATGTATTTATTTAGATCAAGAAAGAAGAGAAAGTGACCGAGATCGCGGAAAAGAAAAGATAGTAGACTAATTCGAGGTTTAGTCGTTTTATTATCGAGGTAAGTCATGCGTAAATTATAGCACATTTATATCATTTATGATTATTTGATGGTTTCTATGTAAAAATATATGAATGTAAATTTTACAAATCATAAAAATTGTATAATTGTGTATTCCATAAATCTCGTTTAAAATGTAAGAATGTCTCTAGATATGGGTGACATGTCAATTGAGGGTCTCTGATTCTGTCTGATTCTGTATCCCGGGTGCTGGGTGTACTTGCATGTGTTGCAGTCACCTGTCAGCTTGTGTGAGCAGGCTCGTGGATTACATTTGCATTCTGTGATCTGAAGTACCTTCGGCTACATATTATGGTAGCTTCAGCTACATATTCTGATGGCTTTTGCCATAACTCTGTACTGGCTCTGGCCACATTTCTGTAAGGCACTTTTGTGCTAACCTCTATGTATCCGATTCTGTTCTGAATGTTCAACGGGATTAATGTTATTATGTGAAGCAATTGTGCAGGTTAAGTAACTGAAAACGAACTGATTATGATATGTGTATGGATGTCTATATTTGGACAATTTGGTAAGGAGGTGAATGAGTAAGTAATGTGATTGTTACAGATGTACTATGTGGAAATTAAATGGCTTAATTAGTTATTTTATAGATGCTATTAATTTACTTGTAACTTACTAAGCTATTTGTAGCTTATTCCTTTTCTTTCTTTTCCCCTTCCTTATAGATTATCGAGCTTAGAGCATACTATACTCAGATTGGCGATCAAAGGAGGCTCGTCTCACACTATCAAGCTACTTTGGTATAAGTATACATGATTTTGATATTTTAATTTTGGCATGTATAGGTGGCTAGTCATTGTATGGTATTGTTTTGTAAGCCTAATAGTATGAGTTTATATGTAAAGCTTATTTTGTAAATGGTGTTTAAATGTAGTCATTTTGAGCCTTTGTTCTTGAAATTGGTTGTAATGAATGGTATGTATATCTATTTGTATTTTAGGGAGGCCAAGGCTTGGTAAATAGCCTGACACGGCCTTCACGGTAGGGAACACGGGCGTGTGCCATGGCCGTGTGTGAATTGGCAGATTACTCCACGGACAAGTGGCATGGGCGTGCCTAGCCCGTGGGTGACACACGGCTTGTCCCTATGGGTGTGCGCTCAGACCGTGCCTCCCCTGCACCTGAAAGTTTCCTTTAGGGTACCACACGGGCAAGAGACACGGCCTTGTGTCTCCACCGTATGGGGTACACGACCCCTAAACGACCGTGCGATGTGGCCGTGGCCAATTGGACAGTTTAGTCCACGGCCGCTAGACATGGGCATGTGAAGGCCACACGGGCTCTTCACACGGCTATGTCAATAGTCACATGGGCGTGTGACGTTGTTTTAAGAGTGAAAAATTTTTCGAGTTTCCGATATGATAGGATTCGAATCCTAATCATCTGTAATGTCTATATTGTGATAGAAAACCCTCGATAAGGGTAATTATGAATTGAACCGTATGCAAACATGAGTATGTACTCTGATAAATTCGGTAACACTTATTACTCGATTCTGTTGACGGGTTCAGGTAAAGGGTGTTACAAAGAGTGAATAAATCTTAAAGGTTTCCATAAAAAAAGAGATGTGTATCCGTATTGTGACACCCCAAACCTGACAGGGACGGCCGGCCTGAATTCAAAGCGTTACATTAGCCACCTAAGTGACTCTTCATCTAACGATCTACCAAGACACACCTCGACCTTAAGACACCTCAATTTTAATCATTTATTAGTTTTTTATTAATGTAGAAACAATTTGTAAACCAATTTTAAACTTTTTATAAGTAATTTAACCTAAAGGCATTATTGTCTTTTTACCACCTATGGCCAAACTAACCCGAATTTAGATCTATACATTTACCAACCCTTTTTTAGTCAACTTATGTAAGTCCTAAAAATTTTAGCTTAATTTGAGTTCATTTACTATGTCTAATTAAAGTTTTATTACTAGGGACTAAATTGTAACAAATACAAACTATCAGGACATATTTCAAATTATAAATTAAGTGCGTTCGTATCAAATTTCACCCATTACGAGACTAATTCTAAAATTTTACCAAGTTTCTATATCATCTAAGGCTCTAATTAGACTAATCAATTTTTAAGACTACATTGTAACTTAAACAAATTAGAATACCAATTTAAAAAGATAAAAATTCAAACCACCAAAACCCACACAGTCGTGCCCCCCAGACTGTGTGTCATTAAACAGTTGTGTTCGTGTCGTGAAAAACTTTTAGGCTGATCACACATACCCGTGTGGAAATCCCACATGCTCGTGTGTGATAGCTCCAGTATCCACACACACGCCCGTGTGAAAAGCACTGCATTTATTTTTGCGAAAATCTCATTTTAAAACCCGATTTTGCATACTTTAATGGCCAATTAAACCCGATTTAACTACGAATAATTAACATACATATACACACACCTTTAATTGAATTTATTAACACTAATTAAGCCTTAATTAAATAGAATTAAACATTCAATTTCATGCATATCACGTACTACTTAATTCAGACAAGTGGCATACCTTAGTCGCTAGTAAACCACTCCATGGAAGCTTCATTTAAACAATGGTTAGTATAAACATCATGCCTCACACACCGTGTTATCAATCACTGTGTTATCAAGCAATAATACATCATAAATTATTCAATAATCAAACTCAAACATGCATATATGATATTATAAAACCATCAAAAATTAAAAATGTCCAATGCACAAGTCTAATTACAACCAAAACTACACTAAGTCCCAGAAGTTCCACAATGCCCGATTAATATCTCTAAAACATGTAACTAAATCTCTATCAAGCCTTAATCTCTTAGAACTCTCATGCTCTGCTCCTGAGCTCCTCAAACCCATTGGTTAACTGCACAAATGTGGGGTGTGAGCTTAAAAAGCTCAGTGAATGTTAATAAAACAACGAGTAAATTAGCACCCAAATCATGCTTAAATTGAAACCAATCAAATACAAATTTTCAATCACAATATCAACCCATAATAGTTTAATGTCATATGCTCAACCATGTATCAAAAATCATAATTAATAATGGCATATAATCATCAGTTTAGCATATAACATTTCATACATTTATATTGGCATATACAATCATGGCTTAATCGGGTGATCATACATCAAATAAATATATCTCCTTACTCCCAATCAAAATAGAAATAGTCCCCGATTGAGTGGGCCAAGGCCACATGCTCCCTTATATCGCCTCAAATCAGTCCCGTTGAGTGGAGACACAAGCTCAACACTCCCTTATCTACTCCAAATCAGTCTACCTAGAGCCTCATTGCTCACAAATAACATATCAATATGGTAAGTACTTATAAATCCTATGGCATGCCAACTATATCCAATGGATCCACCATGTTATAATGCCAATACAACCAACCAATTATAACATAATTTCAGTCAATAATGTGCTCAATTTAAAGTGTCAAGATACATATGTGAATCATGTAACATAGCCATTTTAACATCAAATTAAATCTAGCATACCAATTACCTATTATCAATATTCATTTATTAATTGAAATATAACCATAGCATGAACCAAAAACTCCTACATGCTTGCTTAGTTCACAATTATAATCAATCAAATCAAATACATAAAATCACTAGATGCTCACTTACCAACACTTAACAAAAATTCAATCACTTAAACATATATTAATAATCTTGCAAAATTAACCAACAAAAACTCAACTAAATATTTACAATCAGTAATTAATCATCCAATTAAGCATAAGTAAGGGTTAATTTACCAAATTGCCCTTTAATACCACTCACTACATAACTAACACAACCACAACCAAGTGATCAACCAAGCAAATCCAAGCTTTAATTTCTATTAGCTCGATCCTCTTCAAGATTCAAAGCTTCAACAGAGATAAAATAGATATTACCACCTTTCAAAAGATATAATAAACACAAATTTTCATCAACTAAGCTACACGAAATTCTCACTTAAAGTTACCTTACCAGATTTGTATCATCAAATCGAAAACTCGATCCCCGACAAAATCGATCATTCTAGCCCTCCTAATCACTTCCAAACATCAATACTAGATCAAATAAACATATACTAAGCTTCAATTTCACATTCAAATCATTTCCACAAAAACTGAAAAATCAGTTCATGAAGATGATGAAATTCGAATTTCTTTAAATTACTTTACAAAACATTTTTAATCTTGATAAATAAGATTAAAAACCTTCTAATAGATCCATTTTGAGTTAGAACATTCCTTGATTTGTGGATTTCTTCTCAAAATTTAAGATCCACCATTAAAGCACCTTAAGCTTTTAAAGAAGATGACATTGCTAAAAAAAATCATGTAATTATCTGTAACACCCCGAAAATCTTTTATTTTATTCTCGTATGTTTGTAACACAACTGTCTATCTGCTTTAGTGGTTAAGTGTTCTGAAAGTGTCTAAGAAGTCTTAGGTTCAAGCCTTAGCTTGGGCAAAATTTTGTTTTTAATTGAATAAACCTCTAACTCTAATCAGTAGGTTTATTAATAAATGTTAGAAAAATTTATCAGAATGGGCCTGCTGGTCTAGTGGTTAAGTGGAGTGTTAATGTGTGAGGGGTCTAGAGTTCAAGTCCCAATGCTAGCAAGGGGATTTTTTTTTACTACTTGATCATGGAAGAGTTGTAGTTTGACCAAAACTGGAGTGTTTGAGGAGTGTGGGGAGTTATGGCCGAATTTTAAGAGGTTGTTGGAGGGAATTTTAGTTTTTAGGGGATTTTGGGAGTGTTTTGGGGAGAAAAAGAAGGGAGTTTGAGTTGTGGGGGATTTATAGTACCGATTTTATAGGAGAAATTATTGGGATTAGGAAGTGATCTTGGTTGTTTCGGCCAAATCCCCTATTTTTTGTTTTTTCTTTCTTTTCAAAATTTTTTCTATTCCTCCAAGAAAATGAGTGTCAAAAGAATTCTTTCCAGAATTCTTTTAACACTCGTTTTCTTCCCTCAAGTCTATCATTCATTTTCTCTCTTCTTTGCTACTTTCCTTGGTCGTTTCTTGCTAGGTAAATCATGGCTACACTTTCTTCTACTTCCTTTCGTTTTGTTTTTCCCTTTAGTGATTGTTCTTTCCCTTGTTGTTGTTTTTCCCCTTCTTCTTCTACCCCATTGAGCAGTGAGCAAACGTTCATCTCTTATTTTGGCCGAACCTCCTTCATCTTCTACCTTTCACTTTCATCTCTTTTGCCGAATATTTCCTTCTTTTGTGCCAACTTCTGATTCGGTTGGTTCGGTAAGTGTCAGTAGATGTTAACTTTGACTGTTCTCTTTAATGTTTTGGTTAAGAGGAATTTTGTTGGTGATAGGTTCTTTTCAGAGGTCTAGTGATCTCTGATCGTCGTGCGTGTTGTGCAAAACATGTTGGTGCTATGAAGGTAACGTTTTGGGATTTTGGCATATGGTCTCTTCTTTTTGCGTTTTTGGCAAGGATGGTTTGATGGGACACTATTTTTATGTTTAATGATTTGTTTCTAATGGAGGCCTAAATTGTGTTTAGGAAATTGATAATCAACTGTAGTGATTCGAGCGGTGCTGAAGCAGTAGAGGAGCCATTATCGTTCATTCTAGGTAATGTATCTGTAAGTTGACAGTGAGTTGTTGTGTGCGATTTTGTTGTAGTTCTAGCTAATAACTTAACTGTGATGTTAATGGCCAATAACAGGTGTTAGAGTATTCGTGGTTGTGCTATCTTTGAGCTAATATCAGGTGTGTGTAAATACTGCCCTTAGTCGTAAATTGACAAAAAGCCAAAAAGTGGGAATAGTCGACACCACACGGGTGTGTAGCTACTGTGTGATAGCCTATGTGACTAAACATGGGCGTATGATCAACGAGGCCAGCCAGGTGCAATTTCATGGGCTGGGCCGTATTGGGCTGTGAGGGCCCCACGAGCATGTGGGCCCCACATGGGTGAACCACACGAACGTGTGGAAATTATTGGGCCAGGCTGTGTAATCCATATGGCCAAGGCCATTTTGGGCCGTGTTGGCCACACAGACGTGTGGACCCACATGGGCCCGCAATATGGGCCGTGGGCCCATTTTCACTGTTTGACTGCTAAGGTCACACGAGTCACCCGAGACGACTGTGGACCTACTGTTGGGTCGGTAAGCTTACCTAGAGCCCTAATTGACTGAATGACTGTTATACCCCTGTGTGATGTGTGTATATATATATATATATATGTTCATGTATGACTATATTTTAGCATGCTATTTTTTTAACTGTATTGAGTACATGTATAATATTATGATCTGACATGACATGTTTGCATGATGCATTGCATGGGGTTGGGTTTTAATATGATTTGAGGAAGTGTACTATACTGGCAACTTTGCTGCAAAACACTGATGGCTCTATGCCTATTATACTAGTAGTTCTATTGCAAATACTGTTTAGTGCCGCAATCGGTGCTAACTTGTAAGTGTAGGGATGGTGGGTGATTTAATCCCCACAGGAGTGCAGGGTTAGACACGAGATGGAGTATAGCGGATGGTTGGGTAGGACATGCATTATGATACTGTCACCGTTATTGATACTGTAATGAGCTAAGGCCCTTCTGATTACTGATAATGTGATGGGCTAAGGCCCAAATTGATATTGTCACTGTGAAGGGCTTAGGTCCAGTCTGTTATTGCTTACATATTGACTGTATGTTGCATGGGGATTACACACTGAGTTTCCGTAAACTCACCCCTTCTGTTTTATTATACAGGTAGTCTCGAGATATAAAGATGAATTGGTGCGGCAGAGGACTCATCGATGGCCACACGACTTAACTCGTTTTGTTTTAGTACTTAACTAAAATTTTTAATTTTTATTTTGGGGTATTTTCTGTAATAAGGGCCTCTTTGGTTTTTATTTTAATTTGGGGTTTATTTTATTAATGCTTGATTTATAACTGCTAGAGGTAGAGGTAATTGAAGTTTCTAAAACGAATCGAATGTTTTATCAAAAATACGCACAAGTATGCTACCGTTTCAAAAAGCTTCCGCAATAAAATGATGTTTAGAAAATATTTAACGTTTATTTTAAAAGTAAATGATGTTTTGTAAATTAATAAACTTTTAAATGTGAAAAACTTTTGATAGAGACTCACGTTTTGAAAATGAATGACACGTCTTAAAATTATCATAAGGTAACACAAAAAGGTTAAATAGGAAAGGGGGTTTTCAACGACATCATACTTTACGAAAAACACATCAATGTGACATCGCCAGATCCGGCCATAGCGTCCAGGCCGGGTTTGGGGTGTTACTTTATCACTCAAATAATGTAAATATGCCTCTAATCATCATAAAAATAAGTTTAGAAATAATAATTACCTTTGACTCGTTCTAAATCCTTTGATTGAAAATCTTGATTCAAGAATCTTGAGAAATTTCAGAATATTTTTTGCTACTTTTGTGAATAATTTCGGGTGAAAAGAGAGAGTATTTTGAGAAGGAAATTTGTTGAACCTATTATCTGATGATAGATCTTTAAAACCATGTAAAGAAAACGAATTTTATAGCTCTCTAATCTGATGTAAATTGTGTGAAAAATAGGCTAGATGCATTGTGTTTAAAACTGAAACAACCCACCAGAAATTTAAAAATTAGGAAATTTGCCCAATGGCCACTCCCATATTTCCCTTACTTTACCAATTGATCCTTTCCCTCCAAAATTCTAAATTTAAAGATTTATTTGCCAAATAACTACTCCAAAATTTCCCTTATTTTACAATTAAATCCAATTTAATTAATATTTAAATTTAACTCAAATTAACCCTCAATGAAAATTATTTTAAATTTCTTTTTCGACCCAAATTAATTAGTTTCACTAATAATTATTTAATTACTTTAAAATTAATTTTCCAAAAATATTTTTATTTTTTTAGATTATTGTTTAATCGATTTTAGATGAAATTGACCTCTTAAATTAAATTAAAAAAATTACTATTACCTGATAAATTCCTAAATTCACGCTCGAAACCCAAAAAAATATACCCGAAACTACTAGACGCAGTTTAGGGATATTACATGCATGTTAAGAAGGGTATCTGTTATGGTGATCTGTAAATATAAAAGTGAGGGGTAGTGTATCTTCTTTTAGAATTGTTCTGAATCTGAGTTAATGTTATCTTGAGCTATGGGATTTTGGTATAATACGATATGGAATTTGTCAGAATTGTCTTTGCAGTGATTTATCAGTACAATATGCATGGTACTAAATTAGGGTATGTCTAAGTAGGAATTGATGGTATTAAATTCTACGTAAGTATTCACTAAACATATATGTATCTGCCCGAGATAAATGTTAGTGAACAACTGTTTGAAATAAGAGTATGAGTTAAGGCAATGATTATTGGTAGTGGTTTCTGAGGGTATGTTCTGTTAAGGAATTATTAATGGACAAGTGTTTTATGAAACATTTGGAAGGATTCCTCAGTTAGTTAGATAAGGAAGATTGAGTATAACAAGAGCATGATAGGTGATGTATAAGAGAATGGTAAACTGTGGTGGTGTCTGCCAAAATAAATGATCCAAAATAATTAGCTCACAATAGTTCCTACAAGATTGCAAAATATCCATCAAGGTATTGCTATAATGAGCTCACTAAGTACTCATGTACTTACTAGATTTGCTATTACTTTTCAGGTATTTGAGAAGAGACTTTGCCTAGAGGGACGATGCCAGAAATTCGTCTAGGTGATGGTGGAGTGGGCTATTATGCATCAAGTGGAGATTGTGGCGTAGTCTAGAAATACACCCTTCGAGTCTGTATTTAATAAACTTCCATTTTGTAAGGTTTTGTATTAAGTCTGTTGTAATAAGATTATTTTAAGTTACTTCCCTTGTTTTCATACAATAAGTTTCTAATTAAAATGTCAATTAAAACTCTTAAAGAAATGAGAAATTGTAAATTGTTTTCATTAATGGTTTAGCTTTGTGAAGTAACACTCGAAATCTAAACTTTGTGAATCGAGTTGGGTGTAGGGCGTTACACTTGATCTCTTTGGGATAATATTCATTCTTTCAATATGATCCTACTTTATCTCATGGTAACCATTACATCTTCCTTCATGAAAAGTCAATCACTATCAAATAGTGATCAAGTCATCCATCACAAATACGGACGACCTGTGACCACATTTACTTTTCATCAACCATGTAATGCCAATGAGAGGATATCATTTACCCATGTTTTGGGCTATGAATTCCACTGTTGTGAATGACTCTACATACTACAAAAGTTGTATACCCAATGCACTAGCTTTCGGTTCTTTATCTATTTAAACTCAGGTTTTTACTTACATCAAAGTGTACGAGTCACACATACATAGTCCACCATCTACTCAGGATTTAGGTATGCCACACTATGAACATCACAAGTGAATCAATCCATAAACGACTTTAGGATCTATTCTTTATGAGTTCTATCTGTTGTACTATCAGTCCAATTAGTCACATCTATGTCTATATCTTCTAGGAGTCATCCATTCTAATGCCCAAGATAGTGCATCTCCTCAATTGAACTTGATAGACAACATATTAGTCTTTTAATTGGTTTACTCATTTTCAATTAGACTAAGGACATGTTTAGGTTCATCTACTAATACAAGTTGCCTTTTCATACTACAATCCAACCACATAATACCGCATAGTATTAGTTAAACATTTAGACAACCAATGAGCAACATTTGCTTCCATTTTTCTTTGCATGCAAAAACCATGTGAGGAAAATTATACAAATTATATTAATTTAATCAATGAAATTATTTTATTAACCAATCTATTCGAAAAAATTACAAGTTTAAATTTACGAAAATACTACAATTAGGGCACTAGATCCAACATCTAGTGCCCTAAGTGCAGTACTTTTGTCTATGTACACTTGTAATTTTTTCAAACAGATTGGTTAATAAAATTATTAATGAATTACATTAATAACCTTTGTATATTGTCATAACGCGGTTTTGCGCATGTAATGCAAAATAGAAGCAAATATTAGCTTATATGTTGTCTAATGTTTAAACTAATACTAAGCGGTATTACGTGGTCGGATCGTAATACAGAGAGACAACTTATATTAGTAGATGAACCTCAATATGCCCTTAGTCTAATAGAAAATGAGTAAACTAATTGAAAGACTAATATGGTGTCTATCAAGTCCAATTAGGGAGATGCCTTGTCTTGGGCATAAGAGTGGATGACTCTCAGAAGATAGAGATATAGATGTCACTGACTAGATTGATAGTACATTAGATTGAACCCAAGAAGAATAGATCCTAAACTTGTTGATGGATTTTTTCACTTGTGACAATCAAAGTGTGGTCTTATCTAAGTAAAAGTCTAAGTTCAAATAGATAAGGAACCGAAAGTTGGTATGTTGGGTATACAACTTTTGTAGTATGTAATGTCATTCACACCAGTGAAATTCATAGCTCAAGACATGGGCAAATGATATCCTCTCATTGGCATTACATGGTTAATGAAAAGTAAACGTGGTCACTGATCGTTCGTCTTTGTGATGAATGACTTGATTACTATTTAGTAGTAATTAAATTTTAATGAAGGAAGATGTAATGGTTACCATGAGACAAAATAAAATCATATTGGGATAACAGATGTAACACCCCAAACCCAACCTAGACGTTATGGCTGAATCGAGAAACATTACGAAGAAGGGTTTTGAAACCAACTTTCATGTTCAAAATTTCTTGTATTATTTGTTACTAAAAGAGTTCACATTTTCGGATAAACTTACTATACTAAAAGAGTTCACATTTTTAGATAAACTTATTATACTCTTTAAATGAATCTGCCATTTGTTGCCCTTTTAAGTAAAACATAAATTTAAAGTGGAAGCTTGCAAGTCATTATAGTTGAAAACCAAATTTTGTGTTTTTAGAAAACATTTGTTTTCATAAAATCGTGATTTTAGTCAAACGTCGCAGTATAAAAAACATTTTTAAAACCAAGATTAAAATCAAACAGTCCGGAGAGCCTAATAATTACAAAACTCTTATAAATAATCCATAATTTAAATTCAAAAAACCATTATTTAAGACAGTTCATGAACTTGTGGTCATCGTAGAGACTCCGTCGCACCGATCCGCCTATGTCTGAGGATTACCTGAGTAGAACAGACAAACAAATGTGAGTTTTCATAAACTTAGTGTGTAACTTAATAGAGGGACACATGCATAAAATTCAGAATTTCAGTATACCAAAATAGAAACAGACATGAGTTCCTATTAGAATCAGATTATCAGATATATACAAATATGCAAAATCCTACCCCCATCCTCTACATACCATCTCCAACCATCCCAACACACCATGTGGGGTATAAAACACCCACCCAACCCTACACACCACTTAGTGCCTTTACGACACTTTTAAGAATAATTTGCAGCCAAGCTGCCAGTAAATCGACGCAATGTTGCCTTACAGATCACTTCCTCCACATAAACAAATCCCCATCCCATATACAGATACAGATAACAGATATAGATAACAGATGTAGATATACAAGATTAACATGTCTTGCATGCTCACATACATATATTATACATGCTTTTACAAAACAGACATATCATACATATTAATTTCTAAAATTCAAATCAGTCTAACAGATTAGGAAGGTATCATGCATTAGGGTTTTTTTCCCCTTACCAACCCTACGGAAGGCCCACAGTCAATCAGAACAACATATGTGACCCTAGGGAAAATTTTAGAATTTTGGGCCCACATGCCTAAATTGGCCTTACCCGTACGGTACACACACCCAAGTCGACCTAGCCCGTGTAACCCACATGACCATACACTCGCCCATCACACAATCGTGTGTTGCACACAGCCAGCCACATGGTCGGGCACATGCCCGTGTGGCATCGACAGACCACTTTTTTAGCTTTCACCGAACCTCATTTTCTCATGTTTTCATTACACATGTGGTTCATTTTTTATGCTACAGCACTCCTAAGACCTCTGAAACCTAAGAAAAAGCATTCCAACTTTTAACAGTCAATTCACAAATACATCAAAAACTAAACTGAGCAACGTGCACTTACTTACCACCAACAAACCGGTTCACTCGCACAAATTAGACCATCAAAGCGGAAACTACTGCTCCACCATCTTCTCCTAAACAACAGATTCACAAAATTTCAACCTTCAGAAATCAAAAGCTAAAAGAATACAAACAAAACCCCACTTACCGATTACACGAAGAAACCAAGGATTCGAGACGCACAAGAACAAGGATTAAAGACAGAAACAAAAGGCAGAGAAAGGAGAGAGTTTTTCTTTTGTTAAAGGAGAGAGTTTTTCTTTTGTTAGAAAGCAGAGAAAAAGGAAAGAACATCAAAGGGGATTTCTTTTTGGGAAAAAGAAGAATGTCAAAAAACAAGGGATTCTTTAGGAAAAATAAATAAAAATAATTTAATTTGAAAATAAAATCCTACTAAATCCCTAACTAACCAACAACTTGATCCTCATCCAACAACTTTAGAGTTTCGGTTCCACCAAACCTCTATCACACCATTGAAGTAAAACTTATCATCCACGCTCACATAGGGATTCGAACATGAGACTTTAGTGTAAGCTAACACCTTACCACTTGAACTAGTAGGCTCATTCTGCTATGAGTTCACAGAAAATAAATTAAGCCCACTCAAAAGGAATAAGGCTAGGATAAAAAATAGCAAAATTACTAGAAGTTGGACTTGAACCCAAGACCTCAAACACACATCCAGAGCACTTAACCACTGAAGTAGACACTCCATTATGACAAATTTCATAGAAATAAATTTAAATTAATTAGGGTGTTACAACAAATTTAACCCAGAGAGATTAAGGATATCCTATGAGGTGAACACACTTATGACAAGGTCATTGGACAAGCATTGATCGAGTTGCTTTCTAATGGTATGCCGTTGAGGAGAGCTCAATCACAATACTATAGTCAAATGACTTCTTGACTAAATGAGTTTATAATTAATAGGTGAAAAGTTGAAACTTAATTATAAATCATTTGAGCCCTAATCTCATATGTCTAATCAATCTCTTTGTTAGCTCGTTGAAACCAAAAATGAATTGCATGTTGAATCAACTGAACAAAAATGAATAGAAATGGTAAAAATGGAGAAAATTGAAACATTTGGAAATGAATGTTGTTTTCATAAAAATGAAAATAATTTAAAAATGAATTTATGGCTTCCAAATTAAATGAAATTTAAAAATAGAAATAAATCATTTGGTCATAGTGAATCTATTAAATGTAAAAATATTAAATATATTTTCTCATAGATTCTTTTACGGTAAAGTCTGTAATCAGCCCAATTTGCTCGAGCCCAATAAACAATTAAAATTTAAATTCTATTTACAAGGCCCAATATGGCCCAAAATTCCAGCCCAAAGAAAACCTAACCAAACTAAGCCCTAAAACAAAAATAAACAAAAAAACCCCTAAGCCTCCTCGTGCCGCAGCCTCTCCATGTTGCAAGCCTGCCCTCTGCCACCACCCAGCTGGCCTATGGCATCCGTATTTGCAAATAAGACAAGAAAGCACAACAGCATAAAACAGTAGCAAAAATAAACAAAATATTGTTACGAAATTTATTTTAGGCTAGGCATGATTTTCAGCTATAAAAAGCCACCACAAACAAGTTGTTTTTTTTACGGAGATTTGCAATACAAGAAAAAAAAAGAAGCAATCAGCATATTAAAAAGGTTGCCTTTTATTTTATTTTATTTTGTTTTCTTTTTTGCCTGATATCTACTTTGAGTTTTAAAAAAACAAAAATGCGAAAAGAGGGTGTCGAAAACTACCTGATCCTTTGTATTTCACCGCCGTAGACGGCCCAAGTTCGTCGTTTCAGATGAAAAATGACGTCTTGTGGGCTCGAGGGCTCGAAAAGTGAAAAAATGACCTTTTTCTTTTTTTGGCCACCGTGGACGGCGGAGCCATACCGGTGACCGACGGCCTCCATAGTGGCCGACGACCGGAGCTAGGCCGAAGGGGAAAATCTTGAGAGAATTAGAGAGCGTTGAGAGGGCTCTCAGTTTTTTTTTTTTGAAGAAATGAAAGTAGGAGTTTTTTTTTAAATTTACTATTTATATAGGGGTCAAAACGGTGCCGTTTTGGACTTATGTATCAATGGCCAAAACAACGACGTTTTATGTCAGACCCGAAGCCCGACCCGATTTTAAGCTAGGATCCACGTGTTTTTTCCCTTAGAAGGATATTTATGCTGCAGGTCCTTCCTTTTTTTTCCCGTTTTCAATTTGGTCTTGTTCTTTCTTTTACTTTTTTAAATTTGTCCGCACAATTTTATTTTTATTTCATTCCAGTCCTTTATGAAATGTCGCGTTTCGAGGAATGGGAATAATTTCCCATTCGGTCCTCTCGCCTTACGCGCGTTTTCATTTTAATCCTCTTATCACTGTTTTTATTTTTTTAATTTTATCCCTTTAATTTCATCCTAGTTTTAATTTAGTCCTTAAATGTCGTTATCATTTTTAATTTAGCCCTTCATTAATTTATTTTCACCCTTTTCCACAAGCTTTTATTTTATTTTTTATATATTTTTTTACTTATTTATCATTAATTATTTATCTTTCTATATTTAAAAATATCGACTACTTGCAATCTTAAGTATGCATTTTTTTTATTTTATTATTACTTTCGTATGTATTTGTGGCATTGTTTCATTTATTCATAACATTTTCATGTCATGTTTGTTTTTTTTCTTAATCATGCATTTTCCGTTCTATTGCCTTATTTATTTATTTATCGCAACCCGATTGTTACTATTATATTCATGATTGTAACTACATCATTTTTATTATAATATTTTATCATCAATTTTATGACATTTTTAAATATCACATTATTTTTTACTCAAATTCATAAAAAAGGAAAATTATTCAAAATAAGTTTATATTTGGGAGCTTCAAGAAATCATACCCTAACTTACGGGGTTTTGATTTTCTCGTTGAACTTAAATAACCGAATATCTTTCTAAAATTAAAATACATAAGTTTTAAATAAAAATAAAGGCAAGCTCATTCTCAAAGGTTCAAAGCGTCATGTCCTAACTTACGGGATGTGACATTTTGTTACCTCGAAATGAGAGGGTTTTAACACACTTTTCGATTTATTCAATCATTTTTTTAGTAAAATTAACATTAATACAAAGAGGGGTCTTATTTTAAACTCTTTTCAAGTTTTCAACTTTCAACACTAAGACATTAATTAATCAACTAGGTACTAATTTTGGGCGTTACGAGGGTGCTAATCCTTCCTCATGTGTAACCGACTCCCGAACCTGTTTCTCAAAATTTGTAGACCAAAAATCATTGTTTTAATAAATCAAATCGCTTATTAAAATGATCCATTATGAGGTGACCCGATCACACCTCATAAAATAAAAGAGATTGGTGGTGACTCTATTTTCGTTTTTTAAAATAAAAGTCGACCTTTTTTAAAAAAAAAAGTGGTTTCGACCGCTTGGCAACTCTACTAGGGAAAAATAAGGGAATCAAGCCGCAAATTGATTATTTTTTGTATTTTTGTCAAAAATTGAAAATCTAATTTAAATCTATAATACTTTCATTACATTTCATCCGTCATTTTGTGGTCTTTGTTATAATATGTTTGCTCTAATTAGTCCGAGTCTTTTGGTTTATTTCTGCATATTGCATTGTATGACTGTTCGATCTTACCCTTTTAAGTGGGAGTGAAAAATTATTCCTTCGAGAGGTCTTCACCTCCGTTTAGGATAGTGGATCACTTCCGGGATATATCCGTACCTATGTCTTCGTGAGATTTTCATCTCTGTATAGCCATAGGGAAATGTATTCCCCTGAACTAAACTTGGTCCGTATGAGCCTATAATGGATGAGGATCGAGGAATTTTCCAATTCAGGTACTGTTACTTTAGAACCGAACCACATATAATAAGTCGTAAGAGCCCGCCTTAGGTAGAGCCATACCAAACCGTAGTGGTTACCTAAATAGGTGCTTTATTTATTATTCCTTGCTTGCTTTAGCTTTGTATGAAATACTGACTTGTTTTGTTTTGCTTTGACTATAATTGCATGGCATTTTCATCACAAAAAAGGTGTTGATTCACATTTGGTTGCTAAATAGAGAGCTTATCATGGAAAAGGGACTTCTTGATAAAGTGGAGGATAATGCAGCTGTCCAAATATGGTTCAAGAAGATACAGCAAAAGAAGGGTAATAGTCTTACTGAGGGGTATATGTCAGAGTTGTGGGATTTTACTCGTACCAGTGTAACCTAAAATAATCTTTAAGAGATGAAAGAACTATGGGACCAGCGGAATGATGAGATCAAGCAGCTATTTTACTGTAACTATGGAGATTTGCCCTATCTACTCAATAAAAAAGTGGACAAGCATTTATTCCAAGCTCTTGCCCAGTATTGGAATCCCGCCTACAGTTGCTTCACTTTTGGGAGGGTTGATTTGTTACCTACCGTGGAAGAATACACGACCTTACTCCATTGCCCCAAGATTCAAGCTGACAAGGCTTATTCTAGAGCTGCCAACATCCTGACGTTCTTAAAAAAACTTATGAGTATCACGAGGATGAGTGAGCAGTGGGTTGCAGCCTGGATCAAGCACAAAGGAGATAGTAAGTGCATCCCTTGGAAAAACTTGAGGGATTTGATCCTAACACATCCAGATATAAAGAAAAGGGTTGACGTTTTTGCTTTAAGCATCTACGGTTGGTCATCTTCCCTAAGGCATTAGGGTATATAGATGAGGCAGTCTCAGAGTTATTTGACCGACTTAACAAAAGGGTCACGCCCGTTCCTACAATTTTGGCTGAAATTTTTAGATCGTTTAATGCATGCCGGAGAGTAGGTGAAGGGAGATTGATCGGGTGCGCACAACTCTTGCTAGCTTGGTTCCACAGCCATTTTTAGAAGGTAGAAAAGGTCTCATATCAAATCTTCTTCGAGAACTATTCTCCATTGAAAGAGTTAGTGGCTACGCCAAGACAGGACGACATTACGGAGGAGAAATGGATGGCAATCCTCCAAAGTCTACAAGATGAAGACGTCAAATGAAGAGCCCTTTGGATGGTCCCTGACAAGATTTTGTATCAGTGTGGAGATTTTGATTGGGTTCCCCTACTCAAGATACGGGGAGCTGTTGGATATGCTCCTCTACTCGTGCTAAGGCATATAGATCAAGACAGTTTACGCTAGCAACACAAGAGTTAGTTCAGTGCGAGTTTGCATACAAGGGAGATAATTATAAGAAGAAAGTTCATGAAATATCAAACGCTTGGAACCAAACTCACAAAATGAAAAGGTTTTATCGCCAACCTAATGACAACCCCCGAGTATGATTGATGGTGGGGTCAAAGAGTCAACAACAACAT
Organism: Gossypium stocksii; assembly: GCA_020496765.1. NCBI lineage: Eukaryota > Viridiplantae > Streptophyta > Magnoliopsida > Malvales > Malvaceae > Gossypium > Gossypium stocksii. The sequence continues at coordinate 38,322,347 of CM035630.1, read as the reverse complement.
CCCTATGCCAAGTCAGGAAAACATTTGTCTAATAGAAGAACATTTACAAGTGATTCCGTTTGATCTAGAGATCATCAAACAGGATTTCAAAAAAAGGAGTTCAGAACTAGGAAAAGGATAAAACAGTTGGAGGAAGAGAAAATGCAGCTAGGACTAGATGTCGACATCTAGAAACTAGAGGCCCAGAAACTAAGGAAGGGAAAGAACAAGGTTGAAGAAGATTTGGACAGTTTAAAAATGGATTAAAAGAAGCTGTGTATGTCAATAAAAACGGCCGGTTTGGGTAAAACATCGGAGTTGATCAATGGGAATAGAAGTTTCAAGATGCTCGAGTTTAGGAAGATACTCTAAAAAGAAGTTTGTTAGAAAGCCAGAATGAAAAAGCGAGATTAAGAACTCGGGTTGCAAAGTTGGAAAAGTCACTACATCAGCATCATAGTTGCAACTCTGCAATTGATTTGAAAGCTAGCTAAAGCAAGATTGAAGAATTGAAAGGAAAGATAGAAGAGCTCGAGACTGCACTACAAAATTGTGGACTTCAAGTTGAACTCCTTGAAACAAACAATGAACATTGGAAAGAGCAACTCCACTGTGCTCAAGGATAAGTCAGGGATAGAGATTATGTCATGGGTGAAGCTGTGGCTCAAGTACAAAAGGTGGCCGATCATTTGCAAACCCTAGCAGTTCAGGCCAACGTGCTAAGTTTGAGATATGAGTCTGTAACACCCCTATCCCGTAACCATCGCCAGAATAGGACGGGGCGTTACCGAAACCTAGAAATCGGATCAGGACGGTAAAAATTTGAACATTTTCTTGATTAAAAATTATTCATTTACTAAACTTTTTAGACACAATTAAAGTTCGAATTAAAAAAAACTTATGCAATAAAGTTCCATAAAATGCATATTCACATGACTTATATATGAAAATCAAAGTATCATTCTACTTATTGTCCACCCTATACATGCCATAAGCTAAGACCAAACACATGGTTACCGTAACAGTACATAGTGTGACGAGGTGCTAACGATCCCCGAGCTGGTAGTCAGAATCCACAATCTATAAAAACAAAGACACAAAACAAACAGAGTAAGCTTTCATAAGCTTAGTAAGTTTTAAGCAAAACATTAATCTTGTTGAATCAAAATCGAGTATCTCACATACTTGAATCTGAGTAAGGTCTTATTTGACCTAATATAACTAACCAAATTTCTCATAATTTAATTGACATATCTTTAACCTTGAGTTCTAAGTCACAAATGGTTTCAATCAATATCATTGTTCATTCATTTCTTCTATTCGATAAAGTTAATTTTAGAGCTTCATATCGAACTATAATTTTCAATAAACGCATCACCTAGCTAACACATAAATACTTTCATAATAATGACCAAAATGTTTGAATATTCACGTGTGCATTTCTTTATATACTTTTAATTCAATCAAATTAAACGTAATACTTTAACCACATTCAATTTCCATATTTAGGATCGCATTGTCATATCATAATTTATCAAGAATAATTTCATAGAGTCCCTACTCATTTAGCTTGACATATAACCCTTTTCATGATTTATTCTCAAACATATTCTTCAATAACCGAAATTGGGCTCACATGGTAAGTACATATCATACACACAATACTAAGTCTTTGTACTCATATGTATTCATCTCGTGCACATACAAGAATGTACCTACGTACATAGAACTTAATTCCTTAGTTCATAATCACTTCAATATCTTCAAGCATTTTCATATGACATGAATTAAATTACCGTGTAGGTACACAAAGAATCAAACATATTCCTTATCACATATACGCTAGTTGTCAGAATATAATCCTTCTCTTAAATTTGTACATCTAGCCGAATACGACCCATTCTCAAATCATAAGACCTTTTTGGTCGAATATACACTAATACTTATGGATAATTTTAGACATACTTTTCTTTACTTAAAGTTCATACACTATATTTTAAATCAATTACTTTCACATATTAACAACCATTGACCAAATAGATCATTCACATATTTGGAATTATATTATCAATCACGTTTACATTCCTATTTGATACTATTAATTTACTTCGAAATCAATCTACCGATGAGTAAGTAATACATACCTGAATATCTTAAATGCATAATACTTACTTGATGGTAATTTACTGCGGATACTCAATATCGAAATCTTACTTGAAACTCCAGCATTTAGCCTTCGGGTCTTTAAACCCGGATACAGTACGAATACAAAGTTTGCGGACATTAAGTCCTGATAAGATTCTCGCATAAAGCTTGCAGAATTTAACCCAGATGTTTCACCAGTACGAATGCCCTTCGGGACTTAGCCCGGATATAACACCGGCGAAATTGCCCTTCGGGACCTAGCCCAGGTATACACTGGCACGAATGCCCTTCAGGACTTAGCCCAGATATAACACCGGCGAAATTGCCCTTTAGGACCTAGCCCAGGTATACACTGGCACAAATGCCCTTTGGGACTTAGCCCGGATATACATTGGCACGAATGCCCTTCGGGACTTAGCCTGGATATAGTTCACTACATTTTCATGCATATATGTCCGCAAGGTATACATTTCACAAAATCTATCACAATCGAAATTCACTTGCCTCATTCACATATTAACACATAACATTTCACATTAGCAATTCATTTGTATTATTCGAATACAAGCTTAACATGCAACCTCATCCCTTTTGTTTTCCATTCAATAATCAGACTCAAAGATCATATGTCCAACTCACTATACAAGCTTGATTTCTAATGACCATTCCGCTATAAGCAATATACACAATTTATTTCATTAAAACAATGGGTTACAAATCATCTATCATACACATAATTCACCTTAGCCATTCGGCCTCTCCATATGCATATATACCACTTTAATACGTTCGAACATATGTATACAAACATAATAGAATCTTGATTCTTATGATAAGTATGCATATATATATAAATATCCCACGACATATTCAATTCAATCCCGTACCTAATTACTCAATACTTAATTATTTTTCTCATTAGCCATACGGCTTAGTGTCATTTCCATTCATATTTCTTCACTTCAACTTCTATATTCAGTTGTAAGCATTCATGCAAATAACATCAATTGTTTATAATATAAGGCATACTTAAATTACTTAAAACTTACACAGAATCAAACTCAAATACCTAAGAACTTACCTCAATAACTATCGTACGTCAAATTCCAACTATTCGGCTAATTTCCCTTTGCCTTGATCCGAATTTGTTCCTTTGAGATCTCGAACTATATAAGACAAATTTTTAACTCATCAAATCTCTATTATTAAACCTCAATTTCGGCAATTATAATATATCGACTATCACAACCTAACCATCTAATCACATTCGGCAAGCCTTATCTCGTCCCATTTTGAAACACAAACAATTATGTCCTTCATTAACAATTTACCACATTTCAAAATCATTGACGAGTTAAGTTAACACCTACCTTACTTCTACAAGCTAGCATGAGATTATATGATTTAACCTCCAAAGCCGAATAACCATTTAAAGGTTTCCAAAAGTATAATATTGGTCATACTCACAAGTACACCTATCAAACTTTTATTAACAAAATAATACTCAACCAATGCTTAAATTATTATTCATAATCATGTTCGGCACACACATATATATATATATATACAAATGTTAAGATTTAAACCTTCCTTTCTTTAATATGAAGCTAGCCGAACTCTTATTAAGCCAATATAGTCCTTTTACCAAATCTATTAAAGCTCACATTCGGTCCTAGCAAAACATATAAGCATGGTAGCCTTTCCCCTTTTTAGTAAATATTAAACATCCACTTTCATAGTACCATTTTTAAAGTATTCAGATATCTTAACCTTTACCAACATTCACTCAAGGCCGAAGGTCACATAATGCATTTTTAGACACTTTATCTAATAGTTACGACCGAATTTCTCTACTTAGCTAAGTGAGTTACATGATTCATAAATGCCAATTCAAATTCATCATAAAATTTTAACTAAAGTCTACAATTGGCAACATTTACACAAGAAGACACTTGGACCGTTTACCAAAAACATCCAAACATTTTAATTTATTTAACTAGCTCAATTTCTCATCTTATTAACAAGTATGGTCATTCGGTTTCTCACTAATTATAGATTAACGAATTTAAAAGCGCACACACACTTCCAAGCTAGTACTTGGGTTCGAAATTAGCAAGGGACAAGTTAACAACCTTGAATCAATATTTTAACAATGCATAAACACATATTATAGCAATCGACCTTGTTTCACCTAGACTAGGTACATGGCCAAAAGTCCTATCCATAACAATTCACTCACAAGAAGCATACCTTTCAAAAACAAGCTCACAAGCTCAAAAACATGTAAATTTTGTATCAAAATGTCCATGGATCATTCATTCACTAACTCCTATCATCCACTCAATATTCCTAACTTATCATCACTAAGCCAAACCTAGCATGCTTCAAAAACTAAAAATTTCAAATGGGTTTCGGCTAGATCAAGGAAGGAACCACATATTCATCAACAATTTAACAAAATTACATCAATTTACCTTGAAAACTTGACCTTCAATTGACCGAAAGTTCAAGGCTTTGTTTCCCTTTTCCTTTCGTTTACAATCGGCTAAAAATGAGAACAAAAGAATCCCCCTTGTTCTTTTCACCCAAAAACTATTATTATAATCATTTTATTAAATTAAACATAAGTTGACTTTTATTTTGATTATTAAATACACATTTTTTTTCTCTTTTAAACTCCACTACCGTGCATTAAAAGAAAAGTGGTTAAATTACCATACAAACACTTTAAACATGAAGACTCAACATTCGGCCAACAATACATTTGACCCCCATATTTTCCAAGCTTCACAAACAAGTCCAATTCAATAAAAATCCACATACCAAAGGTCAAATTCTCAAATTAGTTTAACACATATACTAGCTCACATATATTAGACACAAATTATAACATTCAAAAATTTTTCTAACTCAGTTTCATGGTTCCGAAACCACTTCCCGACCAGGGTCAAAATTAGGGTTGTCACAACTCTCCCCTCCTTTTGGGATTTTCGTCCCCGAAAATCTTACCGGCGAATAGATTAAGGTATCATTTTTTTTTCATTGAGTTCTCAAGCTCCTAAGTCACTTCCTCAATTCCATGTTTGAGTCACAACACTTTCACTAACTGGATTTTCTCATGCAACAGTTCTTTCACCTCACTAGCCAAAATACAAACTGTTTCTTCCTCACCAATCAATCAAACTGAATTTTGATCTCTAACAGCTAACCACATGTGAAGGGTTGGATCCTTATTGAAAGAGTATCAAAACATGAAAACATTATGAATCTCTGCAAGTTCGGGTGGTAAAATCAATCTGTATGCTACCGGCCTAATTCATTCTGAAATCTCGTACTGTCCGGCACATCTCAGGCTCAATTTACTTCCACGGCTGAAACTGGACATCTTTCTCTACGGTAAGACTTCTAGAACACTTTATCCTTGATTTAATACTATATATAATATAATTATTTTGTTTCAGTTCCACGTACGATTTTTGACGATCTGATGCTACTCTCGAACTTTCATAGAACACACAGTCGATTTCTGGATTTCTAATAATCATCACCAATCAGAAACTCTAGATCCTCTTTCGAAACACATTTAGCTTGTTTGGTGACCGAATCATTATCAACTTTCTTGGATCCCAAGATAAAAATCTATGACAAGCTCGTAATTACTCAATAATTCCAACCACCGCTGTTATCTCATTTTCAAGTCTTCCTGTAGTAACCTTATTAACGATCTCACTATCATCAAGGAGTCTTTCACAAATGTCTTTAGTATCATGTAAACCCTAAAAACTATCCTCATTTAACCAGAACTCTCATTTGCCAAATTTTACATAAAGTTGCTTATCGCGCAGAATCTGTAGCACAAGTTTCAAGTGTTCTTTCTAATAATTTATCATCTAATACATACTCAAGATAATCTTTACAACTCTTTGTAATATATTTATGTGTCAGCATCGAAACTACCACTGATGATAACCCGTTCAGATTAGTTGACTCAACTCTAATTATCACATCATTCGAACATCTCAAATCAATTGTCTTTCTTTTGTAATTCACTATAGCAACCTGCTCGGCTAACCAATCCATATCGATAATAATATAGAACTCATCAAATGGTAACAACATATCATTTAACACATAACAGTCCCAAAAGAATTTCAATATTCAAATCATAAACTTAGTAGACTCAACAGATAAAGTCTTACTAGATGCCAAAGTTTCGGGATCAATCAAAACAACATCATCAGTATCAAAAAGAGTAAAAATACTGGTAATAACATCTTGAGAAGTAGTCTTCTCACGAGCACAGATGGCATAGGCTCTGGCAAGTGTACGAGCCTCAGATCGAACAGCCGTGTCTTTAGTCCCTATCTAACTGTCACTATCATTACCCATATACCTTAGTGGTCTACTTCGCGTTGCAATATTTCTAGGCCTCCCATTCGAATTAGTATTCCGTTTCACTAATCTCAGACAATTTCTAATGTAATGATCAGCTGATCCGCATTTAAACCAGAAGCGGTCAAGAAATCTACAGCTCCCCGAATGCCATTTATCGCAGTGCTTACACTCAATTCTTTTTGGTCGAGCATTACTCGTGATAGCAACTGATGCAACTTGTGACTTTACAAAAGGTCGGTCTTGATCTAGTCTCAAATAATCCGTATTAGCTTTAGATCGGATATTATCTTCTCTAAATCTCTTTAATGATGATTGAAAGGTTTTACTCGATAATAATTTGTAGAAATCTCTAGCCTCATAATCGAATTTTCTCTTTCTTTTACCCAATTTTTCGGCTCTGTTTTTACTAATCTTGTCAACCAGAAGCTTATTCGATCTCAACGGATCGGTCACAGAAGGCACAATAGGTATCGAAAGGGGATTATTCGGGATGGAGGAGGTTGTGTAACCAGGTTATTTCTCACAAAGTCTGAGAATCATTCATTCATCATAGTATAAAAGGTTTGTTTCATCTCATCATTTTGATTATTCGAACTCGGCTGAGAGTCATTTGGCGCTATCCCTTGCGTGGGAGCAGGCGTAATGCTCTCAACACCATCAGTTCTGGTTCGATTAGGATCGGGATTCATTGCTATACAATAAACACATTTCAATTGTCAGAAGTCGTCACACTATCATTTTATCATATTATGGCATGTATAGCTAGACTCACACGTGCTACAGTAGTCCTAGAATCGACTAAACCGTAGCTCTGATACCAATAAAATGTAACACCCCTATCCCGTAACCATCACTGGAATAGGACGGGGCGTTACCGAAACCTAGAAATCGGATCAGGACGGTAAAAAATTGAACATTTTCTTGAATAAAATTATTCATTTACTAAACTTTTTAGACACAATTAAAGTTCGAATTAAAAAAAAAAAAACTTATACAAGAAAGTTCCATAAAATGCATATTCACATGACTTATATACGAAAATCAAAGTATCATTCTACTTATTGTCCACCCTATACATGCCATAAGCTAAGACCAAACACATGGTTACCATAATAGTAGATAGTGTGACGAGGTGCTGACGATCCCCGAGCTGGTAGTCAAAATCCACAATCTATAAAAACAAAGACACAAAACAAATAGAGTGAGCTTTCATAAGCTGAGTAAGTTTTAAGCAAAACATTAATCTTGTTGAATCAAAATCGAGTATCTCACATACTTGAATCTGAGTAAGGTCTCATTTGACCGAATATAACCAACCAAATTTCTCATAATTTAATTGACATATCTTTAACCTTGAGTTCTAAGTCACAAATGGTTTCAATCAATATCATTGTTCATTCATTTCTTCTATTCGATAAAGTTAATTTTAGAGCTTCATATCGAACTATAATTTTCAATAAACGCATCACCTAGCTAACACATAAATACTTTCATAATAATGACCAAAACGTTTGAATATTCACGTGTGCATTTCTTTATATACTTTTAATTCAATCAAATTAAACGTAATACTTTAACCACATTCAATTTCCATATTTAGGATCGCATTGTCATATCATAATTTATCAAGAATAATTTCATAGAGTCCCTACTCATTTAGCTTGACATATAACCCTTTTCATGATTTATTCTCAAACATATTCTTCAATAACCGAAATTGGGCTCACATGGTAAGTACATATCATACACACAATACTAAGTCTTTGTACTCATATGTACTCATCTCGTGCACATACAAGAATGTACCTACGTACATAGAACTTAATTCCTTGGTTCATAATCACTTCAATATCTTTGAGCATTTTCACATGACATGAATTAAATTACCGTGTAGGTACACAAAGAATCAAACATATTCCTTATCACATATACGCTAGTTGTCAGAATATAATCCTTCTCTTAAATTTGCACATCTAGCCGAATACGACCTATTCTCAAATCATAAGACCTTTTTGGCCGAATATACACTAATACTTATGGATAATTTCAGACAAACTTTCTTTACTTAAAGTTCATACACTATATTTTAAATTAATTACTTTCACATATTAACAACCATTAACCAAATAGATCATTCACATATTTGGAATTATATTATCAATCACGTTTAAATTCCTCTTTGATACTATTAATTTACTTCGAAATCAATCTACCGATGAGTAAGTAATACATACCTGAATATCTTAAATGCATAATACTTACTTGATGGTAATTTACTGCGGATACTCAATATCGAAATCTTACTTGAAACTCCAGCGTTTAGCCTTCGGGTCTTTAAACCGGGATACAGTACAAATACAAAGTTTGTGGACATTAAGTCCTGATAAGATTCTCGCATAAAGCTTGCAGAATTTAACCCAGATGTTTCACCAGCACGAATGTCCTTCGGGACTTAGCCCAGATATAACACCAGCGAAATTGCCCTTCGGGACCTAGCCCGGGTATACACTGGCACGAATGCCCTTCGGGATTTAGCCCGGATATAAAACCGGCAAAATTGCCCTTCGGGACCTAGCCCGGGTATACACTGGCACGAATGCCCTTCGGGACTTAGCCCGGATATACATTGGCACGAATGCCCTTCGGGACTTAGCCTGGATATAGTTCACTACATTTTCATGCATATATGTCCGCAAGGTATACATTTCACAAAATCTATCACAATCGAAATTCACTTGCCTCATTCACATATTAACACATAACATTTCACATTAGCAATTCATTTGTATTATTCGAATACAAGCTTAACATGCAACCTCATCCCTTTTGTTTTCCATTCAATAATCAGACTCAAAGATCATATGTCCAACTCACTATACAAGCTTGATTTCTAATGACCATTCAGCTATAAGCCATATACATAATTTATTTCATTAAAACAATGGGTTACAAATCATCTATCATACACATAATTCACCTTAGCCATTCGGCCTCTCCATATGCATATATACCACTTTAATACATTCGAACATATGTATACAAACATAATAGAATCTTGATTCTTATGATAAGTATGCATATATATATAAATATTCCACGACATATTCAATTCAATCCCGTACCTAATTACTCAATACTTAATTATTTTTCTCATTAGCCATATGGCTTAGTGTCATTTCCATTCATATTTCTTCACTTCAACTTCTATATTCAGTTGCAAGCATTCATGCAAATAACATCAATTGTTTATAATATAAGGCATACTTAAATTACTTAAAACTTATACAGAATCAAACTCAAATACCTAAGAACTTACCTCAATAACTATCGTACGTCAAATTTCAACTATTCGGCTAATTTCCCTTTGCCTTGATCCGAATCTGTTCCTTTGAGATCTCGAACTATATAAGACAAATTTTTAACTCATCAAATCTCTATTATTAAACCTCAATTTCGGCAATTATAATATATCGACTATTATAACCTAACCATCTAATCACATTCGGCAAGCCTTATCTCGTCCCATTTTGAAACACAAACAATTATGTCCTTTATTAACAATTTACCACATTTCAAAATCATTGACGAGCTAAGTTAACACCTACCTTACTTCTACAAGCTAGCATGAGATTATATGATTTAACCTCCAAAGCCGAATAACCATTTAAAGGTTTCCAAAAGTATAATATTGGTCATACTCACAAGTACACCTATCAAACTTTTATTAATAAAATAATACTCAACCAATGCTTAAATTATTATTCATAATCATGTTCGGCACACACACACATATATATATATATATACAAATGTTAAGATTTAAACCTTCCTTTCTTTAATATGAAGCTAGCCGAACTCTTATTAAGCCAATATAGTCCTTTTACCAAATCTATTAAAGCTCACATTCGGTCCTAGCAAAACATATAAGCATGGTAGCCTTTCCCCTTTTAGTAAATATTAAACATCCACTTTCATAGTACCATTTTTAAAGTATTCAGATATCTTAACCTTTACCAACATTCACTCAAGGCCAAAGGTCACATAATGCATTTTTAGACACTTTATCTAATAGTTACGACCGAATTTCTCTACTTAGCTAAGTGAGTCACACGATTCATAAATGCCAATTCAAATTCATCATAAAATTTCAACTAAAGTCTACAATTGGCAACATTTACACAAGAAGACACTTGGACCAATTACCAAAAACATCCAAACACTTTAATTTATTTAACTAGCTCAATTTCTCATCTTATTAACAAGTATGGTCATTCGGTCTCTCACTAATTATAGATTAACGAATTTAAAAGCACACACACACTTCCAAGCTAGTACTTGGGTTCGAAATTAGCAAGGGACAAGTTAACAACCATAAATCAATATTTTAACAATGCATAAACACATATTATAGCAATCGACCTTGTTTCACCTAGACTAGGTACATGGCCGAAAGTCCTATCCATAACAATTCACTCACAAGAAGCATACCTTTCAAAAATAAGCTCACAAGCTCAAAAACATGTAAATTTTGTATCAAAATGTCCATGGATCATTCATTCACTAACTCCTATCATCCACTCAATATTCCTAACTTATCATCACTAAGCCGAACCTAGCATGCTTCAAAAACTAAAAATTTCAAATGGGTTTCGGCTAGATCAAGGAATGAACCACATATTCATCAACAATTTAACAAAATTACATCAATTTACCTTGAAAACTTGACCTTCAATTGACCGAAAGTTCAAGGCTTTGTTCTCTTTTCCTTTCTTTTACAATCGGTTAAAAATGAGAACAAAAGAATCACCCTTGTTCTTTTCACCCAAAAACTATTATTATAATCATTTTATTAAATTAAACATAAGTTGACTTTTATTTTGATTATTAAATACACATTTTTTTCTCTTTTAAACTTCACTACCGTGCATGAAAAGAAAAGTGGTTAAATTACCATGCAAACACCTTAAACATGAAGTCTCAACATTCGGCCAACAATACATTTGACCCCTATATTTTCCAAGTTTCACAAACAAGTCCAATTTAATAAAAATCCACATACCAAAGATCAAATTCTCAAATTAGTTTAACACATATACTAGCTCACATATATTAGACACAAAGTATAACATTCAAAAATTTTTCTAACTCGATTTCGTGGTTCCGAAACCACTTCCCGACCAGGGTCAAAATTAGGGTTGTCACAGAGTCAGAATCAGATCAGGGACAAGAATTAGCTTGGCTTCTTATCAAGGTTGAAGCCTTGGGTATTAAGGCAAGGCCGTATATGTAAATATCTGTTTTATGTAAAGGAATTTGTTTTCTAGAAAGTTTATTCTTATGGAATTAAATCAAAATCAATGCCTCTTTTTGCATTCATCTTATTCATCAGCATTACATTACATCATATGCATTAATTCCACAAAAGACCCTAATTAATTAAAATTATGACAGTTAACCTGGAACCTAACAAGAGTATACCAACTGAATATCGTTACGGTACTCAGGGCAAAACCAAAGTAATGGATCAAATATTAGAAAGATTAGAACATGTACAAAGAGATATGCAAGATCAGTTGCAAGCACAAATGCAAGAACAATTAGCCAAAGTTTAACAAGACATGAGAAATCAAGTACAGGAACCCCAAATAAGAATGATAAACCAATTAACACAGTTGCTAACTGAAGGACTCAAAAAAGGGAAAAGCGCTGTGGTCAACTTAGGGGACGATAATAAAGAACCTACCTATCCCTAGATTTTACCCTGATGAATGTCCAGGCCCAACCAAAGGCATATCCACGAAGCGGACCTATTACCATCAGGCCTCAACCATATCAAGCTGGTACTTCAGCACCGATGAACTACCCAACGGGCTCAAGCTCTAATTCGGGGGATAATCTAGCCAACCCAATTGTCCCAGATCTAGATGATATGGTAAAAATGGAAAGAGGAAGGGTAGAACTGCCAAAACAACTTGAAGACTAGTGCAAATGGCTAGAAGAAAATTTTAAAGCAACGGAGAATGCTACCTACCATTGCGGGGTTGATGCTAAAGATCTGAGTTTGGTCCCAAATCTATTTCTCCCACAAAAATTTAAGACTCTAGAGTTTGAAAAGTACAATGGGACTAGTTGTCTTGAAGCACACATCATTATGTTTTGCCGAATGATGACGGGGTATGTTAATGATAATCAGTTATTAATCGATTACTTCCAAGATTGCCTGATTGGGTCAGCAACCAAGTGGTACAACCAGCTAGGCCATGCAAAAATCAATTTGTGGAAATACTTAGCACAACTTTTATGAAACAATATAGCCATGTGACAAACATGATGCCCGACAGAATCACATTGCAAAATATGGAAAAGAAGCAAAGTGAGAGCTTTAGGCAATATGCCCAAAGATGGAGAGAAGTAGCAATACAAGTCTAGACACCTCTTCTGGAGAAAGAAACCACAATGCTTTTCATCAATACTTTAAAAGCCCCATTCATTAACCATATGTTGGGAAGCGTTACCAAGAGCTTCTCAGATACAGTAATGTCTGGCGAAATAATCGAAAATGTTGTGAGAAGTGGGAAGATAGTTGTGGGGGAAAGTGCCAAAAGATCAATCCCAAAGAAAAATGAAAATGAAGTGAATAACGTGAGCGTGTATAATAAAGGGTATTTCAAATCGGTCATTGTAAACCAGTCAAGGGCCGTATCTACTAGCTATATTGGTCCCTCAAGGCAAGAATCCAACTCAAGGACAAACACAAAAAGACTCTAGTTCACACCTATCCCGATGACATATAGCGAGTTGTATCAAAATCTGTTTGATAGCTTGTGGTATCCCCGTTTTACTTGGAACCCATGCAACCTCCATTCTTGAAATGGTATGATGAGAATGCGCAATGTAAGTACCACACAGGAATAACGAGACATTCAATTAACAACTTCACTATATTTAAAAAGTTAATCGAAAGGTTTATCAAGATGGGCATCGTGAAGTTCGGCGATCCATCAGGACCTAATATGGCAAAAAATCTGTTACCCAGTCATTCAGACCTAGAGGTAAAAGTGATAATTGAGAGGGGAGGAAAGAGAACCAAAACCAATGTTGAAGAAGTAAAAACCCCACTAAAATGGGTTTTGAAACATATGATAAACATGAGATTAATCATTCAGGATTCGAAGAAGATACCCAAAAGGATGAGGAGCTACTGTGAGTTCCACGCGGAAGAAGGTCATGAAATCCAATAGTGAACCAAATTTAAAGTTTTGGTGCAAAGTCTAATGGATAACAAAGAGTTGGAATTCTTTGAAGAGGTTAAAGGCCCGGAAGGAATGTTGGGAAATCTAAACATTAATACCGTATCCAAAGAGGGAACCGAGGAAGAGAATTTTTTTAGGCATTTGCCTAGGTGTGTTTTGAACAATTGGATTGTGGAAGCGATCCCTGTATTTTTTAGAGCCAATTCAAAGTAATGTTCAAAACACGCTTATTGCTCTAAGCCTAGGAGCAATAAGAATTCTTTTGTGAAATAGGCATATGTCCAACATATTTATTTCAATAAAATACATTTTTGCGTATCATCTTGAGTAAATATTCTTTTATTCTTTCCATTTCATTCATAATCATACCAAACAAATATTTATTCTTGGATTCTTTTATTCTTTGGGTCTTCTTTTGTTCCTATAATAGGTCTTCAGATATCAATGATACGAGCGACACTGCTATTGATTGAGAATCTCCTTTTGAGCAAGATATGTGTCTAAAGGAACATCAGGATTTTGAAGATGACCGAAACTATAACTTATCTCCTAATTTATTAAGGATGGTAGAAAAAGATGAGACATAGATCCTACCTTACCAAGAATTAGTGGAAATTGTAAGCCTAGGAGAAGGGAAATAAATGAATATTGGAGTTTGCCTTACCGCGAAAATGAAACGAGGCCTCATAGAGTTACTCTGAGAATTTAAAGATGTTTTCACATGGTCGTATCAAGATATACCTAGGTTAAGTACTGATATCATGGTACATAGGCTCCCCATAAAGGAAGAGTGCGGACCAGTTCAACAGAAACTCTGAAGAATGAGGCTCGACGTCTTGTTGAAAATAAAAGAAGAGGTCAAGAAGCAATTCGATGCTGGCTTCTTACAAGTGGTTAGATCCTCAGAATGCGTAGCCAATATTGTCACTGTCTCTAAAAAAGATGGGAAAGTACAAATGTGCGTAGACTACAGGGATTTGAACAAAGCCAGCCCAAAGGACAATTTTCTATTGCCTTATATCAACACCTTAGTGGACAACATGGCAGGTTACTCATTTTTCTCCTTCATGGATGGCTTTTCGGGATACAATCAGATAAAGATGCATCCTGAAGACATGTAAAAGACCACTTTTGTAACAATGTGGGGAACATTCTGTTATACAGTGATACCATTTGGACCAAAAAACGTGGGAGCAACGTATCAAAAAGCTATGGTAACCTTGTTTCATGATATGATGCACAAGGAAATTAAAGTTTATGTTGACGATATGATTGCAAAGTCCAGAACAGAAAAGGAGCATGTGCAAGTCCTAAGGAAGTTGTTCTTAAGATTGAGAAAGTTCTAGTTAAAGCTAAATCCAGCAAAATGTACCTTCGAAGCTAGGTCGAGAAAATTGTTGGGATTCATTATCAGTGAAAAAAGAATTGAGATTGACCCAGACAAAGTCAAGGCCATACAAGAGTTACCTCCTTCATGTACTCGAAAAGAAGTTCGAGGTTTTCAAGGAAGACTAAATTACATCGCCCAGTTCATTTCACAACTAATTGAGAAATGTGATCTCATATTCCGTCTTCTCAAGAAACACAACCTAGGTGTATCGGATGAGGAGTGCCAAAAAACTTTTGACAAGGTAAAGAATTACCTATCTAACGCACCAGTACTGATGCCGCCTAGTCCAGATAAGCCACTAATACTGTACATGGCAGTATTTGAAAATTCTAAGGGATGTGTGCTGGGCCAACATGCTGAGTCAGGTAGGAAGGAAAGAGCTATATACTACCTCAGTAAAAAGTTCACTGAATGTGAGACAAGGTACTTACCGATTGAGAAATTATGTTGTGCCTTAATCTGGACAACCCGAAGACTAAGACAGTACATGTTGTATCATACAACTTGGCTCATCTCAAAACTGGACCCTCTGAAGTACATGATGGAGTCGACAGCTTTGAATGGAAGGATGGCTATATGGAAAATTCCAATTTCTGAATTTGATATAGTCTGTGTGAACCAAAAAGCTGTAAAAGGGAGTGCAATAGTAGATTTCCTGGCCAGTAGAGCTTTGGAAGATTACGAGCCCTTGCACTGTAATTTCTCGAATGAAGATCTAATATATGTTGCAACCATCGAAAAAGACTCTCAAGAAAGTGATCCTTTAGAAACTAAATTTTGACGGAGCCTTAAATGTAATAGGTAACGGAATCGGGGCAGTTTTGGTATCCCTTTACTAGTAAATTGGATTTTGATTACACGAATAATATGGAAAAATATGAGGCATGCACTAGTGATCTATCAACTCAAAGGCGAATGGGAGACAAGAGACCCCAAGTTGATCAATTATCGAAAGCTAGTTCTGGAGTTAATTGAGGAGTTTGATGACATCACCTTCTGCTACCTATCCAAATAAGAGGATGTGAAACCTATCCAAATAGTATTTATGATGCTCTGGCTCATTGCTACAACATTGACGAAGAAGAAGAAAACGATGATCACCCTTAGTACCACGATATATTACGATATGTGAAGAATCGTGAATACCCTGACCAAGAAACTGAGAATGATAAAAGAATGTTGAGAAGGCTGGCCAGTAACTATGTCTTAGATGGGGAGATCCTATATAAAAAAAAAAGAAAGGACCAGGTACTACTGAGGTGTGTGGACACTATTGAGGCTAAGAAAATCTTGGAAGAAGTCCATGAGGGTGTTTGTGAAACACATGCTAATGATTCCATAATGGCCAGGCAAATCATGAGATTCAGGTATTATTGGTCCATCATGGAAGGGGATTGCATTAGTTATGCCAAGAAATGCCATAAGTGCCAAATTTATTGAGACAAGATTCACGTACCTCCTTCACCTCTTCATGTCATGACTTCTCTATGGCCTTTCTCTATGTGGGGCATGGATGTCATTGGGCCGATCTCGCCAAAAGCTTCTAATGGGCATTGATTCATTTTTGTGGTCATCAATTACTTCACCAAGTGGGTAGAGGCTACTTCATATGCCAATGTCACAAAGTCAACAGTCAGCAAATTCTTAAAGAAAAACATCATATGTCGATATGGAATGCCAGAAAGAATCATATCTAACAATGCGCTGAATTTGAAAAATAGCACGATATCAGAAGTCTGCAGTCAGTTTAAATTTAAACACCACAACTCATCACCATATCATCCAAAAATGAATGGTGCAGTAGAAGCAGCCAATAAGAACATCAAGAAGATCGTGGGGAAATGACTGAGACTTATAAAGATTGGCATGAGAAATTACCATTCACCCTCTATGCCTATCAAACGTCAATCAAAACCTCTACCAGGGCAACACCTTTCTCATTGGTTTATGGAATGGAGGCTTTTTTGCCAATTGAAGTCAAGATTCCTTTTCTCCGAGTTTTATCAGAGTTGAAGTTAGATGAAGTTGAATGGATCTAATCTCAATATGATCAGCTTAACTTGATTGAAGAAAAGAGGCTAAGGGCTATCCGTCACGGTCAAATGTACCAAAAATGAATCATGCAAGCTTATAACAAGAAGGTACACCCCCTAGTGTTGAAAAAGATTCTTCCCATACAAAAGGATTTTAGAGGAAAGTGGATGACAAACTGGGAAGGACCTTATGTAGTAAAGAAAGCCTTTTCTAAAGGAGCGTTAATTTTGACCGAGATGGATGGCAAGAAACTACCTAATCCTATAAATTTGGATTCAGTCTAAAAGTACTTCACTTAAAAAAAGGAGAGATCAAGGCGAAAACACGCAAAAGGCTTCTTGAGACCAAAGAGGTTTTGAGTTGAAAGCCCAGAAAAGAGCAATTCAAATTTTGATCAAAGGTGAGGCATGCGGTAGTCTAGTCTTCTACGAATTAACAAGAAGGAAGGACGCTACATCTTGGGGCATCATGTAATAGCCCGTATTTAGCTAAGTCAGAATAGTGGTTTCAGGACCATGAATCTAACATTGAGAAATTTATTTTATTATTAATTTAATAATTAGAATATGATATTATGATTGTGTAAAAATTTCGTGAAGAAACTTTATCATTTGGGTGCTTAATTTGATAAAAAGGACTAAATCATGAAAACTGCAAAAGTTGTGTTTTATAAGTTAAAGGTGCCAAATAGCTATAGAACTTAAAAGTGAAGGTCCTTATGTGATAAATAACCCATTTATGTGATAATGGTTGATAGTGGTGTGGCAATTGGTGTATTTATTAATGTTTTTAAAGGGTAAAAAGGTAAATAGGTAATTAAAGTTAATAATAAATAAAACAAAGCCAAATATCATCATCTTCCATCCATTCACAACCAAAAATAGGGTTTAAAATAGCCATTGAAGAGCTTGACATTCGGCCATGGTGTTTTTGCTCAAATAGGTACGGTTTTAGCTCTGTTTTTTATAATTTCTACGTTTTTGAGATTGTTGCAACTTAGTCTAGCTAGCCCAGGGACTAATTTGAGAAACGGTTAAAGTTTTTGGATATTTCCATTGATAAATGTATGAGTTTTTTGATTATTTTTGATATAAAATGAATCTTTATTGTTAGATTAACAAATTTTGTTACGTGATTTTTAGTAAAAATGTCAATTTTGGATTAAATTGAGAAATGTGACAATTGTGTGGTCAAATGTGTGAATGATTGATAATTATGGGCTGCTAGGGACCCATATGAAATTCTTTTAGCATGGGTAAGGGCATAATTGCATGAATTTGTGATTTTATGAAAGAAGGACTAAATTGTAAAAATGTGAAATTATGGGGGCAAAAGTGTAAATGTGCTTTAAAGTAAATTTTGGATTAAATTGAATAGAAAGATAATTAAATAAGTTGATTTTGATTATATTTAGATCGAGAAAGTGAAATATGGGTCTGAATCGATGCAAAGATAAAGTATCGGACTAGTCGATTCGTTCCTTCGTTTTAGCGGTTGAGGTAAGTTCTTATAATCGAACTTCAATGAATATTTATGTAATTGATGAATGATATTATGAATGTATTCATATAATTGATTTAATTGTGGAACTTAAATTAAATGTTCGAAATAAGTAAAAATGCAAGATCGAACACAATCGTTTCGTAACAAAAGACGAATTGGCGGAAAAGACCATGGTTGGACCATGGCGCTACCTGATTTCGTATAAGTCCATAGCTGGGCTATGGCATTGATATATGAGACTTTGTGTAAGACCATATTTGGGATATGGCATCGATATATATATATAATTTCGTGTAAGACCATGTCTAGGACACTGGCATTAATAAGTGATTAGGTGTAAGACCATGTTTGGGACACTGGCATCGTTATGTGATTACATGTAAGACCATGTCTGGGACATTGGCATCATTATGTGATTTCATGTAAAACCATGTCTGGGACATTGGCATCGATATATGATTCGTGTAAGACTATAGTTGGGCTATTGGCATCGATATGTGATAACATGTAAGACCATATCTAGGATATGGCACTGTATGTGATATACGAGACTTCCGAGTATCTTAAACGATTCTGAACGGTTCAATAGACAAAGTTAAGACAATAAAGAAAGTTCAATTGAATTAAGCAAAACAGGTACCTTCAAAACTTATGTGAGAGTCAAATGAAGATAATTTCATGAGTTCATAGTGTATCATGAATATGAAATGAGAATTATTAGTGTATAATTATATTTTATGCCAAAATGTGTTTATTTGGCTACAGTGGGGCATGAATTGAATGATATATGTGATATAAGCAATGATTGTGTTAGTTATATGAATATGGCACATTGAGTGAGAATTACATTTATTTAACAATATTTTTCACAATTCATTCAGCTAAAGAAACGTAATGAATAATGGATCAAATAAAGTTTATATATTTTTGCTTATGTATTTGTAAATGAGAATGAAGTGATAAGAAGTTTAAGAATCATACAAGCTTTGAAATGAATAAACTCATGGAAATCTTGTTTAATCATGTGTATGAATATGAGGTAGAATGGTGAAATCAAATGAGATTCAATATGACTTAAGTAATTGTTTGTAATGTCGTTATTTATTAATATGAGTTGTTATATTACGAGCTTACTAAGCTTTGTAGCTTACTTGGTGCTATTTTTCTATGTTTTATAGTGTTTGGGGATGTTTGCTCTGGTTGGAAGTCAACGAAGATTGTATCACATATCTGGCTAATAATTTCTGTATTTATACATATTGTGACTTGGTTCTATGGCATGTATAGGCTATGGTTATTCTATTTTACTATTGAAGGTGTATTTGGCCATAAATTCCGGCATGTTTTAAATATGTATTTGGTTATTTTGTATGGCTTATTAATGATTTATGTTTGAGGTATAAATTGCATTGTGAGTAGGCGTATTTTGGTATGGATATGAGATACACAAACAGTTAATGTTAAGTGGTGTACATATGCTTGATATGCTTGTATATGTTTAATACACAAAGGTCTTGATGGTTGGTTAAATGCTTGATTAAGGCATGTGCCATCTTTGACTTCTAAGGTGTTTGTAAATGATGAATTTGAATGAACATTGAATTGGGTTTTATATGTGAATTATAGTTAATAAATCAAGCTAGTTTTGGTATGTGTTTTGTATAAGAAATGGCTATGTTTTGAGTAGTAAATTGATTTGGATTGTTATGGTATAAAATGTGCGTGAAATTGTCAGTTTTGGTTGCCTATTGTATGTGAAATTGATGCCATTTGAATGGCTTTAAGTATATAAAAGTTGGGTGGGAAAAGTGGCTAAAAACAAGCTTATTTCCGTGCCACACGGTTGAGCACACGGGCTTGTGACTCAACCGTGTGACACCTGATGCTTAATTAAAACAAGTCAGTGAGTTACACGGCTTAGACACATGGGCATGTGGCCGACTGTGTGACCCAAGTCAGTATGTATGCCCTGTTTCCACACGGCCTAGATATGGGAGTGTCTGGTGGTCGTGTGAGGCACACGGGCATGTGGCCTTTGTATGTACGAAAAATTTTAAAGTTTCCCAAAGTTTTCAAATGTTATCAGTTTAGTCCCGAACCTCTTCTAAGCATGCTTTATGGCCTCATTGAGCCTTGTAAGGGACAATATAATTGTGTTTGATTGTTAAACATGTGGAATTGAATAATGAATAAGGAATGTATGTTTTATGCTGTGATTTGTTCGGTAATACCTCGTAACTCTAATTTGGTGATGGATACGGGTTAAGGGTGTTACACATCAACAAAGTACTCTAGGTCTTTTGGACACATATCAAGTTCAAAGGGTCCTCGAGAAGTTTTGTGCAGAAAAGCTCATGCTGCGATATCTGGGGCACCTATTTTCATCTTATTCATTTTGTACCTTAGCAAAATTTGCTATCTTGATTAATTTATTCACTTCGAGCTTTGCTCTCAATAAAATTCCATCTTGTCCATTGCTATAATCTTTTTCAAGCATTTTTCATTGAAACAAAGATTATTGGACTGATAATATTCACATAAAAGAAGTTTTGCATATGCTCTGAAAAGCTTCTAAATAGTACAAGGACCTGAAACAAGACCACTAGTTAGAACTAACCAACTTCAAGAGTTGGAAACATTTGAGAAAGAATAGTCCAAATTATGACTATTTCTTCAGATCTTCTGTCAAAGATACTAGCTAAACAAGAAGGCACGGTAACACATCAGTGATAAAACCTTGATGAACAACGAGCAATGACAACCTAAGCATTAAAAAGGGATCATTCTCAAAAAATGACATTCTGTATTCATGCAAATATCATTCATACACATCCAAATAGGAGCATTTGATTCATTCTGTTCATGACCTCCTAATTTCTTGGCATAAATAGGCCCATGAAATGGATTCTATAGGTCATGTTCCCCAGAAAATGGTGTAACAGATTAGAGAAACCATAAATCCTATACCTTTGAAGTTATAGTAGGTCGGATCAAGTCTACCATGGTGAATCTTACCTCCCTGAAGCTGTAGTGGAGCAGATTAAAACCATTAACCTTATCTCCTTGAAGTTGTAGTAGAGCATGTTAAAGATAGCTGATCTTATTTCCCTAAAGTTGTAATGGAACAGATTTAAGCTACAAGTTACAAATCCCATAACCCTGAAGTTGCAGTAGGACGGATTGAAGTTATTATGGCAAGCCTTATCTCTCTGAAGTTGCAGTGGAGTAGATTGAAGTTACGAATCTCATACCCCTAAAGTTGCAGTGGGACATATTGAAGTTATATAGTGGAGCAGATTAAAGCTACAAGTCTAATCTCTCCGAAGTTACAATGGAGTAGATCGAAGCACTAATTCCTATACCCCTAAAGATACAGTGGGATGGAATGAGGCTACTTGAAGAAGAGGAGCACCAAAGAAGTCAAGATTTGGTAGGATTGAGCAAATTTGGCCCTTTTTGAAGTCTTTGCTCCATTCACGTTACACGACAATGAGCAAAGAGGGGCAGCTATAATCAGCCTAATTTGCTCGGGCCCAATAAACAATTAAAATTTACAGTCCAATTACAAGGCCCAATACGACCCAAAATTCCATCCCAAAGAAAACCTAACCCAAACTAAGCCCTAAAACAAAAATAAACAAAAAAAAACCCTAAGCCTCCTCGTGCCGCAGCCTCTCCATGTCGCAGGCGTGCCCTCTACCACCACCCAGCTGGCCTATGGCATACGTACCTATAAACAAGACAAGAAAGCACAACAACAGAAAATAGTAGCAAAAATAAACAAAATATTGTAACGAAATGTATTTTAAACTAGGCATGATTTTCAGCTATAAAAAGCCACCACAAACAAGTTGTTTTTTTTATGAAGATTTGCAATACAAAAAAATAGAAGCAATTAGTATATTAAAAAGGTTGCCTTTTATTTTACTTTATTTTGTTTTCTTTTTTGCTTGATATCTGCTTTGAATTTTAAAAAAAACAAAAATACAAAAAGAGGGTGTCGAAAACTACCTGAACCTTTGTATTTCGCCGCCATAGACGGCCAAGGTTTATTGTTTCCGATGAAAAACGACATCTTGTGGGCTCAGGGGCTCGAAAAGCAAAAAATAGCCTTTTTATTTTTTTCGGCCACCCTGGACGGAGGCATCGTCACCGACGACTGACAGCCGCCACGGTGGCCGACGACCGGAGCTAGGCCGGAGGGAAAAAGCTTGAGAGAATTAGAGAGGGTTGAGAGGGCTCTCAGTTTTTTTTTTTTTTTGAAGAAATGAAAGTAGAAGTATTTTTTTCTGAATTTTGCTATTTATATAGGGGTCAAAACAGCGCCATTTTGGACTTAGGCATTAGTGGCCAAAACAACACCATTTTGCACCCGAAACCCGACCTAATTTTAAGCTAGGATCCGCGTGTTTTTTCCTTCAGGGGGATATTTACGCGGCGGGTCCTTCCACTTTTTCGCCCGTTTTCAATTTGGTCCTGTTCTTACTTTTACTTTTTTAAATTTGTCCGCACAATTTTATTTTTATTTCATTCTGGTCCTTTCTGAAACAACGCGACTCGAGGAATGGGAATCATTTCCCATTCGGTCCTCTCTCCTTACGCGCGTTTTCGTTTTAATCCTTCGATCACTGTTTTTATTTTTTTAATTTTATCCCTTTAATTTTGTCCTAGTTTTAGTTTAGTCCTTAAATGTCGTTATCATTTTTAATTTAGCCCTGCATTAATTTATTTTCACATTTTTTTCCAAAAGCTTTCATTTTATATTTTTTTATATATTTATTACTTATTTATCATTAATTCTTTATCTTTCTATACTAAAAAATATAGGCTACTTGCAATCTTAAGTATGCATTTTTTTTTTTTTATTATTACTTTCATATGTATTTGTGGCATTGCTTCATTTATTCTTAACATTTTCATGTCATGTTTGCTTTTTTCTTAATCATGCATTTTCCGTTCTATTGCCTTATTTATTTATCGTGACACGATTGTTAATATTGTATTCATCTTTGTAACTACATCATTTTTATTATAATATTTTATCATATATTCTTTGACATTTTTAAATATCACATTGATTTTTACTCAAATTCATAGAAAAAGGAAAATTATTCAAAATAAGGCAATATTTTGTATTTGAGAGCTTCGAGAAATGGTACCTTAACTTACAAGGTTTTGATTTTCTCGTTGAACTTAAATAACCAAATATCCTTTTAAAATTAAAATACATAAGTTTTAAATAAAAATAAAGGCAAGCTCATTCTCAAAGGTTCAAAGAGTCGTGTCCTAACTTACGGGATGTGACATTTTGTTACCCCGAGATAAGAAGGTCTTTAACACACTTTTCGATTTATTCAAGCATTTTTTTAGTAAAATTAACATTCATACAAAGAGGGATCGTATTTTAAACTCTTTTCAAGTTTTTAACTTTCGACACTAAGACATTAATTAATCAACTAGGTACCAATTTTGGGCGTTACGAGGGTGCTAATCCTTCCTTGTGCATTACCGACACCCGAACCTATTTCTCAAAATTTGTAGACCAAAAATCGTTGTTTTAATAAATCAAATCTCTTATTAAAACGATCCATTACTGTAACACCCATTACCCGTATCCAACGCCGGAATAAGGTAAGAGGCATTACCTTACTAAAACACATGCAATTTATGTAAGAGTATGCCCAAAGATCAATCACGAGATGGTTGTAATAACATACTTGATTTATCATGTTTATTAATATAAGGCGTTGCCATTATTATTTCAGTTTCTTTTCTGTGTGCATAAATAAACTGTTTTATAATAATGTCCTGAGAATAATATGATTATTCTTAAAAGATCCTTAGTCAAGTATTATTGCTGGCTAGGACAACAATAATGCATTAAGACTAATATGTAATTGATTGATGATAAAGAGTTGTCATTGATATGGAGTGTCAGAATCAACATATGAATATGTGTGTTAGAGAACAACATATTGGACTGACCCGCTATGAGTATGTTTCTTAGATTATTATGTAATTGTCACAACATTACTCATAGTGATTAATATGTATATGATCCTCATACTTGAGATCATCATTATCCCAACATCGTGAGTTGTATATTTTGATATAGTCAAACGAAGACCGTAACTGGTTGTTCTATAAAGACTGATGTTGGATATACCACAATCTATGTAGAGGGATATGGTTGATTAATGTAGGATAAGTCCCTCCTACATAATGGGAGTAATATCTCAGGCCACTTGATTGAGTGAGACTAGAAATGCATGGCCATGCTCAAATAAGTTGATATGAGATGTCATACTTATTTGTGTATCATAGTCTACTCAAGGTATCAAAAAACATGGGATGGACTATGCAAGTGTGACTATTCCATGACTTGTGTCTATTCCAAAGATATAGGACTTAAGGATTAATGCATGAAAGGTTAATCACAAAAGGTTATGTCGAATCATGACTTCTTGTAACTTAGGTAGCAATGATGCATTGCCAGATGCCACTCATTGTTTGTAACATTAGAATCATTCTAATATTACTGCTAAACTTACAAGAACCTATAGGGTCACACCGTATGGTTGAAATGAACGGAGTAAAACATAGTTGGTATTGTGTTTGGTTGTCACATGAATTAAATTAATTATAGAATTAATTTAATTGGGAAATCAAATTGTTGAACATACTATATGTACAAGGATGTTGTACACATAATCAAAACATAATTTTATTAATATATGAATTTGGTTCGTATATAAGTTTAAATAAATATAGTTTACCGAAATCTTTATTATAATTAATGTAATTATAATTTTCGGTTAAACATTATTATATTTATTTTAATGATGATTATTATGTTCGAATTAATTTTAATGAATTAAAATTCGTTATAAAGATATACTAATTAAAAGGGAGTTATATATAGCAAAGGTAAAAACCCTAAAAAGTTAATATATAAACAAGCTCGAAACTATGCTACTAGGTCTAGCTACCGTCAAGCTAAATAATCTCTGAAAATAGTTTTCTAGGATTTCTACCGTTCATTGTCAATTGGGTGGACTACGTAGAGGCCCACATCGGAAAAGGTTGCGGCTTGGTTCGATAGTGGTTCAGGATTCCCATTTCCTAGGCATCGCTGTCTACTCAGATTGAAGTTTTGGTAATTATGAAACCTTTTATCACCCCGGTTCGTTCCTTACACATGGATCCATGGTTTGGATCGCCGGATTATTTTATTTTTGCGCCTTGGAGGCACCGGCGTTCCAAACAATTTATTCAATCTTAAGCCATCACAATACATTCCAATTTAAAAACTTTTTCCAACATGGCTCTTTGGTCCATCATACGGGCCTACAAGGCCTAAAAGACTCATTGGAAGCAACCCGGAACCGTTTTGGACACTTGGAAAACTCCCAAAAAATACCACTAAAAACAAGGCACACGCCCATGTGGAAGGGCAGCACGCCCGTGTGGCCTCAAAACACGGTCATTCTAATGGCCTGTGTACCTCACACGGCCTGAACAATCTAGGCACACGTTCATGCCCATCATCTATGCGGATTTAATTTCTAACATTTAACCTACAGGGGTTTTCACATGGCCTGGCACACGCTCGTGTGCCCAGCCTGTGTCCCTCACACGGCTATGATACGCCAATGTCGCAACTCGTGTGTAAAAACCTGAGTATTCTATTTCTGACGTCAGCAATCACACGGCCATAGCACATGTCATGTGCTGGCCGTGTCCTCCACGTGGTTGAGACACACGGCCGTGTCTCATGCCAGTGTGGAGTACTGATGGGCATTCAAATTCTATCTATGCAAGATGCAGGGGACACACAGCCTTATCACATATCATATAATGCATTCATGAATCAAAACATAATTAAAAAGAGGTATCATTTATGTAACGCCCCGAATTTTGGGCCTAGAAGTATTGGGCCTTGAGCACGGGATCGGTTAGAAGACGGCTCATAAAAATTTAATTGAACTTGAAAATATCACAATTGCATGTTTGGTGTGTTGGTTAAGTGATTTGAAGTGTTTGGGGAGGTTTGGGAAGTCCTGGGTTCAAACCAGGGCACTAGCAAAATTTTTAGTTTTTCCTTTCGTTGGACCTTGGCGTTTGATTGAAGGCTTTAAGAATTAAATGTGGCGAAATGTGACACAAGGAAGTATGTGGTCTAGTGGTTGTGGTGTCATTAAGGTTGCAAGGGAGCATGGGTTCAAGTCTTGGCACTCGCGATTCACTTTGGTTTTCTTTTTAAATGAACTTAGACTTTGGCCCATAAGCTTATATTTAGTTATGCTTGTTTTATGACACAAAGAGCTAGTTGGTAAAGTGGCTAGCGGCGTGGATTAAGTTTCAAGGGAGCTTGAGTTTGAATCCCCTTGCAAGCAAAGTGTATTCATTTTGCTACATGGGGTTGGTAAGAGGTGGATTTGGATTCAAACACTTGAAGTAGGTTGGAGACTTGGTAAGAGATGAAGATTTGACTTGGTCTTGAGAATTTGAATTAAATTCAAATAGAGAGGTTGGAGTAAATGAAGAAGGGGTTGGAGCAATATAGGGAGATTTTCATGGGATTCAAGTGGAGTTCGGGGGTGTTAGCTGAATTGGGTAACTTGAAGGGGGTGATTTTAGCTAGGAGAGCTTATTGTGGGGCATTTTCGGTTATGTATGAGAGTGTAGAAACCAATTATTCTCTCTACTTTCTTGAGTTTCTTTGATTTGTTCTCTCTTCTTTTGCGTTTCGTGTTGTCTCCCCTTCTAGCATTTTCTTTAAGCTCACTCGACCACTTAAGCATTCTTTTTTTTGATCTTTTCTTCTTACTCTTTTCTAAAAGCCGAAATTGCCATTTTCCTCTAGTTCTCCATTTGGCCTCATTTTGTTCTCTACTCTTTAATTATTTCTCTTCTATTCCTAGTACTATCCTTTTAGCTGAATCCTGCCTTCTTTGTCTCTCATTGTTCTTAAATCAAACCCCCTTTCTTCTCTACTTTATTTTTTTAACTTTTTTTCAATAGCTAAAACCATTCCTCTCTTTTCTTATCATTTTTCTCTTCTTTTTGGACTTTCTCTTGTTTTCTTGTTTAGTCAAATGTTCCTTTTTTTTCTAAATTGTTTCATTCTATTCTTTATTCTCTTTCGGTTCTTTTATATTCATCTTCTTATTCTCTCCTCTCAACTGTACAATGTTCTCATGCTAGAATTAGATATCTCTTTCAGTTACTCGGTCGTCGTATAGATTGGGGTTTAGGCCAAATACTAGGATGCGATCTCCATAGTCAAGGAGGTTAGGCCGATTGTTCTTTTATAACAGGCAATTCGGTTATCGTGGTAAGTACTTTAGATAGTATTCATTTTTTCTAGGATTATGGTTTCTGATATATCGGTTAATTATTTTGGCTAAGGTTAAGTTTTGGAAAGAATCGTTGGGCAGAGAACAGGGAGGTTCTGGCATTTGGTGGATTGGTGTTTTGATCTCGGAAGGGGTGCGACAACAATAACGTTACAGGTGTGTATCTGTATGTTATTTTTGATAGTTGGCTATAAAGCCAAAAGTGTGTGTATCCGTATATACTGTTCTGATTGTTGATCGGCTGAAAAACTGAAAGTGCGTATGTCGTACTATTTGATTATAGATCGGCATAATATCGAAAAGCTGAAAATATGGCGTATGAGGCCACATGGGAGTACGATCGCACGTGTGGTGTACTGAGCCCACGAAACGTAAGCGTACGACGAATGAGGCCACCACGAGTGATCTCATGGACTTGGGTCGTATGGGCCATGTTGGGCCCAATGGGCCCCGTGAGCCCATATGGGTGAATCTCGCTGTAAGGTGGAAAGGTTGGACTAGCCATGTCACGCACGTGGCTTAGAATGTTTATGGGTCGAAATGGGTCGTGTGGGCCCAATGGGCCTGTAGGGCCTACATGAATTAAATTGTATGTTATAAGGCTACTGTTGGTTCGGACTGTGTAGTTGGTGTAGTAAAGTTTATTTTGGGCTAAACGGGCCACACGAGAGTGTGAGCCCACTTGGGCCGAGTAATGGGCCTTAGACCCAATTACCCCGTTTTGCCTGTTTAGGTTATAAAAGTCGCTCGAGGTGACGATGGACCTTCAGTTGGGTCGTTAAGACCTCAGTTTACAAAATTACAGAAATACTCTCGGTTTACAAAATTACAGAAATACCCTCAGTTTACAAAATTACAAAAATACCCTCGGTTTACAAAATTACCAAAATACCCCCAATTTGCAAAATTACATAAATACCCTAAGTTTGCAAAATTACCTAAATACCCTCAATTTGTAAAATTACCTAAATACCCCTAATTTGAAAAATTACCAAAATACCCTGGTTTGTGAAATTACCAAAATACCCTTGTAGGGTAGAATTATTGAAATACCCCCGTAGTGTGAAATTACCAAAATACCTCTGTAGGATGAAATGACTAAAATACCCCTAATGGGTAAAAAGATCGTTTTGCCCCTCGAGGGTATATGACTAACTGATGATACAATTTGATTGATTTGATTATGTTTGGACTGAGAATGTATGATTGTGATTGGACTGTTGTGACTGTGATTTGTATGTTGTTTATGGGCATGACTTTCACATACATGACATACTGCATGAGGTTGGGATATTGTTTATGGAGGAAGTTCTGTTCTGATAGGGTCACACGGGTCGCGCGAGACAACTGTGGACCTAGTTCTATTCTGATAGGATCGCACGACTCACACAAGACGACTGTGGATCCAGTATTGATGGCTTAAAGCCACTTATTCTGATTATGGCTCTGTGTCGACCCAATGGTGGCTCTGTGCTACCTTGATTATGGCTTTGTGCCAATTGTTCTTACCTACGGCTACGTACCAATCGCATTTATTGATGACTATGTGTCAATCACATTTACCCATGGCTGTGTGCCAGTTATGTAACCCTAATTGATGGCTATGTGTCTAACATAATGTAGTTATCGATGGCTTTGTGCCATTCTGCTTACGGCTTTCAGCCGTTTTGTTATTTGGTAGCGTTGCTGCGATATTTACGGCTTCTAGCTGTTTTGTCTACGGCACTGAGCCATTCTGTTGACTTAGTGTCGCAATTGGTGCTAAGCTTGGTGTGTTGGCTGGGTGGGTTGATTTATTCCCCACAGATGTGTAGGGTTGGTACGAGTGGTGTGTTGGCTGGATTGGGA
This sequence comes from Gossypium stocksii, assembly GCA_020496765.1. Classification (NCBI taxonomy): domain Eukaryota; kingdom Viridiplantae; phylum Streptophyta; class Magnoliopsida; order Malvales; family Malvaceae; genus Gossypium; species Gossypium stocksii. Next base: position 38,292,441 of record CM035630.1, on the reverse strand, counting down.
TAAGATGCATACTCTCACCATTGCATATCTACTTTTGAGTTCTGTTACTAGTTTGGGCTAGGCCCAATTGATTCTGTTATGGGCTGTGACCTAGTGATATTGTAGTGGGCTTTGGCCCACGTATGCTCTGTACTGGACTGTTCTGTTTCTGTTAAAGGTCTCGAGCTCAAACTGTTCTTAATTCTGTTTACTGACTGTTACTTTAGTAAGGGGATTACACATTGAGTTTCATAAACTCACCCCTTTAATAACTTTTTCAAGGAACTCCTAACCTTAGTCGGATTAGAGCTGCGAGGGACTCGGAGAAGGCCATGCACTGCTTATGCTTTTGTTTGACTATTTGCTTTTAAGTATTTTGATCTGGGTTGTAATAAGGCCTTTATAATTTCTGGAAATTTGGAATTTTATTTATTATTTTGTAATATCTAGAAGTAAAACATGGGTTTTTTTTCCCAAAGCATCAACTGTTTTCAAACACTACGTGTCCGCAACTGTTTAAATTAAGCTTCCGTAACAAATAAGGTTTAAAGGTAAAAACGTTTTACAAGTGAATGACCTTTTAATAAACCACGTTCTGAAAATAAACAAACACAAGTTTTAGTTGGCAACAAGTTTTTAAATAAGAAGGGTTTTCAATGAAAACATGGATTTCGAAAAACACTTCAATGTGACACGCCAGATTCGTCCGCAACATCCAGGCCAGGTTTGGGGTGTTACAATTTACATATAAACCTACCTCGGAATACAAAATATGATAACTTGATTGAATTCAATCTACGAGTTTGGCCTTTCCCCGATCCAAGTTTGGGTCTCGTACTTCTTGATCTATATGAATGCAAAATCACTAGTTTTACTTACCAATTCAATCTTACAATTCAAAATCATAAATTTGGCAAAATGAATGCAAATTCACCCTTTTTTTTCACAATTAAGCCTTCAATCGAGTGAATTAATTCATCAAAATTTTCATATACCCTTACAAAAAATATTATAACACCTAAAATAAGGCAAAAATAATTTTCTTAAACCTCAGGAAATGATATCAAAATCACTAGTCTGACTAAGCCCGATTTCAGGCTGTTACAATTCTCCCCTTTAAGGATTTTTGTCCCCAGAAATCTTACCGTTGAAGAGGTTCGGGTACTGATCTCTCATCATCTCCTCTGGTTCCCATGTGGCTTCCTCGACTCCATGTCGATGCCATAATACCTTCACTAATGCTATACTCTTATTTCTCAATTGCTTGACCTCTTGAGCCAAAATCTTAACCGGCTCTTCACCATAGGTCATATCCGGACTTATCTCTATCTCTGCCGGTAAGGTCATGCTTGAAGGGTCAGAGCGGTAGCGATGTAACATCGATACGTGAAAGACATCATGAATTTTCTCTAGCTCTTGAGGCAATGCTAGAAGGTATGCTACCGGTCCAATTCTCTCAATTTCCTCATAAGGTCCAACAAACCGTGGACTCAATTTGCCTTTCCTACCGAATCTGAGAACTTTCTTCCATGGGGAAACTTTCAGAAACACTTTATTCCTGACTTGATACTTGATCTCGTTCTATTTTAAATCCGCGTAGGATTTCTGTCTATTTGAGGCAACTTTTAAGCATTCTCGAATCACCCTAACCTTCTCTTCAACTTCTTTGACCAAGTCGACCCCGTGTATCTGATTCTCTTTAAGCTCTGGCCAAAACAACGGCGTCTGACACTTGTGCCCATACAAGGCCTCATAAGGCGCCATCTGAAGACTCGATTGATAGCTATTGTTGTAGGCGAATTCTACCAACGGTAAGTACTTTTCCCAGCTACCTTGAAACTCTAGAACACAACACTACAACATATCATCGTGTATCTGGATGACTCTCTCTAACTGGCCATCTATTTACGGGTGAAAAGCTGTGCTAAAATTTAACTTTGTCCTTAAGGCTTCCTGCAACTTTTTCCAAAATCTAGATGTGAATCTCGGATCTCTGTCCAAAATTATCGACATAGGTGCTCATGTAGTTTCACTATCTCGGAGACATATAAATCGGTTAATTTCTCAAGTGAGTAATCCGTGCAAACTGGTATAAAGTCAGTCGACTTTGTTAGTCTATCCACAACAACCCACACTGAATCTTTCTTCTTTGGCGTCAAAAGCAGCCCTGACACGAAATTCGTAGTAACTTGATCCCACTTCCACTCGAGACCAATTACAGGTTGCAATAAACCCGAAGGTACTTGGTGTTTCGCTTTTACTTGCTGACAAGTTAGGCACCTAGAGACAAACTCTGAAATATCTCTTTTTAGTCCCGACCACCAGTATATTTTCTTCAAGTCGTTATACATTTTCATGCAACACAGATTCAATCTCGATACAGCAAACAACCATCTGCACTAACTCTGAAGTCTGATTCATTTCCCGTCTCACACTGGGCTGTCTTAGCTTGTAGTTCCTTACTACTTTTCTGAGCTTCGATGATCTCTTGCAAAAATGTTGGTCTGGCTTTCAACTTAGCCAAAATCGAATTATTATCTATTATAGTCAATTGAGCATCCATAGCCCTTAAGGCAAACAAAGATTTCCTACTCAATGCATCTACGACTACATTCGCCTTTCCTGGGTGATAGTCGATTATCAGCTCATAATCATTTATCAGTTCCAACCACCTCCGTTGCCGTAAGTTCGACTCTTTTTGAGTCATCAAATACTTCAGACTTTTGGGATCCGTGAAAATTTGGCATCTCTAGCCATACAAATAATGTCTCCAAATCTTTAGCGTAAAAACAATGGCGGCCAACTCTAAGTCATGAGTAGGGTAGTTTTTCACGTGTAGCCTCAACTATCTCGAAGTATATGTGATTACTTTGCCCTCTTGCATTAACACGCACCCTAATCTATTTAAGGAAGCGTCGCTATACACTACGAACTATTTCCCTGGTTTGGGTTGTACTAAAATCGGGGCTTCAATCAACAGAGCCTTTAATCTTTCAAAACTCTGCTGGCACTTGTCAGTCCACTCGAATTTAACATCCTTTTGAAGCAACCTCATCATCAGAGTAGTAATCATTTAGAATCCTTTAACAAATCGTCAGTAATAACCCGCTAGGCCCAAGAAACTCCTAATTTCTGTCACGTTCCTCGGTGGTTTCCACTCCACAATCGCAGAAATCTTACTCGGGTCGACTCTGATCCCATCACCCGACACAATTTGGCATACAATTTTTTATCTCTCAAAGTCTGTAATACGGTCCTCAAGTGTTCCGCATGCTCACCCTCATCACGAGAATATACAAATATGTCATCAATGAAGACAACCACAAACTTGTCCAAGTAAGGTTGAAAAATGCAGTTCATCAAGTCCATAAATACCGCAGGGGCATTTGTCAAACCAAAGGGCATGACGAGGAACTCATAGTGCCCATAACTTGTCCGGAAGGTAATTTTCGGTACATCTTGCTCCTTAACTCTAAGCTGGTAATACCCCGACCTTAGGTCTATCTTGAAGAACACAGTCACTCCTTTCAATTGGTCAAACAAGTCGTCGATCCTTGGTAAAGGATACTTATTCTTCATTGTAGCCTTGTTGAGCTACCAATAGTCTATACACAATCTCACTGAACCGTCTTTTTTCTTGACAAATAGGACCGGCACTCCACACAGAGAATAGCTTGGTCTAGCGAATCCCTTATCCATTAACTCTTGTAGCTAAACTTTTAGTTCCTTTAACTCCGTCGGTGCCATCCTATACGGAGCAATCGAGATAGGTGTTGTGCCAGGGACCAACTCAATACCAAACTCTACTTCCCTCTCTGGAGGTAATCTGGGTAACTCTTCCGGAAACACATTTGGGTACTCGCATACTACTAGCACTGAATCAACTTTCTTCTCAGATACTTGGGTGTTTAGTACAAAAGCGAGGTAAACTTCACACCCCTTCCTTAAAAACCTTTCTACAATCAAACACGAAACTATTTTCGGCAAGTTACTAGGTCCGCCTGATTCTACTCGAAGGTCATCTCTATTTTTACATCTCAATTTAATAATTTTACTCCCACAATCCACTATCACATCATGAGTAGACAACTAATCCATACTGAGGATTACATCAAACTCATCAAACGGTAATAACATAAGATTGGTAGGAAAACAATGACCTCTAATTGTCAAAGGATAGTTCCTACAGACTTGATCAACTAACAAGTGTTTGCCTAGCGGAATAGTCACTTTTACCACGAATTCCATAGACTCAACTAGCACATTTATTCTAGGTACCAACCTCATGCATACATAAGAATGGATAGACCCCGGATCAACTAAACCAAAGACAAATATGTTGTGAATAGAGAAGGTACCCGTAATCACATTTGGGGATAAGCTTCCTGGCGAGCGCGAATGGCATAGGTCCTTGCCGGCACTCTGCCCTCAGATCTCACAGCCGGATCTCTAGGTGTACTCTTGCTACCGCCCCACTTTTTGGGTTCTTCTGTGGTTTGCCCCTTGACGGTGCACTACTCGGTCGGGTACTCTGAAACCCCTCTTCCTCGGCTCTCTCAAGGCAGCTCTTAATAAAGTGGTCCCAAGAACCATAATTATAGCAGGCTCGGCTATTTCCCCAACACTCACGAAAATATTGTCTACCACATTGTGAACATTTAGGTTTATCCAGTCGAACACTGCCAACATTCACAACGGAGGTACTTTGAGCTTTAGGCACCGCGTATTGCTTATTCTTGCTTCTGCCTGAATATCCCACTGAAGCAGTCGATCGTGTAGGGAACTCTCTTGATCTTTTAGAAGAGGATTGATATGATTTCCCTATCTATCTTTTCTTGGAGTCACGGGACTCCATATCAGCCTTTCTATTCTCTTTGGCCAACTCTTCGGCCTTACACACTTTTTCAACGAGCACCATGAACTCTCGAATTTCTGAAGTCCCCACTAACAATCGGATGCCCTGATTTAGCCCGTCTTCAAATCACTTGCACATAGTGGCTTCAGAAGACACACACTCCCTAACATACTTGCTAACCCTTACAAACTCACGCTCGTACCCGATGACCGTCATTCGACATGGCTTCAGTTCAAGGAACTCTTTTCTCCTTTGGTCGATGAACCTATGGCTGATGTACTTTTTGCAAAATTTTTCTTGAAAGAACATCCAATTTACCCTCTCTCTCGGCACTACCGACACGAGAGTATTCCACCACTAGTACGCTATGATAAACTGTAATTTATACATATTTTTACCCAATGCTTAGCATAATTTTGGATGAATTATCCCTTTAATTGTGGAATTTGATGCTCCTGATCCTTTAATTTCATGTTTTATACTTAAGTGAGCATAGGAGAGTGAAAAGAACGAGAAACGGGCCAAAAATAGAGAAAATGGGTTGGAGTGAGAAATCAACACGGCTTAAAGTTCATCATACGGGTAAAACCACACGCCCATTCCAAATTAGCAAACTTAGGGGGAAAAGCTACTTAAGGGCTAAGAAAGGTATTCTGGAGTCTATATAAACACCTAGGAGAGGACTTAAAGGGGGACGGAGAGTAGAGGGTAAGGAATTACAAGGAAAGCCGATTGATCCATCTCAGACGTAAGGATCTACATCAAGACTGAAGATCTCCCTTCAATTCTTTCAGAAGTTTTAGGTTTTCTTTATGTTTTGTTGTTTCCCTTATTTTGAGATGTTTTCTCTTTTTATTATGAACTAAACCCCTAAATACCTAAGAAGGATGAAACCTAAGACGAATCTTGTTATTGTTATCTGAATTATATGATAAATATTCGATTTGTTCTTAATTATGGTTTTAATTCTTGAATTGATATTTCAGGATATTAATTCAAGTCGAATGTGCTTATTCAGTGGAGCAAAAGTCCCTGTTTAAGAGTAGATCCAACACAATTAAGCGGAGTTGATCGCAATCCTAGACATAGGACGACGAAAATCTGTCAGATTAGAGTCAAATCTAATAGGGGGATCCATATATCGAGTTAATGCAAAACTAGAGGTTTTAATTAGAAAGAGATTTCAATTAATCAACTTAGGGTTAGTTGTTTTTAGTCTCGACAGAGATATTAACATAATTTAGGGATCTCTACGGATCAAGTCGAATGAAGAAATCGTCTAATTCAAAGTTAAATAACAAGTGAAGTCTAGGTGGATTCTTCCTTAGGTATTGCTTTTATTAATCAGTTTTCCCAGAGTAATTCTCCAATTTATTCTTTGTCGCATCTTTCGTTTAGTTAGAATTTTTAGTTTACAAACAACTCCCCTTTATTTCTAGGTTAGATAATAGAAAGAAAGTTATTACTAGTACTTTTAGTTCTTTGGATTCGACATTCCGGTCTTGCCACTAACTATACTACTATTCGATAGGTGCTCTTGCCTTTTATCGTTATAATAGTTAGTTTCTAGGTACGATCATAAAAATATTAAAATTTATCATGAACATCACGCTGCATCTCGCAAGAGTGATGTCATACACTTCATGCACTCTTCAGGTGTGCACGATAACTCATCGAACACTCTGACGGTGTTCTCCAACCAAAACTCGGCTCTCTCAAGTCATCATCCTGCCCGGAATTCCTCAACCCCATGCTTTCTAATTTGATCAACTGGGGGTTTGTCTCTCCTACCCATTTTGGCTCCTTGAGAAGCCACCGGAGCATGGTGATAAATTGGAGGAGGTGGGGGAGGTGGAGTGTTCGGGTTCACACGAACATACTCCATGTACCAAGCATCCATCATTTGGAGGTAGGCCTCTCTTACCCCTCCGCCCTGACTCATCGTCACGAGCCCAGTTCCTACTGGCACGGTCCCTTCAGTAGGAGTCAGCGCATTGCTTTCTACGTCATCCACCATAAGATAGTCAAGATCCATTACTATATGAAAATGCAATTCATAGTCGTCAGGAGTTGTCACACTATCGTTTCATAACTATGGCATGTATAGCTAGACTCGAACACGAGCTAGGTCAGTCCTAGAATTGACTAAACCATAGCTCTGATATCACTAAATGTAACACCCTTTACCCATATCCGATGTCAGAACAAGGTAGGAGGCATTACCTTACTAAAAAACATGCAATTTACTCAATTTTAGCCATCACAATATGTCCCAATTTAAAAAATTTTCCAACATGGCTCTTTAGTCCATCATACGGGCCTACAAGGCCTAAAACACTCTTTGGAAGCAACCCAGAACCGTTTCGGACACTTAGAAAGCTTCCAAGAAATACCACTAAAAACAGAGCACACGCCCGTGTGGAAGGGCAACACGTCCGTATGGCCTCAAAACATGGCCGTGCTAATGGCCAATGTACCTCACACGGCCTAAACAATCTAGGGACACGCTCGTGCCCGTTGTCCGTACGGATTTAATTTCTAACATTTAACCTACAGTGGTTTTCACACGGCCTGGCACACGCCCATGTGCCCAACCTGTGTCCCTCACACAGCTATGATACGCCAATGTCGCAGCCCGTGTGTAAAAACCTGAGTATTCTATTTTTTATGTCAGCAATCACACGGCCGTAGCACATGCCGTGTGCTGGCCGTGTCCTCTACACGGTTGAAACACACGGCTATGTCTCATGCCCGTGTGGAATACTGATGGGCATTTAATTCTATCTATGCAAGGTGTAGGGGACACACGGCCTTATCACACATCATATAATGCATTCATAAATAAAAAGAGATATCATTTACATATAAACTTACCTCGAAATACAAAATGCGATAACTTAATCGAATTCAATCTACGAGTTTGGCCTTTCCCCGGTCCACGTTCGGGACTTGTACTTCTTAATCTATTTGAATGCAAATTCATTAGTTTTAATTACCAATTCAATCTTACAATTCAAAATCATAAATTTTGAAAAATGACCATTTTGCCCTTAAATCTTGGCAAAATGACCATTTTACCCCTAGGCTTGAAAATCAATTTTTATCGAATTTCCTTATTCACCAAGCCACATCAAACTCTTTTTACTCTTATGGCTGCCCCAATTTCTCATTGTTTCACACAATTACTCCTTATTTTACAACTTCTACAACTAGGTCCAATTTGAGTGTTTTCATGCAACCTCTTTCACAAAAGTTGTTTATTTGACGAACCTATATTCATTTTTCTTCCTAAAATTCCAGAAAATAACACTTTTTCAACAATGGCAAAACTCTAAACTTTCAACCATTTTTCACAATGTACCCCTCAAAATGTAGCTCATGCTACAAGGGTCTCAAATATGCAAAAAAATTCAAAAAAAGGTCTCAAAATCACTTACTTGTGAGTGTACAAAGTTGCTGAAATTTTAAGCTTCTAAAACCCCCAAAGATGGCTGAGAGAAATTGGTTAATATGGAGAAGAAATGAAGGAGAAAATGATAGCTAGGCAATTAGGCTATTATTTTATCCATTAGTCACCTAAACCACCTACCCTTTTGACTTTTCCACGCCTATTCTTCTCTATGGCCGGCCATGCTTTACAAGAGGGGCTATTTGCCTAGTAAACACCCCATATTTGATTTTCAAGCTAATTAACACCCTTTTCTAGTAATTCGTAACTTTTGCTCTTTATGCGATTTAGTCCTTTTTTGCGATTAAACATTCAATCGCGTGAATTAATTCATCAAAATTTTCATACACCCTTACAAAAATATTATAACACCTAAAATAGGGAAAAAAATTAATTTTCTTAAACCTCGAGAAGTGATCTCGAAATCACTAGTCCCATTAAGCCTGATTTTAGGCTGTTACAATTACGAGGTGACCCGATCACACCTCATAAAAAAGAAGAGATTGGTGGCGACTCCATTTTCGTTTTTTTAAAATAAAAGTCAACCTTGTTTTAAAAAAATGGTTTCAACAAAGTCATCATGATTTTAACGGAATTAGAATTGAGCTTAGAAAATTACTTAATTAGAAAATTAATTAATTTAATTTAATATGTTTATTTTGATAAATAGATAAAAACAAATATAGGTTGGGATAGAATTATAAAGTACTGGGTTAAAAGTCCAAGAAGTACTTGAAATTGGACCCGATATGAGAGAAGGTCAAAGCCCTCAAGTTTAAGTGAGGGACGGCAAACCCTAGTTTATTTATCTAGGGTTTTCGCGCCCTATACTCCTAGTTAAACTAAAAGTTCATTTTTCTATTTGAAATAGACTTCTACAATTCAACTAAGTTTTCACCTCTTCTCCCTATAAATAGATGACACCAGTAGGGCTAAAAATAGAACTCGAAGATATTGTTACTCTACTAGAAAATAGTGAGAGTTTATTCTCTAAGTATTAATTCTATTTTCCGGAATAACAACTTGTCCAGAAAACATTTTCAAACATTTGCTTAATACAAAGATATTAATATATGAATGTTTTTACTTTCAGTTCGAAATGGAAAGAACTCTCTTATTGAACATACTCATTGAATACAAACTAAACAAAAACAACTATAAGGAATAGAAAAGGAACTTGATAATTGTTCTGAGCTATGAGAAACTTAAAATAATTCTTGATTCTAAGTGCCCTCTTACCACTCAAGTTGAGGCTAGAAAACTCTAGGAAGAGTCTGATGAGATAGCTCATTGGTATATGATGGAAAGCATGACCAACACTCTATATAAGCAATTAGAGAGATGTAAGACTACAAAAGAGATTCTAGATAAGTTCGAAGACATGTTTGGAGGCCAAGCTGCCTTAGCTCAACAATCTGTTATAACTAGCTTAATTAGTGTCCAACAAAAACCCGACACTCCGGTCAAAGACCATATGATCACTTCTATGGATTACTTTGTCTAGGTTGTGAATAATGAGGCAGATTTGAACCAAAACACCCGAATAGATATGGTGTTCAAAAGCTTACCCAAAGATTTTGCTGGTTTTCAGGCTGCATAAAATCTTGGGAACAAAAACCTAAGGCTTACACAACTCATGAAGGAGTTACAAACTTATGAGTTTATGTTAAACGTCGGTCAATTGGTTCAAAGAGCATAAGCGAATATAGTTGTCACTTCTTCCTCAAAAAGGAAGGGAAAATACACTAAGAAGGACAAGGCTAAGGTTTCTCAACCACCACAAGTGGAAAGGAAGAGAACCAAAAAGTGAAAAGACTTTTCTAAGTCTAAATACTTGTTCTGTAGCAAGAAATGGCATGTCAAGGTAAACCGTAAGAAGTGAAAAGAATACTTAGCTACTAAAGGCAAAGGTATGGAACTCTTAATGATAGAATTTTGTTTAGTGGAAAACTCAATGGACCACTTGGTCACTAATTCAGGAGCCACTAATCATGTATGTATTTCTCTACAGGAGTTAAAAGAGAAGAAAGATCTCAGATATAAGAGTCTATCATTGCGGACCAGAAATGGAACAATTGTGGTAGTTAAAGCAGTGGAAGATATACATCTTTATTTTGATAATTTTAAGAAGATTATTTTGAAAGACGTTTTCTATATACCAAGTTTCAAAAGAAACTTGATTTCTGTTGCATGTTTCTATAAAGACGACTTGACTGTGACTTTTAATAATGAAATTGTAATATTTAGAAATCGCAATCTTATCTGTAATATAGTCTCTATTTTATTAAACCAAAGATGTATACACTGCTTGAGACTAAAATATCGAATAAAATACTTAAAACTTCTCCCCCTAATGAGGCGTACCTTTGGCATTTGAGACTCGGTCATATTAATCGAGAAAGAATCACTAGACTTGTGAAAGATGACATCTTAAGTTCGCTTAAAGAAGTTGATCTTCCATAATATCAATCTTTCTTGGAATGTAAGATGACTAAGTGATATTTTAATGCAAAAAGAAGAGGGCAGAAAACCCCTAGAACTTGTGCACAATGATGTATGTGGCCCTATGAGCGTTAGTGCAAGAGGTGGTTACGAGTATTATGTAACCTTTATTGATGACTATTCTAGATATGGGTATTTATACCTGATGTACCATAATAGTGAAACCTTTGATAAATTCAAAGAGTTTTGTGCGGAAGTGGAGAAATAAATAAGTTTACCCATAAAGGCACTTCAGTTTGATCAATGTGGAAAATATTTAACTGATGAGTTATCAGGGTACTTCATATAAAATGAGATTCTATCTCAGTTAACTGTGTTGGGCACTCCACAACAGAATGGCTGGCAAATAGAAGAAATCAAACGTTGTTAGACATGGTACGTTTGATGTTAAGGTATTTAAATGTGCCAAATAAATTTTTAGGGATACACTATATAAACAACTTGCTATATTCTAAATGATATGCCAACTAAGGTAGCATTGAAAACCTCACACGAATTGTAGCATGGCAGGAAGTCAAATCTTAATCATTTTAGGATTTGGGAATGGCTGACCCACGTATTGGATAAAGATGCGAGGAAGTTAAACTTATGGATAGAATTGTGCATGTTTGTAGGATATCAAAAGGGAACAAAAAGTGGTTTGTTTTATAACCCGAAAGAGCAAACTGTTATAGTTTCAACTCATGTTACTTTCCTTGAAAAAAGTTACATGAATGACTTCAAACCTCAAAGTAAAGAGGTACTCGAGGAGCTTTCGGGAAATATACAAAACCCTACGAAAATGGTTTCAAAACCAACTCCTAGACCTACAAATAATCAATAGCATAGGGAGTCTAGTTGTAGTAGGAGGGTCTCTCGTAGGCCTAAGTTCTTCTTATCTGGTGGAACTGTTCTTAACACTGAGTCTGTCGAGCAAGAAGATGATGACCCACTCACATATGACAAAGTGATGAAAAATGCTGATTCCAAGTTCTGGGAAATAGCTATGAAAGCTGAGATAGACTTAATGTATTCCAACTCAGTGTGGGAACTTGTAGACTTACAGAAATGGATAATACCCATAGGGGTAAATGGATCTACAAGAAGAAAAGAAATGTGGATGGAAAAGAGGAAACTTATAAGGCTATATTTGTAGCAAAAGGTTATACTTAGAAAGAATGCATTGATTACGAAAAAACCTTCTATCTGATTGCCATACTCAAGTTAATCCATATATTACTATTCATTGCGGTGGCTCTTGATTACGAGATCTAGCAAATGGATGTCAAGACAGTGTTTTTGAATGGCCATCTTGAAGAAAGTATCTACATTATGCAACCCACCAAATATATAGCTAAAGGAAATGAGCATAAAGTTTGCAAACTACTTAGATCTATATATGGACTTAAGCAAGCGTCCAACTCATAGAATCAAAAATTTGATCAAGCGATCAAGACTTTTGGATTTAAGCAAAATATAGATAAACATTATGTTTATAAACATTTAAGACCCTAAACCCTAAACCCATACACAGTCAAAAAACAAAAAATAGTAATAAAAAAAACCAAATTTTAAACCCAAAAATAGTGTTCAGAGTCCCTTTACAATAAACAGGCCAAAACCACTAAATAGCCTAATAACCATAAACACTACCCAAACCATTAATATTAACACTAAACTTAATTACACCCTCAAACCCAAATGATGACCCAAATCTACCTAAATCCAATTACAACACTAGGCCTAACCTAAACCAAAATAAGCCCGAATGGCCCAAATGGATAACCAAGGTCAGAAACCCTAAGGTTCTTGAAATCCTAGGGCGTCGCAAGCTTCCATGCACGGGCCTCATATCGCGTCACTATCACCGCGCAAATCGCTCCTTATCGCCGCCGTGACCTTCGCCGTTCACCTGTAAAAGGAAAGAAAACACAACAGAGGCAGCAAATATAGCAAATCTATGGCAGTAAATATAGCAAATCTATGTATTTATGGTATTCTTTTTTTCGATTTATTTTGAGGCTATAAAAAGCCCTAATGTAATCTGTAAAAGAAAACTCACGAATACAATACGAAAAATTAAAGAAACACAGAAATCTCATATTTTCCTAGGTATCTTTTGTTCTACGCCTCAAATAACATACACATGTACATACATTTATATTAAAAAGATATACGGGTTTTGATTTTCTTACCATTTCTGACGAGACAGAGGAAGAATCCGAGGGATTTTCCCTCGTTATTCATATTTTGGGTTACTAAAAAGGGTTTTTGACCCCAGATTTGGTTTTAGGAGGCCTTAAAGGAGCGAAATGACCCCTTTTGGGGACTCCAACCGCTGTGTACGGCGGCGGAGGTGACAGCCAGAGTGGCGATCCGGAGCCGGAGCTAGACCGGAGATGATAGGCAGAAGGGAGAGTTTTGAAAGTTTTTTTTTTTTTAAAAGGCTCAAATGATTTTTTTTTGTACAAAACATTAGCTTATATAGCATTACCAAAACGACGTCGTTTTGGCTTAGGATATTAAGCACCAAAACGGCGTCGTTTGACCTTAACCCAAAGTCCGGCCCAATCTGACCCGAAGGATCCGCGTGTTTTTTACTAAGGGGCTATTTGCGCCCTTAGTCCTTCCGCATTTTTATGTTATTTTAATTCAGTTCATTTCTTTCTTTTGTGTTTTTTTTAATTTTGCCTGTTATTTTTATTCCAATTTCATTTTAGTCCCCACTAAAACGATGTGTTTAAGGTGCGGGGATTAATTTCATGTTTGATCCCCATTCATTTGCGCGCACGTTATCTTAGTCCTAATTCCGTTTTAATGTTTTATTTTCTGACTATTCTTTTGATTTTTGTTTTGATTTCAATTCTACCCTTTTCTATTTAATTTCAGTTTTTTTTTTAAAAACTATTTTTTTATATTATTCACTTTAAATTATTTTATATAAAATTCACTATTCATTTTTAAACTGATTTAATATATCTTATTTGAATTATTTTGTGTATATTATTTATTTATTTTTTAAAATATACTAGTTATTTTAAACCCCTTTTATCCTTTCTATTTGTTATTTGTTTTAATCTATTTTATATACTATTTATTAAATATTTTTTTTCTATATACATTATTTATTTGAAACTTATGTATATATCTTATGTTGTTATATATATCATTTTGTTTTAAAATTGTATCATATGTTATTTTTTTTAATTTTTTTTATTTATTTGATCTGTTTTGCTATATATATTATTTTAAATCTCTGTACATTATTTGTCTTCAATTTCTTTTTATATATTATTTATTTTAAAGATTTTCATATTGATTTTATTGAGCCGTTTTATGTTATTTTATCATTTTTATTATCTTTATTAGTTTACTGTTGTCATTATATTATTTTTGTTTTAGCTGTTTTTTGGGTACTATTCCTTCTTTTGATCATCTATTTTAGCATAATATGTTGGTACGACATGTAATTATTGTGAGATGTTTCCTCTTGTTATTGTATTTATGTTTTTACTAGCATCACAATTTTATATAAATCATCGTTTTAAATAAAATACATTTTATTCAATTGCTACCTTTTTTTTTAAAGTAAGGCAATATTTGATATTTAGGAGTTTTGAGAAAATTGTGCCCTAACTTACTGGGTTTCGATTTTTCTCACTAAATCCAAATAATCGAGTACCCTTTTTGAAATTAAAACATATGAGTTTCAAATATAAAAACATATTCTCGGGAATTTGAGATGTTGTGTCCTAACTTATTGGATGCGACGTTTTGTCATCTCGGGGTAAAGATTTTTAAAAGCAAAGGATATTCAGTATTTGGGAAATTTGAAAGATCGTGCTTTAACTTATTGGGTTTTGATTTTTCTTCTGAAGTCCAAATAATTGAATGTCCTTTTAAAGGATATGAGTTTTGAAAAATCAAAAGGATCGTATATTAAAATATTTTCAAGTTTTCGACATTAGGACATTAATTAATCAATTAGGTACCAATTTTGGGCGTTACGAGGGTGCTAATCCTTCCTCGTACGTAACCGACTCCCGAACACGTTTTCTTGAATTTCCTAGGCCAAAATCAATATTTTAATAAAACAAAATGTTTTATAAGGTGATCTGATCACACTTAAACAAAAAGAATTGGTGGCGACTTCATGTTTCATTTTAAAGTTGATTCCCATTTTTTTAAAATGGTTTCAACAGACAAGATATTGGAACATTATTTAATGAGCAATTCGAGGAAGGGAAATCAACCTTCTGTATCAGGATTTCATCTCTCTTTAGAGGATTGTCCTAAAACAGCGGATGAAAAAGGTTCTATGAAAAAGGTTCCTTATGCTTCGTAAAAAAACTTAAACAAAGAAAAGCAAAAAAAAAAAAAAAAATTTAATGTTTTTAATGCAATGTTTATTATTATGTTTTTAATTTAGTGTTGCTATTATGTTTTTTATTTAACTAAGGAAAAAAATCATGGATTTTTTATATTTTAAACTTATTTGAAAAGAAAAGAATATGTATAAATTCGATTAACTACTTAGATTAATTAAAATTAATCCTGTGATTAAAAATTTTAAAATTTCAATTAAATCAATTAATGATAATTGAATTCGAGTATTCACGGTGTGTATCTTTTACCAATTCATATTCAATATTGATTCGATTGAATGTTGAATTTTTAGTATAAAGGGCCTTCTTGGCCCATAATAAGGCCATTTCTGTTACGCAAAAGATCCCGTCCAAGTCCAGCAGCAGGATATGAGATTCGGACTATTAATAATACAACCACTTAAACAAGGGTAAAACGGGTAACAAAGTAAACTATTTTTAGGGTTTTCCTTCAACGCCTCCATATAATCAAATAACAAAGAAACACAAGGTTGGACTGCGAGCTTTGATTTTTAGGTGTACCTGCAGAGTGAGGAAGCTCCCCTGAAAACTTCAGTTGAAAATGGTAAAATAAAGCCTCTTTCCCTCTCCATTTATTTCATTAGACCTCCGAGTCTGATTTTTTTCATGGTCAATGCCTTTCTTAATGATGATTGTTTGTTCTTCAGATCCTCTTTTACCTGTAATCGTTTCATTTTTTTTCTGTTGTTTGGCTTGCTTTTTTTTTTCGTTCGTTTATGTTCTTAGTGAAGATGGGTTGAAATTTGAATTGGTTTAAAAGATTGTGAGAAATAGTTTGGGTTCTGTATTTTAGGAGACATTTGAAAGATGTGAGCTTTGCCTTAGATTATAGTTTTATGGATTGTGAAACTTTGGTAAATGTTTTTGCATTCAATGTATGTATTTTCTCGTTTTGTTTCATTGGAATATTTTCAATGAGGTACTTTGCCCTTGGTCTGCTTGAAAATATTGCTATTAATTGCATTGAGTTGATGAGTTTTTTCTTTCCTCTTTTTTTTTTTTTTTGTATCTTTTGATTTCAGTGTCAACTTGAGTCGTGAGATGAACTCATTTACTGGTGGGCTGGTCTGGTTTGATAAATGATTGTTTAAAAGTTTGGACTAAATCGCTGCTTAACAAACTAAGCTGAAATACTTGGAATGTTGGAATGTTTGGTTAGCATGAATGTCCAGTTTTTATTTATTTATTTCCAGTAGTCCTAGTTTGTGTTTTCCTTGTGTTCGAGCAGTTAATTGACCTGTCGATGATGGTCTTCAGGCTTTTAATATCATGTTTGCTGGTTCTGCTTTATTTCCTAAGATTTGTATTCTGATGCACAGCCTAAGCAAATTCATGAGATCAAGGACTTCCTTCTCACTGCTAGAAGGAAAGATGCTCGCTCTGTAAAAATCAAGAAAAGCAGAGATGTTGTCAAGTTCAAGGTCCGCTGCTCCAAGTACTTGTACACCCTTTGCGTGTCTGATGCTGAGAAGGCCGACAAGTTGAAGCAGTCTCTTCCTCCAGGTAATTCATTATATAGGAGCCTCTTTTACATTCTTGTTTTTATTGAACCTATGTCCATATTTGAAATTACTTTCCCGTTACTTATACGTCTTTACCGTCATTGTTTTCATGTTTGCAGGTTTGAGCGTCCAAGACCTGTGAAATTACAACTGCCCTTAGCTTGTACTAGGCAATGAAAACTAGATTTTGACTTTTAGTTTATTGCTTGCATTTCGTGTCGTTTTGCAACAATCAAAAGTTTTTATAATGGATTTTTATTTGGTGTTTTTTTATGGACGTTAGTAATGTTATTAAAACCCTTTATTTATTTTAGTGTTCGTGTTCTACATCTTAGTTTGGCACATATTGGATAATCAAACATATGAAAAAGAAAAGAATCAATATATTCTGATTCAATATGTATCCGTCTTCGATTTGAGAAATGACTGACAACTGTCTTTATCGTCTCTCATATCTGTTGACCGCTGTCAAGCTTTATGGTATGAAGTTTTTTATTTCCTGTTGCTGTAATGTGAGAAATACGATTGCCATGCCGGTTTTGCCTTTGAGTGGCTGTCTTAGCTTTGATTGTCAAGGGGCTGGACGGCCCTTGGCAACTAGAGCACTGAGAGAGTTTATTAAACGCCATTGTCCGTCTATTGTTTTTCCTATGGGAACAAAGCAAAGAAAGGGTAAGCTCTAGAAGAATCGCAACAGGCTCAGTTTCAGGAAATGGTTACTACTTGGACCTTATAGACAAATCAGGTGGCTTGTATCTGAGGTGGAATAATGAAATGGACCTCAAATCGTTGGAAGCTCAAATAGTGGAACAAAATTGTGGGAACCAGCAAAATGTGGCGGAGGGATGGAACCAAGAGGAGAGATTCTTCCGTGAACAAAATGCTTGAGAACATGAACGCTGCAAATCGTAACCCTCAAGCATAGGATTGAAGAAAGTTTGGTAATAGCAAAAGGATGATAGATGCTTCGTTAAAGAGATCGACAAGATTTCAACAATTAAGCCTAAGCCTCAACCAAGGCTAGAACACAAGAGATCAAGAGAGATTGACAAAGCGTGGGAAAGGGGGGAATGCTATTCGGCTTAGCGACCAAGAATAAATTGGCTATGAAATGGCGATAAGAACACCCTGACTCTTCCATGCCACAATAATGTGTCATTGACACACGAATGCAATTTGGAGACTCAAAGGACTTGATGGAGAGTAGATTGAGGACGATCAACAACTAGGGAGGCTTATCTTCAATCATTTCATGAATTCGTTTAAAAAGAATATGGATAATGTTCTTGATGAGATTAAATAAGCAGTATTTTGTGTTGGTAGACTCCAGACTCTGGGCTCCGATGGTTTTTTCCTGGGATCCCTTGTCAAAATGATGTGATCAATTTGGTATGCAAGTTCTTTATCCACGTTCAATTGCCGATTGAATTTAACCATGGCAAACCTATAGGGTGTTGTGACTTTCTGTACAAAGTTATTGCGAGATTTATGGCTTGTCGCATGAGACCTATGCTTTCAGATTGCATCTCCTAACCCAATATGCTTTCATTGAGGGTTAAAAAGGTTAGGACAACATCATCACCTCTCATGAAACACTCCATGCTTTAAAGAAATGGAAATAGTGAAAGAAAGGGATCATGGCTGTAAATTGGACTTCCAAAAATCGTATGACAGTTTTATAGCAGTTTCTTTTTTTTTTTTTTGGTTGGGGGGGGGGGATCATGGTTAGAATGGGATTTATCAAAATGTTGGGTGTGTCGCATTGTGAAATTCGTCATGACGACTCATTTTTCTATTATGATTAATGGAGTTAAGAAAGGCGCAATTAAAATTTTAGATAAACTATAAAAATAGTCATTTTTATTTGCCTCAAATTACATATTAGTCACATATGTTTGAAATGTTATTTTTTAATCACTTACATTATTATTTTGTTACGAAGTGGTCACTCTACCGTTAAGCTCCGTTACCTCTCTAACAGTGATCCCACGTGGCAATCCAAATGAGTTTTAAACGCCAACTTAGATGTCCTACGTGGCAGTCCAAATTAAATTTATTTAATTAAAAATTTATTTTCATCCTAGCAACTAAACATCCAAGTTGACATTTAAAACCCATTTGGACTGCTACGTAGGACTGCCGTTAGGGAGGTAACGAAGTTTAACTGTAGAGTGATCACTTTGTAACAAAACAATAACATAAATGACTAAAACTTAACATTTCAAACATAAGTGACTAAAATGTAATTTGAGGCAAACAAAAGTGACAATTTTTATAGTTTACCCTAAAATTTTCAGAGGATTAATAAAAGAGGATCCATTTTTCTTGTCTTTTCATGACGGTGGCTAGTTTGCTTTCTTTGATTATTGAGAAGCGTGAGAAAGATGGATATGTTGAAGGGTTCAAAATTTTTCAATATTTGGAGGGTGCCGGATTTCGGAATCCAAATAACAGAGAAGTTTTCTAAGAACGAGTATTGGGTTGTTTCCACAATTCATTATTAGATGGGAATTGGAAACTAGAATTGTGGATTATGGACTAACTTGTGAAAGAGGTAATTTGTGGGGTAAATGTCTAAAATTGTAGAAATTAGATTTAGAGTATGTTAACTCTTAGTTTAATTTTGCCCCAGCAAATTTCCCATTAGTTTATTTCCATAAAAGAGGGAATGGTTATCCAACCAATTTTCACGATTCATTTCGTTTCTCTCCATTTTCTCTCAAAATCCTCTCAACTTTTCTCAAACATTTACATTGATTCTTGATTTCAAATCATAAACTTCTGATTGGAAAGTATTTATTGTTAATTTATTCATTAAGATTAAGTTTGATAAATCAATTTTCATCATTCTCTTTATCATTTCTTATTGCCAATTTTTGGAGGGAACCTTTCTTGATCAAAATCCTTTGATTTTCAACAAAGTAAAGATGGTTTCTATTTTTCTTTTTTCTTTTTTTTACTGATTTTAACTCTTAAAAATTGATTTCATCCATTTTCTTCTCCATTTCTTGTTTCACATCAACCATGGGTGATAGAGTAGGAGATTAAATTTCTCATGTTTTCTTAGTGAATTTAAGGCTTTTTTTATACTGATGATACTAAAAATTTGATTAATTATGAAAAGGATCCACTTTTTTGATTATACACATAAATGATTTGAAATCCATGGTAAAAATTGATGGAGCCAAAGAATTTGGCGTCACCAACATGCCACGTCAACAAACTTAATAAAAAATTATTTTTTTGGTGGAACCATATAGAATGACACTACCTGTATAAATACCAGAGAAATACTACTATTTCTAAAGAATTGGGGGGTCAAAAAATAAATATGATGTTAGAGGCAAAGAGTTTGGCGCCACCACTTTTATATGTGTTAGTGAAAGTCTTTTTATAAAAAAATATTTTTTATTGGATGGAGTCATTCTAAATAAGGCACCACATCGAATTTTTTTTAAATGTGTTTTTTATTTTAAAAATAATATTTTATTTGGTGGAGCCATATAAAATGGTGCCACCAGTATACTATGTATGTTATTTTTAAATGTATTGTTTTTTTAATTTAAATTTTTTAAAATATAATATTTTATTTGGTGGAGCCATATAAAATGGCGTGATCAAATAGTTATACATATCCACAACCCAATGACAGATCACTCTAAGTTGGAGAATTTTTTTTAATTATATCATGTTAGAGAATGAAGAGGAGAGAGCTGATGAGTGTTTTTTTTTTATGTTTTTATGTTTAATGGTTATTTCGATTGCCAATAATTTATTCGGTAACATGTTCAAATTGATTATGTAAGTCTTTCTGTTGGCTGTGGTAGGATGATAACGGGTTCAAATTAGTTATGCAGCCAACGGGTGGATTATTTGGGGTTCTCTGGGCCAACATGATGTTTGAAGGTTTTAGGAATCTCAAATTGAACCGCACGGGTGAAATAATTAATATCAGCAGCATTTGAGCTACAAGATAATATCACCGAGAAAGTTGCTCTTATTACGGTTAAACAATTTATTTTTCAATTTGTAAGACACAATGTCGTCGGTCTTGAACAAAATCGTTTAATTTCTTTTTTTAGTATTGAGAAAATAGCTCGTGTTGTAAAATTATATGTTGCAAGTTAAGTGAAACTATTTTAGAATGTTTGACATATAAAATTATATTTTGTAAAATGTAAATTTTAAATTATGTAAATTGATAGTTATTTGGAATGTTAGCAATGTAAAATAATTTTCATGTAAATCATTTATGTAATGTGAAATCAAGAAAATCAAATGGACATTTTTAAAGAAAGTTTGATAAGTGACATTTTTAATAAAAATCAAGCATTTTTAATAAAAATCAAGAAATAGAGGACCAAAAAATAAAGAAAGTTTGGGAAAAAAGAGAAAAAAAAAAGAAAGTAAGGATTGAATAGATTGGAAAAAAGTGAGAAATGGTTGAATTGTAAAAAAATAAACTAGGGCATTTTTGAATAAAATAAAAAATCAGAGGGTCAAAAAAGAAATATACTGACCGGTCACATCGCGTCAGTGGTGTCAACGATGTGTGTAACAGCCCGTTTTCAGTGGTGTTAGAAATAGTAGTTTCGAGGTCACAAGTCCGACAAGTAAGTTTGTATAATTAGTATTTAAATTTTACGAGTCAATAGTAATTTTATAATGAATTTTGATATGAGGAATTTTAACTAATAGAATTAAAACTTAGTATAAGTTGTTCGGTTCAAAAGTCAAGTGGTTATTGAAAACGAGGTATTAGGATCTCGTTTCTGTAATTTAAGGTCGTAAATATTTTTATTAAATATTTACAAATTCGTATTATATATGAAATGAGGTTTGGTCTGGTAATTTTGATGATTTATTGCTTAATTGCAGTAAAAGGATTAAATTGTAAAAGAGGTAAAAGTTAATTACTTTTGATTTAAAATAATAAAGGGACCAAAATGGTAATTAAACTATGGTCAAAAAGTCCAAGCGGCTGTGGATATGATTAAATCCACTAACTTTTGGGCTATTTGCTAATTTAGTTTTAATTAGTTAGGATTAAATTGAAAATTAAGTTTGTTTAGTTGAAATTTAATAAAATTGAAAGACCAACTGTGCAATTAAACTCTCCTCGAATGGTAATATACCATTAGAAGGGATAGTGGACGGTATTAGGCTTATAAATGTTGAAAATTATGAGTGATTGGGAAGGACAAATTAGTACATTGGTAATTAAATGAAATATAATAAAGAAAACAAGTTATAATCATTTTTACTCTTCTTCATAATTTTGAACCGAAACCCTAAGAAGCCACAGGAGGGAGTTCGATTAGCTTTGGCTCTCATACCCGAGGACTAATTTGTATAATTGTCAAATGTTGAGGATTATACCATTGATGAAATTGAGATGTTTATGAAGTTCTATGTTAGATTATTAAGCTTTGTTGTTAGATAGGACTTGTAACACCCTTAACTCATATCTGTCGCCAGAACAGGGTTACGAAGTATTACTAGAGTTTACAGAACAACTACAAATAATTCATGCCATTTACTATTCATATCCAAAACTATTCATATCCTCCATTGATTGGACACTCGAGGCCTAATTTAAGCATTAGAAACAAGTTGGGACTAAATCGGAATCTCAGATGATTTTTCGCAAAATTTCAAAATTTTTGTTATATACATGGGTCACACGCCCGTGTGAGTAGGCCGTGTGACATGCCTGTGTCTCAGGCTGTGCAGCATATGAGGTAGGGCATATGTGTAACGACCAAAATCCGTGGGCACCGAAAAAGTGTGTTATCGGGCCTTCGTCTTAGTGAACCGGGTTTAAAAATAATTATTAGGAGTAATAATGAGTTTAGTGGTATGTGTAATTAAATTTTGATTAAGTAAATTTAGTTTAATTTAGAGTAATTAGTAAAAAGGATTAAATTGAATAGAGTGTAAAAGTTTAATTATAAAGTAGAGAATAGACAAGGGACTAAATTAGCAATTAAACCATAGGTGTGACAAGTGTAAGGTAATAATTAAATACAAATTGTAATAATGAAAATGAATACAAATGTAAATTAATAAATAATTTACTTAAATTATAAGTAAAAGATATTTATTATTATTATTATTATTATTATTATTATTATTATTAATGTTAAATGAATTAGAATAAAACACATGTATGGTGATGGTTATAAACATGTGTAACAAAAGCATGGAAACAAATGTAAAATATAAGTTGATATTTAAAAGATATTAATTAAAATAATAATTAATAAAGGTTAATAAAACATAAAAGAAACAAATTGAAAAAGGAAAGAAAGAAAAAGCTACAGAGAGCTCACGAAACAGAAAGAAGAAATTGGGGAAAGAAAAGAAGAAAGGAAAAATAGGGAATTTGGGATTCCAAGCTAATTGGTAAGTTAGTTTTAGTCATTTTTTTTTAATTTTAATATTTTTGGAATCCTAGAGTGAAATACTCTTGGGTTTGAGTTTAAATTTTAAAAGTTAATGAATTTTTTAGTAGGGTTTATGTTGAACAAATGATGGAATTGGAGGCTTATTTGATAAAAATTTTGATTGGAATTGATTAAAGGATTAAATTGTAAACTATGTCATAAGTTTAATGTTATAGGGATAAATTAATAGAAATTCGAAATTATGAAAATATGATGAAAACTTGATAGTTAAATGTAAGTTTGGTAGGAAATTGAGTAATAAAAAGATATGAATTGAAGAAGAAAAATATGTGAGTTTAGTTAGGATTAAATTGGAATTAAAGTAAAAGTTAAATAAAAATTTCAACATTTAAATTGTGTTGTGCTAATAATTGTGAAATTATTTTAATTGTTCGTAGCTAATATCGAGCATGAAGCATCGGCCCAAAAAGGAAAAGAAAAGATCGTCGAGGATTAAATTTGAAGAAAATTCTGGTTTGTATCACTATAATTCAAACTTTATCATTATTATGTGTTTAATTTACTAATTATGTGTGGTAAGTATTTTAAGGTAAGTGTTAGTAAAATAATAAATTTATGATTGGGTACTGAAATTGAGATTAATACTGAATTAAATTATGGAATACCGAATATTGTTTTGAGTACTGAATTGAACTGTGAAGTTACTGAATATTGTTATGTGTACTGCATTAAACTGTGAAATTACTGATGTAATGAATAACTACAATACTGTGAAACTGATCGAAATAAGAAATTATAATTGACACTGAATTGAGATGGAAATTGTACTGAAAAGTGAATTAAATACCCTATTAACTAGTCGGGCTAGTTGGATATAGTTGGCATGCCATAGGATATGGAAGAGTACAGGTTTTGCCAACTTACTGATCAAGCATTTATGTGCCGAATACTGTTACTATTACCGTTACTGTTACCGATTTGGCACTTTATGTGTCGAATACTGTTATTGTTACCGTTACTAATTTAGCACTTTATGTGTTGAATATTGTTACTGTTACTGTTACTGCTACCGTTACTGATTACTGTTCAGGTACTGTATACCGTTAAGGTACAATGTACCGTACTGGTGTGTTGGTTGGAATCCGTGTATCCATCGAGTCCGAGTCAAGTTAATAGGGATAAATGAAATAAAGTTACTGATAAAACTAAATTTGAATGATATGGCATATATGAAAAGTGAGAATTGAAATAAAGAAATAAGAATAGTATATAAATTCAAATGATAATATAAAATGATTAAATTGTTCGTTAAGTGATGATAATTATAATATAAAAGTATGTATGTGATTTAATGTATTTAATTATAAATTGAATTATAGTGATATCACTGAGTATATCCATACTCACTGGACGGTTGTTTTCATGCGTAGGTTGTAGAAGTCAAATACTGAACCAGCATTCAAAGCCAGACCCGACTTCAGCAAACTTTTGGTAATGTATATTTTCTTTTGGTAATGTGGCATGTACATAAGATGTGTATAAAGGTTATTATGTTTTGATTGTAAATGGTTAAAAATGTTAGTATTACATGTCTAAGAATTATAATGAAAGAAGTTATCCATTTCAATTTAATTAGTACATTTATAAATTTAAATTGATATTATATTGATTGAGTTTGATTAGAAGGTATTTGAAATGGATAATGAGTATGGGAAATGGATTGGTTGAATTGTGTTATGTTTGGAATGAATACAATTTAATTTGCAGAGGGTTTTACGTAAAAATAAGTAGAAATGCTGTTGAAATTTTTAAAAAAAATTTGAAAAATTTCCGAAGTACTCGAATAAGTCCTGTTCCATTTTTAATACATGTTTTAGACTTCAAGAGTCCATTATAGGGACTTAGTTATTAAATTATACTATGAATATTATTTTATTTGTGAATTATTTGTAAGTTGTCTGATATGTTCGGTAATGCCTCATAACCCTGTTCCTATGACGGTATGATGTTAGGGGGTGTTACAGCACGCCCGTGTCTCTAACCTGTGTAACTCTCTGACTTGCAACTTAGTTATATGCAGGGGTCACATTGCCAAGCCACACGTCCGTATTCTAGGCCATGTGTTTCACATGGCTGAGACACATGCCCGTGTCTCTGCCTGTGTGCCCAATTTTGAGCATTCTGTTACTCAATTTTAAGATGCAGGGGAAACATGGCCAAACCACATGCCTATGTACTAGGCCGTATGTCACACACGGTCAAGACACACGCCCGTGTGTCTACCCATGTGGACAAAATAAGGTCATTTCCTAACCCTATTTCTCACCCAAATTTGCCAATACCCCACACCAACACTTACATATTTATACCAACTAATTCAAATCATATAAATCAAGCTTAATACGAGTACTATGTAAGTTATATTAACATGTATATTTCATGGTTAAGCTTACCAAATTTTCATTTGTGTATTAGGTAAATTTTTATCATTTATACTAATTCAATTTCATTTACCATTTGATTCATATTTCACATACTACTTAACCATTTCAAACGTATCATATATGATATGGTCTTATAGTTATATACCAAAACATATCATTCTAGTCATTCCAATGGCTAGATTACAAACATTCATTTTCATATCAACATTAGCCTAATTAGCCTATACATGCCATTATACCAAAGTAAGATTTCTATTTATACCAAAACTAGCTGGAGGATAGTGCGATGATGCTCTGACTGACTACAACCTTTACGAGCTCTCGAGCACTGTAAACAGAGGATAGAAAACCGAGTAAGTATCTCAAATGCTTAGTCAGTTCGCATAACAAGAATTTAACTTACCCTGTATTTATACAATAAGCAAACATATACATGCAATCCAAGCAATTTTAGCCACAGCCTAAGCACACAATCTCATCAAACATGTTAGTTATTCATTTCACATAAATATCAATAACAAATATGAGCTCATTAAATTCCAAGTTACATGCATATCATATATTTTTCAGATATTGATTCCATTTAACTTTCACTTGTCTACTTGTCAGAATTTCACATGTTAAATCATTTGAAATCTCGATGGATACGAGGGTAGTACACATAAAGTGTACAAATCAGTAATCCGTCAATTTGTGTCCAGGAGTACTCATTAGAGCACTAAATTAGAAAGCTCTCTCTCAAGCACTATAACGGGAAGCTCATTGAGCTTTGTAACAGAAAGCATATCTGAGCATGGTAACAAAAAGCTCACAAAAAGCTTATATCCGAGCATATCCGAAGAGCACTTAACGGGAAGCTCTGGAGAGCACTTATCAGAATGCACCAAATAACTTATAACGGGAAGTTCAAGAAGCACTATCGGGAAGCTTTGGAGAGCCTTTAACGAGAGGTTCACAAAAAGCCTATAAACAAAATGCTCATTAAAGCGTGGGTGTGTCTACAACGTATGCAGATCACTACCATTAGGGATACTTTGAAGAACATTTAACTGGAAGTTCGCAAGAACACTATAACGGGAAGCTTGAGAGGGCTTATAACGGGACGCTCTTTCGAGCTACGGTATGTCCACAACATATGCAGGAACATTACCATTTCAGGAAACAGAACCCTGTATCCAATCGAATTTCATTCACTTAAACGAGATTGAACATTTATCGGGTTTTTTCGGTTATGTGATCAGATTTTATATACATGGCCAATTCACAATTCACATACTATTCATTTAAATCAATTCAAACATATAATTACATAATTAAGTTACACGAACTTACCTCGATACTTGTTCGTATATGAAATCTACTAGTCCGACATTTTTTCTTTTCCTCAATCTAACTTCGTATTTAAGCTTTCTGGATTTATATAAATAAATTTAATCATCAATTTAATACAATTCACATTCAATTGGACTCAATTTATACTCTAGGCAAAATTACCATTTTGACTCTATACTTTTCATAAATTCCAATTTCGTCCCTAGGCTCAAAAAATGAAATTCATACAATTTATCGCTTATTCCAAGCCTAACCGATTTTCATATATAAAAATAACAATCCATAAATTTCACAAAAATTATAATTTTTCCATAGATTTTACATCTTTACAATTTAGTCCCTAAATCACAATTTCATCAAAATTCACTTTGTAAAAGTTGTTTATCTATCAACAACATTTCATTTTCTACCACAAATTTCAAATTTTCAGTATATTCATCCATGGTAAAACTTTTATACTTTGATAACTTTTCAAATTAATCTCCAAAATAAATAGATTAAGCTATTCCGATCTCAAAAATATAAAAATTACTAAAAACGGGACAAGAATACTTACCCAATTAAGTCAAAAAAGTTTTTTTCTCTTTCCTAGGATTTCCATGAAATTTGGGGAAGAAGATGATATAAAATGATGATATTAAACCTTTATTTAATTTATCATCTTTTAA
The DNA here is from genome assembly GCA_020496765.1 of Gossypium stocksii. NCBI lineage: Eukaryota > Viridiplantae > Streptophyta > Magnoliopsida > Malvales > Malvaceae > Gossypium > Gossypium stocksii. The sequence continues at coordinate 38,264,919 of CM035630.1, read as the reverse complement.
TTATTCTCTTTTCCAATTTAGTCCTTATCCTTTTCTAATTTTTCTATGGATGATTCATCAAAAATATCTACTAACTTTTCTTCAGTGGTCTAATTGTCATATAAGGACCTCAAGTTTTGAATTTCATAGCTATTTGGTACTTATAGCTACTAGAATCCAACTTTTACCTTTTATGCAATGTGGTTCTTTCCTTAATTAAACACATAATCAGTAAAAAAAATTTATCAGAATTTTCATATAACATTTCTATCATAATGTAAATCATGCAATAATATTAAAATAAATATTCTTTCCTGCTCAAATTTGTGGTCATGAAACCACTGTTCCGATTTTACTAAAAATGGGATGTTACAACTCTCCCCCTTAAGAAATTTTCATCCTCGAAAATCTTACCAGTAAAGGGGTTAGGGTATTGCTTCCTCATTGTTTCTTCCGATTCCTAGGTAGCTTCTTTTATTCCATGTCATTACCAAAGAACTTTTACTAGAGCTACTTTTTATTTCTTAACTCTTTTGTTTCCAAGACCATGCTGAGTGTCATGATGGAGATTTGGCAACATACAAGCTAAATGTGCCAATACGCTGTAGAAAAAGAAGAAAATCTTTCTCCGTGACATGGAGTGATGACTGTACTAGTGAACAAGAAAATATAAGGAGCTCCCCAACAATTATGTAGCATTCACTTTCAAAGTTGTAATTGAAGTGCATATGTTTTAGACAATTACAAGAAAGTGACATTGAATTCACGGAAGACTTCATGGATACTTAAAAGACTATGCTTTATAAAAGGGACCAAATTTGTAAAACTAATGTACTCATTCTGATGAAAATTCTATTCTATGTTGATATAGTACAATCAAAAGCTAGTGAAAAATGTTGAAAAATAAAATGTGGAATAATGCTTAATCTCTATTAACCATGTACATCCATATATATACAAGTATTTACACTTAACTGCCTTGATAACTAATCCCTAACTACCAGCTAACAATTACAACAAACTCTAACACTCCTCAAGTTGGAGGTTGAAAAACATCATTAACCCCCAACTTGTACATTAAATTGTTGTGCTATTGAGACCCTAAAGACTTAGTCATGATATCTGCAAGCTGATTTGTAGTTGATACATGCTCTGTCCGAATAAGCCCATCCTGTATTTTTTCTCGTGCAAAGTGGCAATCTATTTCGATATGTTTTGTACGCTCATGGTAAACAGGATTTGCTGCAATCTATATTGCTGCTTTACTATCACAACACAATTCAACTGGCTTCAAATTTTACACTCCTATCTCTTGTAACAATCCTGTTAACCATACTATCTCTGCTATCACAGTAGCCATGCTCCTATACTCAGCTTCAGCTGAACACCTAGTGTAATGACCCAAAATCCGTGGGCACCATAAAAGTGTATTGTCGGGCCTCCGTCTTAGGAAATTAAATCCTTAAATAATTATTAGGAAAAATCATGACTCTAGTTGTGTGTCCAAATAGGTTTTAATTAGGTGAAACTAGTTTAAATTAGAAACAATTAGTAGATAAGACTAAATTGAATAAAGTGCAAAAGTTTAATTATAGAATAGAAAAATTATTAAGGGATTAAGTTGGTAATTAACCCAAAGTAAGTGACATGTGTATAAAAGAGAAATAAATACATGTGTATGTGTACTATTGGTCCAATTGTATTTTATGTGTGTATTTACTTAGAATTTAAGTAATTTTAATTATTTAATTATTTGATTTTAATTAAGTAAATATCTAATTATTTAATTATTTAAATATTATAATTTATTTAATAAATAAATGGAGACAAGTGTATGGTAATAATTGGTAACATGTGTGTGTATATGTATGTGTACAAATGTGTGAAAATAATTAGATTTAATTAGATATTTATATTAATTAATTAATAAACTAAATAAAAGAAATAAAAGAAAAAGAAAGATAGAAAAGAATAGGGAAGCTCACGAAACAGAGAAAGAAAGGAAAGAAAGGAAGAAAAAGAAAGAAAAGGGGAAATAGAGAATTTGAAGCTTGGAGTTTAATTGGTAAGCTCAATCAAGTCCTTTTTTTTTCATAATTTTGATGTTTTGGAAGTCTTAAAACAAGTTTTTGATGAAATTAAGTTGTTAGTTTGGAAGTTCTTAGGGTTTTAAACAAAGTTCATGTTGAATAAAATGATGGAATTGGGGTTTATTTGATAGAAATTTTGATTTGGAGTTGAACAAAGGATTGAATTGAAAACTTAGGTATAAGTTTTGAGTTTTAAGGATTAAATTGAAATAAATTCGAAATTATGAAAATATGATAAAAATTTGATAGTTAAATGTGAGTTTAGCAAGGAATTGAGTAGAAAAAAAGGTATGAATTAAGTTAAGAAAGTAAGTAAACTTAATTAGGATTAAATGGTAAAATAAGTTATAAGAAACGGTTTTGAACAGCAACAGAAGCCTAACTTTGAAAAATCATCAAAAATTGTAGGAATTGAATTAGAGGATGAATAAGATATGAAATTAAAGCTTGTTGAGTCTAGTTTCTTATAGTAAAAACGGTGTAGGCAATGAAGTTATGAATCAAGAGATATTTGAAATTTTGTAAGACTGGTTCAGGGTAATTTCGAGATACTCTGTTTTGAATTTGGAAAATCATTAAAAATTGTATAAAAATTATTATGGAGTGTAATTTATATGTGTGAACTCCTTAATGAATCTAGTTTCAAAAGAAATAAACATGAACCTTATTCGAGTTCTGTATAATGAGATAATTGATTTTTAGTAGAGAGAGGTCAGAACTGTCAAATGGAATAACAGGGGAGTTTTTAATGAATAAACTGTACTAATTGGCTAGACTAAAAATTCTGAAAATTTTATGGTGAGAAGATATGTGAGTCTAGTTTCAAGGAAAATTTACGGATATTAATTTGGAGTTTCGTAGCTCAAGATATAAATAATTTAGTAACAATGACTCAAATAGACAGCTTAATGATGAAAATATATATATCTTAAAAATGGTTAAATTTGCATGTTTAGGCTCCTGAATTAAATTGAATTGTGTTATATTGATGATTATAAAATTATTATTTTCGTAGTTAACAAAGAACCCGGAACAGCGGCGCACAAAGGAAAGGAGAAAGCTATCGAGGATTAAAACGAAAAATTCACGGTTTGTATTACTATAATTCAAATTACTTTTTATTAAATGTTTTATAGGAATTTTATATTTAATAAGTGAGATATAAGGTAAGTATTGATATTTGAGTTGAAATGAGAAGATCAAATAAACTTGATCGACTGTATTAGTGAACATGAAAGAAACTGAGATTGTGAACTAAAAATTTAGATTGGAAATGAAATGCATGAAGTTAATGTGAACGTGGTGATTAAATTTGATAAATGTGCTTTGTGACTAAAATTGAAGAATAGATGAAGATTGTTTTATTATTGCTATTTAGTGAAAGTCTAAAAATGAATTGTTATTATATACCTAGTTTTTCTTATGTTTTGTTATTATTGCTATTAAAATTTGAATTATGGTAATACCACTGAGTATGAAATACTCAGCGTACGGTTGTTTCCGTGCGCAGGTTAAAAGGAGTCCAGTGTCTTGGTTCAGCATCTGAACGATCCCGACTTCAGCAAAAAGATATTGGTGATGTTTTCTTGTCTTAATTGAAAGTGGCATGTACTAGGATTGTATAAATTGTTTAGGTATGCTTGTAATGTTGATTGTAAGAATAATATACCATATTTTGTTATAGCTTGATAAAATGGTAAAAATTGTATTATATAATTAGTCTTAAATTAGAATGAAAAACAAATGAAATTATTTTAGTTTTGATTAATATTATGAATGTTTAGATATTAAATTACTATGTTAATTAATTGATTATAATTTAGGTGTAATTAAGTTTAAATTGTTTTTTTTTTATTTGTGCCATTGGTTTTGGATTGGTTTATTTTGGGTTTAAACTTGCAGGAGGTTTATGTGAAAACAAGCAGAAATGCTGCCGAAATTTTTATAAAACAAAAAAAAAAAAAAAATGTATGAATGAAAATTCAATTAGTAAACTAAAATATAATTTATATGCATTTATGAATATACTATAATTTATTGTTAAAGAATAATTTTCTTGTTACCTATTTATTAAGAATTATCTGTAAATTGTCTGAATTGTCTGGTAATGCCTTATAACCCTGTTCCGGCGACGGTTTAGGGTTAAGGGGTGTTACATTTGTTGGTATCAGAGCTATCAGGTTTAGTCGATTCTCAGCCTAAATCGGGCTCAGAAGTGAGTTTAGAAGTACATGCCACTGTTGAGTCAAAACTGAGTCGGGATTTTTGGATGCTGACCTATTTAATTGTTTCTGTTTTATAGATCAAAGATGTCTGATGAATATTTTGATCTGAATGAAGAATCATATGGTTTAGATGAAAGTGACTCAGCTACTCCTAGTGTGAATCCGATTAGGAATCAACCTCCCATTGTGGAAGGGGGGAACAATAGGGAGAGAGATGAAAAAGGTAGAAATGATTCTGATATATTAAGAATTATTGCCGATGCCTTACAAAGAGTGGCAGGGACTGCTCCTGCTACGACTTCTGCACCAACTCAAAGACGGGCCCCGATAAAAGAGCTAAGGAAATATGGTGCCACCGAATTTTTGGGTTTGAAGGGAGTTGATCCAACCACTGCAGAGAATTGGATGGAATCAACTAAACGAGTTCTGCAGCAATTAGAATGTACCCCCCGAGAGTGTTTGATCTGTGCTGTTTCTCTGTTGCAAGGTGAAGCTTATTTGTGGTGGGAATCTGTAATACGACATCTGCCCACAGAACAAGTGACATGGGACTTATTTCAGAAGGAATTTCAAAAGAAATATGTTGGGGAGCTGTATATCGAAGACAAGAGGCAAGAATTTCTGATGCTGCAACAAGGTAATATGTCAGTTGTAGATTATGAACGTGAATTTTCGAGACTCAGCCGATATGCTTCTGAATTTATACCGACAGAGGCTGATAGTTGTAAAAGGTTTCTTCGAGGTTTGAGAGATGAGATCAGAGTACAGTTGGTGTCACACCGAATTACAGAATTTGTAGATTTGGTTGAGAGAGCTAAGATGGTGGAGCAGGTTTTGGGATTAAATAAAAAGCCAGAGATAGCTAGATCGACCGGGAAACGAGCTGGCACTACTAATTCAAATCCTTTACCGAAAAGATTGAGAGAATCCAAAGGTGGTTGGAAGTCAAATTTTAGATCTGATCGACAAGATAGAAGTCGAGGAAGACAAATGACAGCATCTACTGACAGTGTAAGAGGTTTACCTCGGGATATGGGAATTTTAGAATGTGAACATTGCGGAAAGAGACATTTGGGAGAATGCTGGAAAGTGACTGGAGGCTGCTTCCGTTGCGGGTCGACAGAGCATTTTGTTAAAGACTGTCCGAAAACTAAAAATGATAATCCTGCCACATCACAAAGATCAGTATCTACTGCTCGAGGCAGAGGTTCAGGAAGAGGTGGTTCAGTATCTAGAGGTGGAGGTGTTCGTAGGGGTAATGACATAGTTTCACAGCAGTCAGAGGCAAGAGCACCGGCCAGGGCTTATGTGGTTCGAACAAAAGAAGGAGGCGATGCACATGATGTTGTGACAGGTATATTTTTACTGTATTCTGAACCTGTTTATACTTTAATTGATCCAGGGTCGTCGCATTCATATATTAATTCAAAACTGGTTGAGTCGGGAAAATTAAAATCTGAAATGTCTAAAGTTTTAATAGAAGTGTCTAGCCCTTTGGGACAAACTGTATCCGTAGATCGAGTATGTCGGGGATGCCCGTTAATGATACATGATAAAATGTTTTCCGTTGACTTGTTGATTATGCCTTTTGGCGACTTTGATATAATATTGGGTATGGATTGGTTATCTGAATACGGGGTGATTTTGGATTGTTACAAAAAGAGGTTCAGTATTCAGACAGAGGATGGAAACAGAATTGAGGTGAATGGCATTCGTACCGGTGGCTCGACATATATTGTTTCAGCAATAAAAGCTAATAAATTACTTCAGCAGGGTTGTTCAGCATATTTGGCATATGTTATTAATTCTGATTTGGTTGGGAGTCAGTGTAGTCAGATTAGAACCGTATGTGAGTTTCCAGATGTATTCCCTGAAGAATTACCGGGCTTACCACCTGATAGAGAGGTCGAATTTGCTATTGAAGTGTACCCAGGTACGGCACCAATCTCTATACCCCCGTATCGAATGTCGCCCACTGAATTGAAAGAGTTAAAAGTACAATTGCAAGATTTGTTAGACCGTGGCTTTATTCGGCCAAGTATTTCACCATGGGGAGCTCCAGTGTTATTTGTTAAAAAGAAAGATGGCTCGATGCGACTCTGTATTGACTATAGACAGTTAAATAAGGTGACAATCAAGAACAAGTATCCACTTCCTCGTATTGATGATTTATTTGATCAGCTGAAAGGAGCTTCTGTATTTTCAAAGATTGATTTGAGATCCGGGTACTATCAGCTGAAGGTGAAGGAAAGTGATGTGCCTAAGACTGCCTTTCGTACTCGTTATGGCCATTATGAATTTTTGGTGATGCCGTTTGGGTTGACCAACGCCCCAGCTGCTTTTATGGATTTGATGAATCGTATTTTCCAGCCATATTTAGATCATTTTGTGGTGGTTTTTATTGATGACATATTGGTTTATTCAAAGACAGAGGCAGAACATGATCAGCATCTCAGAATAGTGTTACAGATATTACGGGAAAAACAACTATATGGAAAGCTCAGTAAATGTGAATTTTGGTTGTCAGAGGTTGTATTTTTAGGACATGTGGTATCTGCAGATGGAATTAGAGTCGATCCAAAGAAGATTGAAGCGATTGTTCAGTGGAAACCACCCAAGAATGTATCAGAGGTACGTAGTTTTCTCGGTTTAGCTGGGTACTACAGGAGATTTGTAAACGGATTTTCGAAGATAGCTTTGCCAATGACTAAGTTACTACAAAAGAATGTTCCATTTATTTGGGATGATCAGTGTCAGAAGAGTTTTGAAACATTAAAGAAGATGTTGACAGAGGCACCAGTTCTAACATTACCTCAATCGGGGAAGGATTTTATAGTGTACAGTGATGCTTCTTTGAATGGTCTGGGTTGTGTATTGATGCAGGATGGAAAAGTAATAGCCTATGCTTCTCGACAATTGAAGCCACATGAACGTAACTACCCGACTCATGATTTGGAGCTAGCAGCTGTGATTTTTGCTCTGAAGATTTGGAGGCACTATTTGTATGGCGAGAAATGCTACATCTATACTGATCATAAAAGTTTGAAATATCTTCTTTCTCAAAAAGAATTGAATTTGAGACAGAGGCGATGGATTGAACTTCTGAAAGATTATGATTGTGTCATAGATTACCACCCGGGAAAAGCAAATGTAGTAGCAGATGCATTGAGCAGAAAAGCTGCGGTTGAATTAAGGGCAATGTTTGCTCGACTCAGTATTAGTGATGATGGCAGTTTACTAGCTGAATTAAGAGTTAAGCCAGTTATGTTTGACCAGATTAGAGTAGCTCAAATGGAAGATGATAAATTATTGAAGAAGAGAGAGATGGTACAGAGTGGCCCAGTAGAAAATTTCAATATTGATGATCGTGGTTGTTTGAGGTTTCAAAATCGAATTTGTGTTCCAGCTACTTCCGAACTAAAAGAGTTGATTCTTCGAGAAGCACATGATGGTACCTTTGCATTGCATCCTGGTGGGACAAAAATGTATCGTAATTTACGAGAACTTTATTGGTGGCCAGGGATGAAGAAAGATATAGTTGAATATGTTGGAAAATGCTTAACTTGTCAGCGGGTTAAGGCAGAACATCAGGTACCGACAGGACTACTTCAGCCCATTAGTATTCCTGAATGGAAGTGGGAGTGTATTACTATGGATTTTATTATAGGATTACCATTGTCGGCAAGCAAAAAGAATGCAATATGGGTGATAGTGGATCGGCTTACTAAGTCTGCTCATTTTATAGCAGTCAGGACTGATTGGTCTTTACAGAAGCTTGCTGAAGTTTATATCCGAGAAATTGTAAGATTGCATGGTATTCCAATGTCTATAATTTCTGACCGAGATCCACGATTTACATCCAGGTTTTGGAGGCAGTTACATGATTCTTTGGGTACTAAACTTAGTTTCAGTACAGCTTTTCATCCGCAAACCGACGGACAATCTGAGCGGGTAATTCAGATCTTGGAGGACATGTTGAGAGCTTGTATCATCGATTTTGAGTCAGGTTGGGAACGATATTTGCCACTAGCTGAATTTGTTTATAATAATAGTTTCCAATCTAGTATTCAGATGGCTCCGTATGAAGCTTTGTATGGTCGAAGGTGTCGATCACCGGTATGTTGGACAGAGTTGAATGAGAAAAAGATAGTTGGGCCAGAATTAATTCAAGAGACAGAAGAAACAGTTAAAAAGATCAGAGATAGACTGAAAGCAGCTTTCGATAGACAAAAATCTTATGCAGATCTGAAGCGACGGGATATAGAGTATTCTGTGGGTGATAAAGTGTTTTTAAAGGTATCGCCTTGGAAGAAAGTTTTGAGGTTTGGTCGTAAAGGAAAACTAAGTCCTCGTTACATTGGACCATATGAAGTAGTTGAAAGAGTCGGACCAGTTGCCTATCGACTAGCTTTGCCTCCAGAACTACAGAAAATTCATGATGTTTTTCATGTTTCTATGCTTCGGAGATATAGATCAGATCCTTCCCATATTATTCCTACAGAAGACATTGAGATTCGATCAGATTTGTCCTATGAAGAGGAGCCGATTCAAATATTAGCTCGAGAAATAAAAGAGTTGAGAAATAAACAGATTCCATTAGTGAAAGTGTTATGGAGAAATCATAAAGTGGAAGAGGCAACTTGGGAACCCGAAGAGACAATGAAAGTTCAGTATCCTCATCTATTCTCAGGTAAATTTCGAGGACGAAATTTTTTAAGGGGGGAAGAAATGTAATGACCCAAAATCCGTGGGCACCATAAAAGTGTATTGTCGGGCCTCCGTCTTAGGAAATTAAATCCTTAAATAATTATTAGGAAAAATCATGACTCTAGTTGTGTGTCCAAATAGGTTTTAATTAGGTGAAACTAGTTTAAATTAGAAACAATTAGTAGATAAGACTAAATTGAATAAAGTGCAAAAGTTTAATTATAGAATAGAAAAATTATTAAGGGATTAAGTTGGTAATTAACCCAAAGTAAGTGACATGTGTATAAAAGAGAAATAAATACATGTGTATGTGTACTATTGGTCCAATTGTATTTTATGTGTGTATTTACTTAGAATTTAAGTAATTTTAATTATTTAATTATTTGATTTTAATTAAGTAAATATCTAATTATTTAATTATTTAAATATTATAATTTATTTAATAAATAAATGGAGACAAGTGTATGGTAATAATTGGTAACATGTGTGTGTATATGTATGTGTACAAATGTGTGAAAATAATTAGATTTAATTAGATATTTATATTAATTAATTAATAAACTAAATAAAAGAAATAAAAGAAAAAGAAAGATAGAAAAGAATAGGGAAGCTCACGAAACAGAGAAAGAAAGGAAAGAAAGGAAGAAAAAGAAAGAAAAGGGGAAATAGAGAATTTGAAGCTTGGAGTTTAATTGGTAAGCTCAATCAAGTCCTTTTTTTTTCATAATTTTGATGTTTTGGAAGTCTTAAAACAAGTTTTTGATGAAATTAAGTTGTTAGTTTGGAAGTTCTTAGGGTTTTAAACAAAGTTCATGTTGAATAAAATGATGGAATTGGGGTTTATTTGATAGAAATTTTGATTTGGAGTTGAACAAAGGATTGAATTGAAAACTTAGGTATAAGTTTTGAGTTTTAAGGATTAAATTGAAATAAATTCGAAATTATGAAAATATGATAAAAATTTGATAGTTAAATGTGAGTTTAGCAAGGAATTGAGTAGAAAAAAGGGTATGAATTAAGTTAAGAAAGTAAGTAAACTTAATTAGGATTAAATGGTAAAATAAGTTATAAGAAACGGTTTTGAACAGCAACAGAAGCCTAACTTTGAAAAATCATCAAAAATTGTAGGAATTGAATTAGAGGATGAATAAGATATGAAATTAAAGCTTGTTGAGTCTAGTTTCTTATAGTAAAAACGGTGTAGGCAATGAAGTTATGAATCAAGAGATATTTGAAATTTTGTAAGACTGGTTCAGGGTAATTTCGAGATACTCTGTTTTGAATTTGGAAAATCATTAAAAATTGTATAAAAATTATTATGGAGTGTAATTTATATGTGTGAACTCCTTAATGAATCTAGTTTCAAAAGAAATAAACATGAACCTTATTCGAGTTCTGTATAATGAGATAATTGATTTTTAGTAGAGAGAGGTCAGAACTGTCAAATGGAATAACAGGGGAGTTTTTAATGAATAAACTGTACTAATTGGCTAGACTAAAAATTCTGAAAATTTTATGGTGAGAAGATATGTGAGTCTAGTTTCAAGGAAAATTTACGGATATTAATTTGGAGTTTCGTAGCTCAAGATATAAATAATTTAGTAACAATGACTCAAATAGACAGCTTAATGATGAAAATATATATATCTTAAAAATGGTTAAATTTGCATGTTTAGGCTCCTGAATTAAATTGAATTGTGTTATATTGATGATTATAAAATTATTATTTTCGTAGTTAACAAAGAACCCGGAACAGCGGCGCACAAAGGAAAGGAGAAAGCTATCGAGGATTAAAACGAAAAATTCACGGTTTGTATTACTATAATTCAAATTACTTTTTATTAAATGTTTTATAGGAATTTTATATTTAATAAGTGAGATATAAGGTAAGTATTGATATTTGAGTTGAAATGAGAAGATCAAATAAACTTGATCGACTGTATTAGTGAACATGAAAGAAACTGAGATTGTGAACTAAAAATTTAGATTGGAAATGAAATGCATGAAGTTAATGTGAACGTGGTGATTAAATTTGATAAATGTGCTTTGTGACTAAAATTGAAGAATAGATGAAGATTGTTTTATTATTGCTATTTAGTGAAAGTCTAAAAATGAATTGTTATTATATACCTAGTTTTTCTTATGTTTTGTTATTATTGCTATTAAAATTTGAATTATGGTAATACCACTGAGTATGAAATACTCAGCGTACGGTTGTTTCCGTGCGCAGGTTAAAAGGAGTCCAGTGTCTTGGTTCAGCATCTGAACGATCCCGACTTCAGCAAAAAGATATTGGTGATGTTTTCTTGTCTTAATTGAAAGTGGCATGTACTAGGATTGTATAAATTGTTTAGGTATGCTTGTAATGTTGATTGTAAGAATAATATACCATATTTTGTTATAGCTTGATAAAATGGTAAAAATTGTATTATATAATTAGTCTTAAATTAGAATGAAAAACAAATGAAATTATTTTAGTTTTGATTAATATTATGAATGTTTAGATATTAAATTACTATGTTAATTAATTGATTATAATTTAGGTGTAATTAAGTTTAAATTGTTTTTTTTTTATTTGTGCCATTGGTTTTGGATTGGTTTATTTTGGGTTTAAACTTGCAGGAGGTTTATGTGAAAACAAGCAGAAATGCTGCCGAAATTTTTATAAAACAAAAAAAAAAAAAAAAAAAAATGTATGAATGAAAATTCAATTAGTAAACTAAAATATAATTTATATGCATTTATGAATATACTATAATTTATTGTTAAAGAATAATTTTCTTGTTACCTATTTATTAAGAATTATCTGTAAATTGTCTGAATTGTCTGGTAATGCCTTATAACCCTGTTCCGGCGACGGTTTAGGGTTAAGGGGTGTTACACCTAGCCACTGTGCTTTATTTCTTGGACTTCCACGAAATCAAGGAACTCCTCAGCATGATGCAATAACCAGTGACAGATCTTCTCATCATTGGGCAAGCTACCCAATCAGAGTCACAAAACGCAGCTAATTTTCCTTCATTATCAGCCTTAAACAACAAACCTTGGCCTTGATTTTTCTTGATATACCTCACAACCCTCATTGCTGCCTCCATGTAAGACCGTTTTGGCTGCTGCATAAACTGACTAAGATAGTGCACAGCAAACACTATGTCAGGTCTAGTATGAGTCAAGTAGATTAATCTTCCAATTAGCGTCTGATATCTTGTTTTGTTTTCTAGTAGTGCATCCTCACTTTGTATGTCTTTATCATAATCCACAGTTGTTAACTTCAGATTTTGTTCCAATGGTGTTGAAGTTGTTTTAGCATCTTTTAAGCTAGTGTCTTCAATTAATTCATGCGCATACTTCTTCTGGCTCAACACAATTCCTTCCTCAGACTTCAACACCTCAATTCCAAGAAAATACCTCAAGTCTCCCAAATCTTTCATCTTGAAGGTCATATTTAAAACTCCATTTACTTTCTCTATCATATCAATATCATTCCCTGTTATCAATAAATCATCCACATATACAAGTAACACCACAATTTTTCCTTCAACTCTTTTTGTAAACAAAGAGTAATCATACTTACTTTGTGTAAACTTGGCTGTAAGCAAGGCCTCAGTAAACCTAATATTCCATTGTCTGGAAGCTTGTTTCAGCCCATACAAGGATTTCTGCAGCCTACAAACCATCTTTTCCCCCTGGCTGCTAAATCCTTATGGCATCTCCATGTAAACTTCTTCATTCAAATGCCCTTGTAAGAAGGCATTAGAAATGTCCATCTGACACAAATGCCATTGAAAACGCGCTGCAAGAGCTAGAATAGTCCGCACCATCACTATCTTCGCAACCGGAAAGAAAGTGTCCACAAAGTCAATTCCCTCCTACTAGTTGTATCCTTTCACTACCAACCGAGCCTTATATCTCTCCACCTCACCGGTGGCATGATATTTGACTTTGTATACCCATTTACATCCAATAGAAACCTTGCCTGGAGGCAAAAGAACCACATCCCAAGTGTTATTTGATTCTAATGCAAGAATTTCCTCTCTCATAGCACCAATCTATTCAGGATTTTTACAGGCCTCAGAAAAGGATGAAGGTTTAAAAATATTTGTTGCAGAAAAAAGTAATTGTATATCAATAGGCAAATGAGAAAGAGAAAGAACCTGCCTTGAAGGTGAAGCTGATTGGTAGGTACAAACAAAGTCTTTAAGCAGCCAGGTGGTTTTGAAGAATGAGAAGACTGACGCGGTACCTTCGGAGAAGGAACAGAACAATTTACAAGATTATGGATGACATTTGGACTATTACCAGAGGAACCGAGATTATCAGGTAACATATTAATAAGATTGTCATGAGTACCTAAGGATTCAAAACTGTCGTGGGAAACCAAATTGTCACGTGAAACAGAACCAGAAGATAACAGAATGTTCAAAGAAAAAAAATTAGAATCAGGAAACGAAGGCTGAGGAGGAAACAAACTAGAAGTAGCCTGAGGTGAATCATGAAAAGGAAAAACAGTTTTCCTAAAAGAACCATCACGATTAACAATGAAAGATTTAGTGTTCATATTGTATAAAATATAACCCTTCTAAGTAGGAGAATATCCCATAAAAACAGTAGGAATGGCCCTAGCAGCAAATTTGTCTGTATTATTAGGTGTAGTAGCAAAATAGATACAACCAAATACTCTCATATGGGAAAAAGAAGGTTGTTTATTATAAAAGACTTCAAAAGGGGTTTTCCATTGGAGCACTAAAGAAGGTAAGTGATTGATTATGTAACAAGCTGTTAAAATACACTCTCCCCAGAACCTAGCAAGAACATTAAACTGAAACCTAAGGGCCCTAGCTATCTCAAGCAAATATCTATGTTTATGCTCAGCGATGCCATTTTGCTGGGGTGTGTGGACACAAGAACTCTGATGCAAAATACCAAGGGAAGCAAACAAAGGACCACGCTCAGAATTGAAAAACTCTCGACCATTATCACTCCTAACAATACTAACAATAGCTGAAAATTGGGTTTTAACAAGAGCAAAGAAGTTTTTGAGTTGCATAATAGCATCAGATTTAAGTTTTAACAGATAAACCCATGACATCCTAGAACAATCATCCACAATGGTAAGAAAGAACATATAACCAGCATGCGTTGAAACTTTATAAGGCCCCCACAAGTCAATATGGATAAGTTAAAACATTTTACGTGACCTAAAACTGCTAACAGGAAAAGGAAGCCTACACAATCTTGCTAAAAGACACACAACACAATCTTTGATACAACTCGACTCAAGAGATTTATTATGTAAAAAACTGCTAACAGAAAAAGGAAGCCTACACAGTCTTGCTAAAAGACATACAACACAATCTTTGATACAACTCGACCAAAGAGATTTATTATGTAAAAAAGGTAACAGAGACATCTTAAGAAGAGGAGCATGCCCTAACCGAGCATGCCAAATACCAGTTTTATTCATAACAACTGCCATACATTTGGAAGTAAACTTTTGAGACTCACTGGGTAAAGAAGGAAAAGAAATAGACACACCCTGTTGCTGAAAAACAGAAGACACAGCTAGCTACTTTTGAGAAGATCCAAACAAATACAAGCCCCCTGATTGCCTACCAATCGTTCTCACCCTGCTAGTGGAGAGGTATTGCATAACACAAAAATTGGGATAAAAAATAATAGCACATCCCAAGTCTCAAGTCAGTTTAGAAATGGAAACAAGGTTATGATTAAAAGAAGGAACACAAAGCACATTTTGTAAGGTAAGATCAAAAGACAAACGTGAAGTACCAATATGAGAAATAGTGGCAGTACTACCGTTTGGTAAATGAACAGACCTAGAGCTAGTGCAACAAAAAGTAGAACCATTCAAAGTATTAGAATTAGATGACACATGATTCGTGGCTCCAGTGTCCAAGATCCAGTCAATCGACTTTCTGGGAGAAGATTAAGATATAATACCTGCCATTAACCACAGGTTCTCCAACACCAGGGGACTTATTCAACAATTCCAAGACTCTGTTATACTACTCCAGAGTAAACATTGGAGAAGTTTGCAAAGAACAAGCCGAAGAATCTTCACTTGTCTTCGAGCTAGAAATATTTGCTACAATCATCCCTTTCTTCCTAAACTTGAAATTAGGTGAAAATTCAATAAGCCAGTAACATGACTCACGCTTATGCCCATTGACCTAACAAAAGTCACAAACCCCATTGAATCGACACCGAAAAACCAAATTAGATAACATAACTGAGGAATCAGAAACAGGGGACACACTACCAACAAACTCACGATGACCTTTCTCTTGAACAAGCATCGAATATGCTTGATTAACCGAGGGCAATGGTTGCATTAGAAGTATCTGACTACAAATCGTAGAATACGACTCGTTTAACCCCATCAAGAACTGAAATAACCTCTGTTGTAGCAAATGTAACAAGTTGTCTTGAGCTTGATCACAACCACAAGAACTATAGGGCACAATAGTACTATGCTCATCCTACAACAACTTCAACCGATTAAAGTATGTAGTAATCGAAGAATCACCCTAACTTGCCATGGCAGTCTCTCTATGCAAGTAAAAAATCCTTGCCCCATCGACCTTATTGAATCTCTCCTTCAAATCTCCCCACACCAATGCAGCACTAGAAGCAAACACAATACCTGCGGACAAATCTCGGCTCACAGTATTAATGATCCAAGACAAGACTAAAGCATTACAGCGATCCCATTGGCGACGAATCTGATCATCAAAATTCTCCCTGCGACAAGTGCCATCCACAAACCCTAATTTATTCTTCGCTAAAAGAGCAATCTCCATAGACCTACTCCAAACGTTATAATTCTCCAGTCCAGTCAATTGTTGTGAGACTAAAATCATCCCCGGCGTATCTGACGAATACAAATATAGCTGGTGAGTGTAATCGATAGAAACATTCACCAATCCCGATGACGAAAAATCATGCTCTGATACCATGTTGAAAAATAAAATGTGGAATAATGCTTAATCTCTATTAACCATGTACATCCATATATATACAAGTATTTACACCTAACTGCCTTGATAACTAATCCCTAACTACCAGCTAATAATTACAACAAACTCAAACAAAAAAAAAACTTTAAGAAAAGGAACTTGATGACCCAAAAACGACCTAAACTCAGTGCACAGAAACAAAAAGCTGGATAAAATCTTTGTTGTTGCAAGAATGGAACCTGATCAAGGAGGCTTGGGGTATATAAATACAAGAGATGAAAATGTGGTTGAATTGTCTTTGTGAAAGCTAAGGGAATTGCATACAAATGTGAATGGTCTTGAAAGGTTAGAGCTGTTCACGTCGTGATGAAAAAATAATAATTCATTAATTTTTTTCTCTATATTCAAATAAAGATTATTGTTCGTGCATTATACTAATTTGATTTTGATTGTAGCTATGAAGATATTAATTATTATTGCATTTTCATTTTTCTATTATTTGTAGTATTATTTAAGCTCCTAATTAAGTTTGTGTCACGCGTTAATTGAGTAATAATTCAATTGAGAAAATATTAATTTACTCTTTTTATTAAATGATTACTATTATTATTTTGATAGTATTTCTGTATTTTCATACTTTTATATAATTTTAAATAAAAGAACTAAAATTAATATATCCAAGGATAGAACATATGTTTAATGAATTTATAAATAAGTTCTTTACCACTACATCAATAATAATTATTGAGTAAATTTTAAAAAATATTTTTTTCTGTAATTTTTTTCTCTCATCATGTATCTATACTATTATTTAAATCTCTAGCTGAATTAGTATCATGCGTTAATCATATGTCAACTTAGCCAAGAAAATATTTTCTCTTTTCTATTAAATGATTATTATTATTATTTTAATGACTTTTTTTTTCTTTTCATACTTAAATAGAAAATGTGTTGATTGAGTTTGTGTCACAAATTAACTCGATATTTAAGTTTTTACAATCAAATGTTTAATATAAAAAATTTTCTTTTACCAATATGATAACTTTTTTACATGTTATAGAAAAAATGGCAATACCATGATAAACAATTTGACTGCATTTATTATATTTACTTTAATGTATTTAACTATTTAATTTCTTTTTACTCACAATTTAAATTAATTTTTTTCTTTGATTTTGTACATATTGCATATGTGTTGTTATTATTATTAGTTTCAAACCGTACATTTAATTATGAGTAAACTACTTGAATAATCACCAGCTTTCAAAAATTTTCATTTTAGACAAAAAAAAATTTTACAAAATGAGCAATCATTTATTCATTTTGATTGCAAATGTAAATCAGTAATTCCAGCTAATTTTTGTTATTTTCCAGGTAGGATATTAATATCCACCTCATGCATTTAAATAAATTTCCCCCTATTTTTAACAGCAGCACTTCCCGTCAGCGCTACTCCATCAAGAACCGAAACCAAGCAAGCACAAAACCCTTTCGTTGGAATAGCTGGCAGCAGAGGCGAATACCGGGGGTGGGGAGGCAGTGGCCCTGGCCCCCCCTAAAATGGAAGATTTATAGTTAAGCCCTTAAATTTTTTTTAAAATTTTAAATTAGTAAATGTAAAATTATACTTTAACCCCCTAAAAGTATAAAAATTCTATTTAATTTTTTAAAAATTATAAATATATAGACTATAAAAAATTAAAATTTCATTCGGCCCCTAAAAATTTGTTCTGGCTTTGCCCCTGGTTTGATGTTCCCTTTGAAGTTCATCTGGGCATCGAGCCAAACTTAGGCCATACAATACATGACCCGATTTGAATTAGTTCGGGACAAAGCTGGGAGAGGAGGGAGAAGAGAAGCATAGTGAAGGATAAAAGAAGAAATTGAGTAAAGAATGTATGTTATCTCAGATGCAATCTTTTCTAGAGGAGTTCCTCCATAAGGGTCTATACGTGTATAACAAAATTAGTTTACGTTTTCCATCTAAATAAATTTTGTTTCTCTTAATAAACGGGCCAACTGAAAAGCTGAAACATAGATCCAAGCTGCCACACTTCAACAAAAAAATCCTTCAAACATCGAACCTAAAGACAACGCAAATGCAATTGTTCGGAAGCTCTCGACCCATGCTGTAGAATTTCAACAGAATTTCCACGGTGGGAGATGAGCGTTCTGGGTTGAAGACAGTGTATGAGTAGATCATGAAAACGAAGCCGGCTTTGAAGGAAGAGAACAGGGAGGAGGAGATTGAATGCGTTTAATGGACTGAAGAATGAGCTGTGGACTCTGGGTATTCCATGGAAGTTGAAAAGGAGTGGTTTTGGGCTTGAGTTTTGGGTTCGAGAGAAAAGAAGCTTTATTGACGATGGTAGACGAGAAATCCGTGGAAGAGAAAGCAAAGAGAAGACCTTGAAGTGCGTAAAGGTAAAAGAAAAAAAAAAGAAGAAAACGAAAAAAGTGTTAATGGCTATGAATGGATATGCAGACGTGCTATTTCGGTTGTTGATGGGGCCGCGCCGGAGGAAGTGCTACCATTGAAAACAAAAGAAAACAAATTATTTAAATGTCGAATAATGAGGTGAATACTATTATCTTAGCTGGAAAATAACAAAATTGAGCTGGAATACATGTAAGCAATTTTAGGAGCCGTCAAAATGGAATAGAAAATTATAATGTTAATGTTGTTGTAAATCCACCCCTCAAATTTATTTTATTGTAACTTAAAAAATAAATAAATCTACATAGTTCCTAAATTTATTATTTTATTATTATCTTGTAATCTCTAAATTATTTATATAATATCTTAATGTTAGTCATTAATACTTCATAATTTATTGTATTTGAAGTCCTATAAATAGAGGATATGTGCAAACTTATTGTGTGTAAATGAAACTCGAATCATTCTTTTATTTTTTTATTATTCTTTCTTGTTCATCGATTAATTCTCTTAATTTATAATAAATTTTTATTTTATAATTTTTTAACTAAAATAATTTTTTTAAATTGAAAGATTATTTATGTAATTATATTTTATTTTTAAACCAATACTTATATTTTAAATAGATAAACACATACGCACGTACTCATACGATAGAATTTGAACTATAGTTATACGGATCTATTATTAGCTAAAATTACAACAATAATTGGGCTTATTGAAAACAAAAATTAAGTATAAATTTGTGTACTTAATTAATAAAATGTTGAAGTTTATTGGGTTTTTTAATGAATATTATTATTTTTAGCCTTTTGTTTTCTTTTCCATTTCCAACAAAATGTCTGAACTACGGCCTTCGATTCGTGAAGGGAAAAGCCCTAGCCAGCTCTGAAGGTACTCACTCATCACTCACGAAACCTTACATCTTCTTTTCAATGTGTTTGGTTACCGAGAAAATTTCAAGAATATCGTAATATATCTTTCAACTGTGAATTTTTAAGATTCTTTTTTCTTTTTACTTCTGCTTCTCACTGTGAAATCTTAGGTTCGTAACTTCCTATTAGTGAACTGGTAATATCTTATGAACTACAGTTATTTGTCTTGTAATTGTACTGCTGAAAAAATTGATGAATTTTCTTTTTATCTTAAGGAATTAATTTTTCCCCCCTTCGCGATTTCTTTCTCTTCACTTTCCCTTTAAACTGCAATGAATTGAATATAATAGATGCTGGAGTTGTTTCTTTCAACTTCAACCTAGGTTTTGCTTCTTAATTTCATTCCTTTTAAGTGGTGTTGATTAATGTTATTTCGAAGAGTCACTAACCTGATTTGATTTTTTTTTCAAGCTTGGTTGATGGATTTTAAGTATTTAATTTAACTTCAATGTTGTATTGGAAAAAATGGATTCTTCGTTCAACTGATGAAATTTCAATTGTGTTGCCTTTCAGTTAAATGGAAGCCTTAGCTGCTGAACTTTTAGAGAGAATCTGTATTGTTTCGTCCTGTATTTAGCTAAAAGGGATAGTATTCTTAGCAGTTCGGGTTTTGAAGTATTCGTAGCATTTTAGCTTTGCAATTTCTGAAAATGGTTGGAAATACATTAGTGCAGATTCCAGCATGCCCGTCTTTGTCATCTTCAACTTTGACCACCCTCCCGCATTCTTCTTCAAAAGTTTTGCCATGTCTTCCGCCTAAACTAAGAATGAGGCTGGCAAAAGTTAGAGCTATGTCTGCTAGTACTGAGCATAACCCACAACCTGGTTCTTCTGAGCAAAAGAATCCGCTTGCTGTTGTTTTAGATATTCCTCGAAATATTTGGAGACAAACATTACGTCCATTGAGTGATTTTGGGTTTGGTCGTAGAAGCATTTGGGAAGGTGGGGTTGGGTTGTTTCTTGTGTCGGGTACTGTGCTGCTTGCACTTAGTCTGGCTTGGTTGAGGGGGTTTCAGATTCGTTCTAAATTCCGGAAGTACCTAGCGGTGTTTGAATTTGCTCAGGCATCTGGTATTTGCACTGGAACACCTGTTAGGATTAGAGGGGTGACTGTAGGCAATGTTGTACGTGTTAATCCCTCCCTGAAAAGTATAGAAGCTGTTGTTGAGGTATGTTTCAGGATAATAATTTTTCTGCAACATTTTGTTTTAGTTTGGCTTGGCTTGTGTATGCATCAACATTGCTGCTATCATTCTTAGGTTGAAGATGATAAGATTATTATACCTCGAAATTCGCTGATTGAGGTCAACCAATCTGGTCTTTTGATGGAAACTTTGATTGACATCACACCACGAGATCCAATTCCATCACCTTCTGTGGGACCTCTCGATGCAGAATGTGTTAAGGAAGGCCTAATTGTCTGTGATAGGCAAAAGATAAAGGGGGAACAAGGGGTAAGTCTGGATGCCTTGGTAGGGATTGTCACCCGTCTTGCTCGTCAAATGGAGGAAATTGGTATTGCCAACACCTATTCACTTGCCGAGCGCGTTGCTGCTGTTATTCAGGATGCAAAGCCCCTGCTCACAA
Source organism: Gossypium stocksii (assembly GCA_020496765.1). NCBI lineage: Eukaryota > Viridiplantae > Streptophyta > Magnoliopsida > Malvales > Malvaceae > Gossypium > Gossypium stocksii. The sequence goes on along the minus strand of CM035630.1, from coordinate 38,243,985 downwards.
AGGTGTGCAATGTCTTTTTTACATTGTCTTATTGATAAATTTTCTTTTTCTAAACTATATTGCTGATAGTTCTGGTAAGCCCAAAAGAAGTGAATGGGTCTGCTACATTATCTTCTTTTTTTCTGTGAGTTCTGTTGATAATAATAAATGATTTATTATTACATCCACACTGTATCCTAATGTACATAAATCTAGAAGTAATCAAGTTTGCACATGTTTCCCTGCTCTCTAACTGACTGGATAAGCATTCTAAACTGAACTTTTGATGGATCCTCATGCTCAGAATTTTGAATTTGATGTAGTGATTTTTCAGATTGAAGCCATGGCCGAAGATGTGCAACCTTTGTTATCTGAACTTCGTGATAGTGGTCTGCTTCAGGAGGTTGAGAATTTGACCAGAAGTCTAACACAAGCCTCTGAGGATTTAAGGTGATTTCTCTCTTCTTCCTTGGTTATAATTTGATTGGGATGTGCTTGTCACAAAGAGTTGCTCCCACATGCTATAACTAAGCCTTGCTTAGAAGAGAAAATATTTGATACACTCAGTGGAATTTAATTCCATACGCTAGGTTGGGGTTATGGACACGTGGCAAATTTGTAACTCTACTTGTGGAGTTAAAAAAGTGCACTGCCAGTGTACTAAACACTCGCCCTATTTAGAACTGCACCCACAAAACCTTATTTCCTCATGCTTATAATTAAGAATTGTTTGAAGGCACTTCAATCTCTGTCATCTGAATCATATTTGAACATAAATATTTTGGAACTTAAAAGTAATGAAGTTTTGAATTTTTTTCATTTCTCTAGCATCGAATAAAAAAGTTGATTCTGTAAACAAAAGGTCTACTGGTGCGTCATGGTTTTTATTTTCTAGGTAATGTTCGGGAATGCATCAAACAATGCTGTTAATCTTTGCATTTTACGGTGTTATCTTCCTCCATACTTTTATGATTTTACCTCCGTGTTCAACTGCTAACATTATATTACTGCTGCAATAAACCCTAATTCTATTAGTTTCAAGCCACCACCTTATCTTCCTCGCCCTATGTAGTCCCCTAAACCCAAAGGACTATATGCCCAAAACTCCATCTATCAGGCTATCTATCCTTACTCTTACAGTTAAAGCACAGTTGTAGATGTTGCATCACGAACTCATACTAGATCCTTGAATTTGGTGTAGCAAATTTAAAGATGCTGTGGCTCAATAAACTAATAGTAATGTGGAAGTGTCAGGGTGCACACTTTGAATTTCAGCTATAGTAGGATGTAATTTTCTAATTATGATGCGAGGGAAAGAAAGACTCTTTCTTTATGTGAAAACAAGACGTGGCCCCTAGATTTATAGCCTTACAACTACAATTCCTTTCTGTGCAGAAGGGTACATTCATCCATTATGACCCCTGAGAACACCGAATTGATTCAAAAATCAATTTATACTCTGATTTTTACTTTGAAGAATATCGAGGTAAAAATTTACTTACCAGCCACTGGCATTCCTCTCAATTGTTTATTTAAATCTTAAATTCACATCTGTCCTACCTCTCACACTCTCTCATCATGTACCATTGCAGAATATAAGTTCTGATATACTAGGATTCACGGGTGATGAGTCTACAAGAAAGAATCTGAAATTACTTATCAAGTCGCTTAGCAGGATGTTGTGATGGTGAAGACAAGTGAAAAGAATAGAATAATTGATTAGACAGTCCAAACTCAAAACTGGTTTGTTGTTCTTTTTTTTTTCTTTTTTCTTTTTTCTTTTTCTTTTTTCCCATTGTTATAAAGGGAGAAATTGAAGTGAAGCTTCCAGTTTGTACTCTTTATGTTCCATTGCAATTTCTTAGAAAAATCTTGACTAGTATAAATGAAAATCAATTTTTTTTTTTCGATTTTTAAGTAGTAGTTGCAAACCGTTGGTGTTATGGAATAAAAGTAGAAGACATTCTCAAGTAAGTGCATTTCAACATTGTTAAACTTTTGCAGAAATAGAATCCCTCACTCCTTCCCTGTATTGAAAAGTTATGAGGCATTGTTTGTTGTGTTCTTGATAATATCGGCATTATTGAACTGCTACAGATTCATATGTCAAGTTTTTCCCATTAATTTGCCGTACTTGTGTTTTTATTCTTCTTTTGGAACATGCGAAGAAATCAGGAGGGAGAAGGGAAAGCCTAACCCTCTTATTCAGGTTAAATGAATCTCTTGCGCCTCCTTTGTATTCTTCTCTCTTACGGGACCCATAAGATCCCGAATATATCGTGTTTACGGGAAGGGAAAATTCTTATGAATATTGCAGAATCATCCCTGCAAGGTCAAAGGACAGTAATATTTGTTTAAAACACCAAAACAATTATGTTTGCCTGTGCATATGTCCATATTTTCTAGCTCGTTCCAAATTTTATGCCATTCATGTTATGACGATGGGTGAGCTTTTGATCAGTTCTATTTTAAAAACATTGACTGAACTTAGATTTGGAGGTTTCATTTCGGCATTAATATAAATTTAAAAAATAATGTTTTTTTAATTATAATTTGTAATTATATCAATGTAGTTATTAAAATTAATAATTATAAGTACCTTATTAAATAACTAATTCAATTTAAAATAATTTGTTTCTTCCATGATTTATACCAATTAGACTCAAACGTAGATACCGAGAAGGAATCATTTATTTGTTTTCTTATTGCGGCCGACGTTCTTATTTTCTTTAAGAAAATTTTGTATGGGCAGCATTTATTAATTTTAAAATAACCCCACAAATCTCGAGTAGTTCAAATTATATGATTTTTCTTTTTAGCTGAAATTGACTTAAAGCAGTACTATTTTGTGAGTCCAAAACTCAATCTATAATTCATAAATTTTTTTTTCTTTAAAATGGTGGATCAATTCGATTAAAAATATTATAAGTTAATAATAATAAAAATATTTTTCTTCAGAAAGTACAACATATATCTTATAAGTTTATACATCTCAACTATTAAAATTTGAATTTATTTTTTATAAATAATTCAGATTCAAAAATCGAGAATACAAGAATAAAAACTGTGAAATGAAAAGGAGCAATTTCCCTTTATTATGTGGCTGAAATTTGATGAAAATTAAGTAATAAAAATTTTTGGAAAAGAAGACTTGTTAATCAATTAAAATGATAGGTAATAATTAATCATAACTCAAAAAGGTTAGTTCAGTTGGAAAAAGAAAAGATAATATCCAATTTTATTCAATCATTTTAATAAGATAATATTATCAATTAATAAATTTATTTTTGAGCATTTTAATTTAAAACCAAACGTTTAAAGCCATAGTTTATTTTTTATTTTTTATTTCCATATACCCAACTTTTAATCCAAAATATAATCCTTAGCATATGCCAAGCATTAATGTGGTAAAAATCAAGATCAAAATAATAATAATAATAATAATAATAAGTTATTATAGAGCTTGGATTGAGAAATGTAGTTATAGGTAGTGGGTGGTATTTTGAGAGCAAAATATGAGCTAAAAAGATAGATATATGAACAGCCAAGTGACATATTACCATTGCCAATTGATACTTCAACTTGTGAACTTCCCCATTATATATATTATAGAGGATTAGAAAAAAGTTGATACTATATTATCAACTATTTAATATAAAGTTGCTATATTTTGAATCTTCACTACTAAAACAATTATTTGTTAAATTGGTATGTCCCCTCAAATTGAATTTTTTTAAACATTTTAATATATATTGTTATACTCATAACTAAATTTTAATATAAGTTTATTTTTTTAAATAATGATTAAAATTAAATAGTGTTAATCTAAATTTAAAATATATTATTTCTCCTCTTAGTTCAATCTTTTTCGGACCTTGATTCTTCAATCATCAAATCACAAGTTTTAGAGTTCAATAAAAGATTATATTTATGTTTATATATATATAGTAATCTCGTTATTAAAGTTTATGATTTTCAATATTAAAAATTTTCTACGATTAGTTTCATCATTAAATAAGTTGAATAATTTTATGTTTGTTTTTTAGGAAAATTTAGGTACTGCCTTAATTTTTTAGGGAGTCGAATAAAATTTTAATTTTTTATAGTTTATATCTTTATAATTTTTAAGGAATTAAATCGAATTTTTATAATTTTAAGACAAGGCCAAAAATACAATTTTATTTTTATTAATTTAAAATTTAAAAATTTAAAAAACCTAAATAATAATTTTTCATTTTAGGTAGGGTACATGCGACCCTAGATTGGCCTCTATTACAGTTCTTAGGTTAAAACGAGGGCAAAGTGATTGCTTGGATTCATCTTTGTTTCCAAACTCTCACATATTTCTTTAGAACACACTACACTGTTCACGAACCAGCCGTGGTCTGGAATTTTTTTATTTTCTAATTTAAGTTGGGTTTGAAATTCAGAATTATTGTTAATATGATAATAAATTAATAAAAATATGAATATTTTTTATTTGATAATTATATTTAAATAAAAAATATTGCAAATTAATAATTCCAACCAAACAAATTACTTTGCATGATGCATTTTATATCCAAATCCAACCTGAGGAAAAAAAAATCATGACATTATTTTGCAGTTTTTTTTAGCAAAAGTCATATGTGATAGTGTTTGGTAGACTAATGTCTCATTTGGTTATTAATAAAATAATACGAGAAAAAATTTATTTGTTACATGTATCTTACAATATTTTGGCCTAAAATAAAGAATATTTAATATAAATTTAAACTTGAAATTAATAATATAGTAATAACTATTGTAAACAAAAATAAGACTTTTTTAAAATAAGTTAATTTTTTTTTTGTTAAAAATAAGAAAAGTACGAATTTGAAAAGAAGAATTGAATCAAATCATCAATGTAAATAGAAGATTGAGTAGCTAAACCCTTTAATTATAATGTTTGGTAAATAGAGGTTTACAAGAGCTTATCGAGTTAAAACTTCCAATAGAAAAAACATTGGGATGGATAACTTTTTTCATAGTTGATTGGGAATGAGATATATGGAATGATATATCTGACCATTTTTGCTTAAAAATTACTCCATTTGCCACATGCTCTCAAACCTAACAAGGGTCCCAAAAGATAAGTAGCCTCCATTCTTCCATTTTTACTTTCACCTCCAAAGTACAAAGTAAATCTCAACAATATTCACTAATTAATTTCCATAATGGATGTTTTAATTCTTGATAATAGTATTTTATTTCAATAATTTCAACCAATAAAGACTAAAGTATTATAAACAAATAAATATTTAACAATAAAATGTGTCATGCTATTATATCAATTTTCAGCTATCAACAAAGTTTTACCGAATACTTTTAAATAAACGGTTAATAGAATCAGTTGGTTAAACCAACCACTACAATTAGTATACGTAATAATTACAAATTATAAACATAAAAATATTATTATAAAGTTATCGTAGTTTAATATATGTTTTAGTTTAAACATATTCAATTATTAATGATAAGTTTTAGTTTAAATATTACACATTATAAAGATATCTAAATATTAGTGATAAGTTTTAGTTTAGATTTATTACTCCTAAAGTAGAATATTACATCAATTAAATAATAATAATTACAAATTGTATTCACTTTTAAATATTATTATAAGATTAACCTAAAGTAGCAAGATATTTTAATATAATTATAAATTTAATTTTATACTATTAAATCACATTTAAAAAGTGATACTTACATATGTATACTTAATTGACTTTAAAAAAAAAAAATATTAGTCTACCTCTCTGGCACGTCTCTATCTGTTCTTTCTGGCAGGTTTTAGGGTTTTGTTTATTGTTCTTATGACGGCGGCAAGTTTCTTAGTTGTTTCTTTATTATTTTGGTGATTTGATTCATATGCTTAAGGTTGTCTACAATTATGGAGGCTGATTTTGCTGGGTTAACGATTAATAAGGAAGAGTCAGAAATTTTGCAACTTCAAGTTAAGCCACAAACAGGACGAGAGGTTGGGGTTTTTCAATTAGTTGGGTGTTTTTTAACTACTAGTACTATTCATTTTCCAGCAATGAAAAGTACGATAGAAAATCTGTGGCATCCAGTTAAGGGTGTGCAAATTCGAGATCTTGGAGGGAAAATGTATCTGTTCAAATTTTTTCATGTTATGGATCTGGAAAGAGTTTTAAAGGGATCCCCTTGGACTTTCAACAATCACTTATTGCTGCTATATAAGCTAACGTTAGGAGAAGATCCATCACTTGTTCCTCTAATTTATTCACCTTTTTGAATCCAGATTCATGATATTCCGGCTTGTTTTTTCTCTGAAAAATTGGCCATTCAATTGGGTAATTTTATCGGTTCCTTTATGGAATATGACGGATCAAGTTTGGGGAAAGAGAACCGAAATTTTCTGAGAGTAAGAGTCCAAATTAACGTCAGACGGCCTCTAAAAAGGAAGAAGCAAATCATGTTTTTTGGTAGATGTTCATATGTCCACTTTAAATATGAACGGTTATCTCTTTTCTGTTTTTTCTATAGACGATTGGGGCATAGTGATTCTTTTTATGAAGCAAAGATGTCATTGGGAGTAGAAGTCGCTGAGATGGGATGGGATCTATCTTTGAGAGCACAATCTAGAACAGCCCAATTGATGAATAGTTTTGGTTGCGAGAGAATGAGAGGGAGATTGAGGTGAAAATATGGAAGGATCTCAAGTGTTACGATCTAGCGCAAGGGCTTTAAAGAGGAAAGTAGGACAAAGAAATAATATAGATCCAATATTGAGATTTAATTTGGAAGGGCAATTATCCTCCTTTAATGGGGGTGAGAACTCAATTATGGGACAATCACATTCCCTAATGGATCATGATTTAGAAGATAGGGTGTTAATCGGAGAGGAAGGGAAAAAGAGAGCTAGAGGGAGATTGAAGAGGCTCTGAGAAGGAGATTAGCTCTTTGGCGCTAAGGAATCGGAGAATAGGGGAAGCTAATCATTTGATATCGGCGGCTGCCAAGAGGCAAGCCGACCGATCACAATAAAAATCTTAAGTTGGAATGTCCGTGGGTTGGGGAACCCACAGACAATTCAAAGACTTTGGCATTGGCTAAGGTTATATAATCCCTATTTGGTCTTCTTTATGGAGACAAAAATTGATAGGAGGAGAATGGAAGGAGTTCGAAGGCGTTGTGGTTTTTCAAGTGGAATTGATATTGATTCGACGGGTTCTCGAGGTGGATTATGTTTGGCTTGGCATGGGGATATCAATATCAGGCTTCAAAGTTATTCACAAAGTCATATTGATGTGAAAATTGAAGACCCAGATGTGGTTGATAAATAGAGGTTCACTGGTTTTTATGGGTCGCCATATTCGAATGCTAAAAAGGAAACGTGGAATCTGATGCGTCAATTACATAACGGTAGTGAGCTTTCTTGGATGGTTTGTGGTGACTTCAATAAAATTTTATATGGTTTTGAGAAACGAGGAGGTTTACCGCGTGAGGAGGGGAGAATGAAGGCTTTTCGTAAGGTGTTAGATAAATGTGAATTAAGGGATATGGGATTTTCTGGAAGATGGTTTACTTAGGAGATGGGAAATCTGCCAGAAACAAATATTCAAGAATGGCTGGATAGGGGAATGGCTACTGATGATTGGTTGTCTTTATTTCTGAAGTGTCATATTCGACATATGCCTTACTCCTTCTCAGATCATTGCCCACTACTTATTACTACCATACAGGAGGATAAGAGGAGAATTAGTAGAAGTTTTAAATTTGAAGCATGGTAGGTTTTGGAGGAGTCTTTTATTTCAGAAGTTAGGAAAATCTGGGAAAGTTCGTCAGGAGATTTACTGAGTAAGTTGGAAGGTCTTAAAAGAGGCCTGAAGATATTGGCAGATAAAATTCAACATGATAGGAATGGAATGAAAAAGGCATTAACTTCAAAACTGGAAAAACGGTTGGAAAATGAAAGGTATGACGAGAATTTGTCCGAGCTCATTGATACGAAAATTCAACTTAACTTTGAAATTGAGAAAGATGGGCGATATTGGGAACAGAGAGCGCAGGTTAATTGGCTACAATATAGAGATAAGAATACTGCTTTTTTTCGCAAACAAGCAACTCAAAAACGACAGAGGAATTTTATTGGTAGAATGTAATTGGATGATGGAAGGGAAACGGAAGATGTCTCAGAAATGGAGGGAATGGCCAGGTTGTATTTTCAACAGTTGTTCACTGCTGGAAGGAGGGGGAATTATGATCACATTTTGGCAAGAATTAATTGTTGTACCTCCGATGAGGATAATTCAAAACTGAAGGCGAAGTACACAAAAGAAGAGATTAGTGATGCGCTAGCAGAATTTGGTCCAACGAAAGCACTAGGGGAGGACGGATTCCCAGCATTATTCTACCAAAAATGCTGGTCAATTATCGGGAAAGAAGTTACATCATTTTGCTTGAACAATTTGAATGGAGGTATGGATATCAGTTCTATAAACAAAACTAATATTATGTTGATTCCAAAAATCTCCAATCCTTTTAATATTTCCCATTTTAGGCCAATTAGTTTGTGCAATGTAATTTATAAATTGCTGGCTAAAGTCATTGCTAACCGTCTCCGTCTTGTGATGAATAAATGTATTGATTTATCTCAAAGTGCTTTTGCTCCGGAGAGATTGATTTGTGATAATGTTCTACTAGCCTATGAAGTTCTTCATACCTTGAAGAATAAAAGGATGGGGAAAAAAAGGCTTATGACAGTAAAATTAGATATAAGTAAAGCATATGATAGGGTCGAATGGATCTTTGTTGAAAAAATAATGAAGAAATTAGGTTTTGATTCAAATTGGGTGGATGCGCTAATGAAATGTGTCAATACAGTGTCATACTCAGTGGTTTTTAATGGTGTTACAGGAGAAAAATTTTTCCCTTCTCGGGGTCTTAAGCAGGGTGACCCGTTAAGCTCGTTCTTATTCCTATTTTGTGGAGAAGGTTATCTAGTCTGATGCGACTAGCAATTGAAGTAAATTTAATTCGTGGAGTTAAGGCTAGTAGAAACGGACCACAAATTTCACATTTGTTATTTGCAGATGATTGCATTTTGTTTGGAGAGGCTACTGAGAGAGGAACGAATTCATTGAAGAGGATACTACATGAATATGAGCTTTGTTCTGGTCAAAGTGTTAATTACACTAAGTCCACGATATTTTTTAGCTCTAATACGAAGGAGGAGGAAAAAAGAGTCGTAACCAGAGTGCTTGGAGTTCGGAGTTCAAATAATCTAGAGCGATATTTAAGTTTACCGAATTTGGTGGGCAAAAATAAGAAAGCTGCGTTTCAGAATTTGAAGGACATATTAAGGCAAAGAATCGATAATTAGAGCATTAAGCACCTTTCTCAAGGTGGCAGGGAGGTTTTTATCAAAGCCGTTTTACAATCCATTCTAACCTACTCTATACAATCCATTCTAACCTACTCTATGGCTTGTTTTTTGCTTCCTAAGTCGCTTTGCAATGAGTTAGAGGGTATAATGGCTAAATTTTGGTGGCAAAAAAATCGGGGTAAAAAGGGGATCCATTGGTGTGCTTGGAAGGGCATTTGTGTATTAAAAGAAGCTGGTGGTCTCGGTTTTCAAAATCTCGATAAGTTTAATATTGCATTATTAGCTAAACAGGGGTGGCGTCTTATTACTTATCCCCATTCTTTGTTAGCCCGTGCTCTAAAAACTAAATACTATCCGAATGCGAGTTTCTTAATTGCTCAATTAGGAAACCTACCTTCACTTACCTAGAGGAGCATCTGGTCGGCAATGAAAGTTTTGAAAGACGGATTATGTTGGAGGGTTAGCAAGGGGGATCGTATTTCTGTTTGGACAGACCTTTGGATTTCGGGCAATGAAGAAGACAGATTGATGTATCAACACAGAAGTGATAATATTGTGTTAGTATCAGATTTGATTAAGACAGCAAATAGATCGTGGAAAGCAGATTTAATTAAGGATACCTTCAGAGCAAATTTCGCTAATAAGATTCTGCAGATTCCTTTGGCGAGTTTAGAGCATGAGGATTTCTAAGTCTGGAGAGGAGAACCTTCTGGTAACTTTTCTGTTAGAAGTGCCTACAAACTATTACAGGAGGCTACTCTTAATCCTATTATAATACGGACCGAATCTAAGGCTTTTTACAAAAAGCTATGGAATTTACAAATTCCTTCGAAGGTAAAAATTACAATATGGAGGATATCTTGGAATTACATCCCAACTCTTGTTAATCTAAAGACAAAAAGAGTGGCTGCCAATACTCGTTGTCCCAGGTGTCACCAAGATGAGGAGGAGAGTAATCATGTTTTTAGGCTATGTCCTACAACGACAGAAGTATGGGGAATGTTACAGCTTTCCTGGGTACTAAATAGCAACACTGAAAATATATGGAGTTGGCTAACCTGGGTCTTCAGTCAAGAGACAAACGAACAGTGCTGTATTTTTTATTGTGGGCTTTGGATAATCTAGACAAGCCGAAACAAGTTATTATATGAAAATAAGTATACAACAAGCAGAGATATCGCAGCACAAATCTCAAGTTACATTTTAGAAATCAGAAAAGTTGAGGAAAAGACATTTATCTTGGAAACAAGCATGAACACTAAGCCTGCTGAAAAGAGAATGAGTGTGACGATATACTTTGATGCGGCTTTTAACCAACAACTTTCAAGATCTGCTTCAGGGCTGATAGTTAGAAATCTGGGGGGTGAGATATTGGCTTCCAAGTCGGTCATCCACTCAAATATTGCAACTCCATTTGCGGCAGAAGCGTATGTTGGGTTACAAGCGGTAAAGTTAGGGATTTCTATGGGGTTTAATGTTCTGCAAATAATGGGTGATTCAAGAACAGTCATCATAAAATGCAAAAGTCCAGATTATGATAGATCGATCATCGGAGCAATAATCAGAGACATTCAAAACTTAAAAACCCAATTTCAAAATCTCAGTTTCCATTTTATTCCCAGATCAGAAAATAGATTTGCTCATTTTGTTGCGGTAGAAGCATTGAAGAAGGGGGAAGGGCATTACCTGGTTGGAGATATCCCGAGTTATGTTTGTTGCGCAGAAGAGAGAAGGCGTCCAAAGCAACCAGATTGAGAAAGATGAAATGTTTTGAATTTTGTAGCAGAAGGTTAAAAGATTTGTGGAGATCTGCTATCATGAAAAGCTGTGTCGGTGATGGGAAATGATAAAACCTTATGGAGGCCAGCTGGTTCTGTCGACTGCTATTTGTTGATTAGGTTTCCTTTTCTTTGTTTGTCTAAGTCAATTTCGTTTGGGCCAACCTGTTAGAGGCCTGGTCACTTTAATTTTTTTCATGCCTGATTTTAGTCTTCTTTGTGGACTTTGTAGCGGATTCATTGTTTTGGGTGAGGTTTATTTCTATATATTATTCAGTCGATTTATCTAAAAAAAGAGTGATACTTACAAATTGTATATATAATTTAATTAATTTTTAATTTGAATAGAATTATAAGTATAAAATAGAAATTAATTATCTATTAATTATCACTTAATTAATATTAGAATTATATATTAATTAAATTTTAAGTTTATCTCTATAAATAGAATTAGTAGTTAGATAATAATATAAAGGGATAAATAGCAAAATTATACATGAACTTTGATTTAACGTGCAAGTGTATACATAAACTTTAATTTAGTGCAATTACGCACGTGAAACTCTAATTTTGATTTAATCATGCACATTTAAAGAAATAAATATATCAATTTATTTTTATATTGGATAAATATATTTTTTTTATGTATGCAATATATAAATATAAAATGATACTATATCAATAATTGTGTTAATAGTTTACAAGAATTGGATCAAATCAAAATTTTATGTATAAAATTGCACAAAAGCAAAGTTCATGTATACGATTTTACATTAAATCATAATTCATGTATAGTTTTAGTATTTATCCCTAATATCAAATAACATTTCAAACAACAATAGAACAAAAAAAGAGGGAAGATTATTTTAATTGATAATGAGAAAATACATATTTTTATTATTTCAATTTATTTAAATTATCTGAGAGAACTAAAATTTAAGCTGTGCTATTTAATAATGTTGTGACAAAATTCAAAGATAATTTCGTATTGATGTTAGCAACTAGTTGTATATTTTATTAAGGTTAGTAAGAGATTTGATTTTGTTGCAAAATCGAATCTCCTTTTCGAATGCATTGCTTTTGTGTGATGAATTATTATTATTAAAAAAATATATTGTACATTTTGTAGATTTGTATGTGCACAGTAAGTTTTAACACCACGTTTGGTTTTTGTAAGTAGAATAGGGTTGAAATAGAATAGAGCTGTAACCAGTAATTCAATTGTTTGGTTTAGTGGAATGGAATAGAGTTGTAAGTAGAATAGGGTTGTAATGGAATAGAGCTGTAATCAGTAATTCAATTGTTTGGTTTAGTGGAATGGAATAGAGATATAATAGTATTCTTCTGTTTGATTAAATGGAATAGATGTTGTAATAGCATAAGGAAAAAGACTTAGATGACCAAAGTACCCTTAGCAATTTTTTTAAGTAGATGATTATTATTATTGTTATTAAATTTTAATAAGATTATTATTAAATATATTTTAATAAAAATAAAAATAAATAATTTAATCATATTTTAACATAATAATTATTAAATACAATTTAATAAAATAATATATGAATTAATAACATTCTTAATATAATTATCATTAAAATATGAATTAATAAAAATCATAATATATAATATTATAAAAATCATAATAACCTACTTTATTATTTTTAAACTGTAATACATATTTAATGTGTTAAAATATCATTAGCGAAACAAATAATTTAATTATCTTCTAAACTAAAAAGTAAAAGATTAGAAGCAATAAATAGCTTGAGAATTATATTTTACATCCAAACTTAATGTTCATACATTAACAAAAGTTATATGATGTCATTAGCTTATATGCCATGATCTATATGTTAAATTTTACAACATCAAAAAGTTACAACAGTCTGTGGCATTCTATCATGTTATTATACCATCCAAATATTACATATACAAAAAGTTACAAAACATCACCAACACAACTATGATTTTTAATGGTCAGAAAGAAATCTTCTCACCCATTTCAATCGCATAAAAGAAAATCGACTAAAGAAAATGAGCATTTGCGTTAGATGGTCTGGAATTTTGCTTAACGCACAATAGTGTTTATCCTCAGTTAATTCTTCTACTTCACATAAGGCTGAATATAATTTTAGAGCACTTTCTTAAATGGTCATTTCTGAATTTTGTTGAATTAGCACTTCGGAGGCAATGCTCCTATTTTTTTTAAGGCCAAAATTTCGTATGTTTTCCCCCAATAACGTGGCAGCATCAATAAATGAAGTAGAATAAATGTTTTCACTTGCATCAGAAATCTTTTTTTTCTTCTTTGGAAATGTGGAATCATCTTGGTTTCTAGATGGTTGTGGTTGTGTATCAGAAATCTCAGCGACTGTTTGAACATCTTTCCCAGTGGCTCAATCTTTTGCGTAGATGGCAATAAGTTGGTTATAATAAGGGAAACTGCAATGTCTGAATTAACCAGCTTCTTTATGACTCTAATACCACTAAATATAACACCCGAATCCTGGTCTAGACGTTAGGATCAAGTATGGAAAGCTATATCAAATTATTTCAGAAAAGTCCATCTTTTAACCATTTAAAGTTTAACTGAAAGAAATTGTTTAAGTACTTGAACCAACGTATAAATCCAAGAGAAAGGATTGGATAAAACGGTTACGTCACATCATCCATGTCCCTTCCCAATCAATTAATGACATGTTAGTTATTTTTTACATGTCATTTACACATTATTTAATTAGATATTTAATCATTTAATGACATGTCAATTAATTTTTACATCTTATTTACACATCATTTAATTAAATTTTTTAATCATAAATCCCTAAAATCCTAATCAATTAATGATGACGTGGCTTTTGAGAGTTTTTTTCAATCTTTCTATTTTTACGCTCTGCTCAAGTTTCAAAGTTTATAAGCAAGCTTGGGTAAGATAAATAGATGATGCGAAACTTGTCTAAATAAACATAGAAACGAGGCTCATGAAAACAGGATCCATGTTGAAGCATCAGTTTTATATAGAAAAAAAACATTGCAGTTGTAAGTAGATGTTTTGAGACAAAATGATTATCTTGTTGTATGATGATTATCTTGGAAAAATTCTACCAAGGAAAATGAAAATAAAGGGGTGAAAGCAGCAGTGGATTTGGTTCGGGGGGGATTGCAGATCAATTAATCATAAGGGAATTTTTGACGAGTGCTATGCATAACAATGAAAATAAAGGTGAGAAGAGTGAGTCTTCCCTAGGTGCTCAAAGCCAATCATGTTCAACTATGAATCCAGGTGAAGTTAACATAGAAAGTTCTGTCAAAGATGAAAAGGATGGAACCTTGGAAAATATCAGTGATCCTTTACCTATCGGTGAATGTCAAAATGTGACAACATTAATAGCAGTTGCAGATAAAGAAGATGTTGAGAAGCTCGAATATGAAGAAAAACAGGATGCCGGGGTTACCGAGCTGAAAAAAATGTGAAAAAATTAAACTATACTTCATAATTATTTCATAAAATCAAATAGAAGAAGAAGAGAAGAAAAAGACAAAACTCACCGGTGGTGGAGAAGAGGAACAAACCAGAGGAAAAGTAAAGTCCAGACAAAAGAGAAAAGGGGAAAAAAGATCTTCTAACATCTAGAAAAAGCAAGGTTAAAAAGGTAAAATACCAGCCAAAAGCATTTTTGGCTAAGAAAAGCTAATTTTTTTCTGTTTTTTCATATGTGAAAAAGCACTTAATTTAAGTCAAAAAAACTTCTGCACTGTTGTCTATTCTTTGTTGCTTTTAAAGAAAAAGCACTTTTTAGTGCAAAAGCCCATCAGAGAAGGAATAGAGAACGGGCCCTTAATAGGCTCAGTGTGTAACTTGTAAGCAATAAAATAGAACTTCAGTTCCTTATTGTTCAAACAATTCTCAAAATCAGATACGGAAGCATAATAGAATATATCAGTTACAGATACATATTAAGATATATACGAAATATAAATTTCCTACCCCCATCTGCTACACACTATCTCTGTCCAACTTTACATACAAAAAAAGATACCAAGTACCCATCCATCCTTACACACCATATAATGACCATATGTCACATTCAAAATGTCGTAGACTAGCTGTCAGAATAGAATGTGAAAGCCACCAGAATTAGATACATATATGTGGCTTAGCCACTAGTCTTGGCATATTATTAAACTGCCTACAACTTCCTTCTTATTCAATCTCGACCCCAATGCAGATTCAGATCTATAGATACAGATATGAACATACGGTGTTTCAGATTCAGATTATACTCAGTTAATACAAAATACAATTACTTATTACTTTACAATTCGATTATATATATAATAACAGTTTATACAGAAACAAATTATAAGTTAATGGGTTTTATAGCCTAAATTGGATTCTACAGACCCTACTATATGCCTACGTTCAATTGGAACGACGTTTATGACCCTAACGAGAAATTTAAAATTGTAACACCCCAACCCGTATCCATCATTGGAATAGGGTCATGAGGTATTACCGGAGTTTATAGAACTTTTTTTTTTATCACATGATAACTCATTTTATAAGAAATTTTACAACTTAAATTTTACCACTCTTCCATAAACACATGTATATTTTCATTTGATCATTTATCCTTTCGACGTATCAAATAATAAACATATTACCATTTAACCGATAGCTTGGCACTTGTCTAAGCGTCAACAACAATAGTCATTAGTATACTTGAATATATTTCATATAATTTTAGAATCGATAAACTCATTATATCAATATATCATACTTGAGATTATTACTTATTACGGCTTACCCAATTTTCATGTATCAGCATATTAAAGATAGCCACATATTCATATAATATGATACATATTATTCTCTTGCCATTTCTTCAAAACATAAATCATTCATTATACCAAAATTTCATGTATCATTGTTTTCATGAATTTTGTATATATTTATTCCGGGATAATTCATAATCTTGAACATACATAATTATCAGGTAAGTTTCATATATATGTATTTTCCATGTCATATTTTTAAAATATCGAATAAGTATCGTTTTCGTGTATTTCAAGTTCAATTTCGTGATTATTGTTTCGTGCTCAAATTACTTCCATGTCAGGGCTTTATTCATTAAATCATTCGAAATTTCATCGTCATACAATTAATATTATTAAAGTATACGAATCTATAATCATGGATGCATATATTCATCAATAAATTCCATGTACAAATATCATCATCTTATATTTCCATATATCCAGTATCACTGTCATTTTTTTTATGTACTTCAGGAATATATATGTACAAATCTTTTTATATATATATATATATTTCCTTTTCTGGTCAGGATTCTTACCTACTGAATTTATCGGAATATCGATAGTTAAAATATATAGTATACTTAAAATATGCAAATCCGTAATCTATCAATTCACATTTACCCTTTTTAGTTATGTGTTTACCATCTTCTATATTTATCCCGTTGAATTTCTCGGAATTTCGATGGATTTCCGATAGTACACTCCTGGTGTACAATCTCATTAACCGTCAATTCATACAGGAGTACACTTTTAGTGTACAATTCCGGGTCCGTCAATTCATATGCATGTGTTGCCATGGTATCTTTCAACCATGGTCTTATTCATTGCCATGGTATCTTCCAACCATGGTCTTATTCTTTGCCATGGTATCTTTCAACCATGGTCTTATTCGTTGCCATGGTATCTTTCAACCATGGTCTTATTCATTTTCTCAATATGTTGCCATGGTATCTTTCAACCATGGTCTTATTCATTGCCATGGTATCTTTCAACCATGGTCTTACACATTTCATTTCAGTAAGCACACTCCCGCGAACTTCATCCTTACAGTAGGATTACCAGTCCAGGCTAAATCCCCTGTAATATAAACTCATAGAGTATTGTCGGGATTACCAGTCCAGGCTAAATCCCCTGCAACGACAATTACTCTAATGAGCTTGGATCTGAATTACCAGTCCAGGCTAAATTCAGACCCTAATTTGGATTACCCGTCCGGGCTAAATCCATTTCCACATATTCTTCGGGAGGGCTATATCAGGATAGGATCACCCGTCCGGGCTAGATCCTTTTTTACCGTCAATTCCTTTTCAGAGATCCATCGAATTTTCCTTTCATTCAACCGGAATTTCTTTCACTTTTCATCAAATATATCAATGTTCCATAAATTTTCATACAATGAACATTCAATTCATGATCACATCAGTAACATACATTTCAAGCATTTCAGAAAATAATTCAAGTTACACAAACTTACCTCGTTGCTTGTTCGTGTTTATAAATTCATTAATCTGATATCTTCTCTTTTCCACGTTCAAGTCTCGCATTTGAGTCGTTCGGAACTTTATAAATAAATTTGACCATTGTTTTCATTCATTCCATATTCTAATACATTCAATTAATGCTCTGGGCAAAATTACCATTTTGCCCCTAAACTTTTAATTAATGACGATTTTACCCTTAGGCTCAAAAAAATAAATTCTTACAATTTAATCCTTATTTTCAGCCGTTATCATTATACATATTAATAACATTCCATAAATTCTATAAAATATCAAAATTTTTCATAATTTCAACACTTTTCAATTTAGTCCTTAAAACATGTTTTCCCTCGATCTCGAACTAAATTAACAATTTTCATTTAAAATTTTCAATTTAAATAATATAATAATCCATTTCATGTAATTTGATCATTTCTAACATTTTTACAAAATTTCCCATAAAGTTTTACTTTTATTCAATTTAGTCCCGGAGCCTAAAACATACAAATTAGCCATGCTAACTGAATATTCATACATATTTTCCTCCTCCTCCTCTCCATTCCACATCCTTAATTTATATAACATGCTTATAAGTAACATTATCAATAATTTCACTATGTATATTCAAAACTGTCTAATTGAGTTATAGTCACTAAATTATTTATATCTTGAGCTACAGAACTCCAAATTAAGATCCGTTAAATTTCCCTGAAACTAGACTCACATATCTTCTTACCATAAAATTTTCAGAATTTTTGGTTTAGCCAATAAGTACAGTTTATTCTTTAAAGTTACCCCTGTTCTGCTGTATAACAGTTCTGACCTTTCTTCACTAAAATTTAATTATCTCCTCGTACGGGACTCGGATGATGTTCCCGCTTGTTTCTCTTGAAAATAGACTCATTAAGGATTTTAAAAAATAAATTTAGGTCCCTAATAATTTTTATACAATTTTTGGTAATTTCCCAAAGTCAAAACAGAGGATCCCGAAATCATTCTGAACCAGTCTCACAAAAATATAAATATCTCAGAATACAGAGTTCATTTACTTGATATAAATATCTCAGAATACAGAGTTCATTTACTTGTTCTGTTTCTTTTATATGAAAATAGGCTCAACCAGCTTTAATTCCATATCTTATTCAACTTCTAATTCAGTTTCTACCATTTTTGGTGATTTTTCAAATTTAGCTTACTGCTGCTGTCCAAAACTATTTTAGTGCAAGATATTAATTATTAAGTTTATATCACCCTTATTTTCTTTCTCTACACCATTTCCCATCACTTTATCTTATATTCTCTTCACTACCATATCAAGAACATAGAATCATATATAAGGAAACTCTACATTAACATCATTTACATGCTTTTTCAATACTATTAAACTTAAAAATACATGAGAATCTTGATGTTCTTACCTTGTTTTATTGTTTCCAAACTTTAACTTCATTTTCTCTCTCCTCCAGCTTCTATTTCTTGAATCCAACTTGATATTCTAACTCCTCATAGTCTCCTTAACATTTTTCTCCTTCGGTAGCTATGGAAATTCTTTTGATTTCTAGGTGAAAAATAGTGAATTTTTGGTGGAAGGACCAAATTGTAAAGAAAGTAAAACTTCCTTTCTTTCTCTCCTCTTCTCACGTTTATGCATGGATAGGTGATGGTTTTCTTCTTTTTCTTTTTTTCCACACACACACACACATATATATACTAAATAAAATAATAAAATAATAAAATATCTTATTAAAATATTAATAAAGTAATATTTATCTTATTAAATAATGATAAAATATCATCACACCATCATTACCTTCTAGATTTCTCTCTCCTTCTAATTGACCATTTTGCCCTTCATGATCTTTTAAAATTCCATTCTTGAGTCACCACTTAATTTGGTAAAATTATGATTTAGTCCCTCATAATTCTTTCTCCTATTCAATTTGGTCCTAATTCATCCCTTTTCCTTAGTTTCTAGATTATTCCATCCTTAAAATATTTGCACTATTGGTCCTTCAACTTTTCTATATTTACACTTTAACCCCTTAAATTTTAAGTATTTACTCTTGGGCCACAAAACTTTTCTCACTTTTACGATTTAGTCCTTTCTTGGATTAATACATCATAATCACTTCCTACATAGATTTTGTTGATATAGCTCAAAATTTCTCTTTTTATTTCTTTATTACTTTATTTTACTATATCAAGGATAGAAATTTTCGGGATATTACAAAAATTATAACTCACATGCTTGTGTGATCCACACGGCTTAATACACGCCCGTGTAGCCCATATCGTTGCCATATACAGTCTATCACACGGTCGTGTGGCTAAAAAAAAATGAGTTAGACAATTTAGCACACGATCAAACATACGTCTGTGTGACTCAAATCACAAAATATCCCTCATATGACCTGGACACACGCCTGTGTCCCTAGCCTGTGTGACTCTAATTCACAAACAGTGAGTTACACGGTTTGGACACACGCTCGTGTCCCTAACCCGTGTGACCTTAATACACAAATAGTGAGTTACACGATCTGTCACACAACCGTGTGACCTGCACGACTGTGTGGTGCAGATAGCCATGTTTTCTGACGTTCATAACTTGCAAAAAAAAAAGGTTTTTGTTACACACCTAATGTAGTTTTGATGCTAAAACAACACACAGAAATCCAGAACTTAAAAACCACCGTCAAATATCCATCCTAACGAATTAATCTAACTAAAATGCTAACTTAGCCGTCGAATTAAACTACGTTGAAAACTCCAACGGAAAACCCCGAAACAAAGTTTTATTCACTTACCAATGATCATATAACTACTAATCGGAACTACTCGCTGAAGGAACACTCCTTTCAAGATCTTCACCTAAACGGAAGCAATTCAAATAATTAACAAATAGTTTGGAACCGTTAACACCAGTATTCAATCTCACAAAGTAAAAATGAAATCAAACAAAACCGAAGAAAAACAACCATGAAACTTGCGCAGAAACCTTTCAATTGAAGCAATGAATAATGTTGTACCCTCGATTTAACCTAATAGCAAAGTTATAGAAGCAATCAAAAGAAAAAAGGAAAAAAAACGAAAAAGAAAAGAAAAAGAATGGGAAAGAATGGGAGGGAAGAGACTTAAAAAAACTATTTAACTAAACTAGAAAAAAAAACTAAATTTTTTTACCAGATAGCATAAAAAAAACTTTCTTACTACATGCACAAAAACTCGAACACAGGATCAGAAATTATATTAAAACTTAACTATCGAACCAACAAACTCATTTGTAACCCAGATTAACGCAAAAATAAACTTAAGTCAATCATTCAAGGATAAGAGTTGAACCAAAAGGGTAACAAAATTTTTATAAGTGGGACTTAAACCTCTGACCTCAACCACACAACAAAACACTTAACTACTAAAGGAAATTCGTAATTATAGATAGAAACTAACAACAATAGTTTAAAATTCGAGGCGTTACAATATTAAAGTATTACATATCTTCAAATCATGGTAAAAGTGTCATATTTCTTTAATACTAATCTTAATAATAATAAAACAAAATTAAAGAATTTAATTTCAAAAGAACTTGATTCAATGAATACAAGATATATAGATAAAAAATTGTAATATAGGATAAAAATAGAATATAAAAAATTATTACTTTTACAAATTTGGTTATTGTAATAAAATATCATTATAAAGGGTATTTGTTATAAAAAGATTGTACAATCAAATTAAAATTAATAAAAATATAATTATTATTATAAAATTCTTAAATTGATGTTAGAGATTAATAGGAGATTAGTTCAATTGAAAAGTATTAAAATACAACATTGATTAGTAAAAGAAAAAGATTGAATGTGTAATTTATGTTTTTTATATAAAATTTTTATAAAAACTGTTTTCTTAGAAAGCTAGCATACAATTTTAAAATTGTGTTGTAAGTTTTAGCAATTATGAAGTAATAATTGTTTTACATTTTTACTCTCAAAATTAACTCTTTCTCTACTTAATTGTAAAATTATTAAGAATTTAAACATTTTATGAAAAATAATAAATATTATTTTTAATTTAATTGTAAAATTATAAAAAAGTATTTTACAAGATAATTAATATTTTTTTATAATTTTTTAATTTAATTGTAAAATTATAAAAAAAGTATTTTACAAGATAATTAATATTTTTTATAAAATAATAAATATGATAAGTAATGTGGACCTCTAAACAACATGGCTTCTGTGTATATGTACTAATGGAAAAGAAAATGGTTAAAAAAAAATGCATCTGTTAACACAAAAAAAAGATTAACAAGCATAGTATCTATCCAGCCAAAAATAAAACTGGTGAACAACACAGGGTTTAAGTTATCTGAATACAAATAAGATACAAAACTAATGCTTGTGAGAAATAGAATAGCATATAAAGAGAAGGCAATTGACACGTTCTTTCTAGACACAAATGAAATATTACTCTGAGGATTCAGTCTTACTACAATGAAAAAGGTTTTGTCTCCTAGTTCTAACAAAAATATCAGCAAGAATGCATGGGCTATTACATCCACCTAGACATACCCTAAGTAGTAACGTAAGTATTTATTAAATTATATTTAAATATTCATTTTTTTAATAGATAAATAGTTTTAATGTTAGTTATTTATTTTATAAATTTACTATCATTAAATTAAAAAAAAACTTTTATAAATATTTAATGTGATTCGTGTTACCTTTATACTTTTTTTACTTGATATAGTGAGTTCTTCATCTTCATCAAATCATCCACCAAATTTTTTTAATTTCTTTATAAAATAAATTTAGGAATTGTTAGTGTTGAAGAAGAAATTGAATCAAATTTCATAAGTTCATAGACCTTTAAAACATATACAATTTTTGAAGGTGTTGTTATTGAAGTCTTAGGTGCTAAGATACTTAGTGAGAAGAAAATAAGACTTCATTCATATCACCAAAGAGAACAAGCAGAGTATTTAATACAGTAGGTTAACAAACTTCACAACTGCTAATTGTTAACAACAGATTAACTGAACACTAACTAACATTGCTGACTTCTTCATTTGATACATATCATAACATGCCCTATGCTTATCAACCTCGCCTATCTGTTAAAATCTCTTCTCCTTTAGAAACAACTCGAAGCCTCTTTCTGAATCTGTCAAATAGCCCTACTGATAGAGGCTTGGTCAAGATATCAACAATTTGATATTGGCCAGAAATATGACCAACTTGAAAAGAACCGTCTGCAACCCTCTCTCTAACAAAAAAATAAATCCAATTCAACATGTTTAAATTTGGAATGCATTACAGGATTGTTGGCTATAGCAACTGTAGCTGAACTATCACACCAGAGTAGTGCTTTGTTATGAACCGAAACACTAAGTTCAAACATCAATGATTGAACCCAAACCATTTCTGCAGTGACATGAGCCAAGCTCCTATACTCTGCCTCTGCTGTGGAACGAGACATGACGAACTTCTTCCTACTACTCCAGGAAATTGGATTACCGCCCAGAAAAACACAGAATCCTGAAGTGGATCTGCGATTATCCGTGTCAGATCCTCAATTTGCATCAGAATAGCCTTCAAGAAGAAACTTTGAGGCTCAGGTGAATTGTAAACCATAGTCTAGTGTTCATTGCAGGTACCTCAGAATCCGTTTGACAGCTTTGTAATGAGTATCCAAAGTCCGGTGCATAAATTGACAAGCCTTGTTCACCGAAAAAGCAATATCAGGCCTTGTTATGACCAGGTATGGTAGGGTGCCTACAATGCTTCTGTACAGACTTTCATCTTCAAAAGGATTATCTTCATTAGCAGACAGTTTGCATGCTGTCATCATTAGAGTGGGAGAGAAGTTTGACTTCGCCATGGAAGTACGTTGAAGTAAGTCGAGAAGATACTTCTTTTGACTCAAGAATACACCATTCGGAGTGTGAGTAACCTCAATACCAAGGAAATAACTCAGTTGTCCCAAATCCTTTAACGAGAAGTTATCATTGAGGTCCTTGACAAACTCATCAATTTCACTTGAGTTAAGGCCAGTGACTATTATGTCATCAACGTACACAAGCACATAGAGAAGTTGAGTGTCGGTTCGTTAAATGAAAAGTGAGCTATCAGCTTTAGAAGGTACAAACTTAGTAGCTAACAAAAACTCCCTCAGCTTGTAAAACCAAGCTCTAGGAGCTTGTTTAAAGCCATAAAGTGCCTTTCTGAGTCTGCAAACAAGCTGTTGTCCATCATTACTATGCTGCTCAAACCTAGGGGGCTACATCATGTATATGTCCTCATGCAAATCACTATTCAATAATGCGTTGTTGACGTCCACTTGCGAAAGGACCACCCTAGAGAAACAGCAAGAGCCAAAACCACCCTGACCGTCGTTGGTCTGACAACAGGACTGAAAGTCTCATGAAAATCGACTCTAGCCTCTTGAAGATAACCTTTGACAACTAACTGACCTTTGTATCTAGCGATCGAGCCGTCTGCATGTCTTTTAATCTTAAAAATCCATTTACAGCCAATGGCCCGTCGCCTGCAGGTAGAGACACAAGATCCCACGTGTGATTAGCTATTAAAGCACCATATTCGGCCTTGGCAACATCAGTCCAAACAAGACTTTGAAAAGCTTCAGCTATAGTGGAAGGCTCTCTCTCATCGAAGATGGAAGAAAATAATTTTAGTTTGAAAATACCACTCTTTGACCGCGTTTGCATAGGGTGATAGTTTACTGGAGAGGGTGGTCTCATACTGATAGCAGCAGGCACTCTGGGTGACGACATAGTATTTTCAGTAATAAGACCTCTAGAAGAGGAGACTAAACTAGGGAACCTCAAGGCAGGAGAAGTAGGTGTCGAAACTGAGTGATAAGTACCTGCACTGGAACGTAACAACCCAGAAATAGAACTAGGCATTGTAACTAAAGGCACAGAAGACCGGTGATAACTAAACTTGACAAAATCAAACTATTGAGGTGAAGAAAAACCAGTTCTGAAGGGAAACTCTACCTCATCGAAGATGACATGTCGAGAGATGTATACACGCCCATCAGTAGTAAGACACCTATAACCCTTTTGATGAGACCCAAAACCAAGATATACACACTTGCTGGAGCGAAACTGAAGTTTATACTGGTGAAAGGGTCTAAGATGAGGAAAACACGCACTGCCAAAGACCTTTAACTGGGAGTAGTTAGGCTGAGCTTGGTATAGCTTATCGTAAGGAGAAACATGCTGCAAAACAGGAGTTGAGAGCCTGTTGATGAGATGAATCGAATGAGAGAAAGCGTCTGACCAGTATTTCAAACGCATAGAAGCCTGAGCCAACAGTGTTAGCCCCATTTCAACTATATGACGATGACGTCGTTCAACAACCCCGTTCTGTTCTGAGGTGTAAGGACACGTGATTCGATGGTGAATGCTAAGTCCAGCAAGTTCAGTAGACAGATAGCGGAACTCTCCTCCCCTATCTGTCTGTAGCATTTTGATAGACTGTCCAAATTGAACTTGAACCATTTTGTTAAAATGAGCAAAGCACCGAGTGACGTCTGACTTGGTCTTAAGGAAGTACAACCAAGTAAATCTACTATATACATCAACAAAAGAGACATAATAAGAGTACCTACTGGACAACACAGGAGCTAGACCCCAAACATCTGATGTCACTAATTTAAAAGGAGTGGAGTACACTATTTGTGAAGCAGTAAAAGGCAACTTATAAGACTTGCCAAGTTTACAGGATGTGCACTTGAAAGACAACATATTATTCTTGAAGGAAACATTACAAGAACGTAAAATACGAGCTAGCACATTGTTACAAGGGTGGCCAAGTCTATTATGCCACAAGTCCAAGGAAGAAGGAGCTTGAACATTATTCACAAGTGGGGAACTCAAACTCTAAGCTGGACCAGTCACCAGGCTGTGAGCAGCACCAACCCTACACGAACCATCTCGAGACAAATCAAACTGATACAAGCCATCACGCATATGGCCCACCAGAAGAATCTTCCCTATCTGAATGTCCTTCATAAAACACAAAACGGGATGAAATTTGAAATAAACGCTATTATCCTTTGCAAACTGTCCTGCAGAGATAAAATTTTTGCAAACTGTAGGCACATGCAATACATTCCTTAGGTGTAGCAATCGAGAACCAGCCATAATATTGGAAGAGCCTATATTAGCTATAGAAATCGACTCACCATTGCCCATGGAAACTTTGCCTGTACCTGTGTAAAAAGACACATCAGTAAGCGCGGCCATTGTTGGGGTGACATGATTGGTTGCACCAGAATCATGATACCAATGCTGAGCTGGTAAGAACGATGGTGGACCTTGAACAACTTGTGAAGGAGCTACAGAAGACTGTGAACAATTAGTACAACTTTGGGACGGTGAGTAGGGAGACGAAGACTGCTCATTCAGATGATGATAATTGACTGATGGCGAGGGGCTCGAGCCAAGACCAGAAAAACTTTCATCAAATCGATGATAACAAGTTTGCACCATATGTCCTATCTTGCCGCACAATTGACATTGTAGTTTAGATCTTGACCAGCCTCGACCAGAACCATAAGCCCGACCACGGGACCATCGAACAAAACCCCTGTGTCCTTGATGCGAACCTCGACTAGAGTCAAAGCGTGACTTTATGGTGTCTTGATTATCTTGCTAAGAAACCAAGTTAGCTTGCAAAGGCACTTCTGTCAACAGAGCCATTTGTCTTGTTTCACAGTCCAGAAACATTTCAGTTACAAAGTCAAGACTCATGGGAGTAGCTGACGCAAGAACGTGTATAGACTCAAACTCAATGGGAAGACCTGCCAAGATTATACTAACTTGTTCTTGTTTAGTGACTAGACTTCCAGCAGCAGTCAGACCATCACACAAACTTTTAACCTTGGACAAATAATCTTTGATAGTAAGATTGGATTTCTTGATCGAATAAAGGGTATGACGCATACTCGAGATTTTAATGCTAGACTTAGCACCAAATCTTCTGCCAATAGTTTTCCAGATGTCAATGCTACTTTTAGCCGCTGTCAAATACACTAATACTTTATCCGTGACCTTGGATAGAAGCTAGGAAGCATAGAAGCTAAGAAACCAAGAATTTATCCTGCTTCTTATGTATCAAGAACGCTGGATTTTCCAAAAGTTGACCATTATCACTGGGTATGAAAGAAGGAGAAGGAAGAGCAGTACCTAACGCAAAACCTTCAAGACCATAACCTTCGAGAATTAATAACAGCTGGTGTTTCCAGAGAAGAAAGTTATTTTCGATGAGCTTGATAGTATCATGCTTTGAAAAGTAATGGACACTCGACAAACCAAGATTGCCAGATCCAGGAAAATGAACTGCTTCACTGATGTTTGTAGATTGTCGAGGTGTGTCGACAGTAGGAATAGCGTTTGTTGCCATAAACACAGGAAGAGAAAAAAAATTATGCCAAGAACATCTGAGTTCTTGATACCATGCTAAGATACTCAGTGAGAAGAAAATAAGGCTTCATTCATATCAGCAAAGAGAACAAGCAGAGTATTTAATACAGTAGGTTAACAAACTTCACAACTGCTAACTATTAACAACAAATTAACTGAACACTAACTAACACTGTTGACTTTTTCATTTGATACATATCATAACACTATGAAGAAATTGTATCTAAATTACGTGCACAAGGTAATAGAAATTTTCATTTTAAGGACAAATGGTTCATTCTTTGACAACCACATCAAGCTTTTGATTCTTCAAATCTATTCTCCACAAGTATGAATTATTTATAGGTTAGTAATTTTTTAATTTATTATTTATATGCATGTTTTATTTTAACAAAATTCATTTAATGCAAGTGAATTCTTCAAAAAGGTTTTATAAATATACAAAATATATATGATTTTCCTAATAATATTAAGGCACAAATTATATTTCTAACTTATATATATATATATATATATTTATATATATATATATATATATTTTTTTTGAGTTACTTGCTAATCAAAATCAATATTTTAATGAGTTACTATATTGATTATTGGTTTTCGTTATGAATGTGTTGTTTGAGCCGGATTAGACCAGTTGGTTGGATTAGAAATTAGTCGGGGTATTTGTTTGGAGAATGGTTTAAAACGGTTAGAACGAGAACTAGTATGAACCAACTAAGAAACCGGTTGAATCAATTTTTTTAATTTTTAATAATTTTTTAATCAGGCCGTTCGGATCGTTGAATCATTGATCAGATCGATACCACCAACCCGATTTAAAAAATATTAATTATGATTAATATACAGATTATATATTAATTTAGTTTTAAATAATATGTCATTTACTCCACTAAAAAAATGTTGTGATTTAAAACTTCTTTAGAATGAAAAATTCCACTATCACCTTCATTGGTGCATAGTAAGGAACCTAAAAAGTTCAATGATTTTAACTTTAAGAGACAAAAAAAAAAAAAAAAGATAAATTGCTGAATGAGAAAATTGAACTTGAATAAAATCTTATTAATAAGTTTGGGAGCACCTCAACACTTGTTGGAGGAACCAATTTAAAGTATCGTGCAAGAAATTGGATAAAGCTTCACATGAATTGTGGAAAGAAAGAAACGGTCTTTCAAATACCTAAAACGTGGGGAGGGTGTTTAAAGGAGTATTACTTGATCTCAAAAAGTCAATATAAGGCATACTATTATGAACCATATATTCTTTGCATATGCAATAGTGCATCTATATTTCTTTTGCATAAATCGATGATAACACTATGTTTTGTGCCTCATTTGATAGATCATAACCTAGTTTTTAAGGGCAAAAAAAGGATATTCGAGAATAATGTCAACTTTATGCAACATGATCATTTTGGTGTAATTTTGACGTTGATGAAGGCATAAACATAATAAATAAAGAAGAATTCATGATTTGGTATCAATATGCCTTGGTGTTATCATGACTATCCCGTTCAAAGAAGTATGAGAGGCTTTATTCATGGGATGAGCTATCATTGATGGTGCCAAGAATGACATAAGCCTTGGAAGCAAACCATTAAGTTATAAATGGATCCTCAAAAGGAAGATAAAAGCTAGTGGATCTAATAATAAATACAAAAGTAGCCTTGTTGTTAAAGGATAAAAACACCAAGAATGTGTGGATTAGTTTGATATATACTCACCAATATTAAGGATAACACCCATACACACATTAATATTCATTACAACTATTAACAAGTTAGAAATACATCAAATGGATGTAAATAAAACTTTTTAGAAATACATCAATTAGATGTAAAGATAACTTTCTTAAATGGTGATCTTGATGAAGAGGTATATCCTCACACACTAACATAAAATCTAAAAAATATAGTGACAGTATACCATATATTTTCCCTTAATAATAAATTAAAATAAAAATTAAACTAAATTTACATACAATTTTTTTTTCACTTAATCAATATTAATTTTTTCAACAAAGTCAAAGAAATTCGTCGATTGAGTCTTACATCCGTTGGCATAGACATTGTTTCCAGTGCAAGAGAAAATGGGTTTAAACGCCTTGGTACATGTTTATCTTTCTATTTAAGGGTTGAGGATGGGTTATGGGTAATTTTAGGTATTGTATCAAAAAAAGGTATGATAATAAATTTAGCCTTCAATATTTACATATTTTATTATTTAGCAAATCTGTATAGGTGATCATATAAAGGGGATATTTTAGATCTAAGCAATTTGATGAATTCCTTCTAAAAGTTCACATTAAGATAATACTAGTTGATGAGAGTTATTTCGGAAACAGAAAAAAAAAAGTAAATTCAAATTTTTTTGGTTATTCTCTCAATTCCAATAAAACGCAACTAGATCTAGTATGTATGAGTTGACAATTAGAATATATATGGATACAATTTATAGTGAGATCTTAAAAAATAACAAGTTCCGCTAGACTTTTTTTTGGTTACAATTAATGTGTACTTCGTATTGATATCACACTATTTTTTATTTATCACTTCAAAAAAAAATTTAAAATTATAAAAATATTCAAATAATAGAAAATATACAAAGTTGGTAAAAATTCAAGAAAAAGAAAGCATACACTATACAGGCATTGCCATGCTAATTATCATATTTAAAATTTTAATGTTTTAATCCATATTTTTATTAAAAAAATTATTTTTTTAAAATTTTATTTTAAATGTTAAAGAGTAATTTTAATTAAAAATAAAAATAAAAAATAAAAAATAAAAAATAAATTTATTATTATGCTAAAAAATCATGTAACGATAATCATGCTTGATTTTCAGATATCACATATATATTAAAATATTTATGAATGCCTTAGCTTTTTCATCCATAACTAACATTTAAATTTTTTTTATTCCTGCAGGGAAAAATCTTTTAGGATCACTATTTGGGAAACCTAATAAATATTCTTGAAAAGTTGCAACACGTCCTTTATGATAAGAATCATCCAAGCCATCGAATTTATTAAAATTGATTCTAAACGTATCTACTGAAATTTTTACAAGGATGATGAAACTCGGAAATGAATACATGTACGTATAAATAAAATTAATTATAAAAAATCTTTCTTTTTTTTTTTTCTGCAAATAAAAATCCTTGACCTACATTAGAATATGAATCTATCACAAATACCAACTATAATGTACTTAAAAAATAAAATCATATATCATAAATTCTAGTTAAGAAAAATAAATCAAATAAAGATAATTATTAGATGAAAAGAAAAAAAAAACTCCTGGGAAATTATTTTGTACATTGTCAATAAATTTTTATATTCCACAAACAAAATTAAAAGGTTGACAGATGTTCAATAAGTGTATAATAAAATATTTAAAAAAAGAGTCATATAGCAAATTTTTAAGGTTACTTGTGGAATAAAAAAAGTATGTTGCCTGTGTACTAAATACTCACTCTATTTTTAATTATTTCATTATGGGTAATTGTTTGGTAGGTAAACTACCAATCACTTTTGTTTACCTCAAGTTACATTTTAGTTTCTTACGCTAACGTGTTGTAATATTTTAATCAATAAGCTATTAATTGTCGTTAACAGTGTAACAGTAAGTTGACGTGACACGTTAAAGTATCATTTCAAACAAAAAATTTTAGGTTAAATTATACAATTGGTCCTTATATTTTTTCGTTTTGAGCAAGTTAATTTTTCTTTTATATTCTTTTAACTTTCTTTTTTTTTTTTCATTCTCTTATGCTTCTCCATTTGTTTTCCTCCTTTCTCCATCTCTTTTAATGTAATTTTTCTTTGTTTTCAATTTGTTAAAAAATTGCTTCAACACTAGTTCCTATGCCTTCTTTCATATAACTGCAACTCCAATAAAAAAATTTCGATTACTAACTTAAGCTCATATAAAGGAAAGTTTCAACATGCCAATCTGTAAATAATCTTATGCCATCCACGATTAATTCTTCAAGTAATTGGCGCCTATTTTCTTTTTTGAAAATGGGTTTTCTTTCTTTTACTTACTTAAAAACTAAGTCAATACTTTTACATCGTCTAAAATACGAGAAACAAAATCAAAATCTTAGTTCAAATATTATATAGTTTTTACCAGTCAATAGGCTTTGAACTACATATTGCTCT
Organism: Gossypium stocksii; assembly: GCA_020496765.1. Classification (NCBI taxonomy): domain Eukaryota; kingdom Viridiplantae; phylum Streptophyta; class Magnoliopsida; order Malvales; family Malvaceae; genus Gossypium; species Gossypium stocksii. The sequence goes on along the minus strand of CM035630.1, from coordinate 38,212,944 downwards.
CATATCCCAACATGATCTAAGAAACGAGAGGCAACTAGGGTTTCAAAGACCACCGACTCAACTAATTCGAATAGTCCAACACAAGGCAATTACAAATTAGCCCTTTTTTCCTCATTTCCTTTTCCATATTTCTAAAACAAAATAGTACAAAGGAACCCTAAGAACATGAAAACCCAACTTCAAGTCAGCATTCTCAAGAGCCAAGAGGGAAATTGAGGTTTATCCCGGGTTTTTAAAAATCTTGAAAAAAATATGAAATTATACAAGGAATAAATGAAGAAAGCGAGAAAACCATTTTTCAAAAAAGAAAATAGATGCCAATTAGTTGAAGAAAGCGAGAAAACCCTTTTTCAAAAAAGAAAATAGATGCCAATTAGTTGAAGAATTAATAGTGGATGGCATAGGATTACTTACAAATTGGCATGTTGAAACTTACCTTTATATGAGCTTTAAGTTAGTAATCAATTTTTTTTTATTGGCAGAAGAGAATGGGAAATAAAGAAAACAAAAAAGAAAAGTTAAAAGAACATAAAAGAAAAAAATTAAATTGCTCAGAACAAAAAAAAAAAGGGACCAATTGTATAATTTAACTTAAACTTTTTGTTTGAAATGATGATTTAACATGCCACGTCAAGTTACTGTTACACAATTAACGGCAATTAATGGCTTAGTGACTAAAAATGTTACAACACGTTAACGTAAGTGACTAAACCGTAACATTTTAAACATAAGTAACTAAAATATAACATGAGGTAAATAAAAGTGACTATTTTGATAGTTTATCCTTCTTTAATACATAGGGGTGAAAAGTTTTTATTGTAGGTTGAAATTTTATCTTATATATTATTATTTTATTTTTTAATTTTTTAAATACAACTTAAAAATGTATAATAAAATCTCAATCGACTTGTGAAATTAAAAATTTTCACCGCTAACATATCAAATATTATCCTTTATTATTATTTTACTATAGTCAAAATAAAAAAAAACAAATGTAATCAATCTAAATTGGCTTGTAGAATTTTTTTTAATAGTTAACTCCTAAATTACTCATACATCCTTTAATAGTTAACTTAAAAGATAATATATATTTAAGTATATTTGAACATGTATCGTCAATATTATTACAATAACATCAGTGTAACTGATTTAAAATTCATCCGTTTCAACAATTTTTTTTTTGGATTAAAATTAGAATGTTCACTGTTAGTAGTGGTGATTAATCTTTTCACTGTGAATATTTAAAAAAAAATGATCATAAAATGTATTTTATTTCATAAGTGAACATCAATCTCGATCTTATAATTAAGAGATAAATTGAGTAACTATCACGTTATATTCCATAGTGGACTCAATTTGTACAATTCTACCTAATACATTGTGTACAATTTTACCCATAATTTTGATATCACATGTGATTCCTCAACAGTTAATTTTGTACAATTGTAGCTAATAATTTAATCAAAGTGATACTTAATATGAATGGGACTATCAATTCCTTTCAAGGGATTTAAGAAGTACCTCAAAGGGATCAATTTTTGCACACTCTTTAGTTAATCTTAATATAATAATTCGTGTATTTAAAATGTTATAGAAATTTTGATTTAGTACAAAGTTATATACTTGATAATATTTATATTTTTATTTTAATGCATATTTGAGGACTAAAATTATGAAGTATACCTCCTACCACATGCTTCGATTCATGATATGTGACGGCCGACATTTCCAATAAAAATGTGGTTAACATTAAAAATTCAAAAATTAAATATTCATTAATTATAAAAACAAAAACAAAAAAAAAACTACATTCAATTTTAGTTTAATTGCTGCTATTATAACAGTAAAAGAATATATAAATTCAAGTAAATTTAAATGTAATTTTTCTCTAATTTAAAAATTTTGATCCTTTCTAGAAAAACTATTTTTGGTAGAATAAGGATTTTATAAAAAAGTATAATGATTTATTTGGCTCCTCTAATTTTATAAAAATATTATTTATTTTTTTTACAATTAAATTTGTATTATTTATCAAATCGTCCTAAAATGAATGGAAAAATTAATGTATATTAATTTTACTAACATAACAATCCTAATGGATACTACATTAATACTTACTTAAAATTTTAAAAATAAAAAAAATTAAAATCTTTTATACCTTTTAATAATTTTAATAGTTTTAATTTTTAAAAATATTTTTTAAAATTTTAAAGAATAATTAATTGCTATGTGAGATTAAAAATTCATGTGTATCCTATATTAGTTAAGTTAACAAATTTAACTTTTCAATTAATTTTAAAAAAATTATTAAATAAACCTTTCCGATCATATAAATAATGGTTACATCCAATTATATAATTACATGTACTAAGAAATTAAAACTACATTCAAAATTTTTGTTTTTCTCCTTCAACCATTCCCATCTGGGCTCTGGACATCTGGAAAAGGAAAACTATGGCAAAGGCCATTACAAAACACTGGTTCTTTTGATATCTTATTTTAATTTGGGAGGATATTTTAAAAAATAATAAATTCTAAAGTAAGAAACAAGAATTAATGTACCAAAAAGAAAAAAAAAAACATGGATTAAATCAAGATGAGGATATTGATAAACAAAAAGGGGATGATAATTCATAAGAAAATTGATGGCTTTCTAGAGTCTGGGCATACAGTGGTTGAAGGTTGAAGAAAGCAAAATATTCTACACAATTTTTTAATTTCTTAGTCAATAATGTCATGCGGTGAGGAGGATCTATTGAATAAATTTTTTTATTTTTAGAAAATTTGATAAATAATGTAAGTTTAAGAGTTAATAAAATTAAATAATTTTTTTAAATTAAAAGATAAATAAATTATTATGTAAAAGATGAAAAATATTAAAAAAAAGCAATTATCTCGGTGATGTGACAACCTCTATTCAGGTAACCGACAAGCCATTACCTTGTTTCCAACACCCCCCATTACTCTGCACATGCACCATTTGCATAACAAAATAAAATAACATTTTCCAAGTTTCCATTATTCTTCAATTAAAATACTAAACCCTATTTAAAACTTAAAAATTAACTTTGAAAAGAATTCATTGATTAATTTTTATAATCTGAAAAAGTATTTCTTTTCAAAGAAATAAAATATATTCATTGAATGTGTGTTAGAAAATCTATTTTATGGAAAAAGTGAAAGCAACAAATGTTTTGTTTAGCAATTAAAAAAGTTGTCCTTAATGAAAAACTGAAATCTGAATTTAGAAACAACTTACTCTCTACCAAGATTCCTACTTAGTTCTTGTAAGAATTCATGAATACTCATTTTCAATTTTTCCAGCATTGAGCAGTTCTTTTGTTTACCAAAGTACTGGAAACTCAAACAGAAGCCAAAGTGGGTCAGTTTCCAAGTTTTGTATTCATTATATGTTTGTGCATGTGTATATATGTAAATGTGTCAGATTCTGACACACATTTTCTCCCTTTTTCTCTATCTTTCTTGGGTTATGCCAATCATGCATTAAACCAACCAATCTATTATTCCCTTTTTTTTTCCACCTTTTTTCCTGTTTCCTGCAAATTTTCAGCAACCCTTTCTCAAGCTCTTTTTTTTTTTTTTTAATATTTTATCGTCCTTGAAAAGTCACCTTTTTAAAGTTAAAATCAACCCAAAGTTTTTTCATTGTTTTTGCTCTTCTTTTTACATTTCCATTTTGGGTTTTGGTCAGTAAATGGTTGATGTTTGAAGAAATTGGGGGGGGGGGGGGATTCTATACAAACAGCCAAAGTCCATTATGATTTATTAATTTGTCTATTTTCTTATCTGGGTTTGGTGGATTTTTACAAGTTGTACCACCATTATTGTTGTTGTTACTTCTAATTATTGAATACATCTCATTCCATTAAAATTTTCTTTGTTTAGGGGGGTCTATGATTAATGTGTTTTTTTGTTAATAAATCTCTTCTGGGTGGTTGTCTAACCTGTTATTTTCCTTTTCTTTATTTGTTAAACTAATATTAAAGAGCCCAAAAAAGTTGCAGTTAAGCAATCCCATTAGTCTGAATCTAGTACAATTTGTTGTAAATATCATCTTCCATATATATATATAAATATATTTGTTGTGAAATGTTAAGCTTTGATCCTTGATTGGGTTTGTCTTTCTTAATCCGGGTATTGACCCCAAAGTTGTTTTATTTTCAGTTTGTTTGACTCAAGGTCTCAGTTGTTCTCTCACACAACCTGTTTGAGTTTAGTTGTGTGAGGTTTTTGTTTGTAAAGAGTAATGCAATTTGGAGGCACCCAAAATGGCAAATCTTGTTCCAGGGGTTCTTCTGAAGCTTTTACAGCATATGAACACGGATGTGAAGGTTGCTGGTGAGCACAGGTCATCTCTACTGCAAGTAGTGAGTATAGTTCCTGCACTAGCGGGAGGTGAGCTCTTCCCTAACCAAGGCTTTTACCTAAAGGTTTCAGATTCATCTCATGCTACATATGTATCATTGCCTGATGAACATGATGATCTGATTCTTAGTGATAAGATCCAATTAGGTCAGTTTATTCATGTTGATCGCTTAGAATCCGCTTCACCGGTTCCCATTCTTCATGGGGTTAGGCCGGTCCCTGGGCGACACCCTTGTGTTGGGAGCCCTGAGGATATTGTTGCAACTCATTCTCTTGGATTCCTTAATAATGGTAGTAAAAATGGCTCTGGTATTTCAAAACCTGGAGAGAAAGTTAAGTCACCATCAAAACAAGTCAGTGGAGAGAAAGATAAATCTGTTGGGAGTAGATCAAATGGTGGTGCAAGAGAGGATCAATTGGATAAGAAAATGGCTTCTTTGACTAGATCAAAGTCTCAATCGACTAAACCGGCATTGACTTCAGATACGAAGAAGGAACCTTTGGGGAAATTGAAGGTTCTAAGCTCACGGTCGATTCCGTCTTCCCCCACTAGTTGTTATTCATTGCCAACATCTTTTGAGAAGTTTGCCTCTGGGATTAAGCAGCAGGCGGAAATAAAGGCTCTGAGAAAGGGAAGTCCCAAGGTGGGATCCATGGAGAAGCCGAGTTCTTTAAATGGGACGAGTCCGACCGGGAAAAAAGTACCGGTGATCAGAACTTTGGTTCAGGGGATTGAATTAGGAGCAAAGGCTTTGAGAAAGAGCTGGGAAGGGAATCTGGAAGTGAAGGGTAGGGACCATTCTAAACTGAGGGCTAGCAAGCATGATATCAAGCAAGAATCTCGGAGCACTTCTGTAAGTTCTCTTGTTCTTGTCTTTTAATTTGTCTGATCTGTTAGTTTTAACTGAGTAATGCCTTGGTAAGTTTAAAATATGAGATTATAGAATGTAATTGGTTCCTTTCTCTTAAATCCATTTCTACTGTTTTGAGTTGTTCAATTTTTGAATTGATTTTTCCTTAAGGATATAACCTAAGATGATGCTTGGACTCTGATTTAAGTTTAGGATATGGCATACATGTATGACATGGTTGTGTTCGACTTGTTGCCCCTCCGTAATAACTAAAATCCGGATGCCAGGTTCCTAGAAAGAGCACATCAAGCGAAAAGTTGCTGCCCAAAGAGGAGAATAAACTACAAACATCGACCAGGTCAATAAAAGAGGAGAGTAAATCTCCGGTTTCAACTAAGAAAGTCATGCCAAATGGAATGTTGGATGAGCAAGAGAAACCGAATAAACCAAGAACTTGCATTGGGAAGAAATCTGGAGATCTAAGTTGTAATGGTGGCTTGGGGAACTTGGTTAAGGTTCCAATAAATAGTAAAAGATTGACTGATGGAAGTGTTTCATGGGGTTCACTCCCCTCTTCTCTTTCAAAGCTCGGAAAGGTATGAACCTATGACTCTTTACTCTTGGTAACATTCATAGTTTTTATACAAAAGTCTCTTTTAAGGGTTATCTTGTCATAAAAAGGATGTATCTGCTGTTAGCAAATTCCTTTCGAAGAAAAATACCAAGTACAGATTTAACTAAAACTAACTTTTATATAAATTACATTCTGGTATTCCGAAATACATAGTTCCTTTTGTGATTCTCATGTTGGATTTATGTTTGTTGTTACAGGAGGTCATGAAACATAGAGATGCAGCACAAACGGCAGCAATAGAAGCTTTACAAGAGGCTGCTGCTTCAGAGAGCTTACTTCGATGTTTAAGGTATGGGCTACTTAACAATAAAAGAAATTTTAGCAAATCAAATTATATAAATTGGCAGTAAAAGCTAAGACTTCTTAATTTCAAAACAGGCTGATTGTTTAGCAACCATACATTAGCACGGCTTAAACCTTGGTTTGATTGGGATTGGAAGCCATTTAGAATCAAGGGTCTTCCACAGTTGTAGCCGCAAAATTTCTTGCTTTTCTGAGAGGGAAGAAAAATGAAACTTTAAGCTTTTCCATGGACCTTAAAGTACATAATAGGAATATATCTCATCTTGAAGTGATTCATATATGGATATTGGTTATGTAACAAAGTGCTGACAGATTCTGGAGATTATTGTAGTTATGTTTTGTAATCTTTTTTGGATGATCTATAGCTGATTGTTTTGATTTCTTATATATTTGGTATACTATTTTTGTGTTGCAGCTTATATTCTGATCTTACTACTACTGCCAAGGAAGATAATCCTCAGCCTGCAGTGGATCAGTTCTTAACTCTGCATGCGAGGTTGAATAATGTTAGGATGATTGCTGATTCTTTATTGAAAACTATTCCAGTCGGTTCGTCTCCAGAGTCTGAAGGAAATCCATCAGAAGAGGCAGTGAAGGTTGCATCGGATAGGCGGAAATATGCAGCTTCATGGGTGCAAGCCGCATTGGCTACCAATCTATCGTCCTTCTCGGTTTTTACCAAAGAACATAATTCAATACCGAGTCATGCATCAGCATCTGTGCAAAGCCAGAAGGCTATCCCTGCCAATCAAAACATTTTAATTCTAGAAAATTCTGCTAAGAATGCTTCTGCAAAAGCCCAAGGGAAAACTCGTCCGGTAATTGTTTCTAAGCTTGTAGCACAGGGTGTTCTTCGAAAAGCAGGGGATGTTTCAGGCGTCGGGCCGAAGGTACCAGTCCAGCCACCACCAGAATGGACAAGGGGAAATAGCCTTGATGAGGCTGTTGACTTGGCTGAAATGCTGCGAATGGAGTCCCAGGATTGGTTCTTAGGATTTGTCGAGAAATTCTTGGATGCCGATGTCGATACATCTGCTTTATCAGACAATGATCAAATAGCTGGGATGTTGACACAGCTTAAGAGTGTGAATGACTGGTTAGACGAAATCAGTTCAAGCAAAGACGAAGGAGAAGGAGAAGAGACGACACCCCATGTTTCATCAGAGACAATTGATCGGCTAAGGAAGAAAATATATGAGTATCTTCTTACACATGTCGAATCTGCTGCTGCTGCTCTAGGTGGTGGCGGATCACAACCGTTACCACCTATTCGAGCAGCTGAAACAAAATCGAAAAAGTGACATCATGGCAAAACATCGGAGGAGCTTTTACTAAATTATCATATATGTATATAAATCCAACATGGGTTTTGGGTATGAATGCACTGCCCTTTCTTACAGTTGTATTTGTTGCCTTAAGTTATACAAATGAAAACAGTTTGTCCAACTTGAATGCATCTACCTTTTGACAGAAAAGGTTAGAATCTAAAAAACTCTGTTCCATTGGCAAATGATTAAAACCACGTTAGAAAGTGCTTATTAGATCTTCAAAAACCCCATCAATTCATTCTTCCAAGTGAGATAGAGATTTAATTATACTATATTATTAGACAAATAATAAAGCTTTTTAACTTTCGATTAAAATTTTATTTTTATTTTTATTTTTAAAAATATCTATTAAGTTAGTAATTAAAAAAAAGTGTTAATAAAGATGGGGAGAGCATTTCAAAGTGGTGGGTGAAGCTAACAATGTCCCACAAAAGGTAACCGCAATCATGCGCTAATATGGCCCAACCTCACTTCCACGTGTGACTCCACCAATGGCTTTTCTAACTTTAAATTCTAACCCACGGTAATTTTAATTGAAATTAATAGACCGGGTCGACTCGGATTACGGATACAACCTTTCTTTTTTATATATTTAAAATTTAAAGTTCTCCTTGTTTATAATTTTTTATTAATATATTTTATAAACACTTTAAAACTAATTAATGGCTAATTTCACAGATTTTACCAATATATAGGGAAAACAAGATGGAAAATATTTGTTTTAATCTTCTTCATCTTTTTTTTTATTTAAAACGAATTATATAATTTTTCCCTTTACAAAATAAAAATGATTTATTTCATTTTTTATCTTGATTTTTTTATTAAAAAAGATTTTTTATTTTAAAATATTTCTAGCTTGTAGAAGTGCCGGCCAAAATTATATTTATTTTACAATTAACTGCTCACTTTTTCTATATTAACTCATCAATGTTTTAATTAATTATTTATTTTTTACCTAAAAAATCAAAAGTTCTCTTTTTTTTTTTTTTTTGCTTCCTCTCTCCCTCCCCCACATAAGCACAAAAAGGAAAACACACATTATTGAGTGCCAACCCACAAATACAGACACTTCCTCTCTCTAAAAAAACTCAAAACAAAGTAAACCCATTTTAGAGAGAGGAAGTGTTAATTGAATGCTCTCTAAAACTTCACCTGATATGGCCTCCTTTCCTTGTTCCAGGGTTTTCTTCTTTCTCATTTTTTTTATGGTTTTCTTTTCTTTCTCTTTTTATTTTGCATGTTTGTTTTTTCTTCTATTGAATTTCTAACTCTTTTTATGAAAAGAAATGAAAATATGATGGTAAAGATCTGTTTTTTCCCCTTGTTGTGGCTAATTGAGTAAATGGGTGTTTTTGTTAGCCTATTTTTGCTTAATGGTTAGTTTGAGTTTTGCTATTTGTGATGCTTGATTTGATTTATGTGCCATTCTTACTGATTTTTTCTTACTTTTAGTTCTATCTTCCGAAATTCAGTGATGTGCTTTTCTATAGTTTTACCTTTATAAGAACAATCAAAAGTTGAACAATTTTTTTATTTCTGAATTGCATGATATGAATCATTTGCTACAAGCTATTGTTACTGGGATTCGGAAGTTAGTTTCAGTTTTCTTTTCATATATTTTGAACGATTTTACCTTCATATTCATATTCAAATATATGGCGGACATAGCTACTTAAGGAGAAAAAAGATGAAGAGGGGCTAACTTAGACTGCAAGTCTTTAAAAGAAAGCCTTGACTTCAATCTAAGCTTGAGTTTTTATATTTTGTTTGTATCGTATGTTGATATCCACGCTGTGAAGTCACTTCCTTGTGAGTATTGATGTTTCCCTTAAAAAATATATTGACAGTTTAGGATCTCGACTGTAAATACAAATCCTTTAATATGAACTTTCATTATTATTTTCCGCATGGGTTCTCTGAAATCTGTTGATTGTTACTGCAGGAACTTTTTTCTTGAGTATATGTTGGTTTATGGTATTTAAGTTTGAAAGCCTGCTTTCCAATGTTTTAGGTGAGGAGTGGGCTTTGTGTCTGGCCAGGTAATAGGCAACTTTGCATTAGAAAGGGTCTTGTGTATGGCTTTATGCACTTACTATCAATTCCCTTCAAAACCTTGCGTGGAGCGAGTCGATCTCTTAGGGTTGCAGAGTTTTGCAGTGTTTCCAATATGTCTTCCTCACTACAAATTGAATTGGTGAGCAAACCTCTATATCTCTAATTGCATTTTCTTTTGATGGACCGTTTATTGGCCCTTTTCTTTTGACATGAAAAAGAGTCCTTCGACTTCTTGTGGTTGAAGGTTATAATAACTGGTTTTCATGTAAGTTAGATATGAAGCTTTCACTAACCATTTTTTTTTCTTTTTTTTTCCAGGTGTCATGTCTTGGAGACAACTATGCATATCTTTTACATGATGTGGACACAGGCACAGTTGGAGTTGTTGATCCTTCAGAAGCTGTGCCAATTATTGATGCTTTGAGTCGAAGAAACTGGAACTTGACTTATATATTGAATACCCACCACCATCACGACCACACTGATGGGAACGCAGAGTTAAAAGCAAGGTATGGTGCGAAGGTATGGAAAACTTTATCTCCTGCTAACTTTTCTGTCACCTTTCAGCTTGTATCAGAAAGTTAATTCCCTCTCAACTTATCAGCTCACAAATGGAGTAGTAATAATAATAATAATAATAATAATAATAATAATAATAGTAATAATAATAATAATAATAATAATAATAATAATAGTCATCATTCTTTTTTCATGTAGGTGATTGGTTCTAGAATAGACAAGGATAGGATTCCTGGAATTGATATTGTTCTAAATGATGGGGAAAAGTGGATGTTTGCAGGTCATGAAGTGCATGTCATGGAGACCCCTGGTTATACCCGAGGTTAGATTCATTAGTCAATTCTCTCGGAAATTGCATTAATCAGATACTTTTTATTATTTCAAACTTCAAGGAAAGAATACTTGGAATATAGAAGCTTCCTGATTGTGATAGATTGTATCTTTTCATTTCCCATTATTATTATTTTTAAATTTAATTTGTTGTATGCAGGCCATATTAGCTTCTATTTTCCTGGTTCTCGAGCAATTTTTACTGGAGACACTTTGTTCAGCTTATCATGTGGCAAGCTTTTAGAAGGCACTCCGGAGCAGGTAATTTTAACATCTATATTTTACCATATCGTAGCTGACAGCCTGACAGTGGACACCCCAGAACGGTATATTGCAAGTTTTAAATGCAAACAGATGGTAAATAAGTTACTTTGTGGAGAAAATGGGATTCAGCTATCAAAGTGATGCAAATTTATTGTTAGGGAAAATAGGATACAAAGTTCAAACTGGCTCATGTTATTTACTAGTGAAATGAATTTTTGAGGTTTAGAAGTTAAAAAACTTTTAAAAGTTGCCTGTCATTTGTTCTTATTAGTTTTGCTTTGACTTTCTTACTCATCTTTTTCAGAGAAAAAGTTGAAGTACTAATGGTAGATTAATTGTTCAGTGAAGTGGTAGTTCAATCATCTCTATGCTCAGTTTTTCCTTTTAATTTCCACCGGAAATGGGGTGCATGTGAACATGTCAACTGAAATTATCGTTTGACATTGTGGGATCTTCTTTTTTGTTACTTCTACACTTGCACGGGTCATTGTATGATTTGGGACATTAGTTTCATTTTATACTAACTGAAGGTTCATGGAGTTAAATTAAAACCAAACAAATGTAGATTTCTGGTAGCATATATCATGATTCTTATATAATCTGGCAAATCTTCGTTGTTCTTGATACTATCATAACAACCGAACTTCTATCCAGCAGATGCTTTCTTCCCTTCAGCGGATCATGTCACTACCTGCTGATACAAATATCTACTGTGGTCATGAATATACTTTGGTTAGTCTATTTTTTTACCCTAATCTCTTAACTTTCCTAGCCTTTGAATTTGATGTTCTCTAACATTATATGTACCCATTTTGGCAGAGTAATTCGAAATTTGCTTTGTCTATAGATCCCAAGAATGATGCACTTCAGGCTTATGCAACCCATGTAGCTCACCTTCGCAACAAGGGATTGCCCACGGTAATTTCTGAAATTTGCTTCTTTTGTTACTGATTTATAGAATCTTTCGAAGTTTGAATGTAAAACTACGCTGGTCAGTTATGTTATCCGGACTCTTCATTTCCCTTAAAGCATCCATGTCTGATACTTGTGTGTGATCTGATTAAGGGTTTAGTGTTTGAGATGGGTGTATCTTGAACTGAAATATTCAAGGATAAGTTGACCATTAACGTGGTGTTTCAGGTTCCTAGTACATTAAAGATGGAGAAGGAATGCAATCCATTCCTCCGTACATCAAGTGCAGAAATCCGGAAAGCATTAAAAATTCCGGTGACAGCGAATGAGGCAGAAGCCTTGGGTATCATACGCAGGGCAAAGGATAAATTCTAGGATTACTTACATACATAGATACATGTATGATACTTCATTCCTGTTTGTGTATAGCTGAAGTCATGGTTGCTCTTCCATTTCTGAAATGATCAAACAGCACCAATGTTTACCACTTCCATGTCCATATGCTTTATTTTTTCCCCTTAATTTTTCAAAGTTTTTTGAAAATTAAATCTGTTAATCAAATCTCTACTTTTTTGCTTTTGGGTAATAAAATATTTGACCAACATTTTGCTTCCTGTTTTTATTATATCATAAGCAAATGCAGGTCGTGTTCCTGGCTTGTAAATTTGTGGGTTTTTTTTCAGTAATATTTTCTTAGCGTAACTTGCAAGTTTTAACCTAAAAAAGAGACTCATAAAGTTGGACTCGTCTGATTTTGTAGCAACTTTGTTAAAGGCTCAGCTGTGTAATTGACATTAATTACACTCTAGTTTTCAGTTTAATGAAGAAAAGGTCCTCCTCTTTAACCAAATGCTTCTGCTACTAGTTGGCACGGTTTTCACCCCCTTTCCCTCATCTTGAGAATTTTCTTCCCCAGATTCTTGCTCAACAAACAAAGATTCCGTATACCCTTTAGACCTTGAAGCTGGTTCTGATGGGCTTCTTTGATATTTTCTCCCAAGCTGTTCATCATTACTTGAACTTTCATCTTCAATGGCTGCCTTTGCCTTTCCCTTGACAACAGGCTCCTCTTCTACTTCAGAATCTGAAACATATTCTATCTCACCGCTGCTTCCTTCAGAAGATGTATTGCTTAATGTGTGGAAAATAGTAACACTTCCTTTCTTTGCCCTTTGGAATGAATAGCACGTTCTTCCTGTATATAATGGAAGAACAGACTTCGGATTTGAAACTCTTTCATCTCTGCCTAAACTGTAGGTTGTGGAGAGCTTTCTCTCGATGCCTTGCCTTTCTCGAACCAGTTTGCCAAGTTCTTCCATTGTTTTTTCAGTGGCTACTGCTTCCTCAGTAGCCTTATGCTCAAGCTCTGTAATTGTTCTATCAAATGCTTTCTTCTTAAGTTGAAGAGATCTCTGAAAGGACCAAACAGAAAAGCATTTAGTTTATATACTATTAACTTCTTATTTTATCAATTAAAAGATGGATATGATTGTAGATGTTCAAATGCAAACTCCAGATTTATAGAATGTTGATGTTCAAATTCTAACTGCGGATTTATTGAATGTTATAATAGCAAAAACCGACCGACTACTGAGTTAAAATCCCGGTTCATAACTGAGTTTCAGTTTAGGATGGTTATTTTTGGCGCAGTCGATAAGTACTCTTTTCAACCTGTATATCTTTGCATTCTCTACTATCTTTCTGCTCTATCTCAGTAACATATTGATCTATAAGATTTGGTAATCATCTATCATGTTTCCTACGGTCCACATTCAAATATGGGCATTCAGAATTTTCCACAAACATGAAAAACTTGAAAATAAAACTTGATGACACTCAACCCGAATCCAAATAACACAGATAAGAAACAAGTTTGAGACGAACTAAGATTAAAACTTACTCGTTTTTCTAGAAAGCGTCCAAGGTCTTGATCTTGAAGCTTCTTTTTCCTCCAGAAGACACAACAGAACCGCACGACTACAGCTAAAACTACCAGGATTATGGACTCCAATAACAACAAGAGAAATATGGAACTTCTATTACCTGGAAGTGAAGCGACAATTTAGCTCTTTTTAGATTCTAGAGTTAAAATTGATATTGTATTTATATCATATCTCATATCATAATCAAGTTTAATATATAATATATTCAAGTTTTTATTAGTTAAAATTGATATCGTATTTAAATTACATATCATATCATAATCGAGTTTAACAAATAATATATTCCTGTTTTTATTATATAAATTTTGATACATGTATTTTTCATATTGGGTCAGAAATTGCCGATTCTTACCGGTGTAGACACTTTGGCGCTTGCGTGTTCCTTGGGAGCAGCTGGATGCAAGCTTCAGAGCTGATGACAGGTTCAGAGATCTGTGTCAAATCACTAATTAAAGAAACAGAAAACATGACAAGGTGTTCAATACGAAGAATTACCCTTGCTGCGACAAGATAGCTGGTTGCCAATCTCTGAAAAATCCAAAATACTAAGTTTAATGACACCATCGCTTTATTAAATTTCTAAACAACTTAAGCTATTCAGTTCATAAAATCCTAGGTATGTGTTTATATAGTTAAAGAAGCATTACATCACACTTTTTTGAATGATTAAGTTCCATCTATGAGAGCACTAAACATTTAGAGCCATGGTAATGGTTTTGATTAAATGAATTAATTTTGTGTCTTGGTGCCCATCCAGACATAAGTATAAGATATGATATTTTAAATTTATGGAAAAACTAGAAAAATGAAGTTTTCTTATATTAAAATGAATGGTAATAGTTATCTATCCTACTGCTCTTATTTTTGTTAAAATATTCATGTCTAATGCATAATGCATGTATCTAACACATACATGGAGTTCTAAACATAGGTATGGGATATACTCTAAATACATAAAAAAAAAAAAAAAAAACTAGAAAAAGTTGACATACACATATCTTATATACCCATATCTCAGTAACAAAGATGATTTTCACATGAAAATATTGGTTTTAAAAGCGATGGAAGTAAGATATGTATGAACTGAAAGAAGCAAGTTACAAGAGCAAGTCGAAGAATCTTACTCGAAGCAGTGACAAAAGCCAGAAGCATACCCTCATCTACTACAAAGTTCTGCAGATCACTCTGAGACAATGAAGATAAAAAAGGGCCTGATAAAATCAACCATAAAAAGACACTAAGAATGTAAATCCACTAAACAATTGAAATAATGATGATTAAAAGAAAGATATAAATCACCATGATTGCTTTCAGACCAGTAGGTTTTGCTAGTAGATGGAACAATCAACGTAAAGATTGAGCTCTTCGGTTTCATTGCAGAGACATGAGCGTATTGGTCGTTCATATGGATAACCTTTTCCTCCATTTCTGTCTGACAGAAATATACTGCATATCCAGAACAGTCGAGGAAAATACTAAATTGGATCACAGAATCTAATACAGCTGCTTTAGGAAATTTCTTGAGAGTGCCAGTAGGAGAAAATGAGTATAAAAATCCATCCAATGAACCAATTGTCACCCAACCTGTTGTTTTCAATTATGAAGTTAGAAGCAACAAAAGGAACTATGATAACATTAGAAGCAACAAAAGGAACTATGATAACATAAATTAGTAGGGAAAGAAGTAAAACTTGACCATAAGAATCAACCACGGGTGAAGATTCTGCAGAACTCAGTTGTCCAATACTGGTCTGCCAAAGAATATTCCCTGAAGAAACGTCTAGTGCCAAAATAAGAGACTTAACCGGTACAGTAATATATAAGAGGCCATTATTTCCTGGTGTAATAGTGTAAAGCTTATCAAATGAACTTAAGTCCTGAATCCATTTAAACTGTGGACTTCGAATCGACAGAGAATAAAGTTCCCCTTCAGTATTTGAGATCTGCATATGCCAAAACATGAAAACATCATCCTAGGAGGCAAGCTACAGTCTTATATTAGGAGATCCGGAATTTCATCAAAGAGTTGGTAGTCTTAAAATGCCTATGCATTTTTACATCATACTGAATGTTCAAACCATTTTCTTAGAAGAAATTACCATCAAAAGATGAGATTATTGTTTGTAGATTATAGGTGAGCAGACCTTACATAAACACTAGCTTCGCATTGATCAATCACGGGGGCTGAAGCAAAATAACAATCCGAAACATTTTTCCAGCAACCTTGCCTGTAACCATACTGATCTATCACTGGTCCAACACTCCAAAGTAGTTGTCCCCGCATCAAATACGCAAACAAACCCCGATTTTTGACATTGATGATCACAGATGAACACAACGTACTTACTGCAATCCCAACAATTTCATCTCCTCGTTGACCTGGTCCAGGATCAAACAGAACTTGAACCGCAGGTTCTGAAGTTCCAATTTTCATTATATTGATCTGGAGTACCCTGTTTTCTGCAATCAAATATATCTGCCAATATTTGACGAGATAAACAATCACGGCATTACAGCAAAAGAAAATTAAAAGAACCTTTTTAAATTAGAGAAGATTTTTGCTCAATTATTACCTTTCCTCTGCCACCATGAACTGGGGCTTTGGACACGTTGCATTCGAAACCCAAAGGTAAAAGCCAAGCTATGGAGCCATTGTTTTCAAATGCTAATAACATATCCTCAGAACAAGCATAAATTCTTCCACTATCTCCGATTAAAGGTTTGGAAAGCCTATCACCGCGATTTCTGAAACGTTCTTGAGCGGAAAACAAGTGTGGATAATGTGGGTAATTCGGGAACCATGTCGACTGAGAAGCCACCATGAAGAGGAAGAAGATAAGGAAAAAGGTTGCAGGCATTGAGAGGTTTTGGAGAAACTGCAAATATTTGAATTTTGAGGGACAGGTTGATCAAGTTCCGAGTTCATATCGTGGAGAATCGAACAACAAAAAACGGTTTCTTAACTGCCTGTTTTGGGCGGGAAACCAAAGTTAAACTACACCGGTCCTCACCCAATTATGAGTATGCTTTTTCTAGTTATCAATATTACAAAATATCATTTAATTAGTCAATTTTTTTTTTATTACCAACTGTTATATCGCTAACCAAAAAAATAACACCATAGTTTTCAAAATTAATATAATAATAATTTTAATTCTAAAAAATTATACATTATAATCTTAATTCTAAAAGAGCTCTCAACCTTTACTCATTATGTAACTTCATTTTTTTATAGTTTTTTCTTTAACTCTTTCAGCTGAAAAATTAAAAAAAAATATCAGCTAGATCGAAAATATACCAAAAATAGAAATATCCAAAATCATAAATTTCACTTTTTTTCGATGTTTTCTCTTAATACTTTAGTTCTCCTCTGTTGGATTGAATATTAACAATTGAGATAATTTGATATTCGTCAATTCACTCTTTACTGAGTTTATAAGATTTACACTTGAATTATTTGACATTAGTTCAACAGGCTCTTGTTATTTTCATCTTTATTACCATCTTTGACAAACTCAAAAAAGCTTCACCGCTCATTCATTCATTTATAAATATAAATATATATATATATATATATATATATATATATTTGTTTTTAGTTCTAATTTACACAGTATATTGGGTTATATTTTCGTGTAAAAAAAAAGATAAAATTAGGAAATGTATAATCATTTAGGATTAAATTTTTAAAAATTAAGATTAAATTAGTAAATGTGTAAATATTGAGGACTAAATTTATTATTATGTTGATTTTAAAAACAGCCACCTGATCTTCCCATTAGCCATCTAGCGATTATTGGCGGGTGACAAAAAAAGAGATAGTTGATTGATTATTTTATAATTTTTCACAGTTGAGCGATAAAAAAACTAATAATTAAGTGACTAATAGTGTAATTTTTTTTTTTTATCTTTTTCCTTCTCAATCTGAAAAAGAAATTGAAAACATGAAATGAACACCTGAAGTCACTTGTTTAAAATCTTATAAAAATGTATGAATTTATAGAAGATTAATGTATCAAATTTACAAAAAAAGTAAATGACTAATTCTGTTACATATTATTGGGTGAAAGAAAATTTTAATTTAGAAACATGTTTATAAAACAATTATTCACCAATTGAATGTGATAAACCATGATTATTCTCAAATTTAATCTTTAGATATTTTGTGTTAGTAAAAGATTTTAGATAAAAATAGAAAAAGTAAAAAATATTAAATTAATATTTATTAGTTCATTAAAATTAATTTTTAAATAATTTTGTAAATCAAATTTAAATCGATTTAGTTTATACAATTCAATTAATTACATGAATGTCAGTTATATATAGTATAAATATACAATGTGTATTTACTCATGAAAATCTAAAACATGCAAATTATATGAATATTAAATTAGAGAATTAAAAAAAAATTATGCTTCCATTGTTTTTAATAAAAATATTTTGAAAAATGGAAAAAAGTTTAAAACAATGGATGTTTTAAGCTTTCGGGTCTTTTTAGAATTCTTTTTTATTTTTATAATCTTAAAATTTTTTTTATTTGCTACATTTTATTTTATTTTATTGCAATTCATCTTAATTTACTTATTTTTTTCATTTCTATTTAAAAAAATACATACCAATTACTATTTTTATTATTCAAAACAAGTTTCTATTTTCATTTATCAAACATGTTTTTCAATTTTTAAAAAATAGAAAATAAAAATTATAAATGAAAATGTTTTTTTAAACTAAACACACCTTAAACTTTTACGGTGTTTCTATTTTCGACAATTAATTATAAAAATTTTCAATTTAATTAATAAATTTTTCGAATTCATTTTTTTAGTCACCATATCATTAAGTTGATGTGACCGTTTATTTCTCGAATAAACTACATTAATGATCATTCAACTATGAGAGTGTTTCTATTTTGATCACACAATTATAATTTTTTTATTTAATCATTAAAGTTTTTGAAATTTCATTTTTTTAGTTACCATGTCATTTAACTTGATAATGGAAGTTTGACGTGACTTTTTTTTTTGCCCTTCAAATTTTATACGTCCTATCAATTTAGTCTTAATTATTAAAAATTAATATATTTAGCCTTAAAAATTCTTACTAGTATTTGGGTTAGAAAGTTATTTTTTTATATATTTTTTATTTAATGCTAGAAAGATTTGAGTTTTATTTTGTATTGGAGAACCACTATTTTAGCATAAAAAAGTATTTAACAAAATTTCGACAACTTATGATCTTTCTGGCATCAAAAACTAAAAATATTTTAGCACGAGAAACTGGAAAACCTTTGAGTATTCCTGTTGAATATCATAAATTAAGAACATAAAAGAATAGGTAGTAATAGTGTTGAGTATGACTAATATTTTAGTCAAATTTGAGAGATAATCTCCCAGTTAAACTCTGTTTATTTGTTTCAGTCGAACTCTGATTAGTCTAGATTATTTTATTATTATTTGACCTACGAATTTAGCCTATAAATAGGCTCTTTTACAACTTTAGAAAATATTAGAACTCATAACTCTTTTGGAGAATTTTGTATATACGTTTTGAGGGTTCTTTATTTTCGGGTTTCAGGGTTTAATTTTTATTTCCATCTTTTGTACTTTTCGTTCATTTGCCATTATAGTAAAATTACCTTTGCCCGTGATTTTTTGTCCTCTTTGGAGGGGTTTTTTCACGTTAAATTTGTGTGTTTAATTTTTTAATTTCTTCCGCTATTTTTTACTTGTTCGTTGCTTAATTGGGTCGATCACCAAAAAATAGAAACAAGAAATAAAGAAGAATAATCTTTGATTAATGACATTCGAGGTACGATGAGTGTGTTTTTATACACTGATTATAATAACAAGGGAATAGCTAACTAATAGAAGATAACTAACTAATAGAAGAATGAACTAATTAACTGGAAGTAGTTAATTTGTTTAAGTAGTTACTGTTGATATTTTCTCTGCGTTTTCTTGTTGAAAAACTTCAAAAGAAACAACATTCAGCCTGTGGTGAAATCAAGAAAAGACACCAATGGTTAGTGGCTTTGTCAACACATCAACCACCTGATCATTCCTTGGTACATGATTTACCTAAAGCTTCCCACTTAATATCTTATCTCAAACAAAATGTAAATCAAGCTCCACATGCTTGACCCAGGCATGTATTACTAGATTTGCAACTAGTGAGACAATGCTCGAGTTATCACACAAATAACTAGAACACGCTGTAATGGTACATTTATTTCATTTAGTAAGATTGAAACCATGTAACCATGGAAATATAATTTTCCAAACTCCTATACTCAGCTTCTGTTATTGATCGAGAAACAATCCCTTGTTTTTTTATGACTAGCCAACCAAGTTGTTACCAAGATAGACATAGAACCAAGAAGTTAACTTTTAATCTTCAAGAGAACTCGCCCAATCAGCATAAAAGAGAACTCGCCCAATCAGCGTAAAAAAAACCTTGTCAAAGTTACCATTGAAGCTTGAAATACCAATCCATGATCTAGTGTCCCTAGTATATACCACAGAATTTGTTTTACTGCTATCTAGTGCATATCATGTGGTAAGTGCATGTATTGACTCACCTTATTAACAACAAAAAAAAATGTTTGGTCTCTTCAAACATAGGTATTGAAGCAATCCAATTATCTGTCGATATTGGGTGCCATCTTAAAGGGGTGAACCATAGGCGTGGCCATTGGCTTTACTTGTCCCATTGTTGCCTTGTCTAACAGATCTCGTGCATACTTGTGTTAAGAAATATGCACATTATCACTGTGTTGTGTTACTTTTAGACCGAGAAATAACTAAGATCTCACAGGTCCTTTAGTGAAAACTGATTATGCAAAGAGTAAATGATTGCTTCAATGTCTGTATTGGAATCTCCTGTGAGAATGATATCATCCACATATATGAGTAAAAAAAATTGTTACCAGAGGGGTTTTTTTTTTTTAAAAAAAAAGAAGAATTTGCTTTGGATGACTGGAAACTTGACTAGTGAATTAAGAAGTCATAGAGCTTCTGGATCAAGTCTAGGAGCTTGTTTAAGGCTGTAGAGTGCCTTCTTAAGTTTGCAAGCCAGTAAATTACACTTTTCATCGTTAAATTCGAACCCAAGAGGCTATTTCATATAAATTTCTTCAGTGAGACCCCCATTCAGGAAGGCGTTGTTGACATCCACCTGTTGGAGTCACCATATGTTGGATACAACCAAACATAGAATTGTTCTAACAGTGTTTGCTTTCACCACTGAACTAAAATTTTCATGAGAGCCCATACCTACAGCTTGTGAGAAAGCTCGAGCTACAAGGCATACCTTTTTTCGAGCCACACTACCATCTAGATTCTTCTTGTTCTTGAAAATCCATTTAAACCCGACAAGTGACCTGTCAGAAGGGGGAGACACTAAGTCCTATGTGCCATTGCAAGCCAAGACATGCAATTCATCATACACTACATTATACAATGATGGAATACTCACGGTTGCATGGATGTTGGAGGGTTCAATGGGGCTAACGGTGGTAATCACAGTGTATGCCTTCAGTTTAAATATGCCAGCCTTGCTCCTGGTAACTATAATGCGTAGGTTTGTGTAAGTGTACACGGTCGTTATCAAGCAATAAGTAAGTAAAAGAGTTATCGTCTCTACAAGAACTATATCTGTTAATCAAATAATTGTAAATTTATGAATTTACAAGTTGATAAAGAAAACACAATAATTTTGAAGTGATAGATGTTAAAATTAAATTAATTAACTAGATGTAAATTAACCTAAATGCAAATGAGATGAAATAAAATGTAAAGTGATGGTTTAGCAACAATTTCACAAGTTCAACAACAATAACATGAATGAGCTAGAACAATTATAACACTTGACTCATTCATTTTCATCATGTTTAACAATGTTTGAAAAATATTCCATGGCAACTCGATTGTTTATTAACTAGGAATTTCATATAAGTTCAACCGAATCTTATACTTAGAAAAATATGCATAAACCAATGTCATAATTTAACTAAGGATGCTTTAGAATTTATGTGAAGTAATAGAGACGGATTAGGTTTGAAACAATTTAATCAGATAAGTCTAAAGTTATGCAAGGTAATAAGTTCTCTTAGTTTATTACGAATCTCTAATTTATTCTGATTAGGATATGAATTAATCATATATCTTCCAATTATCGTGTCCATTAGTTATCATCTGATTAGGATTGACTAACTAATTCTAATGCATTCAAACATATTTTAATACATAAAATACATAATGATTTTAATTGGAAAAATGAACAACTAAGGCACAAAATAATATAAACATGAATTAAATGAAATTTATCCAGTCATCACAATTATTCTAGCTAAACCAAATTAAGTCATCGCTGTCAATGGAAAAACATCACAACAATTTACAAACATGTTGAATAATTAATAACAAAATTAAAGAATATGAAAGAAGAAACTCTTGATGCTTTCAGTAGTTCTTCGAAGACCAATCGTGGTGGCTTCTTTCAATTCTTGTGATAGATCCTTCACAAAATGCTCCTTAAGGTGGCCGACCAAGAGAGTTTTTCTCAAACAAAATGCTAGCTAAATGGAATATGGGAAATAGAGGGCTTATACGTGGAAGAGATGAAAGAAAGATAGAAGGAATGTGAGTTGATGGATGAGTGAAAGATGATTGAAATGAGTGATGGAGGGTGGTATTTATAGTAGAGGAATGGCTAAGGAGTTGGCTAAAAATAGCATGGAGATCTTTTATATTTCTCTTTTGCTTGGTCGGCCATGAAATATGGGATGAGAGGTTGGTGGTTATTTGATTTGATGACCGATTTTCCCTTGATTCATGGCATGGGTTGGACGGAAATCAAGGCTCAAGTTGGGGGATGATTTTTTATTTATTCACAAGTGTGAGGGCCTTCCATTTAATTATCCCAAAGCTAATCTGGGTTGCTCCTAATGGCCTGTTGACTTTGGGCTTCTCGTCCCCTTGTTGGATGATTTTGGTGACCCAATTAAGAAGTAATTTAATTCTCTTCAGCAACCATCTTCAAGTTGGATCAAAGCAATATTTCTGAGCCCAATTCATCATCAAGTCAACCAAATGAGGTGGATTTTATCTCACATGTATGTATATAGACTACCACATTAATTAATTTAGTGTTCCAATAATAGCAAATTAAGCAAAAATTAATATGTAACATAAAATAGTAAAATTATGTAAAATTAATGCTTAATTTCATATAATTACACACTTCACTAAATTATGCCTAATGTCTAAATATGAACTAAAATCACCTAATTAAATATCCAAATACTTAGGATTAACATAAATTCTAAGTAAAAAAGTGATATAAACAACTATAAAAAATCTATATAATTTAAAGTTTACAGTAACCATAGGATGAATGTTGTCAGGAGGAGAGCTTGAAGATGTTGAGCTTGAAGGGCTTTCATTATGAGATAATGAACATTGCAATGAGGGGTGACTAGTAGCATACATATTTGGAGGAATTACTGATGTTGGTGGGACAACTGACACAGTAGGAGACTACAACATTAGGACAGGTAGTGAGGAGACTAGTGTTTTATCAATTGAAAAAGACAAAAGATTGGTTGTAGCTTGAGAGGTGTATTTGGCATAAGGAAACACACCTTCATCAAATTTCACATTCCTTGAGATGTAAACATGACCGTTCTTGGCAAGACACTTATAACCTTTGTAATTTGCTGCATATCCAAGAAATGTACACGATGTAGATCTTAATTGAAGTTTATGACGATTGTAAGGTCGTGTGAGAGGTTAACGTAAACACTCAAAAACTTTGAAAAACTTGTAATATGGTTTCAGATTGAATAATTTCTTCATAGGTGATATGCCATCTAGGGACTTGGTAGGCAACTCATTCATTAGATACACTGTTGAAGTGAAAGCATCAACCTAGAATGATAGTGGTAATGACGTCTGGGCAAGCAACACCAATCTGATTTCTACAATCTGTCTATAATGGCGTTCTACGATACCATTTTGTTCAGAAGTATGAGGACATGAGTAGCGATGCCTGATGCCAACTTTTTGAAGAGCTAAATCAAAGCTTCATTTTCACCATCACTGTGAAGTTGTTTGATTTTAGTCCCTAATTGTAACTCAACATGTTGTTTGAATGAGAGAAATGCAGACAAGGCATCAATTTTATTTTTGAGAAAATATATCCAAGAATGTCTTGAGTAAGCATCGACAAATGAGATATAATATTGAAAACCAGTTGAAAAACAAGGAGTAGGGCCCCATAAATCAGTAATAACAAGATCAAGTGGAGCAGAATATGCAGATGTAGTTGAAGAGAATGAAAATTTTTTACTCTTTCCAAGAGCACACACATTACATATTGAAGAAAACTCAATAGTATGAGGCACACTAATATTACATGACCGTAATGTTAGGAAATATGCCCATATTGTAGTAAACATGTAACTATTTTCTATTGATTTAAAGGATGAATAAATAAATAAAGTTAATTTCACATTTCACTATTATGTCTTTTGTATTTTTTGTCTTTCATATTTTGCTTGCATAGTGAAATTGTGATAAGCAAATATTAGCTCATTGATTATTGTACAGGCCTAAATTTGCCCGGGCCCAACCTCACAAGCCCAACAGACCCTAAACCCAAATAGCCCAAATTACTAAACCAATTAAACCCAACCAAATTAAAACCCTAAGCCCAATAACCCATATTAGAAAGGAAAACAAAGAAATTTCAAACCCTAGGTGCGGCCTTCCGTTACACTGACCGTCTCCATGTGCCTCCATCAGTGCGCACGTTGCTCGAGGCACCAAATGGCCACCTACCCTTTGCTCATTGACCTGCACTAGGACCTGCAAACAAACAAAAGAAAGAAAGCAGAGAAAGCGACAACACGCAAACGATTGTACAATAGAGAGCAATACGAAAACAGTGATGAAATAGTGTAATATTTGGCTATATAAGCCGATATGAAATTTGTAAACAGGGAAGATTTTGGGAACATTCAATTAAAAAGAGAGCAAAATTAAAAAAAAAGGGGTGTTGTTTTGTTTTTTATTTTTATATTTTGCTTGTGCCGAAAATAAATAAAAGAATTGGTGAATTTACCTGAGGGTTTTTGACTTCCCTTTGCCGTCGGAGGACGTCGGCATCCGGATACCTAGAAAACCATCCGTTTTTCGAAGAGGACCCGAGGATGGAGGCAACGCCGAAAAGGGCTTTTCGGGTTTCTTTTCCTTTTTAAAATTTCTTTTTATTTCTTGTTTTCTTTTGAAAGGGACTTTCTAAATAAATAGATTTAAAAAAGGGATCAAAAACCCTATCTTTCGGTCTTCCGGTCGCTGTATACGGCAGAGTCAACGGCAGTCCGGCGATCAGGCCATGGACGGAGACCGAATAGGAGAGGACAGGGTTTGAGAGGTTTTTGTGTTTTTTTTTTGAAAATGTTTAAAAAAAAAAAACTTAAAGGCTTGGCTTAAATACTGGTACCGAAACGGTACTGTTTTGGGCTTGATGCCAAGCGCAAAATGGTGCCGTTTGATGAAGACCCGATTCGACCCGACCCGTTCGGCCTAGGATCCGCGTGTTTTTA
This sequence comes from Gossypium stocksii, assembly GCA_020496765.1. Taxonomy (NCBI): domain Eukaryota; kingdom Viridiplantae; phylum Streptophyta; class Magnoliopsida; order Malvales; family Malvaceae; genus Gossypium; species Gossypium stocksii. The sequence continues at coordinate 38,187,814 of CM035630.1, read as the reverse complement.
ATAGGAAGGGATAATTACGCTTTTAGCCCTTCCGCTTTTTCTATGTTTTGCAATCAAGTTTTATTTTTCTTAATTTGGCCCGTTAATCTACTTTGGTATGCAATCTGATCCTCCCTGTTGCTGTGCGTTTTTGGGGGAAGGGTTTATTGCTCTTTCGGTCCTCCCCTATTTCTTGCGCGTTCAGTATAGTCCATTACTTTCCTTTTATTCCTGATTTCGCCCCAAGAATTCTGTTTTGATTCTGATTCCGTTCTTTTCTGTCATTTTTGTTGTTTTTTTTATATTACTTGTAATATTACATCTTTATTATTATTATTATATTATTATTATTATTATTATTGTTTTCAACGTTATATATATATATTCTTTTTAGTATTTGCTTACATTATTTTTACTATTATTACTATTTTCTTTTACTAGTATTACTTTTAAATATATTATTATATTTATTCTTTTAATATTAATTATTATATTATATTTAACAACCACTTTGATGTTCTTTTAATATTTTATTTCTACTATTTTATCTATTATTATGTATATCTTTTAATATTTACTATTATAATTTACTATTTTGTTTTTAATATTATTGTATCATATTTGTTTTTTGAACTCTATATTAGTATTATATTATATTATTCCTCTTCTTATGAATACTTACTTTATTATTTTTATTATCACATGTTTGCCTTTTGTATTTATTATTATATTATATTTGTCGTTATCTTATTACTATTAATATTTTCATTATTATAACTTTTATTACTCTTTCATTACGACTATTATTGTTATTAATATTTTATGTTCATTTTTTACATAATTTTATATTCACTTATAGTAATTTATTTATTTTTCATTCTTTCGTTTTCAAACACTTAAATTTAACTTTCTGTATATGCATTTTACCTATTTTCTTATCACCGTTTTATTTCACTTTTATTACTATTATTACTTAATAAATGTTAAATTTTAATTGATCATTGTCATTGTTTATTTGTTGCCTCATCATTATATATACGTTTATATATAGTCATATCGCTTATTCGTGTTATCATTCTACTATTATTCCAATTATGTCACGAGCCGTGTTTGAATGTCCATTCTTTACACTATAATCCAAATATAATAAATATGCATAGTTTTAAACATTATATGTGTATTCATTTGAAAGATTTTGAAAATAAAGGCAATATTCCATGTTTGGAAATTCGAGAGATTGTGCCCTAACGTGCTGGGTTTCGATCTTTCTCGTTTGACCCAAATGACCAAATAACCTTCTAAAATTAAAATGCATTACTTTTGAAAATCAAGACAAACTTACTCTCGAAGGCTTAAAGTGTTGTGTCCTAACATACTGGATGTGACGTTTTATTTACTTCGAGACAAGAGGGTCTTAACATTCAATTTGATTTATCCGAGTTTTCCTTAAAATGAAAAGGATCGTATCTTAAAATCTTTTCAAATTTTCGACATTAGGACATTAATTAATCAATTAGGTACCAATTTTGGGCGTATCGAGGGTGCTAACCCTTCCTCGTGCGTAACCGACTTTCGAACCCGTTTTTTAAAATTTGTAGACCAAAAATCATCGTTTTAGTAAATTTAAACTTTATTAAAATGATTGAATCTTGAGGTGATCCGATCACACCCCTTAAAAAGGATTGGTGGCAACTCCTGTTTTAATTTTCATTTTCAAAATCCAAGTCGATTCTCGTTTTCAAAAAAATGGTTTCGACAGCTTGGCGACTCTACTAGGGATTGTCGAGAGTCAGGCCATAAATTGATTAATTTTTGTCCTTTTGATTGAAATTTTGAAAAATGATTTTTAAAAATTCATGTTTCTATGGTTGCATTTGTGTGTTATAATTTTGTAGAATAACTTTGCATTACATTGCATGGCCGTTGTGGCCGTACCTGTAAGTGGGAGTGAGAAGCTATGCCTTCGTGAAGTTTTCACCTCCGCATGGGCTAGTGGACCGCTTCCGGAACACATTCGTACCTATGTGCTTCGTGAGATTTTCATCTCCGCATGGCCATAGGGAAATGTGTTCCCCTGAACCGAACTCGATCCATACGAGCCTATAATGGGTGAGGATTGAGGAATCTGCAGGTTCAGGTACCCCTTCTCTTTAGAACTAAACAACATGTAGTGAACCATAAGAGCCTACCTTAGGTAGAACCATGCCGAATTTTAGTAGTTACTTAGATAGGTTTTTCTTTTGACACTTTTTGTTTATTTTTTATTTTGTTTTATGTATTATGTGATACTGACCTGTTGTGTTTTGATTTGTTCTTCATTACATATCATATCATATTAAAAGGTGTCGATTCCGATTTGATTACTAAAAAAGCTGGTTATGGAAGGCGAATTTCTTGATAAGGTAGTGGACAATACGACTGCCTGTGCCTGGTCGGTGAATTTGCAATTGGACAAGAAGGGAGGATATATCAGAAGAGAAATGGATGTTGACACTGCAGAATTTACGGGAAGGTGATATTGAGTAGAGAGCTACATGGATGGTGCTTGGTGAGGTTCTTTATAGATGTGGAAGTTTCGATTTGGTCCCTTTGTTGGAAATTTGGGGAGCCGTTTGGTATGCCTCTCTGCTTAGTTTAAGGCAATATCAGTCAAGGCAATTTATACCAGCGACGCACGGGTTGGCTCATTCTGAGTTCTCATATAAAGAAGAAAATTGTAAAAAAAGAGTCGAGAAATTTCTAATGCCTGGAAGCAAGTTCGTCGAATGAAAAGAGTGACTGATGGGGTATTGTCAACTCTTGAATATAAAAGATGGCATCAGGAGATTCATAAAGAAAGAATGAAGGTTGAGCATTAGGAAAGAAGGTTTAAAGAGGCGCAAGCACGAAACGAAGCTTTAGAAAGAAGTATGTTGGAGAATCAAAAGGAAAAGATGAATTAAAAGCTAGAGTGGTGGAGTTGGAAGAGTCTCTTCTACAACATCGAAATCGCAACTCTGTGATGGAGTTGAAAGCCAGTTTAAGTACGATCGAAGATGTGAAAGGAAAAATGGAAGAGTTGGAAGCAGCATTACAAAATTGTCAAAACCATATTGGATTCTTGGAAGAGAATGCGGAGTAATGGAAAGGAGAGCTTTACTGTTCTCAAGATCAGGTCAAAAGTAGAAATTATATCATGGGATAGGCTGTGGCACAAATTCGAGAGGTGGCCGAACACTCACAATTTTTTGGGTAGTATAGGCTAATATACTAAGCGTGAAGTATGAGTGGGAATCAGATCACAGTCAAGAGTTAACTTCTTTGCTTAGGAAAATTAAAGTGCTGAGCATTAAGGCAAAGTCGTATTTGTAATCTATTTTATGTAAAGACTTTTGTTTTCTAAAAAAGTTTTCTATAAGAAATTAAGTTAGAATCGACGCCTTTTTGCATTTTATGCATTTGCATTGCATCATTTGCATTGCATTAGATTTTCACAAAAGGTCCCTGATTAAGTGAAATTATTTTAGTTACCCTGGAAAACATGAAACAAGGTTGGAGAGATTAGAGCAAAGACAAATACAGATGCAGGAGCAATTGACCAAAATTCAACAGGATATGCGAGATCAAATGAATGTAATGAGCCAGTTAATCTAGTTACTAGCCAGAAGACCTGAAGAAAGAAAAGGCCCGGTAGCCAACAATGGGAATGATAATGAAGACCCCATTTATTCCCCAAGTTTTACCCCAAAAAGCATTCAGACCCAACCAGACGTGCATCCGCAAAGGGTACCCATTATTATCAACCCCCAATATCAGATTGATACCTCGGTATTGTTGAATCTCCCTAGGGATTTAGGTTTTAACCCAGAGGATGATCGAGCCACTCCTGTTGTTCTTGGCCCAACAGAAACAAAGAAGAGGGGAGAGTGGATTTCAAAGGCCCCGAAGAAGAAGAAAAATGAAGTGAATAATAAAAGTAAGTATAACAGAAGCCAATCAAAGCCGCTTATAGTAGGCCAGCCAAAGATGGAAAATACCAACTATTAGGTCCCCCCAAAGCAAGAACCTAATCCAAAATCGAATTTAGAAAAACCCCAGTTCACACCTATTCCAACAATGTATAGGGAGTTATACAGAGTTTATTTGATGTGCGCGCTGTAGCTCCTCATTACCTGAAACCAATGAAACCCCCGTACCCCAAATGGTATGATTTGAATGCCCAATGCGAGTACCACGTGGGAATAACGGGTCACTCAATTGAAAACTGCATTGCATTTAAGAAGTTGGTCGAAAGTTTCATTAAAATAGGAATTGTGAAATTCGATGATTTATCAGGACCTGATCATTCTGACGAAGCAGCAAAATGTGATAATTGAAAGGGGGTAGGAGAGTTGCGTTTCCTTGAAGAAGTCATCAGAAGCCTAGAAGTTAGGAAATCAGAGCACCAATGGCGTACCGAAGAGAGAACCGACGAATAAAGGTTTTCCAAGCATTTACCCTTATGTACTTGGGATTTTTTTGAACAATATGACCGTGGAAGAGGCCTGTATTTTTAAAGCTAATCTAGAGTAATATTCAAAAACACTTGTTGCTTTAAGCCTAGAAGCAATATGAATACTTTTGTGAAATAGGCTTGTGTCCAAAATCTTTATTTCAATAAAATGCATCTTTTTGAGCAAATATTCATTCTGTTTACAGATTCTTTTATTATTTGAACTCTCTTTCAAAAATTCTTTTATTCTTTATTCATGATCATACCATACAAATATTCATCTATTCTTTAGAATATACCTTCGTGCCTACAATAGGTCCCCAGATATCAACGACATGAGCGACGCTGTTACTAACTCCTTTTCAAGTGAGATATGTGTCTAGAGGGATCTTAGAACTTTGAAGATGACAGAGATTGTAGCCTATCCTCTGATTTGTTAAGGATGGTAGAATAAGATGAAAATTGATCCTACCTTACAAAGGGGCAGTGGACATTGCGAGCCTAGGAAAATGATGAAAATCGAAGCTTAGCTCACCACAGAAACGAAACGAGATGTCATCTTTGCATAATCATATCAAGATATGCCTAGACGTAAGAATGTTATAGAGTGTTTAAAGAATATGCTAGGATAATTAAAAGGTTTGGGCACCGCTAGTCCACCATGGAAGGGGATTGCATCAGTATGCCATCAAAGAAGACAAGATTTATATGCCTCCTCTATTTTTGGGGCATGGATGTTTTGGGGCCAATCTCGCCGACATTAATTCACCTTCGTGGTCGTCATTTACTTTACTAGGAGGGTGAAGGTCACTTCATATGCCAAAACTACAAAGTTAACAGCCATCAAATTCAAATTCAAGTCCAAATCCAAAACCAGATCCAAATCCAAATCCAAATCCAAATTCCAATTCAAAATTCAAATTGAAATTTGAATCCAAAATTCAAATTCAAGCCTAAATCCAAGTTCAAATTCAAATTCAATATTCCAAATTCAAATCCAAATTCAAATTCAAAATTCGAATTCAAATTTGAATCCAAAATTCAAATCCAAGCCTAAATCCAAGTTCAAGTTCAAATTCAAGATTCAAAATTCAAATTCAAATTCAAATTCAAATTCAAATTAAAAAAATGGTAATTTACAGTCTGTTCAAAGATTAGACACCATATCAGTGTAGCAAAGGCAACCAAAAACCATCCAAAAAGATTTTGAAAGATGAATGATACTTGTAAAGGTTGGCATAGAAAAGTTACCATTTACCCTCTATATTTATCAAACGTTGGCCAGAACCTTCATCGGGGCAACACATTTCTCATTGGTCTCTCTCATTGAAGTTGAGATTCTTCTTTCTGAGTTTTATCAGAGCTGAAGTTGGATGAGGCAGAGTGGATCTAATCCCGATATGGTCAATCGAATTTGAGGAGAAAAGTTAATAGCTATCCGTCACGGTCAGATAATACGAGCTTACGACAAAGAGGTTCATCCTAGTAAAATTCACGAGGGGAACCTGATGTTGAAGAAGATCCTTCCTATACAAAAGGACTTCAAAAGAAAGTGGATGCCAAACGGGAAAAGACTTTATATGGTAAAGAATACCTTATATGAAGAATATTGATTTTGACCGAGAGGAATGATAAGGAATTGCCTAATCCCATGAGTTCAAATTCAATCAAGAGATATTTCAAAAAAGGACAATGAAAAAAAAAAAAGAAAAGAAAAAGGAGAGGCCAAGGCGAAAACCTGTAAAGAGCGCATTGAGACCAATGGGGTTTTGAGTTGAAAACCTAAAAATGGTGGCTCAAATTTTGATCAAAAGTGGGGCATGCAGTAGTCTTACTGTACCTGAATTGATAATGAAGAAGTATGCTACATCTTGAGGTATCGACAAAGTACTCCGGATCCCCTAAACATATATTAAGCTCAAAATGATCCTCAAAAAAAGGTTTTGTACAGGGAAGCTTAGGCTGCGATATCTGGGGCACCTAGTTTTATCTTCCTTCTTATGGCATTTGCTATCTTTAATTCATGTCGAGCTATGCTCCCGATCAATTTCCTTCTTATTGATTGATCTATACGTGTCGAGCTACGCTCTCAATAAATTGTCTTCTTGATCTCATTTGCTATCATTGATTAACTTATTTGTTCCGAGCTATGCTCTCAATTAATTTTCTTCTTGTCCATTGTTATGATCTTTTTCAAGCATTTTGCATTGAAGTAACGATTAGTGGACTAATAACACTTTCATAAAAGGAGTTTCGCATATTACTCTGAAAGCTTTTAAATAATACAGTAACCTGAAATAGGATTATTGTTTAAAAATTTCCAAGCTTAGGGGTTGGAAATATCTAAGTCCAAATTGAGATTATCTCTTTAGATTTTCAGTCAAAGATAATGGTTGGACAAAAGACAAGATATCGCGTCAGTAATGAAAACGAGCGGTGTTAACCCAAACAAAAATGGGATCATTCTCGAGAAAAATGATATTTTGCATTCATGCAAACATCAGGCATATACATCTGGTCATGATACCCAGGTATTGGTGTAACAGACCAAATGGATTGAAAAAGATTCTGATCTTATACCCCTGAGTCGCAGCGAGAGGGTTTGAAGATGGTACAAGCCTTAAAGTTCCAGAGGTACCATAGAATGGACCTTGAAGTTATAGTGGGTCGAATCATTTGAGAAAAATATGGTTGTTTCTTCAAGTTTTCTAGCGAAGATACCAGTGGAGTGAAATGGCAGCGTAATGCGCCAGCAATAAAATTTTGAGCAATGACAACCTAGATATTAAAAAGGATCATTCTCATGACATTCTGCATTCATGCAAATATCATTCATAACACATACACTTAGGAGCATTTGATTCATTCCGATCATGGCATCCTAATCAATAGGCATGAGCATATACCCATTCTACATGTTATGTCCTCAGAGGACAATGTAGAAAATAGATTTGGCAATCCTTGTATTGGCAGGGAGCAGATCGAAGAAAGCAGATTTGGCAATCCCTGTATTGGCAAGGAGCAGATCGAAGAAAGTAGATTTGGCAATCCCTGTATTAGCAGGGAGCAGATCAAAGAAAGCAGATTTGACGATCCCTGTATTGGCAGGGAGCAGATCGAAGAAAGCAGATTTGGCAATCCCTGTATTGACAGGGAGCAGATCGAAGATAGCAGATTTGGCAATCCCTATATTGGCAGGGAGCAAATCAAAGACAGCTGATTTGAAAATCCCTGTATTGGCAGAGAGCAGATCGAAGAAAGCAGATTTGGCAATCTCTGTATTGGCAGGGAGCAAATCAAAGACAGCAGATCAGCAGAGAAGATCGAAACTACAAATCTCTTCTACCTGAAATTACATTGGAGCAGTCTGAAGATTGCAGAATAGAAAGTTCAGATTCTGTCTCCTTGAGATAGTAGTGAGGCAGACTGAAGATTGAAGTCTTTCTGAAATAGCAAGGAAGCAGATTGAAAATTTCAGATTTTGTTCCCTCAAGATGGTAGTGGAGCAGTTTGAAGATTGCAGAATGAAAAGTTCAGATTCTATCTCCTTGAGATGGTAGTGAGGCAGACTGAAGATTAAAGTCTTCCCGAAATAGCAAGGAAGTGGATTGAAAATTTTAGATTTTGTTCCCTCGAGATAGCAGTGGAGCAAATCGAAAACAGTGAAGTTTATTTCTTTGAAGTTTCAGCAGAGAAGATTGAGGTTACAAATCTCTTCTCCCTGAATTCTTATCTCCGTGAAGTCCCCAGTAGAATTACAGTGGATCAGGATCAATTTCCAATCCTTATCTCTTTGAAGTCCCAATGGAATTACAGCGGATCAGGATCAATTTCCAATCCTTATCTCCTAGAAGTCCCTAGTAGAATTACAGCGGGTTAGGATCAATTTCCAATCCTTATCTCTTTGAAGTCCCAGTAGAATTACAGCGGATCAGGATCAATTTTCAATACTTATCTCCATGAAGTCCCCAGTAGAATTATAGTGGATCAGGATCAATTTCCAATCCTTATCTCTTTAAAGTCCCAGTGGAGTAGATTGAAGTTACAAATCTCTTCTCCTTAAAATCACAGTGGATCGAGATCAATTACTAATCCTTATCTCCTTGAAATTCCAACAGAGTAGGTCGAAACTACAAATTCCTTCTCTCTAAAATTACGTTAAAGCCATCAGCTTTATTTCCCTGAAGTTGCAGCGGAGCAGACTGAAGATAGCGAGTCTTATTTCCTTGAAGTTGCAGCGAAGTAGACTAAAATCACAAATCCCATATCACTTTACAGTCACAGAGAAGAAGATCGAAGCCACAAATCTCTTCTCTTTGAAGTTACTTTGGAGTGGATCGAGATGCCAATTCCTATGCCCCTGAAGATGTAGTGGATTAGAATGAGAATACATAAAGAAGAGAAGCATCAAAAGAAATCAGGATCCCGCAATACCAGGCAAATTTGGCCCTTTTGAAGTCTTTGCTCTATTCTTGTTACACGACAATGAGCAAAGAGGAGCAGTTGTACGGTCCTACATTTGCCTGGGCCCAACGTCACAAGCCCAACAGACCCTAAACCCAAATAGCCCAAATTACTAAACCAATTAAACCCAACCAAATTAAAACCCTAAGCTCAATAACCCATATCAGAAAGGAAAACAAAGAAATTTCAAACCCTAGGGTGCGCCGCACCTAGGGCCTTCTGTTGCACTGACCGTCCCCATGTGCTTCCATCGGCCCGCGTATTACTCGAGGCACCAAATGGCCACCTACCCTCTACTCGTTGACCTGCATCAGGACCTGCAAACAAACAAAAAAAAGAAAGCAGAGAAAGTGACAACACACAAACGATGGTACAACAGAGAGTAATACGAAAACAGTGATGAAACAGTGTAATATTTGGCTATATAAGCCGATATGAAATTTGTAAACAGGGGAGATTTTGGGAACATTCAATAAAAAAGAGAGCAAAATTAAAAAAAAGGGGTTTTTTATTTTTATATTTTGCTTGTGCCGAAAATAAATAGAATAATTGGTGAGTTTACCTGAGGGTTTTTGACTTCCCTTCGCCGTCGGAGGATGTCGGCATCCGGATACCTAGAAAACCATCCGTTTTCCGACAAGGATCTGAGGATGGAGGCAAGGCCGAAAAGGGCTTTTCGGGTTTCTTTTCCTTTTTAAAATTTCTTTTTATTTCTTGTTTTCTTTTGAAAGGGACTTTCTAAAGAAGGAGATTTCAAAAAGGGATCAAAAACCCTATCTTTCGGTCTTCCAGCCGCCGTATACGACGGAGCTGACGGCGGTCCGGCGATCGGGCCATGGACGGAGACCGAAAAGGAGAGGACACGGTTTGAGAGGTTTTTGTGTTTTTTTTTTTGAAAATGTTTAAAATAAAAAAAAAAAACTTAAAGGCTTGGCTTAAATACTGGTACCGAAACGGTACCGTTTTGGGCTTGATGCCCTAAGCGCAAAATGGCGCCGTTTGATGAAGACCCGATTCGACCCGACTCGTTCGGCCTAGGATCCGCGTGTTTTTAAGCGGAAGGGATAATTGCGCTTTTAGCCCTTCTGGTTTTTCTATGTTTTGCAATCAAGTTTTATTTTTTCTTAATTTGGCCCGTTAATCTACTTTGGTATGCAATCTGATCCTCCTTGTTGCTGTGCGTTTTGGGGGGAAGGGTTTATTGCTCTTTCGGTCCTCCCCTATTTCTTGCGCGTTCAGTATAGTCCATTACTTTCCTTTTATTCCTGATTTCGCCCCAAGAATTCTGTTTTGATTCTGATTCCGTCCTTTTCCGTCATTTTTGTTGTTTTTTTTATATTACTTGTAATATTACATCTTTATTATTATTATTATTATTATTATTATTGTTTTCAATGTTATATATATATATATATATTCTTTTTAGTATTTGCTTACATTATTTTTACTATTATTACTATTTTCTTTTACTAGTATTACTTTTAAATATATTATTATATTTATTCTTTTAATATTACTTATTATATTATATTTAACAACCACTTTGATGTTCTTTTAATATTATATTTCTACTATTTTATCTATTATTATGTATATATTTTAATATTTACTATTATAATTTACTATTTTGTTTTTAATATTATCGTATCATATTTGTTTTTTGAACTCTATATTAGTATTATATTATATTATTCCTCTTCTTATGCATACTTACTTTATTATTTTTATTATCACATGTTTGCCTTTTGTATTTATTATTATATTATATTTGTCGTTGTCTTATTACTATTAATATTTTCATTATTATAACTTTTATTACTCTTTCATTACAACTGTTATTGTTATTAATATTTTATGTTCATTTTTTATATAATTTTATATTCACTTATAGTAATTTATTTATTTTTCATTCTTTCGTTTTCAAACACTTAAATTTAACTTCCTGTATATGCATTTTACCTATTTTCTTATCACCGTTTTATTTCACTTTTATTACTATTATTACTTAATCAATGTTAAATTTTAATTGATCATTGTCATTGTTTATTTGTTGCCTCATCATTATATATACGTATATATATAGCCATATCGCTCATTCGTGTTATCATTCTGCTATTATTCCAATTATGTCACGAGCCGTGTTTGAATGTCCATTCTTTACACTATAATCCAAATATAATAAATATGCATAGTTTTAAACATTATATGTGTATTCATTCGAAAGATTTTGAAAATAAAGGCAATATTCCATGTTTGGAAATTAGAGAGATTGTGCCCTAACGTGCTGGGTTTCGATCTTTCTCGTTTGACCCAAATGACCAAATAACCTTCTAAAATTAAAATACATTAATTTTGAAAATCAAGACAAACTTACTCTCGAAGGCTTAAAGTGTTGTGTCCTAACGTACTGGATGTGACGTTTTATTTACTTCGAGACAAGAGGGTCTTAACATTCAATTTGATTTATCCGAGTTTTCCTTAAAATGAAAAGGATCGTATCTGAAAATCTTTTCAAATTTTTGACATTAGGACATTAATTAATCAATTAGGTACCAATTTTGGGCGTATCGAGGGTGCTAACCCTTCCTCGTGCGTAACCGACTTCCGAACCCATTTTCTAAAATGCGTAGACCAAAAATCATCGTTTTAGTAAATTTAAACTTTATTTAAATGATTGAATCTTGAGGTGATCCGATCACACCTCTTAAAAGGATTGATGGCGACTCCTGTTTTAATTTTCATTTTCAAAATCCAAGTCGATTCCCGTTTTCAAAAAAATGGTTTCGAAAATTATCTAAGTTCAAATTGAAGATAAGTGGCATTATAAGAACGTTTAAATTGCGAGAAAAATAACTTACTTCAGTAGATCTTTAAATGAGTCCGTAATCCCGTAAAAGAATCAATGTGAGTATTTGATTCAAATACTGAGAAGGATTATTATGTCATCTACAATTCCAATTAGGGAGATGACTAGCCTTGGCTATTGGAGTAATTGACTACTCAGGTAGAGACATAGATTTATTCATTGGTAGAATGATGCATTGGACTAGAACCAAGATGAATTAATTCTGAATCCGTTTGTGAATGACGCAGACAATCATGTGTATGTCACTGATCATGCGTATGTAACTCATGCGCTTTGATATAAGTTACATATCGAGTATGTGCATCATTCGTATGGGCTTGATCATGCGTATGTCACTGATCGTGCGTATGTAACCCATGTGCTTTGATATAAGTGGAAACTTATGCTCTAAAGATGATCGAGCCCATAGCCACTATGTTGGGTACATGACTTGTATATGGCATGGCTTTACTAACAACAGTGGAATTCATGGCTCAATTAAAGAGTTAATGATATCCTTTCACTAGTATTGTGTGGACTTATAAATATGAAACGTGGCCATGGTTTGTTTGTTCTCAAACGAGCAATTTTTTACATTCATTTATTAACAGTGATCATATTAATCGTTAAGAAGACACAATGGTGACAATGAGATAAAATAGGATTGTATTGAGTGAATGGATTTAACACACACATGATGAGGTCATTGGACAAAGCAACTGGATGAATTGCTTTTGTAAAGAGTATACAATAAAGAGTTTTCAATCATGGTACTTCTTATGGACTGACTCCATGATTAAGTAATTGTGAATTACTGGAACAATGCTTCTGAACATAATTGCAATTACTAGAGCCTAATTGTATATGTTCGATCAGTCCCTCCGCTAGCTCAACAAAAGCTCGACCAAACTACATTTGAGGTAGAAGAAAATTCTACGGCTTTGGAAATATTTTAATTGAGTCAATTTATTCGATGTGGAATTAAATTAGGTGGTCGTGAGAATTGTTCAACTAGAAAATTTGATTAAAGAATTGTCTTGAAAAATTAATTTGGAAAGTCTAAGTGATTTTTGGAAAAATTAATTTTGATTAAGTAAAATTAAATTAATCAAATTAATTAAAATTAATATGATATTTTTTAAAATTAATTTTCAAGTCAGACGATTGACCCAATAGGTAATTGAACTTGAAAATTGGATCTGAGATCGTAAATTAGGCCTAGGAGCCCAAAATTGAGACCAAGACCAAAAAATTGGTCGAACCGAGCCCGATATGTGAAATCAAGCGATGATCCAATCGGTGGCTAAACTGGACTGATCGGGTCGTTACTGACTCAGACCGAACTAACAGCAGCCGAACCGGCTTGGAGTGCTGTAAGGGTATCATACTTGCATCACCGGACATGACAGTGTCGGCAGCATTCCTGTGGCCAGTGGCGGTTAGTCTTTGGTGGTTGAGCAATAGAAGAGTTACACTCTTACTGAGACTCTACTAGAGAATTTGATTTCAAATTAACTATTAAAAAATAATATTATTTTAATAGTTTAGTATTAAATTTAATTTAATGCTTATCTTTATAGTATTTTATTTATTTAATATTAAAGTGATTATCTTAATATTAAATTTAATTCAATATTTATCTTGTAGATAAATATTTTATTATTTTAATAAGATTTAATATTAAATTTAATCTAATATTTATTAAGATAAATATTATATTAATTTAATATTAAAGTGATTAAGTTTAATCATAGTTGAACTCTCTAAACTCTTCTATATAAAGAGAGCATTGGGTCATTGTTTTACATACACTTGAATTCCAAAGAAAGTTGTGGAGAGAAAATTCTCTAAAGAGATTATTTTTAGAATATTTCTAGAGATATTTTTTTAATTTACAACTTGACCTAAAAGTTTAAAGAAATTATGAAATTACCCCACTGGTAATTTTTGTGAAAAATTTTCTGATTCGAAGCGAGCTCACTCTTGGCAGACGTGAGCTTGAGGATAACAGAGAAGACTACTCGGTCAAAGCGCTCATCCTAGACAAATTGAAAAGGTACAATTTTGATTAAGTGTTTATTACTTTAAATATCACAACCAAGATCTTATTTTGGAAAAAATTTTAAAACTTTGTTTTCCCTAAATTTATTTTCCGCTGTGTTTTTCAAACCCAATTTTCTAACATGTAACACATTATTTAATATAACAACAAAGGGATGACTAAGGCGTTGATGCCATCGGGTGAGTTTTAAATCGGACATGGAACTCATAAAATTTAAAGAATCATCATCTGTAGTTGGTGCTCCAGCTTGCATACAAGCCTTAGGAGCTATGTTATTAGAAGCAGTAAAAGTAATGTTGACAAGAGTTGATGGGAGCAATCGATAAAGACCATTCACCTCAGGGCCTTGAAGCAAAATCCTATATGTGACCATGTAACAGCCTAAATGGGCCTAATCGGAACAATGGTTTCGAAATCAAAAATCTGAAATAGAAAATTTTATTGCAATGAATTTTTATGGTCTACGATATGATTGAAAGCATGTGTGAAAATATCGTTAATAAAGCTTATCGATAAAGTGTCCGATTGAGTTATTAGGACTAAATTGCAAAAAAGTGTAAAATGTGTGTTCTAGAAGCATTGAGTGCTTAATTGAAATGAAATCATAAATTAGAGGTACTTGTTTAGTAATTAGACCATTATATGTTAAGATGGACAAAAATAGACATGGAAGGATAAAATTTTAAAGAAATGCCTTGAAGGGCATTTTGGTCATTTGGTTATTTAATGAATTAAAAAGGGAAAATAAGTAAAAATTGTGTCCATCTTCTACCTACCATAGCCGAAACTTAGGGAGAACACCATAGCAAGGGTTTCATTCATTTTCAAGCTCCAAGTAAGTGTCTCCAAGCCCTGTTTTTAATGTTCTTTGTATTTTTGAAATCGTTGAAGCATGGTCTAGCTATTTCTACCATTATTTTGAGTTAGGGCTCATGTTAAAAAATTTACCGATGTGTGACATGCATGTATTTTGATGTTTAATGGTAGAAAATGAAAGTTTGGTGTGTGATAAAAAACTTTTACTAAGTGATTTTGACGAGATTTTATGAAAAGGACCTAATTGTAAAAGTTGTAAAATATGCATGTAAAGATGTGATTTAGTGAGAATTGTGGGCTGTTATAGTTAGGAATATGAATCGGCTAGGCTTGTATGTCAAGGAAATTGAGTACATTTCATTTTACAAGCCTAGCGGCAAAAATGTAAATATGTTAAAGTTTAAGGGCAAAAGTGTAAAATTTGTTATAGTGTAATTTTTGGATTGAAATGAGTAATGTGATAATTAAACAAGTTAAATTTGGTATTATAGATCAAGAAAGACGAGAAATTGACCTTGATCAGGGAAAAGGCAAGGTAGTGGACTAAACCGCAAAACTTGTCGTTTTTTACCGAGGTAAGTTCGTATGTAAATAAAGTTTTTTTTTTTTACTTAGGTTTTCACATTTGATGTATTTTGTGTAATGTGGCTGAATATTTATTTTAATTAACGAAGTATAGAAAAGTGAGAAAATTTCCCGATTGAACCCTAGGAGGTAAATGTGTAACAGCCCAAATTTGGGCTTTAGTCGGAATAGTGGTTTCGAGACCACAAATTCGAAGTAGAAAAGTATATTTCGCAATTATTTTTAAGTTATGACATGAATTGCATAATAGTGATAAAATGCTATGAAGAATTTTTTATAAAAAGTGATCAATTTGTCTTTAAGGGCTAAATTGCAAAATATGAATTCCTGGAAGGTTTAAGTATGAAATAACATTAGAGAAAGTTATTTAGTATTATTTTATGTGTTATGATATTTTTATAAGAGTGCTTGAAAATTTTAGTAAATTAATTTACGCGATTGAAAGCTTAATCTCGAAGAGGGACCAAATCGCATAAGAGACAAAAGTTAGATTTTATTAGCAAATGGTGTGAATTGGCCATGAAAATAAATTTGGAGGCCTTTAAAGGACAATTCCACCCATTTAGTTAAGGGTGGCCGGCCATAAGAGTATAAGGGGACAAAAGAATAAGAAAAGTAAAAAATGTGGACTTTAGGTGAGATATTTAGAATTTAATAATAGCCTATTATCTAGGCTTTCATCTTCTTCATTTTCTTCTCCTTATGCGCTGAAAATACCAAAAAAACTTAGGGTTTTAGAGCTTCAAAATTTCAGCAACATTTAGCACTCATTTGTAAGTGATTTCCTTGGCTTTTCTTGAATATTTTTACATTTTTTAGACCCTCGTGGCGTAAGCTTTCTATTGAGGAGTGTATTTAGCATTTTGGTTGTAAGTTTAAAGTTTTTCCATGGATGTAAAGGTGTTATTTGCTGGAGTTTTATGAAAGAAAATTAATGTAGGATGTTTGATAAACAACTTTTATAAAGAGGTGTTCATAGAAAACACCTAAAAAGGGCCTAGTTGTAAAGCGAGTATGATGTATGCTAAATGCATGAATAATGGATATTTGAAGTTGCCATAAGAATAAAAAGGGCTTAGACAGGCATGAGAAATAAGGAAATTTGATAAAAATCAATTTCCGATCATAAGGGCAAAATGGTCATTTTGCCAAAGTCTAAGGATAAAATGATCAATTTGCCAAATTTTTAATTAAGGGGTCGTTATAATTAATTGATGATTAAATTATTGAATTCTATTCATTATAGATCAAGAAACTAGAAGCCCGAATCAAAACCGGAGAAAGGGTAAAGTGGTGGACTAAACCGAGCATTTGTCATATTTTAGACCCAAGGTAAGTTGTATGTGATATTATAGCATTAAGTATTATGGAAAATTTTATGATGATTTTCTATGATATCTATGTTATTGTCATGAAATTATTGACATTAATTTTCACTAAGAAATTATGAGGAAATAAAATTATGATATCGATAGAATGATAATGAATACGAAGGATACTGTTGTCATACCAGGAGGAATAGTAGGTCCCGTATAAGACCATGTCTGGTATATGGCATCGGCACCGAACTGAGATCTCATGTAAGATCATGTCTGGGACATAGCATTGGCATCGACATGTGGTCCCGTATAAGATCATGTCTGGGACATGGCATTGGCATCGATATGTGGTCTCGTATAAGACCATGCCTGGAACATGGCATGGGCATCTAAGAGAGATCCCGTATAAGACCATGTTTGGGACATGACTTCGGCATCAGCTTGAGATCCCATGTAAGACCATATATAGGATATGGCTTTGGCATCTTACCAAGAGAATGGCATTACGGGTATCCTTCGATATTCCTAGTACATTAAAAGTAAAAGTATTCAAGTTGATTAAGTTAATGAGAAAGACTAAAGTGTATGATGAGTGTTACATGTAAACTTGAATAAATTACGGAAAAATGATAATGTAAGACACGAGATTGAGTAACTCATGAGAATAAGCAAGACATGAGACTGAGTAAGTCTCGGGAATGTATAAGTCGTGATGACGAGTAAGTCATGAGAATTAGAAAGTTATGAGCATGAGTAAAATATTGAAAGAAGTTTTAAGTTACTTTAAAAGAAATAATGTTTTATTAATTATGATTGCTATTTTTTTTATCCCATACAACTTACTGAGGGTTTTATGCTTACTCTCTCAATTTCTCTTTTTCCATGTAGGTTTGCCGAAAAAGCTCGGGGATCTTTAAAAGTTGGAGCTCGAAGTCACACTATCAAGTCATCTATTTTGGTATAGTTATGTTAGTTATTTTGAATATGGCATATATAGGTCTTTAATCATTTTGTTACATGACTCATACTAGTTAGCCAATTGTATTGGTCATTTGTACTTACAAGTTTCATTTTGTAAATGGCCTTTGGAATTGGCCTAAAACTATCCAAGTTGCTTAGTGAAATGAGAATGAATTTCATGGAAATTGTGCAAATTTGCTTAGTAGTTTATGCATGTATTTTGTATATGAATTGGTTGATGTGAGAGCACCTATTAAACGACATTTAGATGAGTATTGGTGCTATAATATGATGTATAAAGGTTGGGTTATGTTTGAATGTGTTTCAGGGTGGCTAAAGGCTTGGTAAATAGCCCTATATCGCCCACACAGATAGACACACGGGCGTGTGTCTAGACCGTGTGAGACACACAGGTAGCACACGAGCGTGTGGTTTGACCCTGTGTCCCCTGCACCTTGCATGGATGGAATTAAATGCTCATTAGTGTTCTACACGGGCATGAGACACGGTCGTGTGTCTCGACTGTATGGGGGACACGGCCAGCACACGGGCGTGTGTCATGGCCGTATGGCTGTTGACGTCAGAAACAGAATACCCAGGTTTTTGTACACGGGCCTTGACAGGACATGGGCTGGGCACACTGGTGTGCGCCAGGCCTTGTGAAAACCCTTATAGGTCCGATATTAGAAATTAAATCCACACGGGCAAGGGGCACGGGCGTGTCCTTAACGTGCCTAGGTTGTGTGAGGTACACAGGCCATCAGCACGGCCATGTTTAGAGGCCACATGGGCGTGTTGCCCTCCCACACGGGTGTGTGCCCTGTTTTCACTAGTTTTTAGAGAAATTTTCTTAAGTGCCTGAAACGGTCCCAGGTTATTTCTGACCCATGATTTAAGGCTCGTAGACCCATAAAAAGGCTCGTGGGACCATAAGAAAAAGTTTTGTTTGGGATACATCTCCATGAGTTTAAGTTGAATGTTTGCATGAGATTTAGAATGGTAAGGCCTCATAGCCTAATCCGGCATCGTTTACAGGTAAGGGGTATTACAAAATGAATACAAAGGATCTATGTGAAAATCTATGTGAGAAACTAAAAGAAATAAATCCATGGCATCTAAGTGAAATAAATCCATGGTAATGTGCTAAGTGAAATAAATCCATGGCATCTAAGTGAAACAAGTCCATGGCAATGTGTTAAGTGAAATAAATCCATGGCACCTAAGTGAAATAATTCCATGGTAATGTGTTAAGTGAAATAAGCCCATGGCATCTAAGTGAAATAAGTCAATGGCATTGTGCTAAATGTGAACTATCCCAATGTATCCATTAATATTCCGATGTGTTCAACGGGGAAATGACTAAGTGTGAAAGAATGTGTCTATGTGATAGATGAGTGTAGGTATGTGTGTGTATATTATGAGCAATGAGCATGTTTTGTGATCAAACTTGGTAAGATTGTGAATGAGTAAGTTATGATCGTGAGGTTTGGTAGTATCCATGAAATTGTTATAATTTTAATTGTATGTTTACGTGTATTTATAATGTTTATTACTTGCATATAAACTTACTAAGCTATTTAGCTTACTCCTCTTTCTTTCCCTTTTCTTATAGTGTCGCTTCGCTAACTCGGATTGGGAGATTGTCGGAGATCCACTTCACATTATCACATCATCATCTTTGAGTATACTAAGTTAATTATTTTAAATTATGGCATGCATAGGAGACTTGTTTATTTTGTTATATGTGTCATAGTTTAGTAGGCCAAGAATGTTGGCTTATTTTGATAAATGATCATTTTGTATAATGCCATTAAAAGTTGGCCAATATTGGTATTTGGTATATGCATATGATGATGTTATTTATGAATGTGGTGTTGTATGTTTTGGTTGACATTGTGTGATGTTTAAATGTGATAAATGAGGTATGTGAAGGTTATGTTATTAGTTTAGATATGGACAATTTAGTTGTATGAAAATATCATGAATTGTGTTATTGGTTTGGTATAAGTGTGTTTGTGTTTCAGGGCTGCAAATGGCTTGGTAAATAGCCTTATTTTTGTCCACACGGGTAGACACATGGATATGTATCTAGGCTGTGTGTGACACACAGTCAGCCCCATGGGCATGTTGATAGGTCGTGTGTCCCCTATCCCCTAATTTTGTAAAACAGAATGTCTAGTAGTAAACATGCGGGCAGAGACACAGCCGTGTGTCTCAACCATGTGAAGGACACGACCTCAGGACATAAGCGTGTGCCCAGCCCGTGTGAAGTCTGCATATTAATTGCGAGAATTAAATTTGCCACATGGCCTAGCGCACGGGCGTGTGACTTGGCCGTGTGACCCAAAATGTTTGCTGACGTCATAAATAGAATGTCAAGGTTTTCACACACGGGTTAAGACACGGGCTTGTCATAGCGGTGTGAGAGACACGGACCATAGACACAGGTGTGTGCTAGGACGTGTAAAAACCCCTGTAGGTTTGAAATGAAAAATAAAATTCGCACAGGTGAGGACACGGGCGTGTGTGATCACACGACCTACCCACACGGGCGTGTGACACTATTTTGAAGAAAATTTCTCTGAGTGTTCCAAAGATCTCGAGTTAGTCCTAAACCGCTCCCAAAGCATGTTTTGGGCCTCTTAAGCCTATAATAGGGACAATATGAGTATGTTTGAAAAGTTTTAAGTTTTAAGTGGAAATTTACGTCTCGGTTTGATATGATTGAATGTGTTTAAGTGAGGTAACGCCTCATACCCTATTCCGGCGTCGAATATGGGTAAGGGGTGTTACAGACCAGGTCCTTTACATAACAATAGGAATGATGAAATTCAAAGAAAACCTTGGTATTTTTTACAAATTTGGGCACAGATAAAAAATTCTTGTGAATGGAAGGAACATACAAAAAATTCTTGATGGGTAACTGATGAAAACCAGAATAGAGAGAAGACTCACCAACATGAGAAATGGAGGTAGAGTTGTCATTGCCAATAATTACTTGACTAGAACGACTGTATGGGTGACAACTCGCAAACTAAGAGGATCATTATTGAGGTAAGCAATGGCACCGCTATCAAGATACCACGCCGAGTCACCAACTACACAAAAAGTAGTAGGTGTAGAGCAAGTAACTGCTTGCATTAGGTGTTGATCTCCTGCAGACGATATATTAGAAGAAAAATTAGTTTGAAGTGTGCCAGAGTAAGGAACATGTGTCTCAAACCTAGAACTCATAAAAAAGCCTTGATCCAAGTAACATATATGGGTTGAAGAAAACACAAAACCAACAAGACTTAAGGATCTAGTAGAATGCACCAAACCTAATCCGAAATGAGAAATCTCAGGGTTGTCATCATGATAAGAAGAATCGTAATAGTAAAAGCAACGACGAGTTGAAGAATCGTAACAGTAAAAGAAACGACGAGCCATATGATTGATCTTGCCATAGATTGGGCATTGTGATCTCGACGGACCCTCAAAACAAGCATGCTAGCGGTCGCGAGAGAAAATAGATGCACGGTTGGATCTGAAAGGCTAAGGAATTTTACTAGTATAAGGAGGAAGAAAGGGTGTTGAGGATCTGCCAACCAGAGCAAGATTAGTCGAGATCGTCACCTAAGAAAGATAAACCTGTTGACAGGCCTCAACATCCAATAGAGCCATTATGATACCCTAAAGATCAAACGGAACTCAACTAGTGGTGATAATACAAATGGCATGGTTAAATTCTTGTGGAAGTCCATTTATAATGGTCGATTGATGCTCTTTCATGGAAACACAATGACCACAACTCTCCAAACAATCGTAAATATGCTTAATTCTAGCCAAATAAGTAGACATGGAAAGATCAACTTTCTTGAAGTTATGTAAAAGGGAACGATACCACATACCTTTGGTGGCAGATTGTGTGCCAAAGATTTTGGTCAACGCTTCCCAAAAAGTAAACATCGATGACAAACTGCCAATAACTGATTGTGGAAAGACGCACTCATAGTGGAGAGTAGCCAAGCCGAGAGTGTCGAGTCTTGCTGTTCATACTAAGTAAATGTTGAATTTTCAACCAAATGACTAGTGACATCATTGATCATGCGAGGCAGGATGGGGACGGAGCCATCAATGTATTGTTGCAAATGATGAGTTTTGAGGACAAGCAACACATGTTGCTTCCAAGCCAAAAAATTGTTGTCATTAACAAGAGTTATTACCTTCTGAGTAGCGAACACAACAGGATTAAAACACCTCCCAGTTGTAAAATTGAAGGAACCTACAGATTTCATCACTGGAAGCAAGAAAAGAAGGAAAAAAAAACATACTCTGATACCATAACAGAAACAAGAAATAAAGTAGAAGAATCTTTGATTCATGACATTTGAGGTACAATGAGTGTGCTTTTATACATTAATTAAAATAACAAGGCAATAATTATAGAAGATAACTAATAGAAGAATGAACTAATTAACTGGAAGTAGTTAATCTGTTTAAGTAGTTATTGCCAATAGGTAGAGAGGAGGAAAAGGCCCATAATTAGTATTAAATTGATAAATTTTATAAATATCGAAGGCTAAATTTATTTATTTTTAAATTGGGACTAAATTGGTAGAATACATAAATATTGAAAAGCTAAATTTATTATTAGACCAATAATAAAGGCCACTTCGAACTTCCATTATCAACTTAATGGCAAGGTGACTACAAAATCTAATTTCAAAAATTTAATTACTAAATCAAAAAACTTTTATTATTGGGAGACCAAAATAGAAACTCTCATAGTGGAGTGACCATTATATAATTTATTTGAGAAATAAACGGTCACATCATCCAGCTGTTTCAGATTTAATAACAAAGTAACTAAAAAATAAATTCGAAAAATTTATTAATTGAATTAATTTTTTTTATAGTTTATTGACCAAAACAAAAACTTTATAAAAATAACTAATTAGATTGATTACCCTTAATTTTTATACCTACATGTGAAAAACCTATCATTTTTAATTATGCAAGCACGTCTTTCATCTCATCAAACTGACGATTATATCAGGTATTTCTCCAAATGTGTTTTATAATAAAAGTGAAAGAAAAACATAATATTAGAAAAAAAAATATTTGATTCAATGGAGTTTTTAAACTTTAAGGTTGATAATTGTTTTTTTTTTTTTTTTATAATGGTATAATAAAACATTAAAAGAATATATATTTAAAAAAGAGAATATGTCATTTATTTCATGCACTATTAATGTATTTTTTTTTTATTCCACACAATCTTAAAAAGTTAAAAGTAAATGTCTGTTTTTTAATATTTTACAATGAAAAAGTTTTAGAAATATAGTAAAATTTTTAAAAAATAAATATTAAAAAAATCTATTTATGTAGTTGATAATAAAAAAAATTGTCAGTTTCATTAACCCGACAAAAATAAATAAATAAATAAATACGGTATAAATTGTGACAAACTTGGCACCAAAAGTGATTTTGTTTTTCTTTTTTACGTTGCAGCCACTTGCTGCTCCTGCAATGGTAGTGGAATGGCAGGCCTCCAACTTGTACCGTCTGGAGAGTCCATAAGAGCAATTCCAACAACAGCTAAATCTTTTCTAATTGCATCTGATTTTTCGTAGTCTTTGTTCTTTCTTGCCTCGCTTCTTTCCTCTATTTTCTGCAAAATTTTGTCTTCGGTTAACTTCGCCCGCTTCAGTGCCATTTCTCTCAGCTGCTGTAGTGCCTGCAGATTCAAAATATAGGCCAAGAGCATATGGTTACATAAAGGACTTCCATCAACAACATCCATGTGAAATTGTGTAAACTGATTGGCTAACAGAAGATTCTACTTTATTGAAAGCAGTCTTTACCTCAGAGTAACTTGTTGGCATCAGCCCCAGCACACTTAGAACATTCCTAATTATCTTTTCTAAAGCAGCCACCGATTCTATCCGCATTGCCTGCTTCTTCCCCTGAAAGGATTCCTTATATCAATTCTAAAGAATAACTGGCCCCTAATTCAGAAGGACTCAACAGTTCAATATGGGGTCATCTTCCATTCATCCCTGGAATGGCTCAGGTTGTGGATAGTAATTAATGAATCTGTGTTTGGGGCCATGCTTTAGGGTTTAGGGTTATAAGCTGTTTGGAATTGAACATAAATGCACAAAATTAATCATCTTAAAACCTGATACCTTACGAGTATGTAGTAGATCATTGATGGTTTTCAATGGGTCAGATAATGCTGCCAAAACAACTGGAGTATGGAGATCATCAGACATGGAAGTCGAAAAGTCGTTATGGAACTTGTTGATGACATTCAAAGTCTCAGGCGGAATGGACTCCTGGAGCCCTTTGTCATGCTGGCTCAGAACATTTTCACAATCGTGTAGTGTCTGCAGCCAATTGGAAAACATTACAAATGACATAGCAGGAAATAAGCTTTCATCAAATAGTAATCAACAGAATGGATCATATCAAAGATGCTAAACTAGTTCCCAGTGTTGTTTTGTACAAAAGCCTATTGTCGTAGATCATTCAACATCAGTTTTAATGAAGTTGCTGCCTGTATCAGTTCTGAAATTTATGCATCTCCAAAAGGAAAGGCTGTATCAGAAACTAAAAGACAAAGTAACACTAGCTGTATAAACCGTTGCAGATTAAACTAGACAGCAATGAAAAACCACTCAGGGAAGGAATATGATTGCCAAGATTCATTGGTCCAACAACGTACAGCTTATATTTTTGCACACTTAAATACACACATGCATGCATAGAGAGCAAACAAGAGACTGTGCTACCTGATAAATGTAGAAAATACGTTCTGAAGCACTTTCAAGTAGCACATCAGAGTAGTTGATTGGAGATCGATAGTGGGTTCCCATTAAGAAAAGTCTCAAAGCCAATGGATGATAAAGATCTATAACCTAAGAAACAGTGAAAAAGGTTAGCAACATAAGGATCCTGGCAAAGTTATTATTTACTTAAAGGAAACTAGTAAGTGTCAAAGAAGATCACCACAAACCTACCTCCCTAATTGTGAAGAAGTTTCCTAGCGATTTGGACATTTTCTCAGAGTCAACAGTGACAAAGCCATTGTGTATCCAGTAGCTTACATTGCTCTGTTTACATGCAGCACAACTTTGAGCAATTTCATTTTCATGGTGAGGAAACACAAGGTCCATCCCTCCACCATGTATATCAAAAGAGTAACCCAAATAAGCAGCACTCATGGCACTGCACTCAATATGCCATCCAGGTCTTCCCGGCCCCCATGGACTCTCCCAAAAGGGCTCCCCTTCTTTTGCGGACTGCAAAAATTCAAATGACATTAAAGAAAAGAAAAATACTATGTCAAGTTGAAAATTATAACAAAGCAAGCTTGGTGGTAAGCATAACATACAGGATTCCTATCTAAAGTATAAAATTGGCAAAGTTGACATAAATTCAAGATAAAGAATAATAATTAGGCTCGATTGAATCACAAGTTGATTACAATTCTTAAGCATGTACTGCCAAGGATTTTTTAGATACCAACCTTGAAGATGTTTTTGGGATATATCAATTTCGCAAAACTGAAACTTAGAATAAAAACAAGAAAAAATTGCATTTCGAAGTAATATTTACTTATTATCTCATGGCATGAAACCATTTAACATCTTTAGTCCCACCAAAATTTACAAGTACCATGTAGGATACCATGGGCTGCTTGATCCATCCTACTCTTTAACAACGTAGGTTGAGTATCAATCACCCAAAGTTCACAATTTATCCATAACTGGTTGGGTGCAAATAATGAAGTGAAACTACATCTTAATCTAAGCAGAGTCAGGTATGTTATGCGATAGAACGTATTTTCCACTTCTGATGATAGTATATTATAAATGCACGACACAAATCACATTATTTCTCATAAAGCTTGCCTTCCATAATGCAAAATCAGCTGGATTTCTCTTCCTTGAGTCAACAGCAACACGCTCCCCAGCTCGATTATCTTCTAATTTCCGACCAGATAACTGGCCATACTCTGGAAAGTTTTCCACCGAGAAGAAAACATCACCTTCAACTCTGTAGGCATACCCGTTATCAACAATCTGTTCAAGGTCAATTGTAGATTAAAAGAAAATTCAGCTAAAGCATAACTCAAACGGAACTTTATGTTAAGTAAAAATGTCTAATTGAGATTGTGAGGCATTGGTGAAACAGGTCAATTGTAGTACTTATGTTACAAACAAAGGTTCTAATCTATAACAAATGTAAGATTCACATTCCAAAAATATAACATACACGATTTTTTTTTCCCTCCTTCCCTAGAAAACTTCCTTCTTTCTTAAAAATTAGCAAATAACTAACATAAAGAACATGAAATGATAACAAAATTATGAATTATGTTCGATACTACTATAATAAACAATGTTACACCATGAATTTAAAACAAGATGTATTACTGAGCATTTACATCATTTCCAGCACTTTTGAGTGTTTCAAGGACACCCGTCGTTAGACAATATGCAAACAATGAAATGTAAAATTATTACAGATAACAACTTCTGCAAGCATTACCAGTATACCATGCCAAAGAAAAAAAAATAATTGCCAATGAGTAAGAAAACCTACAATCAATCAATCATTAGTCCAGAAACTACCTGCTTGATCATGTAAATGATATGAGGCATGTGATCTGACACACGAGGTTCAACAGAGGGGGGCAGACATTGAAGATGCACCATGTCTTGAACAAACTCATCACAGTATCGTCTGCTCAAACTGATCGGATCCTCCGCCAATTCATTTGCTCTAGCAATTATCTACAGAATTTTAGAAAGTGCAGACTCAGCTATCCTGTCATATCAATTAAAAGAAAACAGTCGGCATTCAAATATAAAGGTGAAGGAAAAGAAAATAACTTTAAAGATGTTTTTGCAAGCAGTGGCAATTCAAGATGAAAAATCACATGAACTTTTGTCATGCAAATTAGCAATACCAACAAAAATCTAAACTCATTTGTTACTTAAAAATATCTACCAAAGAAATGGAATGCCCTCTAAAAATTGAAAAACCCTTTTCTTATTACTTTTACTGAAAAACATCCAAATATAAAAGCAAGCAACATTTTAAACTTAAAAAACAAATAAGTTTACCTTTATATAGAATAATTATGTTAAAATAAACAATTTTACCTTTACCTTCATTCTTTCAAAAGCATTTTAATAAAGGAATAGTAAAAGTAACAAACTCAAACTTAAGGTTTACAGACACTACATTCAACAATCATACAAACACACTAAAACAAGCCAACCTCAGATTTTGTCGAAGGGCAAAAATTTGAAGCTAAAAAGTACAAAGTGCTATGTGAGTGGGTGATATACATACAAATACATGTAGCGTGTGTAAACTGACCTTGTCATCAACATCGGTGAAATTCCGAACATAGCAAACTTCATACCCCAAATGCTTAAGATATCTGCCTAATTCCACAATTTCAAATCATTAAAAAAATCAAATTTCTCATTAGTACTTTTGGTCTCAATCCAATCACAATAAAATTGAAAGATTTACTAAATCAATTTGGAAAGGCAGAGAAGGAAGACCTGTAAAGAACATCGAAAGTTACATAGACACGAGCATGCCCAATGTGGCTGAGATCGTAAGCGGTGACACCGCAAACGTACATCCCCACTTTATCTTCAACTTTGGGCTTAAACAATTCTTTCTTTTTACTCATCGTATTGTGCAGCCACAGCTCCGATGATGGACTGCCAGGCTGTCGATTGCCGTCCATTTTGTCCAATGCTGTGCCATTGATTAACGGCTGTGATGGTGGACTCAACGAGCTGAAACAACGACGGATTGGATTTCTACGTTTTGGGTTATTGAAAGAGTGAGTCCTGAGTTGGACCGAGTGGAGTGAGTTGGGAAACGAAGAAAATCGGATGGAGAAGAGAGGTTTGTAGCACTTCAGGAGAGTGCCCATTAGCTAATTGCTCTACTTCGAGGATTTTGGGGCTGAGTTTTCTTGTTATCTACAGAGCTGTTAGGGTATATAACACTCGCACCGAATCATTTGAATTATACCTCCCTCAAACGCACCGTTTCAATGCCCGTTATTTCTGAAAATTAAACCGGTGGTTACGCCGTTTACATCATCTATTTTCGTTTAAGGTCAGTAAATTAGTTATTAGTTATCTTTTTATTAATCTTTTAATTTTAAAAAGCTACAATGCCATCTTTAAATTATTCGAAAATTTTTATTTAAGTTATTAAATTATTAAAATTATTATTGTATAGTCTTTTTTATTTTCACCACCTACACCAATTACTATAGTTTAATTTTTTTTTATGAAACAGTTTTGAATATTATGAAATTACGATCCAAAATTTAAAAAGTTCTATTCTCCGTTTTCCTACACTGATTGTTAGATCAACTTGGGTCTAAAATATGTTTTTCTACTCATTGATAAATATTTATCCACCACACCAATCACCAAATCGTTACTTAGAGTTCACTAACCGAACTTTTTTACAAAACTTAACAGTTTAATGACTTGAATAAAAACTTTCAAATAATTCAATGACCATTTTGTAACTTTTTAAAGTTGAGTAACCAAAATATACTTACTATTAATTTAGTGACCTTGGGTGTAGTTTACCCTTTTCGATTTAATAATGGTTATAAAATAAAAATGGTAAACTACAAAAATAATCTCTTATGTATGATTTAAATTATATTTTGGTTATTAAATTTTAAATTGTTACGTTTTAATCACTAATTTTATCGATTTATAACGTTTTAATCATTGTGTCATTACTCGTTAACAATTTTACGAAAGTGTGATGTGATTGTTATCTATAATTTTTATTATTTTTTCTTTCCTCTTCCTTTCAAATTAATTTTTTTCTTTTTTCTTTTCTTCATCTTCTCTTTTTCCTTCATTAAAATTCCACCTGTTGATTCTTCAATGTTTAACAAGCTAAAAACCATTTTTCTCCATCAACATCTTCTTCATCATCAACAACAACCTTCCTTAGAATCTTGCTTACCCTAAACAATGGCCTGATAGCTTAAACTTCTAAAGTGTCATTTTAAGGGTTGAGGAAAATTGTCTTTTTATGTTTAACCCTCAAAATTTTTCTTGGATTCAAACACTTAAAACTATCCAACAACTTAATGATAAGTTTCATGTTCATTCACATTCTTCATGTGGGTTGAGTAGAGCTTATAGCAGAGGCGAAATCAGGGGTTGGTAGGGGGCATTTTTAAAATTTTAAATTAGTGAAAGTAAAATTACACTTTGGTCTCCTTAAAAATGATAAAAATTTGATTTAATCCTTTTAAAATTATAAAGATAAAGACTATTAAAATGGTGAAATTATATTTTTACTACTTTTAATTTTATTGTTGCAATTTTGAGCATTGGATAATTATTACTGTTATGATTAATTGAGTTATGTTTCACTAGATCAATTCAAGAAATTGATTGGCTATAAATAGCCCATTTCACGTTTAATGATGTAAGCTTGAAAAAAGTAGAATAAAGAAAGAAAACCACTATTCTTTCTCCTTCCTCGTGTTGTTCACTCATCTTCTTCAATTGTGACTCTCTTTTCTTGTTTTTCATCGGTCTCTTGCTCTTGTTATCAACTCTATACCACATTCTTTCACTTAACATTAACAAGTGTGATAGAGAAACAAATTTGAGTACTAAAGGAATCCAACAATAATAAACTCAATAAGTACGGTATGATTGGAAAAAACTTTTTATAAACCATCGTATTTTAAAAATCTTTTAAACTTAAAATGATAATTTCAACACTCTCAATTACCCCACACAAAGGTGTTTTAGGATGTTTAATTGTTGTGGAAATCCACTAAGAACAAGTAAACAAAGGAAAGTTGTCCAAAGAACAAGTTTTGATTCATATATATATATATATATTTCTTTTCATTTACATTGTTAACCTTTACATAGGTTATTTGGGACATCCCCAAAGAAATTTAAAGGCTAAGTATTTGTTTTAATAATTACATTAATGATTAAGGACCAAATACATGTATCTAACCCTTAATTCATGTATGATTTCAAAATTCATGCTTTAATTAACTAAAGAAATGCACTTAATGCACATTCATTCGTTCATGCATTAATTCTTAATTCATGCATCATACTTATTTAATGAAAGCATAGAATTTATTAAATGAGTTCAAAGGTCTTTTAAGAATCTTTTGCCTAAATTAGCTTACTATGTTCTTCGTTAAGCTTTTAAAATAGGAGTGAAAATTCGATCGAATTAAATAAAAAATATTTCGAGTTAATTAAGTTGGCAAGTCCTATTTTATCATCTTAACTTGATTAAAATTTTTTTTCGAGTCGAGTGAAATGAAATTCGAGTCGAGTTGAATCAAGTGGAATTGTTCGAGTTAACTTAAAAAATATATCAAATAAAAATCTTGTTAGAGTATAACTAATTACATGTTAAAACACATAAATTTGGAATCATATATATTTGAAAACTTTTTCAAAACAAAATAATAATAATAATAATAATAATAATAATAATAATAATAAACTTGAACCATTAATTAACTTATTTAGTTCCCTAAAATTATTAAAATTTTAAATTTCTTTAAATATACTTTAGAACCTTTTAAATTTTTTATATTGTTTAAAGATATAAATTTTGGAATTTCTATAAATATTTTGAATTATTGAAAATTATTTTGAATTATTTTGTAATTTTCGTTAATAGAGAAACCAATTTGTTCATTTTCAAAACTAATAGGGACCAAAAGGGTATTTACACCAATTCGTTATTCTAGTTATTTGAATTGTAAAGTTCAACCCAACTCTAACTCGAAACTTGAATTACTTATTCGAGTTTACTTGAATAATTAAAACAACTCCATTCGATTAACTTGAAATTTGAAAAAAAAAATTGATTTTGTCAAATCAAATCAAATCAAGTTTTGCTCACTCTTATTTCAAGGCCCAAAATATTTTCAATTTGACCCAAAGTAGCCAGTTACTCGATAGATGCTCCTGCATCAATCCCTTCTAGTTGGGAGAATTGATCTTCATCTTCCAGATGAACGTCATGATAAGGTGTTAAATCTAAAATGTTAAAGGTGGAGGAAACAACAAAATCTTTTGGAAGGGTAATCTTATAGGCATTTTCTCCATCCCTTTCAAGAATTCTAAAGGGTCCTTCAGCCCTAGGTTGTAACTTGGACTTTATTTTGCTTGGAAATCTTTCTTTCCTCAAATGAATCTACACTAATCTCTTTTTTTAAAAGTAACTCGCCTTTGATGCTTCTTTACTTGATTTTTATACTATTCATTATGCTTCAGAATATTTTACCTTACCTCCTCATGTTGCTTCTTCAAAAGCTTAACCTCTCATCAGCTTCCTCCCTGAATTCTTTCTTTATTAGAAGATGATTCAACTCGAATGGACTTATAGATTCATCATATAAACAACCTTAAAGGGGTTGAATTGAGTTGTTCAACTTTTGGAAGAATTATAAGCGAGTTCAACTTGTGCAAAAGTAAATGTCATTCATTGAGATTATTCTCGGTCAAGCTCTTAAGGATGTTTCCCAAGCTGGGGGTGAGCGTTTGATCAAATCGAGTGAAAAACATTTTAAGCTAGTCGAGTTGACATGTCCTATTTTATCATTTTTACTCGATTTGAATTTTTTTGAATTGAGATAAGTAAATAAAATTCATATCGAATCGAGTGAAATTCTTCTAGTTAAATTAAAAAAAAAGTTACACATGCCAAAAAAATTGTGTTACAATATAACTAATTCCATATTAAAGCACATAGATTTGAAGCCATGTATATTTGAGAACTTTTTCAAAGCAAAACAAGAGAAAAATAGAATACTTTAGTATGATAAATGTAATACCACATACCCGACCCGATTGCCGAGTTTGAGCTATGAAATGTCACGACCATTACCAGTGAAACTAACATCATATAATCATTATATGATCATTCATACATGCAATTGAATATAAATCATTCTTGGGCCCCACACAAGCTTACGAAAGCTCTTTTGTTAATCCAATGGTAGTTTATGATCTAATTGTAAAGTTTTCAAAGTTTTGTATCAACATTGCGACTTCATAACCTCTATGTCGTGACGTCACTCACTGTCAACCCATGTTGCGACGTCGAAATGTCAAGGTCGCAACTTTTCCCTATATTAGCTGTAAGAGTATGCCCAAAGATCAATCATGAGATGGTTGTAATAACATACTTGATTTACCATGTTTATTAATATAAGGCATTGCCATTATTATTTCAGTTTCTTTTTTGTGTGTATAAATAAACTGTTTTATAATAATGTCCTAAGAATAATATGATTATTCTTAAAAGGTTCTTAGTCAAGTATTATTGTTGACTAGGACAACAATAATGTATTAAGACTAACATGTAGTTGATTGATGATAAAGAGTTGTCATTGATATGTAGTGTCAGAATCAATGCATGAATATGTGTGTTAGAGAACAACATATTGGACTGACCTGCTATGAGTATGTTTCTTGAATTATTATGTAATTGTCACAACATTACTCATAGTGATTAATATGTATATGATCCTCATACTTGAGATCATCATTATCCCAACATCGTGAGTTGTATATTTTGATATAGTCAAATGAACACCATAACTGGTTGTTCTATAAAGACTGATGTTGGATATACCACAATCTATGTAGAGGGATATGGTTGATCAATATAGGATAAGTCCCTCCTACATAATGGGAGTAATATTTCAGGCCACTTGATTGAGTGAGACTAGAAATGCATGGCCATGCTCAAATAAGTTGATATGAGATGTCATACTTATTTGTATATCATAGTCTACTCAAGGTATCAAGAAACATGGGATGGACTATGCAAGTGTGACTATTCCATGACTTGTGTCCATTCCAGAGATAAAGGACTTAAGGATTAATGCATGAAAGGTTAATCACAAGAAAAGGTTATGTCGAATCATGACTTCTTGGAACTTAGGTAGCAATGATGCATTGCTAGATGCCACTCATTGTTTGTAATATTAGAATCGTTCTAGTATTACTGCTAATGTTATAAGAACCTACAGGGTCACACCCTATGGTTGAAATGAACGTAATAGAACATAGTTGGTATTGTGTTTGGTTGTCACATGAATTAAATTAATTGTAGAATTAATTTAATTAGGCAATCAAATATCGAACATATTATATGTACAAGGATGTTGTACACATAAGGAGAACATAATTCTATTAATATATGAATTTGGTTCGTATATAAATTTAAATAAATATAGTTTACCGAAATATTTACTATAATTAATGTAATTATAATTTTTGGTTAAAACATTATTATATTTATTTACTATGATTATTATGTTCGAATTAAAACTTAATGAATTAAGAATTCATTATATAATACCAATTAAGAAGGGGTTTATATATATAGAAAGGGAGGAAAAAACCCTAAAAAAGTGAATAAATATAAAACCCCGTTTTTTGCTACAAGGTCTAGCAGCCGTCAAAGCAAAATACCTCTGAAAATAGTTTTGGGGATTTATCTCATTCATTGTCAACTGGGTGGATCAAGTGGAGGCCGGGATTATAAGGATTGCAGCTTGGATTCGATAGCACAACAGTATTCCCGTAGCCGAGGCGTCGCTATCTACTCAGATTGAAGTTTCGATAATTTTGAAACCTTTTATCACCCCAATTCGTTCCTTACACATGGATCAATGGTTTGGATCACCGGATTATTTTATTTTTCCGCTGCGCCTTGGAGGCACCGACGTTCCAACATTAGCAACTTAGCACTTTGGTACCTATTCATTTGCTTTCAAACCAACATCCACATTATATTTATCAACCATTTACAAGAGTAATGCTATTAAACATGCCCATTTAAACCAATCCAAGTATGTAGACATCTAAAACCATTCAAACTTATACAATTCAATCAATCAACTAGAAGGCATTTTCAAATTCAATCCAACGAAATATATTCAAAATACATCATTTACCAACTTAAAATATTATATTTGTATAATTTAAAAGCTTACCACTTAAATGACTCCAATATGAATCAAACAAGCATACATTCAAACTCATATTATACTTAACATTCAAATCCACCATTTATCGACTTGGCTATTATCCAACTATCATACTTATAACATTTAACATGCCAAAACTGACTAATTAAGACTATTATATATACAAGCATCAACACAAGACCAAAACATGTATAAATTTGGTCACATACCAAGCCTATTATATAAGTTCAACCATTATCACATTTTCACAAAGATATTAACTCCAATTTAACCATTTACACAACAAAGGTCTTTATTTACATGCCACAATGTCTAGAACCAAAATGAACATATCTACCATCTTTTGATAGTGTGAGCTCTACTGTTGATTTGACTCGATAAGTTTCACAATGTGTCGATCTACAATAGAAGGAAAACAACTAGAGTAAGCATACCAATGCTTAGTAAGTTCAAAATAGAAATACCATACTTACCTTGATCATTAAAAGTATAATATCCACTAATCATTTGGCATTCAACATGGCTATCCTTGGCACATAATGACATAACTAGACACATATCAACATTTCCAATCAAGTATGTTAGTCATGTTTACATATCATAAGTAATATCACTAACCTTAAGGAAACCATATCATATGTCATATGTCAAGCTATAAGCATATACTATTTCATTTCCAATTCACTTTCAAGTTTTCCATTACAATTTAATTGAATATCGCCTGATGGAACTATAGTAAAATAAACTCGGATACATGGGTGATTAAGTTTCTCACATAAGCTAACATTATATCAGGGTTGCTCACACAAGCTGACTTATATTAGTTTACTTGTTTGAGCTAAACTTAAATCACATATAACCTGAGTTCTACAACAAATGTTAAACCACATTATAACTTGGAAAATCCTTGATCAAGTGATGTATAACCTTATTGACATGTCAAATGTATCCTAACATTTTACTAAGTTCACACAAACATCATTTCCATATATATGTCATTACCGATCCCTGTACATGATCACATAGTTCATTTACATGTCATGGAATCCATCAAGTTTCACATTTGTGTCATGTACTATTTCTTAATAACCAATAATTACATGAGATTTCAATTCAATCCATAATTAGCCCTATATGCCAAATTCGCTAGGAATCTAATTATATCTAACATTTGTATATATATGAAATTAAACACAAAAGCATATACAACATAAAACAAACTAGTAAGTTCCACATGAACTTACCTATTCAAAATGTGAAAAGAGAGGATACTTTAGGGGCCAATTCGCAATTTTAGTTTTTCCCTATTATTTTCACTTCGATCCAATTCTTGATCTATACAAATATTTTATATGACCAATCAATACCAAACATTTCCATGCTTTCTCATGATATGAATGATTTCATATAATTATATTTTTTGATTCACCTCATATTTTTTTATTCATTTCAGTACTTGAACTCGGAATAAGCATAACTTTCAATTCCTAGCTTTGGATTAAAATCTGTTTTCATATATTCTCATTAGGGACCTTATATTATCTTTTTTCTAACATAATTTCATGACAAGTTTTACATTTATTTAATTTGGTCATTAATGTAACAAAGTTAACAAACAAGCTAAATTAACTTTACAATCTAGCCCTTTTCATATTCTAAGCTTAAAATCTATCAATTTCAAGTCTAATTCTTCAAGAATTAAACAATGAAAACTTTATGAAATTTTAACAGTTTCACAAATTGGTACATGGGCTAGCCAAATTAAGCTTCCATGACCTTAAATTTATAAAAATTATAAGAAAAAAAAACTTAAATTTACCTTCCAAATCATGGTCGAATGGTTTTTAAGCTCCCCTTAGGTTTTTCTTCTTATGAATGACAAAGAGATGAAGATAAAAGATGGATTTCGGATGTTTTCCCACTAACTTGGTCTATATAGTTTTATTAAAGTTTAATTAAACTAATTTAATTAGCATAATCATGATTTAATCTAACTTTAATCAACTTTAGTGGATTTTACCATCATCATCCACTTTCTCCTATTTAAAGATGGTCCAATTTTTTTCATTTAGGACCTTTGGCTAATTGCTATATTAATCCTTAAGTCGTTTGTTAGTTAAAAAACTATAGTAATTAGAACTTTGTAATTTAATCCCTGAACCTTAGTTAATCATTTATTTGTCAAAATTACTGTATCAATCTTTAATATATTTTTATGCTATCCTTGTAAATATTCATATTTAATATTTAAGAACTCGGTTTACAGAAATAGAGTTCTAAAACTGCATTTTCCAATACCACTGAAAATCGAGTCGTTACAAAAAACTTGAATTTCTAATTTAATTGTTTAGGTCCTCAAATTATTATTCTAGATTTATTTATAAAAATTTTAAACATTTTTGTAATACCCCAAAAATTACTACAATAAGAAAGTAAGATATTATCCTTGATATAGTAAAATAAGAAAATAAAATGATAAAAAGGGAAATTTTGAGTTATGTCAACATTGGAAAATATATTATGATATATTAATTCAAGAAACAACTAAATCGCAAAAGTGAGAAAAGTTTTGTGGCCCAAGAATAAATACTCAAAATTTTAAGGGTTAAAGAGTAAATATGAAAAAGTTAAAGGACCAATAGTATATATATTTTAAGGGTGGAATGATCTAGAAACTAAGGAAAATGGATGAATTAGGACCAAATTGAATAAGTGGAAAAAGTATAAGGGGTTAAATTACAATTTTACCAAAATAAATTATGAGTCAATGGAGGAATTTTGAAGAATCATAAAGGGAAAAATTGTCATTTAGCAAGGAAGATAATTTTGAAGAGTAATGATGACGTTGGTGATATTTTAGATTAATTAAATAAATATTAGTTTATTAATATTTTGATTTAATTTTTAATTATATTATTATTTTATTTAGTATATAAGGAAAGAAAAACGGAGAATTCTCTTCATATTTCCATGCTACCAACGTGAGAAGAGAAAAGAAAGAAAAAAATTTTCTTTTCTTTACAATTTGGTTTTTTTTACCAAAAATTCACCATTTTCACTTAGAAATCAAAAGAATTTCCATAGCTACCAAGAGAGAAAAATAATAAGGAGACTGTGGGGAGCTAGAATATCAAGTTAGATTCAAGAAATAGAAGCTATAGGAGAGAGAAAATCAAGTTAAAGATTGAAATCAATAGGACAACATAAGAACATCAAGATTTCAATATATTTTTAAGTTTGATATTATTGAAAAAGCATTAAAATGATGTTAAAGTAGAGTTTTCTTATATAAGGTTCTATTTTCTTGATATGTTAGTGAAAGAAAATAAGAGGAAGTGATGGGAAATACTGTAGAAAAAGGAAAGGAGGGTGTTATAAACTTGATTATCAACATTTTGCACTAAAACAATTTTGGATAGCAGCAGTAGTTTGAATTTGAAAATTCATCAAAAATTTCAGAAATTGAATTAGAGGTTAATTAAAGTATTAAATTAAAAATTATTGAGTCTAGTTTTACATAGAAGTAACGTT
Source organism: Gossypium stocksii (assembly GCA_020496765.1). NCBI lineage: Eukaryota > Viridiplantae > Streptophyta > Magnoliopsida > Malvales > Malvaceae > Gossypium > Gossypium stocksii. The sequence continues at coordinate 38,150,734 of CM035630.1, read as the reverse complement.
GTAAGCAAAAGAATTTCATATTATGAGACATATGAATTTTTGTGAGACAAGGTCAGATTAATTTCGAGTTCCCCTATTCTAACTTTGGAAAATTATCAAAAATTGTAAAAAAAAAATAGGTGTTTAAATTTATATTTTTAAATTACTAATAAGTCTATTTTCAAGAGAAACAAACCAAAATATCATCCAAACCCTGTACTAAGAGATAATTAATTTTTAGTAAAGAAAGGTCGAAGCTGTCAAACAGTAAAACAGGGAGAAATTTGAAGATTTTAGTGTACTTATTGGCTAAATTATAAATTTTTAAATTTTTATGGTAGAAAAATATTTGAGTCTAGTTTCAAAAAAATCAAGCGGATCTTAATTTAGAATTTTGTGGCTCAAGATATAAATAATTTAGTAACTATAACTCAAGTGGACAGCTTTGATATGAACATATAAAAATGTTATATACTAAAAGCTAAAGATTCTAACAAATATATATACATTAAGGACGTGGAATTGAGAGGAGGAGGAGGAAAATATATATGAATATTCAGCTAGTATGGGTTTACATTAAAAATGGTAATTTGCATGTTTTAGGCTCAGGGACTGAATTGAATAAAAGTAAAATTTTAAGGGCAATTTTGTAAAAATGTAAAAAAAAAACTAAATTGCACAAAATGAATTTTTTTTATTGTCTAAATTAATATATTGAAAGAAATTATTAATATTAAGTGGGTTTAGTGCATTAATTTTGTTGTATGATGATATTATAAAGTGATTTTGTTACATATTGATGTTAGTATCAAATTGTGAAAATAGTTAAAATATTAGGGTTTGGTATTAAATTTCTATTTTATTAAGGGTTATATGATAGCCTAGAACATTTGGATAAATTATTAATTTAGTACAATCGTTCTATGGCAAAGGATAAATTGATTGTAAATGCAAAGGATGAATTGACGGTAAATGCAAAGGATGAATTGATAGAAAATTACCCAAGTAAACAGAGATTCAACATTTGTTGTGAACTTTCGTGCTCACTTTCCATTTAGCCCTCACAAGCTTTTGTTAACTTATATAAGTTTCTGTTTAACCCTTATGGGTTTCCGTTCAGCTCTTGTGAGCTTCCATTCAATCTTTACGGGTTTCTATTTAGCACTTATGTGCTTCTGTGCAGCCTTCGGGTTTCTAAAAACGATGTACTCATATCCGTAAGTCGTTCTTTGAATGGTAAGTTATCGAGAGTTGTCTTAGATGATATATGTATATGAAGAAACAACAAAAAAATGATATGCATCATGAAATGTGTATATATATATATCAATATCTTGATATGTTGATACATGGAAATTATGTAAGTTGAGACGAGTAATAAATTCAAGTGTGACATGTTGAGATAATAAGGTTATTGATGTTGAAATTATATGAAATATGTTCAAGTACGCTAACAAATGTTGTTGTTTGATTCTTAGGCAAGTGCCAAACTACTGATTGAATGGTAATATGTTTACTTATAAGATGCATTGAAATGGTAAGTGCTCAAATAAAAATATGCTTGTGCTCATGAAAGAATGGTAATGTTTAAGTTATGCAATTTCTTATGAAATGAGTTATCATGTGATAAATTCGAAAAAGGTCTATGTTTAAATGCACTAGCTAATAGTTATGGCTGAATGATATGCTTATGACTGGTGTGTTATGTATATGGAATGAGTATGGAAAGTAAAGAAACGCAAATGAAAATAAAGAAATTTTGGAAGAGTTAAAGTTGTTTAAAATCCTACTATGCTAGAAATAATATGTATAGGTGATACCGCAGATTTATTCACTTAGTGAGTTGTTAAATATAACTTCATAAGTATTGTGGCGTCAATATTGGATAATTCTTGATATATATAAATTTCATATTTGAAAAGAAGTATCATGATTAAAGTTTATACAAGCTTACTAAGCATTCATTGCTTATGTATTTGTTTTCCTTTATTTTACAGATTATCGGAAGCTCGATTGAGTTGGAAGCTTATCAGAGTTGTATCACAATATCCATCGGTTCTATTGGTACTTTCGAATGTTTTGATTTTGGTTATAATGGCATGTATAGGTATTTTGTTTAATGATGACCTATATGTAATTTGTTGAGTTTAGCCACTTATTTTTTTCTTGTTTTGGATGTCTAATTATGGCTTGTAAAATGACCTATTTTCGTCCACACAGGTAGAGGCACGGGTGTGTGTCTCAACCGTGTGTGACATACGGCCAGGTGACATGGCCATGTGTCTCCTGTATCTAAAATTTGTACAAAACAGAATGCTCACACGGCCTAGCACACGGGCATGTGACTTGGCCGTATGACCCAAGTCAGTATACTTACACGAGCATAGACACGGGCCGAGACACGACCATGTGTCCTTATTTCGAATACCCACACGGCCTGAGACACGGGCGTGTCTCCAAACTGTGTGAGTCACATGGTCTGGCTACACAGCCGTGTAACCCTTGTAGTATTGAAAAATTTAAATATTTCCGAAAAAATTTCTAAGTTTTCCACTTAGTCCTTATTTGTTTCTAATGCATAATTTAGGCATCGAGGGCTCGTTTAAGGGACAATATGTGACAGCCCAAAATAGGGTCTAATCGGAACAGTGGTTTCGTAACCACAAAATCCGAATTAAAATAGTTAGATTCTGAAAATTTTATGTTTTCCGATCTATTAAATATGCTCTGTGTGAAAATCGTTTAGAAAATTCATTGATTTAGTGCTTAATTTTATTTTTAGGACTAAATTGCATTAATGGCAAAATGTGAGTTATAATGTGTAAGTACTTATTTGAAATGGGGGTTTGAACTAGAGGACTTTAAATGGAAAATAAACCATGAGTTAGTGGCATGGACAAAAAGGGTAGTTCTAGAAAAATTTCTAAGTAACATGGCTAAGGAAATTTTTGTCCAAAGCATTAAAAGACAAATAAAAAGACGAAAGAAAGATGAAAAGTACTCATCTTCTTCATCTATGTCTGCCGAAAATCCTATTCTCTATAGCTAAGGAGTTTAAGCTTTTTCAAGCAAATTGTAAGTGCAATCTTGCCCCGTTTTTGATTATTTTCGTATTTTTGAGTACCTATAAGGTTAAATTTCATGATTTTACCATTTTTTTTAAGAATGGATTAGGGTTTAAAAATATACCCATTTGTGATAGAGTTGTGTATTGTTGTGTAATGGTAGAAAATGAGTCTTTGGAGTGTTAATTACAGGTTTTTCCGAATAGTTTTCGATAGAAACGTCCCTAAAGGACTAAAATGAGAAAAATGGAAATTTACTCATAAGTATAAGAAAATAGGTGATTCTTGGATGTTTTTGTGAAAAAGGATTTGGCTAAGTCTAAAATGCAAGAAAATAGAATGAAATTGAGTTTACGGAACTAAGGGCAAAATGGTCATTTCGCCCAAAAGTCTGAATTGTGATCGAATTTGAGTAAAGAATTGATGAAATGTGTTAAACGTGTTTATTTAGATCAAGAAAGAAGAGAAAGCGATCGAGATCATAGAAAAGAAAAAGTAGTCGACTAATTCGAGATTTAGTCGTTTTGTTATCGAGGTAAGTCATGAGTAAATTATAGCATATTTGCATCATTGTTAATTATTTGATGATTTCTAAGTGAAAATATGTTAATATGAATTACGAATTATGAAATTGTATGATTATGAATGTTTTGATAAATCCCGTTTAAACTGTAATAATGACTCCAGATATGTGTGACATGTCACTTGAGGGCTTCTGATTCTGTCTGATTCCATATCTCGGGTGCTGGGTGCACTTGCATGTGTTGCAGTCACTTGTCAGCTTATGTGAGTAGGCCCGTGGATTACGTCTGTATTTCTGTGATCTGAAGTAGCTTCGGCTACATATTCTAGTGGCTTCAGCTACATATTCTGATGGCTTTTGCCATATTTCTGTATTAGCTTCGGCCACATATCTGTGAGGCACTTCAGTGCTAACCTCTGCATATCCGTTTCCGTTCTGAATGTTCAACGGGAATTAATTTGGTTATGTGAAGCATTTGTGCAGGTTAAGCAATTGAAAATGAAATTGAACATGATATATGTGTGAATGCCTATATTTGGACATTTTGGTAAGAATGTGTATAAGTAAGCATACAAATATCACATTTATGCTATGTGGAAATAAGAGGTCTTAGCTAATTATGTGCATTTTGCTATTGATTTACCTATGGCTTACTAAGCTACTTGTAGCTTACTCCTCTTCTTTTCCCCTTCCTTTTAGATTCTCGAGCATAAAGCATATTGGGATTGGTGATCGAAGGAGGCTCGTCTCACACTATCAAGCTACCTTGGTATTTGAATATATGATTTTTGATATTTTGAATTTGGCATGTGTAGGTGACTAGTCTTTGTATAAGTACTGTTTTGTAAGTCAAATAGAATAGGTGAATATGTGATACTCGTTTCTAAATGATGTTATAAAAGTAATCATTTTGAGTATGTGTCATTGGAATTGGTTGAAATGAATGGTATGTATGTGTAAGTGTGTTTCAGGGAGGTTAAGGCTTGGTAAATAGCATGACACGACCTGCACGGCAGGGCACACAGGCGTGTGCCATGACCGTGTGCTAGTGGACAGTTTACTCCACAGGTATAGGGCACGGGGATGCCTAAGCCGTGGGGGACCATGGCCTGGCCCTACGGGCGTGTACTCAGACCGTGTCTCCCCTGCACCTTAATTTAAGTTTTAGTGGACCACACGGGCAAGAGACACGGCCGTATATCTCGACCGTGTGGGGTACACGACCCCCAAACAACCGTGTGGGGTGACTGTGGCCAATTTGACAGTTTCGACCACGGTCTTTAGACATGGGCGTGTGAAGGCCACACGGCCTTATCACACGGCCATGCTATGTGTCACACGGGCGTGTGACGTTGTTTTAAAAGTGAAAAATTTTTTGGGTTTCCGATGCGATAGGATTCGAATCCTAATCATCCGAGATGTTAGTATTGCGATAGTAAACGCTCAATAAGGGTAAAATTGTAATGATTTGGTTATAAACATGAGTCTGTACTCCGGTAAGTTTGGTAACGCTCATTACACGATTCTGGTGACGGCTTCGGGTGAAGGGTGTTACACAATATGTATGATTTTGATTGGTTTCTAATATGAATGCTAGATGAAATAAAATGTCTGATAATTAATTTGTAAACTCTGATAATGCTCTGTAACCCTGTTCTAGCGACGAATTCGAGTTAAGGGTGTTACAATTTTTATATATTCTTTTGATTTTTTTTAGAATTTTTATCTTTTTCTAATTTTTAAAAAAATTATGAAAATTTGGAATTTTATTAAATATTTTGACTTTTTGAAAATTATTTTGTAATTTTTTTAATAGCGATCAATTTATTATTTTTTGAAATTGACAAGGACCAAAGGGGTATAAACACCAATCTATTAATCAAATTATTTATTCGAATTGACTAAAAAAATTGAACAACTCAAAAAACTCGATTTGATTCACTCAAAACTAAAAAGAAAAAAAAAATTCAAGTCGATTCGAGTTTTGCTCACTCTCTATTCCAAGTTATGATTCACCACTTCAGCTTGACCATTAATTTGAGGGTGGTATGAAGTGCTGAATTTTAGAGTGGTAGCGAATGTCCTCAACGGAGTTCTTCAAATATGACTAAGAAACTTCACATCTCTAGTTGACACAATACTTCTTGAAATTCCATAAAGTCAAACAATTTCCTTAAAATGCAAATCATCAATGTGAGAAGCATCCATAGCTTTATGACATAAAAGAAAATGAACCATCTTTGAAAATCGATTCACCACCACCACGATGGAATCGTAACTCCTTTTTGTTCTAGGAAGTCCCAAGAGAACGTCCATACTCACATCTTCCCAAGGTAAGTTGAGTGTAGGAAGAGGTGTCTACAAACTTGTATTTTGTGCTTTCATATTGGTTTGCTGACATATGTTGCATTTCTCCGCAACTCTAACAACATATTTTCACAATTTTTGGCCAATAAAAAGTCTTCCACCAGACCATAAGTCTTTTCTCCACCAAAACGTCCAACAAGCCTTCCACAATCAAGATAACATTTTATAGGGAGCATTTAGGCATGCGAACACAAGTTACTCATACAAGTTTTAAAGTATTTGTACCTTTAATTTTTAAGTTGGAGGATCAAATATATTGAAATATACTCGAATCTACGTTTTCTTAATTATTATAACAATAATATTATTTACTTAATTAATTGATTTTAATATTAAGTGATGATATGTTTTATATTTTAGAATAAATACTTATATATAAATTATAATATATATGTTAATTAAATTTTATTTTGATGCAGTTAATTTACTTGAAAATAATTTAAATTCAACACATTTTTAAGAGAAAAAATAACTTCAGGGTTTGATTTCACCAAATCTAAATCGTGTTATATATTATATCAAAATAAAAATATTTTTTAAAAAAAGAGAAAATTGCTCCTTAAAAAAATGGGGCAAATAAATAAAAGACAAAATAACATTTAGTTGGAGTAGTAGTTTTCACCTGAAGGCGCCACCGATTACTGGACCCCAACCCCCACGATCCATTTTGTCTAGCATCTTTTATTCCCCCCCCCCCCCTTCCTCTTCTCCTACATTAATATGCTTTATTATATTATTTTTTTATTTTTTTCTCCAAAACAAGGAAGGCCAAGGAAAAGAAATTAATGCAACGGTTCCCCGCCAAACACCGCGTTAGTTAACGACGCCCATAATTGTAATCCAACGCATACCAATCGAACACATTGGCGATCCCTACGATGGTGGTGAAGACGACGGCGAATGACGTGGCCACCGAGAAGAGGACGTGCGTCGTTCTCGGAGGCCGAGGATTCTTAGGGAGATCGCTCGTTGCCAGGCTGCTGCAACTCGGAGATTGGATCGTCCGAGTCGCCGATTCATCTTCTCACTCGCTGCTCACCGATCCTTCCGTTTCCGACTCTCTCCTCTCCAATGCTCTTTGCTCAGGTCAAGCCTCCTTTTGCCATGTCGACGTTCGCGACACATCTCAAATCATTATAGGTAAAAGCAAAATGATTCATATCTTTTTTGAAAATAAAATGATTCGTATATTATATGTATGTATGTATGTAAACAAATGCACGTTCAATATGCGAATATAGACCTCTTTATGTATAAGCATTTCATACTTGATCAGTTATCTATTTTCTTTTTAAATATTTTCAAATTTAGGGTGATTTTAAGTTTATTTTAGCTGAGAGACCAGTCTGCGCTAATCATTATGTTTGAATTTACTTAAATTTTGCAGGAGTTAAATTTTTTTTTTAAAGGTTTAGTTGATCGTTGCCTTTTGCTTTCTAATGACGTTGCGATAAAGTAAAAGCATATTCATAGTTTATTTAAAATGAAAATGGTAAAAAAAAAAAAGTGAATATAATTATAACTAGTTTACCATTACTTTTCAAAAATGTTTTTGGTAAAAAAATTATTTTTGATCAAAAGTTAAAATATTTTACTTCTGTATTTGATAAAAAAAGTGTTTTTCCAAAGGTTTTTTTTTATTTTAAAAATAATTTTGAAAAATTTAAAAATATCTTGTTTAATAATGTTTTTATCTTAAAAGTGTTTTTTGTCTTCCGAAAAGTAATGCTAAACTCACCCTTAGTCTAATGAGGTGAAGTCCTGTGTTTTAGTAACTAAAAGAAATAGCTTTTCTTTTGCTACATTTGCAAAAATGTTGTTTGCTTTTAAATTCAAACATTTTTTTTTCTTTGGAAAAACAAACTTTCCAGATTTACTAGTTTTAAATTGTCCTTTCTTAATTGAAATGAAGAACTTTTTGTTTTAACTTTCTTTTTATTAGAAAGTAAAAATAAAATGGAAAATGCTAGCAAAGATGTCTTACCGGATGATATAGTTAGCTGGAATGAACGGAAAATTAAGGTCTATGGTACCGATATTTTGTTCCTGAGAAATACATATTTTGATAATTGAAAAGTTGAAAAATAATGTTAGAGTTTAATCAATCCTTTTTATTTATTTTTCCTTTACAAACTTTACCAATGATGGACTTATGAAATTGGTATTGTTTGTTTGCAAGAAGATTAGCTAAAATATAGTAGTTTCTGAATTCTCTGTGTCAGGAAACTGAAAGAAACTGATATGATGAGGAAATACATTGAATTCATAAAATAATATCTTTAGTCTTATTTTCAGTTTTAAAATTTCCTTATAACATTGAGAATGTTTGAGAAATTGACTCCGTGTTGACAATGCACCACTTGCAGTAACTAAAGGTGCAGATGTTGTATTTTACATGGAGCCAACTGATTTAGACATACGTGATTTCTATAATTGTTACATGATCATAGTTCAAGGTAATGGATCCCCCCCCCCCTTCTTTTGGTGGCTTTTTCCCCTCTCATTTGATATTCTAGCTTTGTAATTAAATATTATATTTGTAATTGATACCCTTGTGGAGATCATATATTCAGGTGCAAAAAATGTCATTAATGCATGCCGGGAATGTAAAGTTAGACGACTTGTATACAACGGTTCTGCAGATATTGTTTTTGATGGATCACGGGATATACTTGATGGTGATTTGTCTTTCATTTGCCCGGGGAAAGTATGTTTTATATTGCTGCAATCTGATGAAACACTTTGGAATTTGGTTTATTTGTTGTTTGCTAACTGTCCTTTATTTTATCAACGTACCAATACAGTTTAAGGATATGCTGATTGACCTTAAGTTTCAAGCGGAAGGACTAATCAGGTTAGCAAACAATATTGATGGTCTTCTAACATGTGTACTTCGGCCTAGCAATGTCTTTGGACCAGGTGATACACGGTTTGTGCCTTTGCTAGTGAATCTAGCCAAAGCTGGTTTAGCAAAGGTTTGTGAGCTGTCTCAACAATATAACTTTATCTGTATAGAGCTGTAGTTTTACTACTATCTTTTTTATCTGGAAACTTCCTGATTATTATCAATAGTAGCTGAAACAGAAATACAACAGCTTACCTGTAAGAACCTCTCATTTTTATCCTAACTTTTCAATTTTCGATTTATCTCACATAAGAACCTTAGTTGTTATGCATCTTAGATTTTTTTATGCTTTTGGTGCAGGAGGATATATGTTTGTAAAATTCTATTATTTCTCTTGCTCTTTTCAAAAAAAGAAAAAAATATCTATTTTATGTTATGATGCAACGTGGAATATTTCTATTTAATTCTCTTTACATTGACCGGGTTTCTTATTTCAGTTTATTACAGGATGCGGTGAAAATATGTCTGACTTTACCTATACGGAGAATGTTGCTCATGCTCATATCTGTGCTGCAGAAACTCTAGATTCTCGGGTGGTATCTGTGGCTGGAAAGGTTCTCCTTAAAAGTGTCATTAGATATGCAAAATTCTCTCATATTTTGATTTATATTGAATATTTGTATAAGGGAGACGTTCCCAAAATGCAGGCTTTTTTCATCACAAATCTCGAGCCGATAATGTTCTGGGAATTTGTGTCTCTCATACTTGGTGGCTTAGGGTATCAAAGGTAAAGCCTCCTGATTTTCATAATAAGTGAAGCATGATATATCATTCACCAGCATAAGGTGCTGCTGAATTTTGCCATACCATTAGCAGCAAGGATCTTTACGTAGGAAATCTTCTTTCTTGTTTAGCATTGGATTGCAGATGATATCTACTGTTATGGTATACAAAATCTGTTGTTATATGTTTTACCATCCTGTTTGATTTCCTTCTCTGAATTCCAGTTGCTTCAGTAAAAATGTGTGATTTTGTCTTTATGCTGCATTGGTTGCTGAAGCAATAAAAATAATCTTCCCCTTTGCTTTGATTGTGCAAGTCTTTTAATGATTTTTTGCCTAACTGAAGTTGTCAGTTGTATTGCAGACCTTACATAAAGGTTCCTACTTGGATGGTTTCATGTATTGTCTCACTTCATCAATGTAGAAATGACAAATTGTACAATTACAGCGTATCACCTCACTATATGCTTCAACTAGCTTCACGCACCAGAACTTTTGACTGCTCTGCAGCACAAAATCATCTTGGATACTCACCTGTTGTCTCCATGAAGGCATGTTTCTGCCATCTTTCTTTTAATGTAAATGCATTCTTTTCTACTAAAAAATGTACCCATAATCTGTCCATTCTTTTAGCACTCCTATATTGTATAGAATATTTTATTGATCTTCTGTTAGCCTATTTTTTCATAATTTATGCTGAGAGTTCTACAAAACTAGAATTCTTATTATCAGTTGATTGGCCAATGTATGTATATATTGCATTCAATCTCTTTTTCTGATTTTGTATTTTCTTTTCGTCTCTCGGTATTTTATTTCCATAATGTACTTCTTTATAGAGTTGAAGCATTACTCCTTGTTTCCACTTCTGAAACATTGACCAGATTATAACTCATCAGTTGATTTCTACAGTCAATTAAACATTCTTGGCTTCCATTTATTTTTCTGATAAGCTGTAATGCAAATTGGTAAAAATGGTAGTACTTTCCTGTTCTAGTTCTTTACTATATCCCTTGTGAGGGACAGATGGATTGTTTTTGATGGCAAGGTAAATGGAGTGAGGTTAATTTCGCCTATTTCCTGGAACAGAACTGATAGGAAGAGTGGAATTTTGTAGAATTGGGTATCCTTGTCGCTTCGTGAAATTAAAAAAAGCAAAATATAGCCTTTCAGAGTAGGTTTTCTAGCGGAATCCAGTCAAATCTTTTGTCCTCATGCAGTTATCCTCGTTCTTCCTAGTTGATAAGCTGAAGACCATTTTCATTCTCTGTTATGCGGTTTCCACTCTTCTTACATTCCGTCCCACCTTAAGAGATAACTAATGTTAGGTTCAAGCTCTAGCTGATTGAATTTAGCACATAGAAGTGTTTGATTCGAATACTGTTACTTCTCATTTTCTGATTACCTGGAAATAGTTTTTCAAGATCCTGCACAGAGACTGCTAGCTTTTTTTCTATCTGAAAGTTTGAAGTCTTTTTTGTTTCTTGTTGCTGATAATACAGGATGGTATCAAGTTAACAATTCAATCATTCTCTCATTTAGCCAATGACTCATTTTACACGAGATACGGAAATTTTAATGAACAATCCAAAGCAGAGAAGATGCTGGGCAGCGGGATAGGTAGTCTATTATTTGATTTTTTATGCAGAACTTCATAATAGCATTCAATAGGCATTTTCTCTGAAGTTTATGTTTGGCCAAAGAATTTCAAGTAGTTTTCTTTCAATGATTGAGCACATGTTCAATTTGTTAGTGTATCTTTAATGTTGGAACCATTTATTTCTTCTGATTACTATTTAGGTCACCAGTATTATACCTAACTTTCAAAGTCCGGATGCTTTCTGATGCATGCTATGTAATAAGATTGTACTATGGGAGGAGTAGTTGAAATTCAATTCTTTCTTCCTTCAAATGTTGATGAAGGTTTTTGGGTTTGTAATTGTAATCAACAGGCTGCTATACAGTCCATGTTGACTTTAGCCTGAAGCCTAAGCCAACATTTCGTGGCAAACCGTACAATCAAATTGAAAACTTAAGACATTACGCTTGACTCAGCATCTTTTCCTTGGATGCATCCCAATATGTTACTGTAAATAATCGAGGCTTGATAATGCAACTATATAATGACCTTAAATTACTTTGTTTCAGTTGCAGACATCTTGCTGTGGAGAGATGAAAGGAGAACATTTGCATGCTTCTTTACTCTGGTTTTGGTATATTGCTGGTTCTTTCTCTGTGGAAGAACTTTTGCATCATCTTTAGCCGACCTTCTGCTTCTAGTTATAGTCGCTCTTTATGGACATGGCATTTTATCATCAAAGATGTGAGTATTGGTAATAATATGCTAGGTTATCTGATGGCATTTCATTGGGCCTTTTAACAGCACCCTCAATTTGCTGAAGTTCATCTGAGCCCCATTTTTACACATTGACTGAGTTTATCTGGAACTTTAAGCAGTAGCTCAGTCCCCATTCCCATTTTGGTTTTCCCATTTCATCCTTTTTCTTTTCCACTGTCCATGTTTTATGCCAAACTCTTCTATTAATATTATCTTTTTCTCGGACATATCTTTCTTTCCATTCCACTGCTTTGGCTAAATTGCTCTGGCTCTTCATTTTTCTTAAGGGTACTGGGGTCCGACTCATCTGTGATGCTCACACCCCATTCCCGAATCTGAGTAATGTAGAAATTTCCTTATGCTCCAATTTCGCATGGGCCATCATAGTTAAGGGGATGAGAAGGGAGATTTGTTGTTTTTTTTTGAGTTTTTATAGTTAAATAGATGCTATGCAGTACTTTTCATGTTTCCCTTTGTGCACTTTTACCATTTCTGTCAATATGACTAAATCAGGCTTTCTTCCCATACAATAAAACCAGAATATTAGATACCGTGACTTTCCCCCCTAAAACAATTAAAGAATGTGGTTTAGTTGTGTTCATGGTATAGAGCACTTGACACACCAGAACATTTTTCTCTCCGAAGTATTTACACTCCCATTATCAACTTATAAACTGCAAGTTTTACTTTTCCTTCGGTAACCTGTTGAATTTTGTAATTTTTTTATTAAATATGATTTTCAATCAAATGCGCACTCACAAATATGCATATATAAATGTCTCTCAGTTACAACTGCCTTTGAAACAGATGTGGTTTTGCCGTTCAAGAGATACCTTCGTCTCGTTTCAAAGTCACAGAATCAGAAGCTCAACAGGCAATGAGATCCATAGCCCATAAATGGAATAAAGGAGTACGTAGAATCAAATCGTTGGCGAAGGGAGAGGATTGGAGCAAGTTTTTCAGGGTATGTATTTTGATGGCAATTCTTTCAACGGTTTCATGCATTTTTTAGTGTTTATTTGTTTTAAGGGCTTTTATTCTAGAACATGCAGAATATGAAATCTCCAATCTAGAACTTATTATTATACTTGTTCTCTTGAAATCCTCCTCGTTCGGGTTAGATCTTGTTTCCAGGTGCATTCTGGTAAACTTATGTTTCCAAAGTTATTGGGTTGTATTTATATGGTCTAAAATTTTAAATCACGACCTAAGACGTCCCATACACATGAAACCTGTGAATGTTGTCATGACCGATTGACTAGATAGCCTCATTTTCTACGTAGCACCATGTCATGCTTATAATTGGTATTGTAGTCTTTGGATACTCATAATTTCTCAGGATTTTGGTATCTGAAGTGCACTTCCCCTGGTCCAGATCCAGGACGCCCCATATAAGGTTTTGCTTTTGTTGGACCTTTAAATCCAGGATTAGATTCTTTTGTAGGATAAGATTCTTTTATTAGCCTTACATGCTATGCTATTTAGGTGTGTGTGAGTGTCGAGTATGAGTATGTATCTAACATGAGTATATTCAATTTTTTTGAAGTTCTTTCATGTATTTAGAGGCCCTTAGAGAATCATATCTTATTCTCATGTTTAGATATGTATCAGATACAAATACCTAAAAAATAATAATGAAGAGTAGCAACCTAGCTTACATGCATAAACTTTGCCCAAAATTCAATGTGGATTTGTTGCACATTTTGACTCGTGTCAAACTTGCCAAATAGGAAAATACAGAACTTTTTTGATTGATTAATCTGTACAAACTATTCATGAGTCCATACAATGAACAATTATGGGCATAATACTAAGTTCTATGGTGAATTTTGGTTTACCTATCCAAGCTTTTCTTCATTTTCATTAAATTTCTTACTTATGCATGTAACTTGTTCAGGTTGTGATTTCCATTTATCTCTTCAAGTCGATACAGGCTTATTCCGTGGCTGTGCTTTTTGGCATCGGTGAGGAAAAAACTAACAAATTAATTCCACTAATAAATGAGCATTTCCTTTGGTTTAATTGTGGGTATTGACATAAAAAATAATCCGTAATGCAGTACTGGTTTTTGCCTTCACTGCATTTTTTGTTTATGATCAATATGAAGCAGAGATTAATGCATTAAGGATTCTTATCTTCTGTGGTATGGTGGAGTTAAAAGGATTGTTATTAAGGAAACTACCAGCTTCCATCTCTTCATTTTCTCAACACGACAATGTAGGCATCAAGAAAAAGTTCCCGCTCGAGTAAAGGAGTGGAAATAGCCGGATCATGCTCTGGTAGTTTTTTAGTTCCATCACTGACTTGCATCAAACCTATATTGCTCAGATATAGGCACGAGTGTATGCGTCCGGCGTGGGTATGTTTAATTTTTTTCTAAATTTATTCATGTATTTGGAAGGTTCTTGAAGGATCATATGTAGTGTCGGGTCATAGAAATTATTTTCCTAGAGAAGTAGTCATAGGTGCACGTAAAGTCTTGTCACTTCGAAGTATATGGTTCATTTTAAGGCGAGTCAGGGATACATGCACATACGTACCTGCATCGGTAACACATGCTGAGTGTACTAGAAAAAATACCTTTTTTTAAGGTAGAAAAATACTTAAAACATTTGTTTTTCGATATTTCATATAAAAGCTTAAAGTTATCTCAAATATTTCAGCTTTATAGCTTCTTCACCATGAGGAAATGGAAACCCAACCTTAGATCCTTGGAGGCCTCTTTTAATTCCGTGGTTGTTTGGGTAAGGCTGCCAGAGCTTCCCATAGAATACTATGAGTAGGAGATACAAGCTAAAATTGCCCAGAGCATGGGTCATCTTTTCTTTGAGTCGATAATGCAACTAGTTTCGTGAGTAGGGGAAAGTTTCTCGGTTTTGTATTCAAGTCAATATTGAGGATCCCCTTAGATAGTTCATAGTGATCCAAGGAAGGAAACAAATGCTACAATATGAAGGTATTGACAAGGTTTGCTTCTCTTGTGGGAGAATAGGGCACAGACGGGAATCTTGCCTTATTTCATATCCAAACCTTACTATGGGCACAAAGGATAACCTCCTTGAAAGTCATAAGAACCCTGCCGCTAGGAGCCATAAAGAGGGAAAGGGAACGTTGAATATCAAAGCAAACAATAGCGTAAAGGCCAACGTTTCTCCTAGTGAAGAAGATGCCCGCATCATAAAGAGGATGATAAATGCGTTTCAGCGTACTCGAACTTACTTCTATGGTACAGACAATAATATCAATATCAACTGAATTAAGACTCTCAATCAAATTTAAATAGACTTTAATTAACAATTTGCAAATATGAGTAAACTTTGAGGTTAATATTTTTGGACAAAATTGGACTTGAACACCAATACATATTATGAATGCAAAACATAAGTTAGTCCAAGCTCAGCATAACTCATCCCAATCACACTACTAATTTTACATATTAAAAATATTATAAGAATAGAGGATCAAATGATGACAAATTAAAATAAAAAAGATTACCTACAAAGCTTTAACATTGTTGATAAAGGTTAAAGTCCTGAGACATTAAGCGCATCAATTAAGTTACATTATGTGCAAATAATGTATGAACTCTTAAATCCACGTTATGTGAGTTTTCTCCTAAATTATTCTAATTTGATTCTAGGTATTTTTGGATTATGGTTGATTTGGATGTGCAATTTCATTATGTGTAGGTTTTTTTCTAAAGCTATTTTAATATAATTTAGGATATATTTCATATCATGGTTGATTGAGATGTGTATTAATTATGGTTATAACTTTAAAAATATAAAAAATATTAAATCCTAAATTTCAATATAAATAACATATTAATACACAATGGCCTTAATTAAAGAGATCGTATGGCTCAACCTAGGGGTGAGCATTCAATCGAGTCAAGTCAAATCGAGCCAAAATATTTTAAAGTTATTCGAGTTGACGAATCCTATTTTAGTAACAGAACTCAATTTGAAATTATTTGAATCAAAACGGGTCAAAAAATTTTGAGTCGAGTTAATAAATCCTATTATTTATACTCTGTTGGGTTTGCATGAATCGATTATTTAACTAGCAGACGAAATACAATATTATTTAACTACATAAATATAATGGTTTTGCCTTTTAATTTTATGGGTAAACATTTATCAAAACGACGTAATTTTGCCTTTTAACTTAATAGTTTTGATTTTTAGCTTTAGAAAATGTAAACATTTATCAAAACAGCATAGTTTTGTCTTTTCTCATAAGAATTTTCTGATAACTTGAATTGTGTAATTCATATTCGAGTTAAACCAAAAATTTTGATTTTTTATTCGTGTTAATGGAGTTATTATAGTTGGTATTATGGAGCATTCCATTCATATTTTCCTTTTCCTTGAGAAGGAAAATAGTTTAAAACTTAAATTTTGAAAACTTAAAAATTGGAGAAACTTTGAAACTTTGAAGAAATGAAGTTTGATTTCTAAAATGGGTATTTCAAGTCGTGCATTTCATTCTAAATCTGATAGCCTTTTATAGAGGGCTATTAGCTTTTACATCATTTAAATCGAGAAATTCAATCCCTTTCATCATTACATAATTGAAACTTTGATTACATAATTGAAATTTTTCAGAGAATATATTCTCTGGTTACAAAAATACAAACTACAGGGAATATTTACTATTCATGGGTCAGAGAATCTTACTGTTCTTGCCAGGGAATATTTACTATTCATGTGCCAGAGAATCTTATTGTTTACGCCAGAGAATATTTCCTGTTCACTCGTCTTTTCTTACAAGGAATATTTATTGTTTACGCTAGAGAATATTTCTTATTCCTCTTCATTCATTTCTTTCTTTTGCATTATTTTTTCTTGGCCCAGGTAATAGTTACTGAAGTGGTATCGTCTGCAAGATCCATCGTTTTAATTGAAGACGCTGAAGGTTTCTCATCTTCGGACTCAGAATCCATTGAGCTGAGCATTTCAGCCATGAGTTTTTTGTATTCCTTCTTGGTCTTGGCTTGAGCTAACATTACACTAGCTGTCGATTTTGCTTGAAGAAATTTTGCTGTGGTTTGATCCGGGGCTGCGGACTTACATAATCTCGGATTCTTGTTGAAAAAATTATCCAAATACTTTGAATCATATTTTTCATCATTAAACTTGTCCCACCATTTAGTTCTGTAGTTTCGAACTAGTAATGGAATTCAAGTACATTGATCTTGCTCATAAGAATAATTCCAAAAAACAATCCAAGAAATGCACAATTTTGAGAAAAAATAGATTGTTCTGTAAATGTGTTTTTAGTCTGGTTCAGGTTGAAATTTGTCAAAGAATTTGGGCCATAAATTCTAAATTTTTTCTTGTAGGATCTCGAAGGATGATGGTCCATACCAATTCAACCATTCTTGGAACCAGTTCGAAAATTTGAATTGGGTGTCGTAATTGAAATATATGAGCCAAAAGTGTTTCATATGTTGGTTGTTCATTAAGAAGGCGTTGTACGATGCCATTTGGTAATCCCAATATGTAAAATATAGGTGGTTGTCAATTTTGGTGGTAAATTTAGTTGGAAATTTCTTTAGAGAATTTGGGTTTTCACTTCAATCCCTTGGTCAAAGAATTTTTAATATTTGGGCTGTTGAATGGGTAATAAAATTTGGATCTTTTGTATCTGTGTAGTGTTTGAACAGTACCAATCCAGTTTGAACCAGTATGTTTTCATAATACTATTGGGGTTTTTGAGAATCCAGTGGCTTGAAATGCCACCCATTGAAAAGTTCTTTTGCAAGTATATGTGGAGCTTTTTCTGAAAATTCCTCCTCCATAACAAGAATTTTTCAAAATATTTGTTTGGAAAATATTGTGAAGATTTTTGTGTAGCAGTTTATAAAGACACTGCTATTTCTTTTGGAAAAACATCTTGGAGAGATGTCTCTTTTAAAACATTTTTGAGAAAGTGTAAAACAATATATTTATTTTTTAAAATCTTTGCCCCTTCACCAGCAGTTTTTTGAGAGGAGTTTCCTCTTTCATTTGAGAAAAGGCCAATGCCACTTCTAGGGGTTGAGAAAAGGGCTCAATCCATTTTTTGATTTGAGAACCAATTTCGTTTGGATCTTGTGCATCTTGAACGATTGTATTTTTGGAGGATTTTGATGAGGATGATGATCTCTCATTTTTCTTCATGGTAAATTTCATACCATGACTTAATTGGTTTTGAGGAAATTTGGGTTTTGGATGACTCTTTTATTTTTCCTTTTCCTTTGTCTCGGAGTTTGGGTGGCATTTTTTAAGAAACTCTCTAGTGAGAAAATCAGGCTAAGAATTAGTTTCTCCTTTGATATATTCAATATTGAAATCAAATATGCTCAAAATTGTCTGCCATATTGCAAAAATATGTTTTGAGGCAATATTTTGAACATCCTTTTGTAAAACTTCTTTTGCTGATTTGCAATCAATTCGTAAAAGAAATTTTTGATTTAATAAATCACTTTGAAATTTTGTAATGCACAAAACAATTGATAAAATTTCTTTTTTAATAGTTCTATAATTTTGCTGAGTTGGATTCTAGTGTCTGGAAGTAAACTGGACTATTTGCTATTTTTCCCTTTAACTTGTTTTAGGATCCCACCGTATCCTATTTAGAAGCATCTGTTTCTACAATCTTGGGGGCATTTGGATCGGCTAAATGTAAACAAGGAAGCTTAGTGATTTGTTTTTTCATTTGGATGATAATATTGGTGTAGTTATACTCGCGATATTAAGTAATAAAATTTATAAAAACTGATCACACCAAAAACTAACTAATATCACGATTTAAAGGCAAGCGCACCTATCTAACAGTAGTATAGTTTAGCGGCAAGACCGAGTTATCATACCCAACGGAACCAAAAGTACTAGTACTTACTTCCTTTCTATTATCTAGCCTAAAAATAAAAGAGGGTTGTTTGAAACTAATTCTAAAACTAAACTAAAAGTGCACAAGGAGTAAAGTGGGGAAAACTTTCGGGAAAAGCTGATTGATATAGGCAATACTCAAGGGAGAATCCACCTAGACTTCACTTGTTATTGGTTTCTTGAACTAGACAATTTCTTCACTTGACTTGATCCGTAGAGATCCCTAACCTATGTTAATACATCCGTCGAGGATAAGAACAACTAATACTAGGTTGTTAACTAAAGTTTCTTTATTAATTAACACTCCTAGTCTTACATTAATTCGATCTATGGATCCCCCTATTAGGTTTGACCCTAATCCGGTAAATTTATGTCGTCCTATGTCTAGGGTTGCATGTAACTCCGCTTAATTATGGTAGATCTACTCTTAAAACAGGGACTTTTGCTCCTCTGCCTAAGCACATCGGTTTCTTGACTTAATACCTAGGATTATTAAACCAAGAATTAAGAACACATAATTAAGAACAATTCAAGTATTTATCATATAATTCAGGAATGAATAATAACAAGATCTGTCTTAGGTTTCACCCCCCTCAAGTATTTGAGAGGTTTAGTTCATAATTAATAAAGAAAACATCTCAGAAGAAATAAGATAACAAAACATAAAGAACCCAAAAACCCCTAAAGGAATTTAGGGAGATCCTCTGTCTTGATGTAGAATTCTGGCTTCTGGGATAAATCAATCGGCTTCCCTTGGAGTAATTCTTTTGCTTTCACTCCTTGTGTTGGCAGAAATATGGCGCTCCTTTTGGGAGAAAAGAGTACCCTCTTAGAGTTGCCTCCTAGGGTCTTTATATAGAGCTTTGGGATGCCTTTCTTAGCCTCTAAGTATCCAAATCCGAGTGAAATTGCACTTTCTCACGACAGGGACACGCCCGTGTGCCACGCCCGTGTGGTTTCGACAAGAGGCCGTGTGGGCCTGTTAAGGGTGGCACCGCCGTGTAACCTAGCCGTACTTGTCGGGGCTGGGCCGTGTTGGACCTTCTTGGGCCATGTTGTTTTCACACTTTTGCCCATTTTCTTCGTTTTCGGCCCGTTTTTCATTCTTTTCTCTTCCTTGTGCTCTTCTGAGTATACAACATGAAATAGAAGGGTTAAGAGCACAAATTCTCACAAAATTGATAATAATTCATCCAAAATATAGGCTAAACATGAGGTAAAAATATGTATAATTTATCGTTTATCATGTGGTTATTTGTCCAAGGTTGTGAATTCTTTTTAAGCCTATCATATAATGGTTTACATAATTTGCTAAGACCTGGATAAAAGTCTATGACATAATTGAGGCTTCCTAAGAATCTTTGTAATTGGACTTTATCAAGGATTTGGTCTGGGAATTTACTAGCAAACTCTATGGACCTTTCTATTGGGGTAATGGTTCCTTGGGTAATGTAATGACCTAAAAACCTTACTTTGGTTTGGAACAAACTTATCTTGGATTTAGCAACTACTAAACCATTATTTTTTATGACTTTTATAAAGATGGATAAATGTTTGAAGTGTTTTTCTAAATTTTCTGAAAACACTAATACATCATCGATGTATACTATTGTGAATTGAGAATATTGGTAAAAAATACCATTCATTATTTTTTGAAATTCGGATGGAGTATTTTTTTAATCCAAAAGGCATTACATTCCATTCATATTGTCCAAATGGTACCGTAAATGCGTTTTGTATCTTTCTTCTTCTTTTATTTGGATTTGCCAAAATCCAAATTTCATATCGAATTTTAAGAAAATATTTGCATTGCACAGTTTCTGTAAAAATCTTTCTTATTTGGTATTGGGTACCTAATCCATTTTAAGGCTTGATTGAGAGGTTTGTAATTCATTACTAATCTTGGCGTTCCTCTTTCGAGTTCTGCATTTTTTTTTACGTAAAATGCTGAACAACTCCAAAGAGAAAGGCTTTTCCTAATTAAATTTTTATTAAGAAGGTCTTGTATTTCTTTTTTACAAAATACTTTCGTTTCTTTGTTCATTTGTATCGGTCTTGCTTTTGTGGGTATTTGTCTTTCATCAAAATTGTTTTCATATGGTAATGTTACTTCGTGTTTTTTCCTATTCCAAAAAGCATTAGGAAAGTCAAAACAAATTGTTGATTCTATTTCTTCTTTGATTTGATTTATCCTTTTTTGTACTTCTCTTTTTTCTAATTGTTCAGTCAATTTTTTAAAACATATTTCTTCTTTTAGAAAAGAGATTTGTTTTTGTTTATGATTAATTAAATTATTAATTTGCCCATTATGGATGGATAAAGATTTTAATAAGTTGAGATTTCTTATTTTTGGTTTTTCTACAAAAAGAAATTCTACTTTAGTGTTTAAAACTTTGGAGGAGATAAAATTATTTGTTACTTTATAAGGTTTGAGTAAGGATATCAATGGGGTTCCTAGTATGACATCTTGGGTAATATCTT
This sequence comes from Gossypium stocksii, assembly GCA_020496765.1. Taxonomy (NCBI): domain Eukaryota; kingdom Viridiplantae; phylum Streptophyta; class Magnoliopsida; order Malvales; family Malvaceae; genus Gossypium; species Gossypium stocksii. Next base: position 38,129,482 of record CM035630.1, on the reverse strand, counting down.
TTACCATTAAAAAACATGTTTGATATTTTATACTTTTGTTGGATATTTTTGCATTGGGAATTTTGTAAGTAATTTTGAGTTTTTTACCATTTGCAGCTTTAAGAGATTCTGATGTTTTGTCATAATATTTTGTTGGAATTATCCCTTCTCTAATGCAGTTTTGGTCTGCTTGTGTATCAAAAAGGGTTATTATTTCTAATTGAAATTCATTGTTTATGACAATAGTTATTATTGCAAGACAAGGAGAAAATCCAAAAATATTTGTTTTAAAAAAAACTTTTGAGATAAATAAAGAATTGTGTAGAAAGCACTTCTATTCCAACAAAAATAAGCAAAAAAGAGAAGATTACTTTAAAAGTTATAATGATAAAAAAGAAAGCATTCTTTAAGAATATTATGAATTTATGAATACTAATAAAATTCATATAAAATTCTTTGAATGGTTTGAAGAATATTATTCAGAATTTGTTAATACAATAGAACATAATACTAGATGACAGACTAATAAAGGAGAAGTTGAATCTCGACATCCCCTTTTAATAGAGGTTCAATATCTTCACAAAAATACTGGAATAAAAGCAAATCCTTTAAGAATGAGAGCTCCTGACGCAGGAGAACAAATCTCACCAAAAGATGTTAAAATGATAGTAGAACAAAACAACTATACAAATATCAGTCTTCATACAATAGGAAAACAATTAGATTACATTGAGAATTTGGTGGAAAGTCAACCAATTAGGAAAGAACCAGTAAAAGTGGTAACAGAAAAAAGTTCTAAAGAACCAATATTCACACCTTATGAGATTCCAAAACCTTTCGAAAAATCCCAAAATGATTTTTTAACAGAAATCTAGAATAGACTTGATGCTTTGGAAAATTACAAGTCTGAATTAATTGCACCTGATACCCCAATGCAAGCCCAACATTCAGTAAACACATTACACCAATCTTCCCAATCAGATTCTGACCAGTTAGATGAACAACAAATTAACAAGATGGCTTGGAAAGAACCAAAAAGATTATATTATCCAAAAATCATTGCACCTAATCTTAATATAGAAGAAAAACTTGTCTTCTAGAATAAATACAATACTAATACAATTTATGAATGGAATATAGACGGAATGTCTGAATACAATAATCTTAGTTTATTACAACAAATGACAATGGTTTCAAATGTTTATAAAACCCAAAACCAAAATGGATTAATCAGTGATCATGCTATAGCCAATCTTTTAGTTACTGGATTTACTGGTCAATTAAAAGGATAGTGGGTCCATACACTCACTAAAGCCCAACAAGAAGAAATCTTAAAAGCAATAAAAAAAGATGATCAAGGAAGATTTATTTTAGATGAACAAGGAAGAGAAATTCAAGATGCAATAGCAACTTTAATTTTCTCAATCTCTAAACATTTTATAAGAGATCCTTCCCATCTTAAAGATAGAAATTTAGAATTATTATCAAATTTAAAATGCAAAAAATTAACTGATTTTAAATGGTATAAAGATATCTTTATGACTAGAGTTATGCAAAGATCTGATAACCAACAACTATTTTGAAAATAAAAGCTTCTACCAGGACTTTCTACTTTACTAGGAGAAAAAGTTAGAAATCAAATAAGAGAAAGTTACAGAGGTATCATTCCATATGAAAAACTTACATATGGTGAATTAATTAGTTTTACCCAAAAAGAAGGATTAAAAATTTGCTAAGATTTAAAATTACAAAAACAACTTAAGAAAGAAAGATATCAATGTAGAAAGGAATTATGATCATTTTGCCACCAATTTGATATTAGGAATGAACCTTCTTATTCAAAAACATGTTGCCCTGTAAAACCAAAAAATAAAAAGAATATTTCAGACTATTATAAAAAACCCAAATATAGAAAATACAGAAAAGAAAAGAAACAACAAAAAATAGAAAACAAAATTGATAAAATAATAAAATGTTATAGATGTGAAAAATCAAGACACATCTCAAAATATTGTAAAATTAAAAGAAAAATTAATAATTTAAATCTAGATGAAGAAATAGAACAAAAATTAAATGCGATTCTCTTAGAAACAACTTTTGAAAATGATACATCTACCGAAACAGATGAATTACAAATAGACGAATTACATACAACATCCAATCTTTTGATAATGAAAACGAACCCTCAATTAATATGTTAACCAAAGACCAAGAATTTATGATTGAAGTTATTGATAAAATTCAAGACCCAGAACTTAAAAGAGAATATCTTTTGAAGTTAAAATCCTCATTAAAAGATTGATAAGTGATAAATTATACATATTTTTACCCCATGTTTAACCCAATTTCTAGATGAATTACCCCTTGATTTGTGTAAATTGATGCTCTTAAACCTTTAATTTCATGTTTTATACTCAGGTGAGCATAGGAAAGTGAAAAGAACGAGAAACGGGCCAAAAACGGAGAAAATGGGCCAAAAAATGGGCCAAACGAGAAACGGCCGTGCCACCTTGAGCTCGAACACGGCCAGACCACACGACGTGCCACCTTAATAGGCCCGAGCACGGCCTGGGCTTTGATCCACATGGGTGTGTCCCTGTCGTGGAGAAGTTCAATTTCACTCGGAAAAAGCCACTTAGAGGCTAAGAAAGGCATTTCAAAACTCTATATAAAGACCCTAGGAGGCAACTTCAAGGGTGTACTTATTTCCCACAAATGGTGTGCTTGATTCCCCACTAAGGGTGCTATTTTCCTGCCAACACAGAGAGTAGAAGCAAGGAATTACTCCAAAGGAAGCCGACTGATCCATCTCAGAAGCCGAATTCTCCCTCAAGACTGAAGATCTCCCTTCAATTACCTCCAGGGGTTTTAGGGTTCTTTATGTTTTGTTATTATTATTCTTCTGAGATGTTTTCTTTTATAATTAAGAACTAAATCCCCCAAATGCTTGAGGGGGATGAAACCTAAGATAGATCTTGTTATTATTTTCTCTTGAATTATATGATAAATATTTGATTTGTTCTTAATTGTGTTTTTAACTCTTAAATTGATATTTCCGAGATATTGATTTAAGTCGAATGTGCTTATGTAGAGGAGCAAAAGTCCCTGCATAGGAGTAGATCCAACACAATTAAGCGGAGTTGATCGCAACCCTAGAGATAGGACGACGAAAATCTGTCGGATTAGGGTCAAACCTAATAAGGGAATCCATAGATCGAGTTAATGCAACACTAGGGGTTTTAATTAGAAAGAGATTTCAATTAATCAACCTAGAGTTAGTTGTTTTTAGTCTCGAGAGAGATATTAACATAAGTTAGGAATTTCTACGGATCAAGTCAAGTGAATAAATCGTCTAGTTCAAAAGTTGATAGCAAGTGAAGTCTAGGTGGATTCTCCTTTGAGTATTGTCCAAATCAATCAATTTTCCACAGAGTTTTTCCCCAATTCACTTTTTGTGCATTCTTAGCTTAGTCTAATAATAGTTTAGTTTAATAAAATCTCCTTTTTATTCTCAGGTTAAATAATAGAAGGAAAGTTAGTACTAGTACTTTTAGTTCCTTTGGGTTCGACATTCCGGTCTTGCCACTAAGCTATACTACTGTTCGATAGGTGCGCTTGACTTAAATCGTGATAATAGTTAGTTTTGGGTATGATCATAGTTTATAAATTTTATTACTTCATATCACGCATATCAAAGATAAACCAGAAAAAGAAAAATAAATTATTTCTAGTCAATCACAAATGTATAATATACAAGATATAATATTTAATAAACATGAAAAAATAAAACCCAGACAAATTACAAATTCTGAATTACAATTAGAAATAAAAAAAATTAAATTAGAACTTTCTCAGCTTAAAATGGAACAACAAGAAATGAAAAAACAAATGCAAACCTTAAAACATGATATCACAGAAAAAAGTTCGTTAGAAACTAAACCCGAACATGAAGAAAATACACAGGAATATATGATGGTTCTAATTGAAGTATCTATCCAAAGATATTTTATAAAAATCAATATTGTCATAAATAATGAATTTCAATTAGAAACAATAGCACTTTTTGATACAGGAGCAGACCAAAACTGCATTAGAGAAGGGATAATTCCAACAAAATATTATGACAAAACATCATAATCTCTTAAAGCTGCAAATGGTAAAAAACTCAAAATTACTTACAAAATTCTCAATGCAGAAATATACAACAAAGATATAAAATATCAAACATGTTTTTAATGGTAAAAGATATTACCCAAGCTGTCATACTAGGAACCCCATTCATATCCTTACTCAATCTTTATAAAGTAACAAATAATTCTATCTCCACCAAAGTTTTAAACACTAAAGTAAAATTTCCTTTTGTAGAAAAACCAAAAATAAGAAATCTCAACTTATTAAAATATTTATCCATTCATAATAGGCAAATCAATAATTTAATTAATTATAAACAAAAACAAATCTCTTTTTTAAAAGAAGAAATATGTTTTAGAAAATTGACTGAACAATTGGAAAAAAGGAAAGTACAAAAAAGAATATATCAAATCAAAGAAGAAATAGAATCAACAATTTGTTCTGACTTTCCTAATGCTTTTTGGAATAGGAAAAAACACGAAGTAACATTACCATATGAAAACAATTTTGATGAAAGACAAATACCCACAAAAGCAAGACCGATACAAATGAACAAAGAAATGGAAGAATTTTGTAAAAAAGAAATACAAGATCTTCTTAATAAAAATTTAATAAGGAAAAGAAGTTCTCCTTGGAGTTGTTTAGCATTTTATGTAATAAAAAATGCAGAACTCGAAAGAGGAATGCCAAGATTAATAATTAATTACAAACCTCTCAATCAAGCCTTAAAATGGATTAGGTACCCAATACCAAATAAGAAAGATTTGTTACAGAAACTTTGTAATGCAAATATTTTCTCAAAATTTAATATGAAATCTAGATTTTGGCAAATCCAAATAAAAGAAGAAGAAATATACAAAACGACATTTACGGAACCATTTGGACAATATGAATGGAATGTAATGCCTTTTGGATTAAAAAATGCTTCATCCGAATTTCAAAGAATAATGAATGATATTTTTACTAATATTCTTAATTCACAATAGTATACATTGATGATGTATAAGTGTTTTCAGAAAATTTAGAAAAATACTTCAAACATTTATCCATCTTTATAAAAGTTATAAAAAATAATGGTTTAGTAGTTGCTAAATCCAAGATAAGTTTGTTCCAAACCAAAGTAAGGTTTTTAGGTCATTACATTACCTAAGGAACCATTACCCCAATAGAAAGGTCCATAGAGTTTGCTAGCAAATTCCCAGACCAAATCCTTGATAAAGTCTAATTACAAAGATTCTTAGGAAGCCTCAATTATGTCATAGACTTTTATCCAGGTCTTAGTAAATTATGTAAACCGTTATATGATAGGCTCAAAAAAAATCCACAACCTTTGGACAAATAACCACACCAATATTATCAGCCAAATTAAAAAATAAATCACTAAGCTTCCTTGTTTACATTTAGCCGATCCAAATGCCCCCAAGATTGTAGAAATAGATGCTTCTGAAATAGAATACGGTGGGATCCTAAAACAAGCTAAAGGGGAAAATGAGCAAATAGTCCAGTTTACTTCCAAACACTGGAATCCAACTCAGCAAAATTATAGTACTATTAAAAAAGAAATTTTATCAATTGTTTTGTGCATTACAAAATTCCAAAGTGATTTATTAAATCAAAAATTTCTTTTACGAATTGATTGCAAATCAGCAAAAGAAGTTTTACAAAAAGATGTTCAAAATATTGCCTCAAAATAGATTTTTTGCAAGATGGCAGGCAATTTTGAGCAGATTTGATTTCGATATTGAATATATCAAAGGAGAAACTAACTATTTGCCTAATTTTCTCACCAGTGAGTTTCTTAAAAAATGCCACCCAAACTTTGAGACAAAGGAAAAGGAAAAATAGAAGAGTCATCCAAAACCCAAATTTCCTCAAAACCAATTAAATCATGATATGAAATTTGCCATGAAGAAGAAAATGAGAGATCATCATCCTCATCAAAATCCTCCAAAAATACAATCGTTCAAGATGCACAAGATCCAAACGAAATTGGTTCTCAAATCAAAAAATGGATTGAGTCCCTTTCTCAATCCCCAGAAGTGGCATTAGCCTTTTCTCAAATGAAAGAGGAAACTCCACTCAAACAAATTGCTGGTGAAGCAGTAAAGATTTCAAAAAATAAAGAGATTGCTTTACACAAACCAAAATCTCTCAAAAATGTTTTAAAAGAGACATCTCTCCAAAATGTTTTTCCAAAAGAAATAACAGTGTCTTCACAGACTGCTACACAAAAATCCTCACAATATTTTCTAAACAAATATTTTGAAAAAATTCTTGTCATAGAGGAGGAATTTTCAAAAAAAACCTCCACATATACTTGCAAAAGAACTTTTTAATGGATGACATTTCAAGCCATTGGATTCTTAAAAACCCTAACAGTATTATGAAAACATACTGGTTCAAACTGGATCAGTACTGTTCAAACACTACACAGACACAAAAGATCCAAATTTTATTACCCATTCAATAGCCTAAATATTAAAAATTCTTCGACCAAGGGATTGGAGTGAAAACTCAAATTTTTCAAAAAAATTTCCAGCCAAATTTACCTCCAAAATTGACCACCACCCAATATTTTACATATTGGGATTACCAAATGGCATGGTACAACGCCTTCTTAATGAACAACCAACATATGAGACACTCTTGGCTCATATATTTCAAATACAACACCCAATTCAAATTCCCAAACTGGTTCCAAGAATGTTGGAATTGGTATGGACTATCATCCTTCGAGAACCTACCAAAAAAATTCAAAATTTATGGCCCAAATTCTTTGACAAATTTCAACCTAAACCAGACCAAAAACACATTTACAGAACAATCCATTTTTTCTCAAAATTGTGCATTTCTTGGATTGTTTCTTGGAATTATTCTTATGAGCAAGATCAATGTACTGGAATTCCATTACTAGTTTGAAACTACAGAACTAAATGGTGGGACAAGTTTAATGATGAAAAATATGATTCAAAGTATTTGGATAATTTTTTCAACAAGAATCCGAGATTATATAAGTCCGTAGCCCCAGATCAAACCATAACAAAATTCCTTCAAGCAAAATCGACAGCTAGTGCAATGTTAGCTCTAGCCAAGACCAAGAATGAATACAAAAAACTCATGGCTGAAATGCTTAGCTCAATGGATTTCGAGTCCGAAGATGAGAAATCTTCAGCGTCTTCAATCAAAACAGTGGATCTTGCAAATGATACCACTTCAGTAACCATTACCAGGACCAAGAAAAAATAATGCAAAAGAAAGAAATGAATGAAGAGGAACAGGAAATATTCTTTGGCATAAACAGAAAATATTCCCTGCAAGAAAAGACGAGTGAATAGGAAATAATCTCTAGTGTAAACAGTAAGATTTTCTGGCGTATGAATAGTAAATATTCCCTGGCAAGAACAGTAAGATTCTCTGACGCATGAATAGTAAATATTCCATGTAGTTTGTATTTTTGTAACCAGAGAATATATTCTCTGAAAAGTTTCAATTATGTAATTAAAGTTTCAATTATGTAATGATGAAATAGATTGAATTTCCCGATTCAAATGATGTAAAAGCGAATACAAAGTTAATTTCTTAAAAAATCAAACTTAATTTCTTCAAAGTTTCAAAGTTTCTCCAATTTTTAAGTTTTCAAAATTTAAGTTTTAAACTATTTTCCTTTTTCAAGATTTAATCAAATTTTAATTTCAAACGATTACAATTATCATATTTCAAACGATTAACTCGAATAACTCGAACTTTTTTTTTCAAAATTTGAATTTTTTATCGAGTTTTTTGAATCGAATTGAATTTTGCTCACCCCTATCTTAATTTAGTTAGTATGATTGTTGATCTCTTATCATTATAATATTGAGGAAGAGAGAAGAGATGATTGTAACACCCTTAACCCGTATCCGTCGCCGGAACAGGGTTATGAGGCATTACGAGGATTTACGGAACATTTACAGATAACTCAAGTCGATTACTATTCATTTTTCGAAATTTGTCATAATGTCCCTTAAATGGACCCTCGAGGCCCAAAACATACATTAGAATTGATTTGGAATTAATTCAGGATCTCAGGAAATTTTTTACAAAATTTCAAAATATTTCTTATATAAAGGAGTAACACGCCCATATGGTAACAGACACTCTTGTGTAGTAAGGCCGTGTGGTTTCACACGCCCGTCTCCTCAACCCATGTAATTCTCTGACTTGTGACTCATGTAGAAATTGAATTCACACGACCAAGTCACACGCTCGTGTGCTAAGCCGTGTACTTCACAGGGCTAAGACTCACGCCCGTGTCTCTGCCCTCGTGCTCAATTCAGAGCATTTTGTTTCTCAATTTTTAAGATGCAGGGGGCACATGGCCAAGACACACGGCCGTCTGTCTACCCGTGTGGATAAAATAAAGCCATTTTCTAGTTTTATTTCTCACTCAAACTTTGCCAATGTCTTACACCAATACTTTCATTCATATACCAACCAATTCAAGCATCATAATCAAGTTAATTTTAACACCTAACATGGTACATCATTATATGCATTCATGTTTATAATCTTACCCATTTTTGTAAACATATATGTTAATCTAATTTAATCAACCATACTAACACATGGATATTCCTTATGATATAACCTTATAATTTTATTAAAACAATTCTTTACTAGCCATTTCAAATGGCTAGATTACAATCAACCATTTATATGTCAATATGACCAATTAACCTATACATGCCATTATAACCATAATGAATTTACCGTATGTACCAAAATGGGCTGATGGATAGTGTGAGTGATCTCTGCCAAGCTTCCAATCCAGTGAGCTTCTGATTTACTATAAACAGGGAAATAAAACTAAGTAAGCATGCAATACTTAGTAAGTTCGTATAACATGGTATTTAACTTACCATTTATTCTATTTCAAGATAAACATGTAAGGTATATTCAATCAATTTGATCTCAAGCCCTACACATATCCTCATTGCCCTTGTTAGTAATATATATATATTTCCATAATAACACCAAGAAACATATATGGGCTTAACAACAATCAGGTTTCCAGGCATATATGCTTTCCACATCATGAATTCATTTAACATGTATAAATCATGTCTCTATATTACAAGTATATTTTCATAATAATTCATCTCGAGTTCAGATTATTTCATGTCAAAACTTTACTCATATAATTCAAAATTTCAATGCCACACGAGTAGTACACTCAAGGTGTACAAATCTATAATCAAGGATGAACACATTCATCAAATAAAACCCATGTACAAATATCATCATCTCATATTTCCATGTAGCAATTATCATATATCATTATTTTCATGTATTTTGGGTAAATACGTGTAATAACTCATTTTACTATTCGTATCTTCTCATGTCTGGATTTTTATCTGTTGAATTTATCGAGAAAATCGATGGATACACAGGTAGTACACTTGAGGTGTACAAATTTATCCTCATAGATTACTATGTCCATCAAACAAATTTTCCATATTCATATATCATAATTTCATACTTCAATATTTCATAAAACCTCATTTTCATGTACTTCAAGCAGATACATGTAAAAGGGTTTTACCCGTTGAATTATTGAAAATATTGATGGATATTCAGGTAGTACACACAAAGTGTACAATTCAGGAATCCTTCAATTCATGTTCGGGGGTACCCATTAGGGCACATAATCAGAAATCACACTTTCAAGCCACACATCATACAACAGGATTACCAGTCTAGTCAAAATCCTGTCTCCAACATATGCTCACATGAGCTTAATCAGGATTGTCAGTCTAAGCTAAATCATTTCTATAACATATGCTCTAAAGAGCTTGATCTGGATTACCTGTCCGGGCTAAATCCAATCTGTATCATATGCTCGAGAGGGTTTATATTAGGATTACTCGTCCGAGCAAAATCCCATCAACAACAAATATAGGACCTCATTCAATAAGGGAAATCACATTTATCCATCGATTTTTATTTATTCAAACGGGATTTAACATTTTTCAAGCATTGTTTGACATGTGATTATCTCATACATTTACAATATTTATATAATTATAATAGACACATTCCACATTCATTTCAAGCTTAAAAGTAACATTTTTATCTTTTATCATTTATCGGCCATTACCATTTATCGGGCTTTATCATTTATCGGGTTCTATCATTTATCGGGCTTTTTCTGAATATGTAATAAATTTCTATATACATTGTCATTACATATTTTACATAAATAACATTCATTTCAAGCATGTAAAAATATAAATTTAGTTACACGAACTTACCTCGACAAATGTTCGTATATGAAAAATCTACTAATTTGACATTTTTCTCGTTCTAACTCTGAATTTGGTCTATCTGGATCTATACGAGTAAATTTAACATCAATTTAATACTATCTAAACTCAACTCAGTCCAATTTACATCTTAGGCAAAATTACCATTTTGTCCCTAAAATTTTAATTAATGACGATATCGTCCCTAGGCTCAAAAAATGAAATTCTCACAAATTAACTCTTATTCCAAGCCTAACCAATTTTTACATGTAAAATTACATAAAAAGAATATGTACATACAAATTCAGTAGGTAAAAATCCTGACCAGAAAAGGAATATGTACATAAAAAGATTCGTACATTTATTTGCCTGAAGTATATGAAAAATGATAATGATACCGGATATATGAAAATATAAGATGATGATATTTGTACATGAAATTTATTGATGGATATATGCATACATGACTATAGATTCGTATACCTTAAAAATATTATTTGTATGACGATGATATTTCGAATGATTTAATGAATAAAGTCCCGACATGGAATAATTCGAGTACGAAACAAATAATCATGAAATTGAACTTGAAATACACGAAAATGATATTTATTCGACATTTTAAAATATGACATGGAAAATACATGTATGTGAAACTTACCTAATAATTATGCATGTTCAGGATTATGAACTGTCCCAGAATAAATATATGCGAAATTCATGAAAACAATAATACATGAAATTTTGGTATAATGAATGATTTATATTTTTGGAAGAAATGGCAAAAGAATAATATGTATCATGATACATGAATATGTGGCTATCTTTAATATGTTGATACATGGAAATTATGTAAGCCGTGATGAGTAATAATATCAAGTATGATATGTTGATAAAACGAGTTTATCAATCCTAAATTTTATATGAAATATGTTCAAGTATGCTAACAAGTGTTGTTGTTGACGCTTAGACAAGTGCCAAGTTATTGGTTAAATGGTAATATGTTTATTACATGGTACGTCGAAAGGGTAAGTGATCACATGAAAATATATTTGTGCTTATGGAAGAGTGGTAAATTTTAAGTTGTACAATTTCTTATAAAATGAGTTACCATGTGATAAAAAAAAAGAAAAAGAAAAAAAAAAGTTCTGTAAACTCCGGTAATACCTCGTGACCCTGTTCCGGTGATGGATACAGGTTGGAAGTGTTACATTAGTGGTATCAGAGCTACGGTTTAGTCAGTGCTTGGACCGAACGTAGCATATGCGAAGTTTAGAAAGACATGCCATTATATAACTGTGATAGTGTGATATCTCCCGACTCTGATGAGATTTGTTTTACTTATAAATAGAGATACTTTCCCAATCGAGCTAATTCTAATAATACTGAAGGCAATACTCAAGAATATGAGAAAAAGTTGATTATGATGAATCGGAACTCATAAAGGTATGGATAAATGTTTTATGATACATGATGATGATGAATGTTATGTTATATGTGTTATTAAACGAAAAACATAATTGCTACAAGAAATATTGTGCTGATGACTAAATTGTGAAATATATAAAAGTAATATATGAAATACATGATAAAGATTATTAATGAATTACGGATGACTGATGAAGTAGTGAATTTTGAAATATATTAATGATAGAGAAAATATAAACATATAGATTATTAGTACAAGGATTAAATTATAAAATATGTAAAAGCATTATGCTAAAAGTGTAAAAGTGATATGTGTACATGATATAATTTGCCCAAGTAGATGAGATTAGAACTACTAGAAATTAGTAGTACATCATTAAGAGGCCTTAGCGCATTAGCACATTCTCTGATTAATAGCACGCTAGTGCTCTCTGATTATTAGCATATTTATGTCCTCTGTATAACACTTTAGTGCTCCCTATTTAATAGTACATAATAATGCATCCCTATAACTATTCTGTATATTCTAAGTGTTCTATTTAGTTTACTAGGCCTCTGTTAAAAAAGTAAACAATTTCTGTTACAAGATAAGGGATTATCTCTGATTCATGTTTGAAATACTGAATTAAAAATAAAATTGTGAAATGAAAGGATAGAGAATGGATATAAATGATAAATTAAATAAATATATATATGCAGAAAAGAACTATAGAATTATAGAAATAATGAAGTCCATGATCAAAAGAAAATAGGGAAATTTCGAGGACGAAATTTACTTAAGGGGGAGAGAAATATAATACCCTGAAAATTTCTATCATTGATATAATAAAGTAAAGAAATAAAGAAATACAAAGGGAAATTTTGAGCTATGTCAACAAAATCTATTTAGGAAGTATGTTATAATGTATTTATTTAAGAAATGACTAAATTGTCAATGTGAGAAAAGTTTTGTGGCTCAAGAGTAAATACTCAAAATTTGAGGGGTTAGAGTGTAAATATGGAAAAGTTAAAGGACTAATAGTGAAAATATTTTAAGGGTTGAATGATCTAGAAACTAAGAAAAATGGAAGAATTAGGACCAAATTGAATAGGTGAAGAATTATGAGGGACTAAATCGTAATTTTATCAAATTAAGTGATGACTCAAGGATGAAATTTTAAAAGATCACGAAGGGCAAAATGGTCAATTGGAAGAGAGAGAAATCTAGAAAGTAATGATGATGTTGATGACATTTTATAATTATTTAATTAGATAAATATTATTTTATTAATATTTTAATAATATATTTTACTATTTTATTATTTTATTTAGTATATATATGTGTATGTGTGTGTGGAAAGAAAGAAAAGAAGAGAAAAACACACCATACTACCATTTTCCCATGCACCAACGTGAGAGGAAGACAAAAAGAAAGAAAATTTTACTTTCTTTACAATTTGGTCCTACCACAAAAAATTCACCAATTTCACCTAGAAATCAAAAGAATTTTCATAGCTACCAAGACAGAAAAATGTTAAGGAGACTGTGGGGAGTTAGAATATCAAGTTGGATTTAAGAAATAGAAGCTGGAGGAGAGAGAAAATCAAGTAAGATTGAAATAAATGGGACAAGGTAAGTACATCAAGATTTCAATATATTTTTAAGTTTGATATTATTGAAAAAGCATGGAAGTTTTCTTATATAGAGTTCTATGTTCTTGACATGTTAATGAAGGGAAATAAGAGAAAGTGATGGGAAATATTGTAGAGAAAGGAAATAAGGGTGTTATAAACTTGGTAATTAATATCTTGCACTAAAGCAGTTTTGGATAGTAGTAGTAGGCTAAATTTGAAAAATCACCAAAAATTGTGGAGATAGAATTAGAGGATGAAAAATATGAAATTAAATCTTATTGATTCTAATTTCTTATAGAAGAAATGGTGTAAGCAATGGAATTGTAAATCATGAGATATTATAAATTTTGTGAGACAAGGTTAGAATGATTTTGGGTTCCCTTGTTCTGACTTTGGAAAATCATAAAAAAATTTGGATAAAAAAAATTAGGGGCTTAAATTTATATGTTTGAAATCATGAATGAGTCTATTTTCAAGAGAAACAAACGAGAACATCATCCCAATCCCATATGAGGAGATAATTAATTTTTAGTAAAGAAGGGTTGGAACTGTCAGACAGCAGAACATGTGTGACTTTAAAGAATAAAATATACTTATTGGCTAAATAAAAAATTCTGAAAATTTTATGGTAAGAATATATGTGAGTCTAGTTTCAGGGAAAATTAGCAGATCTTAATTTGAAGCTCTGTATCTCAAGATAAAAATAATTTAGTGACTATGACACGGATGGACAGCTTGAATATGCACATATAAGTAAATAGTGAAATTATTGATAATGTTACTTATAAGCATGTTATATAAATTAAGGATGTGGAATAGAGAGGAGAAGGAGGAAAATATGTATGAATATTCAGTTATAATGGCTAATTTGCATGTTTTAGGCTCAGGGGCTAAATTAAATAAAAGTAAATTTTTATGGGCAATTTTGTAAAACAAAATGTCAAAAATGACCAAATTGCAAGAAATGGATTATTTTATTATTTAAATTAAAAAATTTAATGAAATTATTAATTTAGTTCAAGATCGGGGGAAAACATGTTTTAGGGATTAAATTGAAAAGTTTTGAAATTATGGAACATTCTGATATTTCATAGAATTCATGGGTTGTTATCAATATGTATGAGAATAATGGCTGGAAACAAGGATTGAATTACAAGAATTTTATTTTTCTGAGCCTAAAGATGAAATCATCATTAATTAAAAGTTTAGGGGCAAAATGGTAATTTTGCCTAGAGCATTAATTAAATGTATTAGAATATGGAATGAATGAAAATGATGATCAGATTTATTTATAAAGATCCGGACGACTCAAATACGAGATTTGAACATGGAAAAGAAAAGATATCGGATTAGTGAAATTATAAACACGAACAAGCAACGAGGTAGGTAAGTTTGTGTAACTTGAATTGTATTTTTAAATACTTGAAATATGTGGTTATGTGATGAAAATATAATTTGAATGTTCAATGCATGATAATTGATGAAATATTGATAATACTCGATATAAAGTGAAAATAAATCCCAGTTGAATGGAATGGAATTTGATAGATCATTGGAAAAGGAATTGACGGTAAAAAGGATCTAGCCCGGACGGGTGATCCTATCCTGATATAGCCCTCCCGAAGAACATGTGGAAAATGGGTTTAGCCCGGATGGGTAATCTGAATCAGGGTCTGAATTTAGCCTGGACTGGTAATTCAGATCCAAGCTTATTACAGTAATTGTCGTTGCAGGAGATTTAGCCTGGACTGATAATCCCGACAATACTCTATGAGTTTATATTACAGGGGATTTAGCCTGGACTGATAATCCCGCTGTAAGAAATGAGGTTTGCGGGAGTGTGCTCTCTGAAATGGAAATGTGTGCACATGTATATGAATTGACAGACCCGGAATTGTACACTAAAAGTGTACCTCTATATGAATTGACGGTTAATGAGATTATACACCAAGAGTGTACTATTGGAAATCCATTGAAATTCTGAGAAATTCAACTGGATAAATATAGAAGACAGTAAACACATAGCTAAAAAGGGTAAATATGTATTAATGGATTATGGATTTGTATACTTTAAGTGTACTATATGATTTTTAACTATCAATATTCCAATAAATTCAATAGGTAAAAATCCTGACCAGAAAAGGAATATGTACATAAAAAGCTTCGTACATATATCTGCCTGAAGTATATGAAAAATGATAATGATATTGGGTATATGGAAATATAAGATGATGATATTTGTACATGGAATTTATTGATGGATATATACATACATGACTATAGATTCGTATACCTTAAAAATATTATTTGTATGACGATGATATTTAGAGTACGAAACAAATAATCATGAAATTCAACTTGAAATACATGAAAATGATATTTATTCGATATTTTAAAATATGACATGGAAAATACATGTATGTGAAACTTACCTAATAATTATGCATGTTCAGGATTATGAACTGTCCCGGAATAAATATATGCGAAATTCATGAAAACAATGATACATGAAATTTTGGTATAATGAATGATTTATGTTTTTGGAAGAAATGGCAAAAGAATAATATGTATCATGATACATGAATATGTGGCTATCTTTAATATGTTGATACATGGAAATTATGTAAGCCATGATGAGTAATAATCTCAAGTATGATATATTGATAAAATGAGTTTATCAATCCTAAAGTTTATATGAAATATGTTCAAGTATGCTAACAAGTGTTGTTGTTGACGCTTAGACAAGTGCCAAGTTATTGGTTAAATGGTAATATGTTTATTACATGGTACGTCGAAAGGGTAAGTGATCAAATGAAAATATATTTGTGCTTATGGAAGAGTGGTAAATTTTAAGTTGTACAATTTCTTATAAAATGAGTTACCGTGTGATAAAAAGAAGAAAAAAGAAAAAAAAGTTCTGTAAACTCCGGTAATACCTTGTGACCCTATTCCTGTGATACGGGTTGGTGGTGTTACAATAAGGACCTCAAGTTTTGAATTCTATAGCTATTTGGTACTTATAGCTACTAGAACTCAACTTTTGCATTTCATGCAATTTGGTCCTTTCATTAATTAAACATGTAATCGATAAAATTTCTTTACGAAATTTTCACATAACATTTCTATCATACCATAGACCATAAAATATTAATAAAGTAAATTTTCTTTCCAGAATCGAACTTGTGGTCCTGAAACCACTGTTCCAATTTTTACCGAAAATGGGTTGTTATAATGACAGAATTTGAACCTATGTCATCTAGATACCCAACCAATGCTCTAACCTATTCTCTAAGCAAATCATGGCATCAATTTTTTGAAAGCACAAGCCGAGGCAAACAAGGGTAAACTACACTAGTAGTCATGATATATCCCAAAAATTGGGTTAGTAGAATCAGGTTAATGGACCGGATGTCGAAATTAGGTTCGTAGTAATAATTAGGTAAAAATACTAAAATAATAATCGAGGCTAAAATTTAGATAAGGAAATTAAAATTAAACATTTGATTATTAATTAATCTAAAACAGATTTTAAATACAAAATGTAACACCCCTAACCCGTATATGTTACCGGATTAGGGTTACGGAGCATTACTGGACTTATCACATAAATAAGCATACATTTCACATACAATTTCCAATTCCAAATGAACATCATTCAATATCAATCATATTGTCCCTAATACGAGCCTGCAAAGCCCAAATCATGCATTAAGAGTGATTCAGGACTAAACCAAAAACTTATGAAAATTTTGGGAAAACATTGAAAATTTCTAAATACAGGGGACACACGCCTGTGTGGCCAAGCCGTGTGAGACACACAGCCAAAAGACACACTCGT
The DNA here is from genome assembly GCA_020496765.1 of Gossypium stocksii. Lineage (NCBI taxonomy): Eukaryota > Viridiplantae > Streptophyta > Magnoliopsida > Malvales > Malvaceae > Gossypium > Gossypium stocksii. The sequence continues at coordinate 38,112,212 of CM035630.1, read as the reverse complement.
GTCACAGGCCGTGTGGACATTCAAAATAGGATCACATGACTGTGTTTGACTCTGTGTAACTCTCTAACTTGTATCACACAGCCAACCACACGCCTGTGTGACTAGCCCGTGTAACTCACTGACTTGTTACTTTTAAAAACTACAGGGGACACACGGCAGTGTCACTTGACCGTGTGTCACCTTTAAAAAGTACAGGGGACATATGACCATGTCACTTGACCATGTGTCACACACGGTTGAGACACACGCCCGTGTCTCTGCCCGTGTGGACGAAAATAGGCTATTTTCCAAGCCACAATTCTCACCCAAACTTTCATTCACCTACACAAACCAAATGGTATATAATCATGGCATAAATAAGTATTCAAACCAATCTCAACCAAACCTAACTCATGCTAACTCATTACTAAGAACTATAATGATCATAACATCATGTTTTTGCCAATTCAAAACATACCAAACTCACATCCAATAATCACCTAAATGATCACTTTCAAAACATGTATTACTTGACCTAAAATCACATGCATACCATAACTCAATATTCAACCATTTGGTACTCAAAATACCAAATCACAACAAGCCTCACATAGCAATGACCAACCACATAACAAAATGGCTTTTTTTCACAATATATACACAAACAAACATGCCAAAATAAGTCAAGTCGCATGGCTATACATATAACTAACCATTCATAATTTACAAGCCAAATCAAATGGCTAAATCCATTACCAACTATAGACTAAAATAATCATAACTCCTATACATGCCATATAACCAAAATACATACGTTCAAATGTACCAAAACGAAAGCTGGATAGTGTGATGCGATCTCCAGTGACTTCCAATCCAAGCAAGCTTCCAAATTACTATAAAACATGGAAAAGAAAACAGAGTAAGCTATATAGCTTAGTAAGCTCGTATGGCTAATAAGTGAAATATAACAATTCATTTACAATTGAAAGAACATAAATAACATAAATAAACCTCATTCAATCCAACAATTAGCACAATGCCATACTATACAAAACATGTATGAGTTCATAAATTTTCACTTACTCGTCATATGAATTTATCAACTATCACTTACTTGTTGAACTTATCACGAGTACCTGAACTGATCCGTATCTTCCCTTATATCTTCATACTATCACCTTTGCCCATTGAACCATTCGAAATAATATCGGATGCTCAGTTATCGCACACTAAGTGCCATATATGTGGTTAAACCACCTCTATCACATCTCATATACATGCTCACTCTCGAGTTATCATTGGGTCTGCTCATACAAGCTGTCGGTCAAGACGTAGTTACACGGTGCTGCTCATACAAGCTGTCGAGTACTATAACATATGCCGGTAAACTCAACCATTAGTAGGACATATAGGACCAGCACCCAAGTCACATAATCACGGTAACCCCTAATGACATGTCATTTTGTATACTATCTATTCCTAAGATTCAAACGGAAACTATTCTTAGTCAATGTCTCGTCGATAAATTTCGCAATGTCATATTATCACAATTACACAATTTAAACATTTAAACACATATAATACAAAGCTTATTAATCATACGAACTTACCTCGAATGTATACAGATGAAAATTGAGCTATCAATCCAATACTTTGTTTTTCCCCCGATCTAAATCCGAACTTCACTTTTCTTGATCTATATAATATCAAATTAACTTATTCAATTATCATTCTATTCAATTAAGTTAGGTTTCTAAATGATTTAATGTAATTAAGCATGTTTTATATGATCTATGTATGCTATATGATAGATTATAATAGAGAATGTGGCATAAAATCATGAACTGGCATGTCTAGTTTGGTGTCAAATTATCATATACAAGTTGCTGTGCTTACTTTTTTTCAGAAATTGCAGACGTTGTCGCGACGACCCATAATCGACGTTGCAATGATGATTCGCTGTTGGGACGCCATTTATTGCACTGTAGGGATGATAGTCTACTTCCAAATGGCATTCTAATGTGAGAAATCGTGTCATCACGACGTGGCAAGCTATGGTTTTGGGTTCGTTTTATTATCTTTACAATTTAGTCCTAACTTTTATACAATCAAATTGGAGTCCTTAAATATTATGAAATTTCTTAAAAATTTGCATGATTAAGTATCGTATGTTTAATTTAAAAATTGTATCCTTAAATTTGTAAAAAGATTTTCTGGATATTTTGCTAAATTTACAATTTGGTCCTTAAACTTTGTTTTTAAATTCAAATGAGTTTTATTTGTTGATTTTAGCTGATTCTTTTAAAAATTGTCTTGAGTAAAATATTATAACTATTGTATGCTTAACTAATGTTCTATAATTGTTTTGTATGACATGTGTTAAATGACAATTTTACCCCTGGATGTTATTTGATGATTTTTACTAGAAAAGCATGTTTTAGGTTTCCTTTTTATGGTTATGTTACTTAATAATTGATGATTATGCTGTGATCTGATCATTGGTTTTGGTGGTTTTTGGTATGATTGGTGATCGGTAAGGAGGTCATGTAAGTGACTAATCTGACATTTCGGATCCGGGTCAGTTCATTCCGGTCGGGTTTGGGGCATCACAAGTCACCTAATTATTAATAAATTTATTTTTTTTGTCACCCAACTATTTAAAAAGTTACAAAATGGTCACCCAACTATTCGGTTTTATTTTTTTTGTCACAAATTGACTAATGATGATAATTTTAAAATTGGAATAACAACTTTAACCCTCAACATTTATAAATTATGTCAATTTAGTCTTGATTCTAAAAAATTTTAATCCTTAACATTTACACATCATGTAATTTTCTTCTTCTTTTATTTTTTTGTAATTTTACTTTGAGGGTTAATTTTAAAAGAATAAGAAAATATAAATATTATTATCTTAGATTTTTGGGTGTTTCTATTTTTTTGTATATTTTAATAAAATTTAGTTAATAAATTAGGTGAAAGGGTCACAAAGAAGAGCAACACTACAAAGAAGACCAAATTACATAATGTATAAATGTTGAGGGTTAAAGCTGCTATTATATAAAATTTAAAAGCTACCACTATTAGCCCATTGGTGATAAAAAAAGACAAATTGAATAGTTGGGTGATCATTTTGTAACTTTTCGTAGTTTAGTGACCAAAAAGATATTTACTAATAGTTGGGTGATATTTCCTAACTTTTCATATTTGGATGACCAAAAAAATTTTATAGTTGGCTTTTTTCAAAATTGACTCAAAAGAATTGATTAATTACGAAAATGACAATGTGCAAAATATTGTATGAAAATGACCCGTTTCCTACAGTACACGCCGGTGCTGTCATCATTAAGCAATCATCAGCTTTTTAAAAAAAAAATTTTGGGTGCCACCAGATAAATTGCTAGCATCGGACTGAAGTGTGATTATATAAAACGTTCAAGGACTTGATAAAGCAATTACCCTTTTTAGATTGAATAAAAAAGGGAGCCATCAAAATTAAATGCTTTCCAAATTTGATATATTTGCATTTTAGGTCTATCCCCTGTTGACATTAAATTTAAATAACCCTTAAAAATATAAGAATAACAAAAATAAACCCTTCTCATTTTTTTATTTTTAAAAAAAATAATAAACTTAAAAACTATAAAAAAAATTCTTATTTAAATTACCCAAATATATCCCCACAAAAATTTAAATAAGAATTTTATATAATTTTTTAAGTTTGTTATTTTTTAAAAAATTAAAAATAAGAAATTTTTATTTTTGTTATTCTTATATTTTTTAATGGCTATTTAAATTTAATTTAAAAAAAGGATAACCTAACATGCAAATAGAACAAAAGTTGAAAAGCATTTAATTTAGTGCCTCCAGCAGCACCCTTTTTTTTAAGCCAATCTAAAGGCTAATTGTTTCATTAGGACCCTAAACGTTTTATATAATCACACTTCAGTCTGGTGCCGTCAATTTATTTGGTACCACTAAAAATTGTTATTTTTAAATGCAATCATTGGCCGATGATGGGGGCCAATGTTGCCGATGTGTCTGGCAACACCGACAAGCACTGTAGAAATCAGGTTATTTACATACATGATTTTTAAGTTGGGTTGTTTTTGTAATTAATCAAAAAATTTGGGTTACTTCTAAAAAGAAACCTTTATAGTTGGGTGACTAATAATGTAGTTTACCCTAAGGGCAAAGGCGAATCTAATTTTTTTTTTAGCAAGGGTCAAATTTATTTATAATTTTTCTATAGATCAAAATATAAGTTTATTATGTATTAATTTATAATTTTATCATTTTTAAATGGACTAAATAAAAATTATTTTATTTTAAGAGGGCTAAAGTGTAATTTTATTATATATTAATTTATAATTTCTTTATTTACAAGAATATTGAATTAAAAATTTTTCATTTTGAGGGGTAAAGTGTAATTTTACTATATATTAATTTATAATTTTTATTTATTTATTAGAGGACTAAATTAAAAATATTCATTTTTTGGGAGGGCTAAGGCTTTGCCTCCACCTTCAGATTTGCTTCTGCCTATGACTATAAATGAGACACTGGTGCTCACAAGCTATTTGCGTTCGACTTAAAAGAAATTTAACTTCGATTTGATAATTATCAAGCTGAGCTCAAACTAATTGATTGATCATTATCGAATTTTTTATATTTTTATATTATTAAAATACATTATTATCCTTAATATATATTATTAATCTTAAATTTAATTATTGAGTATAAAAATTAATAACAGATTTAATTCAACTCGGGATCGAATAACTCAATTTTATATGAAGTTGAAGTCAAATGAAAAATTAAACTCTAAATTTTAAGTGGAGCTTCAACTTGGCTGACACCCCTGTAACATAAGAAAACAACAATAAGGGGAGGAATCAACAATCCTATAAAAACAAAACGACGAGGGGCGGCTCTCTGTTTCCAAACGACAGCGTCCCAAGCTAGCCCTATCCTTTATCCTCTCGCCTGTCATTAAATATACTTCCCCAAATCTCTCCTTATTTACATGGTTCTTTTTCAAATTAATTTTTAGTCGATTTTCTAACACTTTAGGGTTTCATATCTCCCTCTCTCTGCCTCTTTCTAACAAATTCTTAAAGCTACAATGGGGCCGCCGATGAATCTCCATAAGCTGGGTAAAGAATCGGAGGAATCCGCAACGCCGTCGAACCATTTGTGGGTCGGAAATCTGTCGGGCGAGACGGTTGATTCGGATCTGATGGAGTTGTTCAACAAATTCGGCGCACTCGATAGCGTCACCACCTACTCTTCTAGAAGCTACGCTTTTGTCTACTTTAAGCGCGTGGAGGATGCGAAGGCGGCGAAGGACGCTCTCCAAGGAGCCGCCTTGCACGGAAACCAAATCAAGATTGAGTTCGCTCGACCGGTTCGTTTCGTTGTTCTTTTCTTTTCCGTCTCGTTAGGTTTTTCATCCTTTTCGCAATTTTTGTATAATTATTCCTGTTTATATTTTGAAGGAAACAGAGGACAAATCGATGTTTTTGGTCTTCCAAAATCGTATATTTACTTTTTTTGCACAAATTTTTTCACAAACTATTCGCCCATTTCTCATGAAAACTCGAAATATATTCTGGAACTTAAATGCAGCCAAAAACATGAAACTAATGCGAGCTCAATCTGTTATAATTTTTTTACCAATTAAAAATGAATCAAGAGTTAATTTGGTCATCGATGATGGAAGCCAAATTAGGTCTAGAGATCGTGAAATTTTGATAAATTTATCTATCATGGAACTGTGATATCTTCGCAACGGCTAAAGGCTTTCAAAATTTACGGATTTAAGGGTTGAAAGTGGAGTAATGATGAAGATTTGCATCACAAATTTGGTTGTTGTAATATAACTTGATTTTCGTCAAAAGTGAAAAGAAAAAAAAAATTTACAATTAGAAGACCAAAACATCGAACTTTGTTACCATATAGCAAACAGCAAAAAATCTTACACGATGGATGAATTATATTTCCTGCTATCAATCTCTCAATATAGACACAATGGATGCCATTGCGGCTGTAGGTTTTATAATTTCATCACTCCAAACAAGTTTGTACCTTGGAATTATACTTGTACAATGTTCAGGTTTTTCGTTTTCGCTCTCGGATTCGAAGTCTGAGTTTTGATCGAGCAAAATTTTGTTTTTTTAGAGGTAGAAATAGGAAAATGTTTGAAAATAATGGAATTCCAACTTTGAATTTAAAATAAAATCTTCCCGTCAAATCAATCCCACCGTTGATGGGTTAATTGGCAGACGATGTGGACCAATGATTAGAAAATATAATCAGGGTTCCTTCCTACCTTTTATTTTACAACGTTGGTACCAGTAATGTCTTAGTCCAATCATGAGAGGCAAAACTACCAATTGATGACTTATCAATAAAGGAAGCCTTTTGTATCAATAACAAGAAACCTCTGAGAAATAAAATTCTCAGCTAACCTAATTCAATTGAACAAAGTTCTTTTCTTGATACACAAGGTCGGTTATGTGTGAGTATGACATGTATGTTTGATACCAGTATATTCAATTTGTTCTGTTAAATCTTTTAATCTCCTTAGGAAGATTTTATCTTTGTACTCATGTTCGAATATGTAAACAAGGATGTTATATATGGGTACTTAAAAGAAAATGGAAATCCAGAGCAATATAGGGTCAAGGCATTTAACAATTTATAATTTTCCTTTAAAACTGATTTGATTTTTTTTAATTGATTTTCGTTACCGTTCCATGCAAAACATTTTGATCAAAGAATGAAGCTTTAAGGTTGGTAGTCATATTTGTATAATATGGAGTTTGATCAAATTGGTTTCATGAGCTTTTGTGCCTCCACCACTCCTTTTGCAATTTTCTTGTATGATGGATGCTAATTGATCTTAGTTCGGTGGAAATTAAACAAACTAGGTGTTTAAAAGGAATTTAACAAAATTATTGCCTAGGTTATTAATTGAATTGATTATGTGAACTTTACAACCATATATCCCTTTTTCATTCTGGAGGTTGAGAAAAATATCTATTGATGCATTTCGATCAAAATATCATTTTAGGGTTGAAGAAGACAGTAGGTTCAACTCACCTCAACTAAGCCTTGGTCCCAAGCTGGTTTGGGTTTGTTAAATATGGCTGACTTGAAAAAGAGTAGAAATTGTTCACGTAGAAAGTGGTCTCTTTTGTTCATGTAGAAAGAGACCACTTCAATTATGGCTGACTTGAAAGAGAGTACATTCTATATAAATTACAACTCGCTGCAACACAGTCCTAGCGCCCGCCTCTTTCTTTCTTCTTTGTTTGTTAAATACGGCTGACTTGAAAGAGATTAGAATTATTTCATGTAGAAAGTGGTCTCTTTTTCTTCCTTGCTTTTTTCTCTTAACTTGAAGGATGGTAGGATGCCATAATTTGCAGTAGAACGAATAATAGATCAAATTTGCAATTATATAAAATTTAAGCAATTGGATGTTAGCATTAGAGATGAATAGATTGTAATTTATCTCTACAATTTTATGATTTATATTCCTCCAATATTTTTAATGTGTTTTTCCCTCCCACATTGTCCTGCCTTATGTAAGAAACCATGTCTAACCTTTGTACTTTTTTGGGGTTTGTTGTGAAATTCGTCAGGCAAAACCTTGTAAGAATCTATGGGTTGGTGGAATTAGCGAAACTATTTCGAGGGAAGAATTGGAAGAAGAGTTTCGAAAGTTTGGTAAAATTGAAGATTTCAAGTTCCTTAGAGATCGTAATACCGCATTTGTTGAATATTTTAGAATGGAAGATGCTTCCCAGGCCATGATAAGCATGAAGGGGAAGCAAATAGGTGGTGAACAGATACGTGTTGATTTTTTGAGATCCCACCCTTCAAGAAGAGTAAGTACCTGAATTTGGAATTTTACGTCTGCTATTAACTTTTGGAGCTACCTTATGTTGCTTGGAGTTGTGTGAGAGTGTTAGATTTAAGTATGTCCCTATTACGGGAGTGTTCAATTTTTTCTAAGTTTTTTTCATGTATTTTGAGGGCCTTGGAAGGCCATACCCCTATAACTATGTTTTGATATGTTTCTAACACGGGTTACATCAAGAAAAATGAGGAGTCAAAACAACATAGGAATTACCTATTGGTTAGAATTGGCATATATATTCCTGGACTTTTTCCTGTGCTTAATGCATCTCGAACCAGTTTCATGTTCCTTCCATGTATCTTGAAACACTCATTTTGAATGCTTTAATGTGCTGCTAGTTGTTATGCTGAATGAATATTCTCATCGATCCTTTTGACAGGAGCAATGGCCTAATTCTCATGACCTTAGAGATGGGACTTTTTCTGGTAGGATGGCATCTTCTGATGTCCATTCCATTGCAAAAAGACCAGTGAGTTCTAAACCAAAAAGCTTTTGGTCTAGATTTTGCATAATGTTCTTCATTTTTCCTATGCCACCTGACTTTAATATTTTTGCATTCTAATATGTTGAATAATTTTTGCAGTATTCTCAATTAGGTGGCCGAAAAGTTGATGGTCAGCCTAGCAAAGTTTTGTGGGTAGGTTATCCTCCCTCTGTGCAAATTGATGAACAAATGCTTCATAATGCCATGATACTCTTTGGTGAGATCGAGAAAATGAAAAGCTTCCCTTCAAGACACTATGCCTTTGTGGAGTTTAGGAGTGTGGAGGAAGCTCGCCGTGCGAAGGAGGGTTTACAGGGTCGTTTATTTAATGATCCAAGGATCACTATTATGTTCTCAAGTAGTGAACTTGCACCTGGGAAAGAATATGGCTTTGATTCAGGCATAAAGGGGCCAAGGCCTGGCATGCTGTTTGGTGACCATCCATTTAGGCCTTCACAAATGGACATTCTTGGTCAAAATCATCCATTACTACCAAATACGGTCTCTGGATCATTACCATCTAGTGGCATTTTTGGATCAAATGTGCCGATCAGGTCTTTTAGTCATCAAGGTAGCTATGATCCTTTGCTTTCAGGTCAAGAATACAATAATTTGTCTGCACAGCATAATCGGAGAAGGCTATCTCCTCCTGTTCCTTCTGCTCAAGGTTTTAGGCCTTCACCAAGACAAGCATCTGGTTCATGGGATGTTTATGACGTGAACAAATTTCAGAGAGATGCAAAACGTTCGAGGATAGAGGCTGCCATGCCTGTAGATGATCTTGCACCAGTAATTGGTGGGGGTGCTTCAGGTCCTTTTGTGAATGTCCAGGGGAAGGGTCGTGTAAGTCCAACTCCTGGAATGGCCACTGCTGGTGGACCTGGACTGTCCGCTCCTGATAGTGATTACATATGGAGAGGCATTATTGCTAAGGGTGGAACGCCTGTTTGTCATGCTCGATGTGTTCCCATTGGGAAGGGGTTGGAGACAGAAATGTAAGTATTATTTTTTCCTTGGTACTTAACCAGCTTTGTGGATTTTCCATTGTGTAAAGAAAAGGCTCGATTCCTTGTTTGATCCTAGTAGATATCAAATGTGGTTTGCTTTCAGTTTTGAATGTTTCAACATAGCATATGGTGGTTTTTACCTGATGGATCTTTTTATAGAATGTTTGTTGGACATGCGCATTTATTTTTTTTACTTTATACCTATTGTTAGTATCCTATTCTATGTTAGACTGTTCATTTTACTTGAAGTAGCTGTGTCTGATACTCGTGTCTGATTCATATACTGACTTTATGGAGACATGACCTTCCAAGGGCCCTCCACACACATCGAATAACTTATTTAAAAAGTGAACATACCTGTGTCATATATGCATCCATATCTAACCACTCACACCTGAGTCTGAGTAAAATTCTATTGAAATTTGAAAAAGGGGGAATTTAGTAGATATTCAGACACATCAGATACACATCAACTGAACAAAGATAAAGTAGCTTAAAGTTGGATTGCCTTTTTGGAATAATTTTGTGCCACTTGTAATTTATTGGATAACTTAATTCCTCTTGGATTTTTTAAAGGCCATTTTACATCTTAGGTGCAATTTTGACAATTACTGGTCACCAACACCTTTAGTATCTCAGGGTTTGAGTGAAGTTTTATATTTGCTAAGGAATTTTCTCTGTTTCTGTGGTTGAGGCATTGCCTAATACAGTCCTCTATTTTGAAGGCTGGCTTCCTCAAAGTGTGTTAGATTTGAGTGTTTCCTTTTTGTATTTGTTTGATTTCCTTGTAGTCTGGTATAAGATAAATTGTCACTTACTGAATTTCCCGTTTTCTTCAGTCCTGAAGTTGTTAACTGTTCAGCCAGAACAGGATTGGATATGCTTGCAAAACACTATCGTGAGGCTATTGGTTTCGATATTGTTTTCTTCTTACCAGACAGTGAAGACGATTTTGCATCGTACACTGAATTCCTTCGCTACCTTGGTTCAAAAAACAGAGCTGGTGTTGCTAAGTTCGATGATGGGACTACGTTATTTTTAGTGCCTCCATCTGAATTCTTAACAAAGGTTCTAAACGTTCTAGGACCTGAACGGCTCTATGGTGTTGTTTTAAAGTTGGCTCCACAGGTACCGAATGCTGCACCACCGCTACCGAATCCACCTTTTCTTTCTCAGCCCGATTATAGTCACTTGAAGGAAGAACTGCCTCTGCAGATGGAATATAGAAGGGTTCTGCACGAGGACTCCAAACCTCCTGTAAGACCTCTTGGGCAAGCTACCATGCCAAGTCAACCACCCAATAGTTCGGCAGCACTGTCACAAACCGGTGTTGCCTTAACACCTGATCTGATTGCTTCTCTAGCCTCCTTTCTCCCGACAACCTCACAGTCTGCTGCTGTAGGTGTTCAGCCTCCATTAATGACGTCAACTACACAGTCTTCATCTGCTCATTCAGCAGCACCTAAAGGCGCTTCTGCACAAATTTGGAACCTGGACCAGCAAGCTTCTGAGCCTGCAGCCCCATCTTTCCAATATTTTAATCCTTCAGTACCATTGTCACCAGTTCAGCATTACTCCTCTAGATCGGGTACACCCATCCATTCTTCTGCCCAAAAGGCCCTTGGCAACACTCAGTTTCAGGAGTCTGTCATTAGCTTGCCACAGCAAGGTGCTGTGTCATCAATGCCATTGAATAATGTCAATACCCCATCTCAAAGTGATCGTGGTGGATTCTCTGCCCCTATTAGCCAGCAGTATCAGCGTGAAGTTTCTCCTGGTATACAGAAAGTCTATGGAATGATGCATGCAACTGATACTTCTGGGTTGTACGGTGCACCAGCTCTTCAGCAGACAAGCAATCCTAATGTTTTGTCTAATCAGGTTCATGGTGCTAATGTTTCCCACCCTCAAAATGTGATGCAAGCTGACAGAAAAAATCCGGAGCTTCCTAGACAAGCACAGCCGCTGCAATCCGTGCTTTCTGGATCTAGTCAGGGCACATCAGATGTGGAGGTTGATAAGAATCAGCGATACCAGTCAACTTTGCAATTTGCTGCTAGCTTGCTCCTCCAGATTCAGCAGCAGCAACAGCAACAGCAGCAGACAAATACTCCTGATGGACAAGGGACTGGGAGTTAACTGTGAAGCTCCTTCAGTCTAGGTAAGTTTTCTTGCCACTTTTTCTTGAATTGTTACTTGCTTAAGTAGTTAATTTAGGGAATGGTCTTCATTTTTGTTTGTTTGTGTGATGCTAGTTGTTAGTCGACCATTGCTATCCTTTTAGATCACTGCATATGCATTCTAAAAATTTCATATAAGTGAAACCTTGTGGGTTTAGAACTTGGAAATATTAGTGGTAGTGCATATGGCAAGTATGTGTGGGGTTTGTCAGACCTTTTACTATTCCGAGAATAGCAAAAGGGGCAGAAATGCTGGAATTTTTGAATGTTATGTGATGTAATGAGGTGCTTGGAAGTTTTTGTTTGTTTGTTGAAGTGTTCCAAGGTATTTAAGTATTTTATAGTCTTATTTGTGACAAAAATGATATGTGAGTTTACTTAATCTGATTTCTGCATTTGAAGAGGTTATTTCCATGGTGGCTTATTTACATCAGCCATTGTATCCTATAGACATCATCATAAGGTGTTTGAAGCTGATTCCTTTGTAGCTAGTGCTAAGGAATCATGTAATCTAAAGTCGAAAACTTCTAGTCTTTTAGGTTTCAGGTTGAAGTTTCTTTTACTTTCAATGCTCTCGCAGAATGTTAAATTGATTCTTTGCTTTTGTTTGAACTGTATTTGGCACCTTACTACACAGTATCATACATATGCATCACATTCTTCTTAGCCTTTCCCATGTCAGCCATGAACCTATTATTGATGCCTTATTACTGCAGATGGTTTCTGTAGTTTTAGTACTTAGAATGGGTACAATAGTGATTATGTTATAGCTAAATCAAGGTTTGACAATTCAGCTCGATTCTGGGTTTTTTATACTAGTTTTCGGAACTGGGTTTTTGGATTTATTTCAACAAAATTAGCTTTGTCTTATAACTTTTGGACATTATTTGATAAAGTTTTCAAATCTTTTCGATAAATATTTCCAGGAAAAAAAGTTCAAGTAAATAAAAATAATCAATAACTCTTACATAGTATTTTTTGAAAAATAATTTTTTATATTAAAACTTCAAGTTATTTTCACTATTTTAAATATAAAATATTTATTTTTAGATCATAAAATTTAAAATTAAATAATAATAATAAATCCGGTTTGGTTTCTCAGTTTTTCTTGCTCAGCGCTATTCTGCTCTACGTGTTTGATGTTGAATTGCTTTTTCTTAACTGTTTTGGTTGCATGAAATTGATCTTTATTTGGTTGTTTTTAGCCCTTTTTTTTCTCCCACTGTTTTATCTTCTTTACATATGTATTTATCTGCAAATCGGTATATATATATATATATTAGTTGAGTTATTCTTTTGTTTGCAAGCCTAACCAAGGTATATACATATGCATTTCATGTAATATTATAATCTTACCGTTGCTTTGATTTTGAAGTTTCTGCACTTATCACTAGACAATAGGATGAAACTTAGAATTCTTGAACTGTAAATATTATGGGATTTAAATTTGTAATTTTACTTTGTATTTACTAAATTTGAAAGACTATGTTGAAATGGTAAAAATGTAAATATTATTTTACCTGGACTCATCCTTATCCATGTCCAACACATATTCCAATATAGGTACGGGATATGATCCCCGATGTATGAAGGAATTTAGAAAAAAAATGAGCATAGCCGTTCCCGGTAATTAGAGTCCAGGTAACATAGATTCTTCCAAAACTTAACCTACTTGATAGATTAACCGGCATGAAACTTTGTTGGTGATATAAGTGTATAAAGAGTTAGATAAGTGAGGTTAGAAGGAAGTTGTTTATTGTTGTGTTTTAATCTTAAAAACATCGGAAATCCGACGTTTCATAAACACGAATTGATTCCATTCTATACGGTTGCAACTCATTCGATCGGGTTTAGATAAATAGCTTCTCCAAGATCATGGAGACTTCTGGTTTCAAGGATGGCAAATATTGATGGTCAGAATGATGGACTGAAAATATATAAAAATGGAAAACAGGGTTGAGCTTTGGTTTGATGGGAAAGGGTTTAATGTTTAAAAGAGAAAAAGGGTTTATGTTGTGTTTATGTATGTGTGAAGTACAGTATATACATACACACGTTTCCTTCCCTTCTGATTGATTCTTTCTCATCGAGTATGTTAATCCAACTTTTCGAAGTACCTTATTCTACGCTAGTGCTTCACACACACACACATATATATATATATATATATATCCAAACATGTGCACGAAGGCATATATCAATATCCGAATCCAAAGCATGCAAGTGTCTAAATCTCTTGGTATGCGCGGACATCTCAACTTTTGAACACCCAAGGCGACTTGGTGATTGTTGATTGAAAATGCCCATATTCATAGTCAAAAGAAATAAAATAAAATATCGTTATCAACCCATTTACTTTTGTTGTTTCCTTCAAATTCGAGCGTTGGCTGCTCTACAATCTGATAATTCAAACCCTTAAAACCCATTGTCCTATTTAACCCATGCTTCATGAGTTTAACGAGAGTAAGATGTCTTATATTGTTATCTGGTTGGTTCACTGATGCTTCATAAAATCCAAATTAATTTCAATTTGTTTCTTAAATCTGCAACGTGACAAAAGGCTTGTTTGGATTGTGTAGGTAAATTTGTTGTGTCCGAAATGACCGCGCTTATTCACCGTCATCGACGTTCGTTTTTACCGACTAGGGTTTTGTATTTGAGAAAGTGAAGTTGATTCTTGCCATTTGCATCGATGATAATGGCTTCGCTTCGTTGCTCTGTAAATTGGTTTTCCCCCCTCAATCATCCATTGTTAGCGTTAGCTGTTTCATCTTTCATGAGATGTACAAATTGGCTTTTTGTTATCGAATCTTCGGTTTGAATTTATGTCATTTTCAGTTATCTCATTTTTCTTTGGTATCCTTAACTCCATAAAAATACAAAGAATAATAGTCTTAAATTAAAAACATACATGACTTGAGAAATTGCGAAATGAGTAAGCTACATTCAAATTCACTGTAAAATAAGACTAATTTTTCATTAGATGTCAAAAAAATAAAATATTTACAGGACTAGGTCAATTGAATGAAAAATGACGGGAATTGGCTAATTTTTAAAAAACGCTTTCAGGTGAGAGCTTTTTCAAGTGATACGTTGAAAAGTGCTTCCAGTTGGAAGCTCTCTTCGCCATTTTTCAACAAAAGCGTTTCCAGCAGGAGTCTCTTTCTGCCAAGTTAACAAACCGTCAAGTTAACAAAAGCGCTTCCAACAGGAAGCTCTTTTCCCCTAATAGTCACCTACTTTTAATGGCTATTTAATTAGCTGTTGCCCTTCCTCGCCACGATAAAAAAAAAAAAAAATCCTACACTTCCCATTCAATTTTTTTTCAATTCAATTTCAACTTTCTCTCATATTATCAATTCTCTATCAAATTCCTCTCAAAATCCACTTAAATTCTCTAATTTTTTTTTTTTTTGCTCTTTCAATTTTTTTGAATTATCTTAACATTTTCCTAAAATATTTTTCTAATACAAAATAGACAGAGTTTCGATTATGAATCCAATTCAATTTTTTAGAAATCGAATATAAGATCGGTGTAAAAATATGATGTTTTTTTAATTTTGAATTAAATTATTATTTAACATCTCAAAAATTATTACAAAATAATAAATTAAAAAATATAAAAAAACCCACTAAACCCTACTCTAAATAAACAAAACCCTAACTGTATAGAAAATGACGTTGGAAAAATTAGAGGAAAATAGCTCCCGACTGGAAGTGTTTTTGCTGACTTGGCGGAAATAGCTTCCTGTTGGAAGCACTTTTTTGTGTATCAATTAAAAAAACTTCTAGCTTGAAGCGTTCTTTTTTTAAATTGGCCAATTCCCGTTGTTTTTATTCAACCGGTCTAGTCCCGTAAATATTTTTTTTTGGCATTTAAAAATCGGTCACTTTAATTTTTTTTTCAATTTAGTCACTCTAATTAAGATAATTATTTGAACTAGTCATTATGATTAAAATTTCCATTAATCCACTAATAGATTGCTAATGTGGCACATTAACCAATTGAGTGATGACATGTGACCCTTTTTTTTTTTTTTTAATTTTGACTAAAGCTTAAGATGCTTTCTGTAATTGTTCTAAAGTTTTTCCTTCCTTCTTTGTCTTACCACTCTCTATTTAGATTATTTCAGAGCTTGTCATCACTCTCTACTACCTTATCTGACTCCTTTCTTTATTCATATCAAGAAGCAAACTCCTCATACGAAATAAAATGTATATGATGACATCCCTATTGAAAGTTTCAAACAATAATTCATCATATTTCGGTAAATCATATATTCATTAATATTTAAATCTATTTGTAAAAGAAGAAAAAAAATCTAAAAAATTTACCTATTGGACTAACGGGAATATTAATTGTTAATTTTGTGATGTGAATTGCTTTGAGATAAAATATGAAGAAAAACCCAATGATAAATAGTTAAAAAAGAAAGTTTCCAGTGATATGATAATTCATTCTTGCTTAGAGGAGTTTTGGATATAAAAAAGCAAGCTCCAATAACACTGTAGAGCAGTATGTGAATCAATCCTTTGATGTAGTGAGAATTACCATCCTACAACTTGGTCAATAATGAACCCAATATATATACTATTATAAATGAGGTTGTTTGAATGATTGAAATAAAGATGGTGAGATTACTTGTAAAGTGAAAACAACAGCAGTAAGTGACAAGGAGATTGAAGTTAAGATCCATGTTTAATAACCATTCACACTATTCAAACCTTGACTTTCTTTAAAAACCAAATGTTCAAAAAACTGAAAACTGAAATAAAGGAGTCAGATGGGGTGACAAAGAGTGAGTGGCCTGGATAGAGAGAAGAAAAAAAAAATATTTCTTTGGAATAATTACAAACAAATCCCTAAATTTTAGTCAAAAGTGTCCCATGTTATTCAATTGGCTCATGTGCCACATCAGCAATTTATTAGTGGATTAATAAGATTTTTAACAACGGTAATTAGTTTAAACAACTATCTTAATTAGAGTGAGCAAAATAGGAAAAAGTGATATATAGACATAAGCTAAAACACATACCACATTGTAAATTTGACATGATTGGTTTTATCGTTGTAATATTTGATTTTGATTATAATTAATTTGGATATGTAATATTTCTAATTATAATTGTAATTTTATTTTAAAAAATAATATTACCCAAACTCAACTTATATGGGGTGATAGTTAAAACTTTTGTGAGATACTTACACTCCATTCTCTACTTCTAATTTTGTATAAAAATAATAACACTGGAATATCACTCAAAATAGAAAAGATTATTATGAAAATGATACCAATAAATAAATATTAGAATCCATACTCTTAGGTGAAAAAAAAAATAATTTGACTTAAAAAATTGATCATTTTACCAATAAAAGCCTATTTCCAACTTTGTTTACGAAAATGGGTCAATTTTTTCATTATTTATTGGAAAGGGTCGAAAAACGCAAAACGCATCCATGTAGGAGCATTTTTGGGTGAAATTTTAACAAATCGTGTCCCTGGGGAGCGATTTTGCCATGTAAGCACTAAACACGGATGTGGACGCGCTTTGCTGACGTGGCAAAATCGCTCCCCCAGGATGCGATTTAGCCTGTGTTTTTTTCTCCAACGACTATTTCAATTTTTGACCATTGGGGGGTCCAAAGGTAAAAAAAATATAAAAACCCTCCCCCTTCTATTTTTTCACACAATATTTCTTCCAAACTTGGCAAAAAAAAACTCTCAAATTTCTCCCTAAATTTCTCAAATCTCTCTATAATTAATTATTTCCTTTAAATTGTTTCTAAATTAGTATTTTTTTAATAATTTCAAAAATATTTAATCGTGTTAGAAATGGATAGGGAATTAATTCGTCTCGATCATAAACATATCTCCGTCAAACAAATGAAAATGGTAAGGGTTAATTTTAATTTTTGAATATTATTTAATTTTTTTATTTATGTAATTTTAATTAATTTTTATTTTATAATCTTTTATAACAGTCTGTTGATCGGGTATTACAATGTTATATTCGTAATATGTCTGGTCCTCCATCACTGTTGATAGAAAATTACTTGAAGGAAATGGGTTTTTGGCACGTGGCCACTATAGGCTGAGGGTGCAAGTTGGATCCGAAACTCATCAGCGCGTTAATAGAGAGGTGGAGACTTGAGATACACACATTCCATCTTCGATGCGGAGAGTGTACCATCACTTTCGAAGACGTGCAGTTACAATTGGGATTGCTAGTGGATGGGTCCGCACTCATTGGGTCCTTTCAATCTACTGATTGGGGAGTCATGTGCTACGATCTTTTGGTGCAATTCCGGATAATATTTATGGAGGTTAAATCGATATGGGCTGGTTACGAGACACATTCTCGAAGTCGGGGAATGATTCGACTGGAGTAGAAAGAATACGATATGTTCGAGCATACATCCTTGAGATGATTGGAGGTTATCTGATGCAGGACTTGTCACAAAACCTCGTACATCTGAGGTGGCTGTTGAAACTCGTTGATTTTAGAGCAGCTGGTGAATTTAGTTGGGGGTCTGCCGTGTTAGTAACATTGTATTGGGAGATGTGTAGGGCGACAGCACCAAATAAAGCCAAAATAGGAAGCTCTGTCAAATCTATGTTCTGGTTAAAAACCAATCGCGTTTTGTTCTTCGATAAAAAATAACATTGTTCTCGGTGTCATAGACCTCACCATCATAGTAAATAACAACACTAATACGTTCACAAACAGGAACTACTGTATAAAAAGAGCATCCACGTCAGAGCTTTTTTCATCAATTTTGCTGATAGTGCATCCTGCTTGAAGCATTTTTGACACCATTTGTTCAGAACTGTCTTCTCAAAATTATTTTTCAGGAACTACCGTAGAAAAAGAACATCTACGTGAGAGCTTTTTTCAGTAATTTGCTGACAGTGCATCATGCTTAAAGCGTTTTTGACATTATCTTTTCAGAACCGTCTTCTCAAAATTATTTTTTCAGGAACTACTCTAGAAAAAAAAATAAAATCTTTATTGTCAATATAATTTTCCCTAAACCCTAAACCTAAAACACAAAATTATTTTTAAAAAAACTAAACCATAATTTAATTAATTTTCTTAAAAACTCTAAACCCTAATTTAATTAAATTTATTTAAAACCCTTAAAACCTAATTTAATTAATTTTTAAAAAAAATCCAAACTCTTATTTATTCCCTAAACCTACCCTAAACACTAAACTTAAATTATTTTAACAAAACCTTAACCTTAAACCCTAAAAACCCTAAACCAAAAAATCCTAGGGACTAAACATGCAAAAAGCCCTAACTCTAAAAAAACATGGGCTAAAACGCGTCCTAGGGGAGCGATTTCGACACATCAGCAAAATGCATCTACATCAACGCGTTTTGTGCTGACATGACAAAATCACTCCCCTAGGGACGCAATTTGCTGAAATTTCACCAAAAAAGCTCCTACGTGGACTTGTTTTGTATTTTTGGCCATTTTCGGTAAATAATGAAAAAATTAGCCCATTTTTATAAATAAAGTTGGAAATGAGCCTTTATTGGTAAAATGGTGTAAAAAGTTGAAAAGTTGTAATTATATTGTAATAACAATAAGGCTCAATAGTTTTGTTATATATATTTAATTAAATTGATGTGATTTAATTTATATTATAAGATTGAATTTATTTGGAGTAAAATAAAATTGAATAAATGGGTAATATGAAGGCGAAAGTGAGGAGTGAGGTGGTTATGCAACTTAATTAATTAATTAGTTTTTGTTTTGTTTTGTTTTGTCAGCCTACTTAAGAAAGAAACGACTCGTTTTACATCAAAGTGGTGTCTTGGCCACTGCCAACGGAGATACGTTTCGCCGGCCGTTGTTTTTCATTCTGGTGCTGCATTTTCCTGCCATCCATTCCTAAATTTCCTTTCTCATTTGATAGATCCAACCCCCAGAAAAAAGAAAATGGTTTCTCCAGCCGCACTCCAAAGATCCCCCACCACCACATCCTCCTCCCCTCTCCACCGTCTCTCCACTTTCAAACCCCCTCCTGCTTCTTCCACCGCCGTTTCTCCTCATCCTCCTCCTCCCTCATCTTCCATTCTTGACTCTTTCGCCAAAGATCCAATCCTTTCCCCCTTCCTTTCCCCGTCTTTTTCTTCCACCTCCTTCTCCTCTGCCGCACTGTCCTCCGGATCCCCTGCTTCCACCGCCGAACACCTCCTCCAAGCCATCCGCCAACTCGATTCCGAAATCCGTTCCCACGTCCTTTCCAACCACCCTCTCCTCCTCACACAGTTATCTTCTCTTAACAACGCTGAGATTTCCCTCTCCACTCTTAGATCCTCCATCTCTTCTCTTCAATCTTCGGTTCGTCGTGTCCGATCTGAGCTCTCTGAACCCCATAATTCAATCCTCTCCAAAACTGTCCAGCTCTCCAATTTGCATAGGACTTCCGAGCTTCTCTCCCACTCCATACGTGCTATTCGCCTTTCCAAAAAGCTACGGGACCTTATGGCTTCTGCTGACGCTGAGCCTGATAAGTTGGATCTTGCTAAGGCTGCTCAGTTGCATAATGATATCTTGACCTTGTGCGAGGAATATGATCTTGGCGGTATTGATATGATCGACGAGGAAATCAATGCGGTCAAAGAGATAGGGACTAAGTTAAGAAATGAAGCTATGAAAGTTTTGGAAAAGGGGATGGAAGGGTTGAATCAGGCTGAAGTGGGAACTGGGTTGCAAGTGTTTTACAATCTTGGGGAGTTGAGAGCGACGGTGGAGCAATTGGTGAGTAGATATAAGGGAATGGGTGTGAAGAGTGTGAGTGTGGCGTTGGATATGAAGGCCATTTCAGCTGGTGGTGGAGGTGCCGGATTTGGTCCTGGAGGTATTAGAGGGAGTGGAACGCCACAGATTGGGGGCAGTGGGAAGGCAAGAGAGGCGTTGTGGCAGAGGATGGGAAGTTGTATGGATCAGTTGCATTCTATAATGGTCGCAATTTGGCATTTGCAGAGGGTTTTGTCTAAGAAGAGAGACCCTTTTACACATGTCTTGCTGCTTGATGAAGTCATTAAGGTAACCCCCCCCTCCCCCAATTTCATTTTATTTTTATTCTCTGTCTTGGTAATTCTATTCATAATTGAATTAGACTACTTTAGAGTTATATACTATTATGAGTCCTACATGGGTATGTTCTGTTTTTTTTCCAAGTCTATCTATGTTTATATCTCTACGTTCATGAAAAAGAAGAGTCATAACAACACAGGAATTGGCACATCGTGAAACTGCTGTTCCCTGCCTGACTGTAATTATTTATGCTGTTCCGTGTAGGAGGGTGATCCCATGCCAACTGATCGAGTTTGGGAAGCTCTTGTTAAGGCTTTTGCTACTCAAATGAAGTCTGCTTTTACTGCATCAAGTTTTGTCAAAGAGATATTCACAAATGGTTATCCTAAGCTCTACTCTATGATGGAAAACCTTCTTGATGGAATTTCGCGAGACACTGATGTCAAGGGGGTCTTACCAGCAATAACTTTAGAAGGAAAAGCCCAAATGGTTGCAGCTATTGAAACATTCCAGATGGCTTTCTTAGGTAGCTGCTTAAGCCGGCTGTCAGATATTGTTAATTCTGTTTTTCAAGTCTCCAGCCGTGGTAGTGTTCCCTCCAAGGAACAGATCTCTAGAATTCTTTCTCGCATTCAGGAAGAGATCGAAGCTGTGCAGTTGGATGCTCGATTAACACTTCTTGTGCTGCGTGAAATTAGTAAAGTTTTGCTGCTGATCGCAGAACGAGCTGAATATCTGGTATCCCGTTTCTCCTGTGTGCAAAATCTTTTTGTCTTTACTGAATAGAATATCTGTAATGTGAGAAATTATTCATTAGCATACACTAAATACATTATAGCCTTGATTTGGAATTGGTACCAGGACAGAGAAGGATGAAGGAGGTTACTGCCTCATTGCCTTACCTAAATCTGCTATTGTTTTTTATATATACAACAAGTTTATGCCTAAGAACTTGATGTTAGTATTTCATCCCTGCATGTCATAGGAAGTAGTTTGTTATATTTGGGAAATACAGTCCCAATGTGATTTTATTGCATCTTATTTTGCAATTCATGACCTAACTAAATGGGGCAATGTTTAAATTTCATATCATCAAATAAAAAAAAATCACTAAAAGTTACAATGCTATTTGATATTATTACGTCTAAAATCTGAACTTGAGAAATATATATAGCATACAATGTGTTTCTGCCAATAATGTTTTATGCAATACTATGGTGATCTATCTACTGAAGCTAACTGGTTAAAACGTTTTCCTTTCTTTTTTTCAGCTTTTCTGACTGTATGTCATGTCTTCTGTGTCTTACAAGTACAAAATTCTCTGTTTTGTGTGGTAATTTGTTTAGGCATATATCATAGGCATTAAGTGATAGTAATGCATAATAAGCCTTTAGCATTTTCTCGAACACTATTTGATGTAATCATGGAACTTGATTTGATTGTTAGTGATAGGTTTAATCCCTTTTTTTTAATTTCTCAAGGTTTTCTTTCGTCAAAACCCAAGTCTTTACAAATCTTATAGGAGTATATCAACTAGTAGAACTGTGTGCCTGTGTTACATAGTACATAAATTTCACACTGAAAACACACATATAAATAATGTGCATGTTTCGTTTTATACTGGCAGATATCCACTGGTCCTGAAGCACGCCAAGTATCTGGTCCTGCTACGGCAGCTCAGGTCAAGAATTTTGCATTATGTCAGCATCTACAAGAAATTCATACTCGCGTAACTTCTATGATTATGGGGCTTCCAACTATAGCTGCAGATGTATTGTCACCTTCACTTGGTGCAATATATGGCGTTGCTTGTGATTCTATAACATCCTTGTTCCAGGCAATGATTGATCGTCTGGAGTCTTGCATCTTGCAAATCCATGACCAGAACTTTTCTGCCCTTGGCATGGATGCTGCTATGGACAACAATGCTTCGCCTTACATGGAGGAGTTGCAAAAGTGCATTCTTCACTTTCGTCGTGAGTTCCTATCAAGGCTGTTACCATCTTCAGCCAACGCTACAACTACAGGAACAGAAACCATATGCACGAGGCTTGTTAGGAGCATGGCTTCAAGGGTTTTGATACTCTTTATCAGGCATGCTTCTCTTGTCAGACCCCTTTCAGAATCTGGCAAGCTGAGAATGGCCAGAGACATGGCTGAGCTAGAATTAGCTGTGGGCCAGAATTTGTTCCCTGTAGAACAACTAGGTGCACCATACCGAGCTCTTAGAGCATTCCGACCGCTTATCTTCTTGGAAACGTCTCAACTAGGGGCATCTCCTCTTCTCCAAGATTTACCTCTAAGTGTTATACTTCATCATCTTTATTCCCGAGGCCCTGACGACTTGCAATCACCACTCCAGAGGAACAAGCTTACTCATTTGCAATATTCATTGTGGCTGGATTCTCAAGGGGAAGATCAGATCTGGAAAGGAATCAAGGCAACTCTAGATGATTATGCTACAAAGGTTAGGGTTAGGGGGGACAAGGAGTTCAGTCCTGTGTATCCTCTTATGCTTCGCTTAGGCTCATCATTGAGTGAAACTGCACCTGCATCCCAAAAATGACCAATCGTCTGCAATTTCTTTGTGTAAACTATAAATCGACGAGCAGTGGCCATGTTTTTGCCTTAAATCAAAATATTGCACAATGAGCATCTATGGAAAAAGGCTTCAAAAGTGTTGCTAGATCTACGTCAAACCTTTAGGTAAGCATGGTTTGATCAACATAACTAGGATTTTTTTGTAGTTGTGATGAACAGACAACTTGCTTATCTTCTTCTCACTGGGAAATAAAGGGATGGATGGCTACATTGAGCTTTTGGCAGATTACGGAGCTGGTTGTAGTTGAATGCCCTCAACTTGACCTTTTCAAGTTTTTTAAATTTTGTTGTCGCTATGTTCATTAGTGGTTTCAATTTATACATCAATTTGTCATATGGTACAGTTCCCTCCCAGATTTTTCTCTTTACTTTTAGACCACATTTTGACGAACTTATTATATGAATAATATCTATTCTTTGTTTTTTGTGCAAAAGTAGTGGATACTGAAATCAGATGGAAGTTATGTTGTTTGGATTCTCTCCTTTTAGGTATCTAAATAAAAGTACGTATATTACGTTGTCTGTCTGGGAAATTGATTGTGGTATTGATTTTGATATTTTTGGTTGAGCACATGAACGTTATGGATATGATAAATATGATACTATGATGAATAGATGTCATAATGGATGGAGTGAATATCAAGATTCAAAATAAAATCACAACAATGTTAAAGCTATTAAAGAAACCCCACACTTTTCTAAAGAAGTCACTATTAAAATGTTTCCAATGTGTTTGTGTTAATTTAAAGGGTTACATACATGCATACATTGATTGTAAAATATTTGTATGTTAATTATTTTTCGTATAGAAATTTATTAGGACTAAAATCAATATTAGAGAAAAATAATAATAATAATAAAACAACAAAGAAACTTGAGAAAAATAGGAATATGTAAATATTTGGAAAGTGTATTCTTTTTTTAGTGAATATGCCTCTATGTTCATGTATTTTTCCAAAATTTTGAAATTTAGTCTTTGTATTTTTACTTTTAAAAGTTTAGTTCCTTTACTTTTTTTAGATTTTAAAATTTAAGTTCAACTATTAATTGTGTTAAAACTATTTTGCTAAATTCATTTATATTACAATGTCAATTTTTTTAGTTATATTACTACTAAATGAATATTTTTTTATTGCAAAATTTTGATAAATTTACTTTATCATCCATAATAATAAAATAATATCATGCATTCATTCACATACATTTCCCTAAACATGCATATAATTATAAAAATGTCACATCTTATCAAATATAATCATACGTGAAGAAGAGAGAATATTGGTCTCGATTTACACTATAAACATATCACAACCTAAAGCTCTAATACCAATTGTTGGAAAAACCCGGTTCGAAAACAGTTTTATTGCACAGCGAAAAATAAAAATTTTAAAAACCGACCTAATATGTGATGTTTATAGCAATAAAACCTACATTGAATTCACATCTGTATTTTTGGATAGGCGGATCCTTAAATTTCTAGGTTTCAACCAAACTAACTTCTCCGATATTCCCGTTTGAATGATTCGAATCAAACACATAAATAGAAATAGTTTTCTTTCTTTTTGGGGTGAAAATGAAAGTTCTCTTCTAAAAAAGAAAGCGACATAATCATTATTCCAAAAAATATATTTAATTCTTAGATAATAAAAGTCTCTCTATTTTCGAGTAGAATAAAGATATCTGAAAGTTGTGTAAAATGTCCTACTGGTGCCATCTATTTATACAGAGAAAAGGTAGAACTCTTGTTAAATTGTAGAAGTTTATTTTAATTAGAAAAATGAGCTTCTAGTCTAACTAGGATGTAGGGGGTTCAATCATAAGTACTTTTTAGGCTTTTAACCTAATATTTCATAATTTGATCCAACCCAATATTTGCTTTTTATTTCCCAAAAATAAACTTCAATATATTTTTAATTAAATAATTTTCTCAACCCAATTCTAATTTCGTTAAAATCATGTTAACTTTACCGTAAAAAAATCTATTGAAAAATCTATTTAATATTTCTGCAACGGTTCACCATGACCAATGATTTATTTCCTTTTTTGAACTTCATTTATTTTGAAAAACATAAATTTATTTTTCAGGTCATTTTCATTTTGAAGAAAACCACATTCATTTCCAAATGATTCAATTTCTCTATTTTCATTTTCATTTAGGAGAAAACCATAACCATTTCCAAATGTTCCTATTTCTTTATTTCACCATTTCTATTCATTTTTGTTCATCTGATTCAACATGCAATTTATTTCTAGTTTCAACGAGCTAGCTGAAGAACCTATTGGACATATGCAATTAAGGCTCAAATAATTTATAATTAGGTTTCAGATTTTTGCCTATTAATTATAAACTTATTTTGTGACAGTTATTCCATTACAATATCGTGACTAAGTTCTCCCCAACAACATACTATTACGAAAGCAACTCGATCAGTGCTCATCCAATGACCTTGTCATAAATATGTTACCTTATAGGATATCTTAATCTCTTTAGGATAATATTCGTTCTCCCAATATGATCCTATTTTATCTCATAGTAACCATTACATCTTCCTTCATGAAAAGTCAATTACTATCAAATAATAATCAAGTTATCCATCACAAAGACAAACGACCTATGGCCACATTTACTTTTCATCAACCATGTAATGCCAATGAGAGGATACCATTTGCCCATGTCTCGGGCTATGAATTCCACTGTCTTGAATGACGCTACATACTATAAAAGTCGCACATCTAATGCATCAGCTTTTGGTTCCCTATCTATTCGAACTCAGGCTTTTACTTACATCGAAGTACACGAGTCACACATACATAGTTTGTCATTAACTTAGGATTTAGGTATACCACACTATGAAAGTCACAAGTGAATAAACTCAAAAATGGATTTAGGATCTATTTTTCTTGGGTCCAGTTCGATGTACTGTCAGTCCAGTCATTCACACTATGTCTTTATCTTTTGGGAGTCATCCGCTTCGATTCCCAAGACAAAGTATTTCCCTAATTGAACTTGATAGATGACATATTAGTCTTTTAATCGGTTTGTTCATTTTCTATTAGACTAAGGACATGTTTAGGTTCATCTACTAATATAAGTTGTTTTTCCGTATTACGATACGACCACATAATACTGCTTAATGGTAGTTTAAACATTAGACAACCAATTAGCAACATTTGCTTTCATTTTGCTTTGTGTGCAAAAACCTTAAGAGGACAATCATACAAAGTATATTAATGTAATCAATGAATTTGTTTTATTAACCAATCTGTTCGAAAAAAATTACAAGTTTACAAATGAATATATTACACTTAGGGCACCAGATACAACAATTAAACCATAAGATCACCTTAGGTATGAGTTGTGTTGAGCTACTAGCCTTGGATGCTTTATAACTTCGATTTACTAAAATCTCGTCCGAGACCTATGCATGGAAACAAACATAAATATACATTGAGTATTGAATACTTAGTGATGCTAACGTAACTCGAATTCAATTATAATATATTAGAAATCAAATTAATAACCTAAATAATATGAATATACATATTAATCAAAACCATTTCATTATCAATATTCATATAAACATATATTCATGTGAGCCAGTAAAACCTCAAGATATTCTATGGTCATTTATCACGTAACCATATCCGTATCAATGCAGTATTTGCTTACACATATGAAGTTGTGGTGCACCACCAGGGTATTTGCATTTGTTTAATCATGTCAAAGTCACATATCATATTGTCCTTATATGCACATTTCAATAATACTTAGTATATTATTTCACATTTTAATCACATCAATTATCATTTTAGCCCTTATTAACTAACTCGAATTTGAGTATAGATACATGAATCAATCCACCAACACACACCAATATAACACACATAAAGTGTTGAATCAAATATAATATGCATAAAACGTTGCATATAACACGCATAAAGTGCTGAAAGTCCCACATATCAAATGAACCTTATGGCATGTCAACTATATCCATAACTCTATCCGACACTATTAATAAGGCATTATTCTTTATTAATCATTATTAAATCACATTATAATATATATAACATTACAACATCAACATCAATTCATATATACACTAATTGAACATATATAAAATCATTTCTAATATAGATGATATCAGAATGTAATCCCGAATCTATATTTCAAACATATCTCAAATCATATCCATCATCAATACCCTTTATTTATATTTATCTACCTATTAAATAACATGCCATTTCTCTTGATTCAAATGAGCCAACACGATCAAACATTATCAATAAGTCATCAAACACATTTTAAGTAAGATAATATGACATTATCATAAAACAGTAGCACATTTAAAATTTTACAAACATTTCAACATGTATCACTCAAAATTGAACCTCGATTTATATTTGGAATCATTATTAATCAATTATAAGTAATTATCTATTAAAATATAAATTGACAAACCAAAATATCACTAATTATCAACGATTTCATTTTTTTTTTCCCTTGTTTCTCTTAGATTAGGCTCGTGGTAATGGAAGTTTAAGATGCAAAGTTTCCTCTCCTAACCTATGCTTAAATATGGCTCACGGCAATGGGAAGAATTAAAGCATGAAACTTCCCAATTTCTTTCTTTCTAATTTCGGCGATAGAGGAAGATGAAGAAAAAGAAGTCAATGTTTGTTTCATCTCTTCCCACTAACTCATAATTTAACTAAATTTATAATTTTAACATTAAATTTAATGGTTGTTAACTAACATGATAAGAATTAATGGAGTTTAATGTCTATGATCCTAAATTTCAATTATGGTTTATTAGCATTTAAAGACCTTCTCTATTGATTATAACCATGATAAGGCCTTACTCAATTCTCAAATAAATCCTTCTATTTTACTCACTTTACAACTTAGTTCGTCTACTATATACTTCCTAACATAACTAATTCAACTATAAATCTAAACATTTAATATTTAATTTTAAATTTAGCTCTCAATGCTTATATTTTTTTATCAATTTGATCTTTATTCTTTTTTTAGCTAAATTTGACCGAGTCAACCTTTAAAAAGAATCAAATTTGACCATCAATCTTTCAAAATGAGTTGTTTTTTAAATGAAAATACTAGCTAAAATGTGAAATTTATAAATATGACCCATGTGTATTTTTATGAATTTTTTATAATTCCTTTTTGAATTTTGAATTTTTGAATATTTTTATAATTTTAAAATTAATTATTGATGTGACATATAAGATAAATAATGGCATGCTAACATCATGTTATCATGCCAACATTGTTAAAAAAATTAATATTTTAATTAACGAAAAAGCTATTTTACTCTTTTTGGAAAGTTCATAGACAAATTTAGTTAAAAAAAAGAATAATGACTAAATTAACAAAACATATAAATGTTAAGTACTAAATTTATCATTATGCCTATAATAAATAAATGTAAAATGATTTTAAAACGACAACCATATTAATTATATATGAAAATTGAATCAAATTAAGAGTTTAAATACAACGTATATACTTTATACCTTCGATAAAAAAGTAAATAAAAAAGCCCTCTGGATGGAATATTCCTTAACTTGAATTACTCCCCATGAGAATCCACGTAGAGAAATTCTATTATCTGAGAAAATGAATAGGTGGGGTAATCAAATCAGCATTTTTTAACAATTTAACTGATTACGAGTTTGTTCGTTAATCATAGAAATCATATTGTTATCATGCCATCTAACGCCAACACTAGTTACATCAATCCCTATACTTCAAAATGAAATTCTCCCTTGTTCTTTTCCAAACTGCAATCCCGATGCATGCTGCGACGAATTTCCATAGTTTATATACAACAACGTGGTATAATACGAGTTGACTTTACTATCTTCTCATCAAATTTCTTGCACCACACCTTTCTTTAGTATTCCCTGCAGCGAAGGAAGTAATATTAGAAAAATGGCAGAGGGCATTCTGTTCAATCTTGCTGGAGATGTGGTGGAGGGCCTGGCATAGTTAGCAGCACAAGAGCTTGGAGTGGCATGGGGTTTCAAGGACGAAATCAAAAAGCTCTCCAAAACTGCTTCGGTTATCAGAGCAGTGCTACGTGATGCGGAAGATCATCGCAACCATAACAATCATCAACTAACTCTGTGGCTCAAGGAGCTCAAGGATGTGCTTTACGATGTGGAAGATTTGTTGGACGATTTCTCTACTGAAGCTCTTCGGCGAAAATTAGTAGCAGGCAATGACACGGTGAAAGAGGTACGCCTTTTCTTCTCCAAATCAAACCAACTTACTTATAGTCTCAAGATGGGTCGTAAAGTTAAAGCCCTTAGAAAGAGACTAGATGCCATTGTAGCTAATAGAGCCAATTTTCACCTCACTAACCACCTCCTAGAGCCACCAATTGAAGTTAGGGAGAGGGACCAAACACATTCCTTTGTGCGTGCACAAGAAATAATTGGAAGAGATTATGATAAAAAGAAAATTGTGAAACTACTGCTCGAATCCAAAGCTAAAGAAAATGTTTCAATTGTTCCTATTGTTGGGATCGGAGGGTTAGGAAAGACCACATTAGCTAAAATGCTGTTCAATGATGAAAACGTGGCGAAGCATTTTGAGCTAAAAATGTGGGTCTGTGTCTCGGAAAAGTTTGAGTTAAAAGTCATTGTGCAGAACATCATCGAGGCTGCAACTGAAAGCAAACCTGATAAGGAACTTCAGATGCAAACACTGCAAAATCGTCTTCGAGACAACATTGTTGGTGCTGTGGTGAGTTATGAAGTGAGTTGAGCAGAAGCCTTGCTGTGCAAGTCTCATGGCTTGCGAAAGAAACACAGGCAGAATTTGCTATTCTAGGAGAAATCAGATTGAGAGCAAGAAAAGTAGAGCATAATTTGATGAAGAATAATTGTGATATTCATCATCTGATCAAGTTTTACAAGATAAAAATATAAAAGAGGAGATTACTTGTGATTACAAGTAAAGGTTTACCTAAAACCTCACCTAACACCACTTAAACTTTGAAATAAGAAGACATAACTTGTACACTAAACTAAAGCAAGTTAACAGCTACATCAATCATAAATTTACATCAAATATCAGCCTAACAAAGTTCAAATTGAACAACACATCATTACATTAACAAAATAAACAAAAAAACAGTTGAAATGGAACTAAATTCATGCGGCTGCTTCTGGGATTGTTGCTGCTACTTGGTCCATCGT
Organism: Gossypium stocksii; assembly: GCA_020496765.1. Lineage (NCBI taxonomy): Eukaryota > Viridiplantae > Streptophyta > Magnoliopsida > Malvales > Malvaceae > Gossypium > Gossypium stocksii. The sequence goes on along the minus strand of CM035630.1, from coordinate 38,081,761 downwards.
GCATAGCTTTACATGGCCACCTTTGCTGCTGCATGGAGGCTACATTCAACACTCCTCCTTAGCTTCCATGCTGCTGACACCCAATTGTATCCTTAACTTGATAAATCTTGAAACACCAAGGACTTTGGTGAAAATATCAGCAATTTGATCTTCTGAAACACAATGAATCAGTTTGATTTCACCACCTTGCTCCATTTGACGAACAACATGTAATTTAATGTTGAAGTGCTTGGTTCTCCCATGGAAAACTGGATTTTTAGCTATTGCAACTGCTGACTTATTGTCACAATATACTTCCGTTGCATCATTTTGAGCTAGATTCAAATCAGCAAGAATTTTCCTTAGCCAAACAGCTTGGTTAACAGCATGAGCAGCTGCTACATATTCGGCTTCAGCTGTTGATTGAGCTACAATGCCTTGTTTTTTCGAGCTCCAACAGAACATAGCAGAGCCGAGAGAGAATGCATATCCTGAAGTGCTTTTCAAGTCATCCAAGAAGCCTCCCCAATCACTGTCAGTGTATCCCACGAGCTTCAGCTGAAAAGAAGGTTTATACATCAAACCATAGTCTAAGGTCCCTTTAATGTACCTTAGTACTCGTTTTGCTACTTGAAGATGCTGTGTGTTGCAACAATGCATGAACCTCGACAATACACTCACAGTAAACATAATATCATGTCGTGTAGCAGTTAAATACAATAGACAACCTACTAAACTCCTGTAGGTAGTTTCACATACTGGCTCATGGTTGCCTAGGCTCGACAGTTTTGTTCCAATAGCAATAGGTGTGCTGGTTGGCTTGCAGTTCTTCATAGAGAACTTGTCTAGGATTTTTGTAGCAAACGCCTTCTGTCCAAGGAAGATTGCTCCTTGAGTTTGTTGCACTTCCATTCCCACGAAATAAGTCATTTGGCCCAAGTCAGACATTTCAAACATGTCTTGCATTTTAGCTTTGAACTTGGCTAATATAGACTGATTTCCTCCAGTTACTAGTAGATCATCAACATAGAGAGAAACTATGAGCTGAATTTCAGCATGCTTCTCCTTGACATACAATGTGGGCTCGCTTGCACTTCTCTTGAAACCCAAACTGATCAAGTAGCTGTCGATCTTGGCATACCATGCTCTAGGAGCCTGTTTTAGGCCATAAAGTGCCTTCTTGAGCCTATAGACCATGTGCTCCTTCTCTGGAACAACAAAACCTTGAGGTTGTTCAATGTAAATCTCTTCTTCAAGCATGCCATTTAGGAATACAGACTTTACATCCAGTTGGTGAATGAACCAATGCCTTTGAGCAGCCACAGCAACCAACAACCTGATTGTTTCAAGCCTGGCTACTGGAGCAAATGTCTCCATGTAGTCCAAACCATACATTTGGCTGAACCCTTTAACTACAAGCCTAGCCTTTAGCTTGTTCAAGGTCCCATCAGCCTTAAGTTTGGCTCGATAGATCCACTTCACACCAATAGCCTTCCTGTTTAGAGGTTTCTCAGTCAGCTCCCAAGTTTGATTCTTCTCGATCATCCTAATTTCATCAACCATGGCTTGTTTCCATCCTTCATGAGCATTTGCTTCTTCAAAGCTGTTTGGTTCCACTATAGCTACTTGAGCTCTTTCATAGATCTCAGCTAAGGGTCTAGTGCCCCTAACAGGTTCATCATCAACACCATTCTCATGATAAGGTTGAACAGACTCAGTCAAATCTGCTGTCAAGTCTTCAAGCATAGCTTCTGGCTCACTTCTTTCCCAGTTCCAGCATGCATTTTCATTAAAAACCACATCCCTGCTAACTTGGATCTTATTTGTTAGAGGATCTAGGATCCTATAGCCCTTTTTAGTTAAGCTATAACCAACAAATACTCCAGGCTTAGCTTGTGAGACAGTTTGTCTCTTTTAACAGTAGGTATGTGAGTGTAACAAAGACTACCAAATACTTTCAAATGTACAAATGAAGGTTTGAAACCATACCAGGCTTCGAATACAGTCTTTTGAGTCAAGGCCTTTGTAGGAAGTCTGTTTTGCAAGTAAACAGCTATATTGGTTGCCTCAGCCCACATGTTTTTTGGCATATTTTTCTCAAACAACAAACATCGGGCCATGTCCATTATGCTCCTGTTCTTCCTTTCACTAACTCCATTCTGTTGAGGAGTATAAGTAGTAGTCATTTGATGCTTGATGCCTGCTTCATTGCAGATGTCTTGGAACTGAGTTGATGTATATTCAGACCCATTGTCTGACCTAATGGCTTTGAGCTTGCAACCTGCTTCTGTTTCAATTGCAGCTTTAAATTTCAAGAACACTTGAGGCACCTCTGATTTATGTTTTAAGAAGAATATCCAGCAGTATCTAGTGAAGTCATCAATAAACAGGATAAAATACCTGTTGCCACTAAGGGACTCAGTTTTCATAGGCCCGCATACATCAGTGTATACCAACTGAAGTTTTTGAGAGGCTCTCCATGCTTCATTTTTAGGAAATGGCTTTCGAGCCAACTTTCCTAGTTGACATGTGTCACAAACTTCTTCATTTTTCACTGAACTGACAAAGTTTTCTGCCAGATCCTTGCTAGCCAATTGAGCCATCGACTTGAAGTTGGCATGTCCAAGCCTTTGATGCCAAAGCTTGGTTTCTTTAGCTGTGGCAATGCAGGCTGAGTGAGTGTCATTTGGCCAGTTGATTTCAAAACACTTTTCAGACATTTTAACTGTCATAAGACTCGAGCCACTTGGGTCAGTAATCGTGCACTCTTGGCCTTTGAACACAACTGAGTAACCTTTCTCAAGCAACTGAGTAATGCTGAGAAGGTTCCTTTCAATTTCAGGCACTAGTAACACGTTTGATATGATTTTGTTTCCTGTGGAAGTGCATACTAACACATCTCCCTTTCCTTCAGCTTTGATAAACTGACCATTGCCAATTTTCACCTTGGTCTTGCAGCTACTGTCCAGGGTTTTAAAAATGCTGGGATCTAGAGACATATGGTTGGTGCAGCCACTGTCCAGCAACTAGCCTCTTGAGCCTTTGCTTTGACCAATCAGACATGATACAGCAAAGACCTGCTCTTCATGATCACTGCTATCTTCAGCCACGCGAGCTTTTTCATTCTTGCATTGGGGTTGACTTTGGCCAGGTCTGCCTTTCTCCTTGCAGACCCTTTCTACATGGCCTTTCTTTTTACAATGCTGGCATGTAGCATCTGGTCTGAACCAGCATCTGGCCTCAGGATGACCAGGTTTCTTGCAAAATCTGCAGAGTCGATCTCCTTCTCTTGCAGCATCAGGCTTAGGCCTGTTTTTCCAGCTCTTCTTGCCCTTGTAGGCAGGGTTGCTCGAGGCTGGCTTGGTTTTTGCTTGAAATGCACCCTCCTGGTGCTCCTCTAGTCTGCTAGCCCTTCTTTGCTCTTGTGCATACAGAGCATTGATAAGCTCTGTCAATGATATTCTGGCCAAGTCTCTTGAATCTTCAAGGGACGAGATTTTGGCCTCATATCTCTTAGGTAAAGTCGAGAGAACCTTCTCTACGATTCTTGCCTCAGTAAATTCTTCTCCTAGTAGTCTTATGCTGTTGACCACAGCCATAATGCGGTCCGAGTATTGCTTAACCGTTTCTTCCTCTTTCATCTTAAGATTTTCAAAATCTCTTCTCAAGTTTAGAAGCTGCTGTTGCCTCGTCCTGTCTGTACCTTGGAACTCCTCTTTAAGTTTGTCCCAGGCTTGCTTAGGAGTTTTGCAAGCCATGATCCTTGTAAAGATTACATCCGAGACATAATTTTGAATGCATGACATTGCTTTATGCCTCTTGGTCCTGTTAGAATCCCTAAGATTAAGTACAGAATATTTAGAAATTATCTTGTAGATTCTAATCTCTAACTCTTAGGAAATTAATGATTTCTAGGGATTATTTTTTATACCTATAAATATCTGTATTCTAACTCAAACAGAATAAGAATCATTTTTCTAAGGTTTTTATATGGTATACGAGCCTTTGGAATTTTTCTAATCCTGACTTGTTCCAATCGTTTTTTTTCAATCTCTCGTCTCTTGTTTTATTCCTTCCAATGAGTGACACTATTTCTGAGACTGAAACCTTCGAAATGATTCCAAATACCCATCAAGGAACTCCTCAGGGGGATCTCAATTCCTCTCTTATAATCACTAACCATCGGCTAGATGGAAAAAATTTCCTACAGTGGTCCCAATCAGTCATTATGGTGATCCGTGGTCGTGGAAAATTAGGATATATCAATGGAGACCTCCCACGACCAGCTATAACAGACCCAACTTCTACCACTTGAGAACTCAACAACTCAATTGTAATGGCTTGGCTGATTAATTCGATGGAAAGCCATATAAGCCGAACCTATCTTTTCTTCAAAACTGTAAAAGACATGTGGGATGCAGTTAAAGAAAACTACTCGAATCTCGGAAACGCCTCCCAAGTATTTGAGATCAAACTTAAGTTAAAAGATGTCCGACAAGGGACACTCGAGGTAACTCACTACTACAACAATCTGAAAATTTTGTGGCAGGAACTGGATATGTACTATGAGGTAGATTGGGGTGAAGGCTTGGAACACACCAAGTTTATGACTCACCTCAACAATGAACGTCTTTATGAGTTTTTAGCAGGACTGAATCATGAGTTAGATGAGGTTCGTCGCCGAATTCTGAGCAGATCACCTCTCCCAACTATCGGTGAAGCATTTGTAGAAGTTAGAAGAGAAGAAAAGCATCGTCTTGTCATGATGGGAGACTTGAAGGAACCTAAACCTGTGACAACTCTTGGCAACCAGCCTAGTGAGACCTCTGCCCTCGTTTCCAGAGGTCCACAGCCACAAAAACCATGTGCTGGAAATGATTCTGGATCAACCAGACCATGGTGTACCCATTGCAACCGTGTTGGTCATACAAAGGAAAAGTGCTTCAAACTTCATGGCTATCCTGAGAAAAAACGGAAAGATAATAAGGCTGCTCTGTTATCCTCCACTGCTGCAGATGATGTTCTCGATGTCCGCCTAACCAAAACCCAACTTGAGACTCTCCATAAGATGCTGGGTACTTCCACTGCTCACGGATCACTAGCCACCCAAGGTACTGCCCTCAATATTGCCTTTGAATCTAATAATCAATCCTCTTGGATTCTAGATTCGGGTGCCTCCGATCACATGACAGGTAACTCCACTTTGTTCTACAACTACACTCCTTGTCATGACAAGTCTCGAATCCGTATAGCTGATGGTACTTACTCACCTGTGGCTGGAGTAGGTGAAGTAAAATTAACAGAGAATTTTTCTCTCAATAAAGTCCTACATGTCCCAAACTTATCCTGCAATTTACTTTCAATCAGTAAACTTACGAAGGATGAAAAAGTTATTGCTAAATTTTCTGCAATTGGTTGTGTGATACAGGAACAGAAATCGGGGAGGATGATTGGCACTGCTAATGTTGATGATGGACTATATGTTTGGAATAAAGACAGCACACAAAGAGGATTGGCTTTATCCACTTCAAAAGAGGATACGATTATGTTATGGCATCGTAAGTTAGGACATCCAAACTTTGTGTATTTGAAGAAACATCTTTCGCTGTTATTTCGAAATAAAAATATTAATTCATTGAAGTGTGAAATTTGCTAATTATCTAAACATACCCGTGTGCCATACCCATTAAAACCATATGCTCAGTCCCAACCATTTTCTTTAATCCACAGTGACCTATGGGGAGCCAGTCGAGTGAGAAATATTACGGGGGCTAGGTGGTTTATAACATTTATTGATGATCATACTAGGGTCTGTTGGGTGTATCTCCTCAAAGAAAAATCTGAAACACCAAAAGTATTCCGAAATTTTCACTCAATGGTTCGAACCCAGTTCAACTCTACCATACATACTCTCCACACTGACAATGGGAGAGAATACTTTAACTCTGTCCTAAGCCCATACCTTTCTGACCAAGGCATCATACACCAAAGCTCTTGTCCTGACACTCATCAACAAAACGGAATATCCGAGAGGAAAAATCGTCATCTCCTTGATGTGGCTCGCGCCATAATGTTCACTATGAATGTCCCAAAATACTTATGGGGAGAGGCTGTTCTCACTGCCTGCTATCTCATAAACCGAATGCCATCGAAGGTCCTAAATTTCCAAACACCTCTAAATACACTTCTAAAGGCCTTTCCTCTATTTCATGTTCCTAATCTTCCACCCAAGATATTCGGTTGCAAAACTTTTGTTCATAACCATCAATCAAATCAGTCCAAACTTGATCCTCGAGCCCACACCTGCATATTCCTTGGATATTCCCCCACCCAAAAAGGTTATAAGTGTTACTCACCAACCTTGCGCCGAATGTTTGTCTCTCAAGATGTTACCTTTTTTGAAAATGAACCATACTTTGCAGCATCTCATCTTTAGGGGGAGACTTTCAATAAAGATGAGACCTTTAATACTCTTCTTCTCATACCTCATGATCCTACCACTACTGTCACAAACAAGCCGAACAACCAAGGTGTTATAGTAATCCCAGATTTAGAAACTGTTTCCCCTGTGCAGCAAGAAATTAGTACAATCCTTCCCAATGATAATACCACCACCGAAGTACAATAGCCCCAACATTCCCTTGATCAAGGAAAACAGCAAAGACAGGTTCCTGAAATACAGGTTTACTCTCAACGGAATCGGACTCCTGAAACTGATACAGCAGTGCCAATTGGATTCCCAACCAAGGACTGTTCTGAAATAGAAGTCTCTCCTCCGTCACCATCCATCTATCTTCCAATTGCAGTTCGAAAGGGCACAAGGAGCTGCACTCAACACCCTATTTCTCAGTTTGTGTCCTATGGAAATTTATCTAAATCTTACAAAGCTTTTGTGACTAATGTTAATTCTGTTAAAACTTCAAAAAATATAGAAGAGGCTCTTGAATCAGCTGAGTGGAGACAAGCTGTGATGGAAGAAATGAAGGCTCTCAAAAACAATGAAACATGGGAAGTCTCGAAGCTACCTAAAAGAAAGAAAATAGTAGGATGCAAATGGATCTTCACTACGAAATTTAAACCCAATGGTCGTATTGACCGATACAAGGCTCGACTTGTGGCTAAGGGCTTCACCCAAACTTATGATCTTGACTACGAAGAGACGTTTGCACCGGTTACCAAGCTAAATACCATCCGAGTCCTCTTATCTCTTGCTGCCAACCTTGATTCGCACTTGACTCAACTGGATGTTAAAAATGCTTTCCTCAACAGGGAATTGAATGAGGAAGTGTACATGGACTTCTCACCCGGGTTTGAAGAAAGCAAGGGCCAAGTGTATAAGTTGAAGAAGTCCTTATATGGGCTGAAACAATCTCCACGGGCGTGGTTCAGCCGATTTGCAAAAGCCATGACCAGCAGAAATTACATTCAAGGGCAGGCAGACCACACCATATTTTACAAGCACTCGAAAAAGGGAAAGTGCTGCATCCTCATTGTTTATGTGGACGATATAATTTTAACAGGAGATGACTCAAGTGAAATTGTGAGGTTGAAAGAATTCCTTGGTACAGAGTTCGAGCTTAAAGACTTGGGGAATCTTAAATACTTTCTTGGTATGGAGGTAGCAAGGTCCCAAACAGGTATTTCCATCTCCCAAAGGAAATATGTTCTTGATCTACTGTCAGAAGTTGGTTTGATGGGCTGCAAACCAGCCGAAACTCCTATGGAATTTAACCTTAAATTAGGAACTGATAAGGATGGAGAAGAAGTCGACAGGGGGAGATATCAACGACTTGTAGGAAGACTCATCTACCTATCTCACACTCGTCCAGACATAGCCTTCAATGTGAGTGTTATCAGTCAATACATGCATGCCCCGAGGGAGAAGCACCTGAAAGCTGCTTATAGAATTTTAAGGTATCTAAAAGGAACTCCTGGTAAAGGCCTACATTTCAAGAAAACTGACAACCAGAATGTGGAAGTCTACACTGATGCAGACTGGGCAGGTTCTGTTAACGATAGACGCTCTACAAGCGGTTATTGTAGTTATGTTTGGGGTAACCTCGTGACATGGAGAAGCAAAAAACAACCTGTTGTAGCACGCGGCAGTGCAGAGGCAGAGTATCGAGCACTATCTCATGGTATATGCGAAGGAGTTTGGATACAAAGACTTATGGGGGAACTAAAATTACCTTACATCAGACCTATGAAGATGTACTGTGACAACTAGGCAGCTGTCAGCATAGCACATAATCCTGTGCATCACGATCGTACCAAACATGTAGAAATAGATCGACACTTTATAAAAGAAAAAATAAACTCAAGAGAAGTGTGCATCACCTATCTACCTACTAAACAACAAGTTGCAGACGTGTTAACTAAAAGTTTGAACAGAAACATGTTTGAAGAACTTATTGGCAAGCTGGGTTTGATAAACATCTACACTCCAGCTTGAGGGGAAGTGTTAGAATCCCTAAGATTATGTACAGAATATTTAGAAACTATCTTGTAGATTCTAATCTCTAACTCTTAGGAAATTACTGATTTCTAGGGATTGTTTTTTATACCTATAAATATCTGTATTCTAACTCAAACAGAATAAGAATCATTTTTCTAAGGTTTTTACAGGTCCTCTCTTCTGCGTGCTGTCTCATCTGAGCCACTGTAGGATTGGCCCTAAGTGGTGCTGGCTCAGTATCGGCATTGACAACTTCCCACAGATCAAAGGCCTGTAGGTAAGTCTTCATCTTAACTACCCATATGTGGCAGTTTTCTCCATTGAAGACAGGTGAAGCTACTGGAGAGAAACTCGAAGAAGCCATAAGTGTTTTTAATGAATAGACAACAGGTCCTCTAAGATATTAGCTCTGATACCAATTGTTGGTGCTGTGGTGAGTTATGAAGTGAGTCGAGCAGAAACCTTGCTGTGCAAGTCTCGTGGCTTGCGAAAGAAACAAAGGCAGAATTTGCTATTCTAGGAGAAATCAGATTGAGAGCAAGAAAAGTAGAGCATAATTTGATGAAGAATAATTGTGATATTCATCATCTGATCAAGTTTTACAAGACAAAAATATAAAAGAGGAGATTACTTGTGATTACAAGTAAAGGTTTAACTAAAACCTCACCTAACACCACTTAAACTTTGAAATAAGAAGACATAACTTGTACACTAAACTAAAGCAAGTTAACAGCTACATCAATCATAAATTTACATCAAATATTAGCCTAACAAAGTTCAAATTGAACAACACATCATTACATTAACAAAATAAACAAAAAAACAGTTGAAATGGAACTAAATTCATGCGGCTGCTTCTGGGATTGTTGCTGCTACTTGGTCCATCGTGCATGGCTTTGCATGGCCACCTTTGCTGCTACATGGAGGCTACATTCAACAAACATTGATGGAAAGAAGTACTTGCTAGTTCTTGATGATGTGTGGAATGACGACCTTGAAAAGTGGCTTAGCTTGAAAACTTTGCTCTTAGATGGTGCCAAGGGAAGTTGGATTGTTGTCACTACACGTAGTGAAGCGGTTGCACGAATCACAGGCACTGTTTCGTCATCATTTGCTTCGAGGTTTGTCAAGAAGTGAATCCTAGTCTCTATTGAAGCAAATGGCATGTAAAGAAGAAAGCTTGGAATCTAATGATTCACACTTAAAAGCAATCGGGATGGAGATTGCAGACAAGTGTGGAGGGGTTCCTCTTGCCTTAAGGGCAATAAGAAGGGTATTATATAAAAAAGCAGAAGTGGAATGGGTTAAGGTGAAGGACAATGTACATAAATATATAGCTCGACCAGAGAGTGGTATTCTACCAATTTTGAAGTTGAGCTATGATCATCTTCCACCACATTTGAAACAATGTTTCGCTTATTGCTCTTTAATCCCCAAGGATACTACGTTTGGGGTGAAATGGCTGATCAGATATTGGATGGCCCAAGGGTTTATCCAACCAACAAGTGGAAATGATGATGATCTAGAAGATGCTGGTCATGAGTATTTCAAAGATCTGCTTTGGAGATATTTTTTTCAAGCTGATGAAGAAGATGAAGATTCAGGAAATGTAGAGTACTCACAATGCATGATCTAATGCATGATCTTGCATGCTCTGTTGCTGTAACTGAGTGTTGTGTTGCAAGTTTGGAAGCAGAAAATGTAAATGAAAGAACTCGTCATGCTTCATTTGAAAGATAGATTATATTTCTCTCATGGAATTCCAACCACCTTGCTCAAAGCAACTAGATCATTTATTCAAATCAATAGTGGGCACATGGATCTATCGTTTAATCAAATAAAAGGTGGGCACATGGGTCTAATTTCAAGTATCTACGGAATTTGGATTTGAGTTCCTTGGCTATTAAGAAGTTATCGCATTCCATTGGTGAATTGAAGCATTTAAGGGACCTTGATCTTTCTGGAAATCGTGACATTAGAAAATTACCTGGTTCTTTATGCAGGCTTCAAAATTTGTAAACGTTAGATCTTTTTGGGTGTTGGAGTCTTGAAAATTTACCAAGCAAAACAAGTAGATTGGTAAGCCTCATGCATCTAAATATTAGACAATGTACTAATTTGTGTTACATGCCGTGTGGGCTAGGGAAACTAACTTATCTACAAACATTATGCAAGCTTGTTGTGGGGAAGAAGAAAGGTAGGGAAGTTTGCGGGTTAAGGGAATTGCAAGGGCTAAACAACCTCAAAGGAGAACTTTGTGTTTCATGTTTAGAAAATGCTGGTATCCCAGAGCTCGGATCTACTTACTTGAAAGATAAACTGAACTTGAAATCTTTAGAATTTAAGTGAAGCAGATGGAGCTGGACTAGGAGAGAAGATGAAATGGTTTTGGAATGCCTCCAACCACCCCCAAATCTGGAGATATTGAAGGTGGAAGGGTATGCAGGAACCAAACTTTCCAGCTGGTTGTCATCCATGACCATGATGAATGTAACTCAACTAACGTTAAAAAATTGTACTAAATGCAAGTATCTACAACCATTGCATTGCCTCTCTTCCCTCAAACTTTTGAAGCTTTCAAGATTAGTAGCTTTGGAAAATGTTTCGAAGGCTGAAATGCAAAAGGAGTTGTTTTCTGCAAAACCAACAACAATATTTTTTTCGTCCTTGGAAGAACTATGGATAAGAGATTGCCCAAACTTTATAGAATGGTAGAGACCAGGTGATGTTGGAGAAGCTTCAAATGCACAGTTGCCTTGTTTTCCTTGCCTTTCAGAATTACATATCTACATGTGTCCTAATCTAACTTCTATGCCACTGTTTCCTTCAATCAAAACGTTGTATTTGAAAGAAACTAGGTGGAAGCCATTGATCCAACCTACAATAAAGATGAAGAGTGCAACGTCAAAATTAGCACCATCTTCTTCTTGTTCAATTTTTATTCCTTTTTGCAAATTGGAAACTCTGTGGCTTAAAGACATGGAAGAGTTAGATTCTCTACCAGATGAGTTTCTGCAAAACCTAACTTCACTTTGGGATTTGAGGATTGAAAGATGTTTTAACTTGACTTCAATGCCAGAAGGGATGCATCGCCTCACCTCTTTGAAACATTTGAAAATTTCTACTTGTCCGCAGTTAAGGGAAAGATGCCGAAGGGATATTGGTGCAGATTGGCCTAATATTTCTCACATTCAAAGGATTTCGATTGATAATGATTCCACATGGTTTAATCGGGTAAGACGTGACGAAAATTCCAGTAGTTTTCAATAGGTACAAGCTTCAAATTCAGTCTTTCTTTTAGTAAAATTCAGCCTTTTTTTTTATAGAGAAAGATTTCACTCTACCAATAAGACACAACTTGAAAATTCAACCATTTAATATATCACTTCCAATAATTAAAATAGACTTAAACAATAAAAATGGTAACTAAACTATACTAGTCTTTCTAACTTGTGACTTAAACTTATTTTTTTGTTAGAATGGGTACTTAAATTATTAAATTGTTACTTATTTTACCCTAACTATTTGTCTCCTTAAAAAAAATTCAGCCAATCACAACTTGTCACATATATATTTATTTATTTTACCCTATCTGTCAATACAATAGTGTTAATTTTACCAAATTTTCTTATATTTTCTTCTCATTAAATCATTTTTACAATATTTTCTTCCATTTTCTCATCAACCAAACACCCAAAAAAACAATCTATTGCTTACTTGTAGAAAGCTTCCACCATTTATCATATTCAAGTTTCAACTGCTTCTACCATCTTTAAGCTTCCAGCCTTCTTCTTTCTTCACCTTTTGTTTTTTGGGGTGTTTTCATTTTATAAATTTTCTTTGTTACTGAAACGTTAATGAAATTAAAGGGTCAGATACTAAAATGGTGTTGACGTTTGAATCGAGTTAAACAACAAAGAATCGATTTAAGACAACAAGTAATCAATTCAAAAGAAACAACAATACTTTTGGTGCTCAAGCAAAGAAAAGAGAGGGCAAAAAAAAAAAAACGAGCCAAAAAGTTGAACAAATCTGCAAATTGTATCTCAATTACTTTTTCACTCTTCAAAAAGTTTTTTTTTTCTTTTGTAATTTTGAATCTCTCTATAATTGTATGAAAGTGAAGATTTGACTTTTTTATTTTTATGCATTCTCCTTCATTAAAGATTTTTTTGGGCTTTCTACATCATTGTATAAGAAAAAAATTGTATCGATACCCTTGTAAGGTTCAATATTTTGCCAAAAATTAACAAAAAGAAAAAAGCAATTGTATCAATACCATTGTAAATTATCGGTACTCTAAGGTAAAGTATTTGTATCCATACCATTGCAAAATATCGGTACTCTAAAGTAAAGTATCACTACTTTAGTTTGGTATCGATACCTTTTTGAAATTTTATTTCTCAAAAAATTACTTGTAAAATGCTAAGTACCAATACCCCACCCAAAGTATTGTTACGTCATAGCCAATTTCCAAAACATGCTTTTGGTACTTAACTCATCCTAAATTTAAAATCAAAATTATGTCACAACATATTCAAAATACAATCAAACTCACACCATTTCAATCACTCATCAAGCATATCAACCTTCCCTGTCATTTACATAAGTCTATACCAAATTCAATGTCATGAAAAATATACACACATACATCCATTCACCACCCTCAATCATATAGCCTCTTTTAAGTAAATACTTCAAACCTTATTAATTCATAAGCAATCCATATATACCATTTACTAACTTCAACAATGCTTCCATATCTTAATCATAATGTGCCTTTAGGTTATCTCACTATGCATTTCATACTAGTTTTACACATGACTATTAAATTTCCCATAAGCCATTAACATTACATCAATTTATAAATAAGAGCATATAAGCAAGATTTCATAGGATATTATAGACATATAGGCAAACATATGTACATATCATAAAATACTAAACCCCAAAAGTCTTAAGAACTTTAAAGCAATCCAAAAATTTGACTCAACTAGGTACATGCCAGCCTAAAATCAAAACAGGATTTACAAAGATTGTTGAGTCGAGAGATCATCCTCTGGATGCTAAGATCTACTAGTTGCTGGCTCAAGAATCTATTAACTTGTGCACGCAAATTGCTTAGTGGTAAACTATAATTCAAGTTAACATAACAATGAATATGCAATGGATACAATTCATTCAAGTTTATTTCATACTTCAAGTTTTAACTAACATATTTATACATGTCCCAATTACCTACTCAAGTGCATGATGATACTAGCTCATTCATTTGCATTCTCAATTCTATCTTTTTTCCACATAAATAACTCACCAATATGTCACAAGCACAATTGCAACTTCTTATCAATCATATTTACTCAATTTCAAGTATTATAGGAACCATTTCCAAGTCTATAAGCTCAATCTTTATCCATTAGCCCTTGGGCTCATTTTCAATTCTTTAGCTTAAACTCTTCATTCATTAATAACCCTATTAACAAACATATCACTTAAACTCTTAAACTCTTCGTTCATTAATAACCCTATTAACTAACATGAACTCAAAACAAATACATGAATTTATCACTCTGAGTTGCTCGGTAATGATGACAGTAGACAATATTTATTACCATCTCGGATAGCCCAACAACAATGGTTATCTCAGATAAATTATTTTGTCACCCCAGATTGTTCGACAACACTGACTCAAAAAATAACGTCTACCACCCCGAATTTCCCAACATGATGGTATGAGAACATGGTAAAAGTATCAAGGTAGCCCCTGTACTTAGGGGCAGATTGCATTTCGACCCCTCTACTGAAAAATAGGTAAATTAGCCCTTACAAATTTTAAAACGTGTAAGTTAGCCCCTCCATTAAATTTTGTTTATTAAATGATGACGTGGAATGTTAATTTAAATGATTAATTACTAATTTGGTCCCTGAACTATAGCTAAAATATCATTTTGATTTTTTTAAAAATTCTTAACAATAATTCTAAAAAATTAAAAAATCTTTAAAATAAATATAAATTATCAAAATTATTAAACTAATAATCATGTTAAAATATATAATTTCAAAACCCATAGAGTTCTTGTTTAGTTAGGGTATTAAACAATAAGATCTTCAAATGAAAAACTTTATAATAGTTAAGGGATGTGAAAATGGATAATCGAAATTTTATAACGGGGATTATACATCATGAATATTTAATATATATTTTTAATTTTTTAAAATTATTGTTTAGAAGAATTTAAAAAAAATCAAAGTGATATTTTAACTATAGTTCAAAGACCAATTTAGTAATTAATCATTTAAATTAACATTTCACATCATCATTTAATGTATGAAATTTAATGGAGGGATTAATTTGTATATTTCAAAATGTAAAGAGTTAATTTCTCTAATTTTTTAATAGAGAGGTCAAAATGCAGTTCACTCTAGGAGCTTCCTCGTAATTTTACCATGAGAACACCCACTTTTAGCGATACCAACTTTTAAATATAGTTATGTGAATCGCTAACTGATTCAATAATTGATTATAGCTGTTGTAAGACCTGTTGAAAAACAACATTGAAGCTATACAATTCATGTTGGGAAAGTCTAACTCAAATTCAACCCCACCTTCCTCTTCTCTACTCTCAGGCTTCAGCCGTGAGCTTGCATGTCGTCCAAGGTCGCCAATAAGATGGTCGAATTCTGCTGTCAGCGATTTGAGGAAGAAATGTTGCAGAGGGATCGAGAGAGATGATTTGAGGTTGGGCATGAAATCGGACGAAGGAAGGGTAAAAAGAAATCATAGACATGGAGAAAAACCAACCCACCCTATATTATATCAAACAACGTAAGAGGAAGAGATGTCTGATCCATGTGGATATGGCGGAAACACCAAGTTATCCTCTATTACCTTTATGCTGTAATGATTCTGCCATTAATTACAAAGACTTGTTTTGCCTATGGCCTCTGCTAAAATCAACAGCCGAATGAATGTCCGCTTTATTTCTATTAAAAGCTTACTATTATCTTTAAGGAAAATGGTTTGTCTTTGTTGGAACATTGGCAGCAGCACAACACAAAGAAACACCAAATTTGCCTAAGAAACCAAATGAAACCGAGAGCAAAAAGAAGCAAAGAACTTGAGCACAAAATGGATGAAAAATCAGCAGCAATTTTTATTGATCAATAGTGGAAATATATACAAAAAATATAAAGTCAAATTACATTACCTAACAACTTAACTACTCCCACTAATACAAGACTAAAGACTAGCTTAAGTTACAAGCAAAAGTAAGCTGGTATGGCCAGCCTTACATCCATCAATTAAATCAAAAAACCTACCAACTTAGACATTAAGTTACAAGCTAACTTGATTAAGTTACATATGAACTAAAGGAAACAAAATGAAACAAAATAGCCAAGCTAGTTGCTGCTCTCGAACTTGGCTCAATCGTGCCCTCATTGCTGAGCTACTACTGATTCAGCTCCATTGCTGGTCTACTTGGTGAGCTGCTAGTTACATGTTGCATTGCAGGCCAAATCTCAACACTCCTCCTTAGACTGTATGCAACAAACATCTATTAGCTCCCTTAATGCTTCAAATCTCGCTGAACCAAGTGGCTTGGTCAAAATATCTGTTAATTGGTCTTACGAGCTACAATGAACAAGACTAACTTCATTTGCTTGCTCAGCTTCTCTAACAAAATGGAACTTGATTTTAAAATGCTTGGTCTTTCCATGAAAGACCGGATTCTTGGCTATGGCAACTGCAGATTGGTAGTCAACTATGATTACAGTAGGATCATGTTGCTCTTCATTCAAATCATGTAGCAACTTTCTAAGCCAAATTGCTTGATTCACTGCTGCTGCTGCTATGTATTCTACCTCTGCTGTGGATTGAGCAACAGTCTGTTGCTTCTTTGAATTCCAACAAAACACACCTGAGCCAAGGGTGAAAAAGTAGCCCGAGGTGCTCCTCATATCATCAAGGCAGCCAGCCCAGTCACTATCCTAGTAACCAACTAGCCTAAGCTCCTTTTCTTTCTTAAACATCACACCAAGCTTCAAAGTTCCTTTAATGTACCTTAGTACCCTCTTGGCAGCCTTGAAATGCACAACATTACAACAATGCATGAATCTTGCCAACAAATTAACAGCATGCATAAGGTCAGGTCTGGTTGCTGTTAAATAGAGGAAGCAGCCAACTAAGCTCCTATACTCCCTCTCATCGACCCTTTTTTGATCACCAAGACTTGGCAGCTTCTCACCTTGAGCCAATGGTGTGCTCACAAGTTTGCAATTCTGCATGCAAAACTTGTTGAGTATCTTCAAGGCAAATGCATGTTGATTGATGAAAATGCCTCGATCAGTCTGGTTTACTTCCATGCCAAGGAAGTAGGTCACGGTCCCCAAATCAGTCATATCAAACACTTCTTGCATCTGTGCTTTAAAAACATTGACCAAATCATCCTTGCTTTCAATCACCAACAAGTGATCAACATAGATCGAGACAATCAGCAAAGTCTCATTATTGGACTTCTTCACATAAAGAGTTGGCTCACTCAGGCTTTTCTCGAACCCGAGCCTAGACAGGTAAGCATCTACCTTGTCATACCAGGCTCTAGGTGCCTGCTTCAGGCCATAAAGGGCTTTCTTTAGCCTATAGACCTTATCTTCTTGTCCTTGAACTTGGAAACCATCGGGTCACTCGATGTAAATCTCCTCCTTGAGGTAGCTATTCAAGAAGGCTGACTTAACATCCAATTGATGGATTCTCCATTGCTTCTGTGTAGCTAAAGAAAATAGAAGCTTGATGGTGTCCAGCCTTGCGACTGGAGCAAAAGTCTCCTTAAAATCAACTCCATATTGCTGGCTATACCCATTTGACACCAATAACCCATTTGACACCAATAACCTTCTTCTTTTCTGGCCTCTCGACCAAGTCCCAAGTCTAATTTTTATGAATCATATCCAATTCAGCTTCTATAGTTTTCTTCCAATGCTTATCTCTGATTGCCTCTTCATAGCTCGAAGGCTCCACAATAGCCACATTGCATCTTTGATAAACATCAGCAATGGACCTGGTGCCTCTCACGGGAGGGTCATCAACATTGCTACTGCTGATCTCATTCTCAGCTAGTTCTAAGCTGCCATCAACTAGATCATCTTCAAACTGACTTGCATTAGAGCCATCCCAGTTCCAAGTCCTCTCTTCATCAAATCTAACATCCCTACTCACCAGAATTTTCTTGGTTGAGGGATCATAAATTCTATAGCCTTTCTTGTTACTGCTATAGCCTACAAAAATACCTGGAATAGACCTCTTCTCAAGTTTGATCCTTCTTTCTGCAGGTACAAGAACATAGCTCACACAGCCAAATACCTTCAAATGAGAGACTGATGGCTTGAGTCCATGCCCTGCTTCGAAGGGTGTCTTATCATTAACAGCATGTGTTGGAAGCTTGTTGAGTAGATACACTGAGCTATTGACAGCCTCAACCCAAAATGTGCTTGAAAGCTTGCTTTGGAACAGCAAACACCTAGCCATGTCCATCACAGTCCTATTCTTCCTCTCACACACTCCATTTTGCTGAGGAGTGTACACTGTGGTTAGCTAATGATGGATCCCAGCCTGCTCACACAACTTCTTGAATCTCTCAGAAAAATATTCAGCCCCATTGTTTGTCCTTAAGGCCTTGATCTTTCAACCAGTTTGGTTCTCAACCATAGCTTTAAACTTCCCAAAGGCTTCAAATACCTCTGACTTCTGTTTCAAGAAGTAAACCCAACAGAATCTGGTCAGATCATCAATAAAAATTACAAAGTACTTACTCCCATTCAGTGAAGGGGGTCTTCATTGGGCCACAAATATCAGAGTGCACCAGCTCAAGCTTCTCTCAAGCTCTCCATGCTTGATCAACAGGAAAAGGCAGCCTAGCTTGCTTGCCAAGCTAACAGACATCACAAACTCCATCCAATGGCTCAACTTTTGTCATGTCTTCTACCAAATTCAGCCTATGTAACAAATCAAGTGACTTGAAATTGGCATGGCCTAGTCTCCTGTGCCATAGGCCAGTATTGTTACATTGGGTTGTATAAGCCTTCTTCTCAAGCTGACTAACATCCAGCATAAAACACTTGTCTGCCATAGGTACTGTGGTAATTTCCTGACTAAGAAAATCTTTAATAACACAGAAACCACCCTTGAAAACCAATGAGTAGCCTTTTTCAACCAATTGACCAATACTGAGCAAGTTTTGGTCTATATCGGGCACATACAGCACATCAAAAATTAGCTTGTTACCTGAACTTGAGTTGATCACAACATCACATCTACCTTTGGCTTCAATCAAGCTCCCATTGCCAATTCTGATTTTCGAGGTGAAGCTCCTGTCAAGCTCCTTAAACAAGGTCTCATCAGCTGCCATGTGATATGAGTAGCCACTATCCACAAGCCAACTGCACTTAACCTTGCTTATGGTTGCACAGCAAGATGAATTGAAGACATGCTCCTCCTAAGCTTGTAGGTCTTCAGTAGCCTGTGCCTGATCTTGTTGCTATACTGGTGTCTTGCCTTTATTCTTACAAATTTTCTCAACATGACCAAACTGCTTACATTTTCAGCATTGAACATCTGGTCTGCGCCAACAATTCCTCTCCAAATGTGTGGTCCTTTTGCAGTGAGCACAAGGTGGAAAACTCCTCTTGCCTAAATCCCTTCTCAATTTCTCCTTCTTGTCAAGCCAAGGCTTCTTGCCTTTCTGACTTGCACTGGAGCTCTCTTTGGCCCTTGCTTGAAAGGCTCATTCAGGATGTTCTTCCTGTATATTGGCCCTTCTCTGCTCCAAGGCATAAAGGGAGTTCACTAGCTCGGATAGAGAAATAGTGGTTAGGTCCCTCGAGTCCTCTAATGAGGAGATTTTGGACTTAAACCTTTCAGGAATGGTGGTGATCACCTTCTCAACGACCTTACTCTTAGTAAAATTATCACCGAGCAACCTTATATTGTTGACAGTGCCCATAATTCTATCTGAGTATTGCTTGATGGTCTCAGCCACTTTCATCTTGAGGTTCTCGAAGTCTCTCCTCAAGTTGATCAACTGTTGCTGCCTGGTTTTTTCAGACCCCATGAACTCCTCCTTCAACCTGTCCCAAGCTTGCTTAGGTGAGTCACATGCCATAATGCGAGTGAAGATAACATCTGACACTCCATTCTGCAGACAGGCCATGGCTTTAGGCTTCTTAGCAGACTCTTCAGCATGCTGCCTCATCTGAGCAATGGTGGGATTGGCTCTCAATAGAGGTGGCTCGGCATCATTCTCCACTACACTCCACAGATCGTGCGCCTGAAGGTAAGTCTTCTTTTTTACCACCCAAATGTGGTAGTTCTCACCATTAAACATAGGTGGTGGAGGTGGTGTGAAGCTCATCCTGTTCTAACAAGTTCGACAGCCTCGATTTCTACTTTCTTAAGCTTGATTTCACAAACACCAAACAACAAAGAAGGCCCTCAAAGACTTAGGCTCTTGATACCATGTTGGAACATTGGCAGCAGCACAACACAAAGAAACACTAAATTTGCTTAAGAAACCAAATGAAATCGAGAGCAAAAAAAAGCAAAGAACTTGAGCACAAAATGGATGAAAAATCAGTAGTAATTTTCATTGATCAATAGTGGAAATATATACAAAAAATACAAAGTCAAATTACATTACCTAACAACTTAACTACTCCCACTAAAACAAGACTAAAGACTAGCTTAAGTTATAAGAAAAAGTAAGCTGGTATGGCCAGCATTACATCCATCAATTAAATCAAAAAACCTACCAACTTAGACATCAAGTTACAAGATAACTTGATTAAGTTACATATGAACTAAAGGAAACAAAATGAAACAAAATAGCCAAGCTAGTTGCTGCTCTCAAACTTGGGTCAATCATGCCCTCATTGCTGAGCTGCTACTGATTCAGCTCCATTGCTGGTCTGCTTGGTGAGCTGCTGGTTACATGTTGCATTGCAGGCCAAATTTCAACAGTCTTTAAATTTTTGAGTTTTTTTTCCATAGGGTTAATTCTCAAATAAAAGTATTATTCTTATTTTTAAAAACATGAATAGTCAACTCAACCCTTAATTTAACCTCTCTCTTTCATTTTTTATATAAATCTTTTAATTTTCTTATTCAAACAATAATGAAAAAATAACTATAATTTTTTTTCAAGATATCGCCACTTTTTTATTTTAATAATATAAAAATAAACAAAAAAATACGAAAATGGTATCCCATCCACATTATTTACCAAAATGGTATATTGTGGGTGGTTGAGGATGGTGTACAGGCAATACCAACCTTGTATTTTCATTGCCAATCATTAGCCTACTGTTTTAAAAAAAAACAATACTTAAGGATTAAGGGTGGTGTATAGACGGCACTGCTTATACGGTACAAAATACAAATATGGTGGGGATTTAATGGTGCCTTCATGACAGGCGGCACCAAGTGATTGAACCCTTCTCTGCATTTCAAGGTTTCATGGGTGGGGCTTGGGCATTGACTGAGCCTTTCAACAGGAAATGAGGTTTGTATCGAAATGTTTGATCTATCAGCAAGTTAAAGCTCGTTTTTAGTGGTGTCGAAAACAGTGGTTTAGAGACCACAAATTTGATGAGTGAATTATTTTATTTATTTAATGTCTACAAGATTATATTAAGTTCATATTAAAATTTCGTTAAGAAATTTTGATATTTAAATGTTTAATTAGGTAAAAAGGACTAAATTGTAAAATGTGTAAAAGTTGAGTTCTATTAGTTAAATGTGTCAAATAGCTATGAAATTTTAAATTAAGGGACTAAGATAGTAATTAAACAATCCTTAATGTTAGTGGAAAAAATGGATAGCTTTTATTGAAAATTTTTATTAATAATAAGGGTGAAATAGTAATTTAGTAATTGAGTTGAAAATAAACAAAAGAAAGGATGAACATCTTCTTCCTCATTTCATACTTCCATCGAAAATCACCATTGGAATAGGTTAAAGCATTTGGCCAAACTCCCATTTTTCATGTAAGTGAATTCAAGCCTCGTTTTTAATAATTTTTATGTTTTTGAGTTCGTTTTAGCTTAGTCTAGCTAGCTCAAGGGTTAATTTGCAAAACTGTTAAAGGTTGAGAGGCTTGCCAGTTGATAGATTATTAATCTTTGTTGTAAAATAAACATGTTGTGTTAAGTGATTTTTGATGAAATTGCAAACAGAGATTAAATTGTTAAAAGTATAAATCCAAGGGTTTTATTGTGAATTGTTGCTAATTATAAGTTGTTTTAAGGTCCCTTGTAACATTTGTTAACTTGGATTTAGGTTAAAATGAGTTATATTCAAGTTATGAGCTTAAGGACTAAATTGTGAAAAGTTAAAATGTTAAGGGAAATTTCATAATTTTGCGTAAATATGAACTATGGATTAAATTGAATACAAGAAGTACTTAATTTATTGAAATTATCTATTCAAATCAAGATAAATCACATTTGGACTTAAATCGAGGAAAAACAAAAGCTTCGGATTACTTCGACTCTACTACTACGACCTTAGTTATCGAGGTAAGTTCGTATGAACTATGATCATTTTAATGTTAGCTAAATTGGCTATTTGCTATGTTGTTTTAATATGAATGTAACTATATATAAATGTATTCATGTTGTGATGAATTAACAAATAAAGAGTCTCAGTTGAACTTTAAAAATTCTTAGGATACAAATGACATGTCATTAGGGATTTCATGTTTCAGGTGCTGGTCTTGAATGTCCTACCAATGGCTAAGGTCCTACATTTGTTGCGAATTCTCCACAGCTCAGCTCATGTGAATAGTATCGTGTAGCTTACATTCTGACCCACAGCTCGTGTGAGCAGGCCCATTTCATAACTCATGTAAGCATTGATGTAAAGGAAAGGTTATGGTTATATGGAAAGATACACTATATGTGTGAGTATTCCCGAGTATCCAATGCGATTTTAGATGGTTCAACGGGTAAGAAAAGGAAATGAAATGGTAAGTATGCCAATGGAATGAATCATGATCTTATGATAACATTGATGAATTAAATGATGGGCTTATATATAGTAAACTACAAATCTTATGGTTGATTTCATTTGTATCATGGATAAGTGTACTAACTTGTGAGTTTGATGATATTGTATAGACTTTTACTAAACTTATGGAATTGGTAATGATTTATGCTTAATCTATGAATTGTATAAATGAAATGGTAAGTTATGTTTAAAGTTATACGAGCTTACTAAGCACTCATTGTTTATATAGTTACTTTCCTTTACTTTATAGATTATCGGAAGTTCGACCGGTTGGAAGCTCATTGAAGACCTATCACACCACCTAGCAATCATTTCGGTAGATTTTGTGTATTTCAGTCAAGGTTAATAATGGCATGTATAGGATCTTTGTAATGTATATTTCGGTATGTTTAAGCTTTTAAGGTTATGTTGGTTTGGTGTACTTTAATGCTTTACCAAGTTATGTCATACTGGTCACTTTTAAATGATGCTTGTAAATAAGGTTCTTTTGATATGTTTTGATGGCTTGCAAATGGTCATGTATGGTTGTTAAGTGAACTAGGTTGTGCGTTTGAGATATGGTCAAATTGCTTTGGTTTGATTCATAATGTTTGATACAATTGTGGTGTCTTTGAATGACATATTGGTTAGGTGATTTAGGATGTTTTAAAAGGCATGTTTATGTGTGTTTGAATCCCTTAAATGTGTACCAAAATGGTTTGAATGGTTAGGCATGAATTGGATTTGAAATGAACTGATTTTAGGTAAATTTTGGGTTTACACGGCTTGGGAAACGGGCTGTCACAGGGCCTTATAGCACACACGGCTTGGCGACACGACTTTGTGTCATTTGTAAAATTTTAATGTTTCAAGTCAGTGAGTTACACGGCCTAGCACACGGTCTAGCACACGGCCGTGTGTGGCAACTTAGAGAGTTACACTGCCTGGCATACAGCCTGCGACATGACTGTGTGACCCTTCTCAATGAGTTACAAGGGTGAGGACACGAGCTGGGACACAGTCGTGTGTCCCTTATTCAAATGTTACACGGCCATGTGACCTCTGTTCTCATATTTTTTCATCTTTTTCATAAAACTTTTGTTTTGGTTTGATTTAGTCCCAAATTCCTTTTAAGCTATTTTTAAGACCTCGAAAGCTCAATTTAGGGACAAAATGCATATGAATGATTGGTTTGAAATAAATTTATTTTATTTTATGTTATAATGTTTAATGATTTTAGGTTGAACGGTAATTCTTCATAACCCTAATTCGGTGACGAAGACGGGTTATGGGTATTACAATTTGAGAAGGGGAAATCATATTTATTTCGTGGGCAATCGATGTTAGTCCCTCCGCATATGTCACAACTTGGGCAACACTCCCATCCCCTCCCACATCCGCCTCTTACACCTAAGTAGGAGCCTTCACCCAAACTTGAGTCGACACTCGACCCCAAGCAATCTTATACACAGTCTGAGGATAGTTTTTATCATCCGAAGTTGAGGGTTGATAACTATTTCGTGGGTTCATTAGGCTATGGATATCAATCGGTGATTCCCGGATTTGAGATTGATGATGTTTAATATATTCAGCTTATTACCACTACAATACTCCACTCCTCCCGAGCAAACTTTTGGGGCATAGGATTTTGGTACTATGTTTAGCACACCCCTAGGTCTCGCGATGGACTGAGTGAATGATGTTCTGAATAAGGATAACGATGGCTGCCACGAGCACCCACAACGTCAACGTCGACCACCACAACAATATACCCCTAAAACCACACCATCGAACCATCAATTTTAGGGGTTTTTGTAATTTAAATGGTCAAGTTTGTATTTATTTAATTATAGTAAAATTTGGGCATTTTAACTCAATTTTTATTTACTTAACTTTCAGGCTTATATCTAATTTAATTCTCCTAGAATAATCTTTGGATATTTTTCTTATAAAATTAAATGAGATGATTTCTAATAAATAAATTATCAGCTTCCATTAGTGTCTTCCAAATTTCGTTGTTATTGATTTGTAGTTCCAAACCCTCCAATGGAATTAGTGTAAAATTATGTTACCTTTTTTTTAATGAACTTTATACATGTCAAAATATAAATATGATCCATCATGATAGGTTTGATAATGAAAATTCCATAATAAAATTTTTATTGGAAACTTCAAGATAGAATACACTAGCTCAATTCTTACTCGATTGTGATGATTGTCTAATATGGTAAGTTTGATATGGGTATTAAGTCCAAGTATGATCAACTATTTTGCACACGCCACAAAGTTTGTTGTCGGTTTTCCCCCTCGTGTGTATTTCATTATGGATCCTAGTGATTTATGGGCAACCTTTCAGATTCCTACGTAACACCTTTTCCGGGACAAGCTCAAAAGTTAGTAGAGGCACTTCCTATGTAAACAGATCATGTAATACGGGAACTCGTTTTCTCAAACACGTAATATGCACTCCAGAGTGTACACCTCATCGATATATTGTTCAGTATTGATCAAGGCGCAAGCACAAGCAGCAACGACATGTGCACTAAGGTAACAAAGTGATTGGAACCTCTTGTAATCGCGCCATCTATTTCGGAGATCAACTCTATGGGACCTAGGTGGGATACTGGGTTGATGATCGATGGAATCCATAACTCAAAAACTATCAAACTGTCGAGAATATAGTTCTACATCCATCGACCTCGATCTCCGACGGTTCGTATCCATTGTCTTCCTAACATCTTTGATAAACACGTATCTCGCGTCTATCTGGTTGACTTGTTTCAACCTCGTTCTTGGTATCAAGGTTGTCAGCTTGTAAAACATAACTGAGAAAATAGATGAAATTGGAAGATTTCATGTTCGCCTCAACACGAAGTTAATCGTCTTTACTAGGTTGGTGGTAATTTGACCATATCGAGCCCCATCATTGAAACTTTGAGCCCATTGTCATGGCGCCATGGATCCCAACCATACTCGAAAAAGAGTATGTGTTTCACCTTACATGTCACCCTTAAGTCTGGTCATCCTTTGCCTAAAAAGGTGTGGCTTTAGCTCGTACGTTATGTATGTATTAAGAAAAGACAAGTTACATTCTCGAATTAATTTGTTGAAGTATCAAGAGCATTTAAAACATATGTTGAAACTAAATTTTACCCATTTTCACAACTTGTCTCTACCAATTTACATTCTTGTAGTCTCGGTGGAAGTTAGCCGCAATGTGAAGGATGCAGCAAACGGATCTCCATAGAACACTGGAACACCTGATCGGGATAATTATTCCCTTCCCTCTATTGGATATAATGCAAATATTTTCATTCCTAACAACATACATTTGCAATTTTGTCAAGAAGAATTCTCATGATTTCATGTCCTCCTTGTCCACGATGGCAGATACTAACGAGAGCAAGTTCCAGTTCCCATTTTGAGCAACTGCAATGAGTACGATCTGCATATATTTTCTGTATATCCATGTCCCATCAACCTACACAATCAGCTTGCAATGGGGAAATGTCCAACGCATAGATCGAACGTCCAAAACATCCGATGTAAAACTTTTTTTCCAGTTGTAGTTGGCCGTTCGGGCTGTAATAAGATCATGTCTCTAACTTAATGATAGTTCTTGGCACGTACTCTTGCATAGCAGCTATCCACCCCTGTAGCTCATTGTACGACGCATCCCAATCTCCTACAAATGTTACATGGCTATCTATTTAGCTATTCATGCTTTCTGGTATGACACTCGGTTCTGGAATCGTTCTTGCATTTTGACAATCAATATCAAAACAGAAATGCCCATCATGTTCTTTACTATTAGCATGATGCATGTACAGATAGTTTTTGAATCAAGTTTACGGTGATCATGCGTCATACATGTTGAAGTGCATGTGTGAGGCCCAACAAATTTTTGAATCTCCCACATTTGCGGCTTCTGGATAAATGCGGCTTGTACCCGTCAGTTGCAGTCTTCTGCTAACCTCCAACATTCCCCAATATATAATGTTAGTTTAGACTTTTTAGTCAACTGAAAAATTCATGATATATTACTTAATGGAAAATACGTACTCCTCCTTGGTTGCAAATTTTTAGCCCACAAAAACCTCCTCACGTTCGAAGTCTACAGTCAACCGGTGAGCAAGTACTATATCAGGGGTACTTCGAGAACTCAAATGCATACACCGCATCGAGATCTATGTTTGACATGTGCGTAATTTATCTATTCTCAGGTTTCCAACTAAAGACACGTTAACATTTCCATCGTCATTCGCGCGTTCATCATCAATATCATTCGAGACCTCGTCTAGATCGGGATCACTAAAATCTTCAACCTTGTGACCAGAAGAATCATTATTATCATATTCATCATCACCATCAGCATTGATCTCAATCACCACTTGATGTATTTGTAAACGAGGACCCGAGTTAAGGTTCTTAAACGTAGGTGGAGCATCAAGATTGTTGTCAATCCCGCGTACTGTTGCTTGCCTATCAACGAACGTTATCGAAACCACTGTACACTAGATCCTGTACTTTAAGTTCTTCACTTATTGGAATGAAATCTTCAGCAGGCTCCACATCAGCTAACTCAGCGAACAACTAGATTGGATCAATTTGGGACTCCAATTCCGATAATAAAGAGTAATCATTGTCTCCACATCTTCATCGTCTACAAGTTTCATCTCGGTGAATTGGATGGGATCTAACAAAATTAGAAATTTGTAGAATAGTTTCGAGATCCTTCTCCCATAACGTCTAACAATTTTTGCATTGATTATTTCCTTCATTCCATCAACTGAGATATTTCTATTAAACCTCATAGCTATTTATTGGCAACATTCAAATATACATCCAACAGTTGTCGTTAAAATTTCTCCATCAAAATAAACATATGCGAAAAATTGATTATCTATCCTTAATACTAAATATGTAAAAATAATTAAATTTCTCAATATGGAATTTCAAGAAAAATATTGTCAAAAAAATTAAATAATTAAAATTACAAATCAAAGTAATAAAGAACACAATACTACAAATCCAAACAAATATTAATTTTTTTCCACAAAAAAATTTACAAAATAAAAGTACAAAATCAAACAAATATTTAGTACTAAAAAGAATTAGTTACAAAATACATTAACAAATAACTACAAAGATCAATTTACCTTTAAATAACAATTTAGGTGTTGCTTTTTCTCATCCTTAAACAAAAAAAAATTAATAATTAAAAAAAAAACAATAAACACTATACTAAAAAATTAAATAATTTAAAAAATTACCTTTAAAAAGCAAAGAATTTGGAAACACTAAACTAAACCCTAGAACACTTCCTTATCTTCTTTTTTTTTTTTTTTCCTTTCAGCCCTCTTCTTCCTCTTGTATATTCTCAACTATTAAGATGTTTTTTTTTAAACCCTCTTCTTGCTCTTCTATTTCTCAACTAAGCTAAATCTTCTAAGCATATTTTTTTTTCAACACCCTAAAACTATTTATAAGCTACAAAGCCCCATTTTTTGGTGAAACCCTAAAATACAATAGACTGGTGCTGCCTGTTAGGACGGCACCACCAAATCCCCACCGTATTCGTATTCATATTTTGTATATATAAGCAGTGCTGCCTCTACACCACCCTTAACCCTTAAAATATATATTTTTTAATAGCGGGCAAATGATTAGGGATAAAAATATAAGGTTGGTGCCGCCTCTACACCACCCACAACATACCATTTTGGTAAGTAATGTGGGTGGGATAGCATTTTCATATTTTTTGTATATTTTTATATTATTAAAGTAAAAAAGCCAGATTTTGCGATACTATTATTTTCTAAATTTCTTATCTTCTCTTTCACCAAGTTGGTTGGAAGACAACATTTAAATCATTTTTTTGTTCTCCTCAATCATCCATGATACAATTGAATTTCTTGATTAAAAAAATATTTTAAAAAAATAGTTTTTATAAAAATCTAAAATTGAATTTTTCTTCATATTAGACATAAAATTACCAAATATTAATTTACATTATTATCATGATACAATATCATTTTTTCTCAAAATTGGCTAGGAAATCCCTTATAATATTGTTAAAATTTTGTTTTACTCCAATTAAAGTCAGTAATTTTTTCATTTAAATAATGCTAACTGTTAGGGATCGACCCGTATAAACAATGAAATAGAAAATGTAGAGAAGATCGAACACAAATTTTACGTGAAAAATTCCTCCGAGGAAGATAAAAATCACGGGCAAAGGAGGTTTCGGCTTTTCACTAAATGAGTAAACAAACGAGAGTATAATATGGAGAAAATAAACCAAAATGTACTAAACGTACAAACCCAAACCCCAAAAATAAAGTCCTAACTCTCATAGAGCAAACCCGAAAATAAAACCCTAACTTTCATAGAGTTCTCTCAAAAAGGGTACAAAATTCTCTTCATAGTTATTACAAAAACTCTCACCAAGACTCATCTGCAACTACTTCTTGTTGCCCCTAAAAGAAAAGCTCTGTAGTACTACGTCTTTAATTGCCTATTAATTTTCCTCTCAAAATAGGGATATAAGGTCCCTTTAAATAGGCTAAGATTAGAAGTCTAATTACACTAAAATATCCCTAAAGTAATCAAAATTTAACTGGGAAAAGATAGCAGGGTTAAACTGGGAGAAGAAACCTAATTTATGTGGAGAACACGTCGCCACGTCGCATCGTTGGGCAGCTTCTCGCCGTGACATCACCAACTGACTTTGATGTTGCGATACTGAAATCCGATAATTGCAAGGCACACCCACCTTAACATTTTGAATTAATAATCATATGAAACCATAAATATTAAGATTTGATGATAAAAATGTAATATTTAAATTTCAAAATATCTTTTTGGACAAATAAAATGAATATGATAAATAGTGTGATGTAAACTCATAACTTATTATTAAATTTCGGTAGCTTCAAATTTTTTTTGGGTGAAAGATATTGTATCATTCTGATAATAAAACATATTTATTTATGATAATTTCGTGTACAATATTTTGTTTTTAAAGTTAAAAAGACAGATAATGTTACAATATCTTACATTACAAAAAATTTCAATTTAATTTTTTGCCCATACTATTTGCCCATACTTTCTGTATGTTTATTTAGATAAATAACTTTGTTTTTAGAAATAAAAATAAAAATATCTTTGACCATTATAGTGTTTGAAAATAAAATCTAAAAAGTTTCTCTATATTTATTGTACCTCTTTTCTCAATGAACCTAACTCAATATTAATTGGTCAATGTATTTCTTTTTTTATCTAAATCTACTTTCAATTTTTTTCCGAATTTAATAATTCTGAAAAATGTTTTTTTAAACAAAATAGTTATAAACATTAACATTTTTTAAAATAATGTATTTTGAAAAATCTTTAATTTTTAATTTAAAGAATTTCTCGTCTAATTCGGCAACATTTTCAATGAAAACAGTTAGGGGAAAGTATAGAAATAGTCATTAAAGTATTGCTCGGGTTTTATTTTGGTCACTAAACTATTCAAAAACAAATTTTTTGGTCATCGAACGTTAACAGCCATTTGAAATTTGACGGAAGTGTTGACATGATTTTTTCTATTAGTCTAATAATAAATTTAGCCTCTAATATTTACAACATTTGTAACTTTAGTTTAAATTTTAAAAAAATTAATAAATATATTCATCAACATTTATAAAATGACAAATTTTAACTCTCTGCGAAGCTCAGTGGATTTTGAGCATGCGAATTTGTTTTAGTCAGCAACCATATAGTCAGATATGGCATTTTGATATGAGTGGCCAGTATAAGGTGAGCTCTAGCTATAAACTTGCGATTAAATCCTTTACGAGCATTTTTCATGGTAGCATGGATGGTCCTTGCGCGCGTTTGTAGGGCAGCTCGATAACCCTAAAAATTAAAGAGTGCGTCGTTGCTTACGATTATTCGTTCCTTATAAGGCGACCTTGTTAAACAAAGGGATTAACTTGCCAACTGACAGTGTTCGCTGCTGTCAACTTGAGGATTTGGGGCTCTTTTTTGAGATATCGCTTTACTTGTGAAGTCTGGCAGCTGGCTACTATTAGCAACTCTCATTGTTTTGTCCCAACTTTCATTTATTGTTTAAACTCAACAACAATTGGAACTCGTTATTCTAATCAAGTGTTCCTTGAAACTTGACGATGCACCACTTTAGGGAAAGTTTATTCAGTATTGTTTGTTTGGACTCATATGATGCTTTGAATATGGTTAGGAAAGTATTATTGTTTAAACCTATATAAAATAAAAATTGAGGAGGATACTGACCCAAAAACATAGATGAATAAATGTTCTTTTTATAGGTCAACGAGTATATATTACATTATATTTAAGGGGTTGATCCCCAGATTTGACACTATTAAATTAAAGAAGCAAAAAACTGTAATTCGTGTAATATTATAATAATAAAAAATCTAAACTTCAATCTAAGACCATAAAAAATGGTCCCTGTATTCTATTTTCCTTTACCTATTTCGGATAATTTATCTCTATCTATCTTTATTTCAATTTAATTAAGTTTGTTGTATCTCTCTCACCTGTACAAAACTAGTGTTTCTTGGAAGCTGCTGCCGGCTTTGTCTTCCAAAGTAACAATCTTCAAATCTGCATTTCTTTTTTTGCTTTTAAACTGAATCATGATGTTTGATTTTCACTTCATTATTTGCTTCTAATCCCAATGAATCTATTGTTTGAGATTGGGGTTTGGTTGAAATGTCTGAGGAATGAAGTTGTCGATCATGGTGAGCTTGCGCCGTCCATATGAGAACCAAAATTACCATGATGATTGAGAGAAACACCATTGCCCCCCACGCCATGCGGGCGGCTCGCTTCCACGGCTTGCAGTGGTGACCGAGGATCTCGGAAAATGCGTCCTTCACGGACTGGCATTGGACTAGATTTTCCATGCCTGGATATACATTTAGCAGGTTTTGAACTGAACTTGTGTAAGCCTCCACTGTTTTGTAATCGTTGCTGGATATGAATTGTCCCTCTCCACACCTTCCATTGTTGGCATCCGAACATGTAAATACTTCCAATATCTACATAGTCATGCAAATACGTTACAGATGTTTATCACATGACAAACTCGAAAAGAGTACCATATAAGAACAACAAAGGGAACCTGAGACTAGGAAATGAACATGTTGGATTTTGCATACCTTTGGTATGTCGCCGATCCTGATCGTATTAGCGGGGCAGTTATTTGGCTGATATGTATATTCCGGTGGTGCGGTGAAAGGGTTGCAAACATGAGCAAGATTCGGATATGTTGTTGCTCGCAGCTCCGATATGTTCGCATTCACCTGAAATCATAAGTCAGTTAAATTGTTCCATGGATTTGGGTTCGGACCATTTTTTTTATTCGGAGTTCAAGTTATTTGGTGTCAAGTCAGCTAACATATGAAATAAAAAGAACAAAAGACATCGAATTACCTCATTAACAAGGTTATAAATTCCAGCACTAACATCAGACAGGACTGATTCTGCAGACAGCAACTCATCACAAGGAAGAATCGAACTCAAAGTGTTGTTGTATGGATTTTCTTGGAAATTTTCCAGAGCTGTACATGTATCACCTGAAAAACTGTAATTCAAACATTTACCTTTTGAGTTTTTCAATTCAATTCCAACCTGGAAAAGCTCGAGAAAAAATAACATATAGATTGAGGAAATGAGATCAAAGTAAAACTTGAACTCACTTTTCCAACACGAAATATATCCCAAAGAACAACCAGCATAGAATTGTCAAGATCCAACAAATTCCAATTAGCCTGAAAATTGATCAAAAATGAAAATCTTTAGCTCAGAGTGATTCACAACAAATTGAGTTTAATTCATGAATGCTTAAGTTTCTTACCAGTAAAGTGGTCGTCGAATTCTCAGAATTCCAGTCACTGCAGAACGAAAAAAAATTTTCAACTTTCATAAGAACAATGGCATGAGTAAATACATAGATACAAAAATATTGGTGGACATACCAGACAAAGCAATAACTGCTACCAGGTTCAAGGAAACAGTCACTGTGGTTACTATAAACCTGTAAGAACAAATAGATACAAAGGGTCAATAATTACCATTCGAGTCTGAGCAAAAAAAAAAAAAATGCAAAGATGTCGGGGAAGTTTGAGAGAGATTTATTACACTATCTGGAGGCCCCTATCGATCATTCGTCTGTTTTTTCTAGCCTGTCTTGCAATATCGTCAGCTTCAACATCCAATCTCCGAGATGTAGTTGTAAGAAAACTCGAAGCCTCACCAGTTCCATTAGTGTCACCCAAGCTATCCCTCATTTCTTTCATGGCGCCCGTAGTGTTGTATATAGTGTCTGATGCCTCATTTGCTGTTCTTATAATAATGTCCACCACTGTTTTTGCCTCAGAATGGAACCTAACAGTCCCTCCAAGAACTAAACCTGAAGCAGCTCTGAAGAAAAAACATTGTTTTCATCAATGGTGGAAACAAAACCGAGAATTGGTTTCAATCTTTGAAGCTAGAAAAACATGACATTATTCAATCGAAGTGATGAACATTTTGGAGAGCTGAAGAGCTTACACTGCGAGGATTGTGAAGATTATGGCTAGGAGAATAGGCCATAAGTAACATTGCTTGTGACAGAGAGATTTTGTGTCGGGTTTTCTGTTTCTTTTGCAACAGTAAGTAGTTGCCAAGAGATAGCTTCCGTACAATATTCCACATAAAAGCCATAAGAGTCCGATTGCATATCCATAGATCCCTGTAAATACAACTGACTGCAAAAAATAAAATAAATAAAAAATTTAATGTAATAAAATGAAATTGTAAGGGAGGTTGGTATAGAGAATTACACTCCAATAATGCTTGTTAGTGATATTAAATCCTCCTCTATACTTGTTGAAATTGTCCAATGGATCCACTCTTACTGTATCATCTTCATTGCTTGAATTTGTATCTAATTAAAAATAAAACAGCAACAAAAAATTTAAAAAATTATAGATTTATCATTTTCATTTTAAATTTATGATAAATATTATACAATTATTTAACTGCTTCAGCTTAACAAACTTCTTATATAACAAGACCAGGCCCTTATAAATTTTTGGGCGTAATGTATTATTTTTTAGGCATAATCATAATTTTAGTTTTTAACGTTTATATATTTTTATAAATTTAGTTTTTATTTTTTTTTAGTTAAATTTGACATTTGACCCTCAATAAATTTCAAAGAGTCAAATTTGACCATCTAATATTTCAAAATAGAAATTGAATTGTTTTTTTAAATGTAAATATTGACTAAAACGTTAAATTTTTAAACATGCTAAACTTTATGCTATTTTTTTTAATTTTTATGAACTATTTATATATATATATTAAATTTTTACATTTTTATTTATTTATTAAAATGACATATAACAAATAATGCCATGCGAAGCTAACATTGTTAAAAAAATTATTATTGTAGTCAACATTCTCGTTTAGAAAAAGCAATTTAACTCTCTGTGAAAAATTATTAATCTAATTTAACTAAAAAATAAGAACTAAATTAATAAATGATATAAAGATTGAGGACTAAATTAATAGTTATACATTTTTATACAATATGGAAGAGAGAGAAAGAGTAACACAAGAGATGATGAAATTAAAAAACCACTATGCCAAAAAAGTTTAAAGTTTGTATCCGTTTATAGTAAGTCACTGGGTTGTATATGATGAAATTAAAAAAGGAAATTAGAGAAGTCAGTTAATTAGGCCTAACCTGGAGAAGAAGCACTACCACCAATTTCTATGAAATTTAAGGCTAAAATCAGCACCGTCAACGATAAAGGCACCATTAATCTTGTGCCATTTGTGAAGCCCATTTTCAGCCTGTCAAACAAGCAAACATATTATGAATTTAGACTGGAAATTTGATCCAAGAATTTAATGCCATTGTTTTTTTCTACCAAACTGGAACGAACCCAATTTTTTTTTTTTTGGTATGTTAACTAACCCATTAAGTCAATATGACTTATGAACCAAATTGTAGGGAAGTATGAACTAACCCCCTCAAATAAGTTTAAAGCACAACTAAAACACTTGAAATTAAGTTCCTAAAAACAAGACTTGTTTTTGAAGATTTTGAGTTTAAATTTCAAGATTGATGACCACAATTGTCCACCATAGAGTGCAATATTAGATATTAGAAAAGAGAAATGGAAACTAGCAAGAAGGTACATGATAACCTTTTTCAAAGATTTATAGCAAGGAGAATTGAGGTTTTGTTGGAAAACTAGGGAACTTGAAGCACTTAATAAGAAGGTATTGGCAAAAGAAAAGCAAAAAAGGGCATCTAGTTTAAGTGTGAAAAGAGAAAGATATCTTTTCTCATTTATAAAAATGGGTAAATATATGATGATACATCATCATGTTATGTATAAGACTAGTAAAGTGTTTGCAAAACTTTTGTAAAAGCAATGACTTGTGAGCAAGCAAAGAACAATTCTAGACTCTGCACTCTCCCTTTAGTAAAAGAGTTGAATTAACATCAAAGAATCAGTAAAACAGAAGATTGGTTTAGAAGATACGATGGAAACTTGAAGTTGCAGTTTCAAATACCAATCTGCAACTTGTAACAATGGCAAAAGAAAAGCTAAAACTTCATTCAAAGAACTTACAGAAGTTAATATGATGAATCTTCAAAGCTCTCCTTTACTTAAACTTTCTGCTATAAATGCTTGAATGGGTGCTTATGATTTGAACGTCTTCAAAATTCAATCTTCTGGTTTGACACACAACTTGCCCAGACTTGGACTCTTCTAGAATGAAGTCATCAATGATTCTGGAGATTTTGTAAGCTTCAAAAACAGAGATAACCCGAAGTCAGATGAGACAGCTTCATTAAAATCTCCAGTTTGAAGGTTCTTTATTACTGAACCCACTTCTGAAACAACTCCTCCTCGGGTGTACCAAATATATAAATAAATGGAACTGATATCAACCAAAACAATTTCGCTTCCTTTGTGTGTCTGTCTTTTGCCAAAGTCAAGAAAAAACCAAGTTTAGTTTATTATTAAATGGTCAAAATGGTTGCCTTTCCGTCAAGATTGTGGTCATTCGTCTGCAATTCCTTTTCTCCTTTTTGAAAAGAAAACGTATGCGGGTGCACCAAAGTCCAACTCTCAATCTAAAACGATGGCTTATTAATTTATCTAACTTCTTAGCCTTTATTGCCCCCCCCCCCCCACAGTTGGTTCCTTTTTTCTTCAATTAAATTATATTCATTAATAATTTCAATATTTAAATTTGTTTTTGACTCATATACTATCCATATATTAGAAATTTATTTTCTTTATTTTAAAATTTAACAAATTTAATCCCTTTACTTTTTTTTATTTAGTAATTGAACTTCAATTGATAATATTATTAAAGGATTTCGGTTAAATTAGATAATGTGATTTTTTTTTTTAATTATTCGTCTTGCTAATTTAAAGTCACATGAGGACTATGCGAGCAAAAGAAAATTCTATGAAACAGTATTGAAGAATTTTACAATTTAAATTTAAATTTGAAAAATCTTACAACCTCATATTCAACATTTGTATTTGCTTATTCTACTTTCACATATAATAATGGGTCATATGAGCAATTTTCTGTTATTTTTATAAATGTCAGGCAATCCAATTTAACGAGAGTTGTTTAATAGTGTCAACTATTAAATGACTAATATATCAAAAAAGCTTAAATTACCATGTTATGATTAAACAAGCCCTTATACTTATTCTGTAATTAAGTAAACTCTTAATCTATTAATTTTTTATCCTAATCTTAATTTAAGTTTATTTTCACACATGTACAAAATTTTCTTAATTAAGCACTCAAATATATGGAATTAATCTAAAAAATAACTACTTTTTAAGTTTAGATAGGAGGGAGGTAGGTAACTGAGATAAGTGTAACCAAAGTAAGTAGCTTAGGCAGTGCTGTTTTGAGATGCTCCTAATCTAATCCATATGTTCATTTTAACTATGATTATGACGAACTACACCTTCGTAGAGGGAACTCTACCAATACCGTAAGCCGTTTCTCCTTCCTATATGATTGAAAAAAAAACAAGGATGAAAATTCGTCTCATATCTTTTACTTTATAATCACGTTGCCACTCTCCTTGGTTTTATATTATTTTTATATCATGTATACTAATGCCTCAAATTAAAGCAAATATTAATTATAATATATCCTCCTTCATTCCACCTTTGTTTGCTTATTTATTAATTATACAAAATTAATCTTCCTTAATATATCTTATACTCTCATTCATGTGAGGAATGTGACAAGCTAGAAAGGTTTTCAAATAATAAATCAATTGATAGTAAATCAAAACGACAATCTAAACAGGTGTAAATCATCCGTCGCCCAAGTCCCTAAACTTTTATTAGGAATATGAAGCGGTTGGTCACCAAACATCGCATGGGCTCAATTGCCTCATACCATCAAATCACAGCAAATGATAAGATCTGTCACATCACATCTCATCAAAAATATTTGCCCCACATGTTCTGTAATGATGGCTAGATGATAAGTTCAACACGTGTTCTGTAATCACAATGAAAAAAGGGGGACTCCTCTTAAAAATATCAAGCCAATACTCTATTAGCATATCTTCAACTCACAGCCTTAGCACTCTCCTTACCTTTGGTCTTTATTACCTCTGACTCTTTGTCTTGACTGGATGAACCGACCTTCATAGTAACCACCACTCTCCCCACTGTATTTTTCCTTGTTGTATTATTATATCAACAATATATAAAATCAACAAATGTGTATATATATATATATATATTATACTTACTTTTCACATATTTTGGGGTTTGGTTTGTATATATACATAGCAAAATAATAAAAATACTAACATTACTTTGAATTTAGAAAATTATAAATATAGTAATAAAATTTAAATAGTATGATATTTGATTGTATTCAAACAAAATTATCTTCTTAAAAAGCTAAAATATAAAATTGAAGTGACATTTAACGTAGAAATGGAAGTGTGAAAATCACTTTCGGCCTTCCAAGATTATATTCCATTTTTAAGTGATTTGCAGAAACATAAAC
The DNA here is from genome assembly GCA_020496765.1 of Gossypium stocksii. Lineage (NCBI taxonomy): Eukaryota > Viridiplantae > Streptophyta > Magnoliopsida > Malvales > Malvaceae > Gossypium > Gossypium stocksii. The sequence continues at coordinate 38,044,190 of CM035630.1, read as the reverse complement.
ATCCACACGTGGGTCCCATTTTTCTAAAACGTATAATTCATATGTAGACATTGATTGAAGGAAGGAAATTCAGTATTTACTAACTACGGTCAATTTTTTTTTTTTTTATTTCAAATCAAACGGCTGCCCTTTGACATCATTCCACAAGGATAACATCATTCAAAACCCACTGCCAATGGAAAACAATATCTCCAACATCAAATCCTTTTAATCACTTTTCATTTTTATCACTTAAAAATTTATTTCCACATTTTAGTCGCTATCACGGTTAATTATACACGTCATTTTATGTAAATATTTTTATTTTAGTCATCAAAAAAATATCTTTGTTAAGTATTAATTAAAATAAAAAAATTAAAAATTAAAAAAAAAAAACTAAAATAATGTGTTAAAAGATTTGTCTTGTACTTGTTTATTCCTTTGCCAAAAGTTATTTTTTTTAGATATTAAAATTTTAAATTTTAAAATATCAAAACTAATTAAATAATTTGTTGAAATTTTTTATCCCTTAATAGTTTTAGCCAATTTGTTGTTTTAATATTAAAATTAATTAATTTCATTTCCTTCTAAAATTTTAATTTTAATTTTCCCTACTTAACTAAAAGCAAAGATTTCACCAAAAAAAAAAAAAAGCAAAGAAATCATCACAATTAATCTAATTAAGTAATTTCATCTTCCATGCCAATCAACAATACCAAAAATCATTTTCATCACTTCTTTACCTGAACGAAAGAGTAATTAATTTAATGAATTGCAAGAATTTTTTTCTTTTATCTTTTAACATGAAAGATTTTAGATTATAAAATCAAAACAAATTAAAGTTTCATAAATAATTATTAAATAAGAGTAATCTGAATTGATTTTGTTAAAGATAATTTGAAACATAAAATAAAATTTTAAAACTTAAAAAGAAAATTAATTAATTAATTTTAATATTATGGTAACAAATTGGTTGACTTTATCAAGAGATAAAAAAATTTCAACAAATTTTTAATTGATTTTAATTTTTTGAAATTTAAAATTTCAAATTTAAAAAAAAATTTAAAAATCTCAACGATGGAATAGACAAGTACAAATTGAAAATTTTTAGTTCATTATTTTAGTTTCCACAATTTTTTTAATTTTAATCCATAATTCTTTTTTACCAAGATCAAGACCTTAAAAAAAATTTCGACAACTAAATTGAGAACAGTCTAAAAGTTGAGTGATCAAAATGGATGTATAAACATGATCTGAAATGTAAAAAGTGAGGATTTTTGCATGAGGAAAATGATTTTTAAAAAAGAAACATACATGAATTACTGAATCAAATTATCATTATAGAGTAGTTACGAAGTAAGAAAGACTGACCGAAATCAAATCCTTTTAACTGCTAAAAAGAAAATTCTAATAATTGTAAATAATACATTTGTACAATGTTAATTTAAGTGGTTATTAAAAAAATAAAATTAAAATAAACGTCAACCTCTTAAAAATTCACTTGTAAACTTCAAAATAGAAAAGGAAAAAAACTATACAAACAGAGAGAAATAAAATATAAGATTTGAACTCTACTTCTTTATGTAATATAAAACCCCCCATGCAAAGCCCTAAATCACCTTCCCCTGCATGAACTAACAAACAAACTATAGAGAGTACAAAAAGCAAAAGAAGAAAATACTAAGCCTTCCACATGCAAGAAAAGGGAGGGGAACACAGTTTATTCTTAAAATTTAATGGAAAGAAAGTCGACCTTATCGGCGGTTCTTTTCTCAAGCACTACCCCCTGCTCGTTTATTGGAAACTAAGCAGGAGGCAGAGCATCATGAAAGCATGGGATGGGATGATGGGGGAAGTATGGTGTTAGCTAGCTCGTCGTTCAGTTTCACTGGAAGTACTTGCATCTGCTTCATTATATCCGGTATGTCATTCAACCTGCAATATATATATATATATATATATATATATATATAATATATATATTACTTGTATGATATGATAACCAAGTTTGGGAATCCATAATGCTAACAAAGCAATGAGAAAAATTCAATAGCATAATTAACAGTAGTAGATTCGTTAGAAAATTCATAATTTATATGTATTTAAATATCTTGGTTCATATAACCACCTTTAATTGTTTCATTAAAAGTTTCAAAGTGAACAATAAGAGGGTGGCAGCAAGTACAATTCTATTCGGATTTGGGAAATGGGGCATGAATATGATCAAGCAAACTGCCAAATAGAAGTTTCTGAATAACAATTCAGGCAACTGGATTATATTTTAATCAAGTAAATTGAGTGTTTTGCAGATCATGTGACAAGAGAAAGCAAGTAACATTTATAGAAAGCTGGAACTTACTCGTTCATGATTTTGAGAATGTTGTCACGAGTTTGGCAGAGAAGACCAATATTTTCCTGTATCTGAAAACAGATAAAAACAAGAATCCCATAAAGCTGAAGCAAGCAATCAGACAAAATGCTGTTCACTTTTGCATCCAACTCCTACTCACAGCTGATATTAAATGAAGATACTTTTTAAATAAGGGCTATACACAAATATCTAAATTCTATCATATGAAGAAGCTACCTACTTAAAACACATGAAATATGTAAGATATTAAAATGAAAAAAAAAATTAATTGGGAGTAAAATGAAATTTAAACACATAAATCATATTAAGAATACTAAATACACTATTATTGTTTATCATGGTGTTTTGAGTTATTATAAAGTTAACTTGTGACACCAGCTCAATCAATAACATTATTAATATATACAATCAATTGAGATAATAAAGTACGCATAATAATATTAAAATAAAGATTTAGTTTAGTGGTAAAGTTGATGCTTTATTGATGTAAATAGCATTTCTTTAAATCCAACCACATGCAAATTTTTTTATTAGTTTTAAAATAAAAAAAAAACTAAAATACCCTCAAATAATATAACTTATTTTAATTACTAAAAACAATTTCATAATTTCTCTAATCTAGCTGATTTCCAATTGGCTCGTGACACCAACTCATTCTAAGGCTTAAATAATAATAAATATAAATATACAATTGATGTAGCTAATAAAGTATGTATAATAAAATTAAAATATAAATAATATATTAAAATAAAATTTTGATTTAGTGGTAAATTAACATTTTATTAATATAAATAACACAAGTTTAAATCCTGCCACATGCAATTTTTTTATATTTCCCTAGTCAAGGGTTTATTTTAAGTATAGATTTACAATTCATTGAAGTAATAAAGTATGCATAATATAATTAAAATGTAAATATAATATTAAAATCCCACCACATGTAAACTTATTATTATTTTTTAAAAATAAAAGACCAAAATACCCTTAAATAATACAATTTATTTTAATTAAGGAATAACATTTTAATAATTTCTCTAACTGAATTGGAGTCCGATCGACTCAGGGGTTTAAATAATAACATAAATATTTGAAAATAATGATGCAGACCCTTTCACCGTAGAATAACGAAAGCTTTTATTTAAATACATCAGAAGCACAAACTGGTTGAACAAATAAATGAATCAGTCAAGACACTTGTATTAGCCACATAGAAATCATGCACTCCTTTCAATTTCGTCCAATCTTCTGAAAGTTGGACAACAATGAGAAGTCATAGCTAGAAGACTGAGCCAGGTTGAATCCAACCAAATAGTTCTTTTTCCAGCACTGCTTTCTGAGTGCTTTCATATGCAGGGAAGAGTATGTAACAGAGATGATTTTTTTTCCTTCTAATGTGCTTTAGTAAAATACTTTATACCAGACTTCATAGAAGTGAGAAATCAAGATGTCCCAAAGATAGGGTTAAGGGACCTCTCAATACCAATCATTTTCACCAAAAATATAGAAGGATAACATAAAACAATCTACTCATAACATCGGTAGTTCACCTGAAAAGCTGCAAGATTTGCAGATATTTGATTGAAGGCATGAGCATTCTGCTCTAGAAGTTCTCCTGTCACCCCGCCAATAGCTGTAAAATAGCATAACGCAGCTTTCCATTAAAATTTCCAATTTTAAAATCATAAAATATTTTAATCAAGCACCATAAATCAAGCTTTATTTGTTGCAATGATCAAGAAGAGAATATATCCAATTAAAAATTACGGCTACTTCTTACTTCTCTTTTAGACTATTTTTGGCCATGACTTGGCCCCTTTCTTGTGTTACTTGCATTCTGTGACAAAAAATGTATCTATGGAAGAACATCAAATTTTCCTCTTCACTTTTCTCACTTTCTTGTCTTTATTAGAAATTGGTAGTTTATTAAAGCTCATAACAGAACATAAAACGGGAATCAAATAAGACCTGCCAACTAAAGCCCCACATGCTAAGAAAAAGGCAGAAATAATGCTTCACCCCCACTGTCCAAATCCTTCAAAGTTTCAACATCTTTTGTCAACATAAATTAGAAAAGCATTGACAGATAGCTCAGGCTATGAACATCTAAAATCAGAACAATATGCATAGCAGGGATCAAGTAAATAAAAAAAACCCAAGAAAGCATCAAAATGATTCAAAGATCAAATCTAAACCAATAGAGCACATCTCTAAACCTCGAATTATTAAGAGCAACTTAAAAATAGTCAAAGATAACACCCACCTCTGTATGGAATACCATCATCATAGTCCACAGGAATCATTGGGGGTGCATAAGGAGAAAGATTAGGTCGAGCTGCAAACTGAGTAGGCTTTGCCGTGGGATCAGCAACTCTTTCCTGAAAGCAAAGCAAAAGCTATTCCTAAGCATCTTTTGGTCCAAAAAACAGTCATAAATCATAAACTACAAAATTTCCCTATTTATTATTATGTCAACAAAATATTATCATGAATTGGCAACTATATAAAAACCAATTAAATCTCCATTTAACATATTCATCAAAAAAAAAAATCTCCATCTAACATCTGTACCACAAAGATATAAAATACTATGTTCAACTCAATAACCTCCCTTTGCTCAATGAGCTCTGCTCCACTATCTTTCATATACAAGAGAGGTTTTCATTGTGAATGGAAGCAGTCATTCACATCTCTCCAGATGTGCCCGTGTGAAAGAGGAAATAGAAAATTAAATAAAGATATGCTCTCCGCGAGTCAGTATCACAGGGAGAATATTTTACCTTTAAAGGATATCTAATATCTTGCGTTCTAAGAGTTAAACAACTGAGCATGCTCATAGGAGTAAAGAAAACAGAAATAACTACAGTTTAGCACACAGAAGAAAGAAACCCATAAATCTTACCTTTTTGTCTTTACTTTTCCTGGCTATATTATGTTCTTCCTTCCTTCTCTTGCTATTTTCCTTTTTCTGCATAAAGCATAAATCAGACTGTTCTCTTATCACACATGTGCATGAAGACGCACACACAAACACATATACACTATATATAAAACACAGAGTAGAATTATGGAATCAAGCCAGCAAAATATAAATTGACTCCAATGATTACAGCCTGCCTCGTTGCAGCAGCATTTTAAGCCACTTGAGAAATATGTTCTACATAAATGAGTCTATATATTCTAGAACTCAGGCAAACAGTTAAGTGATGAGTTTAGATCAACTTTTGAGAACAGTAACGCTTACCGTCATCCATCTGCTCCGCAAAGCCACATCCCGGACTGTCTTATTTTGTAACTGCAGGGCGATTTTTGCATAACGAATTATGCTTGGCTCTGACGCATATCTGCAAGGAGATGCCACACAAAGGGAATCAGAATTAGAACTTGAATCCTCCCAATCCCAACAAAAGGAAGAAAGTTAAAAATAAATTAGGCTAATAACCAGCTCATTCAGTAAAATGTGGAAAAAAATGAATTGGATTATCCAGAACAAACGACAGAGATTTCCAACATTCAAAAGACCTCAATCCCCATCAAAATTCTTACAAGGAAGTTGTTACCATGCATATTAGCTGCTGACCTATTCCATTCCCTTCCATTTTATAAATTTAAACACTCCCAACCAGTTCAAAGAAACGATAAATTCAATCAAGAATGATACAACAACAAAGTTCACATTTCTAGAACTATAAATTGAAATTTCACAAAAATAGGATTTCACCAAAACCCCAAAATCCCATGTAACCAAAAGGGCAAAGAAGACTCACTTTTTTAAGCCGTCGTCGAGGATAGCTTGCTCTTCCAAGGTCCAATCCAAGGAAATACCAGGGTTATGCTTCATACCCGAACCTGAGGTCTCTGGTACAGGATTCCCGTTGTTCAAGTGAGCTCCATTAAAAGATGACGCTTGATTCGCTTCTTGTTGATGGTTCCCCGGTGGGTTCGCCATCAATTTTAAAATAAAAAAACTTTCCGATTTTCACACCTTTCTTTGGTTCCTACAGAATATAACGGGAACACAAAAGGGATTTTTTTTTTAAAAGAAGAAGGAATGTTTTAAATGAAAGTTGGTTCCATCCAGCCAGCTGAAGAGTTCCCGCCAGAAAAGAAGCAAAACCCAGATTGGTAAGGAATTGCGAAAACGAAGAGAGAAAATTTCAAAGAGTGAGGAGGAAAAGAGCAGGGGTATGATTAGATTAGAGTGAAGGAAGGTGTAATTCTGGTTTTAGTTAGAATTGTATAAGAAAGGGAAATTGAAGATGGGATGGATAAAGTACAAGGAAGTGGAAAAATCAATCAAAATCAATTTGGGAAATGGGAATCTGTGTTGATTTGAAGTTACAAAACTCTTAAAAAGTACATCTCTTTTCATTATTAACTTGTGCGTGTGTGTTTTTCCTTTTATTACATATTATTTCCAAGTTCGATTCTTTCTATTACCGGAATTTGAGGGGAAATATATTATCTTTATTAAATGACAATCTTACCCTTTCCATGCTGTCAAGGAGGAGTGAGTTTCTGTATTTTTAACATAATATTTCTGTTTGGTAAAAATAATATATATTTTAAGATTTAATTGATGAAAAATTATAAAAAAAAAAAAAACACACACACACATTTGATAGAGAATAGAAAATGTTCACTAATACTACAACAATAATTTGTAATAACATTACTAATACATTTTAATGAAAACATACAAATTAGTGTATATAGTAAATCTTGATTGTAAGAGTAATAGCTTAGGGTGGTTTGAGAGGTTAAATTTTGTTTATTAGGTGTTGAGTTCTGTGAAGTTTTTTAAAAACGTTTCATCTCAATACTTGTGGGTATTGAGGTTATTATAAGATCGTTTTATCTTATATTTACATGTTAGAAATTGAGATAACAAATATTAATTAAAAATATTTTTTTAAAAAAATTTAACAATATCAAAATAAAAAACTCTTAACCCCTTGAATTAAAAATCCAAAAATAATCTCAAAGTTGTTTGCCTAACACAAAAAATAAATTATAAAAATATAGAGATTATAAATTAGGAAAGAGCAGTTTCGAGTCTCCACAAAAGAGTTAGTTGCAAAAGAAAAGGATTGGTAAATGAGGTTCCAAAAATGTCTTGATTTAAGTGATGGGTCTCCCCATACGGTAGTTGTCAGATTCCCAACTATTGGCCTCATTTATTGTCCTTATCCTTGGAGGTGCACAACTTAATAACCCAACCCCTACTTCCAACTCAATTTACTATTTTTATACAACCTTTAATTATTACTTTCATTCAAATATTTTTCTTAATTTTTTTCTTACAAAATAAGATTACTACTGTTAAGTGTTTTTCTCTATATTCTTCATGTAGTAGTATATGTATATTCATATGAAATGGATATTATTTATTAACACGACTTACTAGGTAGATAGGCCTTTTATATGTATATATATTTTTCTCTAAACTAAACATGTGTTCATAGGGTTTTACGTGAGCTTAGTTTGTATATGTAACCCCATGAGAAAGTGAACCTATCCTATGCGTTTATTGTAATCCAGCCCAAATTCATTTGGACTTTGGGCTAGTGTTAGGCTGGTGATGGAAATTATCTTAATTTAGATTATTTATTTTAAAATAAATAGAAAAATTGTAAAAACCAAAAGTTATAAGAAAAAAAAAGTAAGGTTTAAACTTTTATCAATTGGGGCAAATAATTTTTAAACTCAATAAAAGTTTAATTTTAACGTTTTATACTTAAAAAACATAATTTATGTCATTAAATATTAACACATGAGAGTATAATGTATTTTAGAATTTTAAGTAATATATATTTTTTACATAATTATAATATTTTATTATTTAGTATTATATCTTTTCAAGATTTTATATGAATTAAAATTATAATGCCTTTAATAATAAAAATAGAATATCAAACATAAAATCTCTCCATTATGCAAATAAACTCATTTCATTTGTTAAAAGCTTCTTATTTCATATATTTTATAATGAAATTATTTGACATAATTCATTTTATATAATAAATAATTTTATACATTTTTTAGGTAAAAAGTAGCAATAACAAATTTTAATTTTAATTTTAATTAAAATATAATTAAAAATTATATTACAATAAAGTTTACTTAAAATATAATAAAGTAATAACTTATATTGAGATGTAAACATTTAAATTATGTTATATTGAATGTAAAACAAATTAAAATTAAACCTAAACGCAAAAAAAAAAAAAAATTGAACTTGAAAAAACCTAAACCTAAAAAAATCAGAACTCGAAAAAATTTAAACCCGAACTCATCAACCCAAACCCGGCTGATTGTGACCTCTAATCAAAATATACATTTGATTTTCCCACCGATGAAAATGGTTAAAAGTAAACTATTCTCTCATCTCTGTCTAGAGCATTTTCTCTTATTAAAAGAAAAGTCCCCTTTATTCACCATCGACAATGTGATTCGGCCTTTTGTGTTAGCTGTCATGATCCGACTTCTCTTCTTCTCCTCCCTCGGCACAATAATTTCAATTTTCGACCCTTTTCCTTTTCTTTGGCTTCCAATCATTGGCCTTTTGTGTGCGGGAAAAATGCTGTTGCCGCCTAGTTGAATCTCATTGGGTTTTGGACCCTCCACACCAGATCTATTGTTTTTGGTGGTTGAAGTCGTTTGATGGCCATAGCTAGGGGTGTGCTTTCTTTGGTTTTACTCGAATTAACTGATATTTTAATTATCAATTACTTTGATTTGAAATTGGGTGATTAACATGTTAACTGAAATTAGTAAAACTAAATCACCTAATATAGATGGGTCAAATATATTAGATATCAGTCCAATACATCATACAAGTCCAAAATATAAAAATTAATTAATTTATAAATGTTGTTGTAATGAATGTATTACAAATTTTAATCGATTAATTAATAGGCTAGAGGTGTTTATGAAATATTGATTGTTTATTGTGACATTAGTTTTTTTTTTTTTTTAACAAAATGCACAAACAGCTAATGTGTATGATGAAATGAAAATTTAAGTATTGAATTTATTGTCTATTGAATCTTATATCAATTGATGTTGTTATTACTGCAACAGTTAAGAGGATATTGATTCAAGCATGTTTAAAGTAGGTATTATATAAAAAATACTAAATTAAAATTTTCTTAAATTATAGGAACTATAAGGAGTAAATTTACTAAAATTATAGGAACTGATACCATAAATAAAGTAAAATTTATCCATCTAATAAGTAGTAGAGGAGTCCACAAATTTTGAGAAAAATTAATTTTTATGAAGCATAAAACAAACATTCTAAAGAAAATTTTTAAAAATTTACCCTAATCCCAAATCGGGCCAAGCCGAACCAACCTAACATCCTAATTTACTATAACAGAAAGTTAAAACATCAAAAAACTATGCTAATCATATATTTATAACTAATATAAATAAATGATATACTTGAGGTTTTTAACTTGTAGTGGGGTTGAATTGGAAAGACCTTGTCCAAGGCCCAGGTCTACTAAAATTTATTTCTTGATATAATTATAGGTGTCAAATTCAAATACACAACTTTGATAAATCTTGCCCCATGTGTAATTCTCTGGATCATCTCTTTCTTTAATGCTCATTTGCTAAAGCGGTATGGTTGGGATCGGAATTGGGATTTAGAGCCTCCGACACCCAATACATTGGCTGCAACCTACTCCACACCCTAAACCATAAAGTAACTTAAAATAATGGAGTATTTGGATCAATAGGAACAACAAATGTTTTGAGAAAGGAGAAACAAGCCCCATAGAAGCAAATGGAATTGGCAAAAATAGCTTCCATATAGGACTTGCTTATACTTCTTTAAAATCTATTGTGTTACCCTCACTTATCAGCTTCTTCCGGTATAACCATAACTATTAAAAACAATAACATCATAATGGAGAAATCTTTTCTTTCCACAAATAAATTGTATAACTTTAATCCTACCCTAAATTATCCTATAGAAAAGCTAAAAGTTCAACCATTATCTAACTACACAGCATATATTTTTCCTTCTGTGTAAAATTAAAAATGAAAAATAAAATACTTTTGAGGCACAACTTAACATTTAAATTTACAAAAAAAAATGTATTTAAACTCTACAATGGTAAAAAGAAGCCAACAGATCATGCCGGCCAAACCTGGGAGAGATTTCCCTGTAATTGTTATATCTGTATGAACCACGATAAAATGGGGACTTCTTAGCCACTTTCAATCTTTCTTCTTTTTCTTTTTAGGTGCCTTCAACACGAGGGGCCAAAAAGGAGGAAAACTGTGCAAGTTACAGCACATACAAGGTGTCAAAAAATGAAGCAAAATAAATTGATTCCACTGATAGTTCAAAAAGAGAATCAATAGTATGTCATATGTGCATTGCACTGGTACCAGACACCTAAATTACTCAAACGGATGTGAAATCAGATATGGGTATATTCAATTTTTTAAAAAGTTCCTTTTCTTTTTTATGTATTTAGATGGTTTTTGGAGGGTGATATTTTACACCCGTCTCCCAATATGCCTCAGATACTGGATGATGTTCCCTGAAACTATCAATGATAACCAATAGTTCAAGTCTTCAATAAAATTAAAACTAGGTCCAGATTTCACCTAGTAATACATAAATTTACTATATATATATTAATTTACAAAACCAAAATACCATATATGACTTGTATAACTGTCACCTGAAGGATAAGGGAAAAGTTGTGCCAGCATGTAATACTGAGTCCGCTTGACTCAATTTCTACAAGAATATTATAGGTTCTTTTTGTATCAAATACACTACTGCTGTAAAATGGAAACTGTACAGTAGTTACCTTGGAACGGACATGACAATGATGGTGGTGAAAAAATTGGATGAGTCTCTGGATAGCAAAAGCACTTTGCTTTATATGCCAACATAGAAAGCCCACCATAAACTTCCATGCCATGTCCAAACTAAGAAACCCGGATAGAAAATACCAGCTCAAGGTGCTATCACCTTTTCCCCCCCATGAAAGTCGGTAAGAAATGTTGCAGACTTACTCAATCTTCCGATCTGCATGACCTTTGCTCTTGATTAGCTGATTAAAACAAAACATTAGATTTACTAAAGGTTACTGTGAAGGTGAAACAGTTAATGGAGCAACAAAACAATAGATTCCATGCATGTCCTTTGGCCTACTACAGTTTTGTACATTTTATATGCCACCTGGTTAATGTAACTTAGCAATGGAGATGATTCATTATGTTAGTTCAACATATTCAAAAGGAGAAATCGATTTAAAACAAGAGAATTAATCCTGTCAGAAAACTATCTAATGCAGGCAATGTGATAGTCAAGATAAATCATTGCCAAAAACACACTACACATTTCCCCATATGGCATTTGCTATATGGGTCATATTAAACCACTGTGCTCCATTAAAGACTATATGTCGGGAACCAAGTAAAAGGCAAGGTCTATCAATCCTCTTCCTTATAGTCTTCTGTTCCCTCTCTTGACATGGGTTATACGTATCATGCATTAACTCGCATCTTGTCACATTGGCAATTGGGTACTCATTTTCACATGTCCAAGCATGACAACCGTATTAGACTTTCCAATATAGAACACCTTCATTTTGTCATTAGAAAAAGAGACCAAAGAACGAAAAAAGTTTTGAGGATTCATTGGAAAGTAGTGAGTTGAATTCATACATGGCCTCTACTCATAATTCTGTAAATTACTAACCTTGTATAAATATTTCTTTCTGAGTTTGATTGCAGAAGCTACACATCTTTTCACATGGATTTTCAGAAGCTTATCATTGAAAATCTGCAATAGATAAGAAGAAGAAAAAAAATTGAAACTAAAAGAAGCATCCCAGCCATTGAAATAAAGAAAGGGAAATCTTCACCTTTTTCATTTTTAAGTTCTTTCTACAACAGAACAATACAAAAAAAAAAAGGATTGATAGCAGTCATTTCCACTTCAGAGAAGTTGTACATAGAAATTAACCCTTCCATAAAAAATTGTCACACATCTGGAATTTAATGGCCTATGCATAACAGAGAGAGCCTTGAAAAATAACAAGCTATACAGGAAATAAAAGGGCCATAAACATGGAAATGTATGCAGTCACTACACTAAAAACCTGAGTTCTCTGGTAGGTTAAATTTCACTTAAGCACAAAAAGTAGTTTCTAAAAAAAATTCAGTACGGAACCAACTTGGAAATCAATCAAGCAATGTGAGTGAACTCCACCAAATTTTACTTGTAGGGCTGCAACATAGTGAAAGTTAAACCATCATGTCAAAGCTGAGGCATCACTTTGATCAAGACCAAATCCATCAGGCATGTTTTCAAATTTTTTTTCCAACTTGTAGAAGGGAACAAAACTCTTCTACTTTTTTTTTACAGATGGGTAAAATAAAAACAATGCATCATAACAAGAACGTTTTCAACTTTAGGTAAATTTAATAAATCCAACTTGAGAGGGGTTGTGAATAGAATGGATACTCAACGCTGATCATGTGATGTAAGTGGAAAGACAGACAGGATGATGGTATAACTTAATAATTTTAAGGGACTTACCTTTATCATGTCATCTATTGAATGGGTTTCCTTGATAATTTTTTGACGGTTCATGATAAGAATAGCAGCTACACAAAATACAGGCAAATTGTCATCTCCTTTCCTAGTTGATGAGACAAGACCGCAAATTTGGAGGAGATTATTTTTAGACAAAAAATTCCTTGTCAAACCACAAAAACGATGAGCTGCTGCTGATTTAAATCCAGCATTCTCAGACAAAGAATGCTTTGATTGTAGGCTGCCCTTTACGCCATCATCTCCACTTTCCGGGTTTTCTTCTCTAGTTTCTTCCCCCAAATCCATAGGAAGTTGTACAACCAATGCTTCTAGACAAATGTCCTCTAAATCGCAGGAGGCAGATTCGTCAAAATCAGCTGCCCACATCATCTATATTGAGGTTGATATTCTCAGTATAAATCTCAAAAAAAAAAAAAAGAGGGGGGGGGGGGGCTGGCGGGAAGAATATGAAAAGCTAAATATAATTCATGCTTATCATGAGAAGCTCTTGAGATATACAATTTATTTTCTTAACTTCTAATAGGCTAATGCTCCATTTAAAAGAAACCATGCTCATTAACTGCACCTCAGACATTGAATTTGAACTTCACAATAAAATAAGATGTGGAGTTTTTCAAGATTTTGAGATTCAATTAAAATGCAAACCAATAACATGTCTTACATGCTATACAAACAGCTTCGCAGTGATCTCTCATTTTACAGAGCTAAGGGAAATTTGTTGGAAATTTTAAGTAATTTCTTGTTGCCCTATTCTTTTAACTTTATAATGTAAAAGCACCCTAATAGATGCAGTACTCAAAAGTCAAACCCCAAAAGTTGAACTCAGGACCCGCATCTATAAATACCATCAGTCCAGAGAAGGAGTTGTCTAGGTAAGACAACCATGACATATCACAATAGGCAGGCTCATGAAAACTGCAGAGGTGCAAAAGAAGAAGGGGGCAAAAAATTTCCAGAAATATGGGGCCCAATCAAGAGTGAAATAAAGATAAAATAGTACCAGCGATGCTCTAAATAGGCAACAAAATCAGTGCTAGAAGCTTTCAACCTCACTGTTGTTAGCTTTGTGCTCAATCAGGCGACAGTCATGGCACTACGAATTTTAACACAATGCTTCTTTTTTTCCTAGATATATTATAGCATAGTAGTACCATAGATTGCAACATCATGATAGCATTAAATGAGACCAAGTGCACGGACCTCCCACATACGAAGAGACTCACTGAATGATAACTCTCGCCGAAATAGAACAAGCAGCATTGGAAACGCAAAATGAAGGCTTTCAGCACCTATATTTGAGAGATGTGCAAAAATTTCCCTGTCTGTAAACTCCAAAATATGCCACAGTGCTTGCAGCTGCTTCATCACTCCAGTTGGTCCATCAATCTTAAAATTTTCACGCTGGAGGCATATGGAAAAGAGGTGCAAGTATTAAAAACCTAAATGATCAAGAGGAACATATTCACCAAGTTTAAATTACCATTCTCCTAATGAGCATCTCAAAGCACCAAAATGCATCTGCATTATCCTCAAAGAGCACAACAAAAGGAGACAGCAAGTCACTCATACCTATGATCAAAATTCAAGTAAAAAAGTTAGCATTTGATTTTTAAAACTCAAAACCTAAAGTTGCATCTTCACACCTTTGGACCAGACAAATAGCAATTCAATAAGAGAAAGGTCCGGCAAAACATGTTATGAGCAGAAGACAAAAACCTTGACAATAACCAGTTGTAGGATCAACCCATGCATAAACAGCGAGAATATCAGACATTCTAGCTAAGTTTCTTGTATCCTTGAAGAAATCGAGATGACTATCTGTTCTCACCACATCAACAACTGACAAATAAGAATCATGTCAGCTAAGAAGAAAACAAAAAAACAAAATCCATTCAATGGAATACGGAAAGGGAAAAATGTTTTGAACTGTAAATAATGTAAGTTACCTATTCGGTGCAGAGTCCAAAGCCATTCACTTACTCTTTCTTCTTGGGCAGCCCCTTCTTGTGATCTGGTTGCATTTACAAATGGTGTTTCTGGGACACTTGATATGCTTAATCTGTTCACTGTTTCCGTTTTATAACTTACACTGTTGGGTCTGAGGACTGGCTCATAGTCATCAGAATAGGTCACCAACTCAATTTCACAGTTATATCGACATGAGACATTTTTAGATAGTGAGGATGAACCATTTGATTCCATAATTAAATCAGCATTGTTATTGATTTGAAAACTATGCATATTATCATCCTCAAACATCAATTTATATTGAGCAGAATACACTTCCTCATTTGCATCAAATTCTTTCTCATCTTCACTCTTCTCAAACAAATCTGTTACTGGTAAGGGGGGGAAATCAAAATCACATTCAGTTATGAATTCTGACCCATTACAGTCTCCCCCTCTTTTTGAGGAACAAGGACCACATGGAATAGAAGTCGATGAAGAACAAGAATCATATGCAGCATTGTCAGCATTTCTCCTGACACTTATAAGGTCACCAGAATTACTAACATTCACTCTTTGGTCAATAAACAAGCTATCAGAACAGTTATTGCCGAGATCAGAATATTTCTCTCTTTTATCAGTATCATCAGTGGAAGCTTCTCTACACTCTACTTTTGCTTCTTTGGAGGGTGTCCTCATATCCATAACTTTTGAACCTACAGGATAGGCAAGTGAACCAGTTCCTATGCTTGAATGCATTGTCTGGCATTGCATTATAAGGTCCTTGTAACGTTCCCTGCATAATTTCCATAAAGCTATTAAATATTCAGAATTAAGCAAAACAGAGCCTTGAGCTGAACAAAGGATAGTTGTATACACAAAATTCCCAGCACCATTGAGAAATTTTCTGAAAATAAAATTTCAACTATTAAAATAAACAAGTCATGAACTCTGGATGCATAGACAGCACGCATCTGTAAAAACTCTTAATCAACTTTTCCAAATGAATACATATTATGGATATATTTCTTAAATAGACTAACATATATGATTTTTCTAACCAAAGCATAGAACTAAAAGTTCTAATCAAACCTGTAGATAGGTCCTAAACTTATTTAGATTGTAAAGAAATTTGAAATGAATTATAGATGGCCTCAATGTAATTTCATCCAGGAAAAGGGGACCTAATTTGGTCACTGTCCTTTAATTTTCTGCTTTCTTGTTGTATTCTCAATGCATTGCTATTTGAGCACTTTTCTCAGCACTTAAAACCAAAGTATGTTTCTCTGTGTAAAGTTATTGGCATTTGAAGGAATTTGTAGCTTGCAATAGCCGATGAAGTGGATAAGGATACAAACTTCATTATCCTTAAATAATAAAGGCCAATATGGGTAAAATTGCAATCCTTTCTAAAAAGAGCCTGTAAAAGTTAATCTAAATGGAATAAATCATAGCATAAAAAATAACACTTGTCTAACAAATCACACCTTTCAATTTGCTTGGATAGCTATTTCCAACATATGACTGAGCATATTTGTCTATCAGGTAACAAAAGAAAAAGGAGAAATAATGGACAGTACAGATAATCATTAAAAATAATGATGATCAAAAGCTAACATGGTTGAAAATGAAGTATGATTTCATAAGAATATTTAACTGAAAATGATATTCAGTTACTTTGACATGCAAGCAGAACAGCCTAAGATAGGCACTTACAAGGAAAAGACTATTAGAATATAAAGTGGAAAAGAACAGGACTAGACCTCCGGGCTATCCTTAATTGCCTTCGGTGATCTGCAGTGCTCCCCAATGCATAGCAACCAAGAAGAAATTCCCAAACTTCTGGTCTTATAGATGGATCAACCCCCTAACATCAATGAGAAAAATTGCTGTTAAAGTTTTGCACCAACTGCAAAAAATGCGGGCACATGCCTACAAATTTGAAGGGGAAAGGAGATATGTGGAAAGCCACATTTCACCTCCCACCTCTTAATGTCATATAAGAAATATGGCTAATTAAAGAGGCACTGGAGAATATATCAGACTACCTAAGAACCACTAAGGTTGCAGAAATATACCCAGAGTGGATGAAAAGATATATGTACAGCAAGCATCATGGATGTAAACAAAACAAGGGAGAAGTGTCATCAAGCCTAGAGGTCTCTGCAGGTTGTAAACCATGCAATGTCTCAAATCCAAACCCAAATGTGTTTACAATTTAAGCACACAAGAATTTGAAATGGAGCAGGTTAAAGAAAGCATCTGACCGAGCCAAAAATTAATTCGAGAAATATTAGTCTCTTCACATTTTAGCACTCAAAAACTTGGAAAACTTCAAGAAACTAGTAACATAAAAATACATATGCATATAATTACCATATCACATAAGGTACTAAATGACACTTCCTATTAGAGTTGGGACAGGTTAATATCCCCTCTAAAACTATCCCATATGGTAAAGCCCTGATAAAATTATAATGCCATGTAGTTCAGAAAGGCATTAAGTATAGGTATTTCCATAGGTTGGGGGAATAAGTAAAAAGAATTTGCATATAAGCATGCCAAGTTGAACATGACAAGATTTAAAAAAAAAAAAAAAAAAAAGCAATCAATTTGGCAGGAAATGAAGAATAATGATTGACAGACTCTTAACATTGGTATTATTTATTTCAGAGACATGAAAGAAAATCCTTGAGCAGATCAGATCTCACCATGGACCACAATCGAAATTCCATGTCTGCAGGTACAATAGCAATACCAACAGATTCTAGAAAAATGCAATAAGAGAGCACAAAAAATATATACAACCTAGTTGAAAACAATATTGGAAAAAGAAAAGGAGAAGAGAAACTAAGACATACCCCCAAAATAATCAACTTGAGTACTTTCTGAAAACCAGAAACCTTCCCTTCAGTATCAAAAGTTGCCTGCCACTTCTCCGGCTTAAGCATCTTGCCTACCTAAATCATAAGCACCTAGTTTATCAACAAGGAAAAAGGGGGAAATTACCATAGCCACACCATAATCAGATAAGGGAAACCAACGAAGGTACATTTTTGTGGAAACCAAATTTTCAATAACCAATGAAGCCACTCTCTTCTTTAATTATTGAAATTATTAAAATAGAAAAGGCAGAGAGCCATTAAAGAAACATTTCAATACATGGACAACAATCGTTATTCATGGTCTTCCACTGCTAAGACCCTAACACTGCAATGCCTTTGAAATCACATTTTGTAGTCTCAACTCATATTCTCAGAGACCATGAATTCTAAATATAGAGTTATGTTATTGAGAGCACAACATTCAATGTTTGGACACGCCGAGTTACTAATCTCCTTTATAATCTATGCTTAGTTGCATTTGACCGGCATCTGCCCTTCCCTTGCAATTCAAACTTTTGGCCTTAATAAACATACAATTCAACTATGAAAGGTTTAACTATTCAACAAAGGGTCCAATCACTAATTATTTATTTCGCGCTTGCTGAATGCCTTGAACTATTGAAGCTAAACATTTAACCACTTAATACTTCACTATTGTAATAATATCCTTTCTCATTTCAAAAAAAAAAAAGAAAAAAGGAAAAAGGAAAACAATAAACAAAAGAAAACCCTAGCTCCTGACCAAGGATCTCATTTGACCAAACATTTGCATCTAAGACCTTATAAAGTTTTTTAAAAAAAAGTTATAATTCAATGAGAAACAAACAATATATAGGAATTAAATTTCGATTCTATGAGACACAAAATCGATTGATTGTTATTTAACTCATAGAATATAGATATGTATACAAAGAATGTTAAAGGAATAATCTTACAGCTAAAAACAACCTTGATGGAAGAGTGGGAAAGGCAAGGATCTCCAATGTCGCGAACAACAGAACCAACTTTTTGAATATTGACGGCTCCGGCAGCGGCGGCGGCAGCTTTTCCAAAACTCCATTGATTTTCCTTATCCCTACAAGACATTAAACTTAGAAAAACACCTACCACCTCCGCTTTCCTTTTCTCTTTCTAAACCACCATTCAACCTCCCTCTTCCTTTATAGTAACTTCCAAGCAATGACGATATAATATCACATAAAAATCATATATAGATTTTGGGTTTTCATAACCGTTTTCGTTTGATTGATCTGGATCCCTCTTGTTTGATTGTTGATCGATTCCAAAACGCATTTAAAATCCGTTATAAATATGTGAAAAAAACAAGAGAAGAAGAGAAAAGATATTTGTGAAAGAGAAGGAGGAGCTTCTCCTCCGTCGCCATTTTTACAAACACCAAGACCGTTCTCGTTTCTCTTTCTTTTTTTCTTTTAATTTATTAATTCATTTCTCTGATGTTTCTCCATTTTCGGTTTCTCTTTTCCATTTTTTTCCCTTTCGGGTCTTTCCTCAGGTTTGATTTCTTATTTTAAGTTTATTTTTGTTTGTTTTCCTTTTTTGCTAATAAAAAAATGGCTATTCAGAATCTAGGATATATATTTTTTAATTTCATAACATGTAAAATCAAGGATGTCGCTTTTTTGATAAATTATATATATTTAAATATTTTTCGTTTAATTTTTTGTTTCTTCATAAATTCTATATATTTAGACCTAAATTAAAATAATTTAAATACACACATAGTGAGAAAGCACCCTCACCTAACACTTGTGCATGGGTAGACTTAGGGTGCAGTTGCTTTGCCACGGATAGAATATAAGATTACCTTACTTGATTTTTTAAGTAGAATATGTTATGGGATTTGAACATTTGCTATTTACTTATTATTTGGTTTATTTGGTTTGAATGTAAAACTCATGTATTTGGTTCATAAAATATAAGATTACTCAAAAACAAATTTTACCAAATTGTTGATATATTGTCGAAACCTACAAAATAAAACCTACTTAAATAAATGAAATTCGTAGATAATGGTGAGCAATAATTAAACGTTTAGAGAAAATTAATATGACAAAACTCTAGTCAAAGCAAAATCTTTGTTTGAGTTCAAAGATTTGATTATTAATATAAAGACGATATTCAATGTTTTTTAATAAATTGGTTATAGTTGACGACGATCACCTAACAACCTAAGGATGCAATAATTAAACATTTAGAGAAAATTAATATGATGAAACTCTAGTCAAAGCAAAATCTTTGTTTGAGTTCAAAGATTTGATCATTAATATAAAGATGCAACCTAACAACTTAAGGATGCAATCTACATGCAAAGGAAAGAAAATAAAAAAAATAGAAATAAAATTGAAAATAAAGAAAAATAATAATATTTAACCATGAAGTTGCCTCTCCATAAGCTCATTTATTTAATGTCATTGGCTAGATGTTCTTAATGTTATTTCACCACTGAAAGGCTCAATTAATGTTTGACTTGGTAAAATCAAACATTAGGCATAAATTGAAAGTCGAGACAACTTTGGAGTGTTGATTTCATTCGTTTCTTTAACCAACCATTCTCACACTCAATTATAATTCCAATACAATAAAAGTGCATGATTGGGTTGAAGGGTTGGTTGTTGTTTAACATAACTTGCAAAAAATGCAAAATAGTTAAAAGTAAATTGAGCATTAAAACTAAATGTTCGTCGAAGAAATTCTAGAACTCTCAATTTTTTGTGAGACTCAAAGTTATTTGGCGCAAAGATAAAATCATAGTGCATAAACTCAACAAAATAGCTATCATCTTGCATTATTATGTCATCCTTAACTTCTTCCTTTATGACTTCATCTTCTATTTCCTCTTAGACTCTACCGAAAGTTTTGAGAATCTCCTCATTGTTCTCTTTGGATTTGGCGAAACTTTCTGCGAAAGGAGGTTCTATCATGAAAGACTTCGGTTCTTCACTATTAGGTTGACCAGTTGACTCATTGAGAGAAACCACCTCTTGTTTAGCTTTTTTTTTTCCTTTATATTTTAATCTACTCAAAGTCGCTAGTTGACTGATTTGATTTTCTAGATTTTGAAAGTGTAAATTCGTCTCTTGTTGAAATTAAGTGAGTTTTTGAGTGTTTGTTCTCGTTTCCTATTGAAGTAGTTGAGCAATATTACTAAGAAATTCGACTATATCCTCAAGAGACTTACCTTGCCTTGAAGACAACAGTTGCATCCGAGCATGTGGGCTCTGTTCATAGCCAAAATTTGAATAATCTTTCCATTCATGATTGTAAATATTGCCATAAGGATTATATCTCTATTGTGGCCAACTGAGAAATCCTCCAACTCTATCGGCATGTTCATTTGTATCTTCAAGAAGTATAGGGCATGAATTGGTTTGGTGGCCATAATTAGAGCATATACCACACCGTAACATGTTGGATATTACCTAATGCCATATGTTCAGCAATTGCAGTTAGTCTATCGAGACGATTTTTAAGAGAACAAATTCACCTCATTCACTCTGCTTGGAAACTCTTATGTGAATCCAAAGTGTTGTGAATATGCAACCATGATCAAAGGTTAAGGGTGCTAAAAAGAAATAAAAATTATAATTAAAAATAGAAATAAGAAATAAAAAAAGAAAATTAAAGGTATTGACATCGATCACCAGTAGCGACGCCAAAATTTGACAGGATGTCGACACTTATAAAAATAAAGCCTACTCAAATAAATGAAAATTTGCAATTAATGATGAGTAGGTCCGAATCTACAAAGGCTGGTAATTATTGTATTTCTTTAACTAAAACAAATAAAAATAAATAAAAGGGGATTTTTTTTAACTTAAAATTAAAACTAAGATTTGAAGAAAATTTAAAACTTAGTAAAGAAAGTTGAGATGAAATCAATATGATGAAGCTTTAGTAAAAGCAAAATCTCCGTTTGATTCATAGGTTTAATCATTGATACAAAGATGATTTTCAATGTTTTTTTTAATAAATTGTTTATAGTTGTCGACGATCACCTAACAACTTAATCTCTCTTATTATATTCTCGATAATCAAGACAATCATCATTAATTAATTCCCTTATTAACAAATAATCTTATCATGATCGTTTAGGATTTAATCTATTAATAACATTGAGAACAAAAGAGACCCAACTCTAACCAACAAACACACAATTAGAGTTTATTCTAGCTTTAGAAAAAATTAAGAATACTTAGATCTCGCAAACTTTATAAAATCAAACTTCAAAACTTACTTTGACAAGGAATAGGGAGTTTAGAGAGCCATAAAAAAAATAAAATACAAAATTAAAATAAAACTAAGAGCGGCTACTTCTAAGTCTTAACCTAATATTGGGTTTTATTTATAAGGTAAAAATAATATAACGATGAGAATAAATTTCTTAAAAGGAAAATGTTAAACAAATAAGTTCAAGTTTGTGGTTTAACTCAACATCAAAAGTCAAAATTTATGAAAAAAAACCATTTCCTTATAGCACTCAACAAACATTTTTTTTTAAGTAATAACATATCCTAAACAATCAATACAATAAATCACAAAATAGTATTAATGGGTAATTTTGTCTTAAATTTTAGGTACTACCCGAAACCTTAGATAACTTAAGAAAGAGGTCATAATAAGATTACACCCTATATTATGACTTATTGACACTGTTTAAGAATGTGAGATTACAGGATGACTAGAATATTGAGAATCTAAACATCGTAATCCCATTTCTATATGTAACATCATAGGCTGTAATATAAGATTTGGTCAACCAAATGCCTCCTTAAACGTCTTCATGGGTCAAGTTGAAGTCAAATTTAAAAAAAAAGTCGATAGTGTATGGAAATTTACTTTCTCTCCTATGAATATCCCACTCTTTTCTCTTCCTTTCCTACAAAAAATCCTTTCAAACTCTCAAAAGATATTTGTTATTAATAACTTAACTTTTTCGAGGAAAATGCAAGCATTAAGGTGTTCAGAAAGAATGTGTAGCAAGCTATGTTAGTAATATGGTAAATTTTCC
Source organism: Gossypium stocksii (assembly GCA_020496765.1). Lineage (NCBI taxonomy): Eukaryota > Viridiplantae > Streptophyta > Magnoliopsida > Malvales > Malvaceae > Gossypium > Gossypium stocksii. The sequence continues at coordinate 38,021,391 of CM035630.1, read as the reverse complement.
AATTCATTTTTTTATTATATATTTTTTGCATTTTTTTAAAATTTAGCGAAATTAAATATTATTTTTATAATATTTTGAATAAATCATAAACTACGTAAAGAGTGTTGGTTTATATTTGACATCTACAATAATAAAGTTTATTAAGATATTAGAGTTACTTTTCGCCTTGTTAATAAGATTGAGGCCGTAAATTCATATAATCGATTTTTCATACGGAGAAAACGACTATAACACTAGAAAATATTATTTTAACAATTAATTTTTCCATCGACAGAGAAACAATAATTAAAGTTAGTATTATTGATGCGAGTACGTGTGTGATTGATTGTTGATTGTCATGTCTAAGAATGATAACAAATTGGATGGGAATTGAATGAAATAGTGATGGTTGGAGATGCCATATCTAAGAGTGGGAATGAAATATTCATGGACAGAGGCATGTCAAATCCATCCCTCTACAACGTACAATTGCATGTATCTTCTTTTAATAGATTTGTCGAAAATATGCTATAATAATATATAACCAATAGCATAAGACTACATTATTAATTATGTACCATAAATTATTTTATAATATCTAAGTAAAATTATACTTTAAATAAATATATCTTTAACGGTTGAAAGTTTTTTTTATATGTAAAATAAATAGTTAGAAAATTTAAATTTAACTTCCATGATCTATATGAATGAAGTATGAAATATGACGATTGAATTGTTAAAATATTAATCGTAAAGTTTTACATCATTTCGTAATTTTTTATACGATTAATGTTTTAACAATTCAACCATTGAATTTATCAAGAATAATAATATTTATAATACATAATTGAAAAATATAATTATTTTAAAAATTAAATCATTATATTTATTTATTTTTCCTGTGTCATCAATTCTTTTAAATTTATTAGTACTAAATTAAAAATAAATTGTATTTTTAAATTAAATTATGAGGTAGTATAATATATAGAACAGGAATTGAAGGCAAATATGGAAAGTATGGTATGGGAAGAAGTTAAAATAGATGATGTATTTTATTTAAAATATAATTTTCTTCTAAAAGGAGTCTTCTCATTTAAGTTTCCATAATTTAAAAACACAACTCTCTAAATTAATTTTGTATCATTTTCTTAAAAAACAAGTCTTCTCATGTCTTAAATTTCTTAACTTCCACGTTCAATAATTACAAAATTATATATATATATATATATATATATGTCCTTGGTATTCGTTCAAATAATATATGATCTCTGGGAGCAACTTCACACCCAAACCAGCCAAATTTCCATCTTCTATACATTACAGGCTTACAATAATATACAATGAAAATATCTTTATTAAAAATTCACTTAAAAATCACTTCATACTTATCATACACAATGTCTTAGGTTCAATTTATATAAAATAATAAAAACACTGTAATAAAAATATAATTAATTTGTTTTATGTATGAGGGAATATTTTGATAATTTTATAACCAATTTAATAAAACACTTAAGACCAATATAAGTATCTAACGTATTATAACTGTGAGATTTATTAGTAAAAAAACCCTCAGCGAAACTAAAAAAAAAAAATCAATTAAGCCCTCAACAAAATTTAGCACCCAATTGATCCCTTAAAGGATAAAAAATTAATCAATCAAATCCCACTTTTAATGTTGACCAAGTTTCGTCATTAAGTTTTGCGAGCAACAACGTATACATTATGTTTTGCCACATCAACAAATCTTTTTCAAAAAATAAATAAAATCTTAAAAATAAATATTTTTATCACATTTAGGATGAACCTAGATAAAAAATTGTCAAGATTCATTTGAACTTAGACAAGCATTTGTCCAAATTTATCCTAAATGTAATTTTTTAAATAATTATTAAAATATTATAAAAATATATTTTTGGTACAAAATTATTTAAAAATTATTAATAATTATAAAAAATTATAAGAAATATAAAATTTGAGGGCTTAATTGATTTTTTTGTTAAGGACTTTTTTTAACTAATAAACCTAGATAAAAAAACAATTTTTCAGCATAATTAAATTAATTTTTTTACATGTTAATAATAAAATTATTATTCTCAATAAATTAACGTTAATTTTGTTCTTTAATAATTTTTAAACATTTTTATTAATTTTAATTAGTTTTTATAACTTCTTATAATTTTTTTATTAATTTTAATTTTAATAATTTTTCCATAATTTTTTTTACAATTTTATAGTAATTATTGAAAAGATCACAATTACGAAGAACCTGAACAAATAGTTGTCCATATTTAAAATTGTCCAAGTTCATTCTAGATGTAATTTTTAAAATAATTTTTTTAAAAATATTTTTTTATGATTTTTAGTTTTTAAAAGATATTTGCTGACATGGCAAAATGACATGTCAACATGATATACATGTGGCTGTCGCATCTTATTGTATAATTGGTTTGTCAGCCACATCAAAGAAACATAATAGTTAATTATATTCAATATTAATAGAGAGGCTTGGTTGGTTAATTTTTTATCTTTTAAGGGTTCAAATACGTGCTAAAATTTATTGAGGGCTTAATTGATTTTTTTTTATTAAGGACTTTTTTTTAACTAATAAACCTAGTTAAAAAATCAATTTTTCAGCATAATTAAAATTTTTTTACATATTAATAATAAAATTATTATTCTCAATAAATAAACGTTAATTTTATTCTTTTTAAACTTTGAATGCAATTACTATGATAGATTATTATTATTTTTCACTGAAAAAGTATTTGAAATATAAATTATAATTATACAATATTACGTTTCTAAATAATTTGCTCATGTTTTATCTATTTAACAAATAAAATAACATAAAACTATCTTTTATTATAATCTTAGACTATGGCTGCGTTCGGCATTGTTCATTAGATGAGATTTTAGGGAAAAAAGTGCTTTTATAGAAAAAGCAATAAAGAACAGGGTAAAATGTAGGCATTTTTTCAGCTTAAAAAGTCCTTTTTCTCGGATGGAGAAGCCAAATTTAGGTGTTTTTTTCAGCCAAAAGTGCTTTTGAGGCTGATATTACATTTTTTACTTTATTTGTTTCTTTCTTTTTTTTTCTCATTTTTTCAGACATTAGAACTCATTTTTCTCCTTTTTTTTTCTTTTTTCCCCTTTTGAAATTTTAATCCAAATATATGTAATATTTTAATTTATTAGGTTTATATTTTCTATGTTATGTTAATATCTAATATGAGTTATATATTCAAATACATTTTAAAATAAAATAATACAAATGTGTTAAAAGCATTAATTAAAAATAAAAAATAATTTTTAAAATAATACAATTGTGTCAATATCTAATTACAAATATTTAATTATTATATTTAAATATTTAAATATAATTTTTATATTCTAATTAAATTTAATAAATAATTAATATTAATTACTTAGAAATATTTAAAATTAATATTATATATTAAAATATTAACAATAAGTTATAATAGATTATTTTTTATATTTTTGCTAAAATATCATAATATTAACTAATTTGAACATTATTTAAATACGTATTTGTTACTTTATAATATCATGTCTAAAATGAACATTTTATTTCTCAAAAGCACTTTTTGACAGCAATACCAAACACTCAAATTTTTTAAAAGCACTTCTTAAAAGCACTTTTCAAAAGCATTGCCAAACTGGCCCTATGTCTATTTCAATTTTTGCACAATAATTTAGTTTTTTTAATTTTAAAATTTTTATATGAAATAACATGTTTACATGTACCACCAAATTGCTAATAAAATTTATAAAAAATAAAAATATGTCATAAATCTTTGTATTTTTCATAAATTTGAATTTTAGTCATTGTACTTTATTTTTAAGAATTTAGTCACTCTACTTTTCAGCTTTTAAAATTTAGATTCAACACACTGAAATTTTTTTTTGTTAAATTTGTTGTTGTGACACTTTGAAATAGAAAAAAAAAATACTCACTTTATAACAATGTAGCTAAAAAATTGACATTTTAATGAACTCGAATTTAACAAAATAATTTTAGCAATGGTAGCAGTTGGATTTGTATTTTGAAATCTGAAAAGTAAAGAGACTAAATTCTTAAAAATAAAATTACAATGACTAAGTTCTAAATTTGTAACCAGTACACGGACTTATGACATATTTTACCTTTTATAAAAATTACTAAGTTATTTTTTTTAGTAATAAATAACTAATATTCATTTAATAAACAAAACGTGGTCCAAGGTGATTGAAACAGCAAAACAACAAAAACCAATGAAAAAACAGAACCTGCAAAACAACACTGCAGCCCACAGAAAACAAAAGCAAAACTCAATCACCTCGTACCACCCCCAAATCGCGACCAGAAATATCAGCCAAAACCAGATGAGGCTTCCCCTAAACCAGAATCAGTCAAGAAAATGAACAAGGAAAGAATCAAGCTTTGAAAACAAACGATGGAGATTCTATATTGCCTTCTCCCTTATCAAAGCATACGAACACACCCTCAAAATCTCTGTGCCCAGTTCCGTCGATCCAACTCCAACACTAACTTTACCGATGCCGAAGGTTCATGAAACCAGTAACAGACATGCCTACTTCGACGCCCTTCCAAAGCCAGCGTATGCGCCGCCATATTAGTCGCCCTCGGTACAAACAGGTACGAAACATAATCAAATTGTTTTCCCACTTCCCGTATATTGCGAATAATAGATCTAAGAACATATTTATCTTCCTCCTTAGAATTCAATTTTTTAATAGTTATAAGGGAGTCACCTTCCACCATAATCCTCTTGCATCCTAGCTCAGATGCAAAAACCATAGCCCGTTCGCACGCTCGAGCTTCAGCAACAGCCACGTCCGCCATATCGTCAAACCTGTAAGTGCATGCCCCCATAAAGAGTCCTTCACTATTTCTTGCTAAAATAGCAGCAATTGAAATTCTTGATTCTCATAGGAAAGACGCATCAAAATTTAACTTAATTGTCTCACCAACAGGCGGTCGCCAGAGGGATTGTTCCATGGACATAGGAAAAGGCTGCAGATGTTCATGGCTCCAAGCAACTTCCTAGTAATATCCCCAAATAAAACAAATGAGTTCCTGTTTAGAATACACAATACCTTCATAAACCAATTTGTTACGTCTGTACCATAATGCCCAAAGTGAAATAATAAGTAGTTGTCTCTTGCATACATCAACTTTCATAAAAAATCTAACAAAGTTATCTCTACCACTCTGGATGTATTCATACGGGCCAAACCTGATTTTAAGAGGGCTCCATAACTGCTGTAAGACATCATAACCCCATAAAAGATGGTTCGTGTTTTTCGAGCCTTTTTTACAAAGCGGACAAGCATCATCAGCAACAAGTCATCTTTGAAATAGATTGGTATTGTGCGGCACAAAGTTACTACAGGTTCTCCACGCATGAATTTTAATTTTCCCAGGAATATGTAACTCCCATAAAAGGTTGTAGAAATACTTATAGTCTTCAGTGTTGTAGTAATTGTTGCTACAAGTCAGCATGTAATCTGTGACAAGTGCTCTGTAACCACTCTTCACCGAATATTGCCCTGAAGCCTCATGTTTCCAAACTAACATGTCTTGTGTGTCTTGACAGGCCAACGGAATGGAAAGGATACGATTCGATTGGCCTTCATCAAACAAGCGACGAACTATCTCCGATTTCCAGGTATTGGTCTCAGTGTCAATTAAATGGTTCACCGTAACCCAAGCCGGATTAATCGTCTGAACTGATAACCTGTTTTGATCATGACTAGGCAACCAAGGATCGTTCCAAATGTTCACACTATTCCCGTTGCCAATGCGCCAAACTAAGCCATCAACAATCAACTCCCTAGCACTACAGATACTTTTCCAGGTAAAAGAAGAATACGTACCAACCTTGGTTGAGAAAATATCTGTTAAAGGAAAATAACGTGCTTTTAAGACCTTCGATAAAAGACAATCGGGATTAGTAAAAATACGCCACACTTGTTTAGCTAACAGAACTCTATTAAATAAAAATAAATCTCAGAAACCCATCCCACCATAATACTTGGGCTTACATAAGGCGTTCCAATTACTCCAATGAATTCATTTGCCTGTCTTGTTGTTAGACCACCAAAACTTATTTAACAGACCCTCAAGCTTACGACATAGAAGTTTGGGAAGAGCAAAACATTGCATCACGTAAACGGGAATGGCTTGTAAGACCGATTTGATGAAAACTTCCTTACCACCCATCGAGAGATATCTCAAGCTCCAGCCTTCAATCTTTTTCCTAAATCGTCCACAAAATGGGCAAAAGCCCGCCTTTTCTTTCTACCAACCATCGTCAGCAAACCTAAATATTTCTCCGGATTCGCGGCTAACTGAACACCCAATATACCCGTTACTAAATCCTTAACAGCAGGTTCCACATTCGCCCCAAATACTTCCATTTTAGCTATATTTAAAACGAATCTCGCTTTTATAATTAAGTTTTAAATATTATTTTCGTTCCACAAATAAAAATGATATATTATTATATTAATTACAATTCTAAATTAATAACTCTTCAATACACTTTTTTCTTATTTGCATTATTAACCTCTAATACTCTATTTTGCACAATTTGTTTTAACATAATTTATCCTCTATTTTTTACATTAAGATAATGAAAAGGAAACATCCACTAAAAATTTAAAGAACGAATTCAATGAGAGATGATCATTTAACTATTGTGCGAGGTTAACACGTACAATACATTACATAACGAGCAACTTAAAACTAATAAAAAGAATGTAAAAAAGCTTGAAATAGAAAAAACATTATAAAAATTTATTAAGAAGATTCCATTGATCCAATTAATTGATGAGTTAAATAATATTCAATATTGTATACTGTAATCAAGCTATGTTATTTTATATCATTCGTGAAAATGTACAATTTTTTATAAAAAATTAAAATAAATTTAATATATACGATATAGGAAATTAGTAAATACTATAGCAGGGTTTTGAAGCAAAATAGGAGCGTTGGCTTATGTGGGTAAGATGGTTGCATGAAATTTGTCTTAATATTGAGCTAACACATGGAATGTTAATTTTCAAACAAAACATTCAATGCCAACTGATTCTATACATCTTTTTTATATACAATAAAATCAGTGACTACAATTTTTTCCACTAATTTAAAAATCGGTGGCCCAAGCTATCTCTTCTACTGCATGAGTGTTACCGACATTTTTCTGAGGAGTTGCAAAGAATGTTGAATTTGTTTTGGTGGGGTACAACGACGGAAGGGAATCCATTGGCTTAGCTGGGATCGGATGTGTGGAAAAAATGAGGAATGAGGTATGGGTTTTTGTCACCTACATTGTTTTAATCTTGCGCTTCTCTCTTAGCAAGGTTGGCGCTTGTTGTTCGCTACGGATACTTCGTTTTGTAACATTTTCAAGGCTCGATACCTTCCGAATGTGGATTCTTTATCGACTCGATTGGGTTCTAACCCGAGCTTTACTTGGAGAGGTATCTTTTAAGCGAGACAAGTTCTTAAAGCGGGGGTTAGGTGGAGACAGAGTAGGGACAGGTGATAATATTCTGGTTTGGTCTAATCTGTGGTTGCTGAGGGACTACAAATACCGGTTGGAGAGGTGGGGCGCTAGAGTAGAGGAGGGACTTAAGGATCTAACGCTTCCAAATGGCGAGGGGTGTGATATGCAGAAGCTTTTTGATTTGTTTTATATGTGCATGAGGTAAAAGCTATAGCTTCAATCCCAGTTCCTATTTATGGGGGCTAGAGATAAGCTAATTTGGAACTTTGTTAGGAAGGGAGGGCATACAGTAAAGTCAGGTTACCACGTTGCATGTAATTTATATCTGAATTGTCAATATTATTTGATAGAGGTGAATTGGAAGTCAGTGTGGAAGCTTTCTATTCCTCCCAAAGTGAAGGAGTTTATTTGGAGGGCGTTGTGGAAATTTTTGCCGACTAATACTTTTTTTTAATAAAAAATAGACCCAAATGCCCCTGTATTGAATTAACAAGCATAAGCAAGTACAAGCCCATGGATATCGCTCAGAAACTCTATGTTAAAAGGAAAGGTACATTGTTTGTTAATAGCAAGTTTACAAAGGCTATCAGCCACTCTATTGCTCGAACGAGCGACCCACTCAATCTTAACATCGATGAAAGACTCAAACAGTCTAAAGATTTCCTTCAATCGAAAACCAAAGATTGAAATGTCCTCCCATCGAGACTTAAACTGATTAACTAAACTCGCACAATCAGTCTCGAACACAGCCCTTGTAACGTTGTTGTTTCAAGCCCACATAATGCCTTCCCTTAAGGCTTCCGCCTCAGCCCATTCAATATCTACCTTATGGTCCAAAAAGATTGCATGGCCCCTAACACAAACTCATCATGATCTCTCGCAATAATCCCAATGCCTACAACTTAGTCAAAAACCACCGCATCGACATTAATCTTAATGGCCTCATTCAGAGGCTTGGTCCACCTATAGGACCTAGGGGGCCTAGGGTTCATTGGGGCATGTAAAAAATTATGGATCCTAAAATCATCCCTCGAAGTTCTCGCCTGCTCCTAGATAACCCGAGTATCATCCTCCTTACCGCAAAACATGCCAACTAATACTTGGCTCTTGAATCAAGGGGTTTAATATAGCCTGGCCTACAATCTTGTTTAGAAATAAAATGCATGCTCTTTTAAGATGTGTTAAGGCTGCTGTTGTTTGGTGTTTATGGGGGAAGCTATGGAATATTACATTAGGTTCTCTCTGAACTGTTTTATTGATTTATTAAGGAACTATGAGGTCGGTATATTGGAAGAATTCTGTGCTATTAGTTGGAAATTCTATCCTAATTGCAATTGAACTATAGGTTTTTTTCCAAATTAAACTGAATTTTAGCCCTATTTCCCCTATTTCTTCTCTCTTTTCTTCTTCATATTTTTCTTTGCAAATTATTTTCTTTTCATTGCTGAAACTATTATTTCTTTCCAAATCAAAATCTATTCTTGATTTAAGTCGTTTTTCAACCGGTTTTATAATTGCCATTGAAACGTTCTTAATCCTAACCAAGAATCAATAAATAAGCTTCAATATCAATACTTGGTCTTGAAATTCTATAAAATTTCTGCCTATTGATAATCTTGCAATCGATAAAACAATCTTTCTCTATTTTTATCGAATCTTCCATTAACCTTGATAAAATCATGAAATCCATTATTAGTTATTGCGTAAATATCGTTTAAAGGACTTGATTTAGGTACCCCAGACTAGACTTGAACACGAGAAACGTCGGTTGAGATCCCGAAGACATGTGTGTGTTCTTTTACAAGTGAATCGGGGTAAAATAGTGCTTAGGGTAGGGCCATGCGGGCATGTGGGCCACACGTGCGGACCACACGACCATGCCTCCTTTAAAACCTTAGGCTTGTTCTTGAACCACAAAGCCAAGACCTCTCCACACAGCCTGCCACATGACCGTGTCTTCCTTGAAGCTTAATTTTGTATTTTCCATATGGCTACAGTCTTTCACGTGGCCTAGCCACACGGCCATGTAACCCCTCCACAAATCCAGGGTGTTCCACACGGCCCGGTCACACAAACATGTGTCCCTTGTTTATCATAGTTTACAATTTTGCCTTAAAATTTTATGATTTTTTTAATTTAGTCCCTGAATGGTTTCCAAACTATTTTAATAATTTATTTTATTCAATTAAGTCTCTGATAATTAGAACCCATAATCTGATTGACTGAATTAGTATAATATTATATATTTGCATAAATAGTGAAAAAAATACATATGTTTATTTATCTTTTTTTTATTGATAGTATAACATGCCTTATGTTGTCGTTAAACCGAACTCATGAAAAACATGACTATTGATTCTAAATTGCTATGTTATAAGTATATTAATTGCTACCATAATGATCTCTATTAAGTATGCCTTGTTGCATTGCATGGGGTGAGACGATGTGAACGAAGGAAGTTTGATAGTTTAACTGCAGAAACATTTGTTGTGTATTCCCAGCTAAAGGTAGATTCCATCTGCGAGTACTTGTTGTGTATCCACAGCTAGAGGTAGATTCTATCTGTGGATTATTTACTGTGTAAATCACAGTCATAGGTAGATTTCATCTGCAAGACATTTGTTATGTACCCACAACTAGAAGCAGATTCCATCTGTGGGGATTTTTGTTGTGTGTCCACAACCATTGACAGTTTATATACAAACCAGTAGTGGCTAAGACACAACCTGGTGTGTTAGAGGTTGGAGTTTAGGAGAACTCCCATTGTGGTATGTAATAGCAGGGCCGAGTAGGATATTTTTTATTAAAACTGAAATTGTATGACATCTATGAAAACATATGCATACAAAATTGGAAATTCTAATATGACTTATATATACACATATATATATATACATGGTTGAGGAATCAACAGTCTGAAATTTCTATTGTGAGTTTTCTGATCTTAACAATGGTTAAATTGAAAAACTGATACTCTGAACTGTTGTTTGTGTAACAGCCCAAATTAGGGCTTAGTCAGAATAGTGGTTTTGAGACCACAAATCCGAGGTACAAAGTACATTTTATGATTATTTTTAAGTTTATGGCATGATTGTATGATGATGAAGAAATACTATGAAGGAAATTTTATGAAATAGGGGTTACATTGTCCTTTAGGTTGCAAAAAGTTACAAAATACGAATTTTTAGAAAGTTTAAGTAGGAAGTAGTATTAGAGAAAATTTATTTAGTATTATTTTATGTGTTATGGTATTTTATAAGAGTTCATAAAAATTCTAGTGAATTAATTTACGCGATTGAAGGCTTAATCGCGAGAGAGGACTAAATCGCATAAAGGGGAAAAGTTTGGTTTTTGCTAGCAATTTGTGTTAATTAGCTAGAGAACTAAATTTGGGGGCTTTAAAGGGCAATTAGGCCCTTTAAATTGAGTTGGCCGGCCATGATATGCAAGGGAGACAAAAAGAGTGGAAAAGTCAAAACTTGTTGGTATTATGTGGTATTTTATACAATAAAATAAAACAAAAAGAAAAAGGTTGTTATCTTTTTTATTTTCTTGTCTCTTTCACCGAAATTATCAGCCATTCTTGGGGATTTTATAGCTTAAAAATCTCAATAACTTTTAACACTCATTTGTAAGTGATTTCTTTGTCCTTTCTTGAATATTTTTGCATTTTTGAGACCCTCATGACATAAGCTTTCTATTGAGGGGTATATTTAGCATTTTAGTGGAAAGTTTAAAGTTTTGTAATGGATGTATAGATGTTATTTTCTGGAGTTTTATGAAAGAAAATGAATGTAGGATGCTTGATAAACAACTTTTATAAAGAGGTGTTCTTAGAAACCACCTAAAAAGGGCCCAGATCTAAAGTGAGTAAATGGTATGGTAAATGCATGAAATAATGGATATTTGAAGTTTCCGTAAGAGTAAAAAGGGTTTAGATAGGCATGAGAAATGAGGAAATTTGATAAAACTCAATTTCTGAGCATAAGGGCAAAATGGTCATTTTGCCAAAGTCTAGGGGCAAAATGGTCAACTTGCCAAATTGTGAATTAAAAGTGGTCCTAATTAATATGATGACTTAATTATTGAATTTTACTCATTATAGATCAAGAAACTCGAAGCTCGAATCAAAACCGGGGAAAGGGTAAAGTGGTGGACTAAACTGAGAAATTACCACATTTTGGACTTGAGGTAAGTTGTATGTGATAATCTACCATTAATTATTATGAACTTTTATAGAGATTGCTATGATATTTATGATGTTGCCATGAAATTTGTGACATTCAATTCCACTAAGAAATGATGAGGAAATAATAGAATGATTTTGGTTGAATGCAAATGAATACGAAGGATACCGTTGTTATACCATAAGGATTTGTAGGCCCCGTATAAGACCATGTCTGAGACATGGCATCGGCACCGAGACAAATATAGATCCCCCGTAAGACCATGTTTGGGACATGGCATGGGCATCTAGGAGTGATCCTGTATAAGACCATGTCTGGGACATGGTATCGGCATCAGTTTACGATCTCGTGTAAGACCATATCCGAGATATGACCTTGGCATTAGCTTGAGATCCCATGTAAGACCATATCTGGGATATGGCTTTGGCATCTTACTAAGAGAATGACATCACGTGTACCCTTCGATATTCTAAGTATAATTGTAGTAAAAGTATTCAAATTGACTAAGTTAATGAGAAAGATTAAAGTTTATGATGAGCGTTATAGGTACATTTGAATAAGTTACGAGAAAATCATAATGTAAGTTACGAGATTGACTAATTCACGAGAATGAGCAAGGTATGGGATTGAGTTAATAATGAGGATATGTATGTCATTAGTAAGAGTAAGCTATGAGAATTAGAAAGTTATAAGTATGAGAAAGAAATTAAATGAAGCTTCTAAATTACCCGATATGTAATAATGTTTCTTTGGTTATGTTGCTATTTTATTTCATGCAACTTACTAAGCATTTTATACTTACTCTTTCAATTTCCCGCATTCATGTAGGTTTGCCGAAATTGCTCGGGGATCGTTAAAAGTCGGAGCTCAAAGTTACACTATCAAGTTATCTATTTTGGTATAAGTATGTTAGTTATTTTTTAATACAGTATGTATAAGACTTTGACCATTTTGATTTATAACTCATTCTAGTTAGCCAATTGTGTTGGCCATTTATATTTATAAGTTTCGTTTTGTAAATGGACTTTGGAATTGGCCTAAAACTATCTAAGTTACTTAATGAAATGAGAATGAATTTCATGTAAATTATGCAAATTTGCTTGGTAGTTTATGCATGCATTGTGGACATGAATTAGTTGATGCGTAAGTACCCATTAAGGGGTTTTTAGATGAGTATTGATATTATGATATGATGTATGAAGATTGGGTTATGCTTGAACGTATTTCAGGGAGCTAGGCTTGGTAAATAACCCTATATTGCCCACACGGCTAGACACACGGGCATGTGTTTAGGTCGTGTGAGACACACTGGCTGCACACGGGCGTGTGGCTTAATCGTGTGTCCCCTGCACCTTGCATGAATAGAATTAAATGCTCATCAGTATTCTACACGGGTATAAGACACGGCTGTGTGTCTCGTCTTTATGGAGGACACGGCCAGCACGCAAGCGTATGCTATGGCTGTGTGATTGCTGACGTCAGAAATCAAATACCCAGGTTTTTGCACACGGGCCACGACACCGGCCTGTCAAGGCTGTGTGAATAACACGAGCTGGGCACACGGGCATGCGCCAGTCCGTGTAAAAACCCTTGTAGGTGGATGTTAGAAATTAAATCTACACGGGCAAGGGGCACGGGCTTGTCCCTGGCGTGCCTAGGCCGTGTGGGGTACACAGGCTATTAGCACGGCCATGTTTAGGGTTCACACGGGCGTGTTGCCCTCCCACACGGGCGTGTGCCCTATTTTCACTAGTTTTTGAAGAAATTTCTTAAGTGTCCGAAATGGTCTCAGATTATTTCCGAACTATTATTTAGGGCTTGTAGGCCCATAAGAAGACCCGTAGGATAATGTTCGAAAAAGTTTTAATTGGGGACACATCCCCATGAGTTTAAGCTGAATGTTTGCATGAGATTTAGAACGGTAATGCCTCATACCCTATTCCGGCATCGGTTTCGGGTAAGGGGTGTTACAGTTTGATTGTGATTATTTTATGCGATATTTATTAATTTGTCCTACCGACTGTTTGTACTGATTTTCTTATGATTGAACTCACGCTGAGCGTCATAACTCACTCCCCCTTATATTTTCATCATTACAAATAACCTATCAGGTTAGGATGCAGACGCGACATTCGGAGGGTTTGGGCTCAACTTATTTACTATAATATTTTACTTATTATTTGATATTTTAGAAATTGTATTATTTTATTTCGAACAGTGGCAATGGGCATTAGGATGGTTGTTTTTACTTATAGCTTGCATGACATTTATTTAATTTTAGGATATCTAATTATGATTACTAAATAGTATACACGAACCCCGGTTTTTATTAAAAGCATGAGCATACATCACTTTTCCTCTACTAAAGTATAATTAAAAATTTGAGTAATAAATAAATCAGTAATTAACTAAGTTTTTCTTCTAAGATAAATTAAATATCTTAGAAATGAATGTTTTCAAAACTCCAAAAACTCAGTAGGCCGCTTCGATGGCTAATGTAACCTTCCGAATTTGGGTCTAACATCTAGGTCAGGATTGGGAGGCCACAAAGAGTCTAAAACATGTTCTGCTCTTTTTCTTTAATTAAGGTTTTGTCCCACTGAATTTTCCTAATAAATGTTTTTAATGAGACAACTTGTAATAGAATGTTATGTACTCATTTTCCTTCATTAGGTTTTTATCCCACAGGATTTTTTCTTATAAGGTTTTAACGAGACATATTTTCGTTAAAGGACATTCAAGGGGGAATGTTGTAAATCCATTGATAAATGGATGTCCATATGACTCCTAAAACCCCAAAACCATTCTCTTGCAACTCTTATAACTCTTGTAACCTCCAAAGAATTTATAAGGTGTCAGAAATTCTCTTATTGTAATTTTCTGTGATTGAGACCTTATAAATAGGTGATAAATATAAATTTTCTGTATCTTGAGTGAAAGTTGAATATTTTTTTCAATTTTCTTTTATTCTTGTATGATATTCATTCTATAATTCTCTTAGCTTATAATAATATAAATATATTTAAAATAAATAAAAATAATATATATTAAAACCAATCCAATTATAGATTTTATTAAGGGAACCAACTGAATTAACAATACCAAAATTAGTTGAGTGTGTTTAACAGCTTTTCAACAATCAAACATACTTTTATCTGGTATAAGGAATTTGGATAACACCATTGTAGTGAGTTTAGACAACTGATGTCCTAAAATTTGGATAGAAGTAAAAGCTTCAGTGATCCCTGAAATTTACTTTTTGACATTAACGTCCTCATTTTATTTTCTAGAATATCCTTTTAATAATCTTAATATATTTTTTATGGCTTTTTCATTAAAAAATTTTCAAACCCTGATATGGCACCATACGATTAAAAATAATAATATATATATTAATATTTATATTCATATTCATATATTTTTAAAATTAAAATTAAATAAAATATTTAAAAATTAGCTTGTCCAAGTCTACCCAAACTAAGTTGGGCTTGGCCGGGTAAGCCACCCAGCCCATGAAGCTCTAATCATTACGTATTTCATTTATTTAACTAAAATATTTATATAAACTTATAAAATAGCATTATTAAAATTTTACATTGTAAATATTATTAACTGACTCTCAGATTATGTAAATAATCATTAAATAAAACATCAATAATAAAAATATTATGATATATTATTATCATTTTAGTAATAAAATTATTATTTTACATAGATTTATTTTATTTCTATTTTTATTAATTTTATAAGTAAAAATAATTAAAAATTTTCATATATAAAAAATTTAATGCGATGCATTTAATGGTATTTTTTACTTATACCATTTTGTCATCATTGTGTTTATATTTAAACACATTTCAACATTGATTTTAATTTCACTGCTATTATATTCAAGAATAATACCATGCAGAAGACTTGTCCTTCTAAAATGAAAAATGTTCAATTTTGGGCATTGGGCTTTTAAAAAATATCAAAGATATAAACAATTAAAATAGTTAAATTGTATTTCAGCTCTTATGCAAATAAATAATTAAAATTTGACCCTCCCAAAAATTTTCTAAAATCACCCTTAATGGTACCCAATGTCACTATTGTAGTATCTAATTTCACTATTCATCCAAAGGGACCGTAAGTACACCAGCTTTTGCTTGCTTAAGTATATGATTTGTTTATTTCTCATTTTTTGAAAATATTATTCTAATTAATAATTTTTAAGTATATTTAACATTAATTATTCTTCCAATTTTTTTAATATATATTAGGGTAAACTACAATAATAGTTACCTAATTATGGTTTTTTCTTTTTGTTATACAAATATAAAAAGTTATAAAATAGTCATCCTACTATTAGTATTTTTTTTGGTCACTTAACTATGAAATGTTATAAAATGGTCACTTAATTATTCAATTTTGTCTTTTTTAGTCACCCAACTATTGCAAATTTTTGGGTGTTTCTAATTTTAGATTAGCCCATTAGTGAGAAAAAAAGACAAAATTGAATATTTAAGTGATCATTTTATAACTTTTTATAGTTGAGTGATAAAATGAACTGTAATTAAATGACTATTAATGTAAATTACGTCATATATTATTGCATTAATTAAATATATATAGAGCTTCATCGAATTAGTTTCATAATTTAACTTTAAAAAGGATGGAATTAAGGTCAAAATTTAACATATAAAATTACTAAAATACCTTTCTGAAATTATATAACAGCTTAGATTGAAAGCGTGGGAGGCTCCACAAACAAACAGATAATGGTTCCCACTTATTTTCCAAACTCTTTTTGCGATTAAAATACAAATTATTTCTAACCACAAAATAGAAATACCAAGAAAAGGACTTTTTGATGGATTGCATTCCTTTCATGTAAGAAGACCACAAAAGCATAGTGTAAGAAGACCACAAAATGATTTTTTTTTAAAGTAATATTAAAGTGTTTTAAGAAGGTTTATATCACATTCTGGTCCTTGAATTGTAATTTTTTTTATTTTGGTATGTAAAACTTTTTTTTGGTCTCATTTTAGTACCTAAATTATTTTTTGTTATAGATTTTAGTCTAAAAGTTAACCGTATCAAAAAAAATGGCACATGCAACCAATGAAGAGACGTCATGTGTATGCCTTTTTCAATGTTAAGTTGATGAGGCAATTGATTATTGATCGATCAATGACCATTGATTTATTGTTGATTAGTCATTAATCGATGTTGATCGGTTGTTAATAGGCATTGATCACTTATTTGTTGTCTTTAATTTAGTTTAACAACTCACACTACAGCAAAACAGGGCTTTAGCGGTGCTTTTAGTGGCGTTTCGAATAAAAGCGCCGCAAACATTATACATTAGCGGCGTTTTTGAAAAACGCCGTAAAAAATCGATCAATAGCGGCGTTTATGAGAAAACGCTGCTAAAAGTCTAAGCAACGGCGGCGCTTTTTCTAAAATGCCGCTAAAAGTCTGAGAAATAGCGGCGCTTTTTCTAAAACGCCGCTAAAAGTCTTAGCAATAGCGGCGCTTTGATTAAAACGCCGCTAATAGTCTAGGAAATAGCAGCGCTTTCTAAAAAACGCCGCTAATAGTCTGGGAAATAGCGGCGCTTTATAAGAAACGCCGCTAATAGTCTGGGAAATAGCGGCGCTTTCTCAAAAACGCCGCTAATAGCCTGGGAAATAGCGGCGCTTTCTCAAAAACGCCACTAAAAGTTGAGTTGCCATTTTTTGTGTAGGGACTCGTTTCGATGTGATCTGGTTTAATTTTCATATTTTTTTCTTATTCTTGTTTTGAATTATATTTTCATAGTTCTTATTTTTGGGTTTAGAGTTTAATATTTAAGGTTTAAGGTCTATGGTTTAGGGTTTAATGCTTAGAATGTTAATTTTATGGTTTAGGGTTTGAGGTTTAGTGTTTAGTGTTTAAGATTTTAATGTTTTAATCCAATTTTCTGATGTTGTAGTATTTTATTATAGAAATAGTTGGTCGGTAGCGAGCTCGCCAAGCTCTTCTACCAAAGGAAAATTTAAATTGAACATTTCATGGGCATATTAAAGAAATTCATGCCTATGAATGTGGAGATTGGTGGCTAATATGTAGGAAGATTGCGACTCACTAGGATAGGATTTGTTGGATTGTCTTCTTGGTTGGGATTATTGTAATATTTGTCTTCAATAGCTTCGGCTTGGGCTAAGGCTTTGATTTCGATGAAATCACCACCATCACTTTGTAATTGAGGAAATTTCTTAGTAATATGTTGGCATTAGGACTGATGATGTGCCTACATAATTTGAAATACTATAACCACTAACAGGAAGAGCTTCGAGCTCCACTAATAGACCCACTACAACATTGCCATTTTTTCGGTGTCTTAGGACTATTATTTCCACATCTTTTATCATCATTACAATCAATTACATACTACATACAATTTTTCTTACTAGTTCAAATTGGATATTCACTCAGTACCTCAACTTAAATTTTTCTAAAAATTTTCCTTTTTCATGTTCTCCAAGATAACATTAATATTGAACGTCATGTTAAAAATAGTTTCTAGTTGAAACACGACACTATCCTCAGTGAAAATAATATATCGAATAAATATTAATACTAATTTACTACAATAACAATAAAAA
Organism: Gossypium stocksii; assembly: GCA_020496765.1. Taxonomy (NCBI): domain Eukaryota; kingdom Viridiplantae; phylum Streptophyta; class Magnoliopsida; order Malvales; family Malvaceae; genus Gossypium; species Gossypium stocksii. The sequence goes on along the minus strand of CM035630.1, from coordinate 38,003,058 downwards.
GCAATAACACAACTTCCTTAAAACATACATATAACATAATTCAAAAACTAAAATAATAAGATAACAATTATAACAAGCACCAAAATTTATTATTAGCAAGTGGTAAACACAATAATAACATCATATTGGCTAAAATACCTTACGACAACTTTCATAGCACTAATAGCAAAAAAGGAAGAAAATAAAAACTTACATAATAAAATGATTTGTTGGTAAATTTCAACTTTCATAGCACTAATAGCAAAAAAAGGAAGAAAATAAAAACTTACATAATAAAATGATTTGTTGGTAAATTTCAAAAATAATTAAAATGATTTAGAGTTTATAGATTTTAAGAAAATTTTAAGAGTAATTTTGCATTTTAGTTATTTATAACTTATAATAAAGACAAGGGGAATAAGCAAGTTCAAATAACATGAGATCGATACCTATAAATGTTGAGGTCAATTTTTAAATATCTAAGTGGAAAAAAAGTATAATTGGGGAGTCAATTTTGCAATTAACCCTTTTACAATTTGATCAATTTTGGTATCACACTCAATGTACTGAAGTGCATAACTTATGAATGATTCTTTTTACGATTTTGCCCTTTATCGAGTTAAAAAAAAAAAACATAAGCATTAGTTTACAATGTTATCAAATCAAAGCTAACAATTTAAGAATATTTAAGTTCAGTTTGTTTTATTGAAAATAACTTCTGAAAAATGATTTCTAGAAAATGATTTATTTTTCTAGAAAAGCTAATATTTTTTTGTGTTTAGAAAAATTTGTGTAAAATATTTTCTGTTGTTTGGTAGATTTGTTAAAAATATTTCATAAAAGTTATTTTCAATTAAACAAATATATATTTGAGATTTTCTTTTTTTTTTCATTGTTTAATTAAATTTATTTTTATTTATAATTTATATTTTAGATTGTTTTTGCATATATTAAAAATATTATGTTAAATTCAGATTCATTACAGTGGCATTTTTTAATTACATGACTACTAAGTGAGTATTTTTTATTTAAAAATGTGGCATCAACATAATTGACAAAAAAAAGTTAACGATGTTAGTAATTGGACTTGATTTTTAAATTTGAAAAGTAAAAGGACTAAATTCTTGAAAATAAAAGTACAAAGACTAAATTACAAATCTGTAATGTGTACATAGACTTATGACATATTTTAACATTTATATTACAAAACATTTATTATTAATATATTTATAATTGTAATAAATATTTATTATTAATATATTAATATTGGATATTTTCAATAAAATGTGAATAATATTATTTAAAATTATTATTTTTAAAATTTATTATTAAAATAAAATTAAAATATTAAATAATTTATTAAAATAATAAATTATATTTATTATATTAATAATTTATTATATGACTAAATATAAATAATTAAATATGTATGTTTAATAATATTGAAAAATATAATATTTTAAATATTTTTAAAAATAAAATTTATTATCGATATAATAATATTAAGCTTGATTTAAGTTAATTTTTATATAAAAATAAAATTATTTATAGATGAGCTCTTTTCCGAAAAATAACTTACGCTTTTCAAAAGGATAAGTCATTTTACAGTAAAAAGGGTTTATTTTACCTTGACCTGTAAGTCATTTTTCATTGACCAAACTATTTTCTGTAAAAAAAAATTAACAAACACACACACAAAAATATAAAAAAAATTTCCGTAAAACTTTTTATATGTAAACAAACAGACCCTTAATATCACAAATTCCAGCCATTTAATTGCTTTAGTGGCCAATGAAAAATAATTTAAGAGAGAGATAAAAAGAGATGGTAGACTAGCCACCTTGTTGTATGAAGGTGACGACATGATTTTGTAGGATAGTGATGTGATGTTACAAGTTGGACTAGTGATAGATAATAGTTGTCTTGTCAATATAAGATCTTTGGCAATGGTAATAGGTGAATAGTACTTAAGGTGGAGGCACGTCACTTGACAAAGATACATTTTTGGTGGGTGTCTACGAAGATGGTATAACAAATACATAAAGCAATACACTTTTTCCTTATAAAATATTTTCACATCAAATTTAATCATATAAGTCAATTAAATTTTCCTACTTTGAGCAATTTACATGTATAACTTTACGAACTCACCAAGTCCATTTCTTTTATCCAAAGAATTCACCAAGTCTTCATATGTTGAGCTACACTAGGGGATATAAGATAACACTTATGTCATGGGCCGAGGATCAAAGCCCATAATCATAGTGCACAGAACGTCCCACAAAAGTCAACTTATTAAATGAGGCTCATTTGACTCACATGAACTAACCCGATTCATGGAACTCATGGAGAAGCCTAATTATTTGAAGCCTTAGTGGCCAAGTGTAAAACTAGAGTTATCAGGATAATTAATGTAAGTCTTAATGGATAAAGATGTATAGAGTTTAAATCCCTTAGGGCACTCAATTATAGATAGGCTCTAATCTTGACTGTCGATGTACCTCAATCTACACCATTGGATCTAGGGCAACTCAACTATAAATATAGGCCTCCCCTTTCATTTGTGTTCATCCAATTGACAGTTAAAGAATATATTTGAGAGCATTTACTCAAACACTTGATGTGCATTGCTTTCTTGTTGTAATAGCCTGATTTTGACCTTATTTGGAATGGTTTAGGGAACATGAATCCGAGTTAGAAAAATATTTTAAAATTATTTTTGGTATTTATAATGTGTGAATTGGTGTGTGCTAAAATTTTGTTTGAAAATTTTATCGTTTGGATGCCCGATTTAATAAAAGGGCTTAATCGCGTAAAATAAAAATTAGATGGTTTAATAAAAAAAGGGCTGAATTGAATATGTCTTTTTAATGTGGAGTATTTATGTTGCAATAATACCATGAAAACTTCGTATGGACGGCACTAACCCTGTTTTATAATGATTTCAAATTATTTTATAAAGGTTATAATAGTCATTTGAATATTAATATATGGTTTAATAAAAATATCATGATAATGGTCACTTATTTGTTCATAAAAATAGCTGAATATTGGCAAGAAAGAAAATAAAAAGACTTTGAAGGTTTCAGATATTGTTACTCTTAATTAAGGTATGTAATTAGCTCGGTTTTTGATAATTTTTACGTTTTTGAGATCGTTGCTTGGAATACTACCCGACCCATGCTTGAATTTCTGATTTTGATGAATATTTTGAGTTATACCATTGATGAATAATTGTGTTTTATGGTGTTTGAAAATGAAATATGGAAGATAAGTTTTGGGTTAATATGTATTTTATTGGAAATTTTGATGAATTTGAGTAATTAGGGCTTAATTGCAAAAATAATAAATTGAGGGATAAAATGAAAAATAAATGAAATCTGTGTATTTGTATGTACTAGATGAACACTCGGCCCACGCATGATGTATTGAGATTTTGTGTATTTTTTGTTTTATGCAAATTGGATTAATTTGTAAAAAGTGTAAAATGTCAAGGGCAAAATGGTAATTTGCCCATTTATGTGTTGTTCTATTAAATTGAATGAAATTATGCTTAAATAAGCTTAATTTGAAATTGTATAGATCAAGAACAAAAGAAATCAGACTTGGATTGGGGGAAAACAAAAATAGCGGAATAGCAGATCTATATCGTCTGTCGATAACCGAGGTAAGTCTATAGGCAAAAAAATGTTGTTAATTTTGATTATATGAAAACTTAATATTCTGATTTGAATTTTTATAAGTTATAAATGAAATTGTCGAATGTGATTATGCATGGGAGAATGTATTCAAGTTCGATATATGAATTATGTGTAAGACCGATTCTGTGTTACTATTATATTAGGCTTATTGCCTAGTAGGCTTAGTGCCGGTGTATTATATCAGGCTTATTGCCTAGCAGGCTTCGTACCGGCGTATTATACTAGACTTTATGCCTAGCGGACTTACTACGGGCAATGATAAGTTACAGATGAATGTGAATTCAGATTAAAATGAACAGGTACATGATAATGTTCGCTTACTTGAAAGCAAAGTAAGTTGATTATATGATATGTGAATCAAGTTATAAAGAATGCTAATGGAGATGTATGTGTATATAATATTCTATATATGGTTTATTGAATAAGTATGAGATCTTGTAATTTGATTCATGATTATGTATATTTGGTTATACTATGATATTATAGCTTTGAACTAAGTGATTCTTGATGATGGATACATGTATATTTATTCGGCCAAGATAAGTTTATATATGAATGTGTATAAGGTTTACAAAATTGTAAGTTTTGATACTTTAAAGTGTTATAAAAGTTTGAATTAATTTAATTAGGTTGAGTTTATAATGCTTATAAGCTATTTATTTGCTTAAGGCTTACTAAGCTAAGTTAGCTTACTTCGTATATATTTATTTGTCTTTATTTATTAGATTTTGGAGATTATTACGTGCTCGGGGATCATCAGTGAAGTCAATTACACTATTATCTACTTTCGGTACTTTTAAAAGTTTTAAACTCGAACATATGGCATGTATAGGATAATATGTGTTTGTCTAAGTTTGGAAAATGTATATAAGATGCCATGCGAAAATGGCTAAGTTGAATTATTAAAATGTGTTATATCAAGTATAACTTATATGTGTGTTATGTATGATTGCTAGTGAAGTGAAATTGATTATGATCTTGGCTATTGGTTTTGTGATCGATTTAAGTGATTGATTTTTATTTGCTAGTGGGCGATGAATTGGTTAAGTGCTGCATTTGTGAATGAATATATATATATATATATATATATTAGGTTGGATTTAAATGTATGGGAACATTTGTTGGTATTTTGGTTAAGATTCGGCTATGAAATATTGCTAGATGTGAATTATGCTTGGTTGATTGGTGACTTGGCTATAATTTTTATGCAAGTAATTATAAATGCATATGATTTGATATGTTTGTAATGGTGAATCTATGATGTGGTATATTAGTAAGTAAATTTAGATTTGGTAAATGTGTTGGAACTAGCTAATGAATAAATAATGTGATTAATACTTGCTTATGGTTATGTGCTTAAGTATCAAAGTAAGTTAGTTATGCATGTTGAAGGAGTTAAATTAATATGGTTTGTTAATGTTTGAGAATTAGTATGTTATTTATTGATTGATGTTTTATAATTATTTTTAATGGTTTGGTCAAGCTATGTATTTATATTTGAAACATGTTTCATTTAAATTTGTTATGAATTGTGGTAAATAGGAAATTTGGTTTTGGTATGGGACAAGAGTGAGGTTAATATACTTTCATTAAGTAAAGAAATGGATAAGAAAAATGTTAGTAAATTAATCATGATTTGGTGTTGATATATTTTTGTATATAAGTATATGATGTGATGGGTTGAATTAATTAAATTTGCATGTGCTTAGCCGATTATGTATTTGTTGAATTGGAATTGAATATGACGTTGGTTACATTGCAAAATAAGTGAGTATATGCATGACTTTATTCGACTAAAGTTTTGTAAAGTGACCAAATGAATAGTGTATTAAGCTATAAGGAATTAAATTTGTTATTTCCTAATGGTGCTGAATGGAACTTTGCTAAAAATGAGATGTACTTGAATGTATTTACTTAATATGATTTATGTTGGTAATTATAGATTGAATTATTATATTATATATATTATGAGCATATACCATGTGATAAAATGATATGTTCAGTGCTAATTGCTTATGATGTATAAATCTGGTTATATTTTTAAAATATTAGTATTATGTTAAATTTCAAAGTGATTAATTTATTTATATTAATATTTATCTGGTTTAGGAGTTTGAGTAAAAGTATGCATGTGATGGTTTGGAAGTTGTGTTTCGTCTGGTAATACCTCATAACCCTTTTCGGCGACGGATACGGGTTAGGGGTGTTACACTTGTGGTTTTTTCAGTTCTCTCATTACTTTTTCGTTTTGAGTCCACTTCTGCTATAATTTTTAGTGCCTTAGAGAATTTTCAGGAGAATTCTCATTTTTCAAGTGTTTGGCTGACTTAGGCAAATTTGAAGTAAAGAAATTGCCTAAGGCCTTGTAGTTTGCTAGACTTAAGTTCTAGCCCCATGACAATTGGTATCAAAGATAATGTTTCAAAGGTGCCGATTGAGATGTTGAAAGGAGTAGATAAGTAGGTTGAGCCAATGGAGACCCGTGGAAAAGCCAAAAAAGTTAGCTGATCAAATGATATGTTGTTAGTGGCCAAGCTTAAAGGCTCCAGGTTGATGTCAAAAAGACCTTCAAGGAAGTTCATTGGTGTACCACTGGGCTAGAATCAAGGCAATATCAGCTCAAGGACCAAATAGTAGAAGCCCTCAGTGATAATATGGATGCGATGCAAGAAGTCTTTAATATCGTTGTGGGTGAGCTAATTGAGAAGGAGGATGCTCTCAAGGCTATAGTGTTGGATTGAAGGAATATATTGAGGAGCTCAATATCTATAAAGCTGCTTTGGGCAATGAGGTGTTGGCTGTGGCACTTAAGCCTAATGTAGATGTCCTGAAGCCGAAAGAGTTCAACGGGACGAGGTCCACAAAGGATGTAGATAATTTCTTGTGGGGAATAAAATAATACTTTCATGCGAAAGGCATCATGAATGATGCTACAAAGGTAAATATTGATGCCATGTATTTTATTGATGTTGCTTTGTTATGGTGGTGTTGTAAGTCCATAGATGAAAGATGAGGTGGCGCCGCTATTGAGACTTAAGAAGAGTTCCATAGAAAATTTGAGGGGCAGTTTTACCTAGAGTATGCTGAGGATGAGGCTCGAGCTAAGTTGTACCAACTTATGCAACAACACACAGTTAGGGAGTATATGAAAGAGTTCAAGGAACTTATGCTTTAGATTTCCAATTTGGGTGAGAATGAGACATTTTTCTCTTTCATAGATGGGCTAAAACCTTGGGCAAAGCAAGATTTGCAAAGTCGAGAAGTTAAGGAACTTTCTAAAGTAATTATTATAGTGGAATCTTTATTTGAGCTTGTTCTGAGGAAAAACAGGTTCGAGTCCTTAGATCTTAATGAGATGGGAAATGGCGGGGGAGATGAAGAAGGATAAGTTAAAAATGGCAATGATAGTAGTGGTAATAAGAAACTACACAATGGAAAGTGAAAGCCAAGAACAAACTAAATGGGTAAGTGAGATGCTTCCTTTGTGAAAGTTCGTATATTATGAGAGACTGTTTGAAATTATTCATGCTTTCTGTCATAAAAGGGGATGATGAGACAGATATAGCATCAATGAGGCTTGCTTCGGTCGTGCATTTTGTCATAACCAAGAGGATCAAAGAGAGTGCGTTCTATCACAGCCTAGAGCGATCCAAGATATCTACAAGTAATAAAAAAGATGTGAAACTTGTTGAGAATAAGGTATTGAAGCTTGGATAAATTATACTCAATTTTTCTAAGGCAAAGAAGGATCACAAGTAGAAAGGATCAATATTGTGGACATCAACATTGCAAACCAAATGAGGAATGCTTTTTTCGATATGGTGGCATATAATTTGTTTATATCAGAAAAAGCCATGGGTAAACTTGGTCTCTCAGTTAGCAAATTGACCAAAAAGATCAATATAATCAATTTCAAAGAGGTCACAACTGTGGGAGTGATGTAAAGAGTTAAGCTACAAATAGGTAAGTGGAAAGGCAAGGAAGACTTTGAGGTAATTCACTTAGATGATTACGACTTTATTTTTGGCTTGAATTTTGTTGATCAGATTAATGCTCTGTTGGTTCCTTTTTTTGATTGCATATGTATTTTGGATACTCATTAACGACAATGCATGGTGTTAGTGAGTTATGATGAGAAGGGTGGAACCAAAGTATTGTCAGCAATCCAACTAGCCAAGGATGTTTTGTGTGGTAGGAATATTGACTTGATAGAACTGTGTGCTACAAAGACCCCCTTGGAAATGATAGAGGCACAAAAAACCTATATGAAGCCTGTTGAGTCATTAGTGGCGCTACCAGCTATGAAAGAGGTGGGTTGTGCATCAAACTTTGTGAGTGAAGTAGTGATGTAAGATGAGTAGTTAAAACGATTAAATGCAATGAGCGAGGTACATCTTAAACACTTGTCTAATGTTTTTCATTTTGACTTATTGTTGGCTTGGCAAGGACACAAGGCCATTTTAGATTTATGAAATGGGTAAACTAAGCAACTTACAGACCAGAATTGGCGAGAATACCCAAAGTTAACTCGATTTTCAATGTGGGCATGTCGAAGCCTAGTTGTGTTGTCAAGGAGATCCCAATCAAGGTAAGTCACAATGTAGACAAGTAAAAGTGGTGGGCTTGTAACAACCCAAAAAGGCAGTTTCAGAACCCTAGTTTTGCAAACCTAGTTTATAAATAATAAATATGAATATTTACAGAGTTGGTATAAAAAATATAAATGTTTGGTCCTCTAATTTTTTCTATTAACTGCTTAACCAAATTGTAAAAGTCTTATCGCTTTAGGTTTTTAATTTACCAAATGTTTAGGAATTTAAATTGCAATTAACCAATGATCTAAAATTTCAAATAAACCATTTTGGATAATTTAAAGTGGGCGGTAGTGTTTATATTTCTTAAGTATGATTAATATTAATCTTATGTTTAATTAATTAAATTAATTACCTTAATTTTGGTATAAATTAAAGTTGATGGAATGAAAGAGAATATTTCTCTTTGTCTTCCACAAAGAATAGTCTACCACAATTGTTGTAGCTTAAAGAAAACTTTAAAAACCTTAACATTTGACCCTTGATTGGTATGTGATTTCAAGTCCTTTTCTTGTAATTTTTATGTTTTGAGGTTCTAGAAGCTTGATTTAGCCCATATAGAAATTTGCAAAATTGTTAAAGTTTTTGAAAGTTTTTGTTGTTGATTTCTTTGAAGAAATTGGGGTTAAATTGATAGATTTTATGTTTAGGTTATGAAAAAGGAATAAATTGTAATGTTTGGTTGTTAGTTTTGTACATAAGGACTAAAGTGAATAAAGTGTGAAATTGATGTAAAATTTTAGTAAAAGTAGATAACAGAGGGTCTGTAATGAATATAATTGAGGTCGATTTTCAAACTAAAGCTCAAAATTGAAGTTTAGCTATTTTGGTTTTAGGGATTAAATTGAATAAAATGTAAAACTTGGTATAAAAAAATAAAGTTTTATAGGTTCATTCATATCATGATATAATGTATAAATGTTTGATATTGATGGATTGAATGAAATAATTGAATAGATCAAGAATTGGATCAAATTGGAGATAATTAAAGCAAAACCAAAATTGTTAGTTAGTCCCTAAAGATTAGAGGTGATCATGGGCCGGGCCGGGCCCAGAAAAAATTTCGGCCCGTTTTCTAGGCCCGGGCCCGGCCCGGCCTGAAATATGGGCCTAAAATTTTATCCAAGCCCGGCCCGGAATAAAAATGCTAGGCCCGAGCCCGGCCCGGCCAGGCCCATATTAATTTTTTTTGCTTATTTCATTAAAAAATTTAAAAATATAATAAATTACATAAATTAAAATATATAAAAACAAATATTAAAATAAGGAACAAAATAAAATTGAGATAAACAATTCTTAAAACAATACACAAACTAAAAAAGAAAAGTTAAAAATTATATATAATTAAAAAAATAAAAAAATAAAAAATATATATTTATATAATTCGGGTCGGGCCGGGCTGGGCCCGGGCCAAAAAAGGTTGGCCCGAGGCCCGGCCCGTTTTCTAAACGGGCCTCGTATTTTTGCCCAAACCCATATTTCGGGCCTATATTTTTACCCAAACCCTCCCATTTTTCGGGCGGGCCTTCGGGCCGGGCTGGGCCGCCCAACCCACGATCACCTCTACTAAAGATTCAGCTTGTTTGGTGTTTTGATCAAGTAAGTTCATATGGAACTTACTACTTTATTTAATGTTATGTTGAATTGTGTTTGATTTCATTTATATGTTTAGATTGAAGTGAATTTAGTGAATTTGACATATTTGGCTTAAAATGGATTGAATTGAAAATCATGAAAATATTGGCTATTACGAAACGTACGGAGCACCAATATGAATGTTGAATGTTTACAAGATTTGTAATGAAATATTTAAATTGGTACAGGGTTTGTTAATCATATGTATATGACAACGGTGCAGTGTGAACTTAATAAAAGATTAGGATACGTATGGTATGCCATTAGAGTTATGCACGTACTTGATCAGAGATTTACATGTTACGAGATCTAGCATTTTTTTTTCTAGATTCTCAGGTTATATGTATCGTTGGTTTAGCCCAAACTATTAGATCTGGTGCCCTGAGTGTAGTATTTTTTTCGAAGCACACTTGTAATTTTTTGAACAAATTGGCTAATAAAATTATTCATGAATTACATTAATATTTTGTATATTGTCCTCACATGATTTTTGCACACAAAGCAAAAAGGAAGCAAATGTTGCATATTGGTTGTTTAATGTTTAACTAATACTAAGTAGTATTACGTGGTCAGATCGTAATACAAAAGAACAACTTATATTAGTAGATGAACCTAAATATGTCCTTAGTCTAATCGAAAATGAGCAAACCGATTGAAAGACTAATATGTTGTCTATCAAGTCTAATTGGGAAGATGCTTTATCTTGGGCATCGGAGCAGATAACTCCCAAAAGATAGAGGCATAGATGTGACTGATTAGATTGACAGTACATCGAATAAAACCTAAGCAGAATAGATCTTGGATCTATTTATAGATTTATTCACTTGTAACGTTTATAGTGTGGCATACCTAAATCCTAAGTGGATAGTAGACTATGTATGCGTGACTCGTAAACTTTGATGTAAGTAAAAACCTGAGTTCAAATAGATAAGGAACTAAAAGTTGGTGTATTGGATGTATGACTTCTGTAGTATGTAGCGTCATTCAAAACAATAGAATTCATAATCTAAAACATGGGTAAATGATATCCTCTCATTGGCGTTACATGGTTGATAAAAAGTATATGTAGTCATAGATCGTTCATCTTTGTGATGGATAACTTTATCACTATTTAATAGTAATTGACTTTTCATAAAGGAAGATGTAACAGTTACCATGAGATAAAATAGGATCATATTAGGAGAACGAATAATATCCCAAAGAGATCAAGGATATCCTATGAGGGTAACACACTTATAACAATGTCATTGGATGAGTATTGAGTAGTTACTTTCGTAATGGTATGCCATTGTGGAGAACTCAGTCACGATACTATAGTGGAATGACTTCGTGTCTAAATGAGTTTATAATAATAGGTAAAAAGCCGAAACATAATTATAAATCATTTGAGCCTCAACTACATATGTCCAATCGGTCCCTCCACTAGCTCGTTGAAACCATAAATAAATTGCGTGTTTGAATAGAAATGAACGGAATGAATAAGAAAAAAGAAATGAGAAAAATTTAAGAATTATTATAGTTTTCTCCGGAATAGAGAAATGGTCATTTGGAAATAAATGTAGGTTTACAAAAATGAAAATGAAAATGAAAATATAAACTTACAATCTTATATAGGATTACTTAAAAATGATGGAAGAATAAGTTTATGTTTCTGGACTATTTAGAAGCCTGAAAATGAAAACAAACCATTCGTTTATAATAAACATGTTGAGTTGTGACATATTGAATGAATTTTCTCGAAAATTTATTAGGGTAAAATTGTTAAAATTTTACTGGAGTAAAACTAGGATGAGAAAATTATTGAATATGTAAATATTGAAGTTTATTTTGGAAAATAGAAAAACTGAATCGAGTTGGATCATATTACAAAGTACTTGGTAAAAAAAGCCTAGGAAGTACTCATAATTGGACCTGATGTGATAGAGGCCCAAAACCCCTCATATAATATGAAAGGGCCACAGCCCTAGTAGAAATACAAAGGTGATTCATTCACCTCTCTTCTACTTTAACTAGAATGTTGTTTTTCTATTTAAAATAAACCTCTACAACTCTACAATGATTCTATCTTCTCTTTTTATAAATAGATGTCACCGGTAAAATTATTAACATAACTTTTGAGAGATTGTATTCTGTCAAAAAATAGAGAGAATTTATTCTCAACTTATAAACATATTTTTCAAAATAAAAATTTTACCGGTTTCTATTAAAGAAGATGGAATTTCGTTCTCACCCTAAAAGGAAAACTTTTTCTTGTTCTATGTTTTGATTTAATTGGTTCGAGCACACACTCGAAGCAGTTCGTGGTACAAAAATAATAGAGAAGATCGTGTGGTTGAAAGTCGAAAAATATTAAGGACCCACTTATCCAAAAACACAGATATGAATTCTGTTAAGGTTTATTGTTATAAATATCACAAACCGAGTTGGTTTTTAAAATTTTAATTTTTCGCTGTGCAAGAAAACTATTTTCAAACTAGATTTTTTCCCAACACTATAGTGGAATGAATTCATGACTAAATGAGTTTATAATTAATAAGCAAAGAGTCGAAGCTTGATTATAAATCATTTGAGCAGTAATTGCATATGTTCAATCGGTCCTTCCAGTAGCTCGTTAAAACTAGAAATGAATTGTATGTTTGAATTGAAATGAACGGAATGAATAGAAATAGAGAAACGGGAAAATTCATGAATGATTATGATTTTCTCCGAAATGGAGAAATGAAATCGTTTGAAAATGAATATAGGTTTCTCAAAATAGAAATGAAAAATGAGAAGTGATATATTTGCAAATGTACATGGATTACTCAAAAATGATCGGAAGAACAAGTTTATGTTTTTGTGCTATTTTAAATCCTAAAAATAAAAATAAACCATTTGGTCATAGTGTACATGTTAAGTGGTGAAATATTAAACATATTTTCTCGAAATCTTACCAGAGGTAAAATCGTCATAATTTTTCTAGGGTAAAATTGGAATGAGAAAATTATTTAATATAAAATATTGAAGTTTATTTTGGGAAATATAAAAATAGAATCGGGTTGGTTCAAATTACAAAGTATCGAGTCGAAAATTTTGAGAAGTACTCATAATTGGACCCAATATGAGAGAGGCCAAAAATCCCTTCATGTAACATGAATGAGGCGACTACCCTAATAAGAATACTAGGGTGTGCTGTCTACCATACTTTCACTCTAAGTAGGAAGTTATTTTTCTATTTGAAATAAACCACTACAACTCAACAAGGGTTCTACCTTATCTTCCTATAAATAGATGGCACCGATAGAGCTATTGACACAACTTTGAGAGATTGTTACTCTAATGAAAAATAGAGAGAATTTATTCTCAACTATTAAATATATTTTTTCAGAATAACAATTCTACCAGTTTCTATTAAAGAAGAGAGAATTTTTGTTTTCACCCCAAAAGTAAAGAAAAAATTTTCTAGTTCGGTGTTTTGATTCAATTGGTTTGAACCCACACTCGAAGTAGTTCATGGCACGAGGATAACAGAGAAGATCATTTGGTTTAAAGCCTAAAAATGTCAAGGATTTGTTTATTTGAAAACACAGGTATGATTTCGATTTAAGGTTTATTATTATAAATATCACAAACTAGGTTAGTTTTCAAATTTTTAATTTTTCGCTATGCAAGAACCATTTTCAAACCAAAGTTTTTCCAACACGGATGGGTAATCTCGGTATAATGTTAGCTTGTGTGAGCAATTTCATTAAAATATCAGCTTGTGTGACCAACCTTGATATATGTCAGCTTGTGTGAGCAAAATATTCTCAGGTATTCGAGTCCATTTTACTATAATTCCCTTGTGCAAAATTTTAATCTAATGGAAGTAGAAACTTGAAATGATTTAGAAACAGATTGCATATGCATTCAATTTGAGATGTGTTATATGAATTTTTTCTTAATGTTCTTGATATGCAAATTGACTAGCTTATTTGGTTATATATAATGATATGTATTAGTTGCATCGATGTATGTCAAAGAAAAGCCATATTGAAGGCTACTGTGATTGATAATTTAGCTTGTTGAATTGATTAAGGTACGCAATGTAAATTTCATATGAACTTACTATGCATTCTATATGCTTACCTAGTTTGTTTTGCCTTACCTTGTAGATTGTCATCTTACAAAACATGTCAATTTAGATTGTCTCAAAGCTCACATTATCCTCAATTTGATAGCTATTTAGTTATCTTGAGTCAAGGATTGTGGCATGTATATAAGTGTTTTCATGTAATCATGGATGTATATAAGTCTTTATGAGTTGAAAATGATATGAACTTGGTTTATGATATTTTGATGTTGGTCTTGGTATGTGATTTTATAACACTTTATACCTGACTCGATTGCCGGGTTTAGGTACCGAATGTCACAATTAAATTGCATAACTTAACAACCTTTCTAACTTAATTTATTTATGAATCCAATCCACGCCAAAATTTTAAACCTCATTTAACATACAACTTTATCTAAATTGATAATATGATTCAAAATTTACACATCAAATAAATTTTCTATAGTACAAGTATAAAAGATCTTACAACAGTTTGCCTTACTAGACCTGTATACATCTATAATCACTATGTCATGAAACTAAAAAAAAATGGTATAATTTAGCCAATCCAACCCTTAAGGCGTAACCTCTAAGGGCGCCCCTCTACTACATGATACAATTACAACGCCATCTGCATAGACTTGGCAGTGTTTGGCTTGGTCCATTTGCACCATTTTGAAGTCATTCTTTGACCCTGTATTCAAGGTAAATCACTTGTAAGTCCCATTTGAACTTAGTGAGTTCATGTGCTGTAACGCCCCAAATAATTTACTTTTGCTTTTGTAAAATTTGACACAAATGTGTATCTGCTTCAGTGGTTAAGTGTTATAGGTGTGTCTGAGAGATCCTGAGTTCAAGCCCTACCTTTAGCAAATTTTGCTAATTTTTGATCCAAGTCTTACCCTTATCCAGTGGGCTTTTATAAAATTTCTTATTAATTCATATCAAAATGAGCTTGTTGGTTCAAGTGGCGAGGGAGTTGGTGTGTTGGAGGCCTTGAGTTCAAAACCCTGTGTTAGCATGAATAGTTATTTTTGCTCGGGTGGTTGATAGAGTTTCGGTTCAACTTAAATGCTAAAATGGTTGAGATTGTGTTGTTAGTGGGAAATTGGGGATAATATCCAAGGGAATTTTTATTTTTATTTTCTTTTTCCGAAAATTCTTTCACTTTTGGACGTATGTTTCTCTTCCCCCTCTACCGAAATTCTGTCTCTCCCTGACCCTCTTCTTTTTGATTCTTTTCTAATCCGTCTCCTTTTTGTGCAACGTTTGGCTGCGCTCGTTGGTAAGTTTTGTTTTGTTAAAGTCTTAACGTTATTTTGGCTAAGGGTTTAACGAGGGGGTTCATTTTTGTTACTCTCATTTTAGGTGTAGAACAAGAATTAGCTGTGGATTCTACAGCATTTTAAGTGTTTGGGGATTTTGTTCGATATTGGTAAGTTTTCGCGTGTGTTGGTTAATGACGTAAGGCTTTGATCGTGTATTGATTTCGATTGAGTTTTCTTAAGTGATACTAAATTCGGGCTCTAGAATGACGATTGATAGGTTTTGGAAGGCCGGGGTGTGATTTTACATCAAATCGATACCAGGTGTGTACCCGAAATGCAGAAAATAAGGTTTTGACAAAAGCTAAAAAACTATTCTGTCGACGCCACACAAGCGTTTGGTCACCCGTGTGGATGGCAGTGTGCAATGACATGGCCGTGTGATTGACGAAGGTATGGCCGTGCATAAGACATGGCCGTATGGTGGTTGAAGTGTGGCCGTGAGAGCCACACGGGCAATCCACATGGGCATGTGAATTTTTGGGTCAGGCCGTGTGAACAACTACGGGCAAGGCCAATCTGAGCGTGTGGGCCACACGGGTATATGGGCCCAAAATTTTAAAATTTTCCCTAGGATCGCACGGGTCATCCCAAACGACTGTGGGCCATCCGTAAGGTCGGTAAGGGTTTTCCAAACTGTAAACTGTAGATCTGATATTCTGTTCTGTATGTGATAAGCATGAATGATATGTTAATTCTGTATATATTATCTGTATCTATATCTGCATTCTATATCCGTATATAAGCATGAAAGCATGTTTAAACAGTATGTTTGTATCTGATTATTCTGTATATGTTTATGGGGTGGGTTGATATATATGTGGAGGAAGTATTCTGAAAGGCGACCTTCGCCTCTATTCTAACAGCTTGACTGCACTTTATCGGTTATGTGTCGTAATGACACAATATGGTGTGTAGGGTTGGGTAGGTGATTTTAACCCCACGTGGTGTGTTAGGATAGTCGGAGATGGTGTGTAGAGGATGGCGGTAGGATTCTGTTATCTGATCTGCATATTTGTATCTGCTTCTTTATCTGAAATGGGCTTAGGCCCGAATCTATATTTGTCTGTTATATGATGATCTATATATGTGCATGCTTAATTCTGTTAGGTTACACATTGAGTTTACGTAAACTTACCCCGTTTGTCTGTTCTGTACAAGTAATCCACAGTTTTAAGCGGACTGGTGCGATGGAGGCTCAACGGTAGTTACTTGATTGAAAATTTCTTTTACTTAGTTATTTCCGTTTCTTAAATTCATATCTCTGGTTTTATTTGGGAGTTTGTAATTTAATGGACTCTCCGGACTGTTTGGTTTAATTATGGAACTTGGATTTTGTTTTTACATTAATGTCTGCGAAGGATATTTAGATTATGGTTTCTTTTCCTAAAATCAAGGTTTTTTAAAAATTTTAAACTATTTTCTTAAACATAACGTTTTCATAAGCTTCCGCGATAAAACACGTATTTAGGTGAATTGATTTTGAATAAGCATTTGAATATGACGAAAAGTAAATAAGAATTGAAAAGTTGAAATGGTTTTGTCGTATTGACTCCATTTTCAAAACCCGCTCCTTGTGACACCTTTGGATTCAGCTATAATGTCTAGGCCGGGTTTAGGGTGTTACATTTAGTTTTATCAGAGCAAATTTCAAAACTCGCTTGTGAATTTTGGGTTCTAAAATATTGTTTTAAAAAATGATTTTCAAACATTTTTGAATAATTTGAGAAAGTATGCGGTACATCGAGTCTCCGCCGCCGATCCTGTAAGTACTTTTAAAATTGAGATAGTTTATTCTGGAAACACTGTAAATAGTATATTTTGAAACACGATAGTTAGTGTAACACCCCAAACTTGGCCTAGTCATTATGGTCGAATCTGGCAATGTCAAATAGATTGGATTTTGAAAACTAAGTCGTCACGAGAAAACATTTCAGATCATTTACCATTATTAATTTCAAAAACACTTATTCGTTTGTTAGATTTGATTAAAACTCATTTTAATTGCGGAAGTTTTTGAAACTGTTAAATTTAGGTAAAAATCAGTCATGTTTAGGAAAAACCGTTGTTTTGTGAAATGGTAATTTTGTTGAGTTTCGTCGTTATAAAATCCATAAAAGCAAATAATAACCAAAACTAAAGCAAAAACATTCCATGAGTCCAAATTACAGAAATAACCCAACAAATTAAATTAAACCATAAAACAAAAGTAACACAATTTTTAAAAGGGTAGTCAAAGTCGAGTCCTCTACTACACCAAACCGTCTAAGTCTAGGGATTACCTATACAGATTAAACAGAAGAGGTGAGTTTTCGTAAACCCAGTATGTAATCCCCATAGAAATAAACAAGCACACACAATCAGAACATCAGATTCAGTCAGTCACAAATTTGGGCCAAGCCCATTATAGATGCAGATTCAGATTTTGGCCTTAGCCCATTACAGATTCAGATATAGATGCATATTTGGGCCTTAGCCCATATCAGAAACAAATACAGAAATACAGTCACAACAGAATCAGAATCCTACCCCCAGTCTCTACATACCATTTTCGTCCATCCCTACACACCATGTGGGGTTTAAAACACCCACTCAGCCCTACACACCATGCTGTACCGAATGCGGCACATATCAGATATATTGCAATTGAAGTGCCAGATAATAGGCGTAATGCCTTTCAGAGAACTTCCTCCAACAAATAACATCCTATCCCAGCATCAAAATAGAAACAGTATAAACATGCGGTATATCATGCTCATCATGCTATTATACGGATAATAGTAGGCAAACATAATTATCATATACAGTTATACGAATCAGATCAATTAGATATGCATGGTAATAACATGTTCAGAACACAGTATCAGTCATACAAATCATACAAACTAGGATCTAATTACCCTTACCAATCCTACAGTAGGCTCACAGTCGTTCGGGACGACCTGTGCAACCCTAAGAAACGTTTCAGATAAATAGGCCCACACGCCCATATGGCTTGCCTATGTCAGCTCACATGCCCGTGTGGCCCATACGTTCGGATTGGCCTTGGCCCCTGTGGATCATACAGCCTAGCCCAAAAACCTACATGCCCGTGTGGACTCAGACGCCTGTATGGCCTACACGGCTAATTTGGTCTAGCCTGTGTGTCGCACACGGCCTGTCCTTCGTCAGTTACACGATTGTGTCATCGCATACGGCGTACCATACGGGCAACCACACGCCTGTGTGGCGTCGACGGAACAATTTTTCGACTGTTCATCGAATCAGATTTTCTACGTTTCGGGTATACACCTGTTACTGTCTTGATGCAAAAACACCCCCGAGGCCTTGAAACCTAACAAAAAAGTATTCAAAACTGATTTAGCAGACTAATTAACAAGTTTGACAATAACTTATCAATAGTAACTCGACTTACCACCAACGAAGACCTTTTGTTAACACCGGTAAAATAAGAAATATGAGATTCACTGATCAGAACCTCCTCCTACGCCATTAATTGCAGAGAAAACACATTACTACTCAATCGTTAAGAGTTTCATGACAGAAAAGAAGAGGGAAACTTACCAAACTCGCGCGAGTGCTAACAACGTTCCAAAAACAAAGGAAAGGAATGGATTAGGGAAAATGAAGAAAAAGGAGAGGGAAAACTCAAAGAAAATTTGGTAAGGGGGAAAAAGAAGAACAAACGTTAGAATTTTGGAAAGGAACACAAAAGTTTTTGAAAAATAAAATAAAATAAAATAAAAAGATTTCGATAACCCCTTAATCCCCTAATATCTCCCACTAACCCACTACCAATCCACTACTCAGAATCCATCTTTAGGATAACTCTAGCCAAAATTTAGAGCAAAAATACTACCCTTGCCATAGCAGGGATTCGAACACAAGACCTCCAGCAGACTAACACTCAACTTAACCACCAGACCAGTAGGTCTATTCTAATATAGTTTTACAATCAACTAATCATAATGCCACTCTGCAAGTACTAGGCTTATATCAGAAAAATATCTAAAATTGCCAAGGACAAGGCTTGAACTTGGGACCTCACACATACACCCAAAACACTTAACCACTAAGACAAACAGATATTTTTATCAAAATTTACAAATGTTGAAATAAGAAAATTTGAGGTGTTACAACTCTACCCCCTAAAAGAAAATTTCATCATCGAAATTTACCTGATCAGAACAGATAAGGATACTAGTGATGCATTGAATCCCCAAGTTCCTACGTGGGCTCTTCAATGCTATGGTTTCGCCACCAGTGGAATAGAATTCTTCCTCAGAACCTTAATATCATGATCTAGAATCTGAACCGGCTCATCCTCAAATGTCAAATTTGGCCTAACCTCAATCTCCTCGATAAGGACAATGTGAGACAGATCATAGCGGTAGCGCCTCAACATCGAGATGTGGAACACATCATGAATACGATCCAACTCTGGAGGTAGCTTTAACTGATAAGCAACCGGTCTCACTCACTTCAGAATCCGGTATGACCCAATGAACTTAGGGCTCAGCTTGTGCTTTCGACCGAACCTCAAAACCTTCTTCCATGGCTAAACCTTGAGAAATACGAAGTCCTCCATCGAATACTCAATCTCACATCTCTTCATATTCATATACGATTTCTGTCTTTCAGATGCTGCTTTCAGACAATATCGAATCAATCTGACCTTATTTTCAGTCTCAAAAACCAACTCAGGACCCAAAATCTGATGTTCACCTAACTCAGTCCAACATAGGGGTGTGCGACACTTACGACCATACAGAGCTTCATAAGGTGCCATCTGAATGCTAGACTAGAAGCTGTTATTATAGGCGAAATCTACTAGTGGCAGATAATCCTGTCAATTACCTCAAAAATCTATCACACAACTCTGTAACATATCCACTAGTATTTGAATTACCCTTTCAGATTGACCGTCAGTCTGAGGATAGAACACAGTACCGAAGTCTAATCTCAAACCCAGAGCCTCGTGTAGTTTCTTCCTGAATCAAGATGTGTAGCGTGGATCCCTATCAGAAATGATCGAGACAGGTACCCCATGCAGTCTTACTATCTCAAATATGTAGAGCTTTACCAATTTCTGAAGAGAATAGTATGTCCTAACCGGTATGAATTGCACAGATTTGGTCAATCGATCCACAATGACCCATACAGAATCCCTCTTAGTTGGTGTTAGAGGCAACCTACTAACGAAGTCCATTGTTACTTGCTCCCATTTTCATAGCAGAATCTTAACCAGCTGTAGCAAACCTGAAGGTAGCTGTTGCACAACCTTAACCTACTGACATCTCAGACAATGAGCAAAGAAATTAGTAACCTCGCGCTTTAACCCTAGCCACTAGTACAACTCACGAAGATCATGATACATCTTATTCCCACCGGGATACATAGCATAAAGGTTACTATACACCTCCGTTAAAATAGACTGCCTCAAATCCATATCGTTCGGTATACATATCTGGCTCTAGAAACACAACACACTATCAGAATTCAACCTAAAATTTAAAGTGCCACCACTCTCAACTTGACGGAACTGCAACCCAAGTAACTCGTCCTCCAACTGTTTACCCAAGTTGGTTTAACTTGTAGCTCAGTTAACAAACTTTCATCATCGAACAGACTAAGTCGAGTGAACATTACTTTCAAATTAGTCATCGTTCTACGGCTTAATGCATCAGCCACCACATTGGCCTTTCTAGGATAGTACTCGATGGTACAATCATAGTTCTTAAGTAGCTCAATCCATCTATTCTGCCTAAGATTCAACTCCTTCTGAGTAAAGAGGCACTTCAGGCTCTTATGATCAATGTAAATGATACACCTTTCACTGTACAGATAGTGCCTCTAGATTTTTAAAGCAAATACTACGGCGGCCAATTCAAGATCATGCCTTGAATAGTTTACCTTGTGTGTCTTAAACAGACGGGACGCATAAGCCATAACTTTACCATCCTGTATCAGAACACAACCCAATCCCACATGCGATGCATCACTGTATACCACAAACTCTTTATCAGGCTCAGGCTGTATTAAAACAGGAACCTGAGTCAGAACAATCTTGAGCTTCTCAAAGCTAATTTGCTACGCATCAGTCCAGAAAAAATAGAACACCCTTACGTAGCAACTTCGTTAAGGGCGCTGCAATCAGCGAGAAACCTTTCATAAAATGTCGATAATATCCTGCCAGACCTAGAAAGCTGCTGATTTTAGACACATTCCTTGGCTGTTTCCAATTTAGTACAAGCTCAATCTTTCGAGAATCGACTCGTATCTTCTCAGCAGAAACTACGTGCCCTAGAATTGTTACCTCTCGTAACAAGAATTCACACTTACTAAATTTAGCATAGAGCTGTCTCTCACGCAATATCTGAAGTACTACTCTAATATGCTCATCATGCTCATCCTCAGTTTTAGAGTATACCAGTATATCATCGATACAGACTACGACGAACTGATCTAGATACGACTAGAACACCCGGTTCATTAGATTCATAACAAGGAACTCGTAATGTCCATAACATAACCATGAACTCGTAATGTCCATAACGAGCCCTAAATACAGTCTTATGTACATCTGTTTCCTTAACCCTCAACTGATGATACCCAGAATAAAGATCTATCTTCGAGAACATAAAAGCCTCTCGAAATTGATCGAATAAGTCATCAATCCTCGGAAGTGGATACTAATTCTCAATCGTTAGCTTGTTCAGTTGCCGGTAGTCGATATACATCCTTATGAACTCATCCATCTTCTTAACAAATAGTACAGGTGCTCCCCACAGATACACACGGGCACGGATGAACCCACAATCCAACAATTCTTGAATTTGAGCCTTAAACTTTGTAAGCGCCTTCGGTGCCAAACGACAGTGAGCGATAGACACTGGAGCTATATTAGGAAGAAGCTCAATCCCAAACTCCACTTCTCAATTTAGAGGTAAAACTGGTAGTTCCTCAGGAAAGACGTCAGGGAAATCTCTCACAGTTCTGATGTCCTTTACAATAGAGTCCCCTGAAGCGGAAACACTGACATAGGCCAAGTATGCCTCACATCCTTTACGAACCAATTTTTTCACTACTAGCGCAGAAATCACATTAGCCAAATAATTCCAACGTTCTCCAATCACAACTACCTCATTATCCTTCTTGGTTCTCAAGGCGACCCTCTTAGTCGCACAATCGAAACTGACACGGTGCTTAACCAACCAGTTCATACCCAATATCAGATCGAACTCCCTAAACGGAAGCTCCATTAGATCTGCCAAAAAGATCGTTCCTTGCACCTCTAACTGTACGTCTCTATACAGTTTGCTAACCTAAATAGATTGCCCCAGTGGACTCAGTATAGTAACCTCACTAGTAGTGCTCTTAACCCCCAAGTTTTCAGATACATTGTTATCTACGTATGAGTGAGTAGACCCTATGTTTATCAAAGCAAGGTAAGGTACATTGTAAATAAAGAACGTACCCGTGATGACGTCAGGAGCATCTCGTTTCTTATGACGATGTGCAGCATAAACCAAGAAAGGCTGTCTCGTCTCGGTCTATCCAGCACCTCTGCCCGGTACTCTCTGGCTTCGACTCAAACCATTTCTGCTCCTAGCCTGAGCACGACCCTTAGGTGGCTGCTGAACTACCCTCTGCGACTGCACAGTACCAGAACCTAGAGCTTGCACCTGATTAGCCCTCAATGGACACACTCGAATGCGGTGTTCAGAAGACCTATATCTCAAACACGCCCCAGTCCTCCTCTAACATTCGCCCAGATAGTGTCTACCACAATCTTCAAATGGCAAAATCCCAGTAGGGGTACCAGGGGGCCCAACTTTAACCGGCCAATCAAATTTGACCTTTTTCTTAGGCCTCTACACTGAACTCGAGGGCTTTGAATCCTTCTTGTTCTTTCCTCTCTCGCGGTTTCTATTTTGGTGCTCAGCATGCTTGACATCTTCGGTGATCTTCACCTTCTCAATCAACACAGAGAACTCGCGCTCCCTCTGAGGAGCTATCAGTACCCTCAGATTATCTCTCAACCCATCATCAAATCTAATGCATCTATCATATTCAGATGCCACTATACCTCGAGCATAGCGGTTTAGCCTTAGAAATTTCGCCTCATACTTGACCATTGATCGGTCACCTTGCATGAGATTCAGAAACTTACGTCTAGCGAGTATCCACATAGCTCACTCCCACATATTTCTTTTAGAAGGTAGATTTAAAGAACTCCAAGTCAAACGATCGAGTTGAGTGTCCTCCTTAACAGTCAGCCACCACTGATACGCTTCGTCGTGAAGTAAGGAGACTGCACCATTCAGTTTCTGCTTAGGGGTGCAATAATCATCCATAATCTGCTCGGTGGCCTCCATCTAGAACTCGCCACATTAGGGGTGACTCTAGTGATACCCTTAAATAATTCAATTCCATTGGACTAGGGTCATTTCGTAATCGAACCTCGGTATCCAAATCCAGTGTTAGGCACAGTGACCCTCTCTAATATCCTCAGTATGGCCTGGAACAATGCGTCATCCCCAACCACGCGATCATGAGAACCAGTCTCAGTAGCAGGCGACATTGGTGTCTCACTAATGTCCAAATTCGACATACTACCCAAAGATGATGACTCAACTCGAGCCCCTCTATGGCCTCCCCCGCGGTCTCGAATACCAAGTCCACGGATACCTTTTGTGCTTATCGTAATTCGAAGTTTTATCTATATTAAGAATTTTATGTATCAGTTATAGTTTCAGTATTTATTAACAGATGCTTTATGTAAAGCAGTATTAGAAGTTCGAAGTTTATTTTCGTAAGTCTCAGTCTCTATCAGTTTTACTACAGTCTTAGATTACACTAACTAAAGTGTTTCAGAAATAACTATTAGTATCATAACAGTTTTATCGAAAATTATAGAAAACTTATAGGATCTGCGTCGGAGAACTCGATGTACCATATACTCAGTTAAAATATTTCAAATCATTCAAAAATCATTTTTTAAAATTCAAAAATTTTAGAACCTAAAGTTCACAGTCGAGTTTTGCGACATGGCTTTGATACCACTAAATGTAACACTCCAAACCTGGCCTAGACGTTATAGTCGAATCTGGCGATGTCACATGGATTGGATTTCAAAAACTAAATCGTCACAAGAAAACATTTCAGTTCATTTACTCTTATTTATCTCCTATTAATTTTAAAAACGCTTATTCATTTATTTGATTTGATCAAAACTCATTTTAATCGCGGAAGCTTTTGAAACCATTGAATTTAGGTAAAAATTCTTCATGTTTAGGAAAAACCGTTGTTTTGTAAAATCGTAATTTTGTTGAGTTTCGCAGTTATAAAATCTATAAAAGTAAATAAAAACCAAAACTAAAGCAAAAAAAGTCCATGAGTCCAAATTACAGAAATAACCTAACAAATTAAATTAAACCATAAAAGAAAAATAAAACAGTTTTTAAAAGGGTCGTACCGTCAAGTCCTCCACTGCACCGAACCATTTAAGCCTGGGTATTACCTGTACAGATTAAACAGAAAAGGTAAGTTTTTGTAAACTCAATGTGTAATCCCCACAGAAATAAACAAGCACACACAATTAGAACATCAGTTTCAGTCAGTTGCAGATTTGGGCCAAGCCCATTATAGATATAGATTCAGATTTGAGAGCCCATTACAGATTCAAATATAGATGCATATTCAGGCATTAGCCCATATCAGAAACAGATACAGAAATACAGTTAGAACAGAATTAGAATCTTACCTTCAGCCTCTACACACTATCTCCATGCATCCCTACACACCATGTGGGGTTCAAAACACCCACCCAGTCCTACACAACATGCTGTACCGAATACGACTCATATCAGATGTATTGCAGCTAAGTTGCCAGATAATAGGCGTAACATCTTTCAAAACACTTCTTCCAACAAATAACATTCCACCCCAACATCAAAACAGATACAGTACAAACATGCGATATATCATGCTCATCGTGCTATTATACGGATAACTGTAGGCATACATAATTATCATATAGAGCTATACGAATCAGATCAGTCAGATATGCATGGTAATAACATGCTCAGTACACAGTATCAATCATACAAATCATATAAACTAGGGTCTAATTACCCTTACCGATCCTATAGTAGGCTCACAGTCGTTTGGGATGACCCTTGAACTCTAGGAAACATTTTAGATAAATGGGCCCACACACTCATGTGGCTTGCCCATGTGGGCCCACACGCCTAGATTGGCCTTGGCTCATGTGGATTACACGACCTGGCTCAGAAACTCACACGCCTGTGTGGATCATTCATGTGGACTCACACGCTCGTATGGCTCATACGACCCAATTTGGTCCAGCCCGTGTGTCACATACACCACATCTGGCCACCACACAGTCGTTTCTAGCGCACAGCCTGGCCTTCGTCAGTGACACAGTCGTGTTATCACACACGGCCTACACACGGGCGACCACACGCCCGTGTGACGTCAACAGAATAGCTTTTTAGCTTCTCGCTGAATTCCGTTTTCTGTATTTTGGGTACACACCTGTTACGATTTTGATGCAAAAACACCCTCGAGGCCTTAAAACCTTACAAAGAAGCATTGTCCCAAGCTATGCTGAGGATTTTAGAGAGGGTCGCTAGGCCTCATACTGGATCTGGGGGCCGAGGATCGGTAATTGAACGCCTCCGGTTTAATTGAGCTGAGTTATTTAGGGGTGTCACTGGAGTCACCCCTAATGTCGCCGAGTATTGGTTGGAGGCCACCGAGAAGATCATGAATGATCTAGACTGTACCCCCGAGCAGAAAATTAAGGGTACAGTTTCTCTGCTTCGCGACGAGGCATACCAGTGGTGGTTAACAGTAGATGAGAGTAATCAGCTAGATTGTCTGAGTTGGGACTTTTTCAAGATTGCTTTCTAGAAGAAATATGTAGGTGCGAGTTATACCAATGCTCGTAGGCGCGAGTTCATGAATCTCACTCAGGGTGACAGATCTGTGGCCGAGTATGAGGCCGAATTTCTAAGGTTGAGCCGCTATGCTCGATGCATGATGGTGTTTAAGTATGAGAGGTGTGTCAGATTTGAGGATGGTTTAAGGGTCAATTTGAGGGTATTGATTGCTTCGCAGATGGAGCGTGAGTTTTCTATTTCGGTTGAGAAGGCAAAGATCGTCGAAGATGTTAAGCACGTGGAGTGCCAGAATAAGGACATGGAGAGAGATGAGAACAAGAAGGATTCAGAGCCCTCTAGTTTTATGTAGAGGCCTAAGAAAAAAGCCAAATTTGATGGGCTAGTTAGAGTTTGAGCTCCTAATACTCCTACTAGGTTACAACATTGTAGTGGTTATGGTAGGCGCTATTCAGACGAGTGTTGGAGGAGGATTGGGGCTTGTTTGAGATGTGGGTCGTTAGAATACCGTATCCAAGAGTGTCCACTGAGGGCTGATCAGGTGCAAGCTTCAGGACTAGGTACTATACAACCTTAGAGGGTAGTTCAGCAGCAACCTAGAGGCCGTGGACAGACTAGTGGTGGTAATGGTATGGGCTATGGACAGAAAGCACCAAGCAGAGGTGCTAGTCAGATAAAGATGAGGTAGCCTGCATTAGTTTATGCTGCACGACACCGAGAGAATAATGATGCTCTTGATGTCATTACTGGCACATTCCTTATTTTCAATATACCTTATACTGCGCTGATAGATATAGGTTTTACTCAGTCCTATATAGCTAATTTTGTATCTAAAAACTTGGGGATATCGGTTGAGAAAACTTCTAGTGAGATCACTATACTAAGTCTGTTGGGGTAGTCTGTCCGGGTTAGTAAACTTTATAGGGACATTTCATTAGAGGTGCAAGAGGCGGTATTTTTGGCAGATCTGATGGAGCTTTCGTTTTGGGAATTTGACTTAATCCTAGGTATGGATTGGGTGGTTAAGCATCGAGTTAGCTTGGATTGCATGACTATGAGGTTTGTTTTGAAAATTGAGGATGATAATGAGGTGGTTGTGATTGGCGAGTGTCGGGATTATCTGTCAAATGTTATCTCTGCGTTTGTGGCTGAAAAACTTATTCGAAAAGTGTATGAGGCATATCTGGCCTATGTCCGTGTTTCTAAATCTGGGGACTTTTCTATAGGGGACATCAGAACTATAAGAGATTTTTCGGACTTCTTTCCTGAGGAGTTACCGGGTTTACTTCCAAATTGGAAAGTTGAGTTTGAGCTTCTTTTAGGTACAACTTCGTGTCCATCATTCCCTATAGAATGACACTGAAAGAACTTATAGAGCTTAAGGCTCAACTTCAAGAGCTATCGGATTGAGGTTTCATCCGTCCTAATGTGTCTTCATGGGAGCACCAATTCTGTTTGTTAAGAAAAAGGATGACACCATGAGGATGTGCATTGATTATCGGCAGTTGAACAAATTGACCGTTAAGAATAAGTATCCACTTCCAAGGATTGACAATTTATTTTGTCAGTTTCAAGGTTCTCTAAGATTGATCTTCGTTTTGGGTATCATCAGTCGAGGGTTAAGGAGGTGAATGTGCATAAGATTACATTTAGGACTCGTTATGGACATTACGAGTTCCTAGTGATGCCTTTTGGTCTGACAAATGCTTCGACAACATTTATGGATTTGATAAATCGAGTGTTTCAGCTATAATTGGATCAGTTTGTCATAGTTTTCATCGAAAATATTTTGGTTTACTCTAAGGCCGAGGATGAGCATAACGAGCATCTTAGAGTAGTGCTTCAGACTCTTCGTGAAAAACAGCTCTACACTAAATTCAGAAAGTATGAGTTCTGATTACGTGAGGTGACTTTTCTGGGGCATGTAGTTTCTGCTGAGGGGATCCAAGTTGATTCTAGAAAGATTAAGGCTGTACTAGATTGGAAACAACCTAAGAATGTGTCTGAAATCTGCAACTTCCTTGTATGCCATCCTTATATGCCATCCTAGCAGACTTAATTCGCACAGGGTCTACCTGATCACCACTGAATTGTGTCATGGTTAACCATGGACTTTTGACTTTGATGATTCAGCGAACCTCTTCCTAGGTGTTTCTTCGTAGAACTTGTAGATAACCATTTTCATGGTGTTGCTTCGTAAAGCCTATAGATAACCACTTTCATAATGTCACCAACTTTCTCAAATTCCCCTTTCCCTCTGCCCATTCCTACATTACACTCGATTTCTTATCTTAAACTGCCTCGCTATTTTTTCCCTCCGTACTCCTATTTAATAGTCACGAACATACACATCATTACAATCAGTACCACTATATTATGAAGTACTCTACATACTAATTCTATCATACAGACCAAAGATTATACTTGTAAACATTCTTGAATTCTCATAGCCTTAGGCATGCATAAGTGTTTCATTTACCACATTCATATACAACCATAGAACTCAAAGTAAACATATAAGCAAAACATGCATACAACATAACACTTAGCAACATCCAAAGATGGAGCAAAGAAACTCACCTGTTATCTTTCATTCTCGCCATTTTAGCTTTTCCAGATGTTAGAGTCTCCTTAATCCTGAAAGCTAAGCACAAAAACCTGTAAACCAATTAAACTAAAGATATTCAAACTTCAAAACCCAGAATTCAGTATCGTATAGAGGCTTGCTAAAAGGTTTTAAAAATCTCCACTTTTTTCTTTTTTTCTCAATTCCATAAATTTAAAGAGATTGAAAAGCTTACCAACTCACCAAATTCCCTACTTCTTGGACTCAAACCCCATGATCATTGTCCCATGTAGGACTTTACTTAACTTCCTTTTCTTTGAAGCAACCGAAGAAAAAAATACAGAGAAGAAGAAAATTAAAACAGAATTGAAAATAATTTTGCCTCCAAAATAACCCTTCTTACACACATATATATCCCCCTCTCTCGCATGGTCATCACAGTCTCCAAAACCATCCACCACTAATCATTTTGTCTCCCACTAAGAAACTAGTTAGTTCTAACTTAACCGAACCAGAATTGAAACCTAATTACTTACCATTTAGCCACTAAAGTTTCTAGGTTTCCCAATAGGATCCGCCGAACTTACTATCTTTTTCTATTAATTCCCACTCTTTCTTAATTTCAAAATTTAATAGGAATCGGGTGTGACATATTTAGAAATGCACGGTTTGGCATTGGTGATACCTAGTTTAATTGGTATATTTTGATTAATATGCTTGAGATATGTATGGAATATGAAATGGCATGTTTTAAGGTGGTTTGGCATAAGTAAAGCTGGTATGAAATGACTTGGTTATTATGTGGTATTTGACATTGAATTGTTTAGGTTTAAATTATGTATATGTAGTGAATATTTTGATGGAAACTTAAACATAGCTAGTTGAACTGTTTGACATGTTTTTGATATGTTTTGGTTTGATGGATAAAGTTGATAGGTTTGGTTGGAAACTTTGAAATAGGTGCCAAATGGTTTTTTTTTTTTTTTTACTAAAAACATAGGCCACGTCCCGACTACCAACCTACCTCGTCACAATATCGATTGACAATTAGTCACATCGTGACGTCGAGTGGCCTAAAGTCATGATGTGATAATCTTTTTGGCGACGTCAGAACATGGAAGAGGTGACATCACGACGCTGACATTAAATTTTTAAAACTTTGCATTTTGGTCTTATTTCGTGCTCAGGTTGACAAAAGAGCTTTCGTAAGCTTGACTAAGACTCATAATTGATTGTTTAACATAATTTTGAATGTGATTAAATCTTGATTATATGTATAAATGATTTTATGCTGCCTGATTGACTATAGTTGCTCCGGCAATGAAAGTAGCATTCCATAGCTCAGACCTAGCGATCGAGTCGAGTGAGGGGGTGTTACAGGGCCTTTGCGAACGAGATGTATTAATAAGGGGAACAGTTCGAGTTAGGAGATGAAGGAAGTCGAGGCAAGTGTTTTGAGGGGCGGGACTACCTGACAGAGAGGCTAGTCAGGAATTAGTCGAGGCATCGAGAAAGTTCTGAGGCGAGTCAAACCAGTGTTATCCTAAGGATGTGACGAGGGCATCACGAGAATGGGTAGAGGAGAATGTCACTGGCTGCTAATCAAAGCTCGTAACCATTGTACACATAATGTCCCATGAAGGTTAACTTATTAAATGAGGCTCGTTTGACCCACATGAACTGGCTCAATTTGTGGAACCCATGGAAAAACCCATCTACTTGAAGCCTTGGTGTCCTGGTGTAAAACTAGAGTTACCAAGGTAATTAATGTAAATCCTTAGAGATAAATATGTATAGAGTTTAAATCCCTTAGGTCTCTCAATTATAAATAGACTCTAATCTTGACTGTCAATGTAACTCAATCTATACTGTTGGATTTTGGGGAGCTCAACTATAAATAGAGGCTTCCCTCTTCATTTGTATTCATCCTATTGATAGTTAAAGAATATATTTGAGAATATTTACTCAAACACTTGGGGTGTATTGTTTTCTTATGGTTTTTTTAATTCTTTCTTTACACTTTCGTTTCGAGTTCATTTCCACTATATTTTTCGGTGTCTTTGAGAATTTTTAAGAGAATTCTGGCTTTTCAAATGTTAAGTTAATTTAGACATATTTAAAGTAAAAAAATCTTTTAAAACCGCATGGTTTGCCAACCTTAAATTCTAACCTTATAATATTTAAATGTACTTCTAATATTTGAATAGGATTTGGTGAAAAAAAAAACTAATTTATATAAAAAAATATAAAGCTGGTACATATATATATATATTATATTATAATTACATGTAAGTTGTTTTATATTTATATAAAATTTCGATAAGTTAATAATTTGTGTTATAAAAACTTGATATATGTGTATATTCATTTGGTTTGCATTGTTAGTTTTTTTTCGTCTCATGTAATCGTATCATATTTAACGTATTATATTTATCATATAATTTACAAAATTTGAAGATTAAAGTTATTATTATATTAATGTTAAAAATTGTTATAGTTAGTTTACTAATAATAAATAAAATAAAATTAAATAGTTAGAATAAAAATTTTATAACTTTTCATATTTGAGTGATTAAAAAAGAAATTTATTAATAATTAAGTGATTATTTTATAACTTTTCTTAATTAAGTGTCAAAAGATAAATTTACTAATAATTAAGTGACTACTAATATAATTTGCCTAAATAAAATTTGATTGATTATTCATGTTTTCCATTTTTCCCGAATCAAAAATATATAAAAAAAAATAAGGAGAGAGAAAAAATACAAGATTATCAGACATCAGATGCATCTACAGGTATTCAGTTCTCATAGTTAACTGCTCCAAAAAGAACGACCAATCCAAAGAAAACTTTCCATTTTTATTAAGTGTCGAGGAACTACCTCTTTTTCTCTTCCACATCTTAATAATCCCTTATTCCAGTTACCAAGATTCCCTTTTATAGTTACTTCTCCCTCTAGATTTCTGGGTTTTTTATTATTATTTATTTACAGAATTTCAAGGAGATTCAGATTTTATAGGTAAAGGGTAAAAAAAGTATTGGTCTTCCATTTCTTGTCCAATTCATTTCAGTTGAATCTAATAAAAGGACAAAGAGGTGCCAATTTTGGAAATTTCTTATCGTAGTTTATTAATATTTTATTTTCTTTTTATTAGCATATTTACTTTTTCATTTAGAATTTTTGATATATTTGTGTATAAGAAGATGAATCTGAGGTGGGTTTTGTGGGTTAATGTTGATTGAGAGCAGTGGACTTCTCTTGCAGTGATTTGCGGGGGCTTGAGATTTTGGTTTTTATCTTTTCCCCCACTCTGAGCATTATATCACTACTATTTCGAACTATAATTGTTTACGTGCCTTTGAAAAGAAAAAAAGAAAATGTTTATATTATATATGTGCACCCATTTTTGTATTATATACAATTATAAATATGTATGATATATAGCATAGAGATGAAGTTTAATGTTTCTTTGTGGGTTCTCCAGGTTAGGGGCAGTTTGGCTTTGTGTTACTCTGTTTTTTTGACACAATTGAGTTTAGTTTTGAAATGGTGGAAGGATACATGAAGTTGATGGGGGGATATTTCTGGGGTTTGGGAAGCAGATTTGGGTTTGACTGTTTAAGATAAAAGTGTTAGGCTAAGTGGAAGCTTTTCCATAGAGCTCTAGCATTTGCTGATTTGAGGTGAAAAGTGGGGTTTTTTAGTTTGTTTTATGAAAAAAAATGGAATCCCCTTTTTCATCTAAAGAGAAGGGGAATAATAGTTCGGTTCCTCCAAGAGCTCAGATGGAGGGTTTTGGTGGCACTGGAAGTACAAAGAATTCACTTTCAGAGGATCCTTTTAACTTTTCAGAGCTCATGAACTTTGATTCTTATGCTGGGTGGTTTAATAGCCCTTCGGCTACAGATCAGATGTTTGCTTCCTTTAGTTTATCCTCCTTTCCATCCTTGCCGTATGCCTCTTTCGATTTGTTACCTATTACAGGACAAAGTTCTGGTACCTTTGTTGAAGCTGCTGATGCATTGAATGGCATGGATGGTTCTTATAATTGTGGGGACAAAATGGTGTTCCAGCAAACATCTACACACATTGATAATCCAGTGGTTCCTTCTGATGCAGAATTGGGTTCTTCAAATTTGCCTAATTCATTGGTTTCTGGGCCAACTGGACCATCACTTGATGAGAAGATGCTTAGAGCACTGTCCTTGCTTAAGGAGTCTTCTGGAGGGGGCATTTTGGCACAAGTTTGGGTTCCAATTAAGCATGGAGATGAGTATATGCTGACGACTTCTGAACAGCCCTATTTGCTTGACCAGATGCTTTCAGGTTATCGTGAAATTTCGAGGACGTATATCTTCTCTGCAGAACAAAAACCGGGTTCTTTCCCTGGTCTTCCTGGTCGTGTTTTTATCTCTAGAGTTCCTGAGTGGACTTCCGATGTCATCCATTACAGTAAGGGTGAGTACTTGCGGTTTACACATGCAGTCAATTACAAAGTCCGCGGTTCCATCGCCTTGCCAATTTTTGAACCTCCCGAGATGTCTTGTTGTGCTGTGCTGGAACTTGTCACTATGAAAGAGAAACCTAATTTTGATTCAGAAATGAAAACTGTCTCCCTTGCACTCCAGGTTAGTATCTATTATTTATATTTCTGTAATTGAAAGTTTGTGCTTTTGGTTCTGAACCTATGTTAGCTCTTCAATTTTTCTGAAATGTATGAAATCCCCATTTCCAACGCATATCCAGACATGGGCATGGGGAGATGAATTTCCAAATATCCTGCAAGTATATGGTAGAACTTAGAAAAACTAGTGTTAGACACATACATGTACTCCACAGTAACACCTGAGTCTGTGTAACATAGGTCTGAACTTCTGTTTTCTGTTCCTTGTAACTCTCCAAACATATCCATATTACTCACTTGGCTATCCATAACTCATTTAAACTTAAAACTCCTTTTTTATGGGTGACATGAAGAAGAGTAACAAGAAGGTAAAATATTACTGACTAATAATTTGCCAGAGTTGTTTTGTCCATTCTACATCTCTTGCTAAGCCATATTTTCAGTTTTTTGCAACAAAATATTACTGTCTTCACATATTATTTCAAAATAACTCATTTACTGCTGAACAAGAATGTATTTTCTGCTAGAAACTCTTGCACAGCGTTATCTGAATACTATCATGTTTGTAAATGGAAACTCTGGAGCTTAGTCAATGACAGAAAACTTCTTCTGTTCTCTTGCATGGGTGGGTTTGGCATTATTAATGCTAAAAGTTGGTTTAACAATTTTAAAAATGTAAGATAAAAGTTATAGCTAACATTAAGATTCAACCTTTAGGCGCCGTGCTATTGTTCAAAGCTGAAAGGTTTTGATAGTATATGTTATCTACTTAATATCATATTTTCACTTTTAGAAAAGAAAACAAACTTGATAAATATGACGTCCACACAGACATAAACTATAAAAGCAAGGAATATCATATATGTTATGGCTGATATCATGAAATTTATCTTGTACCCTATCATGTGCAGGCCGTTAATTTAAGAACCATTGCTCCTCCTCAACCTCTTCCTCAGGTACATTAAAACTTTGTATGCATTTCACTTCAGCAGTTACAGAAAAGGTGGTTTTTTTCATTATATTGAATTGTGTGTGTATATATAAAGGTGTGTATATATATATATATATACAAGAACTGGTTTTTTCTCTTCCTGGTTAACTGAATAAATAGTTTGGTACTGTACCTTTTCTCTAAGGTCTCTTCTTTAAATCTTTTTCCTCAGTGCCTATCAGGGAGTCAGAGAGCTGCTTTAGCTGAAATAACTGATGTTTTACGTGCTGTGTGTCATGCGCATAGATTGCCGTTGGCTCTAACATGGATTCCTTGTTATTACACTGTGGAAGCTGTGGATGAAATTTTAAAAGTAGGTGGTGGAGAGGGTCATAGGCGTCGGGATGGTAAGCGCGTCTTATGTGTTGAAACTACAGCCTGTTATGTTAATGAAAACGGGATGCAGGATTTTGTGCATGCATGTATGGAACACTATCTTGAAGAAGGACAAGGCATAGCTGGAAAAGTGCTTCGGTCCAATCATCCATTCTTCTCTACCGATGTGAAGACGTATGACATTAGTGATTATCCTCTTGTTCATCATGCACGCAAATGTAACCTGAATGCTGCGGTTGCAATCAGGTTGAGGAGCACCTACACTGGTGATGATGATTATATACTGGAGCTTTTTCTTCCAATTAACTTAAAAGGAAGTTCAGAACAGCAACTGTTGCTGAATAACCTCTCAGGTACCATGCAACGAATCTGTAGGAGTTTGAGGACAGTTTCGGATGTGGAAATCGATGAAGGGTCAAAAATTGAGGTTCAGAGGGGAAAACTCTCAGACTTCCCCTCATTGTCTATATCTAGGAGGGTCTCGGAAACAGAATTATCTGCTGATAGTGAAATGAACTCTAATGATAGAGTTCCCTTGCATGTATCTAATGCAAAAAGTGATGGAAAGGAAGCTGATGTTCCTCGTGAACAGGTGCCGTGTTGAATGTTCTTTACCTTTTGATCAATGACTTCAGTACTTGACTTGTGGAACACATGAAAGGGATCCTTCGTTGATTGTATATGAATGAAAGAAGCCTGGAAATTTGATTTGAATGATGCATTGAGACAAAGGAACTTCATGATCTGAGATCCATTTTTGTGATACATGTTGAGTTAAATGTTAAATAAGTTACTATCTTTTTCCTGTAATAAGATACTTATGTTTACTAGTAACAAAGAGTGGCTGTCTCATTGAAATTGAAGCATCAGCAATATGTTAAGCTAGTACCATTAGCATGTCTCATGAGCTTGCCTTTTTATACTTACCTTGAGCTTAGGAAGTCTTAAAGCTCTTATTGAAGGAATAAAAATGCGGTCAAGTTTCCTGTTTTAATATCATTTACTATGATTAATTTGTATGAGTTCTTTTATGTATGTATATTCAACTTATTTTCTTTATTTAGTACCTGTGATGTTCAATATCTTAGTGGCTGTTGTGGACAATCTTATGTGGTTAAGTAATATCTTAGTACATATTTATAGGCAATGAGTGGACCACGAAGGCAGATAGAGAAGAAGAGAAGTACAGCAGAAAAGAATGTGACCTTGAGTGTTCTTCAGCCGTATTTCTCAGGGAGTCTGAAGGATGCTGCAAAAAGCCTTGGTGGTAAGCCTTGATGTTACTCTTTTATATGCACATAAGGTTACTATATTGTTGGTTCTGGTCATGTTTCAGTAAAAGTTCTTATGTTTTTTGTTTACTGCATAAAATGAGCTCATCTTACTTTTGCAGAAAGACTTTCTTTATATAGAAGCATTAAATATAAGTTGATATATTCTGTGAGATTTCATTTTTAGCCTCTTTAAATACATAAGCTTCTTGGAAGATTTTTGATATGGTTCAGTATTATTATTTTAACAACTTACTTTTCATATGGTTTAGTATTATTATTTTAGCAACTTACTTTTCAATCTTGTCTTCTTCTGAAAGTGGGTAGATGGACAAGATTCTAAGTTTTTAATAACCTTTAGCTATGTTTTGGACCTAGGTATGAGTGTTAGATATGTATGTATGTCCACCAAAGGTATGTTCAATTTTTCAATGTTTTTCCTTTGTATTTAGAGGATCCTTGAAGGGTCATATTCCTATACTCATGTTCAAATATGATATGCATTGGACACAGACACTTCAAGAAAAAAAAAAGAGCAAGAGTAACATTGACATTGAAAACCTCCAAAAACCTAAGATATTGTATAAAGTAGTATTTGAGCTTAATATTTTTATAGATAAGAGATTCTTTGAATCAAATTATGGCTGAGGTGTTGTTTCTTTATTAAAACCTTGTGATACTAGAACTTGTATTTTATAGTTGAGTCCATATGCTCTAGAAAATAGTTATTAACAGTGGTCTAATGGACATATGCAAGTGTTAGAAGAATATCATTTTCAAGCAGTAGGGTGAATCAGGTTCATACCAAGGTAATTTAATCGTTATTGACCTTTGATTCTATTCTCCTTGTAGTTTGCCCCACTACACTGAAAAGGATTTGCAGACAACTTGGGATCCCAAGATGGCCCTCTCGCAAGATTAACAAAGTGAATAGATCATTAAGAAAAATACAAACTGTTCTTGACTCTGTACAAGGAGGATTGAAATTTGATCCAACCACAGGAGAGTTTATTGCAGCAGGTACTGTCATGCAAGAAGTTGATACCCAGAAAACACTAGTGCTCTCCAATAAGAACCTTCCCATCCGAATTTCTGAACCTTTGGATCTGGAGAAATCATCAGCAGCATCACTAGAATCTTGCCCTGATGAAGAAAATTCAGTTGTTAAATTGGAAGAAGATGAGTGTTCTTCCGGTGGAAACAACAACATGGCTGCAAGGAGTGTGCTTGTTCCAAATACCTGTGAAGAAGTAAAGCAATCTGGTGTCCCTTGTATTGATTGTAATGATGACTTTAAGTCAGTTTCTCTAGATGCAGGATCGTTCCAGGCAGCTAGTGTTCGCACTGCAGATCGGACTTGTCCAGAAAATGCTGACGATGAGATCAATATCAGAATGGAGGCTGATGATGGGAATGCTGAACACAACCACCAACCAACTTATTCAAGTATGACAGACTCTTCAGATGGCTCTGGTTCAATGTCCCATGGAAGTTCATCAAGCTCTCAAAGTTTTGATGAGGCAAAGAATTTTGAAATGAAGACAATCTGTGTTGATAGCAGCTCAAAAATTACTGTAAAAGCTACCTACAAAGATGATACTGTCCGTTTTAAGTTTGAGCCATCTGCCGGGTGCTTTGAACTATATGAAGAAATTGCAAGAAGGTTTAAACTTCAAACTGGGACATTCCAACTCAAGTATTTAGACGATGAAGAGGAATGGGTAATGTTGGTTAGTGACTCGGATTTACAGGAGTGTCTGGAAGTTATGGAGTATGTCGGAACACATAACGTGAAGTTTCAAGTTCGTGATGTGCCATGTGCTATTGGCAGTTCTGGTGGCAGCAATTGCTTTTTGGGGGGGAGCTAATAGCCAATATGCCAATGCTCAGGATGCAATCACCGGCCTTCATAATGTTTCCTTGAACTCTATCCAGCTCCTAGTTCTTACAATGGAAGATGTAATTATCTGAAAGAAGCCTTTTTTCACATTGATGTGTTGCTCCATTTGGTTTCCATGGTGTTCCAAAATAAATGTCTTCTCAGCTCAAGGATGCTGTACTTTGATCTTGATTCTTGAATGGTTATAACTGCTTTGAGTTCAAGAAAGGGAAAAAAAGAGGGCTTAGAAGATGTGAGCATGGATTGTAATTAATAAATTAAGATATATGTTTTTATATAGGTTTGTAAATGTTAAGGGGGAGCATTAGAAATTCTTAAGAGGGGTAACAAAGGGCATTTATCCTATCCAGATTTAATCCAATTGATTTACGTAATAATTTTTAAAGGTGTGTTTTAACATATCTGAAATTCGAATTCCAATATATGAAATGCTTGTTGAAATCCAAGTGCGTATGGTAAATATATAGTATGGAATACTACGAAATGGAAGCAGTTGATTAACTGGTTTTGTGTGTTCTCTAGCAAAGCTTGCCTCCATTGTCACCCCACCACTAATGCCCAATCTAAAACTATATATAGATTAGCTATTGCTCTGGGCTTGGCAATGGCATAGCCCAACCCATGACAATGATGGCCCAAATAAAAGTTTACTACTTCCTTCCTGGTGATTTTAACCAAGTGATGGGTCCTATAGGTTATTGGTTAATCGCCAGAGATATATATGCAAAAATTGCAATAAAAAGAGAAATATATTACTATATTGAATAGATGAAATTGGACTCTGTAAATCTGAATCTCATAAATATGTATTATGTTTTTGTTGGATTTAGATATTATAATTAATTCCATTCAATATAGATTATTTGTTGGTTTTTTTGGGGAGAATATTATATTTGATGTTAATGAATGTTAGGTAATGTTAGTGCTGCATGTTTTCTGGAGTTTCTTTTCATGGGGAAAAACAAAAGATTCGAAGAAGAAAAAGGAG
Organism: Gossypium stocksii; assembly: GCA_020496765.1. Classification (NCBI taxonomy): domain Eukaryota; kingdom Viridiplantae; phylum Streptophyta; class Magnoliopsida; order Malvales; family Malvaceae; genus Gossypium; species Gossypium stocksii. The sequence goes on along the minus strand of CM035630.1, from coordinate 37,964,151 downwards.
TAACAAACAAGAAGAATTAGTAGTAAAAGTGAAAAAGAGGGCCACAAACGAAGGAAAAACAGAAAAACAGAGCATGCTCTTTCCATAGCAACGCTTAACAACAAAACCATGAACAACAACATCCAGGGGGAAGATCATCAGCCTAAGAAAGAAAGCCTTGATTCCAGATTCAACCAAACCCTCAGAAATGTCCAAGGGTACCTCCTTTTAACTTTATTCAATTTCCCCATTCTCTTTCTTTCTTTCTTTCTTTCATTCTCTGTTTTTGTCTTCTCTCTCTTGTTTCTTAATGATTTTGAATCTGGATTCTTCTACTTATGTTTTTTGTCATTGGATTTAGATACCCTTTTGAGGGATATGTTCGGATCTTTCGAATTTCAATTCAAGTTCTCTAGTCATATAGAAGAATTTTCCGCTTCAAGGAGAAACTTTGATTTGTCGAATATTTCCGTTTCTGTTTGTTGGGTATTGTTGAGTTTTGTACTTAGATTTAAGGACCCTTTCGGGCATTAAATTCAGATCTCTCGAGTTCTGCTTGATGGCATTATCACAGTTTCTATTTATCATAGATGATAATTCTGTGTGTTTAATATCTTTTTTTTTTATCTCAAAATGCCTTGACTTTGGCGTATTGTCTAATTTGATTTTGACCTTGTTACATGGGTTAAGGAAAGGTTATTCCATTTCGTTAGCTTGGTTTTTCCTGATAATAAAGGCGGTTATGCACTTGGTAAATTCATAAAGGATGTTACCATGTGTTTCTTGATATGCTGACTAATGAGCTTGGATTTCTTAATACCAATTGGCTGCAGTGTTGTTTTGCTTAATGGGAATCTCTCTCGAGTGTAATTCATAAAGAGGTCGAACTAAAAAAAGTTTCCTTTTCGGTAAGGTTGGCCTGTCTTGTTATGTCACCTTTATTTGCTCCTCCATGTGGCTTTTATGAGTGTTAGGAAATTCATGTTGTTTTCTACTCTCTCTCTCTCTCTCTTTTTTTTTTTAATTCAAATGCAAATATTGTGTTTACCATTTTTTTCCATTTACAACATATCTGAATATTTATTTATATATCGCGTAACTAGTTCACTGTTGTGTCTGTGGAGTGTTCGCCCATTTTTTCTATGCTTCATGAGCTTACGTCTCTCACAATTATTGCCTTGAATGCAAATAATAATTTTCTATTTTGCCTTTTATTAAGGTTGCTTAAGGGTCGCAGCATTCCCGGTAAAGTATTATTGACTAGAAGGTTGGAATTATTCGACAATTCAGGCATACAGCATCAATCTCCCAGTTATCAAAGAAGCTATTCTCAGAATGACGCTGCAAGGAGTAATGATGCGGACAAATACATGGAGGTGATGTTGAGAGTGAATATCTATTGTGTGTGATAGTTATTCTATTACTACAGTACCAAAAATAATTATTGTATTACTATTGCGTCTTTTTGAAGTTCTTTAAAAATTGGTAAGGTTATTAACTGAAAAACTTTTGTTTCATATAGGGAGGAGTCAGAAATACAAATAACTCAGATATTAATGCAACTGTTAATAAGTTAAGAACTTCAGCCTCAAACATTGAGACCTCTGCTAGAGAAGTCAAGTCTGTGATGGGTGCAAGATCTACAGATTCTGCAAGGGTTTTGAAGTTCACTAAAGAGCTCTCAGGGCAAATGATCGTAGTAGGTACTATGTCTATTTTGTTGCTTCAGGATGATTTAGAGTCTGTAACTCTGCTGAAACTTTTACAAGTGGTGTTACTTGAGTAGAGCTATTCTAGAAATAATATAGAGCGAAGTTGAAGTAAGCTCTACAGCTGGTTTGTCTAGCTCAAAAAATAGCGCTAAATGTCTTAATTTTTTATTGCAAAATATGCTATGTAGTAGAGAAGCTGATTCAAAAGTAGACATCTGCTTGCTTGTTGTCAATTGGAGATGGCATGGTGACATTAAGAGATATAAAGTTTGTGATAGCATGATGCTATTAGTATATGTAGTTCTGTACATGTTAATAATACTTTTGGGACTGCTTGTAATCTATAGTTGCTAAATCTAAATGTTGATGACACTGTACACGCTCCTTTATCAAAGTGTATTCTCCTTTCTCTTGCATGTTTTGACCCGTTATGGTGTTTATATTGCTAAAAATTGTTTGAAACTATTTCCTTTCTTGAAACAGTCACAACAACAGATACTGTGAACAAATTTGGTTTCTGTTGCATTTAAACAATAGGGTTCACATATTACTAGTACCAACAAGATATGAAATCACATATGTTCAATTTTCTTATCATATTAGAGAGAAACAAAATATTGCTTTGGTGTTTATATGCCCACTTTTCCCATCATATCAGAAAGAAACGAAATTCTGCATTGGCCTGACATCTTCATTCTGCATTCTAATGTATAGGTCCTATTGATTCTGATTTTTGTTATCCTATATGCACTTTTATCCGTGTTAGTTGTATTAGCGAATATTTTCATGCGGCACATTGTCACTTTTTCAGTTTGATAGAGAACCTAGTCTTTTCTGTTCCCTTACTTTTCTGACCTCTAGTTTAACAAACTTTTTATTAGTAGAATTATAGTTTGACTTGATCATGATTCCCTTGTGCAGAGAGATTACGTGAATTAGCTTGGAGTGGTATTCCACCTTACATGCGTCCTGATGTATGGAGACTTCTTCTGGTATGCTTGATGATCTAATGAAACTACACTTGGAGGACCGGCACTGTATATTAACTAACTTATTCATCTTCTTTTCTGCAAAGGCTGCTATCTCTTATGTTGTCCCATTAGTGTTGAAATGATACTAATGGTTTTCTTTTACTTGCCAGTTGCCACCATTAATGATCCATTTTTGTGAATCCTCCAAAGAAACAATCCCTGTATAATCCTCAAGAGTTGTGCTTTTGAAGTTTTATAACAAAGTGCTGCATCCTAGTCTGATAAATTGCTACAGTAAAATAGCCGCTTTTAGGCTTTGCTTGGTAGAGTGGAAAGAAAATTGGAAAGATGGAAATTGAAGGAATAGAAAAAATAGAAACATAGAAAATATATATTTTTTCTTTCCATTGATGTGCTTGGTAGGAAAGATGAAAAAAAATAAGAAAAAGTAATTTTCTTTCCATTCATTGCTTGGTAGAGTTGAAATATGGGAGGAAAGAAAATAAAACTTTTGAAAAATCCATAACTTACACCTCTCTCATTTCTCTCCTCTTATCATTCCAATTTGGAATGATTTGTTCTTATGCATTATGATGGAAAGTGGTCATTTCTCTTATTTCCTTTCCTCTTACTTCTCTTTCTTACTAGGCACTCCCAAAATTTATTTTCTTTATACTTTTGCAGTCCCTCTTTCCACTTTTTTACTCAACCAAGCACGCCTTTGATGTCAAATGCTTCTTTTTTAGGAGGTATTGGTTTTAGTTTGTAATTCTGGAATGCAAGGTCTCTTAAGGGAGTTGGTTTTCTCTTTGTTGCATAGCTTCATGCCTTTCTATTCCAATTAATGAAACCAATCAGGCCACTGTTTAGAGCATGCATGGAAGAACATATATGTCTAATATTTTATATTCATGCTTAACTAATGAGTCATTTAATAGGCATGGTTATCTTAATTATGTTTTGGTTGCTTGTTTGAAATTAAAGTATGAACTGACAACAGGGATATGCACCACCTAATTCAGATAGAAGGGAGGGAGTTCTAAGGAGGAAACGCCTTGAATATCTTGATTGTGTTGCTCAATTTTATGACATTCCGGATGCTGAACGTTCAGATGATGAGATCAATATGCTTTGCCAGGTACCTTTAGCCCATACTGAATTCCCCAATTCTGATATCAGTCTTCTATGCCCGATTATTAACAATTGCCTTTATTCTGTTCATTAGATTGCTGTTGATTGTCCTAGAACGGTACCTGATGTTGCCTTCTTTCAGCAAGCACAAGTTCAAAAATCCTTGGAGCGCATTCTTTATACATGGTAAGAAATTATTTACATTAGCGAGTTCAAATTTATTGATGACTTCTTATAACACGTAATGTTTGGAATCAAGATGCTGTGAGATCCCATTTGTTGTTACGGGGTAATGATGTTTTTCTTCAACTTCATGTATAGGGCCATTCGGCATCCTGCTAGTGGATATGTGCAGGGGATAAATGATCTAGTTACACCCTTTCTAGTTGTCTTCTTATCAGAGTACTTAGACGGCAGCATAGATAGTTGGTCAATCTCTGAATTATCTTCAGCGAACATCTCCAACATAGAAGCCGACTGTTATTGGTGCTTGTCACAGTTGCTTGATGGCATGCAAGACCATTACACATTTGCTCAACCAGGAATCCAGAGGCTTGTATTTAAGCTGAAGGAATTGGTTAGGCGAATTGATGGTAAACTCTTTAGGGGCAATCAGTTCTCTCCCTGGCATTCTTTTTTATTCATGAACTCAACCACCTTGTAGGAAATTTAAGCTTTCATTTATGTGCAGATATTTTAGTAATGGTTATATAGAAAGCTAAAGGTTGTGTTTGTGCAGGCCCCCTATTTTCTTACTAATATAAAGAAAGGGAATAGGTTTTAGTAAGTTTGTGTGTGTTTGAGCATGCATGTCTTTATGTTGTGTAATTCCTTTATTTACTTAAAATCTGTTACTCTGACTCGGATATGGGTCTTTGTTTGACATGCGGATGTTGAATTTTTTCTGATCTTTTCATGTATTTGGAGGATCCTTGGAGGGTCATACTCATATCCCCATATCCATACATGCATTTGACACAGGCATTTGAAGAAAAATGAAGAGTCGGTGCAACATAACTTAAAAAATTTGTTTCCTTTCTGTACGGTCTAAATTCTTTCTCATATTAACCATTTCGTTAACTTGTACCAGAACCTGTTTCTAGACACGTGGAAGACCAAGGACTTGAATTTCTTCAATTTGCTTTTCGCTGGTTCAACTGCCTACTGATACGTGAGGTAAGGTTTAATCTTACTATCCAATCCAATACTTAAACTGTCTAATAATTTTTTATGTTTGATTGACAAACTGGTAGCCCTTTTAATTTTTCTTGTAGCTCTATTAGCTTTTCTTTTTAATTATTTTCATTTAACAGATTCCTTTCCATCTAGTAACCCGTCTATGGGACACATATCTTGCTGAAGGAGATGCACTCCCAGATTTTCTTGTGTACATATTTGCCAGCTTTCTTTTAACGGTGAGCCATGCTTCTTCCTTTCTATTGATATAATTCACTTCATCTTTGACTGTGCATTTCTGGAATCTTAAGGAGATTTAACTACAATAATTGTTCAAATAACAATATGTGTCTTCTTCACTTAAACTTTTTCTTATCTGAAAGAAATGAATGAATATTTGGTCAAAAACATGACAATCACCAAAGTTGTAGCTATTGGATCAATGACACTGAAACTGAAAGCCAGCATCTGTTACGGCCTTCTTAATAGGGCATAAGAGCTTGTTTTATCTTAAATGGATCGATGCTTGCTTTCCAGGATTGCTATGACTTCCCTCTTCGTTTTTTTTTTTCTTTTTCTTGCATTGTTCAGATTTTCTCATTTTATTCCTTATGGGCTCTGCTGATGACCTTTGCTGCTGTGATTTGCAAACTTTCAACTGATTTTTCCCCCCTACATTAGATGCCTTTGTTAACTTTTCTTCTTTATCTTGATGATTACTAAAGCTAATCGATGATTGGTTTGTTCTATAATTTCAGTGGTCAGAAACACTTCAGAAGCTTGATTTTCAGGAATTGGTGATGTTCCTTCAACACCTTCCAACTCACAACTGGACGTATCAAGAGCTTGAAATGGTGCTTTCTAGGGCATATATGTGGCACAGTATGTTTAACAACTCTCCCAGTCACTTGGCTAGTTAAACCCAAAATTTATGTTTACTATTTAATTGATGAATTCTGTTTGTTTTGTTGATCAAAAAGCGGTTTCACGTGAGCAATCAATGTTCATGTTTTTGTTTTCAAGTAGAGGCCTAGAATGTCATTTCTTGTATTTTGGCATGTAATTTCACATATTTGTAATACCAAACAAGCATTCCTTTGTACATCTACCTTGAACTTGAGAAAGGGCACTTGTATAACAAATTGCCACAGTCTGGAGCTGTGGTGTGAGCATTGGACATGACTATGTGTTTGAATTATTTTTAAGTTTTCTCATGTGAGGATTATATATTTTCATCCATATTCAAATATGTTTGAGGGTTATATATTTTGAAACCCATATTCAAATATGTTCAAGTCTACCGAACATGAGTGTGAAATATGGTTATTAAAAAAACATTCGAGCAATGTAAATATGGAACTGAATGTACTTCAACATTAGTTTTGTTAACAAATTGCCAACTTATCCCTATATTAAAATTGACAAAATATAATAAAAGTATTCTACCATTCAAAATTCTATATATATAGGAGGGGGATTTGTTTGTATCAGTGTCAAATTTATAAGGTTCTACATTCTTCTATAATTTTTTATACTATTAATATTTTAATAATTCATTCGATGAATTTATCAAGATATTTGTTCCTGTCATGCATATAAATTTTTAAATTGATTTATTATCTCTAGCATATTGATTTAAAATATTGTCTATATTAATCTATATTTGACAATTGAAAGATTTTTTTATTATATAAAATTAGTTAAAAATTTTTAAGTCAAACTTGATGTACATGGTCTATATGGATGGAGTATGAAATATGACAATTGAATTGTTAAAATATTAATCGTATAAAAAATTATGAAATGATGTGCAACCACTTAAGTTTTATATCATTATATATATATATATATATATATATATGAGTTACAAGAATTTAATTAAGAAAGGAAACTTAAGTAAATACAAACCCTAAAAAGCCTATAATATCTCATTTATAACACTCCCCCTCAAGTTGGGGCGTAGATATTAATCATGTCCATCTTATTACAAATATAATTAACTCAACATTAAAAGTTTTTGTAAAGATATCTCCTAGTTATTCTCCGATTTTAACATAGTCTGTAAAGATGAATTTTTGTTGAATCTTTTCACGAATAAAATGACAATCAACCTCAATATACTTAGCTCATGAAATGTTGGATTGGAAGATATATGAAGGGTTGCTTGATTATCACACCAAAATTTTACCGGCAAAATGATTTTGAAATCGAATTCACTTAATAGTTGATACATTCATATAATCTCCCATACAAATTGTCATAGCTCTTTATTTTGATTGTGCCCTTTTCCATGAAATTAAGTTTCCTCCAACAAAGACACAATATCCTGTTAGTCTTCGATCCCGTCCAATCTGCATATGAGAAAGACTTAAAATTAGTGTCCATGATTCTTATATACCAAACCTCATCCTGGAGTTTCCTTCAAGTAATCAAGAATTTTTTTTGAGGCCCCCAATGTTTGACTGTTGGAGAAGGCCTCCCACTGTTTGATTATTGGAAAAGACATAGATTGACTCATCCATTCCTTTGCTTTCATTATTATGTTTGCTTGATTTATTGTTTAAGCTAATCTTTGTTAAGACACTTGTGCCTTTAATTGTTATTTTTCATTTTCTCTCAATCATTGTCTTTTTTAAGATCTTACAATAAAATGAATTATTGGTAAAGGTCATAAATCTGGAGGTCCCTATGTTCTTGATATAAAGGTGTCAAGATCCATTGTTTGTCAAAGTATGTTCACTCCTTTTGAGATTCATTGTCAATTAAGCCATCCTACCATTTCATCATTAAGAGACTGCATCCTCAATTTAAGAGTATGTCATCATTAGATGTGAATCCTGTCAATTTGTCAAATATCATCTTCTTCCTTTAATCTCTAGAGTTAATAAATGAACTGAATTTCCTTTTGAGCTAGTTCATTCTAATATCTAGTTCTTTGTCATATTCAATTTAAAATTGGTTTTAATATTTTGTTACTTTTTTGGATGATTTGTTGAAGTTGGTAAATAAGTTGTTATAACAGCTCTAGCATTTAGGGATTAGTTGCTTGTAATTAAATACTAAGTATTCTAATTAGTTACTACCTGCGCTCTATATTACAATCAAGCTGTAGCAGAAAAAAAATATACTAGAAAGTATTCCATTCTCTCTTATCTTTTCCATCGTTCTTTTAACATGGTATCAGTATCCAGGTTAAATTTTTTCTTTTTTTGACTCCTTGATTTTTCTTACTTTTCTTCAATGGTGATAAATCAATCTTCTCCTCTCATTGATTTTTATCACCCTCTGTATCTTCACCCTTCTGATACCCCTGGCACTCTATTGGTTTCTCATCAACTTCTTGGCTTTGAAAACTATACTATATGGAGTCGATCTATGAAAGTTGCTCTTCTTGCAAAAAAAAACTTGGATTTGTTGATGGTACTTGTTCATGAGTTGATCTTCTAGTTGATCTTCATCCTCAATGGGATTGTTGTAATGCCATTGTTCTCTCTTAGATTCTCAACACAGTTTGCCAAGAACTTTCGGCTGGTATTGTTTTCACTTGGAGTGCTTGCCTTGTTTGGAAGAATCTTCAAGAATGTTACAGCAAAGTCGATGGGTCCAGAATTTATTATCTCCATCATATTATTTCCTCTCACACTTAAGGTACTTCTTCCATTTTCATGTATTTCACACAGCTCCGCCTTTTATGGGATGAGTATGATGTTTTAGTGCCTTGTTCTCCACGTAACTGTGAAAATGCTCAAACCGCGTCTGCCTCTTTTCTTCAACAACAACTCTTTCAATTTCTAATGGGTCTCAATGATTCCTATTCTGCTGTGTGTAGTCAAATTACTTATGCACCCGCTACCTTCAGTCAATCAAACCTACTCCATGCTTGTTCAAGAAGAAAATCAACGTCAACTCTTTTCTCCACTGCTTTTTGCATCTGAACCTATAGCCTTTTACTCCTCAAATACTACCACTAGTAGCTCTAAGCGTAGATTTAATAGTACTTGTGATCACTGTAATGTTCGGGGTCATAAACGAGAAAACTGTTATAAACTGATTAGCTTTCCTCCTGATTTTAAGTTCATTTGCTAGAAATCTGTTGCTACTAATGTCACCTCTTTGATGGATTCTGTTGAACTTGTGATTCCGTCCTCTGTTCAGGCTCCATCTGCTCCTACTTTAACATCGGAATAGTACCAGAAACTTTTGACCATTTTGCAGAAGGATTCATCTATTTCTGCTACTGCTCACATGGCTGGTATTCTCTCTTCCTCTACATCATCTGGTTGGATTCTTAACACAAGAGCTACTAACCATATGACATTTGATTTTCAATGCTTGAATTCTTCTGTTGCTCTTGCTCCTAACAGCTCTTGTGTTCAATTGCCTAATGAAAAATCAACCCCTGTTACTCATGTTGGCCATCATATCCTTTCCCCCATTTATAAGCTCACTAATGTTTTATACATACCTGACTTTAATTACAATTTGCTTTCTGTTTCTCAACTTACTAAAGACCTTAATTGTTTTATGTCTTTTTATCATTCCTTTTGCCTTTTACAGGACCTTTGCAGTGGACAGATGATGGGGATTGGTAAAGAACATGCTAGTCTCTACTACTTTCACCCACATCAACTCTCTTCCGGTCTTGTTCCTCCTAAATCTGCCAATTTTTTTTTGCCCATTGTTACTTTTTTTATGGCTTTACATAATGACCCACATGTATGGCATGCTTGCCTTGGTCATACATTTATTTCCACAATGAAAAAATTGTTCAATTGAAATTTGTTTTACATATGGCATGCTCGCCTTGGTCATACATTTATTTCCACAATGAAAAAATTGTTCAATTGAAATTTGTTTTACATGATCTTAATGAATTATCTTCTTGTACTGTTTGTCCATTAGCTAAACAAACTAAATTGCCATTCCCTCATAGTCTCACTCAAACTATTAATGCTTTTGTTTTAATTCATATTGACCTATAGGGACCCTATCAAATTTCAACTCATAATGGTCATCATTTTTTCCTTACTATAGTTGATGATTTCACCCGAATGACTTGGGTCTACCTTTTGCGAACCAAAAGTGACGCGTCTATCACTCTTAAACAATTTGTTGCCTTTGTCAAAACACAATTTTTAGCAGATATCAAGATCATTTGGAGCGATAATGGCTCTGAATTTTTTAATTATACTTGCATACCTTTTTTCACCTCTCTTGGTATTGTTCCCCAAAGCTCATGCGTCGATACTCCAAAACAAAATGGAGTTTTTGAACGCAAACATCGCCATCTCCTTGAGCTAGTTAGACCTTGAAATTTCTCTCTAATTTACCTTCTAAATTTTGGGGTGAATGTGTGCTAACAGCTTGCTACATTATCAATCATTTACCTACCTCTATTTTGTCTTTGAAATCTCCTTATGAAAAACTCCACAACACTCCTCCATATCTCGATCATCTAAGAGTTTTTGGTTGCCTATGTTATGCCACTGTCCCACATTACCATGATAAACTTTCCCCTAAATCTATTCCTTCTGTTTTTCTTGGTTATTCTCTAGTTCAAAAGGGGTACATTCTCTTTGATCTTCTTTCAAAAATTTTTTTTGTTAATCGCCATTTCACCTTTCATGAGACCATTTTTCCTTTCAAATTTTCATTGCATACTCTTCCGATGTTTCCCATCACTACTTTTGGCCCCATCGGAGACTCAAAATTTTTTTCTAACCCTCCATACCTTCTCCCATTACCTCATTCGAACCTTTTTTCTTCCTCTTTCACTTTGGATCCTTCTTCCTTTCCTCATTTACATCCACCTCCTCCACTTCGAAGATCTACTAGAACCACTACACGACCATCTTAGCTACAAGACATTGTATGTTCTCCTCCATCCTCTTCACTTGCAATACAAGGTTCATATCCTTTTACTCTTTCTTATGATCATTTACCTTTACATATACAACATTTCACTACCACCATATCACACATTGTTGAACCACAATCCCATTCTAAGGCTGTTAAACATAAGTGTTGGATAGAGGCTATGCAATAGGAAATTCAAGCATTGGAGTCGATTGTCACTTGGGAAATAGTCTCTTTACCTCCTGGGAAAACTTCCATTGATTGTAACTGGGTATACAAGGTCAAGTATCACTCTGATGGCCCTATTGAAAGATTCAAAGCTCGGCTGGTCGCTAAGGGCTACAATCAAAAGGAAGGTATTGACTTCCAAGACACGTTCTTTCCAATAGCAAAACAAGTCACTGTCCGTACTTTTATTGCTCTTGCAGCTCTCTTTCACTAGCCACTTTATCAGTTGGATGTGTTCAATACTTTCTTACGTGATTTACAAGATGAGGTATTCATGACTCTTCCTGAGGGATTTCACAACTAGGGGGATAATAAGGTCTGTAGGTTGCTTAATTCTCTCTTCAGGTCAGATGTAGGGATTGTACTAAATTAGAGGAAATATGCTCTCGAATTAATTGAAGATACTAGTTTAAAAGGAGCAAAAGCAGCAGACACTCCATTAGAGCAGAATCAGAAGCTTACAATAGTAGAACTTGATGAAACATTAAAGTCGAAGAATGATGATGAAGTTTTAGCAAATGCAACAATTTATCAAAGACTAATTGGAAGATTGTTATACTTGACAAATACTAGACCAGACATTACTTATAGTATGCAACCCTTGAGTCAGTTCATGCATAAGCCTAAGAAGTCTCATTATGCAGCTACATTAAGGATTGTAAGATACATTAAAAGTAATCCGGGACAAGAAATTCTTCTTGCTTCTAATGGAGATCCAATGTTAACTAAGTATTGTGATTCAAACTGGGCATTTTGCCTTATGTCTAGGAAATCAATGACAGGATACTGTATAAAGCTTGGAAGTTACTTAATCTCTTGGAAATCAAAGAAATAAAGTACAGCCTTAAGATCTTCAGCAGAATTAGAATATAGGAGCATGTCATCTACTATTGCAGAGCTGAAATGGTTAAAAGGATTACTTGAAGAATTGAGGATCAAAGGAAATAAGCCAATTATACTTTATTATGACAATCAAGCTGCAATTCAAATTGCAGCAAACCTTGTTTACCATGAAAGAACTAAGCATATTGAAATCGTTGCCACTTTATAAGAGAAAGTATTCAGAAAGGTTTAGTTAAGACTGAGCATATTTCAACAAATGAATAGCTTGCAGACATTTTCACTAAAGGACTACAATACAACAACATCGACACTTAATATCCAAGTTGAGAGTGATAGACATATATCACCCTCCAACTTGAGGGGGAGTGTTGAAACTGGCAAATAAATTGTTATAACAGCTCCTAGTATTTAGGGATTAGTTCCTTGTAATTAAATACTAAGAATGCTAATTAGTTACTACATGCCCTCTATATTACAATCAAGTTGTAGCAGAAAAAAAATATACTGGAAAGTATTCCATTCTCTCTTATCTTTTCTATCGTTCTTTTAACATGATTATTCTCATGTTATTTAGCTATATTTTATGAAAAATCATTTTGAGTTGATTTCTATTTTTCGTGTTGAAATGAAAATTCAATTCAATGTTCTAACACAAGAATATTTTTTCAATTTATTTAAAATTATATGATTAAAAATATTTTTGGATTGATGCTATCTTCACAACTTGTTTTCTAATAAATCGTATACCCTTATCTGTAGTTAAGGATGTATAATGTCTTTTTCCTTTTGAATCATTATTTTCTTTTAAACCTAAGATATTTGGAAGTACTGTGATGTTTGTCAACAGGTAAGGAAATTAGATCTCAAATCTCTTAACTACTTTTGTCTTAAAATAATGTTACATGTGTTATTTTCAAATCATAAATGATATTTAGTTTCTACTTATGTCCCTTTCGTGAAAACACTAAATATTATTAATGGGTCCATCATACTTATATACCAGATTTTGTCCCCAAGTTCCTTTCAAGTTATAAATCTGTTCTAAGTAGAGGTGAGTATTTGATCGAGTAAAAAAATTTTGAGTCAAGTTGAGTTGAGTTAACGAATCTTATTATTTATACTCAATGTTGTGTTTACATACACCGATTATTTAACTAGTAGATGAAGTACAAATTTATTTAACTACATAAATAAGATAATGGTTTTGCCTTTTAACTTAATATGTAAACATTTATCAAAATAACGTAGTTTTGCATTTTAACTTAATGGTTTTGACTTTTGACTTTTAACTTTAGAAAAGGTAAACATTTTTCAAAATGGCATAGTTCTACCTTTTTTTTATTCGGATTTTCAGATAATTCGAATTGTGTAATTCATATTCGAGTCAAACCGAAAAACTTGATTTTTTTTTATTCGAGTTGATCCGAATAACTCAATTAACTCAAGTAACTCGAACTATTTAATTCAAAATTTGATTTTTTATCAAATTTTTTGAATTGAACCAAATTTTACTCACCCCTAGATCCAAGTCCTCTCGCCCAATGTTTGACTGCTGAGAAAACCTGAACTCACAATACTAAAGAGTATGCTTAGACCCTAACTTTTTGGTTTTAGCTAACCAAGTGTTAATGCTAATTTGGGCCCATTTTGTTCGTTTTTTGCCCGTTCTTTGCTCTTTTCTCTTCCTTATGCTCACCTAAGCATAAAACATGAAATTAAAGGTTATGTACACTGCCAAGCGGTAATGCAAATATCAACCAATCTCATATTCCTCTCAAGATCTTCAAATAAGTCACTGTCTTCTTTTGCAAGTTGCTTAGACCCTAACTTTTTGGTTTTAGCTAACCAAGTGTATTTTTTTGGGATAATAAAATACACTTCTTGCTCCTTGTAACCTCAAGGTCGAAGAAATACTTCAAATGGCCCAAATCTTTAGAATCGAGGTATATGATGCTCCTAATCCTTTAATTTCATGTTTTATACTTAGGTGAGCATAAGGAAGAGAAAAGAGCAAGGAACGGGCCAAAAATGGACAAAATTGGCCTAAATTAGCATTAACACGACCTAAGGAATTTTCACATAGGTAATCCACATGCCCGTGTGGATTTATCAGTGTTGAACACGGCCTGAGCCCGAGTCACACGAGCGTGCCACAAGGGCGTGTCCCTGTCAAGCCCTGCTTCAATTTCACGCTGAAAAAGCTAATTTTTAGGTATTTTGGGTATTCCAAAGTCTATATAACCTGAAGAGAGGGCTAAAGGGGGAACAGGGAGTAGAAAGCAAGGAATTACTCGAGGAACGCCGATTAATTCATCTTGGAAGCAGGATTTCCATCAAGGCTGAAGATCTCCCTTCAATTTCCTTCAGGGGTTTTTTGGTTTTCTTTATGTTTTGTTGTTTTCCCAATTTTAAGATGTTTTCCTTTATAATTATGAACTAAATCCCCTAAATACCTGAGGGGGATGAAACCTAAGATGAATCTTGTTATTATTTTCTGAATCATATGATAAATACTTGATTTGTTCTTAATTGTGTTATTTATTTTTGTGTTAATATTTCAAGATATTAATATAAGTTGAATGTGCTTATTTAGTGGAGCAAAAGTCCCTGTCTAAGAGTAGATCCACACAATTAAGCGGAGTTGATCGCAATCCTAGACATAAGACAACGAAAATGTACCTGATTAGAGTCAAATCTAATAAAGGAATCCATAGATTGAGTTAATACAACACTAGGGGTTTTAATTAGAAAGAAATTTCAATTAATCTACTGAGTTAATACAACACTAGGGGTTTTAATTAGAAAGAAATTTCAATTAATCTACCTAGGGTTAGTTGTTCTTGTAATACCCCATTTTTGCCCAGGCCCATACCAAAAAATAATAAACCCAAAATAATAAAATAAGGTCCAAGCCCAGTCCAAAATATATCATTTGGCCCAATCAGAATGGCCCATTATTTGAAAGGATTGAAGGTCCATCTACAAACTTGACATATATGGAAACATAATCTTCAAGGATACGCAACCTTAGAAATGATATGCAAATCTTAGATATGATATACAATCCTAGAAGATATGATATGCAATCTTAGAAGATATGATTTTGGTATCTTAGAGATTTAATTTGTAGATACCCTTTAATCTTAACCGTTGATGTAATTGATTTGTACCGTTGGATTTGGGGAGGCTCAACTATAAATAGAGGCCTCCCCCCCTCATTGTAAATCATCACTTGAGTTTTGGGGAAGCAATAAGAATTCTTGAGAGCATTCACTCAAATTTCTCTCCCTCTTGCGTTCTTATTTTCTGCGATTTGTTCTTATTTTATTCTTTGTTCATCTTCGTTTTCAACCTTTTTTTATTTTGATTTAATCCCTATTTCCTTGATTTTTAATTCTCTTTTATATTTTATTTTTTAATTTTAATATTATATCAAATTATTTTTTAATTAAATTCTATATTATTCATTGTTTTAAAAAATATATATTTCATTTAATTGAAAAGTTTTTTCTTAAAAAAAGCAATGCTTGGTGTTTGGGAGCTTCGAGAAAAGTAGTGCCCTAACTTATTGGGTTGCGATTTTTCTCGCCGAATTCGAATATCCAAGTACCCTTCAAAACGTTTTGAGTTTAAAAATATAAACAACTATTCTTGAGATTTCAAAACGTTGTGTTCTAACTTACTGGATATGGCGTTTTATTGTTTCAAGATCGAAATTTTCCAAAGGTAAACTTAGCTTCGAAGGTTTTGAAATATTGCGTCCTAACTTACTGGATGTGATGTTTTGATTCTTTTGAGATAAGTGAGTTTTAGTTTTCAAATTCGAGGCATTCAAATAGTTTTCTTTCAAAAGAGGATTGCATTTTAAAACTTTCAAATTTCCGACATAAAAGACGTCAAATAATCAATTAGGTACCAATTTTTTGGGCGTTACGAGGGTGCTAACCCTTCCTCATACGTAACCGACTTCCGAACCTGTTTTCTTGAAATTCGTAGGCCAAAATCAGTATTTTAAAACAAAATGTTTTATAAGGTGATCCGATCACACCTAAGCAGAAAAGATTGGTGGCGACTCCCGTTTTAGTTTTTAGAGTCGACCCTGTTTTTTCAAAACCTCATAAAAAATAGTTTCGACAGCTTGGCGACTCCACTGGGGACCAATAAGAGAGTCGAGCCGTAATTGATTATTTTTTGTCTTAATGTCAGAAATTTGAAAATTTTAAAATACGATCCTCTTTCATTACATGTGTTTGCATTATCACATATGTTTGTTATATTCTTGCACACATTGCATTTGCATGACCGTTGTGGTCACACCCTTAAGTGGGAGTGAGAAACTATGCCTTCGTGAGGTTTTCACCTCCGTGTAGGATAGTGGATCACTTTTGGGATACATTTGTACCTATATCTTCGTGAGATTTTCATCTCCGTGCAGCCATAAGGAAATGTGTCCCCCTGAACCGAACTCGATTCAAATGAGCCTATAATGGGTGAGGATCGAGGAATCTGCTGGTTCGGGTACCTCAACTTTAGAACTGAACCACATGTAGAAAGACCATAAGAGCTCAATCTAGATAGAATTATACCTTAGTTATTACCCTTGTAGCTTATCTTTGAGTTTATTGTTATCATGTGATACTGACTATTTTCTTTTTTTGTTGCATGTCATTTCGCATTTAAAAGGTATCGATTCACGTTCGATTTCTAAGTTAGAAGTTTTGTTATGGAAAATGGACTTCTTGATAAAGTGGAAGACAACGCTACCGTCCATAAATGGTCAGAGGAAACACAACTAGCAAAAGGAGATAGTCTACCTAAAGGATACACATAAGAATTATGGGACTACACTCACATCAGTGTGACGCAAAATAATCTCCAGGAGTTAAAGGAAATATAGGATCAGTGGAGAAACGAAGCCAAGCAGTTGTTCTATAACAACTATCGGGACTTGCAGTATTTACTTGACAGGAAGATAGATGAACAATTCAAAGTGAGTGTGGGGAGTACTGATGGACACTTCTACTATTACAGATTTTCCCTTTCATATGAGGATGGTCGCCCTGTGGATGGTAAGGGTGTTGGAAGGAAAGTGATTGACAGAGTGCATGAGACCTACAAAATTGAGTTGTGGAAAGAATTTTGCCTTTGATGGTAAAAATGCTTATTTACTATAGGACCGCTACCAAACAACAAGCTTGAGTTTACTGTTGTACTTTAGGATGTTGCACCTATCAAAAACAGTAGAAATGCAAGCCCTGATGGCCGGGACAGCCCAAATGGACGTGAACGAAAGAGATTAAAGAAGATCGTATCATCTAAAGACCTTTAAAATGGAGATTGGCTATGCTACGAAGATATCCATGCACTGCGTGGGCAGGAATTTGAAAACTCTCAAGAAGCACTGAGGATGTTGGATATCATTTTAAGGCAGCATGCTGCGAAATAGAGATGCCTACTTGTTCGCCAATCTTTCTTTCCAGATAATCGGAACAACTTCACAGACATTGGAGGAGGTGTCATTGGTTGTAGAGGTTACCTCATGGGAGAAGTCATAGCTCAATTTCAAGAGGTAGCTGATCATTTGCAGACCCTGGCAGAACAGGCAGGTGCATTGAGCACCAATTTGAGCTACAGTCCGTTCGTGGTTAGAAGTTTGCTTGGTTGTTAAGACTTTGGATGTTAGGGCGAAGGCGTATTTGTAATCCGTTTATATGTAAAGATATTTGTTTTCTAAATAAAGTTTTCTAAATGAAATTGAATAGAGAACGATGCCTTTTTTGCATTCATGCATTTGCATTACATTACATCATATGCATTTAAATTCATAGAATGACCCTAATTAGTGGAAGTTATTACAGAAGAGAGAAAAATCTGAAAACTACACATTTGTACGGTACACGAGTTAAAACTAAGAATATGGATCAAAGATTTGAACAGCTTCAAAAGGACATGCAAGACCAATTGCAAGAGCAATTGGCAAAGATACAACATGACATGAGGGAGCAAATGTTGGAGGCCCAGAAGAATATGATGGCTCAGATGGCCCAACTACTGACTGGGGCCATGGATAAAGGAAAGACCCCCATGGCTATTACTGGAGAGGACAATGAGGATTATCCTCCGGGTTTTGCCCTACCTCATATGCAAGCACAACCAGAGAGGCATCTTCGAAGGCCGTCTGTTACAATAAGGCCTCAACAGGGGCAAATAGATACTGGAATGCATACGAACATTCAGGCTGGCTCAGGATCTAATCTAGGAGATAACCTTACTAATCCTGTTATCCCTGCTCTGGACATAACAGAGAAGGAGGGAATGTTAATGGAGTCGTCAAGGCAGTTAGAGGACCGTTGCAGGTGGTTGAAAGAGAAGTTTAAAGCTTTAGAGACGCTAAAGACTTGAGCTTGGTCCCAGATTTGGTGCTTCCTCATAAGTTCAAAAGGCCAGAGTTTGAGAAGTACAGTGGGACCAGTTGCTCTGAAGCCCACATTACCATGTTCTATAGACGCATGACGGGATATGTAAATAATGATCAACTGCTAATCCATTGCTTCCAAGATAGTTTGGTGGGGGCAGCATCAAGATGGTACAATCAGTTGAGCCGGGCTAGAATTAGTTCCTGGAGAGACCTTGCTTAGACTTTTATGAAGCAATACAACCATGTGACTGACATGACACCGGATCGAATCACTTTACAGAACATAGAAAAGAAGTCGAATGAAAGTTTTAGACATTACGCGCAGAGATGGAGGGAAGTTGCTATGCAAGTTCAGCCACCGCTTCTAGAAAAGGAAACTACCATGCTCTTCATCAACACCTTGAAGGCTCCATTCATTACCCATATGATTGGAAGCACCACTAAGAGTTTTGCTGACATAGTTATGGCAGGGGAAATGATCGAAAATGCCATAAAGGGTGGCAAGATTGAAGCAAGGGAAACTACCAAGAGGTCAGTTCCAAAGAGAAGGGAGAACGGAGTGAATAATGTGAGTACATATAACAAAGGGTACTCAAGAGCCATTACTGTCAGTCAACCAAGAGTAACCGTTATGGGGCAACAGGGTTTGACAAGATAAGAATCGGGCACAAGACAAAACTCTAAAAAGTTCCAATTTACGCCAATCCCCGATATCGTATAGGAAACTCTATCAGAATTTATTTGATGCACACGTGGTAGCTCCCTATTATTTGGAACCAATGCAACCTCCATATCCCAAATGGTATGATGCAAATGCTTGATGTGAGCACCATGCGGGGATAGCGGGACATTCCATAGAAAATTGTACCACCTTCAAGAAATTGGTCGAAAGGTTCATCAAAATGAGGATTGTGAAGTTTGATGATACCCCTGGTATAAAGAACCCGTTACCAAACCATGGTGATAAGGGGGTAAACATACTTGATTAAAGGATCAAGGGGGATATGGCAGAAATAAGAACCCCGTTGAAGATGGAAATGATATTGATAGTATCAAGCTCTGAGGAATGAATTGAGCGAAGAAACCTGTCGGGCATTTTTTGAACAACTGGTCTATAAAAGAATTTCATGTAGTTTTTAGAGATTATACAGAGTAATATTCAAAACATGCTTGTTGCCTTAAGCCTAGAGGCAATAAGAATCCTTTTGTGAAATGGGCTTGTGTCCGAAATTTTTGTTTCAATAAAATGCATCTTTTAAATACAATACTCTTTTATTCTTGCCATGTATAAATTCTTTTGTTCTCTAGACTTTCTTTCAGACATTTTTATGTTCATACCCATAACAATCATTCTTTGAATCATTTATTCTTTGGAATATTCCTTTGAACCCACAATGAGGCCCCAGATATCAACGACATGAGCAACGTTGCTATTAACTCAGAATCTCCTTTTTGAGTGAGATATGTGTTTTGGGGGATCTCAGAACTTTGAGGATGACAGAGATTGTAACATTATTTCTGGACTTGTTAAAAGGATAAATAGGAGCCTGCTTTACAAAGGATCAATGGACATTGTGAACCTAGGAAGAGATCAGAGCTTACAAAAACAAAGCAAGATATCATTGAGTTATTCCAAGAACTCAAAAATATTTTCATGATTGTATCAAGATATGCCTGGGCTACTTAGACCTAAGGATGTGGTCAAGGCTAAAAGAGGTCCATAAGAATATCAGAAAGACATTCAAGTGGTTTTACAATGGCCAGACTAAGCATGAGGTTTGGGCATTGCTGGTCCACCATGGAAGGGGATCGCATCAGCTATGCCATAAAGGCTGAATTATAGGAAACAAGGGTTACGTGATTCCTTGGAACGGTGGAAATGTGCAAGTGTACACAATCGTAACAAGTAATAAAGTGACAAGTAAATGTCGAGTTATCGTACCCACAGGGACTGTAAAAAGAATTATGTATGAAATTAATTAAAACACTTTGGTGAGATAAAAATAATTTTGGGTTGAAAAGAGTGATTTATAAACTAAGATTAAAACTAAGAAAACAATTTAAATGAAAGAGTTCCTAGTGCACGATTTCAAAATAAGATTTAATCAAGATGATAAAATTGTGTTGGATTAATTATACCTTTTTAACTTAGAATTATCAAATTCATGCTTATGCTGTTACGAATAAAAATTCACGGCAACCCAGTAATTTGCTAACTTATGAACATATTTACTAATTAAAATCCATTTATCTCTTGAACATATTCCTATGCCAATTCAACCGACTAAACAGAATTAATAAGGTAAACATGCTATAGCACATACATATTTATTAAATTAAATTATCTCTCGCATATTCTTATGTCGATTCAACCGATTAATTCAACTTAATAAACATGTAAAAGATTATGTGAAGTAACAAAGTAGTCATACCTTGAAACAATTTAATCACAACAATCTTGCAAGTTATGCAAGGCATATGAATCGTCAGATACAATGCTAATTTAATTTTCGGCTACCTTAGAAGAATTAAACATGCACAGATTAAGTATTGAGTCCATTAATTGCAATTTCAATCCGCTTAAACAATTAATTCTTTAATTATCTAAACAATTATAATGCCAGATAATCTAAGCATGATTTTACTTAATCAAGCATTTCACTGAGACCTATAACAACATAAACACTATTTTAATAATTCAAGTAGGCAAAATATAATCAACCCAACACGAATTAAATTCAAGCTAAATTGATTAAAATAACCATTTCAACAACAATATTATTCATAGATATGTTCTTCATAAAAACAACGGAAATTAAATAGAAAGGGAACAAGAAAGCAAATCCGGTGTTTCTCCGTGGCTTTAACTGATTGCTCCGTTCTTCATCTCCGTTGTCCTCGCCGGTCAAGGCTCCTATGAACGCTTGCTTGCTGCCCAAATTGGCTGGAAAACACCTCTTTTCCAAGAGGAGAAATCGGCACAAGGGAAAGGAAAATGGGAAGGGAAAATGGAGAGAAAAGAGAATGGAGAGGTGAAGAGAGAATGAGAGAATGTTGAGAAGTGAGGGATGTGAGGGATGCTTTGAAATGAGCAGCAAGGGGTGGCTTTTATAGCTGAAGAGGGCTGCTAAAAATAGCAAACTCAGCAGCCAAAAGACCCCTTTCATGGCCGGCCACACATATAGCAAGGTTGAAGCTTTCAACCTTGCTAAAAATAGGTTGGGGGAAATCTGAAAAGCCTAAAAAAAAAGTGGGGTTTGAACGCGATTTAGAGGTTTTTCAAGGGCCTTTTTACAAGAATATTTAATCAGCTAATTTTTTGATTTGGGTCACCCAATGGACGGTTCTGGTCAGCCCAATAAGTGGCTGGTTCGGCTCACTCCGTTTGGTTTAACCAGTGCGGTTCAATAGGCCCTTTCTCCATAATTAATTAAAATTAATTTATTCAACCTAAATTAAATAGGAAATGAATTAAAATTAATTTAATTATGAATTAATACACCTTTCTGGACTGTCTCGGGCTGGAAATTAATTCGTCTCGATACTTCAAATTGCTTCTCGATTTTGTTCTTCTCGCAGTGTCCGCCGGGCCATTTTTCGCCCTTTGTGCAATTCTGTCGAAATTAACCAAAATTAATTATAAAATTAATTAAAATTCATCATGTTCATATTTTTAACACAATTTATTTATTTTATAATATTTAATTATTTTTCGACAATAATTTAATCGAATTTGCATGAAATTAAGTTAAAAAGGGCATGAAAAAGTATATAAATTTTTGTGTTTCCACACCCCCAAACTTAATTCATTGCTCGTCCCGAATAATGCACAAATTTTGAAAAGAATTTCTCGAAAACACTTTGAAAACTTTCTTCAGAACAACATTTTCCTCAAAATTATGAATTTGATATGCCCATGCTCAAAAATAAGAAATTTGATCATTGTGCTACTCAAGTGTTCATATTATTCAAATTAATCCCAACAATTATTACAATAGCAAAATTAGACTAAATTTTTCCTAATAAAGGCATGCTAATTCCTACCAATTCAATTTTTAATCCTTTATTCAAGATTAAGCTGCAATCATTAAGCTTAACTTATGCCTTCATAGGTTGAACAAAGCAATTTCTCTCCACTAATGTAGGTAACATTGGAACTTCAAATCAATAGGTCTTTAACAAGGTTGTAACGTGGCTGGGCTTAAGATAGATAAATTTAGGCTAAGAACCCTAAACTCAGTGTAAATTGAACCTTCTGAAATTTGAACCTTAAAAAATTTTTACCTTCAATCTCCAACTTTCACATGCTCTTTTTCAAATACATGTTCTCTTTCTTTTCTTTTCTTTTCTCTCTTTTTTGTTCTTTTTTTTTCATTTGATATTTCTTTCCAACTCCCCCAAACTTATTTTCAAATGATATTCTTGAATAGTACTGAGTCTAGTGTTTGGGACAATTTAAAGATAATTTAAGAGAAATGTCATGGGCTAAATTTGTATAGGTTCCAAAAATTAGACGATATAGTCTCAAAGTTGGGTTTTAGAGGATAAAATTTATCATGGTGGGCTTGAAAGGCTCAAACAATCCAAACAATAGTTGCCTAAATCATTTTCAATGTTCCATGCTTCCTAGGATTTCGCCTCAAGAAAATACTAAGTCAATTCTAAAGACTTAAACTTTCATGCATACCTAACTTTCCTAAAGAGATAAACATTTTATGGTATGAAGTTGCATGCTTTATTAAAATACATTCACGTCATCATTAAGCTACATAATAATTTATTGAAAAAAATAGAATTTTATTCATACTCAAGTTTAGCATACTTAACAAAATTCAAATTTATTGAACAAAAATATATCCTAATCATACTTAAAAGAAAAATTTTATTCTGAATGGAAATTTCAAATTTCGGTCCCCCCAACATAAAATGAACAATGTCCTTATTGTTTAAAGTGAATAGATACTATACACCAGGTAGGTATTTAGAAAAGAGGAGGTGAGTCAATGTGACTGCTTAAGTACCAAGCTCTTTCTAAATCCAATCCTAGACATGTATATATCCATTGCCATACTTTATGCTTTATGACTTGTCCATATTTATTCAGGATTTCCTTCTTGTGTTTTATTATGCAGAAATAAAAGTTCCTAATTAACCTAATCCTAAGTAACCTAAAAACAAAATTTTAAATAAAGTCAAGATCCCTCCCTTTTATTTATTTGCAGATCCTTCCAACTTGGACTTATCTTTTGTTCCATCATTATCGCCTTTGCATGAGTCACCTTGCTCCTTTTTTGAGAGTGGAGTCCATGGCTCAAAAATGAAATTTGGAAATTCAAGCACAAAAATAAATGGGTCATTGTATATTCTCTGGAAAGCACTTCGAAATGAGTCATCCCTTATTTTTGAGTATCTCCAGTATGCTTGTTGCTGCCATTGCATGTGTTGCATTAAGTCCATCAAATTTGACAGCTCATCTCGAAAGTCTGGGCTAGGTGACTGAGCTCTAAACATTGGAGTTCCAACATCCGATTCATCTTTTGGCTCCATTGTGTCCATCTTATTAGGGACTTCAAATGATTGCATCGTGGGATCTTCTTCTTCTTCAGGGTCCTCAGGTTCTTCACTTTCTTCAACTCGTTGTTGTAGAACTGAGTCTCCGGCTACTCGATAGAGGTCCCAATCTGTAATTGTGCCTTGAGTGTACCCTGTCTTCTTTACATTAGCAAGAATTTCTACTTTCAAGCATAGAATGGTTATTGTAAAGGGAAAGTAAGCAGGGCCAGAATGTCTAGCGGCACAGTTTCGAATTTCTTTCAAGATGACTTTTCCCACATCAATGGTTTTACCCGCTAAGATTGAGTATAGTAAGACCATTCGCTCCAATGAAATTGTTGTCCCATGTGAGCTAGGCAGAAGGCTGAAACGGATGAAATAGAACCATACCTTTGCAATAGGTGTTAAGTATGCTCTTCGATAAGTGTGAGTTCCTTGTTTTGACACAGTCCAACTGGAACCTTCAACTGTAAGCTCCTCAAGAATTTCTTGCAGAAATTCTGGCTTGATATTGCTCATCAAATACGAATACTCGTCATTCTCGAAATCAAGTAACTCAAAGAACTCATTAATAGCATTTGAATTTATAGGTACCTTGATTCCACGAACAGTGACTTCTATCATCTCGCTTGAAGTTAAATTCGCGTAGAACTCACGAACTAGCTCCTCATCCACACTAGGTCTTTTCTCACAAAATAGTTCCCAATTGAGAGCTTCAGCAATTTGACGAATTCGTTCCATGAAATCTTTGTAGTTGCTCTCCTTCAGTGTGAAGCCTTTTTCAGGATGCATCTGTTGATTTTTGTAGATACTTTCGTATCTCATTTTAGCTTCAACACAATGGAACTTACTTTGTGTTTCATCAATTTGAGTGGAGGCGCGAGTTCTCTTGCGAGGCATAATTAACCTAAACACGAGATGAAAAAAAAACAAAATTTATTCTCCCAAAAATTTTAAATCATAAAAATTATTAATAATTCAAATAATTGAAAAATTAAATACTTTAAATAAATTAAAAATTTAAAAGAGAAATTAAATCTTACCACATTTTGCAAAAATATAAGAACTCTAAATAAAAATAATTATGGAGAAAAAAATTGCAAATTAAAAAGAGGATTAAAGAATTTTTGTTTAAGGCTTGGGTGAAGGTGATGTGCAAAGAGGGTGGAAGGATGTGTTGCACAAGCTCTCGGCAGTAGCAGCAAGGCTTGGCGTAGGCGTGTGTTGTGGCCTGGACTACGGAGTAGCAGCAGGAGCCTTTGGTCAGCAGGGCGAATGGGGCGCACGCAGGTGGCGTGCGAGGCTTCGTCGGGCAAGCATGGAGTGTGCGCGGGAGCAGGCCTGGGCAGCAGCTGGACTTGTGCACAGGTGAGGCACTGGAGCTGGCCGAATGCGTGTGGCTTGATGCTGCTGGGTGGTCTGCTTGCCGACTAGGTGTTGAGGCTTGTGGCACCTTGATAGTTGGTGTTTTGGGTGGTTTTTGGGTGATGAATGAATGGGAGGTATAAGGTGGTATTTATAGGATGGTTAATAGGAATTAGAGCGGAACTCTTAATATAATTAAAAATTAAAATAAGAGTTTAATTCTAATCCTACTCAAATTTAACAACAATTAATAATTAAATAAAAGCATATAAAATTATCAATTGCTATTAATTATTTAAGATAAACATAAAGATAAAAATAAAAATTGAAATTAAATTAATCCTAATTCTAATCTAAGTTGATAAAAATTAATATATAAATTATAATGAATATAATTATATATTAAAGTTTATCATATTATTAAAAATAAAAATATTTCTTCTAGATGCCTTAAAAATATATTTACAAAGAAAGACACCTAATTTTTATTATTTACAAAAAGAACAATCAAATTTTAAAAATAATTCAATTAAGTCCGTAGACTTAATGAAAATTTAAAAATTGAGTTGCAAATTAAAAATTGGATCAAATTGACCCTTTTATTTGGAAAACAAAAATTTATTTTATTGATTAAGGAATGATTTCTTGGAAAATTATGTTAAAATAAATTCCCAGGAAAGATTGGAGGGGTCACAAATGGTCCCGCTTAAGTTCCAACCTCCTAGACAGAATTTATTTAAACATACAAAACTCGAAAAATAAACCCTAAATCATTTATTAAACAAAACATGAAACATATTAAATATCTGATAAAATGAACGAAATGTTATCCCGTTCAGTTTTATTCCCCCAATGGTGTTTCAAACGCTGAGCATTAACTTGAAAATTACCTCTCTTACCTTGGAGTTCAACAACTCCGTATGGATAGACTCTGTGAATTGTAAATGGACCGGACCAACGTGATTTAAGTTTACCTGGAAAGAACTTCAGTCTAGAGTTGAACAATAAAACTTGCTGACCTGCTTCAAATTCTCGAACTCGAATGTGTTTGTCATGCCATTTCTTGAGTCTTTCTTTAAGTAGTTTGGCATTTTCATATGAGAACATTCGGAATTCTTCTAACTCGTTGAGTTGGAACATCCGTTTCTCTTTCGCAAGCTTAGGATCTAAGTTGAGTTGTTGAAGAGCCCAGTAAGCTTTGTGCTCTAACTCCAGGGGTAGATGACATGCTTTTCCAAAGACCAGCCTATAGCGTGACATCTCTAAAGGTGACTTGTATGCTGTTCTATAGGCTCATAAAGCGTCATCCAATCTTTTGGACCAATCTCGTCGGTTCGGGCAAACTACCCTATCGACTATACCTTTGATCTCCTTATTTGCCAGTTTACCTTGCCCATTTGTCTGCAGATCGTAAGCTGTTGCAACCTTGTGTTTTACTCCATGCTTGTCTAGCAACCATTTCAACCATTTTTTTACAAAGTGGGACTCTTCATCACTAATAATAGCTCTTGGAGTTTCAAACCTTGTGAACACGTGCTTCTGCAAGAACTTTATCACAACCTTAGCATCATTTGTCGGATAAGCTTCAGCCTCGACCCATTTGGACACATAATCTACTGTCGCCAATATATACTTGTGGCCAAAAGACGGAGGAAAAGGCCCAAGAAAATCGATACCCCAAACATCAAACAATTCAACCTTAATGATGTTTGTTCGAGGCATCTCATTTCTGTTGGTGACATTCCCAACTCTTTGACATCGGTCACAACTCTTTACGTAAGCATATGCATCCTTGAATAGTGTTGGCCAAAAGAATTTGGCTTGTAATACTTTGGCCGCAGTACGGGTACCTCCAAAATGTCCCCCACTTGGAGCTGAGTGACAATGGTATAGGATCTTTGGTATTTCTTCTTCTACCACGTATCTCCTGATCATCTGATCTACACACTTTTTAAATAGATATGGCTCTTCCCAGAAATAGTACTTCACATCGTGAAGAAACTTTTTCCATTGTTGATACGTTTTATCAATTGGCATCAACCCACACGCTAAAAAGTTAGCAATATCAGCAAACCAAGGGGTATTATGGACATGATTTATCTTAAGTATATGCTCGTTTGGGAATGTCTCATGAATTGGTATAAGTGGAGTATTTCCTTTTTGCGGCTACAATCTGGACAAGTGATCTGCTACTTGGTTTTCTACTCCTTTACGATCTTGAATTTCCAAATCAAACTCTTGGAGTAGAAGTACCCACCGAATCAATCTCGGCTTAGCGTCTTTCTTGGCAAGTAGGTACTTGATTGTCGAGTGGTCCGTATAGACAGTCACTTTGGCACCTACAAGTAAGACCGAAACTTGTCGAAAGTAAACACAATAGCAAGTAACTCTTTTTTGGTTACCGTATAGTTTAATTGAGCTCCTGTAAGAGTCTGGCTTGCATAGTTGATGGGGTGAAAAATTTTGTTCCTTCGCTAGCCAATGACAGCTCCAATAGCGAAGTCACTTGCATCACACATCAGTTCAAATGGCAAATCCCAGTCTGGTGTGACGATTATGGGTGCCGTAACTAACCGACTCTTCAAATCCTTAAAAGCTCTTAAGCATTCATCATCGAACTTGAATATCGCGTCCTTCTCCAATAATTTGCACAAAGGTTTAGCAATTTTGAGAAATCCTTAATAAACCTTCGATAGAAACCGGCGTGTCCCAAAAAGCTCCTAACACCCTTTACAGATGTTGGAGGTGGGAGTTTCTCGATAACATCTACCTTTGCTCTGTCTACCTCGATCCCATGTCTCGTTACTCGATGCCCTAGAATAATTCCTTCTCGTACCATGAAATGGCACTTTTCCCAGTTAAGTACTAGGTTTGTTTCTTCGCATCGCCTTAGTACCTTAGCGAGATTGGCTAAGCAATCATCATATGTATCTCCAAATACTGAAAAGTCATCCATGAAAACTTCTAGAAATTTCTCAACCATGTCAGTGAAAATTGACATCATGCATATTTGAAATGTAGCAAGTGTATTACATAAACCAAATGGCATGCGTCTAAATGCAAATGTACCATACGGGCAGGTGAATATGGTCTTGTGTTGATCTTCTAGTGCTACTGTAATCTGGTTGTACCCCAAGTATCCATCGAGAAAACAGTAGTAATCTCGTCCCGCAAGTCTATCTAGCATCTGGTCCAAGAACGACAAAGGGAAATCATCCTTCCTGGTTGCCTTGTTCAGCTTCCGGTAATCGATGCAGATTCTCTATCTTGTAACTGTTCTAGTTGGTATCAACTCGTTGTTCTAGTTCTCTACGACCATGATACCTCCTTTCTTTGGTACGCACTGAACTGGGCTTACCCATGAACTGTTTAAGATGGGGTAAATGATACCCGCATCTAGCCACTTGATAATCTCCTTTTTCACTACCTCCTTCATGATCGGGTTCAGCCTTCATTGACCATCGATCATCCCTTTTTCACCATCTTCAGGATGATCTTGTGCATGCATACAGATGGACTAATACCGTGAATATCGGCTATGGTCTATCCGATAGCCTTCTTGAATTGTTTTAAAACTAAGATAAGTTTCTCTTCTTGCTCAGTAGTTAATTCTGCTGAAACAATCACATGCAAAGTAGAAGCGTTACCTAAATAAACATATTTTAAATGAGAAGGTAATACCTTAAGTTCTAACTTAGGTGGCTCCTCGATTGACGCTTTTGGTTGTGAGTAATCTCTCTCCTCTAAATCCAAAGATTCAAAACGGGATTGCAGAGTATATCCCTTCTGATTAGCTTCTAGCAAAGCTAAGTCTTCTTCCTCCTTTTCATCACTTGGAAGGTTTGATGTCAAAATTCATTCCAGAGGGTCCTCAATAGAGTTGAGTTTCTTCTCCACTATTATCTCTTCTAAGTCGGATACTGCAGAACAATCATCTATTGCGTCAGGAAATCGCATTGACTTGAAAACGTTAAATGTTACCTGATCATCCTGCACGCGCATAGTGAGTTCACCCTTCTGCACATCAATCAGAGTCCTTCCGGTTGCTAAGAATGGCCTTCCCAGGATAATTGGTACTTCTTTGTCTGCTTCGAAATCTAAGATTACAAAGTCAGCAGGAAAGATAAACTTATCTACACGTACCAATACGTCCTTGATTTTTCCTTCTGGATATGCTAAGGATCGATCTGCTAGCTGAAGTGTAACTGTAGTAGGTCTAACTTCACCTATTCCTAACTTCTTAAATATCGACATAGGCATCAAGTTGATACTTGCACCTAAGTCACATAGTGCCTTACCACAGTATGTTGCTCCAATATTGCATGGTATGGTAAAACATCCTGGATCTTTCAACTTTGGGGGTAATTTGTCTTGAAGATATGCACTGCATTCCTTCATTAGAGCTACCGTCTTAAATTTTCCAAGTCTTTGTTTCTTGGACAGGATATCCTTCATGAATTTGACGTAATTCGGCATTTGTTCGAGTGCTTCCACCAACGGGATGTTGATATGAAGCTGCTTGAGTACATCAAGAAACTTCTTGAATCGGACCTCCTGTTTCTGCTTCTGAAGTCTTTGAGGGTAGGGTAGTGGAGGTTTATATGCTGGAACTGATACTGGTTGATTCGTCTTTACCGGCAATTCTGCACCTAACGGAGTTGTTAGTTGATCAGAATTAATTGGTTCTGAGGTTACCTTATCACGTCTTGTAGATTCTGGTTCAGGTGGAACTGGAACTTCAACACTCGGTTGAACTTCCTCTGAATCTTGAGCCTCAGCTGGCTCATTCTCTACTTTGACAGTGTTGGGCTCTACTGTCTTTCCACTCCTCAATGTTAGTGCTTTACAGTGCTCCTTCCCTGGATTGCTCGGGGTCTTCGTATTACTAGGTAGTACACCTTGCGGACGGTTCCTAAGTTTAATAGCAAGCTGGCCCACTTGATTCTCCAAATTCCTTAGAGTGGCATCATTCTTTACCATGTATGCCTTCAATAAGTTCTGTAAGCTATTGGATAATTTAGCTTGAGCTGGTTTTTGAGCTTGCTGTGGAAAACTAGGTGGCTGGGTCAGTCTAGGTTGGGCATAGTTATTGCTGCCCCCAGCACCTTAGTTACTCCAGGAGAGATTGGGGTGATTTTGCCATGATGGGTTGTAAAAGTTGGATTGCAGTCCCTGCCTCCCTCGCTTCTGGTTCTGATTACCTATGTAATACATGGATTTTGGGTTTGATGGACATTCTTCAAACACATGTCCTTCCCTACAATAGACACAGGCTAGATTCTCAAAGTGATTAGGTGGCTGAGCTGCAAAACTGTTAGATCCATTAGTGGTAAGATTCTTTAACATTAAAGATATCGAAGATACCTGAGATGCGAGTGAAGTGAGAGCCTCTACTTTATGTATTCCAGCGACTCGTCTTCCTGACGCTGCTCGATTGGTTGGCCATTGATAATTGTTACTGCGATCCTCTCGATAAGCTCATAAGCCTCATTGTAAGACTTAGATAGGATGGCACCATTAGTAGAAGTGTCTACTACTATCCTTGTGTGAGCGTTGAGACCATTATAGAATGTCTCAAGTTGGATATAATGCGGGATTTCATGATGAGGGCATTTTTGTAATAACTCTTTGAATCTTTCCCATGCCTCATACAAGGACTCATCATCCAATTGTTGGAAAGCAGTAATATCATTTCTTAGCTTGGCAATCTTGCTAGGTGGAAAATACTTTACAAGAAATCTCTCTGCTAACTCTTGCCATGTAGAAATCAAGTTCGGTGGCAACGAGTTTAACCAGGCTTGAGCTCTGTCCCTCAGCAAGTACGGGAACAACTTTAATTGTAGTGCATCTTCGGGTACTCCGACTAGCTTGAAAGAGTCACTCACCTCCATAAACAGTCTTAAGTGAAGATGAGGATCTTCAGTAGGCATTCCACTAAATTGGCCTACTGTCTGAAGCATCTGGAACATGACTGGCTTCAGCTCAAATTGTTGTGCCTCGATCTCGGGCCTTCTAATTCCCGGATTAAGATCATTGAATACGTGCATGGCATATTGACGCAAGGCTCTATCCCTATCATCAGCAATAAGGATAGGATTTTGAGCAAGGTTTGCTCCGTTTCCTTGATTGATATCTCTGAAATTCATTTCTTCGGTCCGTCTCTGGTTCTCTTGTCTTCTTCGTTGTCGAAAGGTTCATTCTATTTCAGGGTCCA
The DNA here is from genome assembly GCA_020496765.1 of Gossypium stocksii. Taxonomy (NCBI): domain Eukaryota; kingdom Viridiplantae; phylum Streptophyta; class Magnoliopsida; order Malvales; family Malvaceae; genus Gossypium; species Gossypium stocksii. The sequence goes on along the minus strand of CM035630.1, from coordinate 37,932,705 downwards.
AAGGGAGTAAGTCGATAATTCAGTCAATACTCATAAACACCTGAAACAATTAAAGAAAAATTAATTAAGAAAAATTGAACAGAAAAATAAATGAACCAAAATGTAAAAATAATTCACAAATAATGTTTTTCAAAACAGTCCCCGGCAACGGCGCCAAAAACTTGGAACGGTGAAAATGTGCAAGTGTACACAATCGTAACAAGTAATAAAGTGACAAGTAAATGTCGAGTTATCGTACCCACGGGACTGTAAAAAGAATTATTTATGAAATTAATTAAAACATTTTGGTGAGATAAAAATAATTTTGGGTTGAAAAGAGTGATTTATAAACTAAGATTAAAACTAAGAAAACAATTTAAATGAAAGAGTTCCTAGTGCATGATTTCAAAATAAGATTTAATCAAGATGATAAAATTGTGTTGGATTAATTATACCTTTTTAACTTAGAATTATCAAATTCATGCTTATGCTGTTACGAATAAAAATTCACGGCAACTCAGTAATTTGCTAACTTATGAACATATTTACTAATTAAAATCCATTTAACTCTTGAACATATTCCTATGCCAATTCAACTGACTAAACAGAATTAATAAGGTAAACATGCTATAGCACATACATATTTATTAAATTAAATTATCTCTCGCATATTCCTATGTCCATTCAACCGATTAATTCAACTTAATAAACATGTAAAAGATTATGTGAAGTAACAAAGTAGTCATACCTTGAAACAATTTAATCACAACAATCTTGCAAGTTATGCAAGGCATATGAATCGTCAGATACAATGCTAATTTAATTTTTAGCTGCCTTAGAAGAATTAAACATGCACAGATTAAGTATTGAGTCCATTAATTGCAATTTCAATCCGCTTAAACAATTAATTCTTTAATTATCTAAACAATTATAATGCCAGATAATCTAAGCATGATTTTACTTAATCAAGCATTTCACTGAGACCTATAACAACATAAACACTATTTTAATAATTCAAGTAGGCAAAATATAATCAACCCAACACGAATTAAATTCAAGCTAAATTGATTAAAATAACCATTTCAACAACAATATTATTCATAGATATGTTCTTCATAAAAACAACGGAAATTAAATAGAAAGGGAACAAGAAAGCAAATCTGGTGTTTCTCCGTGGCTTTGACTGATTGCTCCGTTCTTCGTCTTCATTGTCCTCACCGGTCAAGGCTCCTATGAACGCTTGCTTGCTGCCAAAATTGGCTGGAAAACACCTCTTTTCCAAGAGGAGAAATCAGCACAAGGGAAAGGAAAATGGGAAGGAAAAATGGAGAGAAAAGAGAATGGAGAGGTGAAGCGAGAATGAGAGAATGTTGAGAAGTGAGGGATGTGAGGGATGCTTTGAAATGAGCAGCAAGGGGTGGCTTTTATAGCTGAAGAGGGCTGCTAAAAATATCAAACTCAGCAGCTAAAAGACCCCCCTCATGGCCGGCCACACACATGGCAAGGTTGAAGCTTTCAACCTTGCTAAAAATAGGTTGGGGCAAATCTGAAAAGCCTAAAATAAAGGTTGGGTTTGAACGCGATTTAGAGGGTTTTCAAGGGGCTTTTTGCAAGCATATTTAATCAGCTAATTTGCTGATTTGGTTCACCCAATGGAAGGTTCTGGTCAGCCCAATTAGTAGCTGGTTCGGCTCACTCCGTTTGGTTCAACCAGTGCGGTTCAATAGGCCCTTTCTCCATAATTAATTAAAATTAATTTATTCAACCTAAATTAAATAGGAAATGAATTAAAATTAATTTAATTATGAATTAATACACCTTTCTGGACTGTCTCGGGCTGGAAATTAATTCGCCTCGATACTTCAAATCGCTTCTCGATTTTGTTCTTCTCGCAGTGTCCGCCGGGCCATTTTTTGCCCTTTGTGCAATTCTATCGAAATTAACCAAAATTAATCAAAATTAATTATAAAATTAATTAAAATTCATCATGTTCATATTTTTAACACAATTTATTTATTTTATAATATTTAATTATTTTTTGACAATAATTTAATCGAATTTGCATGAAATTAAGTTAAAAAGGGCATGAAAAAGTATATAAATTTTTGTGTTTCCACTCCTCTATTTCCCTCATATGTGGGGCATGCATGTTATGAGGCCAGTCTCGTCGAAAGCTCCCAGTTGACATCAAACCATCAAGAGGGTGAATGTTGTTTCTTATGCCAATATTGTAAAGTCAACAGTCACCAAATTTCAAAAAGAAAAAAGAAAAAGAAAAAAAGAAAAAAGAAAAAGAAAAAAGAAAAAAGAAAGAAATTTTTCAAAGAATGCCAAAAATGATCATGTTTAATAAATTCACAACTGTAAAACAACGAAATTTACAGTATGTTCAAAGATCAGATGGCATATTATAGTACAGCAAATGATGCTAAAAAGAAAAAATACAAAAAGAAAGAAAAGAAAAATAAAAAATATCATGGAAGGTGAACCTAGACTTGCAAGGATTGGCATAAGAAGCTACCACTTACCCTCTATGCTTACGGTGACCAGGACTTTAGCTGGGACAACACTTTTCCCGTTAGTTTATGGAATAGAGGTGGTTCTACCCATCGAGATTTTTTTCCTTTGAACCTTGATTGAACCAGGAATTGGATGAAGTTAAAGGAAAGGGTGAAAACGTTCATAGCAAAAAACGAATGAGACTGATTCATGACAGAAAAGGTTCACTTAATGGAATTTCATGATAGGGACCTGATATTGAGGAAGATCCTTTCTTCCAAAAGGATTTCAAATAGAGGTGAATGCCAAAATGATAAAGGACCTTGGGTGGTAAAGAAGGTTTTCCCCAGAGGAGCATTGAGTTTGACTGAGATAAACTCCTGTAAACTCGGATTCGAATACCCAGAAGAAGAGAGGCCAAGGCGAAAACCCGCAAAGGACGCTTTGTGACCTTAAAAAAAAGAAAAGAAAAAAGAAAAAAAAGAAAAAAAAAAAGAACAAAAAAGATAAAAAGAACAAAAAAGGAAAAAGAAAAAAAATGGGAGAGGCCAAGGCGAAAACCCGCAAAGGGTGCTTTGAGACCAAAAGGGTTTTGAGTTGAAAACCCGGAAAAAGGCAGCTCAAATTTTGATCAAAGTAGGGCAAATGGTAGTCTCACTATACCTAAATTGATAATAAAGATGTATGCTACGTCTTGGGGCATTGACAAAGTACTCCGGATCCCCTAAACACATATTGAACTCAAAATGGTCCTCAAGAAGTTGATACAGTAGGGCACCTAATTTTCATCTTACCCATTTTCAAGTTGCTAATGTTGATTACCTTATTTTTTTCAAGATTAGTCCTAATTAATTTTTTGGCTATCTTTGATTAATTGCTTCGAGCTATGCTCTTAACTAATTTCTTTCTTGTCCATTATTGTGACCTTTTTCAAGCATTTTATACTAAAATAACAATTAATGGACTGATAATATTTTCACAGAAGAAGTTTTATATATTATTCTGGAAGTTTCTAGATAATACAAGAAACTGAAATAGGACATTTGTTTAAAGAATTCCTGTATGTAAGGGTCAGAGGTACTTAAGGGAATAAAGATTACTTTTGTTGTCCCAGATGGTGGCACAAATTAAGCAAATATCGATTCTAAGAGAGGGTCATTTCACAAACATCTCCAGTGGGTGGCAACATTCAGGGAATGGTTCAACAAGACCAAATGGATTCAAAGTATACGAACAGAGTATGATTGATAAATTGAAGAGGAATGAATGAGTGTTGACATTCGAAATAGGGATCATTCTCATAACATTTTTGCATCATAGTATGTTTAATTAGGAAGCATTTGACTCATTTCGATCATGGCATCCTAATCATCAAGCATAAGCATATACACATTCTACAAGTTATGTCCTCTAGAGGACAATGTAGATCAAAGATGTCAGCATGGCGTCTCTGTACGGCCAGGGAGCAGGTTGAAGAAAACAGATCTGGCATCCCTAAACAGTAGCGGAATAGATCGAAGATGATGAGCCTTAACCCCCTAAGCAGTAGGGTAACAGGCTAAATATAGCAGATCTCATCCCACTGGCAGGAGTGGAGCAGATCGAAGACTCGCCTTAACTCCCTAAGCAGTAGGGTAACAGGCAAAGTACAGTAGATCTTATCTTCGCTGAGCAGGAGCAGAGCAGATCAAATTCCAGCAGATCTTAACCCTCTAGGCAGTAGGGTAACAGATCAAATTTTGGCAAATCTTATCTCTATATATCAGCAATGGAGCAGATTTCGGCTACTCGCCTTAACCCCATAAGCAGTAGGGTAACAGGCTAAAATTTCAGATCTGGCATCCCTAAGCAGTAATGGAACAGATCGAAGACGATGCGCTTTAACTCCCTAAGCAGTAGGATAACAGGCTAAAATTTTAGATCTGGCATCCCTAAGCAGTAGCGGAACAGATCGAAGCCGATGTGCCTTAACCTCCTAAGCAGTAGGGTAACAGGCTAAAATTTTAGATCTGGCATCCCTAAGCAGTAGTGGAACAGATCGAAGACGATGCGCCTTAACCCCCTAAGCAGTAGGGTAATAGGCTAAAATTACAGATCTTATCTCCCTAAGCAGTAGTGGAGTGGATCGAAGACTCGTCTTAACCCCTTAAGCAGTAGGTAACAGGCTAAAATTACAGATCTTATCTCCCTAAGTAGTAGCGGAGCAGATCGAAGACTCACCTTGACCCCCTAAGCAGTAGGGTAACAGGCTAAAATTGCAGTTCTTATCTTCGCTGAGCAGCAGCGGAGTTGATTAAAGATAGTGGATATTGCCTTCCTGAAGTTGCAGTGAAGTAGATTGAAGCCGTCAGACTTACAGTCCAATACCCCCAAAGGGTCGGAAATTATCAAGGACCAAGAACTCAAGACTCGGCGAGCCCGGGCAAAATTGGTCCTTTTATAGTCTTTGCTCTATTCCCGTTACACGACAATGAGCAAAGAGGGGCAGCTGTAATACCCCATTTTTGCCTGGGCCCGTACCAAAAAATAATAAACCCAAAATAATAAAACAAGGTCCAAGCCCAGTCCAAAATATATCATTTGGCCCGATCAGAATGGCCAATTACTTGAAAGGATTGAAGGTCCATCTACAAACTTGACATAAATGGAAACATAATCTTCAAGGATACGCAATCTTAGAAATGATATGCAGATCTTAGATATGATATGCAATCCTAGAAGATATGATATGCAATCTTAGAAGATATGATTTTGGTATCTTAGAGATTTAATTTGTAGATACCCTTTAATCTTAACCGTTGATGTAATTGATCTGTATCGTTGGATTTGGGGAGGCTCAACTATAAATAGAGGCCTCCCCCCTCATTGTAAATCATCACTTGAGTTTTGGGGAAGCAATAAGAATTCTTGAGAGTATTCACTCAAATTTCTCTCCCTCTTGCGTTCTTATTTTTTGTGGTTTGTTCTTATTTTATTCTTTGTTCATCTTCGTTTTCAACCCTTTTTTATTTTGATTTAATCCCTATTTCCTTGATTTTTAATTCTCTTTTATATTTATTTTTTAATTTTAGTATTATATCAAATCATTTTTTATTAAATTCTATATTATTCATTATTTTAAAAAATATATATTTCATTTAATTGAAAAGTTTTTTCTTAAAAAAGGCAATGCTTGGTGTTTGGGAGCTTCGAGAAAAGTAGTGCCCTAACTTACTGGGTTGCGATTTTTTTCGTCGAATTCGAATATCCAAGTACCCTTCAAAACATTTTGAGTTTAAAAATATAAACAACTATTCTTGAGATTTCAAAATGTTGTGTCCTAACTTACTGGATATGGCGTTTTGTTGTTTCAAGATAGAAATTTTCCAAAGGCAAACTTAGCTTCGAAGGTTTTGAAATATTGCGTCCTAACTTACTGGATGTGATGTTTTGATTCTTTTGAGATAAGTGAGTTTTAGTTTTCAAATTCGAGGCATTCAAATAGTTTTCTTTCAAAAGAGGATTGCATTTTAAAACTTTCAAATTTCTGACATAAAAGACGTCAAATAATCAATTAGGTACCAATTTTTTGGGCGTTACGAGGGTGCTAACCCTTCCTCGTACGTAACCGAATTCCGAACCCGTTTTCTTGAAATTCATAGGCCAAAATCAGTATTTTAAAATAAAATGTTTTATAAGGTGATCCGATCACACCTAAGCAAAAAAGATTGGTGGCGACTCCTGTTTTAGTTTTTAGAGTCGACCCCGTTTTTTCAAAACCTCATAAAAAAATGGTTTCGATAGTTTTTAGTCTTGAAAGAGATATTAACATAAATTAGGGATTTTTACGGATCAAGTCAAGTGAATAAATTGTCTAGTTCAGAGTCTAATAACAAGTGAAGTCTAGGTGGATTCTTCCTTGGGTATTGTCTTAAATCAATCAGTCTTCCAGAAGTATTCTCCCCAATTTACTCTCTGTTGCATTTTAGTTTAGTTAGATTTTAGTTTAAAATAATTTCCCTTTATTTCTAGGCTAGATAATAGAAAGGAAGTTATTACTAATACTTTTAGTTCCTATGGGTTTGACATTCTGGTCTTGCCACTAAACTATACTACTATATGATAGGTGCGCTTGCCTTTATCGTGATAATAGTTAGTTTTTAGGTACGATCATATTACTTTATCATTACACACACAAGATCACTTAGCATCTCGTAGTTCTCTTGTACACATGGTGTCCTAACCTCGGAAACACACATGTGAACTAGCTACACATTATCCGTATCTTTCGTTTTTCCGAAGGTTTAATTGGGAACACCAAATTTCCATAATTCACCAAATCATAGAAGTTATCCAACATTATTCATAGCATACAATAAATTTTACTTATGGGATTAAAATCGATGTATTACTTACAGATAAACTTACCTTGATAACAAAATATGATAATTTGCAATTTAGTCCGAAACCTTGCCCTTGCCTCAGTCAAGGTTGATTCCTCGATCTTCTCGATCTATAACGACACATTTAGCTCATTTAACCACTACATTATTCAAAACAGCCCAAAATCTTCCTATAGCAAAATTTTCAATTTGACCCCTAACTTTCTCAATTTTACACTTTAGTCCCTAGAATCGATTTATGATTTTCATTCAATTTTCATGCATTTCAAGCCTAGAAAAATCATTTTTCCTCTTATAGCAGCCTCCAATTTCCACCATTTTACAATTTATGCAGATAATATTTCACCTTTTACAATTAAGTCCTTTTTACAATTTTCACCAAAAAATCACCTAGTAAAAGTTGTTCACCACACTTTAAACTTTTATATTCTACCACTAGCCATCAAAATACATGCATGTCATTCATGGGTAAAGTTTTAAACGTCAACCCTAGCTTGAAATAGTGGTAAAAATAGCTAAAGCAAGTTATGAGGATTTCAAAAATACGAAGAACATTAAAAATGGGGCTAGGAGATACTTACAAGCTTGAAAGATGAAAGAAACCCTAGCTATGGCTTCTTGATAATTTCGGCCAAGGAGGAAGAAAGATGGATAAAATTTTAGCTTATTTTCCCTTTTTATTTCTTTTATTAACTAATGACCAAAATACCCTTCATTAAAAACTTTTGATATTCCATCCTTCCTTGGGCATTTTTGTCCAAACTAAGTTAAAATGGCCTAATTACCATACAAGGACCTCTAATTTAAAATCTCAATTCTATCAAGTACCTTTATGGATTAAAACCCATATTTTTCACCTATTGTAATCTAGTCCAACCTACCAAATTGTACATGCAAATAATAAAATTCATGCACCAAAATTTCACATAATTATTCAAGCACCCAATAAATATCAAATCTAAATCAGGAAAATATTTTAGACTTCAGATTCATGGTCTCGAAACCACCATTCTGTTTAGCCCCTAATCCAAGCTGTTACATATGTTTCCGATGTGAGAAAGAATTTACTATCCATAAGTATTCTATGTAACAAGGGGTTCAAGATTATCTTGGAATTTGATAATTTTGTCTTGCTTAAGGGTGATATATATGTAGGAAAAGGATATTGTAACGAAGGTATGTTCAAGTTAAGTATTGATATGAAAAAAGTTAATTCTTCTGCTTATATTGTTGAATCTTATCCTTTGTGGCATGTGCGTTTAGCACATTTTAATTTTAAAACTTTACAATATATGTAAAAGAATGGTTATATAAGTCTAAGTAATGATAAGTTTGAGGATAAATGTGAAATTTGTATTCAATCAAAAATTACCAAGAAGCCATTTCCTAATAAGTGTGAAAGGAATTCACAAGTGTTAGATTTAATTCATTCGGATGTTTGTGAATTAAATAGAGCACTAACAAGAGGTGGAAAATGATATTTTATCACTTTTATAGACGACTTCTCTATATTTACTTATGTGTATCTCATGAGAAGTAAATACGAGGCTTTTGATATGTTTAAATGTTTTAAAAATTAGGTTGAGAATTTGTTTAGTAAGAAAATCAAAGTGCTTCGTAGCGATAGAAATGGTGAATATTGTTCAAATGAATTTAATATATTTCGTGAGGAACAAAGTGTGGTACATGAGTGTTCCGCGCCTTATACTTCGCAACAAAATGGTTTGGCGAAAAGAAAGAACCGTAGTTTAGTAGATATGGTTTACTCGATGTTGGTAAATGCTAAACTTCCATATAATCCATGGGGTGAAGCTTTATTGACTGCGTGTTATATTATTAACAAAGTGCCATCGAGAAAATTCAAAGTATCTCCATATGAGTTATGAAAGGGTCGGTTTCCAAACTTAGATTATTTCAGAGTGTGGGGGTGTTTGGCTTACTATAGAGTTTCTAACCAATAGAGAACAAAGTTAGGTCTAAGAGCTGTCAAGGGTGCGTTCGTTGGATATGCCCAACACTCTAAGGCTTATTGTGTTCTTGACTTAGTGTCAAATACGATAATTGAAACAAGAGGTGTTGTATTCATTTAAAATAATGTTTTCAATGATTTAACAGATTTAAAAAAAAGAATATCAACCAACGATCTCAAGTGATCAAACTAAAATAAGACTTTGTGATAATAAAGATACGGAGCTGAGGAAAAGTCAAAGAGTGGGAAAAGTAAAGGATTTTGGTCCTGATTTCATTTCCTTGCAATCTCTAGCATTCCTTGTTGAGGGAAATAGAGAATCCGTAATTAGGAAGATCCCACAATGTTTAATATAGATGGTGATCCACAATCATATGGTGAAGCCATGACTTCTAGGGATGCAACATTTTGGAAAGAGGCGATCAATGATGAAATGAATTCAATATTATCCAACAATACTTGGATTCTGGTTGATCTTCCTCAAGGATCGAAGCCTATCGGGTGTAAATGGGTGTTTAAAAGGAAGAATACTCCAACAGGGGGTTTTCCAACCTTTAAGGCTAGGTTGGTGGCTAAATGATTTAGGCAAAAAGAAGGCCTAGATTATTTTGACACCTATGCACCGTGGCTAGAATGACCTCCAGTCGAATTTTTATAGCACTTGACAACTTGAGTACGCTAGCGCAATCGAAAGTATAATGTATGCAGTGCATTGCACTAGACCCGGTATAGCATTTACTGTGTGTAAATTGGCGAGATTTACAAATTGTCTTAGTACCGATCATTGGAAAGGAATTTGTAGAATTTTTTGCTATATTAAGAAAACAAAAAATTTGGGATTATTCTATAGTGATTATCTCGTAGTACTAGAAGGTTACTCAGATGCAAGTTGGATTACAAGTATATATGACAATAAGTCCACATAGGGATGGGTTTTTACAATTAGAGGTGGAGCCATTAGTTGGGCCTCCAAGAAACAAACTTGCATCTCTCATTCAACTATGGGGGCTGAATTCATAGCCTCAGTCGCTACTGACAAAGAAGCAGAATGGCTAAGAGATCTCTTGCTTGATATAAAGTTGTGGCCACAATGTAGGTTCGCCATTTTCGTATATTGTGATAGTGAATCTATAATGTCTCGATCGTACAATAAGGTGTACAATGGAAAGTCTAGACATATAAGTTTGAGACATGAGTATGTGAGACAATTGATTAAGGATGGTGTGATAACTGTTACCTATGTTAAGTCAGTTGACAATTTAGCAGACCCATTGACAAAAAGGTTTGTCAAGGGATTTGGTTAAGAGTACCACCGCTAAGATGGGATTAACATCATTCTAATCACATTATTGATAATGAAAACCCTACCTTATTCTAGCCAAAAGTTAGTTTCAAGGTTCAAAGGGTAATAACAAGTTATCGAATGGCAACGTAAACTAAGAATCAGGATTTAGTGTTTATATTTTAGGAGGATGAGTTTTACTCTTAATAGATGGACATTAATTGTCATGAAAGCCACCTATATGGACATGAAGTGGTGCCGCTTCAACGAGATTTTCTTCATGGTTTTCTCTCGTACATGTTCATGAAACAGGAGAAGCACATGGCCATAACAGTGCTAAAGCAAATTAAATTCTTACTCTAATACTTTACTATTATGAGTGAAATTTTTTCGGTATTAACTTTAAAAGTGATGGTTCAAGCGACTAGTCACCATTCACTTTGTTGATACTCTGAGAGTTTGTACTAAAGGAAGGTTCAATTTGCGGACACCCTTCTTTATGCATAATTATTGTGTACTTATGTTTTGAAATTAGCAATCTAGTGGAGGATTGAAGGAAAGTATAGATTGCAAATTAATATAAGCACTATTCAAAAGTGATGATTTATCATCTTACAATTTTAATTATTCATAAACATTATTAAAATTAAAAGTGATGATTTATCATCCAATAAATACATTTCTATGGGACATGTTTCTCCTAATGAGTATGTCCAATATGAAGGGTTGTGGCTCTTAAAATTGTATTCTTTGAATGCATATAAATAGAGACATTATGGTGCTCACAATTAATCAATTACAATCATTTTTTTCAAAAAAAAAACTAAAGTAAGAGTTAGGGAATTTCTCGGTTTTGCTTATCAAAAGAAATTCAAAATTTCGTTGTATCTTGGGAGAACCTTTGTCTTAACCCTCTAGCAACTTTGTGTGGGGGCAAATAATTCTCTTTGGAAAGCGTCATTCGTGCCTCGAAGTCTACTGTTTATTTTCATACAAGTCTCCGGTTCTATCATCTCCACTCAAATTTATTCAACAGTGAACTCTGTTTTCAAAGTCAACATACCTTCTCACGCTTCCCTGGTTGCTATGTGTAAACCTCCTTTTAAAGGTCACCATGTAAGAAGGCATTTCAATATCAAGTTGATGTTCCTTCCCAGGATGAAGTCGTTGAACGGAAAAATAGACATCTTTTTGAAGTTGCTACGACTCTTCTTTTTTCTTTGGATGGTAGAACACTTGACATAGGAGAAATATTCCCTTTCCCACAATTCTTAATCAAAGAAATCATCTGTAGAATTTCGATTTTGCAAAAATAATGGCAACCACACTTATTTGGTATCATCGGTAGTAGGTTCATTAGTCATCGTCTTTATCAATGCTTCGTAAATAGATGGAACTGTTTTGCTTCAGTCTAGATAATTGGTCCCATTTAATTTACACTTTGTAATTCTCGACATCATTGGAATCATCAAGCTTCCAATGACTTTCGGTTCTATCGCCATCCCTCCAATCCGATGAACGAAGGAACAAAATAATTTAAGCACAAAATTCCACGCCAAAACAGTCACCAACTCAAACCTAAAGGGCCGGGTTATTGTTAGATAGATGAGTTGACACCTGACGAACGAACAGAGGACCTCCTATGCGCCCTCAGGCGCTGGAACTGAAGGAAGGCTGCAGAATCTTTTGGCGGCGTGTCGGCTTCACGCGCTGGGTTTTCAACAGCCGAAAAGTGCAATTTAAGGGAGAAGGTGGCGCTCCTCCCTGTGCATTCGGTGCACACTAATGGTCACCCCAAACGTGACCCATGAAATATACCTAACGGTTTTGCGTTTAAAACGACAAAACACGAAAAAAATTCACATATCAAGGTGTTGTATACAAGTTATGGAGAGTTTATAGGAACACAACTCATTCTTTCTTCTTTTTCCAGGTAAGAAAGAAAGGAAAAATTTAAGTCATTACTCCTCCATTATCGTTCTTCAAATAACCACCCACGTATATATACACACATATATTACAACCCCACTCATAGAGGTGTTTAATTGGTTAATAGACCGGTTAACTGATCTGAATTACTATTAATTAAATTAACCGATTCTTTTAAATCTTTAACTGTTAATTAAATCGAATTTTTTTCAAAAAAATTAACTGAACTGAATTTTTTTGGTTAATTCGGTCAGTTAGCCGAATTAATCGAAATTTATATTTTTTTTTATTTTTGGTTAAAATTAATAAGTATAAAACATATAAAAAATTAACCGACTTAAATCAACCGATTAATTTATATTTTTAAAAAATTAACCGAACCGACCGAATAGTTATATATTATAATATTATTTATTAAATTTGGTTAGTTCAGTTAACTGACCGATTTCGAATCGAATTAACCGTTAACCAAACTTCTAAAAAATAATTAACCGACCCCCAACTGAATTAATTCAGTTAACCAACCGATTAACTGAATTACTTCAATTTTATCTGAAATTTGCACATCTATATAGCACCAAAGCACTCGCATATATATATTACAAGCTCCCCCATTAATATATTATATGTATAATACGCATATATATTATTAACTCCCTCATTTATATATTATATATATAACACCTACTAATATATATACTGTATATAAAATAAAGCCCATGCATATATATATATATATTATAAGTTCATGCATTTTGATCATTAAAATCACATAATGTATATATTCAACGATTCAACTAAAATGGCAAGGAATTGTATAAGGAAGAAGTCAAGGTTCAATTACCATAAGTAGGGGTTTGCTAGCTTCACTTTGACTCTGTATATCTCGTAATTCATACTAAAATCCGACATACAAATGTACTCACCTATAGCTCATCACGGCTCGTCGAACTAGACAACTTTATACTTACCTTTATCTCGATTTGTTGAGGCTTCACCAACGCTTTCAGCTTCGCACATATATATATATATATATTACTAAGCATTTCAAAACAATCTAGTTTATTTCTTTGTGTTCATACAACAACTCTCCACTTATACATACTTAGTCGACTTATTTCGTACAATCTATTTCGCTTAATTTCTTCTTTTTAATTTAACTAGATCCTTAATTTCTACCTCCTAACCCCCTAATTTGTGCCTAATTATGGATCTAGATCTCTAAATTTTTTTAATTTCTTTAATCAATGTTTTTTGAAAAAAAACATTGTTCATCCTCATTCTCAAAAGAAAATCATTTAATGCATGTAATTGCTTAAAGATTTTATGAAATAGGATTTGTAAACCTCCTAATCTCGTCAAAATATACTAGAAATTATTTTAAAAACATCTCTTAGCTCTTTTATGATGAGATTCACCATTTTTATGCAAAAGATAGTTTTAAAACCATGGATCTTTAATTTTCTTGGTTAGATCTATGAAAATTCTAATTAAAAACATCTAAAAAAAACTTAATACATAAGAAAATAATAGGTTTACCTCTAACTTGAAATCCTCCACGAATTAGTACCAATTGAGCAAAAACGAGCTAAGTTTAGATGAGAAATTAGGAATAAAAGAGTATTTTTCTTGAAAACTTAAAAGAATAAAGGGTGTTTGGATGCCAAGAAAATCTAAAGAAAATGGAGAAAATTTGAGAGAAAAATTTCAATACTAAATCTATCTAATTTTTAAAATGAAAGAAAGTTGGGGATGGAAACAGAACTAAAAAAAATGGACGCTGGTGGCTTTTTATAGCCAACAGATTTTTTTTTAAAAAAGGGCTATTTGCCCTTTAAGTTCTCTCCTATTTTTCTCTTGTTCTGATAACTCCTCATTTTAATTACTAGCTTTAATTTACACATTTAATCTTTACTTTAACCACAATTCCAAATTACTCTCTATTAAACTTTAATAATGCATCGATTATTAATACCATTATAATTTAAAATTATTACTAACTAATTATTTATTTTATTCTATTTTCATTCCTATGACACAAAATTTGATTTTTCTCTCAAACCCATAAATTAATTGTCCAATTCTACTAACCTAGTTTTTGGGATGTGACAACTCTCCCCTCTAAAAAGAATTTCGTCCTTGAAATTACCCTAACTGAATTGATAAGAATACTGACGTCTCATTGCATCCTCGGTTTCCCTAGTAGAGGATCAGTCTTGTGATTATGCCATAAAGACTTTACTAAAGGTATGGTCTTGTTACGCAACACCTTAACCTCACGAGATAGGATCTTGATTAGTTCTTCCTCATAGGTAAGATCAGGTTAAACCTCAATCTCGTTTATCAGAGCAGTATGTTACGAGTCGGATAGGTACTTTCACTACATTTCCTTGAGTATCTGAATTACATGTTCCAATTGATCATCTGTCTAGGGATCATAAGTCATACTAAAGTTAAACTTTGAACCCGATGGTCCTTGAACACTCCTCCAAAATCTCGAGGTAAAACACAAATTTCTATCAGGAATGATCAAAACCAGTACACTATGAAGTCAAACTATTTTTTCCATGAACAACTTAGCTAATCTCCCCATCGAGTAATTAGTACACACTGTTAGAAAATGCGCACTCATCGAGAACTAATCAACAATCACCCAAACTGACTCCCCAACTATCAGCCAGATCACTCTCAATATACGAGTGGATGGAACTCGAATATACTAACAAAAATAGAGAAAATGACAGCAATATGAATGTACCTGCAATCACATCTGTTGTCTTGCGATCATGCAACTCCCTCATAGTGTAAACACGAGCGAGTCCACCAGACTCAATCAGTGCAGCTACTGTATGGGCAACTATCCTCTTACCCATCGATTTCTTGTTCCCACCACAACCTCGGTCTCGACCTCTAATAGATGTGGTAGTCTAAGCCAACTCAACTCTCTTTGGGTAGTCTCGTACTCAATGCTCCATTGACCCACAATGTAGCCACACCCTCGACACACTCTAACACAATCCCGAGTGCCCATGTCCACAGTGCTCACAAGTCGCTACCTCTTCAATCCATCCTTAGAAACTACTGTAGTGCTCTATGGTCTAGTCTGGCTCGGTTGAGAGTTTCATCAAGCACTCCTATCAGAATTTTGAAAATCACGGATTCTCTTTCTTGGCCTTTTCGATGATCCTAACCTATCGAAACCCTTCTTCCTAGATTCTGATACAACTGGTCTTGGTGGCTCGATCATTGTCTCTTCTATTGCTTTTGGCTTCTCTACCAAATTATTGAAGGCCTCAGTGCTCTATGTTGCTAGATATACTCAAATGTCTCGATTAGCCAAAACTAGAACCTCTTTCTCCTCTCCTTCTCAAAGAACACCATCTTCAGAGCATGCTGGCTAAGCTGCACAAAATTGGACTAATACTTAGCCACAGACATATTACCTTGGACCATATCCAGAAACTCCATTTTTTTAGCATCCAAATATTGCTTTCCCAAATACTTATATTGGAAGGACTCCAAAAAAAACTACCAAGTCAGGTTGGGTTTTATGTTTTAATGCCTATTTGGATGGTTTTTGGTGATAGGTCCTATGGTGTTTTATGAGAAATTTTCAATGCTTGATTTGGAAAGTTAAAATGCATGCTTATGAATGTTACTTTATATAGTTAACTTGGTCGGATAGTGATTCTTTGATAGTTATGTTTGAGAGGTATATAATCATATTTATATTGTCAAACTTGTGCATGTTAATATGGTCATATGTTGGTATATGTTATGTGTGGAATTGGTAGTAAGTTGTATGCTTTAAAATGTTCATCTTTAAGAATTTTTATGTCAGTGTCTCGAGGCAACAAAAACATGTCTCGAGATCTTAAGAGCAAATTTTACCAATTGGTGCATTTCATTAGCTTGGGTTTCAAGACTAACCATGTAAATATTGAAACAATACAATTTAGGTCTCAAGATAGAGTGGCTTGTGTCTCGAAACAAAGGTACATCAAAGCTAAAGAGATTTGTCATGTTTTAAGTCTCAAGACAAAAACCTCCTTATTTCGAAACAATCAAACATTGAAGCTAAATTAAGAAATAGAGGAAGTTTGTCTTAAAACTAGTCTCAACACATGAAGGGTTTGGTCTTGAGACATTGATCCTAATGTCTTGAGAGACGTCCAAGTCGATGCAAAGGTAGTGAATTAGGGGAGGCCAATCTCAGGACATGGAGTTCGCTATCTTGAGAGTCTTAAGACACATTTTTAAATTTTGATACTTAAAGCTTAGATTCGAATCTCAACTCCATTTGGGGCCTCATACAACCCCTACATGCATTAAAAAAGATTGACCATCATTAATTAAGCTTACTTATGTGGTTTATTAAATAACTTGAGATTTTTTGATTGATTACCTTGTTAGCCAATGGAATTGTAAGAAGCTCAATTTGCCGGGGACCATATCAAAAATAAAAATTCAATAAAAAACCAGTGTCCATTTAACCAAAACTAAAAAATCTAACCCAAGTAACAATAAACCCAAAACCCCAATTAACTTAGCCCATTTAAAGACCCAAAATTACAAGGCCCAATGGCCCAAATGACCCTAAAATACTCAGCCATACCCTAACCCTAGGGGTTGCATGAGTTACTATCGCCGTTCCCCTCCATGAGCACCACCACCGCGCCACGTTGGCCCTCCAAATGGCCCTTGTACCTGCAAAACTAACAAGCAACAACCATACAACAATTTGACAGCCAATATTGCAACAAAAATGAAAGAACAAAAGAATTTTTTTTTGTATTTTTTATTTTTTCATTTCGGCTATAAAAGCCAAATATATTCTCTATAAAGATGGTACACACCCACGACTACAATACGAATAAAAAAATACAGCAAAGAGAAAAAATCAATTCCAAGAGGTGATTCTTGTTTTTGTTTTCAAGTTTATTCTTTAAGATTTTTGATATCTATCTATCTATATATGCAACAAAAAGAAAAGAAAAGGGCCTTAGGGGTTTTTTTGAAAAAACGCACAATCAATATAGAAAAATAGAATCAGTGTAATCTTCTTTATTTTTTTACATACAAAAAGAATCAAAAACACCAAGAGGATTTCTTTTGGGGAAGGTGATTACCTTTTTTGTTGATGATTTTCATTTGCTCTTTTATTTTTTTTTATTTTTGTTGATATGTGAAAACACGAAATAAAAAAAAAGGGAGGAAAACTTACAGTTATGACCTCTGTTTGCGGCGAAGATGCGGTAGCTCCACGGCGGCGATTTACCCCTCCTTGTCCGGACTCTAGAATCGGTCTAGAGAAAATGAGGAATTCCCTCTCTTTTTTTTCCCCTCAAATGTAGCAAATGTTTTTTTATTTGTTCTTTTTGCTTTATATAACATTGTAAAAACGACGTAGTTTTGATTAGGGGTTTTAATCACCAAAACGGCACCGTTTCGAGACTCAACCTGCGCCCCGACCCGCTCTGAATTAGATCTGCGTGTTTTTTCAAATAAATGGGATATTTTCTCTTTAATCCCTCCATATTTTCTTTCTTTAAAATCTAGTTTATTTTTATTTTTAATTTTGGCCCCATAATTTCATTCCGGTTTCATTTTGGTCCATTCTGGAATGGCGCCATTTTGAGGGCTTGGGATTATTTCCCAGCAAGTCCCTCCTTTGTAGCACGCGTTTCAACTGGGTCCCTAGATCGGCCCTATTCCTTTTATTTTTTAAAATTTGCCCCTAGAATCTTATTTAAATCCCACTTTAATCCTTATTTTATCATATATTCATAGTTTGGCCCCTGCTTTCATTTTTATTTTGATTTAGTCTTTTGATAATTTATTATTTACTTAGTTATTTTAATACTTTATATATTTTATCTATTTTAAATTATTTCATTCATTCATTCATTATTATTATTATTATTATTATTATTATACTACTACTACTATTATATTATTTTTATATTATTAAATTGATTTACTTAATATTTATTCGTTTGTTTATTTACTTATATTTTTATGTACAAACTCCTTTTATTTTCATTTTTTTTACAAATTTCTATTTTATTTGTTTACTTCAAGCTTTTACATAATATCTATTTCAAACTCTTATACATATTATTTATTTTAAATGTTTTTATTGTTTATTTTGGAACATTTCTTCAAGTGATTTATTTTGTTTTTTTATATACATTATTTATCTTAGATTTTGTCATGTATTATTTTTTAAAAAAAATCATTCTGTACATTATTGATTTTTAGATTCTTTTCTCGCATTATTATTTTGAACTCATTTATTATCGATTTCAAATTGCTTTGCATTTTATCTCAATTTGCTTTGTATATTTAAACTGTTGTATATGTCTTTTGATTCATTTGTCTTTGATTATTGATATTAGCTTCTTAGATAATGTATATTTTGTGATTATTTCCATTATGTGTTCAATAAACTGTTTATATGTATTTTCATATTGTTGTTATCCATCAATGTTTTTATTTATACATTGTTTTAATGTTGCATTAATTTTTCCTCAAATTCAAAAAAAACTTCTAAAAATAAGGCAATACTCGGTATTTGGGAGCTTCGAGAAGATTGTACCCTAACTTACTGGGTTCCGATTTTTCTCGTCAAATCTAAATAAGTCGAGTACCCTTTTGAAGTCAAAACATAAAATTTTCAAATAAAAGCTTATTCTCGAAAATTTGAGATGTTGAATCTTAACTCACTGGATGTGACATTTTGTTATCTCGAGGTAAGGGTTTATTAGAAAACAAGGCAATATTTCATGTTTGGAAATTTAGAAAATTGTGCCCTAATGTGCTGGGTTTCGATTTTCCGTTTGACCAAATAACCAAATATCCTTTTAATATTTCAATGCATGAGTTTTGGAAATCATGAGATGATCTTGGTTTCGAGGGTTTGAAATGTCGTATTCTAATGTACTGGATGTGATATTTTATTCTTTCAGAGCAAGAGAATCTTAATATCCAATTCGAGTTACTCAAACAATTTTTTAAAAGGGATTGCATTTTAAAATCTTTTCAAATTTTTGACATTAGGACAATAATTAATCAATTAGGTACCAATTTTGGGTGTTGCGAGGGTGCTAATCCTTCCTCGTACGTAACCGACTCCCGAACCCATTTTCTTAAATTTCGTAGGCCAAAATCAATATTTTAACAAAATGTTTTATAAGGTGATCCGATCACACCTAAACAAAAAAGGATTGGTGGCGACTCCATATTTCATTTTAAAGTCGATCCCCATTTTTCAAAATTAAAAAATGGTTTCGACAGCTTGGCGACTCCGTTGGGGACATTAGACAGTCAAGCCATAAATTGGTTAATTTTTTTCCTTTTGTCGAAAATTAAAAATTCGATTTGAAAAATTACGATCCTTTTACCGCATTTGTTTGTGTCATACGATTCTTGTGATTCGAGTCTTGTAGAGTACTCTTGCATCATGTTGCATAAAGACCGCTTGGTCTTACCCTGTTAAGTGGGAGTGAGAAGCTATTCCTTCGTGAGGTTTTCATCTCGGTGCAGGATAGTGGATCGCTTTCGGGGTACATTCGTACCTATGTCTTTGTGAGATTTTTATCTCCGTGCAGCCATAGGGAAATGTATTCCCCTGAACGGAAATCGGTCTATATGAGACTATAATGGGTGAGGATTGAGGAATCTGCTAGTTTGGGTACCTCAACTTTAGAACCAAACCACATGTAGAAAACCCTAAGAGCCCACCCTAGGTAGAGCCACGCCAATCCCTAGTGGTCACCCGGATAGGTGCTCTATTTTATTTCGTCTGTGTTGACGCGTTTGCTTTTGTTTCGGTCATATTGTATTTGTTGCATTTCACATGTCTTTGTTATGATCCCCTTCTTGTGGTTTATATTTTTTGTGTTAGTTCGAGTGTTAGTATCCTTCTTCACATTGCATCATATGATTGATCCCTCTTAAGTGGAAGTGAAAAACTATGTTTTCATGAGGTTTTCACCTCCGCATGGGTTAGTGGACTGCTTCCGGGATACATCCGTTCCTATATCTTCGTGAGATTTTCATCTCTGTATAGTCATAAGGAAATGTATCCCCCTGAACTAAACTTGGTACATATAAACCTATAATGGGTGAGGATAAAGGAATTTGCTGGTTCAGGTACCCTTGCCTTAGAGCCGAACCGCATATAGAGAGCCTTAAGAGCCTACCCTAGGTAGAATCGTACCCAAACCCTCGTGGTCACCCAATTAGGTGTTCTATTTTGTTGTTTATTTCTCTTGTGCTAACGTGCTTTGTTTTGTTTATGATTGCATTGCATTGTGATAAACGATAAATTATACATATTTTTACCTCATGCTTAGCTTAATTTCTTGATGAATTATCATTAAATTTGTGGAAATTGGTGCTTTTAATACTTCTATTTCATGTTTTTATACTCAGGATCGCACAAGGAAAAGAAAAGAACGAAAAACGGGCTGAAAACTGAGAAAATGGGCCAAAGTGTAAAAACAACACAGCCCAAGGATTCACTCCACGGCTATGTCCCACAGTCGTGCCACATAAAGTCCAACACGGCCCAGCCCCGACAAGCACGGCCAGACTATACAGCCGTGCCACCATTAATAGGCCCACACACAGCCTCTTGTCGATCCATACGGGCGTGGCCCACGGGCGTGTACCTGTCGTGAGATAGTTCAATTTCACTTGGAAAAGGATACTTAGGGGCTAAGAAAGGCATTCCAAAACTCTATATAAAGACCATTAGAGGCAACTTCAAGGGTGTGCTTATTTCTCGCTAAGGGAGTACCTTCTCTCCCACAAGAGAGTGCCGTATTTCTACCAACACAGAGAGTGAAAGTAAGGAATTACTCCAAGGGAAGCCGATTGATTCATCCCAAAAGCCGAATTCTACATCAAGACAGAGGATCTCCCTTCAATCCTTTAGGGGTTTTTGGGTTCTTTAAGTTTTGTTATCTTATTTCCTCTGAGATGTTTTCTTTATTAATTATGAACTAAATCCCCCAAATACTTGAGGGGGATGAAACCTAAGACAGATCTTGTTATTATTTTGTCTTGAGTTATATGATAAATACTTAAATTGTTCTTAATTATGTGTTCTTAATTCTTGTTTTAATAATCCTAGGTATTAATTCAAGAAACTGATGTGTTTATACAGAGGAGCAAAAGTCCCTGTTTAAGAGTAGATCTAGCATAATTAAGTAGAGTTGCATACAACCCTAGACATAGAGCGACATAAATCTGCCAGATTAGGGTCAAACCTAATAAGGGGATCCATAGATCAAGTTAATGCAAGACTAGGGGTTTTAACTAGAAAGAGATTTCAGTTAATCAACCTAGGATTAGTTGTTCTTATCCTCGACGGAGGTATTAACATAAGTTAGGGATCTCTACAGATCAAGTCAAGTGAATAAATCATCTAGCTCAAGAATTGATAATAAGTGAAGTATAGGTGGATTCTCCCTTGAGTATTGCCCAATCAATCAGTTTTTCCCAAAGAGCTTTTTCCCCAATTTACTTTTTGTGCATTCTTAGTTTATTTTTAGAATTAGTTTCATAAAAACCTCTTTTATTTTTAGGCTAGATAATAGAAAGGAAGTTAGTACTAGTACTTTTGGTTTCCTTGGGTACAATAACTCGGTCTTGCCGCTAAATATACTACTATTCGATAGGTGCGCTTGCCTTAAAATCATGATATTAGTTAGTTTTAGTGTGATCGATTGTTTATAAATTTTATTACTTCATATCACGCATATCAAGTTTTTGGCGCTGTTGCCGGGGAACTGAAATATTAAGAAAACTCGATTTCTATTATTTTAGCCATATTTATCTTTATTTATTTTTAGCTTATTTTTATTTTTATTTTTATTTTTATTTTTATTTTACTAAAATTTTCTTTTCCTCTAGGTATCTCTAGTTTACGACTAGAAGAAACCCAAAAGGACCACTGCTATTCGACAAAGACTTGGAAGCTACAGTTCGCAGAACTCGTAAAGAGATTAGACGAAGCCTTCATTATCTAGAACAAGACCAAGAACAAGAGCCAGAACCTACGGAAGAGATGGAAGCAAATCAGGACAATCTACTACCTCCCGCGATAGCCGCGCAACCAGTGAACCAAGATGATGCTCCTTGTACTATGTATGATTATGCTAAACCTAGTTTGGCTGGTGCTCAATCTAGTATTATTAGACTGACTATTGCTGCAAATAATTTTGAGTTAAAACGTAACACTATTCAGATGATACAACAATTTGTGCAGTTTGATGGTTTACAGGGTGAAGATCCAAATTCACACATAGCCAACTTTTTGGAACTTTGTGATACTTTTAAAATTAATGGCGTTTCTGATGATGCCATTCGTCTAAGGCTATTTCCATTCTCTTTGAGAAATAAAGCCAAACAGTGGTTAAATTCTTTACCACGAGGCTCAATCACTACATGGGAACATATGACAAAAAAATTTTTGCTTAAATATTTTTTTCCAGCTAAAACAGCTAAATTACGAAACGATATCTCTTCTTTTGTGCAGATGGATTTAGAAACACTCTACGATGCCTGGGAGAGATACAAAGATCTTTTGAATAGGTGCCCGCACCATGGGTTACCTTTGTGGCTACAAGTTCAAACCTTTCACAACGGTTTGAACCCATCAACAAGACAAATGATTGATGTAGCCGCAGGGGGAACAATCAACAACAAAACACCCAAAGCAGCTTTTGAGTTTATTGAAGAGATGTCACTGAATAACTATCAGTGGCAAGTCATAAGGACAAAGCTGACAAAAGCTGCAGGAGTTTTTAATATTGATGCTGTCACTGTGCTCACTAATCAGGTAGAACTCTTAAATAAAAAGTTTGATAATTTTGTTGGTTCTACGCAGGCACAACCAGTGATGCAGTGCGACGCAACTCTAGGAAATATGTTCAATCCAGACTACTCATCTTATGGACATAACATAGAAACTAAGCAAGCCAACTATATGGGTAACAATTCTAGACCTCAAAACAACCCTTATAGTAACACTTATAATGTAGATTGGAGAAATCACCCCAATTTTACATGGGAAGGACAAGGAAATCAAAGACAACAGCCTCCTCCGGGATTTCAGCAGCCACCACCACAACAAAGGAGGAAATCAAAGACAACAGCCTCCTCCGGGATTTCAATAGCCACCACCACAACAAAGGAAAAAGCTGAACCTTTAAGAGATGTTCACCAAATTTATGGCCATGTCAGAAACTCGTTTCCAAAACACTAAGACGATACTGAAGAACCAGCAAGCATCAATTTAAGGGCTTGAACATCAGATTGGTCAACTCGCAAAGCTGATATCTGACAGACCACAAGGTAGCTTGCCAAGTAACACAGAAACTAACCCAAGAGAACAAGTTCATGCTATTACCACAATTAGCGTCGAAAGGTTAGACGGACCAAAACCATTGCAAGATACTCTGGTAAGCAATAATAAGAATGAGGTATGTCAAAACACACAAAAGCCGGTAAGCAAAGAGTATAAACCTCGTGTGCCATATCCCAACGCGACAAGAAAAGATCATACAGATGACCAATTCGGTAATATGCTTAAACTTTTAAAGAAATTACATATTAACTTACCGTTTCTTGAAGCTTTATCGCAGATGCCAAACGCCGTTAAATTTTTGAAAGAACTATTGACGAATAAATAGAAGTTGGACAAATCATCGCACGTTAAACTGAATGCAGTGTGCTCAACTATCCTTCAAAACAAACTACCCAACAAACCAAAGGATCCAGGGAGTTTCACTATTTCTTGTTTAATTGGTAGTTTAACCATTGATAATGCATTAGCTGATTTAGGGGCAAGTATAAATGTCATGCCTTATACAATGTTTAAACGACTAGGTCTTGGGAAACCCAAACAAACTAGGATGAGCATACAATTGGCTGATAAAACCATTAGAATTCCTAGGGGTATAGTTGAAGATGTTCTAGTAAAAGTTGATAAATTCATACTCCCAGTTGATTTTGTTGTTTTAGATATGGATGAGAATAGTAACGTTCCTCTAATCTTAGGACGACCCTTTTTAGCAACTGCTAAAACTATCATTGACGTTGGTACAGGTAAAATCACTTTACGTGCAGGAGACGAAACAATTACCCTTTAGGCTCAAAACTCGATTAAAACACCAAATGATGAAGGTAATTGTATAAATTTTGTTCTTAAAATTGATTATGTGGTCTCACATCTGTTGCAGGATACACTCCAAATAAAGATAAGGCCATCCAAAGAAGACGTGCATGAAAAGTGAATGCTTCAAATTGAGGAACCAAACGAGTGGCTAAACTATCAAGAAAAGCCCAAAACATGCCACGCCAACCCAAAGCATCACCAAGACGACTCTCAGGTACAAACGAATCAAATTAAGGTAGGAGATAAGGTAATATTAGGGGAAGACGATCTTCGACTCTTGAATTCAAAAGAACATACAAGTGACACACCTTACTTCACGGTAACAAACATCTTTCCCTATGGTATAGTTAAGATAAAACATGAGTCACTCGGCACTTTCAAGGTAAATCATACTCGACTCAAACCTTATTCTGATAATAAAACTGCAAATAGGACAGAAGAGTTCCAACTCTTCAAACCACCGTGAACGAACGAGCTTAAGGAAAGTCGAGCTTAGACCCTAAATAAGCGCTTCTCGGGAGGTAACTCGAACACTAACTCTTTTCTTTAGGCTTTCAATACATTAACTAACTGTCTAAAAGCAGATTTTTCCACCACACGGTCACCCCCACGGGCCTGCGCTAGGCCGTGTGACACTACGACATCCATACGGCTGTGCGATATGGCCGTGTGACCCAAACAAGGGCGTGTAACATGCCCGTGCCCCAAGACCGTGGTCAACACTGTCAAATCCAACACAAGTGTGTGACCTCTTACACGACCGTGTGCAAAGCGAACACCTTCGAACACGGTCGTGTGACATGGCCGTGTGCCTCAACACGCCTTCGACACACGGGCATGTGCCTCGAACCAGGCGCGCCAAAATCCCCAAATTTCGAACAACACGGGCAAAACCCGAGCCACACGGGCGTGTGCCATGCCCGTGTGACCCAAAATCTTATATAAGTAGGGCACTATTCATTTTCTTCTCAATTGAAACCCTAAAATCCTCCACCTAAAACTCCTACCAGACACCCTTAGCCCCGCCGCCAACCTTCAAATCGACACCACTCCCGCACAAGGCCAACCCATGCCCGTGGAAAACACACCACGATCGTGTTTAGCCACCCCCCTCAACACCTATTCGGGTTTTTCTTATTTCTTGCTTTACTTTTTGATATTTCATGATTCTTATCTATTTTTCTGTTCATAATCTTATTCATTTAATTATTAGCATGATTATTCACATGATTTTCAGTCAATTTAGCATCATTTATCTAAAGAATTCATTATGCCACTTAGCACAATACTTGGCTGCCATTTTTAGATATCTTAGAACATTAGATTCTAGTCATTTTAAATACCTATATCATGTTCATCTCTATTTTTAGGAAAAATAGCATATTATTTGTACACTAACATAGGTACTCACCGTTAACAAATTAGTATTTATTTTTGCTAGTTACCATTTCATTACAACTAACTCATCCCCATTTTTTTAGGTATTATATCTTCATCACGTGGTAAGAAAGCTGCCGTTCCTACTACAAAGAAACGGAAGAGGCCCGGTGGCTCATCCTCTAGACCCACAGCCGAAACCCGCCACCCGTTCATACAATTCCACCAAAACAACCAAGAGGAGTTATTCCAACTCTTACAAGCCCGCCCTCTAGGAACAGTGTGATGTATTGACTGGGCTGCCCTCGAGCGAGTCCAACTCGCAAATACTGTTTGGGCCTTACTGACTACCGAGCCCTAGGAGCAATTTTGCTACATCGTCGAGCCCACCTACCTTGAGCTAACATTAGAGTTTTGCTCTACTTTTCATTTACAGGTAATGACGAACCACGATGACCCAGGCACCATCCAATTTCGCCTCGGCGGTTTGGTACGACAGTTAAGCGTGCCCAAATTCGGTATTGCGCTAGGACTCTACACAGACAAGTTTATAGCCAAAAAGACTTTCTCGATCTCCCCTGTTGCATCTACATCTCACCAGTCAAATGTTGGCAAGCCCTAGTCCCGGGAGCAGCTACATACGACCCTAGTTGCTTCAAGGCGATCGCCCTTGCCGCATCCTTGAGGTACCTTCACGCTCTCCTCGCACATACCTTGACAGGCCGACGTGAGAGCATCGGCATCGTTAGCACACACGATGCCTACTTTTTATGGAGCATGGTGAACGCACACACCATTGACCTCGCCCATTTCATCCCTCAAGCTATCCAACACCAAACGGAGCGACATCGCAAGGGCATTATATCCATGGGCCCATACATCACACGGTTGGCTTGCCACTTCGAGCTTCTCAATACCATGGCCCAGACATCCTCATACACACTGATAGGCCAGATGTCCCCTCAGGGCATCCAAACTATGCTCCACATGAGGATGATCCAGCGCCGTCCTAGGACCGATCCACTACAGTACCGCCTAGTCTAAGAGGCCGAGGATCTGGAGGACATTGCTGATGATGTCCCACCACCACCAGAGGAGCACCCCAACGAGCCACCACCACCTTGCCACTCAGTCAATGCGACAGCCTCCTATGCTAACATATCCGAGCGCTTAACACAATTCGAGCAGCAGTGCTTCCAACGTTTTGACCATATCAACGCTACTCTTCAGCAGACATGTCAGCATCTACACATCTTATCGCCGCCACCACCGCATGACCCATCTGAGGATTAGACCTGTCTATTCCTCTTATCTTTATTTTTATCTTTTTCTTGATCTTTATTTTTACCTTCGCTTGAACTTTATGTTTTTCTAGAATTTTTAGATTTTCCTTTATCTTTATTTTTATCTCTATATCCATTGAATATTTCAATTTAGTTTTTCTTTTTAGCATTTTATCAGCTATTTACTAACGAGTAATTGCTCTAATTCTGAAACACCTAAAATCCCTTAAGTGTCATCACAGTTTCAAAGGAGCTTTACAGCTCAAAGCTAAATGGGAACACCCTGCCACAACTGCCGGCTCTTCCAATTCCAATCACTGTCTCACAAATTCATCCAAAATTTAGGGAGTTTCATACCTTTCCCTATCTTATGATCTTATGATCTTATGCTTCTATTGCTACTAATGTTATCTTTGTACATTGAGGGCAATGTACATCGTAAGTGTGGGGGGGAACTCACTTTCAGTCATTACATTCTCTTTGAAATCCCTAAAATTTTTCTAACGGTTTGTATTGTTCTCAAATCCTCATTATCTTCAATCTCCTATTAGGAATAAATTCTGATTGATTTATGATTTTCATTGATATGTTGAGAATTAAGACATAGGTGCTTGTACTTTGATTATTCAAACTTTAAAACACTAGGGAATCAAGCATGATAAGTTGAAAATTTTAAGAATCTAATTTTTTTCATAGGTTATTTTCCCTAATTTTAAGTATTATCTTGATATTTGAAATTCGCAGGATTGACATCAAAAGCCATAATTCTAGTGAGATTTTTGAGCCTTTTGAGCATACACTCTTTCGTGCCCACATTTATTATTGCTTTGAGTGAGTCAATACTGATTTGCTATTCTAGAACTTGCTTTGATTATACATGTCAAGACTACATCATTGATTTGATATACCGAAATGATAAAGGCACTTAGGATTTAACCCACTTACTCCATAAAAGCCTACCTCCACAAAATTAACCCCTAGTAAACCCCATTGAGCCCAACAACCTATTCTTTGACTTACCTCTAATATTAACCCATAACCCATAACCCATAACCCATTTTTGTTGAATTCCATTCAATTACTTTGATCCCCATTTTTGTCGAGAATTGAGTTGAATTGTTATCTAGCTTTATTCTCTTTCCCAGATTGTAAAGTTTGTAAATAAATTGTACTTAAATTATTCTAAAAAAAGTATAGTTAATCCAGTTGTAATAGTTTAAATTTTCTTTTTACATATTTCTATTGTAAGGCTACCAAGGCCAGAATGATGTTATCATAAAATTTAGCTCTGGAAATATTTTCCAGTAATAGAGATTTTTTCTAGCTAGATAATTTTTCAATTCAATCTCGATTCTAACCCTTTCTTTTTTTCAGCTTGTGACAACACCCCTAACCAAAGCCCCATTACAACCATTGAAAGACCTTTTGATCGATGTATCATATCAAACTATAGTGGTGGAGCTTTGATTTTCTTGCAAGCGTATGGTAATAACTTTTCAAGTTGACTAATGAGTGCTTAAATTTTGAACCCTAAACACTTTGAGTGGATAGAGTGAATCTTTAGTGAGGATGTCAACTTCTGTTAATTTTGATTGAGAGATAATTACTTAGGAGAAGGGAGAAAACTTATGTTTCAATGATAAAGTTCTCAACTTAGAATGATTGAATCTTTAATGTTCTTATGATTGAATCTTCATTGTATGACTACCTGTGAATTAGTTTGAAACATTATTGATAAAAATTGTGAGTTGAGAAGAATGATTCTTAACTGTGGATTGAGATTTTGCTTGAGGACAAGTAAAGGCTTATTTGATAAATAATAAATTATACATATTTTTACCTTATGCTTAGCTTAATTTCTGGATGAATTATCATTGAATTTGTGGAAATTGGTGCTCTTAATGCTTCTATTTCATGTTTTATACTCAAGAGAGCACAAGGAAGAGAAAAGAACGAAAAACAGGCCGAAAATGGAGAAAATGGGCCAAAGTGTAAAAATAACAAGACCTAAGGATTCACCACACGGCGGTGTCCCACGACGGTGTCCCATGACCGTGCCACATAAAGTCCAACACGGCCCAGCCCCGACAAGCACGGCCAGACCACACGGCCGTGCCACCATCAACAGGCTTACACACGGACTCTTGTCGATCCATACGGGCGTGGCCCACGGGCATGTACCTGTCATGAGATAGTTCAATTTCACTTGGAAAAGGATACTTAGGGGCTAAGAAAGGCATTCCAAAACTCTATATAAAGACCCTAGGAGGCAACTTCAAGGGTGTGCTTATTTCCCGCTAAGGGAGTACCTTCTCTCCCACAAAAGAGTGCCGTATTTCTGCCAACACAGAGAGTGAAAGCAAGGAATTACTCCAAGGGAAGCCGATTGATTCATCCCAGAAGCCGAATTCTACATCAAGACAAAGGATCTCCCTTCAATCCTTCAGGGGTTTTTGGGTTCTTTAAGTTTTGTTATCTTATTTCCTCTAAGATGTTTTCTTTATTAATTATGAACTAAATCCCTCAAATACTTGAGCGGGATGAAACCTAAGACAGATCTTGTTATTATTTTGTCTTGAGTTATATGATAAATACTTGAATTGTTCTTAATTATGTGTTCTTAATTCTTGTTTTAATAGTCCTAGGTATTAATTCAAGAAATTGATGTGCTTATGCAGGGGAGCAAAAGTCCCTGTTTAAGAGTAGATCTAGCATAATTAAGCGAAGTTGCATGCAACCCTAGACATAGGGAGACATAAATCTGCCAGATTAGGGTCAAACCTAATAAGGGGATCCATAGATCAAGTTAATGCAAGGCTAGGGATTTTAATTAGAAAGAGATTTCAGTTAATCACACTAGGATTAGTTGTTCTTATCCTCGACGGAGGTATTAACATAAGTTAGGGATCTCTACGGATCAAGTCAAGTGAATAAATCATCTAGCTTAAGAATTGATAACAAGTGAAGTCTAGGTGGATTCTCCCTTGAGTATTGCCCAATCAATTAGTCTTTCCCAAAGAGCTTTTTCCCCAATTTACTTTTTGTGCATTCTTAGTTTAGTTTTAGAATTAGTTTCATAAAAACCTCTTTTATTTTTAGGCTAGATAACAGAAAGGAAGTTAGTACTAGTACTTTTGGTTCCCTTGGGTACGGTAACTCGGTCTTCCTGCTAAACTATACTACTGTTCGATAGGTGCACTTGTCTTAAAATCGTGATATTAGTTATTTTTGGTGTGATCGATTATTTATAAATTTTATTACTTCATATCACGCTTATCACATTGCATCATCATAGAAAGGAGGTGTTGGTTCATATTCGATTGCTAAATAGAAGAGCTTGTCATAGGAAAACGAATTTCTTGATAAAGTGGAATATAATACGGCCATCCAAATATGGTCTAAGTAAACACAACAAGAGAAGGCTGGTAGTCCGCGGAGGAAAACAAGATTTTGTTCCCCAAGGATTCAAGCAAACAAGGAGCCATCACGTCTCAATTTTCCTAAAGGAGCTAATGAGTATCGTGAAGGATAAGTGAGCGATGAGTCATGGCCTGGATCAAGCAAAAATGAGCTAATAGAGAAGTCCTTTGAAAAATTTGCAAGATTCGACCATTACTTCCGGATATGAAGAAAAGTTTGGTGTCTTCACCTGGATTCTAAGGGCAAGGCCACATATGTAATCCGTTTTATGTAAAGAAATTTGTTTTCTAGAAAGGTTGTTTTTAATGGGATTGAATTCAGAATCAACGCCTCTCTTTCTTTTGCATTCATCTCATGCATTTGCATTGCATTTCATCATTGGCATTAGACTTTTATAAAAGGACCTTAATTAGGTAAAATTATTTCAGTTAACCTGGAAACCGATAAAAGTCTATCGACCAAGCATTGTTATGGTACCCGCGAAGAAAAACAAAAGCCATGGAACAAAGGTTGGAGAGATTAGAGCAAAGGCAAATGCAAATGCAGGAGCAATTGGTCAAAATTCAACAGGATATGCAAGATCAAATGAATGTAATGAGCCAGTTAATCCAGTTACTAGCTGGAGGGCTTGAAAAAAGGAAAATCCTGATGGTCAACAATGAGAATGATAATGAAGACCTCATCTATCCCTAGGTTTTACCCCAATAAGCGTCCCGACCCAACTAGACGCACATTCGAAAGGGGTACCCGTCATTATTGGACCCAAATATCAGACTGATATCTCGGTACTGTTGAACTTCCAGATGGGTTCAGGTTTTAACCTGGAGGATGATCGAGTCAATCCTATTGTTATTGGCCTGGCAGAAACAAAGAAAAAGGGAAAGTGGACTTCAAAGGCCCTGAGGAAGAAGGAAAAGGAAGTGAATGATATTAGTAGGTATAACAAAAGCCATTTGAAACTGATTACAGTAGGCCAGCCAAAGACAGCAGCTACCAGCTATCAGGTCCCCCCAAGATAAGAACCCAATCCAAAATTGAACTAAAAAAACCCCAGTTCTCGCCCATCCCAATCACATATAGAGAGTTGTGCCAAGTTTTGTTTGACGCAAATGTTGTATCCCCGTTTTACATAGAACCAATACAGCCTTCATACCTTAAATGGTATGATGTAAATGCCCAATACAAATATCATGCGGGAATCACAGGGCATTCGATTGAGAACTGTGCCGCTTTCAAAAAGATAATCAAAAGACTCATCAAAATAGATATTGTAAAATTCGATGATCCCTCTAGTGCAGAAAATCCGTTACCCAACTATTCTGTTAAAAGGATAAATATTGTGAGTACCATGATGGATAGGGGCATGAGATCTAAGAGTACATCAAGTTCAAGGCTCTAGTGCAAGATCTGAAATAGGGGAATTTGAACATTAATGACGTATTTGAAGAGGGAATCGAGGAATAAAAGTTTTCCAAGCATTTGCCCTTACATACTTGGGAGTGTTTTGAACAATGGGACTGTGGAAGGGATCCCTGTATTTTTTAGAGCTTACTCAGAGTAATGTACAGAACACGCTTTTTGCTTTAAGCCTAGAGGCAATAAGAGTCCTTTTGTGAAATAGGCTTGTGTCCAGAATCTTTATTTCAATAAAATGCATCTTTTTGAGCAAATATTCTTTTATTATATTTCTAGATTCTTTTATTCTTTGGACTTTCTTTATTTCATTCATTCTTAATTCATGATCATACCATACAAATAATCATTCTTAGAATCATTTATTCTTTAGAATCTGCCTTCGTACCTACAATAGGTCCCCAGATATCAACGACATGAGTGACGCTGCTACTGACGTAAAATCTCCTTTTGAGTGAGATATGGGTCTAGAGGGATCTCAGGACTTTGAAGATATTGTGACCTATCTTCTGATTTGTTAAGGATGGTAGAACAAGATGAAAAATAGATCCTACCTTACAAAGGGTCAGTGGACATTGCAAGTCTTGGAAAGGGGTGAAGGTCGAAGCCTATCTCACCACAGAAATAAGGCAAGACCTCATTAAGTTATCCCCAAGAATTCAAAGATGTTTTCGCACGATCATATCAAGACACACCTAAGAAAATCTTAGAAAAGGTCCATAAGGGTGTCTAAAGAACACATGCTAATGGTTCTACAATAATCAGTCCAATCATGAGGTTCGGGTATTGCTGGCCCACCATGAAAGGGAGATTGTATCAATTATGCCATAAATGCCAAATTGAGGAAGACAAGACTTATGTGCCCCCTCTATTTCTTCACAGATTTTCTATATGTGGGACATAGATGTTATGGGGCCAATCTCGTCAAAAGCTTCTAGCCAACATTGATTCATCTTCGTGCTCGTCGATTGCTTCACTAAGATGGTGAAAGTTGCTTCATATGCCAATGTTACAAAGTCGAGAGTCATCAAATTTCCTCCCAAAAAGAGAAAAAAAGGGTGCCATCAAAGAATGCCAAAAAGGATCGTGCTTAATAATGTACAATCGCACAAAGTCAAAAGTTTGTAGTCCGTTCAAAGATCAGATGCCATATCATAGTGTAACAAAGGCCGCTGAAAAGAAAAAATAAAAGTGAAAAAGAAGAAAGAAAAAATAAAAACAACAAAAAAATTGTAAAAGATGATCGAGACTTGGAAAGATTGGCATAAAGAAGTTACTATTTACCCTCTATACTTATCAAACGTTGGTCAGGACCTTCGTCGGGGCCACACATTTCTTATTGGTTTTGCCCAGTGAAGTCGAGATTCTTTTTTTTCAAGTTTTATCAGAAATAAAGTTTGATGAGTCAAAATGGATGCAATTCCGATATGATCAATTAAATTTAAGGAGAAAATTTAATAGCTATCCGTTATGGTTAGATGATGCGTGTTTACAACAAAGAGGTTCATTCTAGAGAACTCCAAAGGGGGACCTCATATTGAAAAAGATCCTTCATATATAGAAGGACTTCAAAAGGAAATGGATTTCAAACTGGAAAAGACCTTATGTAGTGAAGAAGGCCTGTTCTGGAAGATCATTCACATCAACCAAGATGGATGGCAAGGACATACTCAATCCAATGAATTCAGAATCAGTCGAGAAGTATTTTACCTAAAAATAAGAGGCCAAGGTGAAAACCTGCAAAAGGCGCATTGAGACCTTAAAAAAATAAAAAAAATCAAAAAAATAAAATAAAAAAATAAAAAAATAGTAATAAAAAAAGAAAAAAGAGAGGCCAATGTAAAAACCCGAAAAGAGTGCCTTGAGACCAAAGGTGATTTGAGTTGAAAACCCGAAAAGGGCGGCTCAATTTTTGATCAAAAGTGGGGCATACGGTAGCTTGCTATGCTTGAATTTACAATAAAGAAGTATGCTACGTCTTGGGGCATCGACAAAGTACTCCGGATCCCCTAAACACATATTGAGTTCAAAATGATCCTCAAGAAGTTTGTACAGAGAAGCTCAGGCTGCGATATCTAGAGCACCTAGTTTCCATCTTATCCATTTTGAATTGGCTATCTTTGATTACTTTATTCGCTTCCAATAAATTTCCTTCTTGATTGAATTTGCTATCTTCGATCAATTTATTTGTTTCGAGCTATAGTCCCAATTAATTTCCTTCTTATCCATTGTTATGATCTTTTTCAAGCATTTTGTATTGAAATAACGATAAGTGGACTAATAATACTTTCATAAAAGGAGTTTCGCATATTACTCTAGAAGCTAGAACCTGAAACAGGACTGTTGTTTAAAACTTACCAAACCTAAGGGTTGGAAATATTTGAGGAAAAAAAGTTTAATTTGAGACTATCTCTTCGAATTTTCTGGAAAAAATAGTAATTGAACAAAAAGGCAAGATATTGTGTTAGTGATACAATCTCGACGGAAAACGAGAAATGTCAACCCAAGTATAAAATGGGATCATTCTCGAGAAAAGAAAAATGATATTCTGTATTCATGCAAATATCAAACATACACGTCTGGTCATGAAACTTAGGGAATAATGTAGCAGACCAAATTAATGAAGGAAGATTCAAATCCTATACTCTTGAATATCGATGGGAATGGATTAAAAAAGATTTAGATCCTATACCTCTGAGTTGTAGTGAGAGGGTTTGAAGATGGTATAAGCCTTATGTCCTAGAGGTACCATGGAATAAACCTTGAAGTTACAATAGGGCAATTCATTTGAGCAAAATATGATTGTTTCTTCGAGTGTTTTGGCAAAGATACCAGTCGAGTGAGGGCAGCGTAATACGTCAGCAATAAAACTCTGATGAATAATAAGTAGTGATAACCCTAAGCATTAAAAAGGGATCATTCTCATTTTGCATTCATATATCATTCATAGCACATCTAATTAGGAGCATTTGACTCACTTCAATCATGGCATCCTAGTCATTCAGCATCAGCACAGACCCATTCTATAGGTTATGTCCTCTAGAGGACGATGTAGTAAGGTAGATTGAAGCTATCAGTCTTGCCTCCCTGAGTTTGCAGCGGAGCAGGCTAAAGACAACAAATCTTGTCTTCCTGAAGTTGCAGTAAAGCAGATTGAAGACACCAGTCTTGCCTTCCTGAGTTTGCAGCAGAGCAGACTGAAGACATTAGATCTTATCTTTCTGAAGTTGCAGTGAAGCAAATCAAAGACACCACCCTTGCCTCCTTGAGTTTGTAGTGGAGCAGGCTGAAGATAGCAGATTTTGTCTTCCTGAAGTTGCAGTGAAGTAGATCAAAGACACCAATCTTGCCTCCTTGAGTTTGCAGCGGAGCAGACTAAAGATAGCAGATCTTGTCCTCTTGAAGTTGCAGTGAAGCAGATCAAAGACATCAGTCTTGCCTCCCTGAGTATGCAGTGGAGCAGACTAAAGACAGCAGATCTTGTCTTCCTGAAGTTGCAGTGAAGCAGATCGAATATATCAGTTTCGCCTCCGTGAGTTTGCAGCGGAGCAGACTAAAGATAGCAGATCTTGTCTTCCTGAAGTTGCAGTGAGGCAGATCGAATATATCAATTTTGCCTCCCTAAGTTTACAGCGGAGCAGACTAAAGATAGTAGATCTTGTCTTTCTAAAGTTGCAGTGAAGCAGATCGAATATATCAGTTTTGCCTCCCAGAGTTTGCAGCGGAGTAGACTAAAGATAGTAGATCTTGTCTTCCTGAAGTTGCAGTGAAGCATATTAAATACACCAGTCTTGCCTCCCTCATTTTGCAACAGAGTAGACTGAAGATAACAGATCTTGTCTCTCTAAGCAATAGTGGAGCAGATCAAAGAGGGCAAATCTTATCTTCCCGATGTAGTAGGGAAGGAGATTTAAGCCACTAGCCTTATCTCCCTGAGTAGTAGTGGAGTAGGCTGAAGGTTGTAAATCTTGTCTCCCTAAGCAGTAGTGGAGCAGATCGAAGATAGCGAATCTTATCTTCTTGAGGTAGTAAGGGAGCTGGTTTAAGCCACCAGTCCTATCTCCTTGAACAACAGTGGAGTACGCTAAAGATTGTAGATCCTGTCTCCCTAAGCAGTAGTGGAGCAGATCAAAAACGATGAATCTTATCTTTCCGAGGTAGTAGAGAAGCAGATTTAAGCTACTAGCCTTATCTCCCTGAACAACAGTGGGGTAGGCTGAAGATTGTAGATGTTGTCTCCCTAAGCAGTAGTGGAGCAAATCGAAGATGGCGAATCTTATCTTCCCGAGGTAGTAGAGGAGTAGATTTAAGCCACCAGTCTTATCTCCCTGAAGTAGTAGTGGAGCAGACCGAAGATTGATTCTTATCTCCTTGAAGTTCTAGCGGAGTAGATCGAAGCTACAAATCTCTTCTCCCCGAAATTGCTATGGAGCGGATAGAAGCACCCATTCCTATACCCCTGAAGATACAATGGGAATTAGAGGTGAGTATTCGATCGAGTCAAGTCAAATTGAGTAAAAAATTTTCGAGTTAGTCGAGTTGACAAATCCTATTTTAGCAACTAAATTCAATTTGAATTTTTTTCGAATCAAATTGAATTGAGTTAAAAAATTTCGAGTCAAATCGAGTCGAGTTAACAAATCCCATTATTTATACTTAATGTTGCGTTTAGATGAACCGATTATTTAACTAGCAGACAGTACAAGATTATTTAACTACATGAACAATATAATAATTTTACCTTTTAACTTAATGGGTAAACATTTATCAAAACGACTTAGTTTTGCCTTTTAATTTAATTATTTTAAATTTTAACTTTAAAAAAGTAAACATTTATCAAAATGATGTAGTTTTCCCTTTTCTTATTCGGATTTTCGGATAACTCAAATTGTATAATTCATATTCGAGTGAAACCGAAAAACTTAATTTTTTATTCGAGTTGATCCGAATAATTTGATTAACTCAAATAACTCGAACTATTTAATTCAAAATTTAAAATTTTTATTGATTTTTTCGAATCAAATCAGATTTTGCTCACCTCCAGTGGGAATGAACGAGGCTACTCAAAGAAATAAAGTGCCAGGAAGTCAAGATTCGCAAGACTAGGCAAGATTGGCCCTTTTTGTAAATCTTTGCTCCATTCTCGTTACACGACAATAAACAAAGAGGGGCAGCTGCAAGAAGCCCAATCTGCCCTGGCCCATATCAAAAATAAAAATTCAATAAAAAAACCAGTGTCCATGTAACCCAAACTAAAAAATCTAACCCAAGTAACAATAAACCCAAAACCCCAATTAACTTAGCCCATTTACAGACCCAAAATTACAAGGGCCAATGGCCGAAATGACCCTAAAATACTCAGCCATACCTTAACCCTACGGGTTGTATGAGTTACTACCGTCGCTCCCCTCCATGAGCACCACTACCACGGCATGTCGGCCCTCCAGATGCCCTTGTACCTGCAAAACTAACAAGCAACAACCATACAACAATTTGACAGCCAATATTGCAACAAAAATGAAAGAAAAAAAGAATTTTTTTTGTATTTTGTATTTTTTCATTTCGGCTATAAAAGCCGAATATATTCTCTGTAAATAGGGTACACATCCACGACTACAATACGAATCAAAAAATACAGCAAAGAGAAAAAATCAATTCCAAGAGGTGATTCTTGTTTTTGTTTTCAAGTTTATTCTTTAAATTTTCTGATATCTATCTATCTATATACGCAACAAAAAGAAAAGAAAAGGGGCTTGGAGGGTTTTTTGAAAAAACGCACAATCAATATAGAAAAACAGAATTGATGTAATCTTCTTTATTTTTTTACATACAAAAAGAATCAAAAACACAGAGAGGATTTCTTTTGGGGAAAGTGATTACCTTTTTTGTTGATAATTTTCATCTACTCTTTTTTTGTTGTTGTTGATATGTGAAAACACGAAATAAAAAAGGGAGAAAAACTTACCGTTCTGACCACCGTTTGCAGCGAAGATGTGGTGGCGCCATGGCGACGATTTACCCCTCCTTGGCTGGACTCTGGAATCGGTCCAGAGAAAATGAGGGAGTTCCCTCTCTTTTTTTCTTCAAGTGTAGCAAATGTTTTTTTATTTGTTTTTTTTTTTTTTTTTGCTTTATATAACATTGTAAAAACGACGTAGTTTTGATTAGGGGTTTTAATCACCAAAACGGCGCCGTTTCGAGACTCAACCCGTGCCCCGACCCGCTCCGAATTAGATCTGCGTGTTTTCTCAAATAAATGGGATATTTGTCCCTTTAATCCCTCCATATTTTCTTTCTTTAAAATCTAGTTTATTTTTATTTTTAATTTTGGCCCCATAATTTCATTCCGGTTTCATTTTGGTCCATTCTAGAATGGCGCCGTTTTGAGGGCTTGGGATTATTTCCCAGCAAGTCCCTCCTTTTTAGTGCGCGTTTCAACTGGGTCCCTAGATCGGCCCTATTCCTTTTATTTTTTAAAATTCGCCCCTAAAATCTTATTTAAGTCCCACTTTAATCCTTATTTTATCATATCTTCATAGTTTGGCCCCTGATTTCATTTTTATTTTGATTTAGTCATTTGATAATTTTTTATTTACTTAGTTATTTTAATATTTTATATATTTTATCTATTTTAAATTATTTCATTATTATTATTATTATTTACTACTATTATATTATTTTTATATTATTAAATTGATTTACTTAATATTTATTCGTTTGTTTATTTACTTATCATTTTTATGTACAAACTCCTTTTATTTTCTTTTTTTTTTTACAAATTTCTATTTATTTGTTTACTTCAAGCTTTTACATAATATCTATTTCAAACTCTTATACATATTATTTATTTTAAATGTCTTTATTGTTTATTTTGGAACATTTCTTCAAATGATTTATTTTGTTTTTTTTATATACATTATTTATTTTGTTTTTTTATATACATTATTTTTTTTAAAGATCATTTTGTACATTATTTATTTTCAGATTCTTTTCTCACATTATTATTTTGAACTTATTTATTATCGTTTTCAAATTGTTTTGCATTTTATCTCAATTTGCTTTGTATATTTAAACTGTTGTATATGTCTTTTGATTCATTTGTCTTTGATTATTGATATTAGCTTCTTAGATAATGTATATTATGTGATTATTTCCATTATGTGTTCAATAAACTGTTTATATGTATTTTCATATTGTTGTTATCCATCAATGTTTTTATTTTTACATTGTTTTAATGTTGCATTAATTTTTCCTCAAATTAAAAAAAAAACTTCTAAAAATAAGGCAATACTCGATATTTGGGAGCTTTAAGAAGATTGTGCCCTAACTTACTGGGTTCCATTTTTTCTCATCAAATCTAAATAAGTCGAGTACCCTTTTGAAATCAAAACATAAAATTTTCAAATAAAAGCTTATTATCAGAAATTTGATATGTTGCATCTTAACTCACTGGATGTGACATTTTGTTATCTCGAGGTAAGGGTTTATTAGAAAACAAGGCAATATTTCGTGTTTGAAAATTTAGAAAATCATGCCCTAATGTGCTGGGTTTCGATTTTCCGTTTGACCAAATAACTAAATATCCTTTTAATATTTCAATGCATGAGTTTTGGAAATCATGAGATGATCTTGGATTCGAGGGTTTGAAATGTCGTATTCTAACGTACTGGATGTGATATTTTATTCTTTCAGAGCAAGAGAATCTTAATATCCAATTCGAGTTACTCAAACAATTTTTTAAAAGGGATTGCATTTTAAAATCTTTTCAAATTTTCGACATTAGGACAGTAATTAATCAATTAGGGATGTGCTAATCCTTCCTCGTACGTAATCGACTCCCGAACCCGTTTTCTTAAATTTTGTAGGCCAAAATCAATATTTTAACAAAATATTTTATAAGGTGATCCGATCACACCTAAACAAAAAAAGATTGATGGCGACTCCATATTTCATTTTAAAGTCGATCCCCATTTTTCAAAATTAAAAAATAGTTTCGACAGGAATGATATCAAATTAGTTTGAGTTGCTCTGGCAATGTAATGTGGTGTCATGCACTTGGGCTTGATGACTTTGAAGGAGAATCTAATGTTGAATGCGTACAGTCATACAAGACAATGCTAGAGAAATGAAAACAAATGTGTGATGTGAATGTTGAACTCATGGAAGAGAACAATCATCATAAGGAAGAAAATCAAGAGTTGATTAAGCAAATGAAGGTAAAAAAACACTCTTTTCAATGATAAGTATGCTCATATTGATACTCTGCAAAAGGTTCTTTTTGCTACTCAATCTATCTTAAGAAGTTTAAAACTAGTAGTGAAAAGTTGGATGATTTTCCTGCTGCTGGTAGAAGGTATCCTAGAAAGAATAGTCTGGCCGGGATGCATTAAGATAAAGGGAAAACTTATGGCTTAGAGTCCAATTGTTTTTTTTTTTTTTTTTTTTTGTTAAAGCCACGAATTAGGAAGATCATGGTAAATGTTCTAGGAAAATTATCGTGATCCATGCAAAGAAAAAGGAGAATGTCAATCATAAAATTATTTCTCATTATTGTCGTTTAATTGGGAATATTAGACCACAATACTTCAAGATGTTGCATGATCTAAGATAACAAACAATAACATCAGTGCCCACTGCCTCATCCACTACTCAATGATAGTAGAAATTTATTTAGAGGAAAAATGATTAGAAGTATGCTTCTATCTTATCAATCCCCGGAGTTCACTATTTTATTGTGTATGGTATCTTGATAGTAGACTTTCTCACCACCTGATTGGTAACCAGAGGCGAATACAGGGGGGGCTGGTAGTGGCCCTGGCCCCCCCTAAATTGGAAAATTTATGTTTAGGCCCTTGAATTTTTCTTAACATTTTAAATTAGTAAAGGAAAAATTTTACTTTGGCCCCCCCAAAATTATAAAAATTCTATTTAATCTTTTAAAAATTATAAATATATAGACTATAAAAAATTAAAATTTCATTCGGCCCCCCCTAAAAATTTGTTCTGGCTTCGCCCCTGTTGGTAACAAATCTTTCTTGTCGGATTTTGAAAAAAAATCATAAAAATCAAGTTACTTTTTGCAAGGTTGTTTGATTTTATGCAATATTGATGGCAATATTAGAACAAATAAGTGCATAAATATATGGTAAATATATATATATATATATATATATATTTATTTATTTATAAATATGTACATATATGCACTTAAATGTAGGGGTAGACAAGGACCCAATCCCTTTCAAAATTTTAAGATCATTCTTAAGCTTTAGATTATGTAAGTTAATGTTAGTAAAATTGCTTTTGCCCCTCCCAAGTTTTTAACATCGTTAAATTATTCTTGTAACATTACTTAAAAATAATGTAAAAATAGATTTCAACTTTTTAATAATTTAAAATTATTTTTGTATCATTATTTAAAAGTAAAATAAACTATATTTGGCCCTTTTAGAAGTTTTCGATTTAATCTTAATAATAATTTAATTTAATTTAATAAAGTTGGTAACATTTTTAATATTCATCATTTATTACTTTGAGCTTAATTTTTATTTTTACATTTTCATTAATCAAATAGATATATTCACCTTAGTTATTTTGTTAACAATATTTTTTTATCCATGGAAAAATGAAAACTTAAACTATGATTATTTTTAGTACAAACTAGATATTACTTATTTTACTTCTAAATTAATATAATTTATGTTTTATATTATAATATTAAATAAAGTCATTCATATTTTAATTATGTTATAATTTCTTACAAATTGATAATTCACATAGCTCGAAAATAATATAGATATGAACTACATATCAATAAAGATATACAATGAATAAGTATATATTCCAATTTTTTAACTCTACCTTTAGTTTTACACTCCAAATAAAATCTTTAACTTCACCTGTGAATGTTACAACCACATACGAATAAAGATATTACAACCTCACATTACTGATGATAAATAATAATTGTGAATATAGTACGCAACAAAGGAGTATTAAAGAAGGTAAAGTGTTTGTTATAAACATCGATTCATTCAATTAAGGTGGAGAGTTGAAGGTTATGAAAAATAGTAGTGAATAAAACGTGAAGGTTAATAGTTAAAAGTGTTGACAGAGTGTAAGTTTAGTATTCTTTTAGGGTCGATCATCTTTTCATCATTCTTGGGGGTGTTTATAGGTAGAGGTTCCATGTAATATGGTGTTAATGTGTTGGTTTTGTCATCAATCCTTCATTATGAAGTGCGTGAGAGGGATGTCTTCGATGGGACAAGAATGGTTGTGACATGATAGATCATTTCATTCTTTCTGACTCTGATGAGATAAGATAGTTGAACTCATTTGATATTTGGTGACCAAACAACTTCATGTTCCTAATGAAAATTAGACTATTTGTTGCTCGAGTAGTCAATATGAGGGGGTGAGTTCACAAGTAATCATCTAACTTACTTCTGGTAAATTTACTATTCAAGCATTTTCTATACTTATGTTCTAATGCAGATTGGATATAACAATAAAATACAAATGATCTAACAATGATGAAACGATAGATCAACAATGAAATCACAAAAATATGATAAGGTCATATAAAGATCACACAACAAAACCAC
Organism: Gossypium stocksii; assembly: GCA_020496765.1. Classification (NCBI taxonomy): domain Eukaryota; kingdom Viridiplantae; phylum Streptophyta; class Magnoliopsida; order Malvales; family Malvaceae; genus Gossypium; species Gossypium stocksii. The sequence goes on along the minus strand of CM035630.1, from coordinate 37,890,378 downwards.
AAACCATAAAGTGTGACCACACATAAAAACACAAAACATAGAACATGGTGTGACCACACACAAAAACTACAAAACATAAAGTGCAAGGGTTAAAAGATAAGTATATCTAAACTTGGAAATCAAAGTCTGAAATGATAACCTTGACTGGGAAGATTGAACAAAAAAAATTACGCTACTGGTAATGAAGATTAGGTCGCTCAAGTAATTATCCTGAGGGGTTGAGTTCACAAAAGTCACCTGTCAATTTTCTGTGTTCAAACATCTTCTATACTTATTACATGTTCTAATAGAGATAAGGGCTTTTTTATCAAAATAATCCAAATAATTTAATTAAGTACTAAAATAATCCACTTTTTTAATTAAACACAAAAATGACCTTAAATCTACGGTAAAAGTTAGTGGAGTCAAATTATTTGGCGCCACCAACATGCCATATCAGTAAGGATGATAAAAAAAATTAATTTTTGGGTGGAGCCATGTAGAGTAGCGCCACCTGTATAACTACAATAGAAATATTATAATTTTTGAAAAAATAGGGACCTTAGAAACAATTTTTCATTTTCTGGTGGAGCAAATTTAAATGGCGCCACCAGACTTCCATCCTGACATCATGCTTTTTTTTTTTCTGTACTTCTTTTTAAACTTTTTTCCTATTCTTTCATTTTTTTTAAGTTTTATATTTTTCCTTATTTTATTTTGTTTATTTACTTTATTTATTTTTTATTATTAATTTTTAAAAATTTTAAATGTTTTATATTTGAAATGTTTTATAATATATATTTTTAAAATTTTAAATATTATTTTGAAATTATTTTTTAAAATTTTAAATATATATTTTTGGAATTATTTTTTATAAATTTTAAAAATATATTTTTGAAATTAAAATTTTTAAATTTTAAATTTTATTTTTTAAATTAATTTATATCCGATGAACCTTAATAGCCGTAATAAAAAAGAAAACTCTGTAAAGTATATTTCTCATGCAGCTATTTTAAGAATTAGTTGAAAATTTCTCCTATTTTACTCCAGTCTGAAATTTTCAGAAATATTTAATTTTTTTATTTTAATTTTGCCTGAGACATATTCAGCATTTAAACCTAGCAAAAAAATAGGCAGGGCCATGATTGACTTTTCCACCATTTTATTATTGCTTTAAAATTGAACTTCTACTTGATGTTTTGAGAATTTTAAATAAAAATATATTTTTAAAAAATGATAATGAAAATTTAGATAAAAGTTAATACTTAAAAATGAGGCAGCTTTGATGTGTAATATTAAACCCAACTGGATTTAATTTGATTTGGTTTATATAAGTATACATGTTTTCTGTAATAGAAAATCGTTTCATATATTTTTTACATTTGTGTGTAATAAAATTTACTTCCCTTTTTACACCCCAAAAAAATATTTTTTATATACACTATAAATAAAAAAAAATTATTTGGTACATTATTGATGGAGTTTTTAGATTTCACAAATAGAGTCAAATAATTGATAAGTGTCCTATAAAGATATTGTAAAATATTTAAAAAATAGAATCAACAATTTTTGAAATTAATTTTTTTAAAATTTAAAATATTATTTTTTAAATTAATTTCAAAAATATATTTTTTAAAATTTATAAAAAATAATTCCTAAAATATATATTTAAAATTTTAAAAAATAATTTCAAAATAATATTTAAAATTTAAAAAATATATTATAAAACATTTCAAATATAAAACATTTCAAGTTTTTTAAAATTAATAATAAATAAAATAAATAAACAAAATAAAATAAGGAAAAATATAAAACTTAAAAAAATAGGAAAAAAGTTAAAAAAAAAAGTACAAAAAAAAAAGCATGATGTCAGGATGGAAGTATGGTGGCGCCATTTAAATTGACTCCACCAAAAAATGGAAAATTATTTCTAAAATTCCTATTTTTAAAAAAAATTATAATAATTTTTTTGTATTTATACAAGTGGCACCATTCTACATAGCTCCACTAAAAAATTAATTTTTTTATCTTCCTTGCTGACGTGGCATGTTGGTGGCGTTAAATAATTTGACTCCACCAACTTTTACTATAGATTTAAGATTATTTTCGTATTTAATTAAAAAACAAATTATTTAAATATTTAATTAAATTATTTGAGTTATTTTAATAAAAAAATAGAAATAAAATATAACAATAAAATTCACGAAAATGAGGAAAAGATATGTTCGACAATAAAATGACGAAAATATGATCAGGAAATAATAAAACGACATAAAAAATAAATTGACAATGAAATGACGAAAATATGATCACTTGATAATAAAACCACAAAAAATCACAAACCATAAAATGTCACCACACAAAACAACAAAACAGAAAACATGGTGTGTCGAGACAAAAAACCACAAAAAAACATGAAGTGTGAGGGTTCAAAGAAAAGTACACCTAAACTTGGAAATCAAAGTCTGAAATGGCAACCTCAAACAAGTCCCACACGCAACTTACGCTCTGAGAAGATAGGTTACTGGCAATCTCTTTTCTTCTTCGTTTTTTAATAATAAATAATAAATAATGGCTATCATTATTATAAATAATAATTATGAAATATAAAATTCACTTAAGAAATAAAATATAGTAATCTTGACCTTGCTATTTCAACGAAGGTCTTGGGAACGGTCAATTTACCATTAAAAGCCCTTTTGAAACAAAATTTATAGAAATAGCTCGATATTTTTATTATTTATCGGAATGGATCAAATACCGCGAAAACGCGTCCACTTCAGCACGATGTCAAGGTACAAGTCAACAAAACAAAGTGCTGACGTAGACAAAACGCTTCCTCAAGGAAGCGTTTTGCCTATTTTTTTAAGGGTTAGAGTTAGAGCTATATTATTTTTTTTATTTTAGGGTTAATGTTTAGGATTAGTGGCTTTAGGGTTAGGGTTTAGGATTAGTAGTTTTAGGGTTTATGATTTTTAGATTTTTTATTTTTTTATTTTTTTAAATCAAATAAAGTAAGGATTATGATTAATTAATTAAATTAATTAGTAATTAAAAAGTATATATTTTAAATTAGTGTTTTTGATTTTAAGGTTTAAAATTTTAATTATGGATTAAATTTTTAAATAGTTTTTTGTTTAGGGTTATGAAAAAATATATATTAGCAATATAATTTTTTTTGTTTTTTTAATTGATTTGGTTTCTGAAGAAATAATTTTGAGAAGATGTTTCTGAACAAATAGTGTCAAAAACACTTCAAGAAGGATGCACTGTCAGTAAAAGTGATGAAAAAAGCTCCCACGTGGACGCGCTTTTGCTACAGTAGTTCCTAAAGAAATTATTTTGAGAAGACGTTTCTAAACAAACAGTGTTTTTAGGGCTATAGTGGTTTAGTGGTTTTAGGGTCAGGCTTTTTAGGTTTTTAGGTGTTTTAGGGTTTTAGGGTTCTTTTAAAATCAAATAAATTAGGGATTATGGTTAATTAATTAAATTAATTAGTAATTAAAAAGTATATATTTTAAATTAGTGTTTCTAATTTTAGGGTTTAAAGATTTAATTATAGATTTATTTTTTAAATAGTTTTGTGTTTAGGGTTTTGAAAAAATATATATTAGTAATATAAAATTTTTTGTTTTTTTAATTGATTTGGTTTCTAAAGAAATTATTTTGAAAAAACATTTTTGAACAAACATTGTTAAAAAACGTTTCAAGTAGGATGCACTGTCAGCAAAAGTGATAAAAAAAGCTCCTACATGGATGCGCTTTTGCTACAGTAGTTCCTAAAGAAATTATTTTAAGAAGACGCTTCTGAACAAACAGTGTTTTTAGGGCTGTAGTGGTTTAGTGGTTTTAGGGTCAGGCTTTTTAGGTTTTTAGGTGTTTTAGGTGTTTTAGGGTTTTTTAAATCAAATAAATTAGTGATTATAGTTAATTAATTAAATTAATTAGTAATTAAAAAGTATATATTTTAAATTAATGTTTCTGATTTTAGGGTTTAAAAATTTAATTATGGATTAATTTTTTAAGTAGTTTTATGTTTAGGGTTTCGAAAAATATATATTAGCAATATAATTTTTTTTATTTTTTAATTGATTTGGTTTCTGAAGAAATTATTTTGAGAAGACGTTTCTAAACAAACAGTGTCAAAAACGCTTCAAGCAATATGCACTGTCAGCAAAAGTGATGAAAAAAGTTCCCACGTGGACGCGCTTTTGCTACAGTAGTTCCTAAAAAAATTATTTTGAGAAGACGTTTCTAAACAAACAGTGTTTTCAGGACTGTAGTGGTTTTGTGGTTTAGTGGTTTTAGGGTCAGGCTTTTTAGGTGTTTTAGGTGTTTTAGGGTTTTAGGGTTCTTTTAAAATCAAATAAATTAGGGATTATGGTTAATTAATTAAATTAATTAGTAATTAAAAAGTATATATTTTAAATTAGTGTTTATAATTTTAGGGTTTAAAGATGTAATTATGGATTAATTTTTTAAATAGTTTTGTGTTTAGGGTTTTGAAAAAATATATATTAGCAATATAAATGTTTTTTTGTTTTTTTAATTGATTTGGTTTCTAAAGAAATTATTTGAAAAGACGTTTTTGAACAAACAGTGTCAAAAACGTTTCAAGCAGAATGCACTATCAGCAAAAGTAATCGAAAAAGCTCCTACGTGGGCGCGCTTTTGCTACAGTAGTTCGTAAAGAAATTATTTTGAGAAGACGTTTCTGAACAAATAGTGTTTTTAGGGCTGTAGTGGTTTAGTGGTTTTAGGGTCAGACTTTTTAGGTTTTTAGGTGTTTTAGGGTTTTAGGGTTTTTTAAATCAAATCAATTAGTGATTATAGTTAATTAATTAAATTAATTAGTAATTAAAAAGTATATATTTTAAATTAGTGTTTCTGATTTTAGGGTTTAAAATTTTAATTATGGAATAATTTTTTAAGTAGTTTTGTGTTTAGGGTTTTGAAAAATATATATTAGCAATATAAAATTTTTTTTGTTTTTTAAATTGATTTGGCTTCTGAAGAAATTATTTTTAGAAGACGTTTCTGAGCAAACAGTGTCAAAAACGCTTCAAGCAGGATGCACTGTCAGCAAAAGTTATGAAAAAGCTCCCACGTGGACGCGCTTTTGCTACAGTAGTTGCTAAAGAAATTATTTTGAGAAGACGTTTCTGAACAAACAATGTTTTTAGAGCTGTAGTGGTTTAGTGGTTTTAGGGTCAGGCTTTTTAGGTTTTTAGGTGTTTTCGGGTTTTAGGGTTTTTTTAAAATCAAATAAATTAGGTATTATGGTTAATTAATTAAATTAATTAGTAATTAAAAAGTATATATTTTAAATTAGTGTTTCTGACTTTAGGGTTTAAAGATTTAATTATGGATTAATTTTTTAAGTAGTTTTGTGTTTAGGGTTTTGAAAAAATATATATTAGCAAAATAATTTTTTTTTTGTTTTTTAATTGATTTGGTTTCTGAAGAAATTATTCTGAGAAGATATTTCTGAACAAATAGTGTCAAAAACGCTTCAAGCAACATGCACTACTAGCAAAAGTTATGAAAAAAGCTCCCACGTGGACGTGCTTTTGCTACAGTAGTTCCTGAAGAAATTATTTTGAGAAAACGTTTCTAAACAAACAGTGTTTTTAGGGCTGTAGTAGTTTAGTGGTTTTAGGGTCAGGCTTTTTAGGTTTTTAGGTGTTTTAGGGTTTTAGGGTTTTTTTTTAAATCAAATAATTTAGGGATTATGGTTAATTAATTAAATTAATTAATAATTAAAAAGTATATATATTTTAAATTAGTGTTTCTGATTTTAGGGTTTAAAGATTTAATTATGGATTAATTTTTTAAATAGTTTTGTGTTTAGGGTTTTGAAAAAATATATATTAGCAATATATATTTTTTTTTGTGTTTTAATTGATTTGGTTTTTGAAGAAATTATTTTGAGAAAATGTTTCTGAACAAACAGTGTCAAAAACGCTTCAAGCAAGATGCACTGTCAGCAAAAGTTATGAAAAAAGCTCCCACGTGGATGCGCTTTTACTACAGTAGTTCCTAAAGAAATTATTTTGAGAAGATGTTTCTGAACAAACAGTGTTTTTAGGGCTGTAGTGGTTTAGTGGTTTTAGGGTCAGGCTTTTTAGGTTTTTAGGTGTTTTAGGGTTTTAGGGTTTTTTTTAAATCAAATAAATTAGGGATTATGGTTAATTAATTAAATTAATTTCCAAGTAAAAAGTATATATTTTAAATTAGTGTTTCTAATTTTAGGGTTTAAAGATTTAATTATGGATTAATTTTTTAAGTAGTTTTGTGTTTAGTGTTTTGAAAAAATATATATTAGCAATATAATTTTTTTTTTTGTTTTTTAATTGATTTGGTTCCTAAAGAAATTATTTTGAAAAGACATTTCTGAATAAACTGTATCAAAAACGCTTCAAGCAGGATGCACTCTCAGCAAAAGTTATGAAAAAAGCTCCAACGTGGACGTGCTTTTGCTATAATAGTTCCTGAAGAAATTATTTTGAGAAGACGTTTCTGAACAAACAGTGTTTTTAGAACTGTAATGGTTTAGTGGTTTTAGGGTTAGGCTTTTTAGGTTTTTAGGTGTTTTAGGGTTTTATGGTTTTTTTTAAATCTAATAAATTAGGGATTATGATTAATTAATTAAATTAAGTAGTAGTTTAAAGTATATATTTTCAATTAGTATTTCTGATTTTAGGGTTTAAAGATTTAATTATAGATTAATTTTTTATGTAGTTTTGTTTTTAGGGTTTTGAAAAAATATATATTAGCAATATAAATTTTTTTTTGTTTTTTTAATTGATTTAGTTTCTAAAGAAATTATTTTGAGAAGATGTTTCTGAACAAACAGTGTCAAAAACGCTTCAAGCAGGATGCACTGTCAGCAAAAGTGATGAAAAAAGCTCTCACGTAGACGCGCTTTTGCTACAGTAGTTGCTAAAGAAATTATTTTGAGAAGACGTTTCTAAACAAATAGTGTTTTCAGGGCTGTAGTGGTTTAGTGGTTTAGTGGTTTTAGGGTCAGGCTTTTTAGGTTTTTAGGTGTTTTAGGTGTTTTAGGGTTTTAGGGTTTTAGGGTTCTTTTAAAATCAAATAAATTAGGGATTATGGTTAATTAATTAAATTAATTAGTAATTAAAAAGTATATATTTTAAATTAGTGTTTATAATTTTAGGGTTTAAAGATTTAATTATGGATTAATTTTTTAAATAGTTTTGTGTTTAGGGTTTTGAAAAAATATATATTAGCAATATAAATGTTTTTTTGTTTTTTTAATTGATTTGGTTTCTAAAGAAATTATTTGAAAAGACGTTTTTGAACAAACAGTGTCAAAAACGTTTCAAGCAGAATGCACTATCAGCAAAAGTAATCGAAAAAGCTCCTACGTGGGCGCGCTTTTGCTACAGTAGTTCGTAAAGAAATTATTTTGAGAAGACGTTTCTAAACAAATAGTGTTTTTAGGGCTGTAGTGGTTTAGTGGTTTTAGGGTCAGGCTTTTTAGGTTTTTAGGTGTTTTAGGGTTTTAGGGTTTTTTAAATCAAATAAATTAGTGATTATAGTTAATTAATTAAATTAATTAGTAATTAAAAAGCATATATTTTAAATTAGTGTTTCTGATTTTAGGGTTTAAAAATTTAATTATGAATTAATTTTTTAAGTAGTTTTGTGTTTAGGGTTTTGAAAAATATATATTAGCAATATAATTTTTTTTTTGTTTTTTTAATTGATTTGGTTTCTGAAGAAATTATTTTGAGAAGACGTTTATGAACAAACAGTGTCAAAAACGCTTCAAGCAGGATGCACTGTCAGCTCCCACGTGGACGCGCTTTTGCTACAGTAGTTCCTAAAAAAATTATTTTGAGAAGACGTTTCTAAACAAACAGTGTTTTTAGGGCTGTAGTGGTTTAGTAGTTTTAGGGTCAGGCTTTTTAGGTTTTTAGGTGTTTTAGGTGTTTTAGGGTTTTAGGTTCTTTTAAAATCAAATAAATTAGGGATTATGGTTAATTAATTAAATTAGTTAGTAATTAAAAAGTATATATTTTAAATTAGTGTTTCTAATTTTAGGGTTTAAAGATTTAATTATGGATTAATTGTTTAAATAGTTTTGTGTTTAGGGTTTTGAAAATATATATATTTGCCATATAATTTTTTTTTTAATTGATTTGGTTTCTAAAGAAATTATTTTGAAAAGACGTTTTTCAACAAATAGTGTCGAAAACGTTTCAAGCAGGATGCACTGTCAGCAAAAGTGATCAAAAAAGCTCCCACGTGGACGCGCTTTTGCTACAGTCGTTCCTAAAGAAATTATTTTAAGAAGACGTTTCTGAACAAACAATGTTTTTAGGGCTGTAGTGGTTTAGTGGTTTTAGGGTCAGGCTTTTTAGGTTTTTAGGTGTTTTAGGGTTTTAGGGTTTTTTAAATCAAATAAATTAGTGATTATAGTTAATTAATTAAATTAATTAGTAATTAAAAAGTATATATTTTAAATTAGTGTTTCTGATTTTAGGGTTTAAAAATTTAATTATGGATTAATTTTTTAAGTAGTTTTGTGTTTAGGGTTTTGAAAAATATATATTAGCAATATAATTTTTTTTTTTTTGGTTTTTTAATTGATTTGGTTTCTAAAGAAATTATTTTGAGAAGACATTTCTGAACAAACAGTGTTAAAAACGCTTCAAGCAGGATGCACTGTCAGCAAAAGTGATGAAAAAAGCTCCCACGTGGACGCGCTTTTGCTACAGTAGTTGCTAAAGAAATTATTTTGAGAAGATGTTTCTAAACAAACAGTGTTTTTAGGGCTGTAGCGGTTTAGTGGTTTTAGGGTTAGGCTTTTTAGGTGTTTTAGGGTTTGAAGGTTCTTTTAAAATCAAATAAATTAGGGATTATGGTTAATTAATTAAATTAATTAGTAATTAAAAAGTATATATTTTAAATTAGTGTTTCTAATTTTAAGGTTTAAAGATTTAATTTTGGATTAATTTTTTAAATAGTTTTGTGTTTAGGGTTTTGAAAAAATATATATTTGCAATATAATTTTTTTTGTTTTTTTAATTGATTTGGTTTCTAAAGAAATTATTTTGAAAAGACGTTATTGAACAAATAGTGTCAAAAACGTTTCAAGCAGGATGCACTGTCAGCAAAAGTGATAAAAAAAGCTCCCACGTGGATGCGCTTTTGCTACAGTAGTTCCTAAAGAAATTATTTTGAGAAGACGTTTCTGAACAAACAGTGTTTTTAGGGCTGTAGTGGTTTAGTGGTTTTAGGGTCAAGCTTTTTAGGTTTTTAGGTGTTTTAGGGTTTTAGGGTTTTAGGATTTTTTAAATCAAATAAATTAGTGATTATAGTTAATTAATTAAATTAATTAGTAATTAAAAAGTATATATTTTAAATTAGTGTTTTTGATTTTAGGGTTTAAAATTTTAATTATGGATTAATTTTTTAAGTAGTTTTGTGTTTAGGGTTTTGAAAAATACATATTAGCAATATAAATTTTTTTTGTTTTTTAAATTGATTTGGCTTCTGAAGAAATTATTTTTAAAAAACGTTTCTGAACAAACAGTGTCAAAAATGCTTCAAGCAGGATGCACTATCAGCAAAAGTTATGAAAAAAGCTCCCACGTGGACGCGTTTTTGCTACAGCAGTTCCTGAAGAAATTATTTTGAGAAGACATTTCTGAAGAAATAGTGTTTTTAGGACTGTAGTGGTTTAGTGATTTTAGTGTCAGGCTTTTTAGGTTTTTAGGTAATTTAGGGTTTTATGGTTTTTTTTTGAATCAAATAAATTAGGAATTATGGTTAATTAATTAAATTAAGTAGTAATTTAAAAGTATATATTTTAAATTAGTATTTCTGATTTTAAGGTTTAAAGATTTAATTATAAATTAATTTTTTAAGTAGTTTTGTGTTTAGGGTTTTGAAAAAAAATATATATTAGCAATATAATTTTTTTTTGTTTTTTTAATTGATTTGGTTTTTGAAGAAATTATTTTGAGAAGACGTTTCTGAACAAACAGTGTTAAAAACGCTTCAAGCAGGATGCATTGTTAGCAAAAGTTATGAAAAAAGCTCCCACGTGGACGCGCTTTTGCTACAGTAGTTCCTGAAGAAATTATTTTGAGAAGACGTTTCTGAACAAACAATGTTTTTAGGGCTGTAGTGGTTTAGTGGTTTTAGGGTCAGGCTTTTTAGGTTTTTAGGTGTTTTAGGGTTTTAGGGATTTTTTAAATCAAATAAATTAGGGATTATGGTTAATTAATTAAATTAATTAATAATTAAAAAGTATATATTTTTTAAATTAGTGTTTCTGATTTTAAGATTTAAAGATTTAATTATGGATTAATTTTTTAAGTAGTTTTGTGTTTAGGGTTTTGAAAAAATATATAGTAGCAATATAAATTTTTTTTTGTTTTTTAATTGATTTGGTTTCTGAAGAAATTATTTTGAGAAGACGTTTCTGAACAAACAGTGTCAAAAACGCTTCAAGCAAGATGCACTGTCAGCAAAAGTTATGAAAAAAGCTCCCATGTGGACGCACTTTTACTACAGTAGTTCCTAAAGAAATTATTTTGAGAAAACGTTTCTGAACAAATAGTGTTTTTAGGGCTGTAATGGTTTAGTGGTTTTAGGGTCAAGCTTTTTAGGTTTTTAGGTATTTTAGGGTTTTAGGGTTTTTAAAATCAAATAAATTAGAGATTATGGTTAATTAATTAAATTAATTTGTAATTAAAAAGTATATATTTTAAATTAGTGTTTCTGATTTTAGGGTTTAAAGATTTAATTATGGATTAATTTTTTAAGTAGTTTTGTGTTTAGGGTTTTGAAAAAATATATATTAGCAATATTAATTTTTTTTGTTTTTAATTGATTTGATTTCTGAAGAAATTATTTTGAGAAGACGTTTCTGAATAAACAGTATCAAAAACGCTTCAAACAGGATGCACTCTCAGCAAAAGTTATGAAAAAAGCACCAACGTGGACGTGCTTTTGCTATAATAGTTCCTGAAGAAATTATTTTGAGAAGACGTTTCTAAATAAACAGTGTTTTTAGGACTGTAATGGTTTAGTGGTTTTAGGGTTAGGCTTTTTAGGTTTTTAGGTGTTTTAGGGTTTTATGGTTTTTTTTAAATCTAATAAATTAGGGATTATGGTTAATTAATTAAATTATGTAGTAGTTAAAAAATATATATTTTAAATTAGTATTTCTGATTTTAGGGTTTAAAAATTTAATTATATATTAATTTTTTAAATAGTTTTGTGTTTAGGGTTTTGAAAAAATATATATTAGGAATATAATTTTTTTTAATTGATTTGGTTTCTGAAGAATGTAGCGACGAAAAAATTTAGCTTTGTAGCTTGGGTCGCTAATTGTGGCGATCTATTGAAAACTTGAAATCTGAATTTTATTAAACAAAGGAGTCGCCACCGATCCTTTTTTCTAGGTGTGATCGGACACCTTTAACAAAAAGTTTATTTTCGGGTAAAAGAAGGCCGAGTTTAGGTCCGCGTAAAATTCAGAGAAAAGTAGGGTTCGGGAGTCGGTTACGCGCGGGGAAGGTATTAGCACCCCCGCAACGCCCAAAAATTGGTATATTTTCAAACGCGAGTTGTCTTAATTTTCAAAAGTACAAATTCAACTTAAAATTTAATTGTGATCCAATCAAAATACGAGCGTTTTTTGGGTTTTCTTTTTATTTTTTGAGAAGGATATCCCGTTTTAACACGAGCCATCCGCGATTCACCCAACATAGCGATGAAATCACCGGCTTTATGCTAAAATCGGTATATTGCCTTGTTTATTGAATTAATCAAAGATATAAAAAAGATATTTTAAAACGATAAAAATTCGTGACAAGGTTGTAATTAAAAGCAATTCACAAATATATTCAATTCAAAAGCATGCAAACAATAAAAAACGCGAATATACAAAAATATAAACATGGTAATATGCGACATTAACAAGTACGAACAATATTAAACAATATAATAGGAGTATTTAAAAATATACGCTTAATAAGTATTTACAAATATATATGAGACAATATGTATAAAAAATAATGATAATAATATAGTATATAAGAAAAGTATATATGTGAAAGCATCGAAACTTTAGGTAAAGACATATACTATAATGCTGGTGTCAAACCTAATAAAACATAACGTATATATTATAGAAAAAATAATACTACTAAAAACAACTATAAATATATAAATACATACCTATACATATTTAAGAAATAAATAAACAAATAATAATTACATTAAAAGCAGGTGAAATACATATGCAAATATATGGATTAATGATGATAATTAGTAAAATAGTACTAATAGATAATAATTATATATAATAATAAGATGATAAACAAAATAGTAGTAATAAAATAACACAATAATAGTAAGTGTAACAAATAATATTAAATAAAATAATAACAAATATAAAGTAATTAGAACTTTATAATGAATACAAATAATTATATAAAATATCATACTATATGTACGCATATAAATATAATAATACTAGTAATAATAAGAATGAATAATATAAATAGTATATACGTGATAATATATAATAGTAATAATAATAATAATAATAATAAAAAAACAAAATAAGAGTAAAAAGGACGAAATTGAATCAAGAATCAAGGTTTTGGGGCAGATTTAAAATATAAAGATAAAAAAAGGACCTATTTGAACGCGCGTGAGACTTAGGAGGGCCAAAACAGCAATTTTCAGAGCTGCTTAAAACGCAGCGTTTAAATCAGGACCTGATTGAAAACGGGCATAAACTTTGGGGCCAAATTTTAAAATACAGTAAGATGAAAAAGGGGATCGATTTGGGTGCGCGTGAACAGGGGAGGGACCAAATCAGCAATTACTCCTCACTGTCAAAACGCAGCGCAGAACAAGGGGCTTAAATCGCAAAACTTGTCAAATCCCAGGGCCAATTTAAAAATTTCAGGAACTTAATTGCAAAACCATAAAAAAGCGGAAGGGCTGCGCGAGTAATTTACCCTTCTGACGTCAGAACGCGCGGATCTCAGGTGGACCTGGGTCGGGTCGCGGGTCGGATCATTGAAACGACGTCGTTTTGGGGTTAAAATGCAGCCCCCAAAACGACGTCGTTTTGAGGGGCTATAAAAGGCCTTAATCCGGCCAAAAAAATCATTTGGTAAGGGGAAAGAAAAAAAAGAAGAGAGAGGGGAGAGAGGGAGGGACCGGAGCGATTTCCGGTCACCGGACCGGTCACCGTCCGGTCGTCGGCCGGTCACCGGACCACCGCCACCGCCGCCGCCGTCGCCGGCCGCCGTACACGGCGGCCGAAAAAGGTAAAAAAATTTATTTTTTTTGTTTTATTCCTTTATTTCTAGTTATTATTGTTAATATTATTATTTTCTATGTATATGTATAAAAACAGATTTAAAAAAAATATTCACCTCTGTCGGATTGGCTTCGATGTTGCTTTGATACTCTGCCTGTTGGATTTCTATTTCTCCCTGTTTATTTTGAATTCCTTACTTAATATTGTACTCTGAAAAATATCGAGTATCGTATTAAAAACTGCCGAGAGTTTTACATTGTTTTCATTGGCTTTATATAGCCCCTTGTTTACAAATTGCTTTTTTTGCTATCATTGCTGCTGTCCTTTCTATTTAATTGTTTGCAGGTGAAGGGCGGTGGCACAGTGAGGTGACAAGGGCGGTGGTGCAGCTACTGTCAGAGGCAGAGGCCAAGTGGGTGGCGGTGGCAGAGGCTGAATCGGCAGCCACTTGGTTTAGGGTTTGTGTTTGGGTAGTTTAGATTTGGGTCAAATGGGCTGTAACGGGTTTGGGTTAATTTGTAATGGGTTAGGGGTTATTTGGTTTGGTTTTAATTTATGCGGGCCAAAATTGGCCATTACAGCTGCCCCTCTTTGCTCATTGTCATGTAACGGTAATAGAGCAAAGACATAAAGAAAGGCCAATTTTGCCTGGTCTTGCTAGCCTCTGACTTGCTCTGGGGCTTCTTTTCTTAAGTAACCCTATTCCAACCCACCGCCTCTCGTAGCTTTAGGTTCAATCCATCGTGGCTTCTGAGATCTGCCTTGTAGCTTCGATCTATCTTTTCTTCGTCGTGATCTATCTTCTGCAACTTCACAGATGAGATCTTGGTATTTTCAATCTTCTTTACTACAACTTCAGGAAGATGAAACTTATGACTTCAATCTGCGCCTCTGCGATTTCACTGGGGATGCAAGGCCTACATCTTTGATTGGCTCCCTTGTAACTTCAAAGATGCACGATTTGTATCTTCAAATGGCTCCATTGCAGCTTTAAAGAGGCGAAATCTGATGTCTTCAATCAGCTCCAATCTTCATCCTTTGTTGGGACGAAGTCAAAAATTGCTCGACCTGCGCATTCTCGCAATATGGGTGAATTTTTGAAACATAAATTGCAAGTACCTCAATGTGCAAACTGAGGCTCAACTCATTTCTCGCGATATGAGTTGACTTTTTAAAGAATAGAGTTTGAAAATATCTGGACATAAGGTCCGAGGCTTAACTCACCCCTCGCGATATGAGTTAGCTTCTGAGAAACAGAAGTTAAAAACAGAATTTGAAAAAGTTCAACTCATCTCTCGCAATATGAGTTGATTTTTGAACAGCAGAAATTACAAACAGGAATTAAAAGCTGGAATTGAAAGAGATCAACTCACCTCTCGCAATATGAGTTGAATAAATAGAAATTAAAAAGCAGGAATTGAAAGAAGATCAACTCACTTCTCGCAATATGAGTTGAATAAACAGAAATTGAAAAGCAGGAATTGAAAAAGGTCAACTCACCTCTCGCAATATGAGTTGATTTTGGAAAAAACAGAAATTAAAAACAAAAATTAAAAGCTCAACTCACCTCTCGCAATATGAGTTGAATCTTTTAAAATCATAAATTAAAAACAGAAATTAAACGAGCTCAACTCACCTCTCGCAATATGAGTTGATTTTGAAATATGAAATTAAGAACTCAACTCACTTCTCGCAATATGAGTTGATTAAAAACTGAAACTGCAAACAGAAATTGAAAATACCTCAGCGTGTCCTGAGGCTCAACTCACCTCTCGCAATATGAGTTGATTTTGAAATTAAAGATACCTCAACGTGTCTTGAGGCTCAGCTCACCTCTCGCAATATGAGCTGATTTTGAGACATAAATTAAAGACAGATGTCGAAAACATCTTGCCGTGACTTGAGATTTGACTCATCTCTCGCAATATGAGTCAATAACAGAAATTAAAAGTACCTCAACGTGTCTTGAGGCTCAACTCACTTCTCGCAGTATGAGTTGATTTTTTTTGAAACATAACAGAACTTGAAAGATACCTCAGCGTGTCCTGAGGCTCAACTCACTTCTCGCACTATGAGTTGATTTTCGAAAACATAAATTAAAATTACCCAGAATTTCTCACATGGTGGAATTCAAGTATCTTTTCTTTGATTTGGATAGCTTTCCCAAAACCTTTTGCTCTGTTTGGAATACCTGTATATGTCATGCATGATGTTATCGTGATATACACCTATTTGCCTTAAATGCATTCATGCCTACATGAACATGTTATGTGCCTTGCATTCGTTTGTCGTGATCTCTTTTCATCACGTCTCTCGCAGTGATCTTGCCCCATCTGAGCTTTTGTTCTTGCTTTCGAGCTCCTGTTTTGCTTATCGTGATGATCTGCTTTCAACGCAAGGATTCTTAAGTTTCTCTTTAGGCTTTATATCCATCTTTCAAGCTTTACAAGTAATCTGTGTTTCTCAGATATCACTTGTTTGGTATATGTTGAACTTTTGTTCCTGCTTTGAAATCCTTGTGTCTGTCTAGTTTTCTATCCGAGTAATACTCAACATTTCTTTCGTACAGAACATGTCATATTACTATTTATCAATTAAATAAACATAATAAGATGCATGCAAATGGTCAGGTAGGTACAAGAAAGAGACTTCATAATAATTTCAAAGGTAACAAACAAAGTTAACCAAGGATAATTGAAAGTGCCATAGAAGAAAAGGAACCATGTTAGTGGATACAAATGTTCTAGATATTCAATGCATGAACTCTGCCACGTTTCTGAATCAAGAATCTTTCTGAGCAAGACTTCTTGTGTAGAAGATCTCGAGTATTTCAGAAATGCTTCATACTATAGCCTGGTCACTTGGCCCACTGTTCAAAATTACTTCTGCCCCTTGGGCCCAGATTTGCTTTATTAGGACGCTCTTTCGGGTTTTCATCCTAATGTTCTGTGTTTGACCAAGGCGCCCTTTTCGGGTTTTCACCTTGATCTCCCCATTTTTTTTTTTAAGTGTAGTATTTCTTCACAACATCGGAGTTTACTGGATTTGGTAACTCCTTCCCATCCATTTCTGTAAGGATCAAGGCCCCACCAGAGAATGCTTTCTTCACGACGTATGGTCCTTCCCAATTAGGTGCCCATTTTCCTCGCAAATCTTTTTGTATTGGGAGGATCTTCCTCAACACGAGTTCTCCTTCATGGAATTCTCTTGGCCTTACTTTCTTGTCATGGGCAGCGATCATCCGTTTCTGGTACATCTGTCCATGGCAGATTGCCTTCAAGCGTTTTTCTTCGATAAGATTCAACTGATTATATCGAGCTTGGACCCATTCGGCCTCCTCGAGTTTCGATTCCATTAAGACTCGTAGGGACGGTATCTCGACTTCAATAGGTAGCACGGCTTCCATCCCATAGACTAGAGAGAAAGGAGTTGCCCCTGTGGACGTCCTCACCGATATGCGGTATGCGAATAGAGCGAACGGCAGCTTTTCGTGCCAGTCCCTGTAGGTCTCTGTCATTTTGCCGATGATCTTCTTTATGTTCTTGTTAGCTGCTTCAACAGCTCCGTTCATCTTCGGGCGATAAGGCGAGGAATTATGATGCTTTATTTGAAATTGCTTGCACACCTCTGTCATCATTTTATTGTTCAAATTCAAAGCGTTATCTGAGATGATTCTTTCAGGCAAACCATATCGACAAATGATTTCCTTTTTCAAGAACCTATAGACAGCGGCCCTTGTCACATTAGCAAATGAGGCAGCTTCTACCCATTTTGTGAAATAGTCGATGACCACGAAAATGAATCGGTGCCCATTAGAGGCTTTGGGAGAAATCGGCCCTATAACGTCCATGCCCCACATTGAAAAGGGCCATGGAGACGTCATAACATGAAGGGGCGAAGGAGCCACGTGAATTTTGTCACCATAAATTTGACATTTGTGGCACTTTCTTGCGTAGCTAATGCAATCCCTTTCCATCGTCGACCAGTAATACCCGAGTCTCATAATTTTTCTGGACATAGTGAAGCCGTTGGAGTGGGTCCCACATATTCCTTCGTGAACTTCTTCAAGTATTTTCTTGGCTTCAGCGGTGTCAACGCATCTCATAAGCACCTGATCTTTGCCTCTCTTGTACAAGGTGCCTCCATCAAGAACAAATCCCACTGACATTCTTCTGATTGTTCTTTTGTCATTCTCGTTTGCCTGTTCAGGATACGTTTGATTCTTGATGTACTCTAAGATATCATGGTACCATGGTCGTCCATCAGCCTCCTTCTCGATGCTATAACAATGTGCAGGGACCTCGTATATGCTCATCTTGAGGGGCATTATTTCTGTTCCTTTATTTGCTTTGAACATGGAAGCCAGAGTGGCCAAGGCATCGGCCAATTGATTATCTTCGCGTGGGAAGTAATTAAATGTTATTTCTTTGAAGTCTTTGATCAATTCAGCTACCAGATGGCTGTACTTAATCAACTTTGGGTCTCTCACTTCCCAATCTCCACGGATTTGGTAGATCACTAGGGCTGAATCCCCGTATACCTCTAAGACATCGATATTTCGTTCAATAGCTGCCCGAAGTCCCATGATACAAGCCTCGTATTCTGCTACATTGTTGGTGCGGAAAAAATTGAGTCTAGTAGTGAAAGGATAATGATCTCCTTCCGGTGATACTAAAATTGCTCCAATTCCATGCCCCAGAGCATTCGATGCACCATCAAAGCTCATCTTCCAAGGCGTCCCTTTTGATGACTCACATTCTTTCTCTGTGATGCACATTAAGTCCTCATCCGGGAAATCAAATCTCAGGGGCTCATATTCTTCTGTTGTTCGAGCCGCCAAGAAATCAGCTATTGCACTCCCTTTCACCGATTTTTGGTTCACATAGCTGATATCATATTCTGATAACAGGATCTGCCATCGGGCCATTCTCCCCGAGAGTGCGGGTGATTCCATCATATATTTTATCGGGTCTAGCTTTGAGATTAACCATGTCGTATGATACAACATGTATTGCCTGAGCCTCCTAGCTGCCCAAACCAAAGCACAACAGGATCTTTCGATCGACGAATACCTTGCCTCGTATTCTGTGAACTTTTTACTGAGGTAGTATATCGCCTTTTCTTTCCTTCCCGACTTATCATGTTGCCCGAGTACACAACCCATTGAGTTTTCAAACACCGTTAAATACAAAATCAAGGGCCTTCCTGGAGTTGGTGGCACTAGCACTGGGGGGCTAGACAAATATTGTTTTATTTTGTCAAAGGCCTCCTGGCATTCTTCGTCCCATGCCCCAGGGTTGTGCTTTCGAAGGAGTCGAAAGATGGGGTCACACTGATTGGTGAGTTGAGCAATGAATCGAGAAATGTAGTTTAGCCTTCCCAAGAATCCTCTAACCTCTTTCTGTGTACGCGGAGGTGGTAATTCTTGAATGGCTTTTATCTTTTCTGGATCTACCTCTATGCCTTTTTTACTGACGATGAAGCCCAGTAATTTTCCCGAGGTAACCCCGAATGTACATTTAACCGGATTAAGTCTTAGCTGAAACTTTCTTAGTCTTTCAAATAACTTTTTGAGGTTCACAATATGTTCCTCTTCTCCTCGGGACTTAGCAATCATGTCGTCAACATAGACCTCTATCTCCTTATGCATCATATCATGAAACAATGTCACCATGGCCCTCTGATATGTGGCCCCGGCATTCTTGAGCCCGAATGGCATCACCTTGTAACAGAACGTCCCCCACATCGTTATAAAGGTGGTTTTCTCCATATCCTCGAGAGCCATTTTGATCTGATTATACCCCGAAAATCCATCCATGAAAGAAAATAAAGAATGCTTCGCCGTATTATCCACCAATGTGTCGATATGTGGTAAGGGAAAATTATCCTTAGGACTTGCGCGGTTCAGGTCACGATAATCTACGCACATTCGCACTTTACCATCCTTCTTTGGCACTGGGACAATATTAGCCACCCATTCCGAATATCTGGAAGCTTGTAGGAAGCCTGCATTGAACTGCCTCTTGACTTCCTCTTTTATCTTCAGCAGCATTTCGGGCCTCATCCGCCTTAATTTTTGTTGAATGGGTTTACATTCGGGTCTCAGCGGGAGCTTATGAACCATTATGTCCCCGTCCAATCCCGGCATATCCTGATAGGACCATGCAAACACGTCTTTGTACTCATGCAGCAAATCAATCAAATGATGCCTGGTGTCCTCTGAGAGTGAGGTCCCAATCTTCACTTCTTGCTTATTTTCATTAGTGCCCAGGTTTATTGTTTCAACAGATTCTTGATGAGGTAGAATCTATTTGTCCTCTTGTTCCACCAACCTTAGCAAGTCAGGAGACGAGACATAGTCTTCGGCATTTCCCTCATCCTCGAATTCTCCTAAACAAACGGTCCTTTCAAAATCGATTTCAAGATTAGTAACGGGTTCGTTCATGTCATTGGCATCTGAACACCTGAAAATTGAATGAGAAAGAGAACACTATAGAGGGACATCCAAGTTTTGGCAACAACAAACAAAACATTATGGCATGGTATGAGGTAAGTGCAAGAACAGGCCATGAAATGAAAGAATAATTATGGAGTAGATGCAAATGCAAAAGGTTATGACAAAATGCTTCTTCATTAATATTCATTTAATAGATAAAGAGCAGACGACAGCTCTTACAAAAGAATCCCATTATATTTAGGGACACAAAAAGTGAATATCGGATATTACTCTGAGGAAGACTTGTAAACCACAAGGAGATCTTCAGCGGTCCAATTGTTCAACATGTAACCCGGGGGACAAGGGCGTATCTTTGAAACGTTCTTACTTGTGCCAGCTTCTTCATCAATGACATTTATGCAAACATTCTGGAAAGCCTTCTCAATGAGTAACAATGGGCTATGCACACTATCTTGCCCAGGATATATTATTCCAACAGATGTAAATGTTGTTGACAGATGGGGGTACTCAATGGGTTCCCATTCCAGCTCTCGTCCCAGAGTCCTCGCAACCCTTCTTTCTTGCTCCTTCTTCTACTGTTTCTTTAAATGATGTGCCCTTGGTTGGAATCCTAGCCCAAAACGGGCCTTATGAGGTACTGGCTTTAAGGCCCTGACAATCCCTTGATGATGTCTTCCCAAACCTTTCCTTGCTCGGGCCCCTCTCCCTACCGTCAGCTTGATTCCCATTTTAGTATTCTTCGACAGTCTAGGCACGGGAATTCTATTTCCTTCAGCCACAAATGTGGCGTTGACGAACTCAAAGGATCTAAAGGAGCATTCCACGGCGTCTTTGTTCGCTTCGAGGTAGGGTGTGTCTGCAGAGATAGACGCAACAATATCCTCTTCACCCTCAACGGTAACCAAGCAGCCATCCATGATAAACTTTATTTTCTGATGAAGGGATGATGGAACTGCCCCAGCCGAATGGATCCATGGCCTCCCCAGGAGGCAATTATATGAAGGGGTGATGTCCATAACTTGGAACTCGACGTCATAGACATAAGGACCCACTTCTAGAGGGATCTCAATTTTTCCTACAACTTCTCGTCTCGTTCCATCAAATGCTCTCACCGCGGAATGACACGGCCTCAAATAGGACAGATCTATCGGAATTCTGGAAAGTGTGGCCAGGGGCATAACATTAAGTGCTGATCCATTATCAATAAGCACGTTTGGTATTATATATCCCTTACAGCGGGTTGTTATGTGCAGTGCCTTCACAGAGCCTCTACCGTTCGGTGGTATTTCATCATCACTGAAGGAGATGAAATTATCAGCGTTCAAGTTATTGATCCACCTATCAAGCTTTTCGACCGATATATTGTTTGCTACGTAGGCTTGATTCAACACCTTTAACAAGGCATTTCGATGTGGCTCTGAGTTCAATAATAAGGATAATACCGAAATACGTGCAGGTTGCTTACTTAATTGTTCGACCACGCTGTACTCACTGTGTTTAATGAATTTCAAGAATTCCTGTGCCTCTTCTTCATTTACAGGTCTTTTAGTCTCTTGCCGTTCAGGTGGACTTTCCAGTTCAGCTTCAGCCTCAAACATGGGTGCCTTTCCCTTTTGTTTGGAATCATTATTCCTCTTTGCTGGTTCAACTTCCTTGGAATAGCATCTTCCACTCTGGGTAAAGTGACCAACTTCTCCGATATTTTTAGCCGTGCCTTGGGATTTTTCACTTTCAGGAGTGACAATATTAACGTCGTACTTCCAAGGTATTGCCCTACTATCCTGGTACGGAAAAGGCGATGGCGCCTCAATTACCATTTTTGGTTTTACTGGTTCTCTCCTCGCATCATAATTTATTATCAATGGTCGCTCAGCAGTGTAAGGGAGATCCGATGATTGACCATCAGAGGCACATATTTCTCCTTCATCGGCCTCTCTTCTTCCGTTGAAGATTTCAATCTCTTTGCTATCCATCATGCCTTGGAGTAGTTCTTTAAATTGCTCACAGGATTGGATATTGTGTCCTATGACTTCATGAAAGTCACAAAAATTTTGACTTTTCATATTTCTTTTCTCGGTTACTCCTCTAAGACGACAGAGTAACCCTTTTTCGAGCAACACCTCCCAGATTCTCTGCAAAGGTGTGCTTATTTCCGAAACGACTCTTCTGGTTTGCAATTCACTTATTTCTTCCACTGCACTTACATTTCTTTCAGCATGATTTGGGAACGGGTCTCCGGTCGCACCACTAGTACCGTCAAAGCGTAAGACACCCGCATCGATTAGTCCTTGGACTCTTCGTTTAAAGGCAATGCAGTTTTTCGTAGAGTGCCCCTGGTTCCCCGCGTGGTATGCACAGCTAGCATTAGGGTCGTACCACTTTAGGTACGGGGGTTTCAACGGTGCCATGTAATGGGGAGATATCAATTGTTTCTCTAACAGCTTGGGGTATAGTTCCCCATAAGATACTGGAATAGGGGTGAATTGGGGTCTCTCGGGGTTAGGCCTCGCTGGCCTTGGTTCGTTTCTGGGTTGGCTTTGGGTGGAGCCGGCATTTTGAAGAAACGTGGCGGCTGGCCTCGGGTTATTGGTTGCATAGACAGGGTAAGAAGGATAAGGAGGTGGTGGTTGGTAATAGGGGGCTTGTGGTTGATAGAAGTTTGGTGGAGGGTAATTTCGGGGTCGAAACTGATTAGGATATGGACTAGGAGCATAACGGTTTCCGGTTCCCACCATGTGGGCTTCCGGCTCCTTTTTTCTCATAGGCATTGCCTTCTTCGAACCTTCTCCTTCCATTCTTCCACTTTTGACCGCATTTTCTATTAGTTCACCGGATATGACAATATCCGAGAAGTCCTTTGTGGCGCTTCCCACTAATTTATCATAGAATGGCGCCTTCAGGGTATTGATGAACAGGACTGCTATCTCGGTCTTGGTCAATGGAGGTTCCACCTGAGCCGAGATGTCTCTCCACCTCTGCGCATATTGTCTAAAAGTTTCTGATGGCTTTTTTTCCATCATTTGTAGTGTCATGCGGTCGGGTACCATATCGGAGACATGTTTGTACTGCTCGCAAAATGCCGCTGCCAAATCCTTCCAGGTTCGGATCTTTTCTCTACTGAGTTGGTTGTACCAGCGGAGAGCTGATCCGGTCAAACTGTCCTGAAAACAGTGTATAAGCAACTTGTCTTCATTAACATAGCCTGTCATTTTTCGGCAGAACATAACGAGATGTGCCTTCGGGCATCTCGAGCCCTCATACTTTTCAAAGTCCGGTGCTTTGAATTTTGGAGGTAGGATCAGGTCCGGTACCAGACTAAGTTCTTTAGCATTTAATGCCGAGAAGACTTCAGTGCCTTCTATTGCTTTAAGTCTTTCTTCCAAACTTCTATACTTTTCTTGGACTTCTTGATCTTCTATCCTTAACCTAGCGATTTCTGCCGGATCGTCTAGGTCTGGGACAGGTGGATCAACCGGAGCAGTTCCTGGGTTTGCCACAAATACTCCCTGTCCTACAGGAGGGGGTGTTACAGGCCGTTGTTCTACGCCCGCGGGTCCTCCCTGTGTATATCCTCTATATGTCGCGTGGGGCGGAGTAAACCCTGGAGGATAGAGCGGTTCTTGATCAAGATTCACTACTTCAGGGTTTTGTAGAGGTCCTTTCCCTTTGACTAGGGCCGACATCATTTCCATCATTTTAGCCAATTGGTCCTTCTGTTCAGTGGATTCTTCCCGAGACCTTATCATCAACTCTCTCGTCTCCTGTTGTGACCTGGCTAACTGTTCCTGTAATTCTTTCTGAATTCTCTCCATCCTTTTAATTCTTTCATTAAACTCAGCCTCCATTGCTCTGGCTTGTCGACGTGTTCTATACGTATGGTGTGATTCCAGGTTTACAACGTCACAACTGCGCATTATACCATTCTACTCTTTAGCGAATGATCGTGGGATATGCAGTGAATGAATGAATGAATGAATGAATGAATGTTAAATGTTAGTTATGAATGCACGTTAAATGTTAGTTATGAATGCATATGCAAAAATCGGTGTTGATTCCAGACAGCCCCTATCTAGGCATTTCATTAATCAAAAGAGTCTATTTACAAAACGTTTTTTCATCATTTGATCCAGCTTTTATACGAACTTCCTTGCTACATTGCCGTAATTCTTCACCCGTTCCAAGAATTCTGATATGCTCGATCTCTGTCTAGGCGGGAATTGGCAACTAAGACTCTCGGCTTCATCTGCTATTTGCATTATGTGCATGGCTGCCGTACGAATCTCGTTGATCAAGTATTTGAGATTTTCATCCTTTTCGCAGAGGGCTCTTTCATACGCGTGGGTATCTCTATCATACTGACCTTTCTTTTCTTCCAAAGCTTCCAAGAGAGTATCCAGTTGTTGTTGTCGGGCTTGTAGTGTGTCTTCTAAATCCCGTATCGTTTCTTTCAATTCTTGACGCTTAGCTCGACTAGTCATCAGTTCGACAGATGTAGCTTCATACACAGCAGACTTCTTTCTTAACTCTATTGCAGCCCGTGCAGCCTTTCCTTCTTCTTTCTTTGCTTTTCCTTTCCAAAATTCCATCCCACCTTTGACATTACCCAATTCCTCTTTCCATTCCGCTGACGACTTGCCCAGCCCGCTGTTCTTTATGGTGCCTCTTAATTTTTTATTTTCCAGATGAAGATCTCTTAAGTCGTTTCTAACGACCTCGGCTTCTTTTTGTACCTTCTCGGCCCTGGATCTTTCAATTTGAACATCGATCTTCAGCTGATAATTTTCTTCCTGAAGGGCACTAAGATCCCGTAACATTTTTGTCTTTTCGCGTTCGAATTCTTGTCTCGCCGTCTCTAGCTCGGATGGAATTTCATTCGAAAAAGGATTCTGAAAGGCGTAATCTGCCGATGAGACTTGCAAACTACTCATCCGTTGCTTTCTCCATGCATCGTAGTCCTGGGTGATAGTGTCAGCATATAAAGCCAACTTCATCAGATGAATTCTTTTCTAAGCCTTTGCAGTGTCTCGGACTTTCTTCATATAACCTTCGCCCGCAAAAACAAACTCTGACTGAGCCAGACCACTGGTGGCGGGTATAAACTGTCGTGAAGAGAACTGTCTTTGAACCAAAAGAGGAGCGTGACCAATCCCTCCCCACAATCCAAGTAGTGGTATCCAATCTTGGTTTCCAACCTTGTATAACAGAAGCGAAGGGCGTATCCACGGCGCTCTCCATACTATGTCCTCGGCACGCAAGTTCTGAAACACTGAGACCCAATGCTGCTCAGTAACCTCCTTCGGCCACTCTTTCTTAAGGTGAGCTTCCAACGGAGCAAACGTCTTCGAAAACATGTGGAACGGTGTGCGCTCTACCTTCCAAAAGTGACTCAAAATCCAAACGTTAAGTAGCTGCGCGCATCCAATGAATCGTCCTTCCCCTCTTTTCCTGCAACTGCTCAAAGATCTGAAGGTCTCTGCTAGGATGGTTGGGGCAGGGTTGATACCTTGCTTCAACTTTTCAAAGAAATCCACTACCGCTACTTCTATATGTCCGAGAATCTTCGAAAAGACAACTAAACCATAGATAGCCAAAGCAAACAAATTTATCCGTTTCAACATGTCAGGATGGTTTAAAACCAGGTCTCGTAGGGAAAACCATGGGACGCAGCTGATTTCATTCTTTTTCTTTATTTGCTTTTCGGCCCATGCATCGGTCATATCCGTCAGCCTTACTAACTTTTTCCTGAATGTCATCGGCTTGGGCTCTTTGACATATATTTTGTAGGTTTGCATGTTTTCGACACGCAGCAGAGCAGCATACTCCTCTATCGTAGGGGTCATATCCTCTTGGTTGAATGTGAAACACTGATAACCCGGATCCCAAAATCTGATCATAGCTTGAATCAATCTTTCGTCTACTTTGACAGCAATCAGATGGACTACGTCCCCGTACCTTTCGGTGAAAATGCCCCGTATCTGAATCCCACTGATTCCAGATCCCAATCAAGTCTTCAAGGTTGTTTTGACGGACATTCACAGTCACCCGCTCGGGTAGATTGACAATGCATCCTTCTACCAGGCTGTCTCCCTTTTCTCTTTGAGTTCTCAAAGACCAATCCCGAACCACGGTGTTTGTCTCGGTCGTTTGTACAATTGACTCTTCCATTTGAAACCCGTTTTTGGCAACTAATCTTTAGTCAACACCGTCCTATTATGATGCCTATGATGCACGATGAGGAATAAAACGAAGACAATCAAACTTGGTTAGTGATCAGATATAAATGAAAATAAATTAAAGCAATTTTAAACTACCCGATTCAATTGAACAGATAAATCCCTTCCCCTTATACAAAGTAAAAGTACAAAAGGTAAGAGGCATTTCTCCCGTGTGCCTATTTTGGTGTTTGCTAAACGGACAGAGGTTTGGCATGGCTCTAATTGGGTGGCTCGTACAGTTCATTATATGTGGTTTTAGGTTCTAGAAAGGTACCCGAATTGTCTGTACTGTCATCTACTAAGATT
Organism: Gossypium stocksii; assembly: GCA_020496765.1. Taxonomy (NCBI): domain Eukaryota; kingdom Viridiplantae; phylum Streptophyta; class Magnoliopsida; order Malvales; family Malvaceae; genus Gossypium; species Gossypium stocksii. Next base: position 37,864,100 of record CM035630.1, on the reverse strand, counting down.
AGTACAGAACCTCGGTCATAGCCCATCACAGGCTTACGAGATCAATTCGAGGGATTACATTTACTTATGCCTATGCGGAGGGACGAGTTATCTCACGAAAGCATAAGTCATATGTAACCCGAAAGTATTCACTAGCCTGTGCGGAGGGACGAGTTAACTCACGAAGGCGTAGCGTTTACTTTCACTTAAGAGGGACGGAGCCCGGGTATGGCGCTCATGTTATGCAATAATGCACGTGAACAGTGTGTGGGGAGAAACTCACAAACCTTTCGTTTTATTTTAAAAACTAGACTTAGAGAACCGAAGCTTAGAAATTTAGAGCTTCAAAACAAGTAAACAAGAAGTTAGAAAACATTTACAATGAGATGCGAGTACGTGATTTTTGCAAAATTTGAGGATCACGACTAAACATTAATTTGAAAAAAGGTATTTCGAAAATTTTGACAACGCATTTGATTTGATTCGACTCTCGAAAGCTGGTCCCCAGTGGAGTCGCCAGCTGTAGCGACGAAAAAATTTAGCTTTGTAGCTTGGGTCGCTAATTGTGGCGATCTATTGAAAACTTGAAATCTGAATTTTATTAAACAAAGGAGTCGCCACCGATCCTTTTTTCTAGGTGTGATCGGACACCTTTAACAAAAAGTTTATTTTCGGGTAAAAGAAGGCCGAGTTTAGGTCCGCGTAAAATTCAGAGAAAAGTAGGGTTCGGGAGTCGGTTACGCGCGGGGAAGGTATTAGCACCCCCGCAACGCCCAAAAATTGGTATATTTTCAAACGCGAGTTGTCTTAATTTTCAAAAGTACAAATTCAACTTAAAATTTAATTGTGATCCAATCAAAATACGAGCGTTTTTTGGGTTTTCTTTTTATTTTTTGAGAAGGATATCCCGTTTTAACACGAGCCATCCGCGATTCACCCAACATAGCGATGAAATCACCGGCTTTATGCTAAAATCGGTATATTGCCTTGTTTATTGAATTAATCAAAGATATAAAAAAGATATTTTAAAACGATAAAAATTCGTGACAAGGTTGTAATTAAAAGCAATTCACAAATATATTCAATTCAAAAGCATGCAAACAATAAAAAACGCGAATATACGAAAATATAAACATGGTAATATGCGACATTAACAAGTACGAACAATATTAAACAATATAATAGGAGTATTTAAAAATATACGCTTAATAAGTATTTACAAATATATATGAGACAATATGTATAAAAAATAATGATAATAATATAGTATATAAGAAAAGTATATATGTGAAAGCATCGAAACTTTAGGTAAAGACATATACTATAATGCTGGTGTCAAACCTAATAAAACATAACGTATATATTATAGAAAAAATAATACTACTAAAAACAACTATAAATATATAAATACATACCTATACATATTTAAGAAATAAATAAACAAATAATAATTACATTAAAAGCAGGTGAAATACATATGCAAATATATGGATTAATGATGATAATTAGTAAAATAGTACTAATAGATAATAATTATATATAATAATAAGATGATAAACAAAATAGTAGTAATAAAATAACACAATAATAGTAAGTGTAACAAATAATATTAAATAAAATAATAACAAATATAAAGTAATTAGAACTTTATAATGAATACAAATAATTATATAAAATATCATACTATATGTACGCATATAAATATAATAATACTAGTAATAATAAGAATGAATAATATAAATAGTATATACGTGATAATATATAATAGTAATAATAATAATAATAAAAAAACAAAATAAGAGTAAAAAGGACGAAATTGAATCAAGAATCAAGGTTTTGGGGCAGATTTAAAATATAAAGATAAAAAAAGGACCTATTTGAACGCGCGTGAGACTTAGGAGGGCCAAAACAGCAATTTTCAGAGCTGCTTAAAACGCAGCGTTTAAATCAGGACCTGATTGAAAACGGGCATAAACTTTGGGGCCAAATTTTAAAATACAGTAAGATGAAAAAGGGGATCGATTTGGGTGCGCGTGAACAGGGGAGGGACCAAATCAGCAATTACTCCTCACTGTCAAAACGCAGCGCAGAACAAGGGGCTTAAATCGCAAAACTTGTCAAATCCCAGGGCCAATTTAAAAATTTCAGGAACTTAATTGCAAAACCATAAAAAAGCGGAAGGGCTGCGCGAGTAATTTACCCTTCTGACGTCAGAACGCGCGGATCTCAGATGGACCTGGGTCGGGTCGCGGGTCGGATCATTGAAACGACGTCGTTTTGGGGTTAAAATGCAGCCCCCAAAACGACGTCGTTTTGAGGGGCTATAAAAGGCCTTAATCCGGCCAAAAAAATCATTTGGTAAGGGGAAAGAAAAAAAAGAAGAGAGAGGGGAGAGAGGGAGGGACCGGAGCGATTTTCGGTCACCGGACCGGTCACCGTCCGGTCGTCGGCCGGTCACCGGACCACCGCCACCGCCGCCGCCGTCGCCGGCCGCCGTACACGGCGGCCGAAAAAGGTAAAAAAATTTATTTTTTTTGTTTTATTCCTTTATTTCTAGTTATTATTGTTAATATTATTATTTTCTATGTATATGTATAAAAACAGATTTAAAAAAAATATTCACCTCTGTCGGATTGGCTTCGATGTTGCTTTGATACTCTGCCTGTTGGATTTCTATTTCTCCCTGTTTATTTTGAATTCCTTACTTAATATTGTACTCTGAAAAATATCGAGTATCGTATTAAAAACTGCCGAGAGTTTTACATTGTTTTCATTGGCTTTATATAGCCCCTTGTTTACAAATTGCTTTTTTTGCTATCATTGCTGCTGTCCTTTCTATTTAATTGTTTGCAGGTGAAGGGCGGTGGCACAGTGAGGTGACAAGGGCGGTGGTGCAGCTACTGTCAGAGGCAGAGGCCAAGTGGGTGGCGGTGGCAGAGGCTGAATCGGCAGCCACTTGGTTTAGGGTTTGTGTTTGGGTAGTTTAGATTTGGGTCAAATGGGCTGTAACGGGTTTGGGTTAATTTGTAATGGGTTAGGGGTTATTTGGTTTGGTTTTAATTTATGCGGGCCAAAATTGGCCATTACAGCTGCCCCTCTTTGCTCATTGTCATGTAACGGTAATAGAGCAAAGACATAAAGAAAGGCCAATTTTGCCTGGTCTTGCTAGCCTCTGACTTGCTCTGGGGCTTCTTTTCTTAAGTAACCCTATTCCAACCCACCGCCTCTCGTAGCTTTAGGTTCAATCCATCGTGGCTTCTGAGATCTGCCTTGTAGCTTCGATCTATCTTTTCTTCGTCGTGATCTATCTTCTGCAACTTCACAGATGAGATCTTGGTATTTTCAATCTTCTTTACTACAACTTCAGGAAGATGAAACTTATGACTTCAATCTGCGCCTCTGCGATTTCACTGGGGATGCAAGGCCTACATCTTTGATTGGCTCCCTTGTAACTTCAAAGATGCACGATTTGTATCTTCAAATGGCTCCATTGCAGCTTTAAAGAGGCGAAATCTGATGTCTTCAATCAGCTCCAATCTTCATCCTTTGTTGGGACGAAGTCAAAAATTGCTCGACCTGCGCATTCTCGCAATATGGGTGAATTTTTGAAACATAAATTGCAAGTACCTCAATGTGCAAACTGAGGCTCAACTCATTTCTCGCGATATGAGTTGACTTTTTAAAGAATAGAGTTTGAAAATATCTGGACATAAGGTCCGAGGCTTAACTCACCCCTCGCGATATGAGTTAGCTTCTGAGAAACAGAAGTTAAAAACAGAATTTGAAAAAGTTCAACTCATCTCTCGCAATATGAGTTGATTTTTGAACAGCAGAAATTACAAACAGGAATTAAAAGCTGGAATTGAAAGAGATCAACTCACCTCTCGCAATATGAGTTGAATAAACAGAAATTAAAAAGCAGGAATTGAAAGAAGATCAACTCACTTCTCGCAATATGAGTTGAATAAACAGAAATTGAAAAGCAGGAATTGAAAAAGGTCAACTCACCTCTCGCAATATGAGTTGATTTTGGAAAAAACAGAAATTAAAAACAAAAATTAAAAGCTCAACTCACCTCTCGCAATATGAGTTGAATCTTTTAAAATCATAAATTAAAAACAGAAATTAAACGAGCTCAACTCACCTCTCGCAATATGAGTTGATTTTGAAATATGAAATTAAGAACTCAACTCACTTCTCGCAATATGAGTTGATTAAAAACTGAAACTGCAAACAGAAATTGAAAATAGCTCAGCGTGTCCTGAGGCTCAACTCACCTCTCGCAATATGAGTTGATTTTGAAATTAAAGATACCTCAACGTGTCTTGAGGCTCAGCTCACCTCTCGCAATATGAGCTGATTTTGAGACATAAATTAAAGACAGATGTCGAAAACATCTTGCCGTGACTTGAGATTTGACTCATCTCTCGCAATATGAGTCAATAACAGAAATTAAAAGTACCTCAACGTGTCTTGAGGCTCAACTCACTTCTCGCAGTATGAGTTGATTTTTTTTGAAACATAACAGAACTTGAAAGATACCTCAGCGTGTCCTGAGGCTCAACTCACTTCTCGCACTATGAGTTGATTTTCGAAAACATAAATTAAAATTACCCAGAATTTCTCACATGGTGGAATTCAAGTATCTTTTCTTTGATTTGGATAGCTTTCCCAAAACCTTTTGCTCTGTTTGGAATACCTGTATATGTCATGCATGATGTTATCGTGATATACACCTATTTGCCTTAAATGCATTCATGCCTACATGAACATGTTATGTGCCTTGCATTCGTTTGTCGTGATCTCTTTTCATCACGTCTCTCGCAGTGATCTTGCCCCATCTGAGCTTTTGTTCTTGCTTTCGAGCTCCTGTTTTGCTTATCGTGATGATCTGCTTTCAACGCAAGGATTCTTAAGTTTCTCTTTAGGCTTTATATCCATCTTTCAAGCTTTACAAGTAATCTGTGTTTCTCAGATATCACTTGTTTGGTATATGTTGAACTTTTGTTCCTGCTTTGAAATCCTTGTGTCTGTCTAGTTTTCTATCCGAGTAATACTCAACATTTCTTTCGTACAGAACATGTCATATTACTATTTATCAATTAAATAAACATAATAAGATGCATGCAAATGGTCAGGTAGGTACAAGAAAGAGACTTCATAATAATTTCAAAGGTAACAAACAAAGTTAACCAAGGATAATTGAAAGTGCCATAGAAGAAAAGGAACCATGTTAGTGGATACAAATGTTCTAGATATTCAATGCATGAACTCTGCCACGTTTCTGAATCAAGAATCTTTCTGAGCAAGACTTCTTGTGTAGAAGATCTCGAGTATTTCAGAAATGCTTCATACTATAGCCTGGTCACTTGGCCCACTGTTCAAAATTACTTCTGCCCCTTGGGCCCAGATTTGCTTTATTAGGACGCCCTTTCGGGTTTTCATCCTAATGTTCTGTGTTTGACCAAGGCGCCCTTTTCGGGTTTTCACCTTGATCTCCCCATTTTTTTTTTTAAGTGTAGTATTTCTTCACAACATCGGAGTTTACTGGATTTGGTAACTCCTTCCCATCCATTTCTGTAAGGATCAAAGCCCCACCAGAGAATGCTTTCTTCACGACGTATGGTCCTTCCCAATTAGGTGCCCATTTTCCTCGCAAATCTTTTTGTATTGGGAGGATCTTCCTCAACACGAGTTCTCCTTCATGGAATTCTCTTGGCCTTACTTTCTTGTCATGGGCAGCGATCATCCGTTTCTGGTACATCTGTCCATGGCAGATTGCCTTCAAGCGTTTTTCTTCGATAAGATTCAACTGATCATATCGAGCTTGGACCCATTCGGCCTCCTCGAGTTTCGATTCCATTAAGACTCGTAGGGACGGTATCTCGACTTCAATAGGTAGCACGGCTTCCATCCCATAGACTAGAGAGAAAGGAGTTGCCCCTGTGGACGTCCTCACCGATATGCGGTATGCGAATAGAGCGAACGGCAGCTTTTCGTGCCAGTCCCTGTAGGTCTCTGTCATTTTGCCGATGATCTTCTTTATGTTCTTGTTAGCTGCTTCAACAGCTCCGTTCATCTTCGGGCGATAAGGCGAGGAATTATGATGCTTTATTTGAAATTGCTTGCACACCTCTGTCATCATTTTATTGTTCAAATTCAAAGCGTTATCTGAGGTGATTCTTTCAGGCAAACCATATCGACAAATGATTTCCTTTTTCAAGAACCTATAGACAGCGGCCCTTGTCACATTAGCAAATGAGGCAGCTTCTACCCATTTTGTGAAATAGTCGATGACCACGAAAATGAATCGGTGCCCATTAGAGGCTTTGGGAGAAATCGGCCCTATAACGTCCATGCCCCACATTGAAAAGGGCCATGGAGACGTCATAACATGAAGGGGCGAAGGAGCCACGTGAATTTTGTCACCATAAATTTGACATTTGTGGCACTTTCTTGCGTAGCTAATGCAATCCCTTTCCATCGTCGACCAGTAATACCCGAGTCTCATAATTTTTCTGGACATAGTGAAGCCGTTGGAGTGGGTCCCACATATTCCTTCGTGAACTTCTTCAAGTATTTTCTTGGCTTCAGCGGTGTCAACGCATCTCATAAGCACCTGATCTTTGCCTCTCTTGTACAAGGTGCCTCCATCAAGAACAAATCCCACTGACATTCTTCTGATTGTTCTTTTGTCATTCTCGTTTGCCTGTTCAGGATACGTTTGATTCTTGATGTACTCTAAGATATCATGGTACCATGGTCGTCCATCAGCCTCCTTCTCGATGCTATAACAATGTGCAGGGACCTCGTATATGCTCATCTTGAGGGGCATTATTTCTGTTCCTTTATTTGCTTTGAACATGGAAGCCAGAGTGGCCAAGGCATCGGCCAATTGATTATCTTCGCGTGGGAAGTAATTAAATGTTATTTCTTTGAAGTCTTTGATCAATTCAGCTACCAGATGGCTGTACTTAATCAACTTTGGGTCTCTCACTTCCCAATCTCCACGGATTTGGTAGATCACTAGGGCTGAATCCCCGTATACCTCTAAGACATCGATATTTCGTTCAATAGCTGCCCGAAGTCCCATGATACAAGCCTCGTATTCTGCTACATTGTTGGTGCGGAAAAAATTGAGTCTAGTAGTGAAAGGATAATGATCTCCTTCCGGTGATACTAAAATTGCTCCAATTCCATGCCCCAGAGCATTCGATGCACCATCAAAGCTCATCTTCCAAGGCGTCCCTTTTGATGACTCACATTCTTTCTCTGTGATGCACATTAAGTCCTCATCCGGGAAATCAAATCTCAGGGGCTCATATTCTTCTGTTGTTCGAGCCGCCAAGAAATCAGCTATTGCACTCCCTTTCACCGATTTTTGGTTCACATAGCTGATATCATATTCTGATAACAGGATCTGCCATCGGGCCATTCTCCCCGAGAGTGCGGGTGATTCCATCATATATTTTATCGGGTCTAGCTTTGAGATTAACCATGTCGTATGATACAACATGTATTGCCTGAGCCTCCTAGCTGCCCAAACCAAAGCACAACAGGATCTTTCGATCGACGAATACCTTGCCTCGTATTCTGTGAACTTTTTACTGAGGTAGTATATCGCCTTTTCTTTCCTTCCCGACTTATCATGTTGCCCGAGTACACAACCCATTGAGTTTTCAAACACCGTTAAATACAAAATCAAGGGCCTTCCTGGAGTTGGTGGCACTAGCACTGGGGGGCTAGACAAATATTGTTTTATTTTGTCAAAGGCCTCCTGGCATTCTTCGTCCCATGCCCCAGGGTTGTGCTTTCGAAGGAGTCGAAAGATGGGGTCACACTGATTGGTGAGTTGAGCAATGAATCGAGAAATATAGTTTAGCCTTCCCAAGAATCCTCTAACCTCTTTCTGTGTACGCGGAGGTGGTAATTCTTGAATGGCTTTTATCTTTTCTGGATCTACCTCTATGCCTTTTTTACTGACGATGAAGCCCAGTAATTTTCCCGAGGTAACCCCGAATGTACATTTAACCGGATTAAGTCTTAGCTGAAACTTTCTTAGTCTTTCAAATAACTTTTTGAGGTTCACAATATGTTCCTCTTCTCCTCGGGACTTAGCAATCATGTCGTCAACATAGACCTCTATCTCCTTATGCATCATATCATGAAACAATGTCACCATGGCCCTCTGATATGTGGCCCCGGCATTCTTGAGCCCGAATGGCATCACCTTGTAACAGAACGTCCCCCACATCGTTATAAAGGTGGTTTTCTCCATATCCTCGAGAGCCATTTTGATCTGATTATACCCCGAAAATCCATCCATGAAAGAAAATAAAGAATGCTTCGCCGTATTATCCACCAATGTGTCGATATGTGGTAAGGGAAAATTATCCTTAGGACTTGCGCGGTTCAGGTCACGATAATCTACGCACATTCGCACTTTACCATCCTTCTTTGGCACTGGGACAATATTAGCCACCCATTCCGAATATCTGGAAGCTTGTAGGAAGCCTGCATTGAACTGCCTCTTGACTTCCTCTTTTATCTTCAGCAGCATTTCGGGCCTCATCCGCCTTAATTTTTGTTGAATGGGTTTACATTCGGGTCTCAGCGGGAGCTTATGAACCATTATGTCCCCGTCCAATCCCGGCATATCCTGATAGGACCATGCAAACACGTCTTTGTACTCATGCAGCAAATCAATCAAATGATGCCTGGTGTCCTCTGAGAGTGAGGTCCCAATCTTCACTTCTTGCTTATTTTCATTAGTGCCCAGGTTTATTGTTTCAACAGATTCTTGATGAGGTAGAATCTATTTGTCCTCTTGTTCCACCAACCTTAGCAAGTCAGGAGACGAGACATAGTCTTCGGCATTTCCCTCATCCTCGAATTCTCCTAAACAAACGGTCCTTTCAAAATCGATTTCAAGATTGGTAACGGGTTCGTTCATGTCATTGGCATCTGAACACCTGAAAATTGAATGAGAAAGAGAACACTATAGAGGGACATCCAAGTTTTGGCAACAACAAACAAAACATTATGGCATGGTATGAGGTAAGTGCAAGAACAGGCCATGAAATGAAAGAATAATTATGGAGTAGATGCAAATGCAAAAGGTTATGACAAAATGCTTCTTCATTAATATTCATTTAATAGATAAAGAGCAGACGACAGCTCTTACAAAAGAATCCCATTATATTTAGGGACACAAAAAGTGAATATCGGATATTACTCTGAGGAAGACTTGTAAACCACAAGGAGATCTTCAGCGGTCCAATTGTTCAACATGTAACCCGGGGGACAAGGGCGTATCTTTGAAACGTTCTTACTTGTGCCAGCTTCTTCATCAATGACATTTATGCAAACATTCTGGAAAGCCTTCTCAATGAGTAACAATGGGCTATGCACACTATCTTGCCCAGGATATATTATTCCAACAGATGTAAATGTTGTTGACAGATGGGGGTACTCAATGGGTTCCCATTCCAGCTCTCGTCCCAGAGTCCTCGCAACCCTTCTTTCTTGCTCCTTCTTCTACTGTTTCTTTAAATGATGTGCCCTTGGTTGGAATCCTAGCCCAAAACGGGCCTTATGAGGTACTGGCTTTAAGGCCCTGACAATCCCTTGATGATGTCTTCCCAAACCTTTCCTTGCTCGGGCCCCTCTCCCTACCGTCAGCTTGATTCCCATTTTAGTATTCTTCGACAGTCTAGGCACGGGAATTCTATTTCCTTCAGCCACAAATGTGGCGTTGACGAACTCAAAGGATCTAAAGGAGCATTCCACGGCGTCTTTGTTCGCTTCGAGGTAGGGTGTGTCTGCAGAGATAGACGCAACAATATCCTCTTCACCCTCAACGGTAACCAAGCAGCCATCCATGATAAACTTTATTTTCTGATGAAGGGATGATGGAACTGCCCCAGCCGAATGGATCCATGGCCTCCCCAGGAGGCAATTATATGAAGGGGTGATGTCCATAACTTGGAACTCGACGTCATAGACATAAGGACCCACTTCTAGAGGGATCTCAATTTTTCCTACAACTTCTCGTCTCGTTCCATCAAATGCTCTCACCGCGGAATGACACGGCCTCAAATAGGACAGATCTATCGGAATTCTGGAAAGTGTGGCCAGGGGCATAACATTAAGTGCTGATCCATTATCAATAAGCACGTTTGGTATTATATATCCCTTACAGCGGGTTGTTATGTGCAGTGCCTTCACAGAGCCTCTACCGTTCGGTGGTATTTCATCATCACTGAAGGAGATGAAATTATCAGCGTTCAAGTTATTGATCCACCTATCAAGCTTTTCGACCGATATATTGTTTGCTACGTAGGCTTGATTCAACACCTTTAACAAGGCATTTCGATGTGGCTCTGAGTTCAATAATAAGGATAATACCGAAATACGTGCAGGTTGCTTACTTAATTGTTCGACCACGCTGTACTCACTGTGTTTAATGAATTTCAAGAATTCCTGTGCCTCTTCTTCATTTACAGGTCTTTTAGTCTCTTGCCGTTCAGGTGGACTTTCCAGTTCAGCTTCAGCCTCAAACATGGGTGCCTTTCCCTTTTGTTTGGAATCATTATTCCTCTTTGCTGGTTCAACTTCCTTGGAATAGCATCTTCCACTCTGGGTAAAGTGACCAACTTCTCCGATATTTTTAGCCGTGCCTTGGGATTTTTCACTTTCAGGAGTGACAATATTAACGTCGTACTTCCAAGGTATTGCCCTACTATCCTGGTACGGAAAAGGCGATGGCGCCTCAATTACCATTTTTGGTTTTACTAGTTCTCTCCTCGCATCATAATTTATTATCAATGGTCGCTCAGCAGTGTAAGGGAGATCCGATGATTGACCATCAGAGGCACATATTTCTCCTTCATCGGCCTCTCTTCTTCCGTTGAAGATTTCAATCTCTTTGCTATCCATCATGCCTTGGAGTAGTTCTTTAAATTGCTCACAGGATTGGATATTGTGTCCTATGACTTCATGAAAGTCACAAAAATTTTGACTTTTCATATTTCTTTTCTCGGTTACTCCTCTAAGACGACAGAGTAACCCTTTTTCGAGCAACACCTCCCAGATTCTCTGCAAAGGTGTGCTTATTTCCGAAACGACTCTTCTGGTTTGCAATTCACTTATTTCTTCCACTGCACTTACATTTCTTTCAGCATGATTTGGGAACGGGTCTCCGGTCGCACCACTAGTACCGTCAAAGCGTAAGACACCCGCATCGATTAGTCCTTGGACTCTTCGTTTAAAGGCAATGCAGTTTTTCGTAGAGTGCCCCTGGTTCCCCGCGTGGTATGCACAGCTAGCATTAGGGTCGTACCACTTTAGGTACGGGGGTTTCAACGGTGCCATGTAATGGGGAGATATCAATTGTTTCTCTAACAGCTTGGGGTATAGTTCCCCATAAGATACTGGAATAGGGGTGAATTGGGGTCTCTCGGGGTTAGGCCTCGCTGGCCTTGGTTCGTTTCTGGGTTGGCTTTGGGTGGAGCCGGCATTTTGAAGAAACGTGGCGGCTGGCCTCGGGTTATTGGTTGCATAGACAGGTTAAGAAGGATAAGGAGGTGGTGGTTGGTAATAGGGGGCTTGTGGTTGATAGAAGTTTGGTGGAGGGTAATTTCGGGGTCGAAACTGATTAGGATATGGACTAGGAGCATAACGGTTTCCGGTTCCCACCATGTGGGCTTCCGGCTCCTTTTTTCTCATAGGCATTGCCTTCTTCGAACCTTCTCCTTCCATTCTTCCACTTTTGACCGCATTTTCTATTAGTTCACCGGATATGACAATATCCGAGAAGTCCTTTGTGGCGCTTCCCACTAATTTATCATAGAATGGCGCCTTCAGGGTATTGATGAACAGGACTGCTATCTCGGTCTTGGTCAATGGAGGTTCCACCTGAGCCGAGATGTCTCTCCACCTCTGCGCATATTGTCTAAAAGTTTCTGATGGCTTTTTTTCCATCATTTGTAGTGTCATGCGGTCGGGTACCATATCGGAGACATGTTTGTACTGCTCGCAAAATGCCGCTGCCAAATCCTTCCAGGTTCGGATCTTTTCTCTACTGAGTTGGTTGTACCAGCGGAGAGCTGATCCGGTCAAACTGTCCTGAAAACAGTGTATAAGCAACTTGTCTTCATTAACATAGCCTGTCATTTTTCGGCAGAACATAACGAGATGTGCCTTCGGGCATCTCGAGCCCTCATACTTTTCAAAGTCCGGTGCTTTGAATTTTGGAGGTAGGATCAGGTCCGGTACCAGACTAAGTTCTTTAGCATTTAATGCCGAGAAGACTTCAGTGCCTTCTATTGCTTTAAGTCTTTCTTCCAAACTTCTATACTTTTCTTGGACTTCTTGATCTTCTATCCTTAACCTAGCGATTTCTGCCGGATCGTCTAGGTCTGGGACAGGTGGATCAACCGGAGCAGTTCCTGGGTTTGCCACAAATACTCCCTGTCCTACAGGAGGGGGTGTTACAGGCCGTTGTTCTACGCCCGCGGGTCCTCCCTGTGTATATCCTCTATATGTCGCGTGGGGCGGAGTAAACCCTGGAGGATAGAGCGGTTCTTGATCAAGATTCACTACTTCAGGGTTTTGTAGAGGTCCTTTCCCTTTGACTAGGGCCGACATCATTTCCATCATTTTAGCCAATTGGTCCTTCTGTTCAGTGGATTCTTCCCGAGACCTTATCATCAACTCTCTCGTCTCCTGTTGTGACCTGGCTAACTGTTCCTGTAATTCTTTCTGAATTCTCTCCATCCTTTTAATTCTTTCATTAAACTCAGCCTCCATTGCTCTGGCTTGTCGACGTGTTCTATACGTATGGTGTGATTCCAGGTTTACAACGTCACAACTGCGCATTATACCATTCTACTCTTTAGCGAATGATCGTGGGATATGCAGTGAATGAATGAATGAATGAATGAATGAATGTTAAATGTTAGTTATGAATGCACGTTAAATGTTAGTTATGAATGCATATGCAAAAATCGGTGTTGATTCCAGACAGCCCCTATCTAGGCATTTCATTAATCAAAAGAGTCTATTTACAAAACGTTTTTTCATCATTTGATCCAGCTTTTATACGAACTTCCTTGCTACATTGCCGTAATTCTTCACCCGTTCCAAGAATTCTGATATGCTCGATCTCTGTCTAGGCGGGAATTGGCAACTAAGACTCTCGGCTTCATCTGCTATTTGCATTATGTGCATGGCTGCCGTACGAATCTCGTTGATCAAGTATTTGAGATTTTCATCCTTTTCGCAGAGGGCTCTTTCATACGCGTGGGTATCTCTATCATACTGACCTTTCTTTTCTTCCAAAGCTTCCAAGAGAGTATCCAGTTGTTGTTGTCGGGCTTGTAGTGTGTCTTCTAAATCCCGTATCGTTTCTTTCAATTCTTGACGCTTAGCTCGACTAGTCATCAGTTCGACAGATGTAGCTTCATACACAGCAGACTTCTTTCTTAACTCTATTGCAGCCCGTGCAGCCTTTCCTTCTTCTTTCTTTGCTTTTCCTTTCCAAAATTCCATCCCACCTTTGACATTACCCAATTCCTCTTTCCATTCCGCTGACGACTTGCCCAGCCCGCTGTTCTTTATGGTGCCTCTTAATTTTTTATTTTCCAGATGAAGATCTCTTAAGTCGTTTCTAACGACCTCGGCTTCTTTTTGTACCTTCTCGGCCCTGGATCTTTCAATTTGAACATCGATCTTCAGCTGATAATTTTCTTCCTGAAGGGCACTAAGATCCCGTAACATTTTTGTCTTTTCGCGTTCGAATTCTTGTCTCGCCGTCTCTAGCTCGGATGGAATTTCATTCGAAAAAGGATTCTGAAAGGCGTAATCTGCCGATGAGACTTGCAAACTACTCATCCGTTGCTTTCTCCATGCATCGTAGTCCTGGGTGATAGTGTCAGCATATAAAGCCAACTTCATCAGATGAATTCTTTTCTAAGCCTTTGCAGTGTCTCGGACTTTCTTCATATAACCTTCGCCCGCAAAAACAAACTCTGACTGAGCCAGACCACTGGTGGCGGGTATAAACTGTCGTGAAGAGAACTGTCTTTGAACCAAAAGAGGAGCGTGACCAATCCCTCCCCACAATCCAAGTAGTGGTATCCAATCTTGGTTTCCAACCTTGTATAACAGAAGCGAAGGGCGTATCCACGGCGCTCTCCATACTATGTCCTCGGCACGCAAGTTCTGAAACACTGAGACCCAATGCTGCTCAGTAACCTCCTTCGGCCACTCTTTCTTAAGGTGAGCTTCCAACGGAGCAAACGTCTTCGAAAACATGTGGAACGGTGTGCGCTCTACCTTCCAAAAGTGACTCAAAATCCAAACGTTAAGTAGCTGCGCGCATCCAATGAATCGTCCTTCCCCTCTTTTCCTGCAACTGCTCAAAGATCTGAAGGTCTCTGCTAGGATGGTTGGGGCAGGGTTGATACCTTGCTTCAACTTTTCAAAGAAATCCACTACCGCTACTTCTATATGTCCGAGAATCTTCGAAAAGACAACTAAACCATAGATAGCCAAAGCAAACAAATTTATCCGTTTCAACATGTCAGGATGGTTTAAAACCAGGTCTCGTAGGGAAAACCATGGGACGCAGCTGATTTCATTCTTTTTCTTTATTTGCTTTTCGGCCCATGCATCGGTCATATCCGTCAGCCTTACTAACTTTTTCCTGAATGTCATCGGCTTGGGCTCTTTGACATATATTTTGTAGGTTTGCATGTTTTCGACACGCAGCAGAGCAGCATACTCCTCTATCGTAGGGGTCATATCCTCTTGGTTGAATGTGAAACACTGATAACCCGGATCCCAAAATCTGATCATAGCTTGAATCAATCTTTCGTCTACTTTGACAGCAATCAGATGGACTACGTCCCCGTACCTTTCGGTGAAAATGCCCCGTATCTGAATCCCACTGATTCCAGATCCCAATCAAGTCTTCAAGGTTGTTTTGACGGACATTCACAGTCACCCGCTCGGGTAGATTGACAATGCATCCTTCTACCAGGCTGTCTCCCTTTTCTCTTTGAGTTCTCAAAGACCAATCCCGAACCACGGTGTTTGTCTCGGTCGTTTGTACAATTGACTCTTCCATTTGAAACCCGTTTTTGGCAACTAATCTTTAGTCAACACCGTCCTATTATGATGCCTATGATGCACGATGAGGAATAAAACGAAGACAATCAAACTTGGTTAGTGATCAGATATAAATGAAAATAAATTAAAGCAATTTTAAACTACCCGATTCAATTGAACAGATAAATCCCTTCCCCTTATACAAAGTAAAAGTACAAAAGGTAAGAGGCATTTCTCCCGTGTGCCTATTTTGGTGTTTGCTAAACGGACAGAGGTTTGGCATGGCTCTAATTGGGTGGCTCGTACAGTTCATTATATGTGGTTTTAGGTTCTAGAAAGGTACCCGAATTGTCTGTACTGTCATCTACTAAGATTAGTACAGAACCTCGGTCATAGCCCATCACAGGCTTACGAGATCAATTCGAGGGATTACATTTACTTATGCCTATGCGGAGGGACGAGTTATCTCACGAAAGCATAAGTCATATGTAACCCGAAAGTATTCACTAGCCTGTGCGGAGGGACGAGTTAACTCACGAAGGCGTAGCGTTTACTTTCACTTAAGAGGGACGGAGCCCGGGTATGGCGCTCATGTTATGCAATAATGCACGTGAACAGTGTGTGGGGAGAAACTCACAAACCTTTCGTTTTATTTTAAAAACTAGACTTAGAGAACCGAAGCTTAGAAATTTAGAGCTTCAAAACAAGTAAACAAGAAGTTAGAAAACATTTACAATGAGATGCGAGTACGTGATTTTTGCAAAATTTGAGGATCACGACTAAACATTAATTTGAAAAAAGGTATTTCGAAAATTTTGACAACGCATTTGATTTGATTCGACTCTCGAAAGCTGGTCCCCAGTGGAGTCGCCAGCTGTAGCGACGAAAAAATTTAGCTTTGTAGCTTGGGTCGCTAATTGTGGCGATCTATTGAAAACTTGAAATCTGAATTTTATTAAACAAAGGAGTCGCCACCGATCCTTTTTTCTAGGTGTGATCGGACACCTTTAACAAAAAGTTTATTTTCGGGTAAAAGAAGGCCGAGTTTAGGTCCGCGTAAAATTCAGAGAAAAGTAGGGTTCGGGAGTCGGTTACGCGCGGGGAAGGTATTAGCACCCCCGCAACGCCCAAAAATTGGTATATTTTCAAACGCGAGTTGTCTTAATTTTCAAAAGTACAAATTCAACTTAAAATTTAATTGTGATCCAATCAAAATACGAGCGTTTTTTGGGTTTTCTTTTTATTTTTTGAGAAGGATATCCCGTTTTAACACGAGCCATCCGCGATTCACCCAACATAGCGATGAAATCACCGGCTTTATGCTAAAATCGGTATATTGCCTTGTTTATTGAATTAATCAAAGATATAAAAAAGATATTTTAAAACGATAAAAATTCGTGACAAGGTTGTAATTAAAAGCAATTCACAAATATATTCAATTCAAAAGCATGCAAACAATAAAAAACGCGAATATACGAAAATATAAACATGGTAATATGCGACATTAACAAGTACGAACAATATTAAACAATATAATAGGAGTATTTAAAAATATACGCTTAATAAGTATTTACAAATATATATGAGACAATATGTATAAAAAATAATGATAATAATATAGTATATAAGAAAAGTATATATGTGAAAGCATCGAAACTTTAGGTAAAGACATATACTATAATGCTGGTGTCAAACCTAATAAAACATAACGTATATATTATAGAAAAAATAATACTACTAAAAACAACTATAAATATATAAATACATACCTATACATATTTAAGAAATAAATAAACAAATAATAATTACATTAAAAGCAGGTGAAATACATATGCAAATATATGGATTAATGATGATAATTAGTAAAATAGTACTAATAGATAATAATTATATATAATAATAAGATGATAAACAAAATAGTAGTAATAAAATAACACAATAATAGTAAGTGTAACAAATAATATTAAATAAAATAATAACAAATATAAAGTAATTAGAACTTTATAATGAATACAAATAATTATATAAAATATCATACTATATGTACGCATATAAATATAATAATACTAGTAATAATAAGAATGAATAATATAAATAGTATATACGTGATAATATATAATAGTAATAATAATAATAATAATAAAACAAAATAAGAGTAAAAAGGACGAAATTGAATCAAGAATCAAGGTTTTGGGGCAGATTTAAAATATAAAGATAAAAAAAGGACCTATTTGAACGCGCGTGAGACTTAGGAGGGCCAAAACAGCAATTTTCAGAGCTGCTTAAAACGCAGCGTTTAAATCAGGACCTGATTGAAAACGGGCATAAACTTTGGGGCCAAATTTTAAAATACAGTAAGATGAAAAAGGGGATCGATTTGGGTGCGCGTGAACAGGGGAGGGACCAAATCAGCAATTACTCCTCACTGTCAAAACGCAGCGCAGAACAAGGGGCTTAAATCGCAAAACTTGTCAAATCCCAGGGCCAATTTAAAAATTTCAGGAACTTAATTGCAAAACCATAAAAAAGCGGAAGGGCTGCGCGAGTAATTTACCCTTCTGACGTCAGAACGCGCGGATCTCAGGTGGACCTGGGTCGGGTCGCGGGTCGGATCATTGAAACGACGTCGTTTTGGGGTTAAAATGCAGCCCCCAAAACGACGTCGTTTTGAGGGGCTATAAAAGGCCTTAATCCGGCCAAAAAAATCATTTGGTAAGGGGAAAGAAAAAAAAGAAGAGAGAGGGGAGAGAGGGAGGGACCGGAGCGATTTCCGGTCACCGGACCAGTCACCGTCCGGTCGTCGGCCGGTCACCGGACCACCGCCGCCGCCGTCGCCGGCCGCCGTACACGGCGGCCGAAAAAGGTAAAAAAATTTATTTTTTTTGTTTTATTCCTTTATTTCTAGTTATTATTGTTAATATTATTATTTTCTATGTATACGTATAAAAACAGATTTAAAAAAAATATTCACCTCTGTCGGATTGGCTTCGATGTTGCTTTGATACTCTGCCTGTTGGATTTCTATTTCTCCCTGTTTATTTTGAATTCCTTACTTAATATTGTACTCTGAAAAATATCGAGTATCGTATTAAAAACTGCCGAGAGTTTTACATTGTTTTCATTGGCTTTATATAGCCCCTTGTTTACAAATTGCTTTTTTTGCTATCATTGCTGCTGTCCTTTCTATTTAATTGTTTGCAGGTGAAGGGCGGTGGCACAGTGAGGTGACAAGGGCGGTGGTGCAGCTACTGTCAGAGGCAGAGGCCAAGTGGGTGGCGGTGGCAGAGGCTGAATCGGCAGCCACTTGGTTTAGGGTTTGTGTTTGGGTAGTTTAGATTTGGGTCAAATGGGCTGTAACGGGTTTGGGTTAATTTGTAATGGGTTAGGGGTTATTTGGTTTGGTTTTAATTTATGCGGGCCAAAATTGGCCATTACAAAGAAATTATTTTGAGAAGATATTTTTGAACAAACAGTGTCAAAAATGCTTCAAGCAGGATGCATTGTCAGCAAAAGTTATGAAAAAAGCTCTCACATGGACGCGCTTTTACTACAGCAGTTCCTGAAGAAATTATTTTGAGAAGATGTTTCTGAACAAACAGTGTTTTTAGGGCTGTAGTGGTTTAGTGGTTTTACCGTAAGGCTTTTTAGGTTTTTAGGTGTTTTAGGGTTTTAGGGTTTTTTTAAATTAAATAAAGTAGGGATTATGGTTAATTAATTAAATTAATTAGTAATTAAAAAGTATATATTTTAAATTAGTGTTTCTGATTTTAGGGTTTAAAGATTTAATTATGGATTAATTTTTTAAGTAGTTTTGTGTTTAGGGTTTTGAAAAAGTATATATTAGCAATATAAGTTTTTTTTTTTTTGTTTTTTAATTGATTTGGTTTCTGAAGAAATTATTTTGAGAAGACGTTTCTGAACAAACAGTGTCAAAAACACTTCAACCAGGATGCACTGTCAGTAGAAGTTATAAAAAAAGCTCCCACGTGGACGCGCTTTTGCTACAGTAGTTCCTGAAGAAATTATTTTGAGAAGACATTTTTGAACAAATAGTGTAAAAAATGCTTCAAGTAGGATGCACTATCAGCAAAAGTAATAAAAAAAGCTCCCACGTGGACGTGCTTTTGCTACAGTATTTTCTATTTGGCCTGAGGCTATAAATATGTCAAATTTCATTCTCAAGTTGCATAACTCACAAAAAAGAAAAAAAAATAGGGAGGTTAAGAAGAATAGAAGTTGAAAATGAGTGAACGTATTAGTGTTGTTATTTACTATGATGGTGAGGTTCGTCACACCGAGAACGGTGTCGTTTTTTAATCAGAGAATACAGCGCAACTGGTTTTTAACCAGAACATTGATTTGACAGAACTTCGTAAAAGAATTTGGCGTAAAATCTTCGAAACGACGCCAATGAAAGTTTTGTCTATTAAGTATCGATTTTGTGCTTCTATTGATTCGGTGACATACGACTCGTTCGACATCAAAGGTGCTCGTGGCTTGTAGGCAATGGTGCAGACTCATCTCGCTAGTGGAGCACCATATCTTGAGTTATATATACAATTTTCATCCCCAAATAATGCAGTTGCGGCTTTAACATCTACAGCTGTTCGAGAGGAGTACACGACCCCTGCCCGACACTCTGTTAGTGGGTGGCAAACACAGAAGCTCCAGTGTTTGGCAGCAGTACGAAATACATAGCCGCTGCACGACACTCTATTAGTGGATGGGATATGCACCTCAGTGAGTCGATATTTGATGCTGGGAATACGTACTAGGGAATATCAACTTCTACTGGTTAGTAAGCCGCATCTGATTGGGGACGTTATGAAACGTCCAGAAGAAGGGATGATGTACTCCCTACGACGTCCACCGGTGAGGAGACCTCGTACGTTGCAGCTGATGGTGGGTCAGATGATAAGTCCAATGTGGATCCACCTCGAGAGCCCGAGCCTGATGGTGCAGAAGTTGCATTATTTTCTAAACCGGAGCCTATGCCAACCGAACTGAAGGGGGTTCAGATGAAGAAGAAGATCAGTGATTTAGGGCGTACTCGCCTCCAACCCACATGCATAATGTCGATCTATCTGAAGATGATGCGTTGGAGTTTCCAGATCTACCATACAAAAGGCGTGACCATGCAAGTTCGTCATTAGATTCAGGTGAATTGGAAGTTGGCAAGGATTTTTTCAATAAGGATAGTTTTCTTGGTGCATTGAAACAACATAGCATCATGAACGAGGTTAACTACAATGTGGTTAAATCCAAATCCGATAAGTTTGAGTCCAAGTGTGCGGTGAAAGATGGTACATGTTCATGGAAAATCATGTCCTCGTTGAGGAAAAGGACAGGGTTGTGGGAGATAAAAAAGTACAAAGGTCCATATACATGTGTTGGAGGTAGAGTATTTGGGGTTTTTTGATACGTAATGTTACATTATTTAATACATAAGGTTATATTATTTAATACGTAATGTTACATTATTTAACGTACTTTATTGACAGGTGTTTCACAAGATCATCCTAAGATGGATTCAAGTATGTTAGTTAGCTTAATATTACCGATGGTGAAGGAGGATCCCAAGACTTCAGTGCCAGTCTTAATGTCCCATATTCGTAGCCAATTAAGGTACAGGCCCTCTTATCGCAAGGCTTGGATAGCTAAGTAGAAGGCATTGGAGAAGATGCATAGTGGGTGGGGCGCTTCATATAATAAAGTGTGGCAGTGGTGTCAGGTGCTAGAGAGATACGTCCCAAGTTGCATAAGAGACCTTGAAATGGCACCTACGTACTACAACGACCGATTGCTCGGTGGATGCTAAGTGTTCAAATGCCTTTCTGGACCTTTAAGCAATGACGAGATGCATTTCTATACTGCAAGCCATTGGTACAAATTGATGGTACCTTTATGTATGGTAGATATACCCATCGGCTATTGCTAGTTATGGCACAGGATGGTAGTAGGAGAATCCTTCCAATTACATTTGCAATAACACCGGGGGAGTCAGTTGATGACTGAGATTTTTTTCTTTCTAGGTTGAGGAGGCATGTTTGCCCCCAACATGATATCTACGTTATATCCGATCGGGGCATTAGAATATTATCCACAATTGAGTGAAAGGGAAGCCTATGGCAGCACACACACCATCAGTATTGCCTAAGGCACGTTGTGTCCAACTACTACGGGCGATATCGATCTACAACTTAACGATGACAAGTGACCAACATGGGTAAAAAACTTATTCTCTATTAATTAATTTCATTTGTAATATTCAATTTATTATGAATGGAAGAGTGGTATGTAATTTTCGCTATGAACTTATATTGGCAGGGTATGAGATAAGTAAGGACCGTTTTCATGAGATGATAGCGATTTTGCATTCAGTTAACGAAGAAGGCACGGACTACCTCTGTAATATACCTTTTGAACAGTGGACACAAGCATATGACGGCGGCCTACGATATGGTCATATGACTATAAACCTGGCCGAATGCATAAACTTTGTTCTAAAAGGAACGCGTCATTTGCCGATAACATCGGTTGTACGAGAGACATATTTTCGTTTAGTTGCATTATTTCCAAAGCGAGCTGCGAGTTATAAAGGCCAAATGCAGGGAGGCCATGTATGGTGCCGGAAGGTGTTGCAAGCAATTAACAAATCCAAAGCGCGAGCGAACACCATGTATACAGTGTGTCACGATCGTGATAACCTATAGTTTCGTGTGACAGAGTTTGACATACCGAACCAAGGTATTACCGGCAGGCAATATCGTGTACATTTGTAGAATAGGACTTGCGACTGTGGGAGCTTTGATGCACTTCGTTATCCATGCGCTCATGCAATTGCAACTTGTCAAAATATCCGTTTGGATCCCATGAGCTATGTGGACGATGTGTATAAAATAGAACACATGTACAACGTGTGGAGACACGTATTCTCACCGGTCCCAGATGAACGTAAGTGGTCGTCTGTATCGCTTGCTCCATTTAAGTTGTTACCGGATAGAGCACTGCGTCGCAAACCAAAGAGTCGACATTGCTCAAGTAGAATACGCAACAATATGGATATCCGAGAAACAACCAACCAACAAAAATTGTGTGGATGGTGTAGGAACCCAGGCCATACAAGTCAATTATGTCCCAATCGAAATGGCTGATAGTTGTTGTAACATAGTATTAAAAGTATTGCCTTATTCAAAAGAGCTTCTATTTTTATTAAAAATATAAAAGTAAACTAAAATTAACATATTAAAAATAACTTTTATTTTATTAAATGAAAATGTATAAAAAAATGTTTATACAAATATATTACAAAAAATCTAAAAATTAAAAATATTACCTTATTCAAAAGAACTTCTATTTTTATTAAAAATATAAAAGTAAACTAAAATTAACATATTAAAAACAACTTTTATTTTATTAAATGAAAATGTATAAAAATGTTTATACAAATATATTACAAAAAATCTAAAAATTAAAAATATTACCTTATTCAAAAGAACTTCTATTTTTATTAAAAACATAAAAGTAAACTACAATTAACATATTAAAAACAACTTTTATTTTATCAAATGAAAATGTATAAAAAATGTTTATACAAATATATTACAAAAAATCTAAAAATTAAAAATATTACCTTATTCAAAAGAACTTTTATTTTTATTAAAAACATAAAAGTAAACTACAATTAACATATTAAAAATAACTTTTATTTTATTAAATGAATATGTATAAAAATGTTTATACAAATATATTACAAAAAATCTAAAAATTAAAAATATTACCTTATTCAAAAGAACTTCTATTTTTATTAAAAATATAAAAGTAAACTACAATTAACACATTAAAAAACAACTTTTATTTTATTAAATGAAACTGTATAAAATTTTTTTATACAAATTTATTACAAAAAATCAATATTGGTGGCAGTCGGAATCAGTGCCACATGGGGGTTGTCGACGGTTACGCGCCAGATTCCTCCTTGGTTCAGTTTCTGGTGGGTGTTGTGGTTCCTCGAGCAGGGATTGTGGTTCCTCCGTTAGGGGACTTGGTTGTGGGTGTTGGGAGGATGACCCACCTTGATAAAATAATGAACGCGGAGGTGTTTGCATCATTCATGGCGAAGGTGTTTGAATCCCATAAGGCGATGGGGATTGGTAAAAAGAAGAGCTCCCCGACGGCGCCTCGTGCGATCCCTTATGTGATGGCGGCCTATAGATCGGTGGTTGAGCAGGAGTAATCAGAAACGGAGATGAACCTGGCCATGCCTTCCAACCTGCCATGGGACTAGAAAAAGGAAACATATAAGGGTTAGGATACATAAAAGGGCTAGGGTACATACCTAGCATAATTTGAAAAGGCTGTGATGTGGGTGTTGTCGGTTGAACTGTTGGGCCCGGTGACTGTGTGGGTGCTGTTGATGGGCCCATTGACTGTGTGGCCGCTATTGGTAGGCTCGAGTGGTCATCCCTTATTCTTGGATTTAAAGGGCCCCGTCGTTCTCTTTCGACATGAATTTGTCACCGCCTCTCCTTTTCTGACAATAAATATGGCTTGCTATGGACCCTAAACCATGGCATGTATTTCGGCATGCACGCCAACTCTGGAACGATGATCGGTTCCCGAGTAGGTATATAATCATACCGATTTTCCCACATTTCGATATAATTGACAAGTATCTTGGCCAATCCGTATTCAATTGTCATAAGTCGATTTTGTACTCATCATCTAGCTTCTCAGGTGCCACGGGAATCGGTTGTCGGAATCCAAATTATCGCAATACTCTATCTGATTGGTGCATCTCCACGATAGCGTATGTGACCATTGGGACCTTCACATGCCAAATGTTCAGATTTTTGAAGAATTCATCTGGAATTACTGCCCGAATTACTGAATCCTCGATGGTGTCCATTGAAACTATATGAACATGATAAAAATATTAGTTATATACATTGTTGTAGGCCAATTTTGACCCAATACACCCCATATACATATAACCCAAAACCCATGTTACAACTGGCCCAAAAATTAACCCAATTCAACCCAAATTCCAAAACCCCTAAAACCATTACAAACCCAAGACCAAACAACATCTCATCAGCCCAAATTTCAACTACCTTAGCCTAATTCTAACTAGCCTAATACCTAATTAACCTAGACCTAGACCAAACCCACCTAACCAATAATCAGAAAAAAAAAAAAAAACAAACCCTAGCCCCCTATGTTCGGCGCCGCACCTAACCGTCCCACTTGCCTTGGCCTCTGACAACTCTGCTCACCGCCACTGCAAGCACCGGTCACTTACTCCCCTACTTGCCTCTGCTAAAGTCACATCCACCACCTTGGCACCTGCAAGCAATTAAATAGAAGGGACAGAAATAATATAAAAATAACACGTAAAGGCTATAAAAGCCATCAAAAACAATGTAATCGGGTTGGCATATTTTTCAATCAATACAAGAAGCAATATTTTTTAGATACAAATAAAAACAAAATAGTGATTCCAATAATACGAAAGTGAGAAAATATTCCCAAATCAGAGAACCAAGATACAAAAAAATCGAATCGGAGTATTAAAAGAGGTGATTTTATCTTTTTATTTCCTATTTTCGAATCCTTTTCTTCTTTATTTTTCTTTCATTTTTTTTCTTTCGGATCTATTTTATACATGCATATATATTAAAAAAAAAACTAAAAAATACCTTTTTTCAAAAATCTAGCCACCGTGTACGGTGGCGGGCTACGGCGGCCGACGGTGACACCATGGCGGTCCGTTCGCTGGACTTTGGCTCTGGCCAGAGAGAAATAGGAGAAGGGGGGAAGTTTTTTTTTAATAGCATGAGAAAATGAAATTTTTTGGAAAATTTTTACCTTAAATAGCAAAACAAAACGACGTCGTTTTGGCTTAAGCTCATAAGCCTCAAAACGATGCCGTTTCATGCATAACCCGCACGTTGACCCGACCCGCTCTAGGGATCCGCGTGTTTTTGTATTTGGGTCTAATCGCGCGCGCGGTCCTTCCGCTTTTTCATGCTTTTGCAATCAAGTTATTTTTATTTTAAAATTTGCCCCATGATTTTGTTTCGCATTCCGATTTAGTCCTTGTTGAAACTGTGCGTTTTGGGGACGGGGAATATTGTACATTTGGTCCCTCTGCTGTTTCCACGCACTCGAATCGGCCCTTTTCCTCTTTCATATTTCCAAATTTCTCCAAACTTTCTGTTTTGAATTCAATTTAATCCCTTTCTTAATTATTTGGTTACTTTACTAAGAATTAGTTAATTTTATTTTCTTTACTATTATTTATGTTATTCGTATTATTATTATCACTACTGTTATTATTATTTTATATTATTATTATCATATTACATTTAGTATTATTTTTTATATATTACATTTTACTATTATATTTACTATTATACTTATAATTTTCACTATTATTATTTATCTTTAATATTATTATTATTATTTACATATATATACATATAGATATTTTTATGTACATATTATTATTTTTTATTATTGTTGTAAATATATTATTTTCCTTATTATATTATTTTGTACATTATTTTTTTATTTTCTTTTTATTGTAAATATTATTATTATCATTATTCTAATATCCTAATATTATATCTCAATATTTTTCATTAATCATTCATTATTTGCATCATTTACTTATTTATGAATTTTTGTTACAATAACATCATCAGTTTTTTTATCATTATTTTAGAAACATTTTTTAATTTCAATAAATAAGGCAACGTACCAATTTTAACATTAGATCATTGATTTCATCGCTATGTTGGGTGAATCACATTGGCTAGTGTAAAAAAATGGGACGTCCTTCTAAAAACCAAAAATCTTAAATTCTCGTTTTTCAATCGGATCACGATTAAATGTTAAGTTGAACTCGCATTTTTTGGAAATCAAGACAACGCGTGTTTAATAAGATACCAATTTTGGGTGTCACGAGGGCGCTAATACCTTCCTCGTGTGTAACTGACTCCCGAACCCTATCTTTTCTCTGAGTTTTGACGTAGACCTAAAATTGGCATTCTTTTTGCCCGAAAATAAATTTTTCTGTTAAAAAGAGGATTTATTAGGTGTCCAATCACACCTAGGAAAATAGATTGGTGGTGACTCCCTTTTTTAAGTTAAACCAAAATTCGGTTTTCAAATTTTCAATAAATCTCCTCAATTAGCGACGAAGCAAAAATTTAGGTCGCTACAGTTGGCGACTCCACTGGGGACTCCTTCGTGTTTTGTCAAAGTTTTCGAAATTCCTTATTCAAATTAATATTTATTCGTGATCCTGAAATTTTGTTTTTGAAAAGTCATGCATTTGCATCGTGTTGTAAATATTTTTCTAACTTGTTTTGTCTGTTTGTTTTTCAGCTCTAAGTTTTTACGGTTAGTTTTAGTTTTTTAGTTTTAAAATAAAAATGAAAAGGTTTGTGAGTTTCTCCCCACACACCGTGCACTTGCATTGTGCATAACATGAGCTCTCTACCCGGGCTCTGTCCGTTTAAGTGGAAGTAAACGCTATACCTTCGTGAGTTAACTCGTCCCTCCGCACAGGCTAGTGAATACTTTTGGGTTACATATGACTTATACTTTCGTGAGTTAACTTGTCCCTCCGCATAGGCATACGTAAATGTAATCCCTCGAATTGAACTCGTGAGCCTGTGATGGGCTACGACTGAGGCTCTGTACTAATCTTAGTAGATGACAATACGAACAATTCGAGTAACTGTCTAGAACCGAAACCACATATAATGAACCGTACGAGCCACCTAATTAGAGTCATGCCGAACCTTTGTCCGTTTAATAGTGACCGAAATAAGTACATGGGAGAAATGCCCCTTACCTTTTGTTTCTTTTACATTTACGCTTGTTATGCAAAGGAATCAGGTCCATTGGACCAAGTAGCTTAATTTGTTAGATTTTCCATAGTTTTTCTCTGTTCATATTTGTTGTACTAACCAAGGTTGTTTGTCTTTATTTTTATTTTCCATCATGCATCATAGGCATCTTGCTGGGAAGGTGTTGATTAGAGATTGGTTGCCAAAAACGGGTTTCTGATGGATGAGTCAATTACACAAGTGACTGAAACATTTTGTAATATACTCTTTTGATTAATGAAATGCCTAAGTAGGGGCCATCTTGAAATAAACACTAAATTCTTGCACATTTATTCATGACTGACAGAAGGTGTTGATCAGAGATTGGTTGCCAAAAATAGGTTTCTAATAGAGGAGTCAATTACACAAGTGACCGAAACGTTTTGTAATAGACTCTTCTAATTAATGAAATGCCTAAGTAGGGGCCATCTTGAAATCAACACCAAATTCTTGCACATTTATTCATGACTGACATTCATTTGATATTCATTCATTCATCCATTCATTGCATGTACATATCACCCTAATCATTCACTGAGGCTAAGATCGTATAATCCACGGTTGTGACACTACAAGTCTGGAATTACGCCATTCTTATAGAATGCGTCTAAGAGCTAGAACTATAGAGGCCGAATTCAATGAGAGAATTGAAAGGATGGAAAGGACCTAGAGAGAATTGCAAGAGTAGTTAGCTAAGTCACAATAGGAAGCAAGAGATATGATGATAAGATCTCGAGAGGAATCACTCGAACAAAAGGA
Source organism: Gossypium stocksii (assembly GCA_020496765.1). Taxonomy (NCBI): domain Eukaryota; kingdom Viridiplantae; phylum Streptophyta; class Magnoliopsida; order Malvales; family Malvaceae; genus Gossypium; species Gossypium stocksii. The sequence goes on along the minus strand of CM035630.1, from coordinate 37,836,354 downwards.
TCAAATGGCTAAAATGATGGAGATGATGACAACTTTGGTCAAAGGAAAGGGACCTTTGCAGAGCCCTGACACTATGGAGCCTTAGTCAAGAGTTAATCAGGATCAGGATCCGCTCATCCTTCAAGATTCACTCCACCTCGCGCCCATGTAACGCAAAGAGGATTTCCTTAAAGGGAACCCGTAGGCCTGGAACAACAACCTGTGCCACCTGCTCATTTAGGGCAAGGTATATTTGTATCGAACCCCAGAGCTAATCCTGCTGATCCTAATGTTCCAGATTTGGATGATCCGGTGGAAATAGCCAAGTTGAAAACGAATGATCATGATGCTCAAGATAAGTACAGGAGCCTGGAAGAAAGGCTCAAGGCGATAGAAGGTACTGAAGTCTTTTCTGCACTAAGTGCCATGGAGCTCAGTTTGGTGCCTGATCTGGTTCTGTCTCTGAAATTTAAAGTGCCAGATTTTGAGAAGTATGATGGGACGAGGTGTCCAAAAGCGCATCTTATTATGTTTTGCCGGAAGATGACTGGTTATGTGAATAAGGATAAATTGCTAATATACTGTTTTCAAGACAGCTTGGTCGGATCAGCTCTTCGATGGTATAATCAGCTCAGTAGAGAAAGGATCCGATCATGGAAAGACTTGGTATCAGCATTCTGTGAACAATACAAGCAAGTGTCTGATATGGTGCCTGATCGGCTAACTCTGTAGATGATGGAAAAGAAGCCGACGGAGACTTTTAGGCAATACGTACAAAGATGGAGGGATATCTAGGCACAAGTAGAACCCCCATTAACTAAAACTAAAATAACAGTCCTATTCATCAACACTTTGAATGCGTCGTTTTACGATAAGTTGGTAGGAAACGCCACGAAAAACTTCACAGATATTGTAATATTCGGGGAATTTATAGAGAATGCCATCAAGAGTAGAAGGATGGAAGGCTCTAAAAGCTCAAAAAGGACAGCACCTACAAAGAAAAAAGAGGCAGAAACCCATATGGTGGGAACTAAGAGCCACTACACTTCAAATCCGTACCTAGCCCAATCACGACCTCGATATCGCCCACCTTCAAACTTCTATTATCCTCCCCAAAGCCTTTACTATCAAGCACCTCCTCCTTATCCTGTTTACGCCACCACAAATAACCAAAGACCATTCACCATGTTCCCACCAAATACCATGCCTGCTCAAGGCCAACCCAAAAATGAACAAAGACCGGCAAAACCCAATCCTGAAAAACCTCAATTCACCCCTATTCCCGTATCATACGGAGAGCTGTACCCAAAACTGTTGGAAAAACAATTAATATCCCTACATTATATGGTACCCCTAAAGCCTCCATACCTAAAATGGTACGATCCTAATGCTAGTTGCATGTACCACGCTGGAAATCAGGGGCATTCCACAGAAAATTGTCTAGCCTTTAAAAGGAGGGTTCAAGGTCTTATTGATGCAGGCATTTTACGATTTGATGGTACTGGCAATACAGTTAGAAATCCGCTCCCTAACCACACTGAAGGAAACGTGAGCGCAGTGACAAAAGAAGATAGGTGGCGAGCCAAAAGTTGTGTTTCTGAAATAAAGATACCTTTGCGGAAGGTTTGGGAGGTAATGATTGAAAAGGGGCTGTTCTGTCATGCCAACAAAATTTTCAAAGTAGGAAATACAAAAAGTCAATATTTTGTGATTTCCATGGGATCGAAGGGCATGACATCTAATCTTATGAGGGATTCAGAAAGTTACTTCAAGACATGATATACAACAAAGAGATCGGGATCTTTAACAAAATGAAAGAGGCCGATGTAGAAGAAGTATACACTTCTGATAGTCAATCATCAAGTTTCCTTTATAGCGCTGATCGATCATTGGTGATTTATTACGATGCAAAAAAGGAACAAGTGAAACTGTAGAAATCAGAGTAATTCTCTGAATTTACTTCTTAATTGAATAGAACATATTACAACTTTTTATATACAACCTATGTCACTACTTTAGGAAACTCTAAGTTAGGAAAGATACTAAAAAGGAGATATGATCCCTTAAATTAAGGGATTGTAATAAAAAGAATATCTACAAAATATTCCTAAAATATTTACAGAATATTCCTACACTCCCCCTCAAGCTGGAGAATACACATTGTATAATCCCAGCTTGAATAGGAATTTATTGAACACAGGCTTTGGCAAAGCCTTGGTAAGAATGTCTGCAATCTGTCCTTCTGAAGGAATGTAAGAAAGAGTGGCTGTCTTTTTGTTGACTTGATCAGCAATAAAATGCCTATCAATCTCAACATGCTTTGTTCGGTCATGTTGAACTGGGTTCTTGGCAATCTGAATGGCAGATTGATTATCACACAAAACTTCAAAGTGATCCTCCTGATTTGCGCCAAGTTCTTTTAGTAATTTAAGTAGCCAAATTCCTTCGCATATCCCCAAAGCTAGTGCTCTAAATTCAGCTTCAGCACTACTTCTTGAAACAACAGATTGTTTCTTACTTCTTCAAGTTGTAAGGTTACCCCAAACAAACGTGCAGTACCCACTAGTGGATCTTCTTTCAGTGAGATCTCCAGCCCAACTAGAGTCTGTAAAAATCTTAACAGTTCTGTCTTGTGTCTTCTTAAACATTAAGCCGTGTCCTGGAGTTTTCTTCAAGTACTTGAGAATTCTATTTGCTGCTGCCATATGCTCTTCAGTAGGATTAGTCATGTGTTGACTTATCACACTTACGGGAAAAGCTATATCTGGCCTTGTCAAGGATAAGTAGATTAGTTTCCCAACTAACCTTTGAAATTTCTCTCTGTCTACTAAGGACCCATCTTCTTTGTTGAATCTCAAGTTTGCCTCCATTGGTGTATCAGCCGGCTTACAACCAAGAAAACCAGTTTCTTTGAGTAAATCAAGTACATACTTTCTCTGATTGATCACAAGTCCTTCTTTTGATCTTGCCACCTCCATTCCTAGAAAATACCTTAGCTTTCCCAAGTCCTTGGTTTCGAATTCCCTGTTTAACAACTTCTTCAAATTGCTAATCTCTTCCTCATCATCTCCAGTAAGAATGATGTCATCCACATATACAATTAGGATAGCTTTCTTATTTGTAGAAGTTACCTTGATGAAAAGCGTATGATCGGCAAGGGACTGCTTGTAGCCATTTTGAAGAATGACTTTAGTGAACCTCTCGAACCAAGCTCTGGGTGATTGTTTTAACCCGTATAGAGACTTTTTGAGCTTGCAAACCTTGTTGCTACCTTCAATAGACTTTAAGCCAGGTGGCAATTTCATATAGACTTCTTCCTCTAGCTTGCCATTAAGAAATGCGTTTTTTACATCCAGTTGGTGTAATTTCCAATCGCAATTTACAGCCAAACTTAGGAGTACTCGAATAGTGTTAAGCTTTGCCACAGGTGCAAAAGTTTCTGTGAAGTCTACCCCATATGTTTGCGTGAAACCTCTGGCCACTAGTCTAGCTTTGTATCGTTGAATACTGCCATTGGAGTTATACTTTACAGCAAAAATCCATTTACAGCCGACAGCCTTTTTTCCTTGAGGAAGATCTGTAACGGTCCAAGTAGCATTTTTCTCTAGTGCACAAATTTCCTCTTCAACAGCCCTTCTCCATTTTGGATCCTTTAGAGCTTCAGCTATGCTTGTGGGAACCTGTTCTTTATCCAAGGTTGCTGTAAATGCTTGAAAAGACGGCATCAATGAATTATAACCAGTAAATTTTTCAATAGGATGCTTGGTGCACTGTCTAACCCCTTTTCTAATAGCAATAGGAAAGTCATCTAGAGTAGTGGACTTACTGATTTCTTCTTCCATTTCGGCAGCTGGACCCAAATCCAATTCTCGGCAAGAATCAGATTACAAAACAGTCTCAGGGATATGTCTTCTTTTTCTTGTGTAGACACGAAGCTGTTTGGGTGGTGGTGTTTTTGGAAGACTGTCAATTTGAGTAGGTGTATTTTCAGGAAGAGTGTTTAAAGTGGGTGTAGGCGAATTAGTCATAGGTACTACAGGAGAATCAATGGGAGCAGTCACAGGTGACAGATCTGCAGGTAATGGCGAAAAAGATGGCAATTCTGAAGGTTGAGAATGAAGATTAGGAGGAGATACCTGATGTGGCTGAAAATCACTCCATGTCTCCCCCTGAATTTCAGCCTGAGTGAAATAGGGATCCTGCTCATAAAATGTTATATCCATAGTGGTGAAAAATCGTTTAGAAGGAGGATGATAGCATTTATAACCCTTCTTAAGTGAAGAATACCCAACCAATACACATTTTAAAGACTTAGGATCTAACTTGGACTTATTAGGAGCAATATTTTGGATAAAAACAGTGCAGCCAAAAATTTTAAGTGGCAGAATGGAGGAGATAGGCTTGAAATGAGGAAAGTGTAGCAAAAATATAGATTGAGGCGTTTGAAATTTTAAAACCTTACTAGGCATCCGGTTGATTAAATATGTGGCAGTTAATAAGGCTTCCCCCCACAAATATTTGGGAACATTAGTGGTAAATAGAAGAGAACGAGTAACTTCAAGAAGGTGCCTATTTTTTCTTTCGGCAATGCCGTTTTGCTGTGGGGTTCCAACACAAGAACTAATCTGAACTATGCCCTTTTCCTTAAAAAAATCACCTAAAGACCTAGCAAAAAATTCACTGCCATTATCAGATTTAAAGAGCTGGATTTTAGACCCAAATTGAGTGAGAACCATGTTATAAAATTGCACAAAAACACCAGCAGTTTCAGATTTATCTTTCAGCAAATAAGTCCAAGTTATCCTACTGTGATCATCAATAAAAGTGATAAACCACTTACAATTATCAGCATTCTTCACCCGAGAAGGGCCCCAAATATCACTATGGATCAAAGCAAAAGGGTAAGAAGGCTTGTATGTAGAAGGAAAATAAGATGATTTAGTATGTTTGGCAAGAGAGCAAACTGTGCAAGAAAAAGAATTAGGCCTTTTATTAATGAATAGAGCAGGAAACAATTTTGCAAGGTATTGGAAACTAGGATGGCCTAAGCGAAAGTGCCATAACATAACAGTATCAACTTTTCCTAAAGCGGTAAATGACTTGGAGATCTCGATTTTAGGAGAGGTAGGAAGGATGTAGAGACCATTATGCAAGCTGGCCTTACCAATCATCTTCTTCGAGTTCAGTGCCTGCAAAGTACAATCAAGATCATTAAAAATTACAGAGCAATGCAAGTCTATGGACAGTTTACTAACAGAGATGAGATTGCACGCCAGATTTGGTACAAAGAGAACATTTTTAAGTGCAATCTGTTCATTGAGAATAACAGAGCCATGTCCCTCTATTTTGCACAAGGTACCATCAGCCGTTTTGACAGCTTTACCAAAGGTATGGAAAAAATTGTGAAACAATGCCTTGTTACCAGTCATATGATCCGTAGCACCAGAATCGAGGATCCAATTAGGAGTCAGCTGGGAGGAGAAACATGCAGTAGAAGAAAGGTTACCTTCTGGATCTTTTATGACCAGATTACCCTTACAAGACCCTTGAAACTTTCCAAATAGTTTTTGAAGTTCAGCAATCTGTTCTTGAGTGAAGCTAGTGACAGAGGTGGCAGCGACAAGGCTTGATTTATTATCTCGAGAGTGCTTGGACTTCCAGTCCTGTGGCTTACCATGAAGCTTCCAACACTTCTCCTTAGAGTGGCCGGGCTTTTTACAATGATCACACCAAGGTCTCCCCCGTTTGGAAGTGGGAGATGATTGATGGGTCAGTAAGGCAGATCTTTCAGGAGTGGAATATGGTTCATCAGACAGCATCACACACCTTCGGCTTTCTTCCTTCTTGACCATAGAGAAAGCCTCTCGAAGGGAGGGAAGAGGAGAAATAGCCAGGACCCTGCCGCGAACCTCGTCCAGGTCCTTATTTAAGCCTTGGAGAAATTGAAAAAGTCGTCGTTGAGTGACAATTTGCTGATAAAGAGCAGCATCTCTTGGATCTACCCAATCATAATGTGCATACAAATCTAATTGCTGCCAAAGAGCAGTAAGGGTATTGTAGTAGAGAGTAACAGGCATGGTGCCTTGCTTAAGGGTGGCTGCTTGATCTTCAACATGATACAATTCGGTAATGTTATCCGTGCTAGAGTAGGTTTCGCGGACTGCACTCCAAATTTCAGCGGCTGTGGTGTAAAGAAGAAAGTTTCTGCTTATACTCGGGGTCATGGAATTAAGGAGCCAAGTCATAACCTGACCATTGTCACGCATCCACTTAGCAAAACCAGCATCAGTCACAGCAGGCTTCTTGATTTCACCAGTAGCGTAGCCCAATCTTTCTCTGCCCAAGAGAAAAATCTTAACCGATTGGGACCATTCAAGAAAATTGTTGCCAGTCAATCGATGGCAGGTGATAGTCAGACCAGACGAATCTGATGGAGCATCGGAACCAGAAAAATTTTCTGGATTGGAAGTAATCTCCGAAGTAGGAGAAGGAGTTTCGGACATGGTCTAGGTTGAAAAAGAAATCGTAACCTAAGCTGATACCATGTAGAAATCAGAGTAATTCTCTGAATTTACTTCTTAATTGAATAGAACATATTACAACTTTTTATATACAACCTATGTCACTACTTTAGGAAACTCTAAGTTAGGAAAGATACTAAAAAGGAGATATGATCCCTTAAAGTAAGGGATTGTAATAAAAAGAATATCTACAAAATATTCCTAAAATATTTACAGAATATTCCTACAGAAACCAAAGATGATAATTGAAGTACCATCTCCTTTTTCTTACAAAGACAGCAAGACGGTGCCGTGGAAATATGATGTCAACATTATCGTACCTGAGGGAGAAAAATCCAAAGCTACGACTGGAAATATTGGCGAAGTAGGACACTTTACCCACAACGAGAGATGTTATTCTAAAATGGTTGAGCCAATGAAGACAACTGGTGACTCGAACCAGAAAGGAAAAGCACCAATGCATGAGGCTGAAGTCGAGCTTGAAACTCCGTCTGAACTAGGAGTTAAAAAGCCTGTGAATAAGGAAGAGGCACATGAATTCCTGAAGTTCATCAAGTATAGTGAATATAATGTCGTGGAATAATTGAGCAAATAGCCAGTACGAATCTCGGTATTATCCCTACTGTTGAACTCAGAACCACATCGGAATGCTTTGCTGAAGGTGTTAAATCAAGCTTATGTGGCAAGCAACATATCTGTTGAAAAGCTTGATAGATGGGTGAATAACCTGAACACGGATAATTTTATTTCTTTCAGTAATGATGAAATACCGCCAAATGGTAGGGGCTCCGTAAAAGCATTGCACATCACAACCTGTTGCAAGGGTTACATAATACTAAATGTGCTCATTGATAATGGGTCTGCACTCAATGTCATGCCTTTGGCCACGCTTTCTAGAATTCCAATTGATCTGTCTTATCTGAGGCCTTGTCACTTTACAGTAAGGGCATTCGATGGGACAAGACGAGAAGTCATGGGAAAGATCAAAATCCCTCTAGAAGTGGGCCCATATATATATGATATCGAGTTTTAGATCATGGACATAACACCTTCGTATAATTGCCTTTTAGGAAGGCCTTGGATCCATTCTGCTGGGGCAGTTCCCTCATCTCTCCATCAAAAAGTAAAGTTCATCATGGATGGCTGTTTGATTATTGTCATGGGTGAGGAAGACATTGTCGCATCCATCTCTGCTAATGCATCATACCTCGAAGTAAGCAAGGATGCAGTAGAATGTTCCTTCCGTTCTCTCGAATTTATCAATGCTACGTTTGTTGCTGAAGGAAATAGAATTCCCATGCCTAAGCTGTCAAGGAATACCAAGATGGGAATTAAGCTGACTGTGGGAAAGGGAGCCCGAGCGAGGAAAGGTTTGGGAAGATATCAGCAAGGGATAGTTAGAGCTCTCAAACCAGTGCCCCACAAGGCTCGATACGGTTTAGGGTTCCAGCCGAATATACGACAGAGAAGGAAACAGTTGTAGAAAGATCAAGAAAGGAAGGTTGCAAGAGCCTTAGGCCGAGAATTGGAATGGAAGCCCATAACGTACCCTCCTTTGTCAAAAACATTTACATCTGCAAGAATGATATTCCCAGGGCAAGATAATCCACGAAGCACGCTGTTATTGATTGTGTACAAGGTTTCGGGACAAGTCTGGTATTAGATAACCTCCGATAATGTCAAGAATATATGCCCGAGCATATCGTATTCTTTCTAGTTCAGTAGAACCATCATCTGGCTTTGGGAATGTGTCTCGTAACCAGCCCATCTCGATCCGACCTCCCTTAAATCTATCCGGAATAACACCCAAAAGCTCATAGCATACGGTACCCCAATTAGTAGATTGAGTGGACCCAGTGACTGCGTACCCATCCACCAGTAATCTCAATTGCAACGGCACATATTTTAGAGTGATATTACACTCTCCGCATGGAAGATGAAATGTGTGCGTCTTGGGTCTCCACCTCTCTATCAACGCACTGATAAGTTTCGAGTCCAACTTGCTTCCTCAACCTATTGTGGTCATGTGCCAAAAATAAATTATGATATTGATATGCATGCGTTAATATAAAATAATATGAAGGACGAGAATAAAATAAAAGAATTAAAGAAACATAAGAGCCAATTACAGATCAAAGATAACTAAAAATAATAATAATAACTACGTAAATAAATGATAAAAATAATGAATAATATTAAAATATAATATAATAATATTAAAATAATAGTAATAATGGTAAAAAAAAGAAAATAATGAAAATAATATACTAATAATACAATAAGAATAATAATATATTAATAGCAATAATAGAAAATAATAATATACATAAAAAAATATGTTAATAACGATGAAAGGAAAATAATAATAATTTACTAATAATATAATAGAAATAATAATGGTAATAATAAAATATAATAGTTAATATAATATTAAGAAATATTAAAAATAATTATCAATAGTAATATAAAAAAGGTATTAATTACAAATAATACTAATACTAATGATGATGATAATAATATTAATAATGGTAAATACAATAATAATAATAATAATAATAATAATAATAATAATAATAATAATACTAAATTAATTAATAAAATAACAAAATGACTAAAAAAAAGGTTTAATTGAACTAAAAACAAAGATTTGGGGCGAATTTAAAATAAAAAAAGGAGGAAGGGCTATTTGAATGCGCGAATAACATGGAGGGACTAAAAGGGAAATAATCCCTTCCTCTCCAAAACGCACAACAAAAGAAGGACCCAAATGAATGCGTAACAAAATAATGGGGCAGAATTGAAAAATGTAAAAAAACTTAATTATAAAGTCATGAAAAAGCGGAAGGACCAAAAGGGTAAATAACCCATTTGATAAAAACACGCGGATCCTAGGCTTGGAGCGGGTCAGATCGGGTCGGGCATGGTCAAAACGACGTCGTTTTGGGGGTTTAAGGCAAGCCCCAAAACGACGTTGTTTTGGGAGCCTATATAAGTTAGTTTTTTTGGGAAAAAAATCATTTAGCCCCCACTTTAAAAAAAAAATCTGAAAAAAGCTCTCTATTGCTATCTCCTCTCTCTCGGCCTAGGCGATTTTCGGCCTTGCTCTGGCGCCGCTCGCCACCGTAGGCCTTCGCCACCGTAGGCCTTCGCCATCGGCCACTGCACACGGTGGCTGGAACTTCAACATATATTTTTTTTATTTTCTTTATCTAAAAATATATATACATATATATAAAATAAGAAAAAGAAGAAACGAAAAAAAAAAGATTCGAAAAGGAAAAAAAATCAACTTCAAGATTTGATTTTGTAGTTTGATTCTTTTTTTTTGAAAGATCTCTCTTTTTTTGTTATTGATATTAAAAAAACCTCCTTACATTAGGTATTTAGGCTAATATATATAGCCATTTACAACTTGTTATTGTTATGATTTCTCTTCTCTTTTTGCAGGTGCAAGTGGAGACTTGACAAGAGCGATGGCTGGTGGTTCAATGGCGGCGATTGCAAAAAGCTAAGGCGGCTGAAGTCGACGGTGTCAGTAGATTAGGTCAATAGGGGCGGCGCAGAACCTAAGGGAGGCTAAGATTATGGTTTGAAAATTTTTTATTTTTTTTCTGATTAGTTTGGGTTAGGGAAGTTGGGCTTAGGTTTGGGTTTAATTTGGGTTGGTTTTGGTTGGGTTTTTTGGTTTAAATGTAAATAGGCCGGGCAAATTGGGACTGGTACAATTGCCCCTCTTTGCTAGTTGTCATGTAACGAGAACAGAGCAATGACCTTCAAGAAAGACCAATTTTGCCTGGTCTCGTTGAGTCTTGACCTCTTTTGGTGTTTTTCTTTTCAGGTAGCCTCGTTTTACTCCACTGCATCTTGTTTCTTTGATCCACTCCACCGCAACTTCAGAAAGATGAGACCTATAGCTTCGATTCACTCCAATACCATTTCAGGGAAAAGAGATTTGTAGCTTCGACCTTCTCTACTAGAATTTCAAGGAGATAAAAATCATGGCTTCGATGTAATTTTAGGGAGAAAGGATTTGTAGCTTCGACCTGCTCTGCGGGAACTTCGAGGGTGATTGTCATCTTCGATCTGCTTCCTATTACTTAGGGAGATAAGATCTACAAGTTTCAACATACTTCCTATTGCTTAGGGAGATAAGATCTGTTATCTTCGATCCTGCTTCCTATTGCTTAGGGAGATAAGATCTGTCATCTTCGATCCTGCTTCCTATTGCTCAGAGAGATAAGATCTTCATCTTCGATCCTGCTTCCTATTGCTTAGGGAGATAAGATCTGTCATCTTCGATCCTGCTTCATATTGCTTAGGGAGATAAGATCTGTCATATTTGATCCTGCTTCCTATTGCTTAGGGAGATAAGATCTGTCATCTTCGATCCTGCTTCCTATTACTTAGGGAGATAAGATCTTCATCTTTGATCCTGCTTCCTATTACTTAGGGAGATAAGATCTGCATCTTTGATCCTGCTTCCCATTGCTTAGGGAGATAAGATCTGTCATCTTTGATCGTGCTTCCTATTACTTAGGGAGATAAGATCTTCATCTTCGATCCTACTTCCTATTGCTTAGGGAGATAAGATCTACAATCTTTCGCCTATTCCACTGCTGCTCAGGAAGATAGGATGGTGGCTTAAATCATGTTCCACTACTGTTTAGGGAGACAAAATTTACCTTCGATCTTGTCCCACTACTGTTTAGGACGACAAGATCTACAATCTTCAACTTATTCCACTGCTGGTCAGGGAGATAGGATAGCGACTTAAATTATGTTCCACTACTGGTTACGGAGACAAGATTTGCCTTCGATCTTGCTCCACTACTGTTTAGGGTGACAAGATCTACAATCTTCAACCTATTCCATTGCTGGTGAGGGAGATATGACTGTGACTTCACCGATGTTACTACATTGTCCTCTAGGGAACCTGTCTTGTAGAATCGGTTTTATGGTCTATGTTTATGCCAAATAATTAGGATACCATGATCAGAATGAGTCAAATGATCCTAACCAAATGTGTTATGAATGATATGAACGTAGAAATGTCATGAGAATGATTCCTTCTTAAGTGTTGAAGGCGTCATCGCTCATTGTTCATCAAGGTTGCTTCTTTGATGCAATAACTGATATCCTTAACAGAGAGTCTGGAGAGATAGCCGCAATTTTAGTCTCATTTCTCTAAAATATTTTCAACCTTTAGATCAGGCGAGTTCTAAATAATGGTCCTGTTTCAGGTTCCTATACTATTTAGAAGCTTCTAGAGTAATATGTAGAACTTCTTTTGTGAAAGTATTATTGGTCCATTAATCGTTATTTCAATACAAAATGCTTGAAAAAGATCAAAATGATGGACAAAACTAGAATTTATGAAGAACAGAATCCGAAAAGGATAGATTAATCACAGAAAGCAGATATTGCTAGAATACAAAATGAGCAAGAGGAAGGTAGGTGCCTCAGATATTGCAGCATGAGCTTCTCTACACCAACTTCTGAGGACCCTTTTTTGAGCTCAATATGTGTTTAGGGGATCTGGAGTACTTTGTCGATTCCTCATGATGTAGCATACTTCTTTATTGTTAATTCAGGCATAGCAAGACTACTGCATGCCCCCGTTTAATCAAAATTTGAGCCGCCCTTTTCTGGGTTTTCAACTCAAAACCCCTTTGGTCTCTGATATCGCGTGATATGAAGTAATAAAATTTATAAAGACTGATCACACCAAAAACTAACTAATATCACGACTTTAAGGCAAGCGCACCTATTGAACAGTAGTATAGCTTAGTGGCAAGACCGAGTTATCGTACTCAAGGGAACTAAAAGTACTAGTACTTACTTCCTTTCTATTATCTAACCTGAAAATAAAAGGGGTTTGTGTGAAACTAATTCTAAAACTAAACTAAGAGTGCACAGAAAGTAAATTGGGGAAAAACTCTTGGGAAAAGCTGATTGAATTAAACAATACTTAAGGGAGAATCCACTTAGACTTCACTTGTTATTGATTCTTGAGCTAGAAGATTTATTCACTTGACTTGATCCGTAAAAATCCCTAGATTATGTTAATACCTCCGTCGAGGATAAAAACAACTAAGTCTAGGTTGATTAACTGAAATCTTTTTCTAGTTAAAACCCCTATTCTCGCATTAACTTGATCTATGGATTCCTTTATTAGGTTTAACCCTAACCCGGCATATTTATGTCACTCTATGTCTAGGGTTGCATGCAACTCCGCTTAATTATGTTGGATCTACTCCTATGTAGGGACTTTTGCTCCTCTATACAAGCACATTCGACTTAAATCAATATCCTGGAAATATCAATTTAAGAGTTAAAAATACAATTAATAATAAATCAAATATTTATCATATAATTCAAGAGAAAATAATAACAAGATCTGTCTTAGGTTTCATCCCCCTTAAGTATTAGGGGGGTTTAGTTCATGATTAATAAAGAAAACATCTCAGAAGAATAAAAATAACAAAACATAAAGAACCCAAAAACCCCTGAAGGATTGAAGGGAGATCCTCTGTCTTGATGTAGAATTCAGCTTCTGGGATGAATCAATCGGCTTCCCTTGGAGTAATTCCTTGTTTTCACTCTCTGTGTTGGCAGAAATACGACACTCTCTTGTGGAGAGAAAAGTATTCCCTTAGCGAGAAATAAGCACCCATTTGTAGTTGCCCCTAGGGTTTTTATATAGAGCTTTAGAATGCCTTTCTTAGCCCCTAAGTATCCTTTTCCGAGTGAAATTGAACTTTTTCACGATAGGGACACGCCCGTGTGCCACACCCGTATGGTTCGAGGCCCAGGCCGTGTTCGGGCCTGTTGATGGTAGCACGGCCGTGTGGTCTGGCCGTACTTGTCGGGGCTGGGCCGTGTTGGACTTTATGTGGCACGGCCGTGTGCCACGGTCGTATGGTGAATCCCTGGGCCATGTCGTTTTCTCATTTTGGCCTATTTTCTCCGTTTTTGGCCCGTTTCTCGTTCTTTTCTCTTACATATGCTCTCCTGAGTATAAGACTTGAAATAGAAGGATTAAGAGCACCAAATTCGACAATTTCAATAATAATTCATCCAAAATATAGGCTAAGCATGAGGTAAAAACATGTATAATTATCGTTTATCAGTCTCAATGGGCCCTTTGTGGGTTTTCGCCTTATCCTCTCTATTTTTTCTTTTTCTTCTTTTTTTTTAAGTGAAGTATTTCTTGACCGAATCTAAGTTCACTGGATTAGGTAGAGTCTTACCATCCATTTCAATTAATATCAATGCCCCTCCCGAAAAGGCTTTCTTCATTACATAAGGTCCTTCCCAGTTCGGCATCCATTTTCCTCTAAAATCCTTTTGTATGGTAAGGATCTTCTTCAATACTAGGTCCTCCTCATGGAATTCTCTAGGGTAAACCTTTTTGCTGTAAGCCCGCATCATTTGTTTTTGGTAAATTTGACCATGGCAAATAACTCTCAACCTTTTCTCTTTGATCAAATTTAACTGATCATACCGAGATTGGATCCATTCTGCTTCATCCAATTTCAACTCGGACAAGACTCGAAGGGAAGGTATTTCAACTTCGATGGGTAAAACTGCCTCCATTCTATAAACCAAAGAGAAAAAAGTTGCCCTTGAAGATGTTCTAACTAATGTTCGATAAGCGAAAAGAGTAAATGGTAACTTATCATGCCAATCTCAGTCATTTTTCCCACGATCCTCTTGATATTCTTATTGGCCGCCTCAACTACACCATTCATTTTTGGACGATATGGTGACGAGTCGTAGTGTTTAATTTTGAACTGACTATAGACCTCTGCTATCGTGCTCTTGTTCAAATTCAATACCTTATCTGATATAATCCTTTCTGGCATTCCATAGCGACATATAATCTCTCTCTTTAAAAACTTGCTAACTACCGACTTTTTGACATTGGCATATGAAGCAGCCTCTATCCACTTGGTGAAGTAGTCAATGACCACAAAAATGAATCGGTGTCCATTAGAAGCTTTTGGCGAGATCGGCCCAATGACATCCATGCCCCACATAGAGAAAGGCCATGGAGAAGTCATAACATGAAGAGGTGAAGGAGGCACATGAATCTTGTCCCCATAAATTTGGCACTTATGGCACTTCTTGGCATAATTGATGCAATCTCCTTCCATTGTAGACCAATAATACCCGAATCTCATGATTTTCTTGGCTATTGTGAAACCATTACCGTGTGTCCCACAAATGCCCTTATGGACTTCCTCTAAGATTTTCTTAGCCTCAACAGCGTCCACACATCTTAGCAGCACTTGATCCTTTCTTCTTTTATATAGGATCTCTCCGTCTAGGACGTAGTCACTAGCTAATCTTCTTAAGGTCCTTTTGTCATTTTCAGTAGCTTAGTCAGGGTATTCACGATTCTTTACATATTGCGATATATCCTGATACCAGGGGTGATCATCTCTTTCTTCTTCTTCGTCGATGTTGTAGCAATGAGCCGGAGTCTTATAAATACTCATTTGGATGGGCTTTATATCTTCCTGTTTATTTACTTTGACCAAGGAAGCCAAAGTAGCTAGGGCATCAGCCATTTGATTTTCTTCTCGCAGCAAGTAACAGGAAGTGATACTATCGAACTCCTCGATCAAATCCAGGACCAATCTTTTATAGTCAGTTAGCTTGGGTTCTCTTGTCTCTCATTCTCCCTTGAGTTGATAATTACCAATGCAAAATCTCCATATACCTCTAGTACTTTGTTTTGCATTCTATGGCTACACGAATTCCCATGATACATGCTTCATACTCAGTCATATTATTGGTGCAGTCAAAATCTAATTTGCAAGTAAATGGATAATGACCTCCGTTTGGGGATATCAGGATTGCCCCAATTTTGTTACCAATAGCATTTGATGCTCCGTCAAAGTTTAGCTTCCAAAGACGATCTTTTGAAGCATCTTCTTCAGTGGTTGCCATATACATTAAATCTTCATTTGGGAAATCAAAGTCCAACGGCTCGTAGTCTTCTAGGGCTTTACTGGCTAGAAAATCCGCTATTGCACCCTCTTTTACAGCCTTCTGATTTACATAGATTATGTCAAACTCGGAAAGCAAAATTTGCCACTGGGCCATCCTTCTATTCAAGGCAGTAGACTCCATCAAGTACTTTAGATGGTCTAGTTTCGAGATCAGCCAAGTCGTATGGTACAGCATGTACTGTCTCAGTCTCCGAGTTATTCATATTAAGGCGCAACACAACTTTTTAATTAGCGTATACCTTGTCTCACACTCAGTGAATTTCTTACTGAGGTAGTATATCGCCCTTTCTTTTTTCCCTGACTCGTCATGTTGGCCAAGCACACATCTCATAGAATTATCGAATTCTATCAAATACAGTATCAATGGCCTATCTGGACTAGGTGGCATCAGTACTGGGGGATTGGATAAGTATTCTTTAACCTTGTCAAAATTTTTTCGCATTCGTCATCCCATACACCTGGATTGTGTTTCTTGAGAAGGTAATATGGGGTTACATTTCTCAGTTAGTTTTGAAATGAACAGGGCAATGTAATTTAACCTTCTTGAGAAACCTCGAACTTCCTTTTAAGTGCGTGGCGGAGGTAATTCTTGTATGGCCTTGACTTTATCTGGGTCAATCTCAATCCCTTTTTCATTAACAACAAATCCTAGCAATTTCCCCGATCTAGCACCAAAGGTACATTTTGCCGGATTGAGCTTTAGTTGAAATTTTCTCAATTTCAAGAATAATTTCTTCAGGACTTGCACATGCTCCTCTTCTGTTCTGGATTTAGCGATCATATCATCGACATAAACTTTAATTTCTTTGTGCATCATATCATGGAACAGGGTTACCATGGCTCTCTGATATGTCGCTCCCGCGTTTTTCAGTCCAAATGGCATCACTTTATAGCAAAATGTTCCCCACGAAGTTACAAATATGGTCTTATCCATGTCTTCTGGATGCATCTTTATCTGATTGTATCCGAAAAAACCATCCATAAAGGAGAATAATGAGTACACTATCGTATTGTCCACTAAAGTATCAATATGAGGCAATAGGAAATTGTCCTTCGGGCTGGCTTTCTTCAGGTCCCTGTAATCTACACACATTCGTACTTTCCCATCTTTCTTAGGGACGGGAACGATATTGGCTACCCATTTTGAGTATTTGACCACTTGTAAGAAACCAACATCGAATTATTTTTTAACCTCTTCTTTTATTTTTAGCAGAATATCGGGCTTCATCCTTCGCAGTTTCTGCTGAACTGGCTTACACTCTTTCTTTATAGGGAGACGGTGTACTACGATATCAGTACTTAGCCCAGGCATATCTTGATATGACCATGCAAAAATATCTTTGAATTCTTAAAGTAATTCAATGAGGTCTCGTTTTATTTTCTCAGTAATACGAGCTCCAATTTTCACCTCTTTTCCTTCTTCTAAGATCACCATCTCTACTGATTCTTTGTGGGGTAGAATCTGTTTTTCTTCCTGTTCTACCATCTTTAACAAATTTGGAGATACATTACAATCCATGTCATCTTTAAAGTCTTGAGATCCCTCTTGACACATGTCTCGCTCAAAAAGGGATTCTGAGTCAGTAGCAGCATCACTCATGTTGTTGATATTTGGAGACCTGTTATAAGCACGAAGGAAACATTCAAAGAACAAATGAATCTATGAATAATTATTTACGTGGTATGGGATATGAATGAATGAAAGAATATTGGCTCAGAATGAGACACAAAATATGTATTTTCATTGATATAAAGATGTAGGACATAAGTCTATTTCACAAAAGGATTCTTATTGTTCATAGGCTTAGAATAATAAGTGTGTTTTGAATATTACTCTAAATCAGCTCTAAAAACTACAGGAATCTCTTCCAGAGTACAATTGCTTAGAACACTTCCAGGCTTGTAAGGGTAAATGCCCGATAAGTTTTCTTCTACATTTTCTTCTTCAAATATGGCGTTGATGTCCAAACTTCCCATCACTTCTTCAGCAATTTCTTTTCTTGACATCTTTTGTTCAGGGTAAATAATCCCCCTGACACGAATGTTTTGGTTATGTAGGGAAAGGTCATTGGTTCCCATTCGACCTCGGTCCCGCTTAATCGTGCTCTTCTTCTCTCTTGCTTCTTCTCCAACTCTTTCTTTCTTTGCTTTGCATCTGGCTTATACCCTAAGCTAAAGTAATCTCGTTTTTCAATCAAGATTGGTATCTCTACCTTTCCATGTAGGTATTTCCCGAGTCCTCTTCCAGGTAAGGCTCATTTTCCAACGATCAACCGTAAGCTCATCTTTGTGGCTGTGGATATTTTGGGCATTGGGACTTTGTTTCCCTCGCCGGTAAAACTTGCGTTTACAAATTTCAACGACCGAAAGGAACATTCTATTGTTTCATCATCTGCCTCTATGTACGGTGCATTACTGGCAATAGATGCAATAATGTCTTCTTTCGCATTTATTGTTATCAGTCGTCCCTCCATTGTCAACTTTAACTTTTGGTGCAGTGATGATGGAATTGCCCCCGTTGAGTGAATCCAAGGCCTCCCTAATAGGCAATTGTATGAAGGCTTAATGTCCATTACTAGGAAGTCTACCTCGTACGTATTTGGATCGATCAGAAGAGGTATCTCAATCCTTCCAGTTACCTTTCTTTCAGTACCGTCGAATGCTCTCACCATGTTTTGACATGTTTTCATATGAGAGCTATCCACAAGCAATCTATTTAGTGTGGACAAAGGCAGGACATTTAGTACGGATCCATTGTCAATTAGTACCCTTGGTAATGTATATCCCTTACAGCGAGTGGTAATGTGGAGAGCCTTCGTAGATCCCATTCCTCCTGACGGTATCTCATCATCGTTAAAAAAAGATGAAATTATCAGTACTTATATTGTTGACCAGACGGTCTAGCTTATTTACAGAGATATCATTAGCGACGTAGGTTTCATTTAAAACATTCATCAGTGCGTTACGATGTATTTCAGAGCTTAATAGTAAAGACAGCACCGATATGCAAGTTGACTGCTTGTATAGTTGTTCAACAACACTATACTCGCAGTGTTTTAGAAATTTCAAGAATTCCTTTGCTTCTTTCTCAGTTACCGGCTCATTAATAGGTGATTCTGGTCCAGCCGACTTCTCTTTCTTTTGTTCAATAGCCAAGGACTTTCCTTTAACAAGTTCATCTTTTGTGTTTGGGGTATAGCGCCTTCCACTTCGTGTATAGAAACCTACATCTTATCCTTCTTCTTCATTGCTAATCGGGCTATCCTCTCCCGGGATCGTTATATTGCAGTCATAGTTCCAATACACCCTTTTGCTCTCTTTGTAAGGAAAAGCAACAGGCTTCTAGATTATGACTCTTGGTGCAACTTGAGCTCCAGCTTCATTGACTCTTGGTCAGGATATGATTACTACCGGGTCATTGGCCTTACAAACCTTCTCTGTCGACCTTTCTTCTGAGGAGCACACATCCTCTCCTTCTGGGCCTTCAATGCATTTGAAGAATTCTACCTCCTTATTGTCCATCAGGCCCCGTACTAAGGCTCTGAATTCATTGCAATTTTGAATCTCATGACCCTCTTCTTCATGGAACTCACAATAGTTCATTGCTTCTACAAACTCTTTCTTTAAATCTTGCGTGATTAATCTTCTGTCTACCATTCTTTTCCAAACCTCTCTTAGTGGGGTTTTCACTTCCGCCATATTTATCTTGATTCCCATGTTTTTTTCCTATCATGTTTACCCCATTATTAGCATGGTTAGGTAGCGGATGTTCTACACTAAGGGAATCACCAAATTTCACTATACCCATTTGGATGAGTTTTTCAACTACTTTTTTGAAAGCAGTGCAATTCTCTATCGAATGCCCTACAATACCTACATGGTATTTGCATTGTGCATTTGTATCGTACCATTTAGGGTATGGGGGCTGCATGAGCTTTAGATAATGAGGAAAATAATAATAATTTACTAATAATATAATAGAAATAATAATGGTAATAATAAAATATAATAGTTAATATAATATTAAGAAATATTAAAAATAATTATCAATAGTAATATAAAAAAGGTATTAATTACAAATAATACTAATACTAATACTAATGATGATAATAATAATATTAATAATGGTAAATACAATAATAATAATAATACTAAGTTAAATAATAAAATAACAAAATGACTAAAAAAAAGGTTTAATTGAACTAAAAACAAAGATTTGGGGGGAATTTAAAATAAAAAAAGGAGGGAGGACCTATTTGAACGCGCGAATAACATGGAGGGACAAAAAGGGAAATAATCCATTCCTCTCCAAAACGCACAACAACAGAAGGACCCAAATGAATGCGCAACAAAACAATGGGGTAGAATTGAAAAATGTAAAAAAACTTAATTATAAAGTCATGAAAAAGCGGAAGGACCAAAAGGGTAAATAACCCATTTGATAAAAACACGTGGATCCTAGGCCTGGAACGGGTCGGATTAGGTCGGGCATAGTCAAAACGACGTCGTTTTGGTGGTTTAAGGCAAGCCCTAAAACGACGTTGTTTTGGGAGCCTATATAAGTTAGTTTTTTTGGGAAAAAAATCATTTAGCCCCCACTTAAAAAAAATCTGAAAAAAACTCTCCAATGCTCTCTCTCCTCTCTCGGTCTAGGCGATTTCCAGCCTTGCTCCGGTGACGCTCGCCACCGTGGGCCTCCGTCAACAGGTATTTTTTTATTTTCTTTATCTAAATATATATATATATATATATATATACATATATATAAAATAAGAAAAAGAAGAAACGAAAAAAAAAAAACAGATTCGAAAAAGGAAAAAAAATCACCTTCAAGATTTTATTTTGTTGTTTGATTCTTTTTTTTTTTTGAAAGATCTCTCTTTTTTTGTTATTGATATTAAAAAAACCTCCTTACATTCGGTATTTAGGCTAATATATATAGCCATTTACAACTTGTTATTGTTATGATTTCTCTTCTCTTTTTGCAGGTGCAAGTAGAGACTTGACAAGGGCGGTGGCCGGTGGTTCAATGGCGGCGATGGCAGAAAATTAGGGCAGCTGATGTCGACGGTGTCAGTAGATTAGGTCAATAGGGGCGGCGCCAAACCTAGGGGAGGCTAGGGTTAGGGTTTGAAAATTTTTTGTTTTTCTTTTTTCCTGATTAGTTTGGGCTAGGGAAGTTGGGCTTAGGTTTGGGTTTAATTTGGGTTGGTTTTGGTTGGGTTTTTTGTTTTAAATGTAAATGGGCCGGGCAAATTGGGCTTGGTACATGGCCCATTCCGGTAAATAATAAAAAATTTAGCTATTTTCGTAATTTTAATTTAAAATGGCTTTTTTTAGTAAATGGGCCTCTTGGCAACTTTCATAGTTAATTAATTATAGATAATATAAAATTATTTGAGATGGTGGGTTTAAGTACGTAAATCCTTGATATCTCTATTGTTATAATGTTTTTGAAACGGTAGATTTTAAGTGATAAGATACTGATATTTATATCGTATGATGGAATTAATTCGAGATTATTTTAATTAAAAAATTATTAAAATAATTTTATATTTTATATAAATTATATTATTTTTCTCTTTTTAAAAAAATCAATAAATATTAAAAATTCAACCTGTGGGACTAACATCTATTAGTTTTTCACCACTTAAACTAAAACATGTTATGTGTGATAGGCAGCCTTTCCATTTTCATTTTTCCCGACTTATCTCTTGGTAAATCCACCAAAAGTCAAACCAAACCAATCACCATTAACAAGCGGCGGAACTGATTGCAGTCAATTTAATATTATTAGATGCCATAATATTCGCCTCGACTTTTCTAAATTTGTCTTACCCAACTAATTGTTTAGACTTTTACTTGGATGATTCTAGAAGCCCAGAAATTATCCCTCCGAATTACAAAATATAAACTTTAAAAACTCTAAACCCTATAAATATGTAACATTGAAATTTTAATAAGAATCAACTCGAGCTTGGTTCAGTTATTTTAAGGTCCTCTTATCTGCAGATCATTGCACCATGAAAATTCTTGAAGATAGCTTGGTGTTCCTCCCGCATGGATCGGTTCTTAATGCTTCGACTCTTCCTCTTACGTTCTTGGATATATACTGGTTTGGTTTTCCTCCCATGAAACGCCTTTTTTTCTATGATTTCCCTTACCCTACTTCCTATTTCATGCAAACTGTTGTTCCCAATCTCAAATCATCTCTCTCCCTCGCTCTTCAACGTTTCTTCCCCTTTGCGGGCAATCTTGTGTTGCCTCCACCGCCTCAATTGCCTTATATTCACTTCAAAGGCAGCAATTCCGTTTGCTTTATTGCTAAAGAGTCGACGGTGGATTTCGGCCATCTTATTGGCGATCATGGACGACGTGTTGAGGAGTTCCAGGTTCTTCTCCCGAAATTGCAGCCTGCAAATACGAGCACAAATGGAAATGGAATGAAGAAGTTGGAGAAGTCTCTCATGGCTATTCAGGTTACTGTGTTTCCCAACGCAGGGATTGCGTTAGGTGTTACGTTTAACCATGTTGTAGCTGACGGTAGAGCGTTTATTCACTTCATGAAATCCTGGGCATTTCTTAATAGATCCCAAGGGGATTCCAGTTTTCTCAACAATTTTCCACCACCTGATTTCAACAGGGATTTGATCAAAGATCCTCAGGGGCTGCTAGCATCTACATTCATGAAGGTTAAATGGGGTACGGAGGAGTTGGTTACCCTTCCCACTAACAAGATTCGGGTCACTTTTGTCATCAAACGATCCCAAGTTGAGTTACTGAAAAACTGGGTTACAACAAAGTTGATGGAGGAAAACGAATCGGAGAAATTAAGGATTTCAACTTTTGTAGTAACATGTGCTTACATGTGGGTTTGTTTGAACAAATTACAAGAAATTGAAACCAAACATCCTTCACCATCAGGCGATTCTCATATAGTTTTCTCAGCAGACTGCAGACACCACCTGAAACTGCCTGAAACATACTTCGGGAACTGCATTGAGCCACGTTTTGCAACCGCTAAAAAGATTGAACTGGTGAAAGAGAAAGGAGTTATTGTGGCTGCAAAGGCCATTGGGAGACAAGTAATGGAATTGGAGGAGGTGGGAGCATTAAGAGATGCAGAGAAATGGTTGTCAAAGCATAAAGAAATATTAGAACCTGGAACCCATTTTACAAGCATAGCTGCATCACCCAAATTTGGTGTTTATGAGATAGATTTTGGGTGGGGAAGACCCAGAAAAACAGAGGTGGCTCACATTGGTTCATTTGGATCCATTTCCATGGCTGAGAGCAGAGAAGAGGAAGGTGGGGTTGAATTTGGGTTAGCACTTTCTCAAGAAGAATTGCATAGCTTCAATGCAGTTTTTCATCGAGGCTTACAACAGCTACAATAATTTATGAACTCCGGTATTGAGCCCGGTTGGTTTACACTACAATAGTTAAATTTTGGTATTGTTAAAATAGTTGCTATCGAACCCCATTTGTAACATATTTCCGTCATTTTATAGTAATAATGATAAAATAGATTTAGATGTGTTCCGTGGAGAGGAAAGATAAGTTTTTAAATTTTTTTAAATGAATTGATTTGTGTCGATAAATTATTTTTTAGATTTTTGGTAAATTATAGAAATGATCATTTAAAATATTGCTTGCGTTCTATTTTAGTTATTAAAATTTTATTTATTTATTTTATTTTGATTATTAAAATATTCGAAATTATTAGTCTAATAATAAATTCAACCTTCTAATATGTTTATATATTTTATTAAATATATCTTAAAAATTTATATAAAAATATAAAAAAATTCTTAAAAAAATAATATAATACTTCAAAAAAATTATAAAGTATTTTCATGAGACAATACTTCATTAATTTTTTTTTTTTGGAATGTATTGTTTTATTTAATTCCTCATTTTTTTAAGTTTTAATTTCTCAACTATTAATACCATTTTCTTTTCTTTTTTTAACGTACTCTTCCCCTCCAAAAAGTTTCATCAATGAACCATAAAAATTAAAAATAAAAAGAAAAAATTAAGTCTCAAATTGATTAATAAAATTTGAAAATTTATTTAAGTTTCAATCTCAATTAAAAGTAATAAAAAAATGAACAAAAACCAAAAATCTCTATCCCAAATTTGATGAACATAATCAAGCCTCGGTATTAGTTTTTGCCCGTAAATATTAAAAACTCAACCCTAAATAAAAAACATTAAAAATAGAAAACAGACGCTTCACAAATTTCAAATCACTTGATATAATCAAAATAAAAAGAAACCCATAATCGACCATTCCAACAAAACTCATTTAATCTTTTTTCAATCAAACTTTTTATAATAACCCGTCGAACGTCAAAGGAAGAAGAGATAAAAAGATTCAGTGGCATGTTTGTAACATCTCGAATTAAGGTCTAGTCGGAATAGTGGTTTCGAGACTACAAATCTGAAGTAGAAATAATTATTTTATGATTATTATAAGGTCTATGATATGTTGGTATGCTTGTGTGAAAATTTCATAAAGAAATTTTATGTAAAATTTGATTTTAAGGACCAAATTGAATAAGTTATAAAAGTTAAGTTCTAGAAGCTTTTAGCATGAAACTGAATTGGAATATTAATCAGAGGTCCTTAAATATGAATTCTCTAAATTCTAAAATTTTGGACAAAAATAGACATGGAAGGGTAAAATATCAAAGTTTTAAGTGAAGGGCATTTTGGTCATTTGGCTTTTAAATGAACTAAAAGACAAAATAAAAGCCAAAAAGTGTCCATCTTCTTCATGGGTTGGCCGAATATTGCATGGAAGCCATGGCTAGGGTTTTGTTCAAGCTTTCAAGCTCAATAGTAAATGTATTCAAGTTGCGTTTTTAATGATTTTCACGTTTTTGAAATCCTTGCAACATAATCTACCTAATTCTACCATTTATTTGAGATATGATGAAG
The DNA here is from genome assembly GCA_020496765.1 of Gossypium stocksii. Taxonomy (NCBI): domain Eukaryota; kingdom Viridiplantae; phylum Streptophyta; class Magnoliopsida; order Malvales; family Malvaceae; genus Gossypium; species Gossypium stocksii. Next base: position 37,811,894 of record CM035630.1, on the reverse strand, counting down.
GTTTAGGTTTTGAACCATGTTAGAATTTTGTACATTTTGATGATTTATGGTAGATTATGCATGTTTATGGTTAGAGGAACGATTTTTACTAAGTGATTTTCAGCGAAAATGTTCGAAAGAACTAAATTGTAAAAGTTATAAAATTAGTCATAAGTGTGTGGTTTAATGAGAAATGTGGACTGATATAGTTATGAAAATGGTTTGGCTAAGTCCAAAATACAAGGAAATTGAATAAAAATCATTTTACGAGCCTATGGGCAAAAGTGCAAGTATGTGAAAATTTATGGGCAAAAACATAAATTTGTCATAATATGATTTTTGGGTCACATTGAATAATATGACTAATAAATGAGCTAAAGGTGATATTATAGATCATGGAAAATGAGATTCGGGCTTAGATCGGGAAAGAACAAGGTTATGGACCAAGTCGAAAAGTTTAGCCACTTTCGCGTCCGAGGTAAGTTGGTGTGATAATAATGTAATGTTATTGTTGTGTATGCTTGAAACCCAAATGGATATGTTAATTTGACTATGTTGGATTGAATAATTATGATGATATGTAATGAATTGAAGTTTTATGTTAAAAAGTCCTTATCATGACTAATATCATTATGTGAAAGCATGAGCTTAGTTACCATTATGAGATGTGTGATTTGGACTTAAGGACGAGTTCAATGAAAAATGTATTCGAAGAAATCCCGGTTGAACCTTAGGAATAATAGGATACCAAGGTTATGACCTTAGCACTATTGCGATCCTATATAAGACCATGTCTGGGAAATAGCATTGGCATCGATGTGAGATCCTGTATAAGACCATATCTGGGATATGGCATCAGCATCGACATGAGATCCCGTATAAGACCATGTTTGGGATATGGCATCGGCATCAAGATGAGATCCTATGTAAGAGCATGTCTGGGACATGGCATTAGCATCGCATAATATGTATGAGATCCTATGTAAGACCATGTCTGAGACATGGCTTTGGCATCGGCATATGTTGTAACACCCCAGACCCAGCTTAGAAGTTAGGCCCGAATCCGGCGTGTCACTTTGAAGTGTTTTTGCGAAAAACCTTGTTTTTCATTAAAAACCCTTCTTAAAGAAATTTGAGTAAAATTCCAGTTTAAAGTTGTTTTTCAAACGGCTTGTGTTTAAAATCAATCTGTCTTTCTATAAGTTAAAAATTATTTTTAGAAAGATCTTTTTATGCTCGGAAGCTTAATTTTGAATAAAACCCCAAAAAAAAACCTTGAGATAAACTTAGGAGAAATAAAGTAAAGCGTTCAATGTAACAAGTAGCAGAGGTAAAGCCTTATTACATTCCGAAATCAAAATACTTAAGAAATATAAAGAAAAATGAATAAAATAAAGCGTCTTGTTAGCTGGCCACCTCCGAGTCCCTCCGTTCGTCGAACCGCCTACTAGGGATTTCCTGAGAAAATAAAAGAGGGGGTGAGTTTCGAAACTCAGTGTGTACAACCCTCAGTAACCGTTAACACACAAGTAGTCAATTGGGCCTAAGTCCTAATCACAATATCATCATAAATATATCACATATGCAATGCAGTAAAAACCCTCCCCGATAATCCATCCGCTACATAACATTTCCCGACCAACCTTATACACATGTGGGGATTTCTAAATCGACCCACCCATCCGCTACACAGTAATGGTAGCCCGGCTACGATACTACCTATTGTTGTAGCAAAGCTGTTAATCACATATTAGGCTTTAAAAAGCCAACGGTGGATCCACGGTCGTCAAGCAACCGTGCGATCCTCAAATTCTTCATCCGTACCGTAATTTCCCACCCACATGCAGCCTAAGCAGTATATCACATGAATGCAGCATGTCACACCCATAAATCCTAAGTTTAACTCCTAGGGGTATTTTAGTCATTTTCGCCCTTAGGGGTATTTCGGTCATTTTTAAGTTTTATGGATTCAGTACCTACCTGACCCGTTAACAAGTCCCCTTTGGCCAAAGTGAACAGACACTATGCACCAAGTAGGATTCTAGAGAAGAGGAGGTGGGTCATTGAGACCGCTTAAGTACCAAGCTCTCCCTAGATCCAATCCTAGACATGCATATACCCATTACCACACTTCAACCTTATGACTTGTCCACGGTTGCATTTGTGTTTTTAAGTTTTATGAATGTTTGGCAGTTAATAGATACTAAGCCCAAACCCATATACAAAGCCCATTCTCAATCATATGGCCCATTAGAACCCAAATCACAATCGTATGGCCCATTAGGCCCAAATCTCTATTAAGTGGCCTATTAAGCCCAAATCCAATTCAAATCATGTAATATGCATGACTTACTCAATTCATATAACCAAATCAATAAATTTCACAAAACTTAGCCTCAAGGCCCATCGGGCCCATTTAGCCTCGGCATTTTGACTTTTCGGCATTGCCGATATCGTGTGTGTAGTGTTTGTACACACCTAGCATAGAGCGTGCTGAGATTTCCTCTTAGTCACGAACCTACATTCGATATTACTTAACAATTAATCATAGGCTAAATACAAACTTTATCTACAAAAATGCCGAAGCCTCACCGTAACCTTACCGTGTGCCAAGCTTAATAGCCCCTTTTCCTTATCACCAACCACGATTAGACCCTAGATCTATACCAACTTAATCATAAAACCCAAGTATTAGGTGATTGGCATCCAATCACGAGTCAAGACCAATACTATAACAACTAAAACGATACTAAAAAATCAGCTAAAAAGGGACTTTCGGCCATCCTTACCAACCCCTAATGTTACCTTATTTCGCGAACACGATAGCCTAAATTAGGAATTCGGCTCTTCCTGAAAAGCCCCTAGTCGACTTTGGATAGTCAAAATCTAGCGATAGTAGGTAATAAAAATCAAAGGAAGAAGGAAAAGGGACAAGGCCGAATGTAGAGGATTTCGGCAAGAAAAAGAAGAAAGAAGAGAAGAAAAAGAAAAAAAATACAAATTGGCACTTGAGGAAAAGATGAGAAATTTGGCATTAGCCTAGGATCCCAAATTTGACACATATTTATAGCCCATAGCCTCAATTCCTAATTCAACTCCATCACTTCCCCCCTTCTCATCTCCTCGTTTTTCTCCCTAATAACTCCCCAATCTATTTCCTAAATTTTCTCTTCTAATTACCTCTCTGAGAGTCCAGCTTCACGCCACTATCAATCTTTTAGAAGCCTAAAATTAAACTCCAAAATAAATTTAATATTTTCCCTTTTAAGCTTGGACCCTAACTCTACTATGGGCCTTCTAACACTCAAATAATATGCCTAAGACTACTAAGCACATATTCACATAAAAACCACACAAAAAGGAGTTCGGGATTTTTTTGGGCGTTCCATATGGTCCCGTATAAGACCATGTTTGGGACATGGCATCAACACTGAGATGAGTTTAGATCCCCTGTAAGACTATGTCTGGGACATGGCGTTGGCATCTAAAAGTGATCCCGTATAAGACCATGTTTGGGACATGGCATCAGCATCTATTTCAGATCCCATGTAAGACCATATCTGGGATATGGCATTGGCATCATATGATACTTATGAGGTTTCCCTGAGTATCCTTAGTATTCCAAATGGTCCAACAAGTAATTCAATGAGTAAGCCATTGAGTAGACAAAAGATGAGAATGTATGTGAATGTGAAGTGTTATGAGACAATACAGGTGTCGAAACCATTTTTTGAAAAACAATGGTTGACTTGGGTTTTGAAAACGAAAATGAAAATTGGGAGTCGCCACCAATCCTTTTTTATGAGGTGTGATCGGGTCACCTCGTAAAACTTGATTATTTTAATAAAATGTTTTGTTTTACTAAAACGATGATTTTGGTTTACGAAATTTGAGAAATCAGGTTCGGGAGTCGATTACGTGTGAGGAAGGATTAGCACCCTCATCACACCCAAAATTGGTACCTAATTGATTAATTAATGTCTTAATGTCGAAAGTTGAAAATTTGAACAAATTTTTTAAAAATACAAACCTTTTTTATTAATGTTAATTTTACAAAAAAATGCTTGGCTAAGTTGAAACGGATGTTAAAGACATTCTCGTTTCAAGGGAGTAAAATGTCATATTTAGTAAGTTAGAACACGACATTTTAAATCCTCGAGAATAAGCTTGTCTTTAAATTTTTAAAACTCATATATTTTAATAAAAGGAATATTCAATTTTTTTAGGTCAAACGAGAAAAAATCACAAATCAGTAAGTTAGGGCGCAATTTTCCTGAGTTTCCAAATACAAAATATTGCCTTTATTTTTAAAATTTTTGAATAATAACGATTTCAAAACCGAAATGATACGTGCTATTTAGTTTGTTTGGGCAATAAAATATAAATATGATGAATGACAAGTAATATGAAGTTATGAACAAACAAATTATGGTACACACAACAACAATAATCATACATTATTAAAATGCTAACATCAATAATCAAAGACAAAATAATCAAATAACATATAACAACTTCAACATGAATCGTATAAAGCCAATTAAAATAAATAAAATGTTGAATAATTTTAAAATGATAATAAATGAGTTTTAAATAAATAATATGAAAAAAAATTTAAAAATTAATAATATTCAAAACAATCTTAAAAAGGATTATATATAAAAATTATTAAATAAATAATATGTATACATATAAAAGTGTAAAATGGGGGATATATAACAAAATCAAAAGTAAACAGTAGATATAATATTACAAAATAATACATAATAAAACAGTCCAAGACTAAATATATAAATAAATGGGTTAAGGATGAATCTAAAAACAAAACATAATTAAGGATAGACATTATAAAATAAAAAAAGGCGTCAGAGACTAAAACACAAGGCGCTTAAACTCGCAGGGACCCAATGGTAGAATAGCCCTGGGTGCGCTGCGTTTCACATAGTCAAACTTGGATTAAATAAAAAATGAAATAAAACAAAAGGGGAAAATTTTAAAAAAGGAAAAAAAAAAACGAAATGCGACAAAATCAAAAGGGTCGAAAATGCAGGAGGACGAAAATGGTAATTTTTCCATTTTCTTGAAACGCGCAGACCCCCCACAGGCGGTTCGGGTTGACGCGTAGGTCTTCCCTAGACCAAACGGTGCCGTTTTGATTTGTTACGAAAACCATAATTTTTTCTTTTTTCATCATTTTTGCCACTTATTTAAAAAAAAAAACAAAACTCTTTCAACATAATTCTCTCAACCCCCTTTTCTCAAGCAGATTGAGCGCTGTTCGACGCACCACCACGCCGCTGTCGTGGCCTATGGCTAGCGACACAGACAACGGGCTTTTTAGCCCCGCCTTGATGCGCTGTTAAAGACCCCAACTTTCAAGGCCCGGAGAATGAGAAGAAGAAGGCCTTCAACACCACATTTGGGCCTGACTCTGATGACGGAGATGGGCCCTCCGATGCCGCAATCGCGGGAGTTCAGGTAAGAATCCTCCTTTTCTCTTTTTCTTTCTGATTTTTGTGTAAAATATATGTAAAAATGAAAAAAATAGAATGAAATAAAGAACAAAAGTAAAAACAGAAACAACCTTCAAAGCTTTTCTCTATTTTTTATTAATGAGTGCTTTTCTTTGTTTTTTGAATCCCCCCCAAAACATTCATTCGGTGATGGCTTTTATAGCCATACAAATACACTATTTTATACATTTTTATTGCCATTGTTTGGTCTCTATTTCTCTGCTTTTTGCTTGTTGTTACTGCTTCTTTGCGTGTTGTTGTTTCTTTCCCTTTTTTGTTATTTGCAGGCGTTGACGGAAGTGATGGGATGGGGCAAAGGTTGAGCAAAGGTGGTCAGGTCTCAAGACCAGGCACGGGTAGTGCGTTCGAGGCACATGGGGGAGTTGCGGCGCTTGGAGGGCTAGGGTTTCTTGCTCTGCCGAAAATTGGTTTAGGTAGTGGGCTTTTGGGCTGTCTAGGGTTTTTAGGTTTTGGGCTATATTGGGTTATTGTAATTTTGGGCTGGTAATTTATTTTTTGTATTTTTTGGTTTTTGTTTTAATTTATGGGCCCCGAGCTAAAATTGGGCTCTACAACAGGTATGTACTCAAACTCATGAGCAATGCGCTCGATATGTGAAAGAATTTTGGTGAGAATATAAACGAGTAAGTAATGCATATAAAGATGACCTTATGATGACCTTGTGATTCTAGGTTGATACTATGATGTATGAGAATATGATAAATTTGATTGATGATATGTATGTTAAAAAAGAAACTAAAACAAAGAAATCATGAAAGAGTAAAATTAGCAGTTAAACAGTATTGGACAGCAGCAGTTACATGACTTTGAAAAAACACCAAAAATGGTGTGAATTGAATTAGAGACTGAATGAGATATGAAATTAAAGCTTATTGAGTCTATTTTCATATAAAAGAAGCAGAGTAAGCAAAAAAAATCTTATATCATGAGATACCTATAATGTTGTGAAACAGGGTCAGATGGATTTCAAAATCCCCTATTCCTACTTTGGAAAATCACTAAAAATTGTATAAAATAATTATGGGTTAGAATTTATATTTTTAAAACCCTAAATAAGTCTATTTAAAAAGAAACAAATTTGAACATTATCTAAACTCAGTATGCAGAGATAATTGATTTTTAGTGAAGAAGGGTTGGAACTGCCGAATAGTGAAAAATGGGAGACTTTAAAGAATAAACTGTACTTATTGGCAAAACCAAAAATTCTGGAAATTTTATGACAAGAAGATATGTGAGTCTAGTTTAATTACGGAACTTAATTTGGAGTTCAGTATCTTAAGATATAATTAATTTAGGGACTATGACTCAGGAAGACAGCCTAAGATGAACATGAATAAAAAGTAGAAACATGTGAAATAATGTTTGTATTTTCTTAAGAATACATTATGAGGATTAGAAAAATCATATTAATTAATTGCTTATTATTTACATGCTAAATTACTAAGCTATGAATTTTACTCCCTCCTTTCCATTTCTCTTAGTGTTGTCAGGTTGGCTCGAGGTTGGAGATCGTTGGAGGCAGCGTCACACTATCAAATTGTCAATTCGGGGTAATCACAAACTTTAAGTGCGTATGAGTGAGTGGCATGTATAGAGACTTAGATATTAGTGATATGTATTTTTATGATTTGGTCAAATGTATTGGCTTATATTACTTCATTGTATAAGGCCACGAGATGTGGCTCATAATGGTAATGGGTATGTAAGCCTATTTTATGCATACATGTGGAAATGCTTTGATGTAGTTAGGTATATTGCATATGTTTGATGGTTAATTTAGGAATAATTAAGGGTATGGCATGTGTCTATGAAATGGATATGAGTATGAAGAGTTAACAGCACAAAAAGGGCTTGGAAAATAGCCCAAGTGTTGGCTACACAGGCAGAGTGTAACACCCCGAATTTTGGGCCTAGAAGTATTGGGCCTTGGTTAAGTTTTAGATCCTAGCTTAGTATTTTTAGGAGTTTAATTTTGGCCTTCTAGAAGGTTGGAAGTGGCATGAAGATGGACTCTGTTAAGGAGTGATCATGAGAGAATTTTAAGGTGATGATAAAAGAGAGATAATAGGAGATTAAAGAGAAGAAGTGATGGTGTAGAATTGGACTCTAGGGAGGGCTAGGTTCGACTATTAGCTATTTAAGGAGTGCCGAATTTCATAGCAAGGTTTTCCTTACTTTTATATAGTTTATTTTCTCTCCTCCTCTTACCGAATTCTTTTGCTCCCCTTTGTTCCATCTTTGCCGAATTTTCCCTTTGCCTTTTAGCCATCTATTGTTTTGCTGAATATTCATAGTTTTCTCCCTTTGCCGATTTCTTTCCTTAATCTCTTAAAAGCCGAATACCCATATCCCCTTTACCGATTTCTTTTGATTTCCTTCATTACAGATCTGTTTTGTTATTTGCAACCCTTAATGGAGTTTTTAAAAGCCGAGGGCACATTTAGTAGATATCTAGGCCACGAGATCGGAGACTAGTTTCGGTAAGTACTTAGTTAACCATTTTTTAGTGCATTTTGATAAAAGCCGAAGGGCTATCTAATCCTCTCTTTTCTTGTCGATTAACCCTATTAAACTAGGAGTAGGGTTCTAAGATTCCAAGCGTGGAAAGGACCTCTAGCGGATGATCTAAGAATATTAGGGAATATTTGCTAAGGAAAGGCTAAGAAAGCCGAAGGTACACGGTAAGGTTACGGTAAGGCTTCGGGATTTGATTAAATTGTAGTTTAAGGTATAGAATTGATTCGAAAGTGGTTTTGATTGTAGGTTGAGGCTAAGAATAGTGTAGTGCGGGTCGTCAATTAGGTGTGTACATATACTACACACACGTTAAAACGGCAAAAGCCGAAAATTTTGAAATCTCGAATGGGCTTGCCGAATTTGTGGGCCCAAATTGGCAAAATTCTGATATGAAATCTTATGATGGATTAACATGCATGATTGTATGATTGAATAATGATTGGGCCTAATGGGCTACATAAGCATGCTTGGAGCTTAATGGGTTTTATAAATATGATTGGGCCTAGTGGGCCTTATGGGATTGTAGAAATGCATACTAGGGTTTTTAATGGACTATAGGCCTAGTTCTGATCTCTCAAATTTTACATAAGACTTAATTAAATAATTAAACATGTTCGTGGACAAGTTGTTAGACTAAGGTGTGGCAATGGATGTGTGCATGTCTAGGATTGGATCTAGGAAGAGCTTGGTACTTAAGCGGTCCGAGTGACCCACTTCCTCTTCTCTTGAATCCTACCTGGTGCATAGTATCTGTTCATCTTAGCTGCGAAGACTTGTTGATGGGCCAAAATTCATAACTAAAATCTGTATCATTAGGAAATTACGAAAATACCCTTTTAGGATGGAATTACGAAAATACCCTCTAAGGTAGAATTACTATAATGCCCTATAGGGTAGAATTACTAAAACACCCTCATAGGGTAGGAGTACTGAAACACCCTTGTAGGGTAGAAAATTACCGAAATAGCCCTGGGTAGTGAAATGACTGAAATACCCCTAAATGCTTAATGTATGGAAAAACTTATATGTGCCCTCGTAAAATGTTGTATGTGCATTCATAATATGTATGTTGCATTTGGGGGAGGATAAATTGAACGGAGGAAGATATGAGGATCGCATAGTCGCTTGACGACCGTGGATCCACCGATGGCTTTAAGCCCATTATATAGTAGCCTCGCTGCAACGATTGAGTAGTGCCACAACCAGTGCTACCTTTAGAGTGTAGGGATGGGTGGGTTGATATTTATATCCCCACAGGAGTGTAGGGTTGGTACGGGTGGAGTGCAGGGTTGGATTCGGGGTGGGAGCATTTCATACATGTAACTCTAATATGATATGATATGAGGTCATTGTGGGCTAAGGCCCAGACCACCGATATTTTTAGGGCTTAGGCCCAATGTGGTATGTATATATTGAATTGATTTGTTTGCTAAGGGTCGTACACACTGAGTTTCGAAACTCATGCCCTTAAATTAAATGTTCCAGGTAACCCTCAGTAGGCGGCTCGACGTGGGAGTGGACTCGGAGATAGCCACAATACAAGTTACTTAGGAATTTTTTTAAATATAAATTTATTAAGTGATTTATGATAATTATTTTTTTTAACCTTCACTGTGATGTAATAAGGCTATGTAACTTCGGTTTCACTATTTACTTGGGATTTATTTAGTTACCGTTATATTTAATAAACATGGGTTTTCTTCTAATTATTTGTTTAATTAAATTTTTTGATTTTTAACTAAGTAAATTCTTTTCAAGTATATTTCATTCGAACTAAGTTCTAACTAAACCATTTTGAAAGCAACTCTTCAATATGACATCGCCAGATTCGGGCCTAACTTCTAGGCCGGGTTTTGGGTGTTACACAGAGACACGGCTGATAAACGATAAATTATACATATTTTTACCACATGTTTAGCCTATATTTCAGATGGATTATCATTAATTTTGTGAGAATTGGTGCTCTTAATCTTTCTTTTTCATATCTTATACTCAGGAGAGCATAGGGAAGAGAAAAGAACGGAAAAAGGGCCAAAAACCATGAAAATGGGCCAAAATATGAAATCCACACGGCCCAAGGAGTCCCACACGGTCGTGGCACACGGCCGTGCCACATGAAGATCACACGGTCCAGCCCCCGACAAGCACAGCCAGGCCACACAGCCGTGCCTCCATCGACAGACTCTTACACGGCCTCTTGTCGTGGCACACGGGCGTGGCACACGGGCATGTCCCTGTCATGAGAAAAAGGAATTTCACTCGAATTTGGATACTTAGGGGCTAAGAAAGCCATTTTAAACTCTATATAAAGACCCCAAGAGGCAACTCTAAAGATATACTCTCTTCTCTCAAGAAAGAGTGCCATAATTCTATCAACACAAGGAGTGAAAGTAAGGGATTACTCTAAGGGAAGCCGATTGATTCATCCCAGAAGCCAGAATTCTACATCAAGATAGAGGATCTCCCTAAATTCCTTCAGGGGTTTTTTGGTTCTTTATGTTTTGTTATCTTAATTTTTATGAGATGTTTTCTTTCTTTATTATGAACTAAACCCCTCAAATACTTGAGGGGGATGAAACCTAAGACGAATCTTGTTATTATTTATTCTTGAGTTATATGATAAATACTTAAGTTGTTCTTAATTATGTGTGCTTCATTCTTATGTTAATAAGCCTAGGTATTAATTCAAGAAACGGATGTGCTTAAAGCAGAGGAGCAAAAGTCCTTGTGATAAGAGTAGATCTACCATAATTAAGCGGAGTTGCATGCAACCATAGACATAGGGTGACATAAATCTACTGGATTAGGGTCAAACCTAATATGGGGAACCATAGATCAAATTAATGCAACCTAGGGTGTTAATTAATAAAGAAACTTTAGTTAACAACCTAGGCCTAGTTGCTCTTCGCCTCGACGGAGGGTTTAGCATAAATTAGGGATCTCTATGGATCAAGTCTAGTGAATAAATCGTCTAGCTCAAGAACCAATAACAAGTGAAGTCTAGGTGGATTCTCTCTTAAGTATTGCTTATATCAATCAGCTTTTCCCTAAAGTTTTCCCCAATTTACTTTTTGTGCACTTTAGTTAGTTTTAGAATTAGTTCCAATCAATCCTCCTTTATTTTTAGGCTAGATAATAGAAAGGAAGTAAGTATTAGTACTTTTGGTTCCCTTAGGTACGATAACTCGGTCTTGCCACTAAACTATACTACTGTTCAATAGGTGCGCTTGCCTTTAATATCATGATATTAGTTAGTTTTGGTATGATCAGTTTTATAAATTTTATTACTTAATATCGCGAGTCGTTATCAACGGCCGTGTGTCTTAACCGTATGGAGGGCATGGCCTAGAACATGGGTGTATGGCTTGGCCGTGTGACCTAAATTGCGTGCTGATGTCATAAACGAAATGTCTAGGTTTTCACACATGGGCTAAGGCACGGGCATGTCGAGGCCGTGTGAAGGACATGGGCCAGGGACACGGGCGTGTACTAGGCCGTGTGAAAACCCCTGTAGGCTTGAAATGAAAAATAAATTCGACACGGGCTAGGGACATGGGCGTGTGCGACCACACGGCCTGCCCACACGGAAGTGTCCCACCTCACACGTGCGTGCGGCCCTATTTTGATGAAAATTTTTATAAGTGTTCCAGAGATCTCGATTTAGTCCCGAATCGTTTTTAAAGTATGTTTTGGGCTTCGTGGGTCCATAATAGGGACAAAATAAGTTTAAATGAAAAGTTTTAAATTGTGAATGGAAATTGTGATGAGGGATTGTTAGATTATATGTGAAGAAGTCCGGTAACGCCTCGTACCGTAGTTCGGTAACGAATATGGGTGAGGGGTGTTACAATGTTGGTTCAAAGCATTGTCGATTGGTACTTCTGTATTTTGGATTTGAAAAATTCATCCGACCTTGGTTGGAAGAAGCCATTGGTGCCGGCATTGGTCTTTTACGATTTTAGATTTGAAATGCCATTGATGGCATGTGTAATGTAACACCCCAAACTCGGCCTAGAAGTTAGGCCCAAATTCGGCGTGTCACATTGAAGTGTTTTTCGAAAACAAAATTTTCATTAAAAACCCTTCTTGTTTAAAATTTTGTGTAAAACCTCAGTTTGCGTTTGTTCAATTCCCGATGTGGTTCATTAAAAAATTAATTCCTATTAAAGGCGTTATTAATTATAAAATCTTAATCGTTGCGGAAGCTTATTTAAAAAAAGATGTTGTCTTGGAAAAACTCGTTTTTTTACTCACTAGCAATTATAAAATCACAATAAATCCCAAATTTAAAAATAATCCAGAAGTTATAAAAGCCTTATTGCAACCCAATAAAAATAATTAAAAAAAACTGAAAATAAGTTATGTCTAAAACATCCTGCCAGTTGGCCACCTCTGAGTCCCTCCATCCGTCGAATTGCCTACAAAGGGTCACCTGAAATTTTAAAAAGAGAGAGTGAGTTTCGAAACTCAGTGTGTACGACCATCATCAACAAATAATCATGCAACGATCAGATTGGGCCTAAGCCCTATTCAATATCGGTGGCCTTTGGGCCTTAGCCATAGTGGCCTCAATTGGGCCTGAGCCCATATCACAATATACGGTGGCCTTTGGGCCTTAGCCCATAATAGCCTCGGTTGGGCACGAGCCCATATCACATATATCAGAATCATATGCATAATGCAAGATGTATGCTTTCCCATCCCATCCCATCCAACCCTGCACTTCCCCCTTCCAATGCTGCACTACTTGCGAGGAATAAATCACTCGCGCCATCCCTACACTTACAATGTTAGCACCGGTTGTGGCACTAACTCAATCGTTGCAGCAGAGCTGCTCGTTGGCTTAAAATCCTACGGTGGATCCACAGTCGTCAAGTGACCGTGCGACCCTCAAATACACTTTCTTCGATTAATAACTCCAATCCCTATAAAACATAATAATGCATGAATGCAACAGATGACATTTAACATACATAAGTCATGCTCATGGCACACAGGGGTATTTTCGTCATTTCTTACCCAGGGGTATTTCAGTAATTCTACCCTACAGGGGTATTTCAATAATTCTTAGCAATAGGGGTCTTAATTACAAACTTTGGCCCGTCAACAAGTCTTCATTTGTTAAAGTGAATAGACACTATGCACCAGGTAGGATTCCAGAGAAGAGGAGGTGGGTTATTAAGACCGCTTAAGTAGCAAGCTCTCTCTAGATCCAATCCTAGACATGCATATGCCCATTGCCACACTCTAACCTTACGACTTGTCCACAGACATACGTAGTAAATTAATTAAGTTTTATGCCCGCTTAAGGATTTATTAGGAACTAGACCTAAAAGTCCATTATAAAACACTTGCAAGTCTACACGCTTTCATACATTCATACAGCCTAATCCAACCTAATCACACTTATATGGCCCATTAGGCCCAATCACATTTATACAGCCCTTTAGGCTCAATCACACTTATGTGGCCCATCAGGCCTAAATCCATTCCAAACCATTCAACAAACCTAATTAGTTCATTACATTTTACCAAATTATCAATTTTTGCTTATTTGGGCTCATAAGCTCGTCAGGCCCATTTGGCCCATTCTGGCCCAGTTGGCCAAAACGTGGCCCAAGTCCATGAGATCACTCATGGGGCCTCTGTTAACGTATCAGTTTCCCTCATACGAGTGTTTGCGCACTCGCATGACTACTGTAGCCAAACTTTCAGCTTTTCGGCATTTTAGCTTTTTGGCGTTTTGGGATTTGCCGATCTATCGTGTATGTGTAGTGTATATACACACCTAGTAACGAAACGTGTTGTGATCTCCTTAGCCCCGAACCTTGAACAACTAGTCTTAATAGCCCTTCTTTAATCACTAATCACGCGTATCTCTTAAATCTGCATCATTCTTAATCATTAAAAACAGAATAATAGGTGAATTGTATCCAACACAAGTCCCCTTTTCCCTATCTATGACCATTCGGCCAACACCTAACCAAAATAGAGAATACTTACCCAAGAAGCAATCGACCCAAGAGGTATTCGGCTTTTGAAATTAGTATGGAGAAAGGGGTTATTCGACACAAATAAGAAGAAGAAGAGAAGAAGGAATCGGCTAAAATCAAAGGTGAATCAAAAGAAAATTTGAGAAGAAAAAGTAATGGAAGATAGGCAAGCAAGGAAAGAATTCGGCTTCTGAGTACTTAGAGAGAAAAAAATTTTCGACAACTCAAAAATGAGGAATTCGACTAAAGGGAAAAAAATAATTTTGGCATTACCCTAGAATTCCCAATTCGGCACCTATATATAGCCTATAGCCGAATTTTTTATCCCCACATTCCCAATTTGGCTCCACCTCTTCCACACATCTCATATCCTAATGTTTCTCCAAGATAAACTCCTTAATCCCTTCCTTAAATTCCTCTTCTGATCACTTCTCTAAGAGTTCAACTTCACTACCACTACTAACCATCTAGAAGGTAAAAATAGATCCCCAATAAAATACCATGCCACTACTCGAACCTTAGATCTCCCTGCCTGCTAATAACACCACCTCCCTGCTCCCTAAGTGGCTCCACTTTGCTACTAGACCACAACTCCTTTTGTGTCATTTTTCTTCTTCATTTATTTAAAAGGCCAACTAACTGAAGTCACAGATCCCTTAGGGCTAACCAAAATTTTTCTTATACCCTTACTTGATCCCAGGACATCTCCGACACCCCTAGACATTCAAAATTCATTAAACCCTTAAAGCCAACATGTCATTTGTCATTTTCTTGCTAAAAAAAATTATGAGACCCAAAGCCCAAAGCCCAATTCATCTAGGCCCAAAATTTGGGGCGTTACATGTAACACCCCTTACCCTGATTAAAACAATAACCCGATCAATGGATATCACATTTGGACATTGAATTACTTTTTATTTGATCTCACTTTTTACTCTTCATTTCAATCATATTAAACTCATTTGAGGCATTTTAAACTATTCCCAAGCATTCCCTACAATTTGGTTTGTGATCAGAGGTTGTTTGGAAACCTTTTGTGGGCATAACAGTGAGAATATAGTTATCTGAAGCAAAGGTATTGATACCAAAACTCTAGGTATCACACTCGGGGTGTAGGGATGCCCAAACAAAGCCTAAATCACCTCATTTCATACCAAAATTAATATCAAACATTTCCATATATTTTCCAATCATTTAATACCATAAAACACTTCAAAATATCATGTAATTTATTATGTAACCAAAGTAGAACTCAACTGAATCTACTAGGCCATCAAAATATTAAAGCTTCACCAAATACTTTCACTAGTTTTCATACACATATATCTTAATTAAACTTATGTACATGTCATAAAATAATACAAAAATATTAGTTTCAAACTCTCTTTGAAGCCATGTGATGTGATGAGAAGAGATGAGTTGTGGACGAAATCTTTGATCAAGAGCTTCATATTGAACCTTTATCTATGCATTAGAAAATAATGTGTTAAGTAACTTAGTAAGTACATCAAGAGTTAAATTTACTCTTGCCTTAATAGAATTGAACATATAAATACACTAGACATAACATAATGAATAAAAAAATAACATTACATGTATAAATTTTCACATGCATTCTTACCACATCTTACTTACCAATTCACTATTGATTTCATTATTCACTTTTTGTTTAGCCCATAGTAGATTCTACTGAACAAGCAAGATATCTGAAAATAACACTCAAATCACTAGCATGAATGTACTTACACTAAAATGCACCGAAGTGCCACTTTTACTATGTACTGAAGTGTATTATCACTGAATTGTACTGAAGTGCCACTATCACTAGTGCGCTTAAAATTTTCTAATGACATGTCATTTATATCCATATAGTTCACATCTAGTATACACGAGAACTTATAATGTCATTTTCATCACATACACTTATCAAATAATAATATATTAAACTTTACACTCTTTTCAATTTAGTCATTTTATCAAGAAAGTTAATGATTACATTAGTAAACACTACGATATCAGTTTAGAATTTAATTCATGTTCGTGTAACACTTCACTTAAACATCTTAACACTATATTTTAATTCACATGGTGACTTTTGAACACTTCACAATTTATTCCCTTTTTACCACAAATTTTCATACACTTAACCTATTCCCTTTGTAATTGAAATTCAATTCATATCATCACTACTCTTTGGTCAATTTCATAATAAATATTAACATAACAATTTTCTTATAGTTTAAATCTAGGTTTAATTAGGTAAAGTAAAAATCTTGAAGTACTTACACAATAAAAGCTTGGATGAGCTTTCTTCCTTCTTCACTTTTGTGCTACTATTTCCCCATATCAAGACCTTGTTGATTACCTCTCTTCTCTTTCTCTTTATTAACATTTCACACATATGTAAGACTTAATATAAAACAATGAACACATATAATTTCCATGCACTTTTGATGAAAAAAATATGAAATTCATAATAAAATTTTATCATTTTGACCTTACTTACACCAAACCCTATCTTATATTTTGTCTTTCTTCCAAGATAAACACCGTTTTTCTCTAAATGAAATTAAGCTTACTATGAGGTTGCTCTATTGATTTCACTAAAAATATAAGGGAAAATTTGAAGTTTTCAAGCTTGGTTCGGTTAAAAAAAGGTAGAAAAAACCAAATTGTAAAAGAATTTTTTTTCTTTCATGAAATGATGGTGTCCTGAGATGGTAAGGAAGATCAAAGAGTTTTCTACACTTTTCCATCAAAATATCTTATTAATTTAATTAATAAACTATTAAAATATAATATAAAAATTTATTTATCATCATCTTAATCTAACGGTGGAGATTCATTCTCAATTTTCAATTTAATCCAAGGGTGGAGATTTTGTCTACATACATAAGATTTTTCTCATAATTATCTAATTAATGAAAGATTATTTTACCTATTGAAAATATCTAAAATTCCTACCTTGAGTCACTATACACCTTAGGTAAAATTACACTTCTAGAATTTCTTCTTTTTCCCTCCAATTCAATTTAATCCTTCTATATTTTTTAATATTCACACCTTTTCTTCTACACTTTTCACACCCTTACGATTTAGTTAATGTTGGATCTGGTGTCCTGAGTGTAGTATATCCATTTGTAAACTTGTAATTTTTTTCATACAGATTGATTAATAAAACAAATTCATTGATTAAATTAATATACTTTGTATGATTGTCTTGAAATAGTTTTTGCACGCAAAGCAAAATGGAAGCAAATGATGTGAACTTGTTGTCTAATGTAAGCAAATATTGCTCATTGGTTGTCTAATGTTTAACTAATATTAAGTGGTGTTACGTGATTGGATAGTAATAAAGAAAGACAACTTATATGAGTAAACATGTCTTTAGTCTAATCAGAAATAAGAAAATCGATTGAAAGACTAATATGTCATTTATCAAGTCCAATTGAGGAGATGCTTAGTCTTGGGCATCGGAGCGGATGACTCCCAGAAGATAAAGACATGGATGTAACTGATTAGACTGACAATACATCGAACTGGATTAAAAAAGAATAGATCCTGAACATGTTTATGGATTTATTCACTTGTGACGTTCATAGTATGGCATACCTAAATCCCAAGTGGATGATGGATTATGTATGTGTAACTCGTACACTTTGATGTAAGTAAAAGCTTGAGTTCTAATAGATAAGGAATAAAAAAATGGTGTGTTAGGTGTACAACTTCTGCAATATGTAGCGTCATTCACAATAGTGATATTTATAGCCCGAGACGTGGGTAAATGATATACTCCTCGTTGGTATTACATGGTTGATGAATAGTAAATGTGGTCATGGGTCGTTCATCTTTGTGATGAATAACTTGATTACTATTTAATAGTAATTGACTTTTCATGAAGGAAGATGTAATGGTTACCATGAGATAAAATATGATCATTTTGGGATAGCGGATGTTATCCCAAAAAGATCAAGGATAGCCTATAAGGGTAATACACTTATGACAAGGTCATTAGAGGAGCTCTGAGTAGTTGCTTTTATAATGGTATGTCATTAGGGAGAGCTCAGTCACAATACTATAGTGGAATGAATTTGTGACTAAATGAGTTTATAATTAATAGGAGAAATGCCAAAAGTTAGTTATAAATCATTTCAGCTCTACTTACATATGTCCAATCGGTCCCTTCGCTAGCTCGTTAAAACCATTTGAATCGAAATGAATAAAATGAATAGAAATAGAGAAATGAAAAACATTAAAAAATGATTATGGTTTTCTCCAAAATAGAGAAATGGAATCATTTGGAAATAAATGTGGTTTTCTCAAAAAGGAAATGGAAATGGAAATGAAAATGAGAAATGATTCATTTTCAAATGTAGATGAATTTGAGTTTATGTTTTTAAGTTATCTAAAAGACCGAAAATGAAAATAGTGGACAAGTTGAATTGTGAAATATTAAATATATATATTCATAAATTTTAATAGGGGTAAAATCATCATAATTTTACTGGGGTAAAATTGAGATGAGAAAATTATTTAATATACAATATTGAAGTTTATTTTGGGAAATTGAAAAACAGAATCAGGTTGGATCAAATTGCAAAGTATTGGGTCGAAAAGTCTGGGAAGCACTCATAATTGGACCCGATGTGAGAGAGGCCCAAAAGCCCCTCATAGAACATGTAGGGGGTGGCAACCCTAGTAGGGATACTAGGGGATGTTGTCCACCCTACTCCTACTCTAAGTAAGAAGTTGTTTTTCTATTTGAAATAAACCTCTCTAATTCAACAAGGGTTCCACCTTCTCTCCCTATAAATAGCTGACAACGATAGGGATATGAAACACAACTTGAAGATATTTTTACTTTGCTGGATAAGCAGATCCTTGACATTTTTCGACTTTCAACCAAGTGATCTTCTCTGCTATTTTTTGAGTGTGGGTTCGAACTAATCAAATCAAAAACATAACTAGAAAAAGTTTTCTTTACTTTTGGGGTGAAAACGAAAATTCTCTCTTCAAAATAGAAATCGGCAAAACTGTTATTCCAAAAATATATATAATAGTTGAGAATAAATTCTCTTTATTTTTCGACATAGTAACAATATCTTCAAGTTATGTAAATAGCTCTACTGATATGATCTATTTATAGGGAGAGAATGTAAACCCGTATTGAATTGCAGAGGTTTATTCCAAATGGAAAAATAAACTTCCTAGTCCAACTAAGAGGTGGAGAGGGGCTAATAAGGTGTGCTTCCCCTCATATGTGTTATGGTGGGGATTCGAGCCCTCATTGTATTGGGCCCAATAATATGTGTTTTCTGAACTTTTTAACCCAACACTTTATAATTTAATCCAACTCAATACATATGTTCAAATTTTCAAAATAAACATTAATTTTCCAATTAAATAATTTTTTCATCCTAATTTTACCCTTAGTAAAATTATGACGATTGTACCCCTGGTAAAATTTCCAAGAAAACATATTCAATATTTCATAACTCGTTTACCATGACCAAATGATTTATTTTCATTTTCGGGCTTTGAAACTAATCAAAACCATAAACTCATTCTTCTGATCATTTTTTAGTTATTCATATATATATATATATATATGCAAATGGATCATTTCTCATTTCATTTCCATTTCCATTTCCATTTTTTAAAGCAACTACTCAATGCTCATCCAATAACCATGTCATAAGTGTGTTACCCTCATAGGATATCTTTGATCTCTTTAGGATAATGTCCCCTTTCCTAATTTGATCTTATTTTATCTCATGGTAACCATTACATCTTCCTTTATGAAAATTTAATTACTGTTAAACAGTAATTAAGTCATTCATCATAAAGACGAGCGACCCGTGGTTACATTTACTTTTTGTCAACCATGTAATGCCAATGAAAGGATATCCTTTACCCATGTCTTGGGCTATGAATTCTAGTATTGTGAATGATGTTCCATACTACAGAAGTCGTACACCCAATGTACTAGTTTTTGGTTCCTTATCTATTTGAAATCAGGCTATTACTTACATCTAAGCACACGAGTCAGACATACATAGTCCGTCATCCACTCATGATTTAAGTATGCTAGTCTGATGTATTGTCAGTCTAGTCAGTCACATCTATGTCTCTATCTTTGCAGAGTCGTCCGCTCCGATGCTTAAGACAAGGCATTTCCCTAGTTGGACTTGATAGACGACATATTAGTATTGGTTTTCTCATTTCCAATTAGACTTAGGACATGCTTAGGTTCGTCTACTAATTCAATTTTTCATTTTGTATTATGATCCAACCACGTAAAATCACTTATTATTAGTTAAACATTAGACAACCAATGAGTAACATTTGCTTCTATTTTGTTTTACATGAAAAAACCATGTGAGGATAATATACAAAGTATTAATGTAATTCATGAATAGTTTTATTAACTGATAAATGTTAAATTATACATATGTTTACCCCATGTTTAACCTATATTTTGGATGGATTCTTATCAATTTTGTGAGAATTGGTGTTCTTAATCCTTCCTTTTCATATCTTATACTCAGGAGAGGATAGGGAAGAAGAAAGAACAGAAAACGGGCCAAAAATAATGAAAAATGGGCCAAAATGTGCGAACAACACGGGCAAAGAAATGCCACATGACCGTGCCATACGGGCGTGCCACATGAAGATCACACGGTCAAGCCCCTGACAAGCATGGCCAAGCCACACGGCCGTGCCTCCACCGATAAAATCACACGACCTTTGTCGAAGTCACACGGGAGTGGCACATGGGCGTGGTCTAGTCGTGAGGAAGGGGAATTTCACTCAAATTGGGATGCTTAGAGGCTAAGAAAGGCCCCCCAAAAGCTCTATATAAAGAACCCATTAGGCAACAACTAGGATACTTTTTGAGATACGAATAGGAGCAAGGGATTACTCCAAAGGAGAAAGCCGATTGATTCATCTCAGAAGTTGGAATTCTGCAGCAACATAGAGGATCTCCCTAAATTCCTTCAGGGGTTTTTGGTTTCTTTTATGTTTTGTTATTTTATATCTTCTTTGATGTTTCTTTTCTTTATTATGAACTAAACCTCTCAAATACTTGAGGGGGATGAAACCTGAGACAGATCTTGTTATTTATTCTTGATTTATTTGATAAATACTTGAATTGTTTTTAATTATGCGTTCTTTATTCTTGATTTAATAATCCTAGGTATTATTTCAAGAAATAGATTTGCTTAAAGCAGAGGAGCAAAAGTCCCTGTGATAAGAGTAGATCTACCATAATTAAGCGGAGTTGCATGCAACCCTAGACATAGGGCGACATAAATCTGCCAGATTAGGGTCAAACCTAATATGGGGAGCCATAGATCGAATTAATGCAACCTACGGAGTTAATTAATAAGGGAACTTTAATTAACAACTTAGGCCTAGTTGCTCTACGCCTCGACGGAGGGTTTAGCATAAGTTAGGGATCTCTACGGATCAAGTCAAGTAAAGAAATCATATAGTTCAAGAAAATAATAACAAGTGAAGTCTAGGTGGATTCTCCCTTGAGTATTGCCCATATCAATCAGCTTTTTCCTAAAAGTTTTCCCAATTTATTCTTTACACTTTCTTAGTTAGTTTTAGAATTAGTTTAAACAACCCTCTTTTATTTTTAGGCTAGATAATAGAAAGGAAGTAAGTACTAGTACTTTTGGTTCCCTTGGGTACGATAACTCGGTCTTGCCACTAAGCTATACTACTGTTTGACAGGTACGCTTGCCTCAACGTTGTGATATTAGTTAGTTTTGGTGTGATCAAGTTCTTTATAAATTTTATTACTTCATATCACGCATATCATTAACCAATCTGTTTGAATCTGTTTGAAAAATTAGAAGTGTACTTAGACAAAAATACTATACTTAGGGCACCAGATCCAATAGATCACACATAACACAACTACAAAATCTAGCCAAGTTATAATCTATTAACCAAATAACATCACATCTTGAATACAAGGTAGTACATGGTTATGGCAGGTAACCAATTCATTCATCAATGTACAAGACTAATAATCTATGCATACCTTTTGAAAAATACCATGTAACACTCCTAATCCGAATCTGTCACCAGAACAGGGTTACGGAGCATTACCGGAGATTACAAATTAAATGGATAGAAATTTTAAACATTTCATAACATATTAATAATCACATCAAAACCAATCAAAATCATACATATTGTCCTTTACACGAGCCCTCGAGGCCCTAAATACGTGTTAGAAATAAGTCGGAACTAAATCGAAAACTCATTGAATTTTTCAAAAAAACATTGAAAATTTTCAAAGCTGTAGGGGTCATATGGCCATGTAGGCATTTAAAATAGGGGCACATGATTGTCTCCCAACCCATGTCTATGCCCGCGTAATTGACTGGCTTAGGCCACACGGCCAAGCCACATGCCCGTGTGCTAGGCCGTGTACCCTTCGAAGAAGCCTCACATGCCCGTGTTCCAGGTTGTGTGCTAGGCCATGTAACAGCCTGACTTTCAGCCCTTTGAAAAGTACATGGGACACAAGGCTGTGTCACCTGGCCGTGTGTCACACATGGATGAGATTGTAGATAAAATTAAGCTATTTTACAAGCCAGTTTTGTCACCCAAATTGACATCAACTTACACCCAACATTGTGCATATAAAGAAGCCAAAAGGAACCCAAACCTAGCATAAACAAGCTTTAAACATGTGGTATGCTCACATTCAACCAATATGCCCTTAGGCACCTCAAATGAAAATTTATAAACATGTGCAAATATGAACACAATTTAATCATTTATTTAACAAAAGCTTGACCAAAATTATACCATATTATGCCACTTGATTTACTCTTTAAAAACATACCAAAATGTACCATATATGACATACAAAAACTAGCTCCAAATGGTTATATAATTCACATGTAACTTGTGCACCAAAAACACCATATAAACCATTCAACAAGTACCAATTCACAATAATTCCGTCAAGCTACAAGGCTTTAACAAAATGCATATTCAAACCACCATTTTACCTTCTATCATTCAACCACAATTCGAGCAACATCTCAAACATATTAAGACAACTTATATACATCCAAATTATGCCAAACACAAGCTAAATAAGTGGCTATAATCACAACAAAACATATAGGCCAACATTAGCCAAAACAACCTATACATGCCATTATAACCAAAATTAACCTAATCGAAAGTACCAAAAGAGCCGATAGATAGTATAATATAGCTCCGACAAGCTTCCAACCCGAACGGGATTCCAATTCACTATAAACATAGAAAAATACATAGAGTAAGCATTTAAGCTTAGTAAGTTTGTATAACATAGAATTTAACTTACCATTTGATCAAATAATAGGTAAGTAATAAAGCATATCCCTGCATAATTTGGCCAAAAGCCTAAGCATATATACACTAACCATGTTAGCCATGTAAATTTATATATGAATCAATATACATGTAACATACATATCATATATCTATATATCATGTAAAATCATTTCTATGTATTTCATGTAAATACCTGTAATAATTCTTATCGAACTCATGTCATATTGTATTAGAGTATTGCCCGTTGAACCATTTAGAATATCGTTGCATACTCAGGTTAGCTCACACATAGTGTTCTAAACTATAATTCGTCAAATCCTGTACATGTATGCTCATACAAGCTATGAACTGGAATGCTCTCATGAGCTGTAAATCGGTAAGCTCATATGAGCTGTGGGGCGGTACGTAGCTATATGATGCTGCTCACATGAGCTGTGGAGTATTTTTAGTAACTGTATGAAATTAGAATAACAGAGAGTAATATAGAATGAAAACAACTAAATATTCTAGTATTATTTCCTTACTTGGATTAATAAATAAATAGAACTTACATACATGAGTGAGTGTGACTAACTGCTGCTAAACAATTCTATTAACAATATATCAGATTGTATAACTGATTACTAAAAACCTAATGTAATCTTATACTCTAACATTCACCCAGCTTCTCAATAGGTAAGACCTGAAGCAAATTACGAAATCGAGTAAATAAGGAGACAAACAAGGGCTTTGTGAAAATGTCAGCAATTTGGTCACAGGCCGGGACTTCATTGACAATGAGTGAGCCTTTAGCTACCTTTTCGAGGAAAAAAAATAGATCAAGTTCAACATGTTTGAATTTAGAGTGTAAGATTGGATTGGCAGCAACCGCTATTACACTAGAATTGTCACACCAGACAGCAAGTGAATTGGCAGAATGAATTTGTAACTCTATTAGCAGAGAAATTAACCATGTAATATCACTGGTGGTTGTAGCCAGACTTTGATATTTAGCTTCTACTATCGATCGAGAAACAACTTATTTCTTTTTAGAACACTACAAAACGGGCATATCACCAAGATACACACAATATCCTATTGTAGACTGGCGATCATCAAAATCCAATCCCCAGTTGGCATCAGTATAACCAACGAGAGATAGTCTGTTGGAGGGATGAAAAATCAACCCATGATCAATAGTCTCATGTAAATTTCGTAAGATTCTTTTTAAGGCCTCCAAATGAACTGAAGTAGGTGCATGCATAAATTGACACACACGATTCACTGCATAAGCAATACTAGGTCGGGTCAGGACCACATATTAAAGTGTGCTGGCAAGGCTTCGATATTCTGTAGGACTAGCAAGACGGTCGCCCTCACTTTTAGATAACGCAGATGAACTGACCATTAGTGTGTGGACACTTTTTGCATTAGTCAATGAACTTTTGTCAAGTAGATCCTGGATGTACTTGCACTGGCATAAATGAAGACTTCCAATAGAGGATTGAGTGACTTCAATATCTAAGAAGTAGTAAAGGTCTCCCATATCCTTAAGGGAAAACTCATTATGTAAATGCTGAATAAATCTATTTATGCTATCAGCTGTACTCCCTGTAATAATAATATCATCCACATAAACCAGAACATAGATGACGGACTCGGTTGTTACTCGAACAAACAAAGACACATCAGATTTGGACACGAGAAACCCAGTAGAAATAAGAAACCTTTTCAATTTATGAAACCAAACACGTGGAGCTTGACGCAACCTGTATAACGCCTTCATCAAACAACACACCAAGTGCTCACCAGTTGGACTAGACTGAACATAACCTGGAGGTTGTTGCATGAACACTTCGTCGGTGAGATCACCATTTAAAAAAGCATTGTTAACATCGACCTGACGAAGTTCCCAACCACGAGAGACAACAATCGAGAGTATGGTTCTAATAGTTGCAGGTTTAACCACTGGACTGAACGTTTCTTTGAAATCACACCCGGGAACCTGCGAACACCCCTTTATTATCAACCGACCCTTACATCGAGCAATAGTCCCATTAGGATTTTCTTTACTTTGAACAACCATTTACACCCTATCACCTTTCATCCTTAAGGTGGGGAAACAAGTTCCCAAGTGGAGTTAGCTATGAGAGCATTAAATTCAGCTTGGACTACTAGTCGCCACTCTGGATCAGCAAGTGCTTCATCAACTATGCATGGTTCATAGTCAATAGCTTCAATAGACAGAGCCTTAGGTTTAAAAATCCTAGCTTTAGACCTAGTAATCATAGTACAAATATTTCCTAGCAGAACAATCAGTGGAGTCGAAAGAACTATGCTGGCAGCAGATGGACCACCCATATCTGTCGAGGTTGAGGGCTGAAATTCCTCATGAACAGACCCCAACTCAGTCGATGAACCACCTGATGTAGACTGCATGGAACTACATTGAGGAGGAGAAGATGGCATACCAGTGGGACTTTTGATTGTTACAACAGGGCGGGAGGCAATAGACTGAACAAGAAAAACTTATATAGAGACACAAGGACTAGGTTTAACATGATCTATGTTAGATGAAGAAAACAAAAACTATCGTTAATCAAAAACAACATGACGAGAAACAATTACTTTACCATCTAGCGTGAGACAGTGATAACCTTTATGTTGGGAACTATACCCCAAAAATGTACATGGCTGAAAACATAAATCCAATTTGTGATACGCAAACAGTTGCAGATATGGGAAACAACAACACCCAAATACCCTTAAATGATCGTATGTAGGCTTACGACCATGAAAAACTTAGTAGGGGACTAACCTTTTAGGACTGGAGTAGGTAGACAATTTATGAGATGAACGGCACTACAAAGGCATAACCCCAGTAATCCATGGGCAGACTAGCTTGGGCTAAGAGAGTAAGACCAGTCTCAACAATATGTCTATGTTTGTCGCTCAGCAACTCCATTCTGCTCAGATGTGTGTGGGTAGAATAGGCGATGAAGTATCCCAAGATTAACCAGCATTGATCTGAATGCATGATACTCACCACCTCAATCACTTTGAAAGCTCTTAATATCTTTCCCAAATTGAGTTTTGACCATTTTTTGAAATTGAAGAAAACACTCAACTGCTTTAGACTTATGTTGAAGGAGATAAATCCAAGTAAAACAACTACACATGTCGATGAATGAAACATAATACAGGTTAGTACCACATACAACCGACGCCGGTCCCCGTAAGTTAGAGGCAGCCAAATAAAAAAAATCCTTATATTCAGTAAAAGAGTTTGAAAAAGGCAGTTTATGAGGTTTCCTCTTTTGACATGCAATACAAATATTATCAAGACACATTTTATTAAAGATAATTTGGCACTTATCAAGAACAAGTTTAACAATTGAGGCAGACGAATGACCAAGTCTTTGGTGCCATAACATGAAAACATCATCACCATCATTATGAGTTTGTAGTCTAGTGTTGTGGACAGAAGGAGCATCAACAGAAGGATCAGGAGTACCTGGTGAAAAATAATAGAGCCCGTCACGAGTGTGGCACTGCAGCAAAATTTCTCGAGTCGGGATGTCCTTGACAACATAATAAGATGGATGAAACTCAAAGAACACGTTGTTGTCATTAGCAAACTCAGAAATAGATAACAGATTCTTCCGTATATTTGGCACGCACAGAACATTAGATAGATGAAGCATCTTACTCTTCGTAGGTAAAATAGATTTCCTAACACATGATATTTTTGTAGGAGTCTCATCAGCCATGAGAAGAGGAGATGTACCTGAGTATGGTGTGGACCCATGCAAAGTGGTGGCCTCTCGAACAGACATGATGTGTAGCCCCTGAATCAAGGCACCAAGAGGAGGTCCCTACAGGCATAGAAATATAAGAATTGTCATTATCAAAATTAGACTCATATTGAGTCATATTGGAATTAGACCCAAAGGTGGTAAAAAAATCAGAGGCATGAAAATTAGGGATACAAGGTAACCCAACACACGGCGAGGCATCAACATCATGAACACGGGACCTCGGTTTAGTTCGCTATGGTACACCTGTCTTATTATTTTGGACTGAATTAT
Organism: Gossypium stocksii; assembly: GCA_020496765.1. NCBI lineage: Eukaryota > Viridiplantae > Streptophyta > Magnoliopsida > Malvales > Malvaceae > Gossypium > Gossypium stocksii. The sequence continues at coordinate 37,784,453 of CM035630.1, read as the reverse complement.
GTCTATTGGTCTCAAACCCAACAAGGTTGGCATCCGGCCCAATATGTTGGCCAACATTAGGAGCTTAAGGAACCGGCCTAGCATATGGCCCATGTAACACCCCTAACCCGCAATCCTTCGCCGGACTAGGGTTACGAGGTATTACTAGAAAATTTAGAATTTTTACAGATATGTCACATTCAAAAACATCATATAATAAACATACGACATCATTAAGTCCCTTATAAAGGTCTCCGAGACCTTAAACATACATTAGAAGAAGGTCAGGACTAAACCAAACACTTAGAAAGTTTTAAAAAGCTTATGAAATTTTTCCTTTTAAGGTAGGGCACATGCCTGTGTGGCAAGGCCGTGTACCTCCCACGACAGCGTCTCACATCCCATACGACCATGCCTCACATTTTTACCCTAGCCCGTGTGCAACACTGACTAAGGTCACATGGCCACTAGACACGCCCGTGTGTCCAGCTTGTGTGTAAGCCTGAGTTGGCCACACGGTCACCAGACACACCCGTGTGTCCAGACCGTGTGCCATACTGACCCTTTTAGCTACAAAACAGGGGATGCACGGTCGAGACACACGCTTGTGCGCTTTGCCCGTGTGGCACAAAATAGGCCATTCGAAAAGCCAACTTTGCCACCCATTTTAGGTCATCCTTACAAGCCAAAACCAATACATTTATACCAATAATTCTCAGCCAATTCACAACCAAAATGCATACAATTCATGCCATAAAGACCCCATTCTAAATCATGCTTAATGACTATGTTAATTCAAACTAAATCATAAGTAAATGTCATACCAAAACTTATAGAACATAACTCATTGTATACAACATTTATCTCATATCAAAACTTACCAATTCATACCATTTTCATACCAAATTAACCATTTCTTATTAAGCCATGAAACATAACAAAACATACCAAATTTGCCATACTTATCACATACCAAAAACAATCATAATCACAACCATTAGTTAGCCATATCACATGGCATAACATACATACATCACAAAATCTTATGCAAACTTATCTAGCTTATACATGCCATAATTCAACATTTATACTTTCAAAAGGTACCAAAATAAGTTTAGATAGTGTGGTGATGATCCTCGACGATCCCTGAGCTTTTAGTAGCTTCGATATTTATAAAACAAAGCAAACACAAACAACGTAAGCTACAAAGAGCTTAGTAAGCCATATACAAATAAATTGATCAAATATCACATTCATAGCTCAATTTATTTAAGTAGCTCGTGGCAAAACACAATTATAAGTCCATATTTCTCATATAGCTCACTTGATCATATATCACTTGCATTTAACACATTTTATTCTCATGTCACTTATATACATAACATAAGTTCATAATTGAGCATATTCTACCTTTCAATCTCAAACATAGCACATGTTTCATACGTACCGGAATCGGATGCACATTTGTATACTTATTCATTACATTCGTAAACTCATTCATTCTCTCAGGATGCCCGTTGAACCGTATGGAATCAAATAGGATACTCAGATAACTCATAACGATCATACAATGCCAACGTCCCAGATGTGGTCTTACATGTAATCGAATATAGATGCCACTGTCCCAAACAGGGTCTTACACGAAATGAAATACGATCTCAATGTCCCTAACATGGTCTTACACATAAATCTCATATTGATGCCTACGTCCTAGACGTGGTCTTACACAAAACACATATCGGATCCTATGTCATGACATATGTATCCTAGCTATCCTAAGGTTTGGATAGGGCTTTTCGGACTTGATCACATGCTCGGAACTTATTTTGGAATTCACATAATCGGCTATCATAGAAATTTAATAGAATTCAATCATATATATACAATAATAATTCATTTAAATACATTTATTTGTATATAGACTTACCACGTACGTATTCGAATAGACGAAATTGGCTAATCAACAACTTTTGACTTTCCTCGATCTAATTCTGTTTTCTTTGTTTCTTGATCTAAACACATTCAAAGTTAGCTCATTCAATTTCATATTCATTCAAGTAAATCCAAATACACATATTTAAAGCATTTTGCACATTAGCCCTCACATTTTCAAATTTTGACAATTTAGTCCGTTTTACTCAAAATCACAAATTTGCATAATCTCAATATACTATAACTTAGCCGATTCTTCATGATGATCATATAAGCTCATATAATTCATTCTTTTCACATTTTAGTCCTCCAAAGTATCATTTTTGAAAATTAGCCCAAATAGCTCAATTTCATCAAAAATCCAAAAACAAAATATGTTAATCTAATACATATTTTCCACATATAAAAAATTAACACATCAAGGCTCACAAAATCAACAATGGCACAACTTGAAATCTTCATCAAAATCAGAAATTTAAGCATGGGCTTTGAAGAACACATAACAACGATCTCAAAAACACAAAAATCATAAAAAACCGAAGAAAATACATACATTAATCTTCAAATCTCCTAGTCAAACCCTAAAGAACTTTTATTCTTTCTTTTTACTTAATATTTTCGGTGAAAGAACAAATATATGGCCTATTTTCATGATTTGGTTTTCTTTAATGAATATAAATAATTCAATTACCAAAATATCCATGCTTTATAAATATAATTAACATACTAAGGCCATTTATGACCACCACCATTTTAATTGGTTTAATAACCATTTAAGGCCTTAACAATTAAATGCCATATTCCAATTAGCACATAATCACATAATTAGCCACTTTTACTTTTTTATGCAATGTAGTCATTTTTGCAAATTAAGCACTCAAACGGATAAGTTTTCATACGAAACTTCCACACATGTTAATTCACATATAATAAGCAAAGAAAATAATATTTAAATATTTTTCTAACTCAAATATATGGTCCTGAAACCACTATTCTGACTAGCGTCTAAACTGAGTTGTTATAGTCCAAATCCACGGCTTGGAGCAACTAGCCTTAGCATCAAAACACAGCTCACATTGAAGACCTAAATTGTGCGGCAAGAGAGCAGCACCATTATGGCTATAGTGCGGGCTCGATCCATTACCATTTGGCCCAACCATTTCCATGACAAACAACAAAGGGTTTCATAACCCTAGCAGATGACGGAGTGGGCATAGAGAAATTATTTTGCAACCCTTCCCACAAAGCACCGTAAAGAAATGCCATCGGGGCCACCACTGAGGTTTCAACATACTACCCACCAAAAAAAATTGGACCACCATGAGCCGATGGACACCAGCCAAGCTCACCAAGACTGTCCTCACACAATCCTTGACCTGTTAAACTAGAGAACACTGAAGCCATGGTCAGAGCCAGAGCAGAGGGGCCACCATAGTCTCGATCGAACTTGTAATAATATCATTGCTCCGTATTTCCATATCTACCACAAATTTGACACTGAAGCCGAGTCTGAAAGCCATGCCCATGTGCAGTAGAAGAAGAACGATCACAACGCACACCGGTGTCATCGGAGCGGCCTCTACTAGATGCGCATGAAAAGGCATTTCAGTCACTGTGCGAGCTTGCCGACTCTCAAACTTCAAAAGCACATCAATAGCCTTCTAAAAAAGAAGGATTTCAGTCGAGAATGAGGCCAATGTTAGAACGACATCATAGTCCGATAAGAGGCCGGCAAGGATGATCTCTACCTTCTTCGCCCCTGGTACCACATATCTAGATGCCTCGAGCAATGCGCAGGTATTCTGTATTTTAGTAACATATTGTTTGACCAACATCACCTCTTTCTCGATGGAGTGGAGTTCGTTCTTTATGTGTGACAACTTTGCTCTAGTGGCAGTGGCGAAGAGGCGATTTGTAGTGCTCCACACCTCACATGCCAATTTCCCGGCTATGAAAGAAGACAACAAAGAAGAGCTAATCGTTGATAATAACCAAAAAGCAATAAGCTTATCTTGTTGAAGAAATAGAGAGGTATTGAGATTCGGAGTCAAAACTCCATCCAGAGAAAAGACAAAACGAGGCGGAACTGGTAAGGTCCTTCGAGAAATCCTATCAATTCATAACCTTCAATTATTAATCGAATATGCTATTGTCATTAAACAAAATTTCCTTCATCTAACTTTACTGTATCATGACGAGGAAACGTCTAAACCAAACGAGGTCCAGAGAAGGAGGGACTGCTACAGTCAGTAGTGGTAGAATCATTAAAATTGGCCATGAATTGGCAGTGGGAAGGACCTCAAGAACTCAAACGACTGATACCATGTTAGTAACTGTATGAAATCAGAATAACAGAGAGTATTATAGAATGAAAACGATTGAATATTCTAGTATTATTTCCTTACCTAGAGTAGTACAGAAATAGAACCTATATACATGAGTGAGTGTGACTAACTGCTGCTAACCAATTATATTAACAATATACTAGATTGTATAATTGATTGCTAACAACCTAATGTAATCTTATACTCTAACAAGTATCCACAACACATGCTAGACCTCAGCCATCGGTAGGACATTTAGGACCAGCACCCAAATCATGTAACCCTAATGACATGTCATTTGTATCCTACAAATTCCTAAGGTTCAAACGGGACTTGGTATTCGTCGTACGTTGTCGGATATGCAATCGGTATTTATACATAGCAATTATATAAACACATATAAAATTCAGTTAAAACATATATATACACAATTTACTTACATGAACTTACCTCGACGAGTATACGTAGATATGGAGGCGATTTAATCCAAGATTTTCCCTTTGTCCTAATCTAATTCCGTACGAGGTCTGTCTTGATCTATATGAATAAATTTAACTCAATTTAATATATTTCTCATTCAATTTAGTCCAACACATATTTTTTACAAAATTACCATTGTGCCCCTATACTTTTAATTTCTTTACAATTTAGTTTAGCACAGTTCTTTCAACTGTTCGAAACTCTGCTGACATTTTTCTGACCATTCAAACTTTACATCCTTCTGAAGGAATCGTGTCATCAATGTTGCAATCATCGAGAATCCTTTCACGAAACGTCAATAATAACCCGCTATCCTAGAAAACTATGGACTTCAGATACATTTCTCGGTGGTTTCCAATCTATAATCGCAGAGATATTGTTCGGGTCAACTCTAATACCTTCGGCTGAAACAATATGCCCCAGAAATCCAACCTCTCAGAGCCAAAACTCGCATTTGCTGAATTTAGCAAACAATTGCTTGTCTCTCAAGGTTTGCAACACTATTCTTAAATGCTCGGCATGTTTGGATTCATCTTGAGAATAGATCAAAATATCGTATATAAATACGACAACAAATATTTCTAAATATGGTCTAAAAATCCGGTTCATCAAATCCATAAAGACTGCATGAGTGTTAGTTAATCCGAAAGGCATAACAAGAAATTCATAGTGTCTATACTTAGTTCTGAACGCAGTCTTCGACACATCTGAGTCTTTAACTCACAACTGATAATAGCTCGATCTCAAATCGATCTTTGAAAATATTGTTGCTCCTTTTAGCTGATCAAATAAATCATCTATTTGTGGCAGAGGATATTTGTTCTTAATCGTCACTTTATTGAGCTGTCGATAATCTATACACATTCTCATTGTGCCATCTTTCTTCTTTACAAATATAATATTGGTGCACCCCAAAGCGAGAAACTCGGTTGTGCAAATCCTCTATCGGTTAACTCTTGCAACTGAGCTTTCAACTCTTTCAACTCAATTGGAACCATTCTGTATGGACCTATCGATATCGGTGAAGTTCCTAGCACTAAATCAATAGCAAATTCAACCTTTCTTATTAGTGACAAACCCGATAATTCTTTAGGAAACACATCTGATACTCGCAAACAACTGTTACGGATTCAATCTTTGATTTGGATACTTTTGTATCAAATATGTACACAAGATAAGCATCACATCCCTTTCTCACATATCTTTGACCTGACGTCGATGAAATCACAACTGGGTAATCACTCAGATCATCTGATTCAATTCGGAGAGTCTTATTATTCTGACATTTGAATTCAATTTTGTCTACAATTCACTACTGCATCATGTGACGTCAACCAGTCTATTCCCAGAATTACATCAAATTCATCAAATGGTAACAACGTCAAATCGGTAGGAAAACAATAACCCTGAGTCATTAAGGGACAGTTTTTTGCAAACTTTGTCAACCAGGACATAATTGCCTAAGGGGTTTGATACTTCAATCACGAACTCAGTTGACTTAATAGGCGAATTCTTACTAGACACTAAATTCACACATATATATGAATGAGTTGATCTGAGATCTATTAATGCAATTACATTAGTGTCATAGAGAGAAAATGTACCGATGATAACATCTGGGGATGATACTTTTTCGCGAGCGCGAATAGCATAAGCTCTGGCAAGTGCTCTAGCTTCGGATTTCACAACAGAGTCCTTTGTCGCCCCTCGACTACCACTCACATTTCCAGCATTTCTTGGTGGTCTTCCTCTAGTCGACGTGTTACTCGGTCTTGTATACTAAAGTCTGTCTTTCTCAGCCATCTCTGGATAATTTTTGATAAAATGATCCAGCGAACCATATTTAAAACATGCCCAATCATTCATTCTACATTCACCAGGATGTCGTCTTCCACACTATCTACATCCAGGTCTATTGGGTCTTGTACTACTGACACTCGCTATCAATGTGGCTTAAGCTTTAGAGCTCGAATGTTGTTTTTCACGATCTCTGTTAGAATATCCTATTGATGCATTCGAATGGCTATACGAGTCTCTCAATTTCTTTGATGCAGAATGATAGGATTTACACGTCGATCTCTTTCTCCAGTTTCTAGCTTTAGAATTAACTTTTCTCTTTTCTTTACTCTGTTCTTCAGCCTTACAAGCATGATCAACAAGTACTACGAACTCTTTCAACTCTAGAATCCTGACTAGCAATCTGACATCTTCATTCGATCCATTTTCAAATCTTTTACACATAATAGCTTCTGTTGGAACACATTCCCAAGCATAGTTACTTAGTCTCACGAATTCTCGCTTGTATTCCGTCACAGACATACGACCATGTTTCAATTCAAGAAACTCTTTACGTTTCTGATCAAGAACCTCTGACTGATGTATTTCTTTTTGAAATTAGATTGGAAGAATTCCAACGTAACCCGTTCTTTCGGTACCACTGATATAGCACATTTAATGAATTCTTCGGGTGTACACAATAATTTATCGAATACTTGGATTGTATTTTCAAGCCAAAATTTAGCTCTTTCGGGATCATCGTCAACTGTAACCCTAAACTCTTCAGCCCCATACTTATGAATCTTATCAACAGGAGGCTTTATCAAACATATAGGTTCAGTAACTTGAGGAGCTACGAGGATTGATTGATGAATTGGCGGGGGTGGAGGTTGTTGAGCAGTCGGATTCATTCAAACAAACTCCATGAACCACTCACTCATCATTTGGAAGAAGGCTTCTTTAGCCTCTCCTCCTTGACTACCCGTATCGAGCCTCGATTTAGATTGTGCGGCTTTATGCACGGAGGCTGGCGTATTACCTTCAACATTGTCAGCTACAGTTCGATCGGGATCCATTTACTATACAAAAACAGATTTTAAACTGTCAGGAAACATCACACTATCGTAGGTTATATATATGGCTTTTATAGCTAGACTCTCACACACGATACGTTAGTCCGAGAATCGACTAAACCGTAGTTCCGATACCAATAAATCTAACACCCCTAACCTGTATCTATAAAAATCTACTAACTTTTGATTGATGGTCTAATTACCATATAAGGACCTTAAGTTTTGAATTCCATGGCCATTTAATCCTTCTAGTTTCTAGAATTCAACTTTTATATTTTTGCAATTTGGTCCTTTTTCTAATTAATCACTAAATCGATAAAATTTTCCTATCAATATTTTCATACAACTTTCTTATCATAATATAGACCATGCAATAATATTAAAATATATTCTTTTTTTAACTCGGATTTGTGGTCATGAAACCACTATTCTGATTTCATTAAAATTTGTTTGTTATAGGGAGAATGTCTTTTATTTTCACCAAAATTTATTTTAGCTTTTCCTCTCCTAATTGAACTCTATTTTTAGTTTCCCACTTAAACTTTAATTAACCTAGAGTTGTTGTAGTCATATATGCTATGAATTTTAGCCTATAAATAGGCCTTAGTTACTTTAGGTTTTACACATACAAATAAAATTAGTTTGAGAGAATTTTTTTATTTGTTTCGAAGGGTGTTTTCTTGTGGGGTTTCGAGGTTTTCTTTTAGTTCTCTCCATCTTTTGTACTCTCCTTTATTATAGTGAAACCTCTTTTTATCTTATGGCTTTTTTAATCCTCTTTTGAGGAGTTTTTTCACATAAAATTTGTGTAACACCCATAATCTATACCCGTCGCGGGAATAGGGTTACGGGACATTACTAGACTTATTGCACAAATATTCATACATTTCTCATACATTTTCCATTTCCAAATAATCATCAATCAAATACATTCACATTGTCCCTATTTCTAGCCTACGAGGCCCAAATCATGCACTGGAAGTGGTTCAGGACTAAACCGTTAACTTATAAAAATTTTAGGAAAACTTTGAAAAATTCTAAGTACAAAGGACACACGCCCGTGTGTCTCACACGACCAAAGACACACCTGTGTCACAAGTCATGTGGACATTCGAAATGGGAGCACATGGCCGTGTCCCAGATTGTGTCCAACCTCGTGTAACTCTCTGACTTGTGTCACACGGCCAACCACACGCCCATGTGACTAGCTCGTGTGCCTATTCGAAATAGCCACACACGCCCATGTGCCAGGCCGTATGCTCGGCCATGTCAAACTGTAAGGTATACTGACTTATGCCACATGACTAGTCACACGCCCATGTATGAAACCATGTGGAGCATACTGACTTGGTTTCGATTACAACACCAGGGGATAGACGGCAGTGTACCATGACCATGTGTCACACACAGCTGAGACACATGCCCGTGTCTCTGCTCGTGTAGACAAAAATAGGCTATTACCAAGCCATTTTGCCACCCATCTTGTACATACCTACACAAACCCATTTGATACCAAATCAAAATAAATAGGCAGCCAAATAATATCATCCAATGCACAAGTCATACCATTACAATTTCAACCATTTCAATACTCAATTCACAACCACTTACCTATTCAAAACACATACCAAATATCATGCTTAACTAACCATAAACCTTATACATCACACATCCCATAATTCAACCATATAGCCAAACAAATACCAAATCAAAATCAATCATTTTCAAGCTAATTATACATCTCATATCAAAAGGATCATATGCTCAATATAAACACATTACCAAGCATACTTAAATAAACCAACTCACCTGGCTATACATATATCAATTGTTACTATTTACAAGCCATTTCAAATGGCCAAATACATTACCAACACACATGCCAAAATGACAAAAACTCCCATACATGCCATATAACGAAACATAGATTCAAAAGTACAAAAATAGAAGATCGATAGTGTGATGAAGTCTCTAACGATCCCCGAATCCGAGCTAGCTTTAAGTTCACTATAAAACATAGAAAAATAAAATGAAGTAAGCTTTATACCTTAGTAAGCTCGTATGATAATAAACTTAACATATTAACTAAACACAATTCAACCAAATGAACTGTAACACCCCCAACCTGTATCCGTCGTTGGAATAGGGTTATGAGACATTACCAGAGTTTACAGAACATTTTCCAATAAATTGAGACATTTACTACTCACTCTTCGAAATTATTTATAAAGTCCCTTGGTTGGGCCCTCGAGGCCCAAAACATGTATTAAAATTGATTCGGGACTAAATTGGGGTCTTAGGAAATTTTTCACAAAATCCCAAAATTTCTCTTAAAACAAAGGGTTACACGCCCGTGTGGTATGAGACACACCCGTGTGGCCTGGCCGTGTGGATTCACACGCCAATGTCCCTTACCCTTGTAACTCTCTGACTTGTAACTCATGAACAAATTGATGTCACATGGCCAAGTCACACGCCCATATGCTAGACCGTGTGGTTAATTTAAATTTTCAAAAAATAAGTGCAGGTTTCACACGACCAAGAAACAGGCTCGTATTCTAGGCTGTGTGCCTCACACAGTTGAGACACATGCCTATGTCTCTGCCCGTGTGCTCAATTCTGAGCATTCTATTTGTCAAATTCTAGGATGCAGGGAAAACACGTGTACCAGACCGTGTGTCACATACGGCCTTGACACACGCCCGTGTGTCTACCCATATGGAAAAAAACAAGGCTATATGCAAGCCTCATTTCTCACCCATTTTCATCAAACACCAGTACCAAACCATTCCAATACCAACCAAGCAATTCATATACAATTTCCAATCAATTTCATCATACAATAAGCCATATTTCATATGCCTCTTTCTGGTGCAAAAATTACCTCGTGATCTTATATGTATAATCTATTTGTTTGAACCATTTCACCATACATGCAAACCATAACTTACTTTATAAACATTCACAAAATTTAGTTGTCATTATCCATACCAATGGCTAGGTTTACATCCATCCCTTTCAACATAAACATTGGTATTTTTAGCCTATACATGCCATTACTACAAAATAGAGTATTTTCATATACCAAAATGTGTGGATTGATAGTGTGACCAAGCTCTAACCTATCTCCAACCTTTCGAGCTTACCAGCACTATAAAACAAGGAAAATAAAACAAAGTAAGCACTTAGTGCTTAGTGAGTCCATGTAACAGGAATTTAACTTACCACATATATCCATTATATAAATCAAACATATATCCAAACAGTAGAATATTTCCCTATCATACACAATCTCAAAACTTTGAGTTAGCTCAAGGATATCATGTAATTTCAACATATAAATGAATGATTGATGAGCTCATCAATTCCATGGTTTCTATATATTTTCCATTTCCATGTCACTTATACCTTTCATGAAAAAGTCATTCATGTTCCATATTCCATTTCTCTGTTTATCCCGTTGAATTTATCGTAATTTCGATGGATATTCAGTGGTAAACCTGTAACACCCCAGACTTGGCCCAGACGTTATGGCTAAATCTAGTGATGTCACATTGAAGGGATTATTTCCAAAATGACTTTGTTTAATTAAACTTTATGTTCAGTGGAAAAGTTGCTTGGTTAAGAACTTAAATTTGTGACTTAGAAAAAAACAAAATCCTTGTAACTTGTTAAGTTATAATGAAAGCCCATGTTTTAAGAAAACATTCACATGTTAAGGTTACTTAGAAAACCACGATTAACTATAAAAATTTATTTAAGTTTGACGATGTAACACCTCCTAACCCTAAACTATCGTCGGAATAGGGTTACGAGGTATTACCGGACATATCAGACAACCTACGAATAATTCACAAATAAAATAACATTCATAGGGTAATTTAATAATTAAGTCCCTATATTGGACTCTCAATGCCCAAAACATGTAGTTAGAAGTGGAACGAGACTTGTTCGAGTATTCTGAAAAAAATTTTCGTAAATTTTTTTTATAAAAATTTTGGCAGCATCTCTACTTATTTTTACATAAACCCCTTACAAATTCAAACCAAAAACAATTTGCAATCTATGTAGCAACCAATATGTTTCCACGTTTCCACATTTAAACATACCCAATCATGCCTAAACAAGTGACTTATCTATTTTGTTCAATGAACATACATAATACCATATAAATTCATAATAATACACTTGATTCATTTCCATTACATACTTGTATCAAATATGTCACATTAGTTCCATTTCATACTAATAACCAATTTAACCATCATTTAACAACCTTAATCACAAGATCTTATACTTAACCTATACAACATTTAGGAACATGCCACATTTACCAAAAGAAAGGTACATTACTAAAATTTCTTTGAAGTCGGGGTTGATCTGGATGCTGTACTGGACACTAGCTTTCACTAACCTGCACACGGAAACAACCGTACGCTGAGTATAGTTATACTCAGTGGTATTACCATAATTCAAATTTATTACATTAATCGATAAAATTATATTTATTCAATTTATGCCGATAATTATTGTTTAATTATCTCATAATTTTAAAACAACTTGATCATTAATAACAATAAGCAAAATTTTAAATTTTGCATTTAATTGAACTTATACCTTATTCACTATTTTAAATTTTATTGAAATTTTCACATCTCATTCCAATAATTCATTTAATTTCATATAAAATTCATTCAATTTATCACTTTATTTAATATCAATTCTATTGCAATTTGTATTTACTAAAGTCATATGTTAACAATAACAATTTCACTATATATCTTCACTTTAAACTTTAATCAATTTATACACCTTTGGTTAATGCATTCCATCTCATAGAACAAATTTCATTTCAATAATTTTATCTCAATTTCCAATATGCAAATCATTATTCACAATTTCATTTTCTCATTTCTTTCCATAGCTCAATCAATCACATTTATTCAAAATTTCTCATTTCACTTATTTACCCCTATTAACAAGGTTCGGACTCTGACAGATATGCGGATTCCACCCAAACACACCAGAATATCCAACCCAAACACACCCAGAATAATATAAATCCTCCCAAACACACCAGTATAATATAGCCTCCCAAACACACCAGTATATCATATCCTCCCAAACACACCAATAAGGCATTAAATGCCTCTTCGGATAAACCGAAGCATATAATAACAGAATCATCTTCTCGGCCGAGCTACAAATCTCCTCATCACATCGTAAATCCTATGGCATACCATTTGTATCCAATCTAGTCCGACAAGTTAATAAGGTATTATTTTACTTTTCCCATTTCGAATTCAATAATTCCATTTCAACACATATGCAATCAAATATTCATACACATTCATGCTTTATTTCAATCCCATCCAATTCATAATTTCTCATATTCATAATTCAAATCAATTTCTCTATCCAATATGCATTTCAATACCACATTAATTCTTTTAATTCAATTCCAATCATTTTTCACATCCAATTCCATTCATTTCAATATTATCAATTCAAAACCATTTCAATCATAATTTCTAATATATTCTATTTGTTTCACCTTTTCAATTAATTTGTATTTTAAGTGATCGCATGTATTCATAATTTTAATACTATAATAATTTAATAATTCAAATCATATCACTAGTAATTTCCATTCAATTTACATACAATTCAATATCATTTAATTTATTATCAATATTCACCTTATTTTTATTTACTAAATATATTAATCAAAATTCACAATTAATAATAATAGATTCAATACCAATACGTATCGTATCTATCATTCAATTCAATCTCCATTCAATTCAATAATGATACTTACCCTAATTTACGTATCATGCATATTAATTTAAAATTTAACAATTAATAATTAAATTCAAATTATGGTAATACTAACTCGGATTTGTTCGACTACCCCTCGATGACTTTTTCCTTTCCTTTCAATGCCGATGCTTCGGTTTCTTTGCTAGCTACGAAAATCATAATAATTTATATTATTAATTACAGCATTAAAGTTTAAATAATTTAATTTTTATTCAATTCCTACTCTTCCTCTTCATTCTATATTCTTTATACACAATTCTACTATTTACTTATAAGTTCTTTCAAGGCTGTCTACCTGAGTCATTGTCACTAAATTATCTATATCTTGAGTTACAGAATTCCAAATTAAGATCTGTAAATTTTCCATGAAACTAGACTCACATATCTTATTGTCATAAAATTTTCAGAATTTTTGGTTTAGCCAATAATTAAATTTTATTCTTTAAAGTCACCCCTGTTTTGCTATCTGATAGTTCTGACACTTCTTCACTAAAAATTATTTATCTTCTTGTACAGGATTCGAATAAAGTTCCCATTTGTTTCTCATAAAAATAGACTCATTAATAATTCTAACCATATAAATTATAATTATAATTATTTTTGTACAATTTTTAATGATTTTTCCAAGTCAGAATAGAGTATCTCGAAATCATTCTGAACTAGTCTCACAAAAGTTCAAATATCTCTTGATTCACGAATCCATTGCTTACACCGTTTCTCCTATAAGAAACTAGACTCAATAAGCTTTAATTCCATATCTTATTCATCCTCTAATTAGATTCCTAAAAGTTTTTGTGATTTTTCAAAGTTAGGCTATTGCTGTTGTCCTAAAACGGTTTTCTTATAGCTTATTTTGCAATTAAATCCTTTACCCAATTCTAACCTGAAATTCTTTCAATTAAACCTCTAATTCATCTTTTTGTTCAACATATACTATGTTCAAAAACCTTAAAACTTCAAAAACCTCAACTCAAATTCATCAAAACTTTGTTCTAAAGCTTATAAAACATCAAAATTAAAAGAAAATGGCTAAATTGACTTACCAAAATAAATTTCAAACTTCAATTCTCTAATTTCTCCATTTCTTCTTTCCTTCTTTTCTTCTTTTCTTTCCTGTTTGCTATTCTATTCTTACTCTTTACATTCTGTTCTTACTCTTTACTTTCTTTCCTTTTTACTTTGTTTTATTTATTTATACATACTTAATTCAATTATAAAATATCTATTTAATAACAAATATAAATAAAACAAGTGTACACATTTTTATCCTTACATTTGTCCAATATCATTATCATTCAATATTTTAATTTATTTGTTATACAAAAATATTATAATATAAATATTTAATTAATAAATATCTTTTACTTACATTTCAAGTAAATATATAATTATTTTACAAGTGTCTATATACACATTCTACACATGTATTAATCTTACACCATATATTTCTCAATTAATTAATTTATTTATAATATAATAATATAGTTTAATATTTATCCAACATAAAAATCTAATATTTTTATGCACATTGCCGCCTCTTTCATTGAAACAGGCTTAATTGCCTATTTAGTCCATTTTTATTTTCTTTTAATCTACAATTTAAGTTTTATCCCTTATTCAATCTAGTATTTTTCACTAATTTCTCTAAATTAAACTAAATTAGTTAAACACTTAACTAATTTCATAAATATTTTTAATAAATATTAAGGACTTGATTTACTAAGATTGAGGCCTTACAACTTACTTTTCGACACTTGTACTTTTGAGGTCGTTACAGACGATCCAACAGTTGTAACAATAATAAACCCAAATGAAAAGTCAAATCAAAGAAACAAGTCCTTATTACAACCTATAAAAAAACAAGTAATTAAAATAAAGTAATTCGAAAACTATTTTAAAATAAACTTCTGAGTAGCTTGCAGTGTGGCCATTTTCGAGTCCTCTCCCACGTCGAGTCGCCTACTGAGGGTCACCTGAAACATTAATTTAAAGGGTGTGAGTTTCGCAATTATACACCAGGTAGGATTCAAGAGAAGAGGAGGTGGGTCACGCGGACTGCTTAAGTACCAAGCTCTTCCTAGATCCAATCCTAGACATGCACACGTCCATTGCCACACCCTAGCCTAGCGACTTGTCCACAAACATGTTTAATGATTTAATTAAGTCTTATGAAATTTGAGAATTCATCAGAATTAGGCCTATAGTCCATTAAAACCCTAGCATGCATTTCTACAATCTCATAAGGCCCACTAAGCCCAATCATGTTCATAAAGTCCATTAAACCCAATCATGCTTATGTAGCCCCTTAGGCCCGACCATAATCAAATCATACAATTACCCATATCAATCCATCTTACAATTCCACATAACAACTTTTTCCAAATTTGGGCCTACAAGCTCGACAAGCCCATTTAGCCCTGTTCGGCCCAGTTGGCCAAATAGTGGCCTGAGACCATGAGATCGCTCTCTAGGCCTCGGTAATCGTATCAGAATCTCTACACGAGTGTTTGCACACTCGTGTGATTGCCGGTGCCATCCTTTTGGCTTTTCAACTTTTCGGCATTCTGGCATTTTGGGATTTCGGCTTTTACCGATTTTTCGTGTGTGCAATGTATGTACACACCTGGTTGATGACCCGCACTATATTATCATCAACCTCAACCTACAATCAATACCAACCTCGAATCAATTCCATACTTAAACTACAACTTTACTAAATCCCGAAGCCTTACCGTAACCTTACCGTGTGCCACTAGTTCTAATAGCCCCTCCTTAGCTATTGTTCCCGAATACCCTTAGATATGCATCAACACACATATACTATCAACATCAAGTGACTCCTATTCCACACAAGTCACCCCTATAAACCATACTTATAATCGGCCACTTACGAAACTGAAATTGAGAACGAGTACACTTACCACTTGCTAGAGATCCTTACCATGCTTGAAATCTTTGAACCCTACCCCTTGTTGATACAGGGTTAACGATAAGAAAAAGATTAGATAGCCCTTTGGCTTTTATCAAAACGCACTAAAAACGGTTAACTAAGTACTTACCAAAACTAGTCTCTGATCTTCCGGCCTAGATAGCTACTTAGTGTGCGATCGGCTTTTAAAATCTTGATTAAGGGTAGCAAACAACAAAAACAAATCTGTGATGGAGAAAAGCAAAAGAAATCGACAAAGGGGATATGGGTATTCAGCTTTTAAGAGATTAAGGAAAGAAATTGGCAAAAGGAATATG
This sequence comes from Gossypium stocksii, assembly GCA_020496765.1. Taxonomy (NCBI): domain Eukaryota; kingdom Viridiplantae; phylum Streptophyta; class Magnoliopsida; order Malvales; family Malvaceae; genus Gossypium; species Gossypium stocksii. The sequence goes on along the minus strand of CM035630.1, from coordinate 37,767,820 downwards.
AGTATTCAGCTTTTAAGGATGGTATTCGGCTTCCAAGGAATCAATGATGATATTCGGGTTTTGAGAGAAAAATAATCTCAATGGAATTTTGGTAAAAGAATGAAAGGAAGAAGATAAGTTGGCAATAGAATGAATTCGGCAAAACCAAAGAACCCTCAAGAGAATTCGACACACTCTTAAATAAACCACAAGCCGATTCTAGCCTCCCCTAAAGTCCCATTCGGCACCATCACCTCCCCTCTCTCAATCTCCTATTTTCTCTCCTTTATCCTTACCTTAAATTTCTCTCCTGAACACTCCTTTCCAGAGTCCACTTTAGTGCCACTACCTTCCTTCCATGAGCAAAAATAAAGTCTTAAATTCACCACCCATAAGCCTCGAACCTTGGACCCCTTTCTTTGCTTGTAACGCCACCTTATAGCTCCCCATGTAACGCTACCTTGCCACTGAGCCACAAGCCCAACTGTGTCCTATTTTCCCTTTAATTTGTTTAAGAGGCCTATTACCTGAGACTAGGGTTCCACTAAGGCAAAAATTAAAATTTTCCTATGGTCTCCCTTATCCCTAAGATTTCAAATAATCCTTGTAATATCTTAAAATTAATATTCTAACAGTGCCAAACGTGTAATCTGAGTCGCTATCTTACTCTCTAAATGTAACACACCTATGCCCGAGGCCCAATTCTTCTAAGCCCAAAATTCAGGGCGTTACAAAACCTATAGTGTACAAATCCAATAACTATCAATTCACATTTACTCATGTCAGTGAGCATACTCTCGAGTCTCATTTCATATAATGGGATTACCAAACAAGGCTAAATCCCTTGTAATATATACTCAAAGAGTTTTCTCAAGATTACCAGTCCAGGCTAAATCTTTTCGGTGACGAATACTCTTTAGAGCTTTATTCTGAATTACCCATCCGGGCTAAATCTATTCCATATCATATACATCGGGAGTGCTTATTTCAGGATTACCCTTCCAGGCTAAATCCTTTCCACAGTACATGTAACATCCTCTTTTCATTGATCCATCGAATTCCTTTTTATTCAACCCAGATTTATTTTCCCTTTTTATCAAGTGTTATTCACCATTTCATCACTTTTCAATGCATTTAACTTTCATATCATACAAACATGCATTTCAAGCATTCTAAGAATCAAATTCAAGTTACACGAACTTACCTCGACAATTGTTCGTGTTTGAATTCTACTAATTCGATATCTTTTCTTTTCCTCGATCTCACTTTGAATTTGAGTTCTCTAGATCTATATAAATGAATTCAATTATCAATTTCATTCAATTCATATCCCATTTCATTCAATCTACAACTTAGGCAAAATTACTATTTTGCCCCTAAACTTTTCATTAATTCCAATTTCGTCCCTAGGGTCGAAAAATGAAATTCATGCAATTCAATCCTCTACCCAAACCTAGCCAGAATTCTCATGTAGCATTTACAGCAAATATATTTCACAAAAATTAGAATTTTTCTTTGAATTTTACAAATTTTCAATTTAGTCCCCTTTTTCACAATTGCATCCAAAATCACTTTGTAAAAGTTGTTTATTTACTAACAACCTTTCATTTTCTTCCCTAAATTTTCAATTACCAGCATATTCATCCATGACACAATTTCCATACTTTAATAACTTTTCAATTTAATCCCCAAAACAGAGAGAGCAAATTATCCCGATCTCAAAAATATAAAATTACAAAAAATGGGACATAAAAACTTACCATATTATGCCAAGAAAGTTTCTTCTCTCTCTCCTAGGGTTTCCATCAAATTTTGGGGATGAAGATGAGAAAATAAGATGATATTTCCATGTAATTAAATTATCATCTTTTAATTTTCTTGAATTCCAATTTAGTCTTTTTTTTTCTCAAATTCCGTGGATGAATCAACAAAGATTTTTTCTATATTTTAATTGATGGTATAATTACCATATAAGGACCTCTAATTTTGAATTTCATAGCTATTTGGTCTTTTTAGCTTCTAGTACTCAACTTCTACATTTTATTCAATTAGATCCTTTTTTTTTCTAATAATTCACTAAATCGATAAAATTTTCCTATCAAAGTTTTCGTACGACTTCCCCATCATAATATAAACTGTATAGTAATATTAAATTATATTTTCTTCCCAGCTCAGATTTGTGGTTACGAAACCACTATTCTGATATCACTAAATTTGGGCTATCACAACTCTCCCCTTAAGGGTTTTTCGTCCTTGAAAATCTTACTAGTAAAGAGATTTGGGTATTGTCTCCTCATTGCCTCCTCCGGTTTCGATGTAGCCTCTTCTATCCCATGTTTTTGCCATAGAACTTTCTCCAGATTTATCTTTATATTTCTAAGCTCCTTTGTTCCCATGCTAAAATCTTAATTGGTTCTTCGCTGTAAGTCATATCGGGCTGAATCTCAATATCTGTAGGACAAAAAACATGTGAAGGATCTGATTGATACCACCGTAACATAGACATGTGGAAAACATTATGAATATTACCAAGTTCTGGCGATAATGCCAATCAATAAACCACATGTCCAATTTTTTCAATAATCTCATATGGCCCGATAAACCGTGGACTGAACTTTCTTTTATGGCCAAACTGGAGCACTTTCTTCCATGGTGAAACTTTCAAGAATACTTTGTCGCCGACATGAAATTCAATCTCTTTTTGTTTAAGATCGGCATAAGATTTTGACGATCTGAGGCTGCTTTTAAACTATCTCGAATTACTTTTACTTTCTCTTCAGTTTCACGGATCAAATCAACCCGATGTATCTTTTTCTTACTAAGCTCTATCCAATATAATGGAGTTCTATATTTATGACCATATAAAGCCTCATACGGAGCCATTTTAATACTAGATTGATAGCTGTTATTGTAAGCAAACTCAATCAAAGGCAAATATTTTTCCCAATTACCTTCGAACTCTAGTACACAACATTGAAACATATCCTCTAATACTTGAATTGCATGTTCAGATTGACCATCAGCCTGAGGGTGGAATGCAATACTGAAATGTAAGAGAGTTCCTAAAGCTTCTTGCAATTTATCCTAGAAACGAGACGTAAATCCGGGATCTCTGTCTGAGATAATCGAAACTGGTACTCCATATAGTCTAACAATCTCAGATGTATACAATTCAGCTAGTTTTTCCAAAGAATATTCCATACGTATTAGAATAACGTGTGCTGACTTTGTTAATCAGTCGACAACTACCCAAATAGCTTCTTTCTTCTTCAAGGACAATGGTAATCCTGATACAAAGCTCATAGTGACTCTTTCCCATTTCCATTTCGATATCGTGATCGGCTGTAGTAATCCCGAAGGCACTTGATTTTTAGCTTTGACTTGCTGACATACCAAACATCTTGATACATACTCAGAGATGTCATGTTTCATGCCCGCCCACCGGTATATCTTTTTCAGATCATTATACATTTTATTGCTTCCTGGATGTACCGACATTGTACTACTGTGAGCCTTGGGTAAAATCTTCTCTATAAGCTCTATATTCTTCGGTACACATATACTGCCTTTAAATAATAAACAACCATCAGTCCCAATCTAAAACTCTAAGTCAGAAACTAATTCACACTATACCCCGTTTAGCCTGTAGTTTATCATTATCTTTCTGGGCTTCACAAATTTACTGTAAAAACAACGGTCTAGCTTTTAATTCAACTATAATTATATCATCATTAGACAATGATAACCGGGCATTCATAGCTCGTAAAGCAAATAGATATTTTTGGCTCAAAGCATCAACAACTACTTCAGCCTTAACTGGATGATAATCAATAACCAGGTCATAATCTTTAATTAACTTAAGTTACCTGTGTTTTCTCAAATTTAAATCTTTCTGTGTCATCAAATACTTCAAACTCTTGTGATCAGTATAAATATAAAACTTTTCACCATAAAAGTAGTGCCATCATATTTTCAATGCAAACACAATAACAGCTAATTCAAGATCATGTACCGGGTAATTCCTTTCATGTGGTTTAAGTTGTCTTAAAGCATAGGCTATTACTTTACATTCTTGCATCAAGACACAACCTAAACCATTTAATGATGCATCACTATAAATAATAAATTCCTTACCCGGTTTAGGCTGTACTAGAACAGGTGCTTTCGTCAATAGATCTTTTAGTCAATCAAAGCTTTACTGGCATTCATCTGTCCACTCAAACTTTACATCTTTCTATAATAGACGAGTCATCAGAGAAGCTATTATAGAAAATCTCTGTACAATTAATAATGGCTAAAATTTTACTCGGGTCAACCCTAATACCTTCAGCAGATACAATATGTCCAAGAAAACCCACTTCTCGCAGCCAGAACTGAATTTAGCATACAATTGCTTTTCTCGCAAAGTTTGCAGCATAATTCTTAAGTGATCTGCATGCTCATTTTTATCTCGAGAATATACCAAAATATCATCAATAAACACTACTACAAACCTGTCTAAGTACGGTCTGAATATCCCGTTCATCAAGTTCATAAATATAGTTAAAAGGACTAAATTGTAATAAGTGCAAAAGATGAGTTCTATAGGTTAAAGGTGTTAAATTGTTATGAAATTTTAAATTGGAGGTCTTTAAATGGTAATTAGACCATTGGTTAAGTTGGTGGACAAAAATGACATGGTTAGGTATGTTTCTAAAGTTTTTCATTAAAGAAATTTTGGTCATTTGGTAATTAAATGAATTAAAATGTCAAATTAAAAGCCAATTTTTATCCATTTTCTTCCCCATGGCCGAAATTATTAATGGGGAAACCATGGCTAGGATTTTCAAGCTTCTAAGCTCGATTGTAAGTATGTTTTAGCCCTGTTTTTAATGATTTTTACGTTTTTGAAATCCTCATAACATAATCTATCTCTTTTAAGGACTAATTTGAAGTATTATCAAATTTTAAATTTTACCCATGTTAGAAATGCGTGTATTTTGATGTCTAATGGTAGAAAATGAATGTTAGTTGTGTGATAAACGACTTTTTAAATTCAATCTGAAAGAATTCCAAAGTAACCTCTTCTTTCGACACCACAGAGATTTTTGTATTCCACCAGTGATAAGCTGTATCTTTTAACAGAGACATTCAGCCGGTGTACATGATAATTCTTCTAATACCTAGATTGTATTTTCTAACCAGAACTCAGCCTGATCCAGATCATCTTTAATTGTAGCTTGAAATTTTTCTGCCCCATATTTACAAATTTTGTCTACTGGAGCTTTACCAACTCTAATAGATTTAGTACCTATACCCTATGGTATCTTGGGAACTGACAGAGGAGAAAGAGGGGGAGCTTGTTGTACTGCAGAATTAGTTCTCAGGTATTGACTAAACCATTCATTCATTATTTGATAGAAGCCGAAACATGACTTTCAGCTTCCTCGAATTGAGCTCGGTTGGATGACATTACTATAAGAAAAACATATTTAAAATGGTTAGGAGGTATCACACTATCACAAATAATATAATGACATGTATAGCTAATCTCGTACTTGCTACGTTAGTCCAAGAATTGGCTAAACTGTAGCTCTGATACCAACAAATGTAACACCCCCAACCCGTTTTTGTCGTCAAAATAGGGTTACGAGGCATTACCAGAGTTTACAGAACATTTTCTAATAAATCGAGTTTACAAAACATTTTTCAGAGTTTACAATCCCTTGAGGCCCAAAACATGTATTAAAATCGATTCGGGACTAAATTTGGGTCTCGAGAAATTTTTTACAAAAGCCTAAAATTTCTCTTAAAATAAAGGGTTACATGCCCGTATAGTATGGGACACGCCCGTGTGGTCAGGCCATATGGATTCACACGCCTGTGTCCCTTACCCGTGTAACTCTCTGACTTGCAACTCATTGACAAATTGATGTCACACAGCCAAGACACATGCACGTGTGCTAGACCGTGTGGTTAATTTGAATTTTTGAAAAATAGGTGCAAGTTTCACACGGCCGTGTGCCAAATTCTGAGCATTCTATTTTTCAAATTCTAGGATGCAAGGAACACACGGCTTTAACACACGCCCGTATACCAGACCGTGTGTCACACATGGCCTAGACACATGCTCGTGTGTCTACCCGTGTGGACAAAAACAAGGCTATATGCAAGCTTAATTTCTCACCCATTTTCATCCAACACCTGCACCAAACCATTCCAATACTAACTAAGCAATTCATATACAAGTTCAATTTCATCATACAATAAGCCACATTTCATATGCCCTTTCTGGTGCAAAAATTACCTCGTGATCTTATATGTATAATCTATTAATTTAAACCATTTCACCATACATGCAAACCATAACTTACTTTATAAACATTCACAAAATTTAGTTGTCATTATCCATACCAATGGCTAGGTTTACATCCATCCCTTTCAATATCAACATTGGTATTTTTAGCCTATACATGCCATTACTACCAAATAGAGTATTTTCATATACCAAAATGTGTGGATTGATAGTGTGACCAAGCTCCGACCTATCTACGACCTTTCGAGCTTACTAGCATTATAAAACAGGGAAAATAAAACAAAGTAAGCACTTAGTGCTTAGTAAATTCATGTATCAAGAATTTAACTTACCACATATATCCATTATCTAAATCAAACATACATATATCCAAACAGTAGAATATTTCCCTATCATACACAATCTCAACACTTTGAGTTAGTTCAAGGATATCATGTAATTTTAACATATAAAGATGAGCTCATCAATTCCATGATTTCTATATATTTTCCATTTTTATGTCACTTATAACTTTCATGACAAAGTCATTCATGTTCCATTTTCCATTTCCCTATTTATCCTGTTAAATTTATCAGAATTTCGATGGATACTCAGTAGTACACCTATAGTGTACAAATCCATTAATCGTCAATTCACATTTTCTCATGTCAGGGAGCACACTCTTGAGTCTCATTTCCTATAACGAGATTACCAATCCAGGCTAAATCCCTTATAATATATACTCAAAGAGTTTTATTAGTGACAAATACTCTTTAGAGCTTTATTCTGGATTACCCTTCCGGGATAAATCCATTCCATATCATATATATCAGGAGGGCTTATTTTAGGATTACCCGTCTAGGCTAAATCCTTTCCACATTACATGTAATATCCCTTTTTCATTGATCCATCAAATTTATTTTTATTCAACCGGGATTTACGTTCCTTTTTTATCAAGTGTTATTCACCATTTCATCACTTTTCCATGCATTGAACTTTCATATCATATCAACACGCATTTCAAGCATTCCAAGAATCAAGTTCAAGTTACATAAACTTACCTCGACAATTGTTCATGTTTGAATTCTACGAATCCGATATCTTTTCTTTTCCTTTATCTAACTTTGAATTTGAGTTCTTCGGATCTATATAAATGAATACAATCATCAATTTAATTCAATTCATATCCATTTCATTCAATCTATAACTTAGGCAGAATCACTATTTTGCCCCAAACTTTTTATTAATTCCAATTTTGTCTCTAGGCTCGAAAAATGAAATTCATGCAATTCAATCCTCTATTCAAGCCTAGTTGAAATTGTCATGTAGTATTTACAGCACATATATTTCACAAAAATTAGAATTTTCTTTGAATTTTATAAATTTTCAATTTAGTCCCTTTTTCACAATTCCATCCAAAATCACTTTGTAAAAGTTGTTTGTTTACTAACAACCTTTCATTTTCTTCCCTAAATTTTTAGTTTCTAGCATATTCATCCATGGCACAATTTCTATACTTTAATAACTTTTCAATTTAATCCCCAAAATAGAGAGAGCAAGTTATCCCGATCTTAAAAATATAAAAATTACTAAAAACGGGACATAGAAACTTACCAATTTATGCCAAGAAAGTTTCTTCTCTCTCTCCTAGGATTTCCATCAAATTTTGGGGTTGAAGATGAGAAAATAAGATGATATTTCCATGTAATTAAATTATCATCTTTTAATTTTCTTGAATTCCAATTTAGTCATTTTCTTTTTCTCAAATTCCATAGATGAATCAACAAAGATATTTTTCGTCGTTTAATTGATGGTCCAATGACCATATAAGGACCTCTAATTTTGAATTTCATAGCTATTTGGTCCTTTTAGATTCTAGTACTCAACTTCTACATTTTATTCAATTAGATCCTGTTCTAATAATTCACTAAATCGAAAAAAATTTTCCTATAAAAATTTTTGTACGACTTCGCCATCATAATATAAACTGTATAGTAATATTAAATTATATTTTCTTCCTAGTTCGAATTTGTTGTTACGAAACCACTATTCTGATATCACTGAAATTTGGGTCGTTACATGAACATAGCAAACATTAACCATATTGAATCACAAACCTTTCACATGTTTAATACATGATTAAACATGAATTTCATAAGCTATATCAATTCAATGCTCGTATAGGTTCCGTACGTACCTGTACCACTTAAACAGGTCTTACTTTCATTCACGTCTCGATTATGCCCGTAGAATAATTCGAAATTACTATAGGATATTCGGGAACACATCGCACCTAAGTGCCACACATATAGCCTAAGCTATCTCATATCACATATGTGCTCGCTCTTGAGCTAACAACGGGCCTGATCACACAAGCTATCAGTCAAGACGTAGCTACACGGTGTTACTCACACAAGCTGTCAAGAACCGCAACACATGTCAGAACCTTGCCACCGGTAAGATGTACAAGACTAGCACCCGGATTACGTCATCATCTGTAAACCCTAATGTCATGACATTCGTATCCTAAACTATTCCTAAGGTTCGAACGGGACTTTCCACTGTCGAATCTCTACTGATCATGTCTGTAAACTCATTTCCAACTGTTATCACAGTTCAATTCAATAATAATACATTTATGACGTAATTTAACAACATTTTTTAGCATACGAACTTACCTCATATACGGAAACAATGAAACGGATTGACTATTCAACTACTTTGCTCTTTCCCCAATGTAAATCTGAATTCCTTCTTTCTTGATCTATATGAATCAAAATTCAGCTTATTTATTCATCTATTTATTTAGTTTAGCCTAAAATACTCATTAAGAAAATTTACACATTTTCTGAATTACTATAATGTCCCCAATAGCCCATATTTTATCAATTATTCACACTTTTAACCATACATTTTACATATTTCACAAATTAATCCCTATTTTGCATTTTTACTTAAAGTCATTTTATAAAACTTGTAAATCTAACAACAAAGTTTCATATATCATCATCAAACATCAAAACACATCAACATTCATCAATGGAAACTTTCTAAACCTTTAATGGTTTTGCAAATAGTCCCTCGGCTAGCTAGACCTAGTTGCACAATTACAAAAACATAGAAATTATCAAAAATCGAACAAAAATGGACTTACAATTGAATCATGCAAGGGCCGTACCCTAGAATGCTTCAATGACTTTTTCTTTTTTCATATTCGGTTGGAAGAAAGATGAACACACAAACATTTTCTTTAGTTTTATTTGATAATAACTTATTTCACATTTTACCATATTAACCTTAATGAAAAACCATTTCAAATTCATAATTAATGTCCTTTAATGTCCAATAACATAATCAATGATATATTTACCATTTAAGGACCTATACTTAATGTTTCATAGCTATTAAAAACTTCTAGCTATTAAAACCCAACTTTTGCGCTTTACGGGATTAAGTCCTTTTTATCAAATTGAGCATTTAAACGATAAAATTATTTCACGAAACTTTCACATAATCATGCTTTCATGCTGTAAGCACTTAAAATAATAATAAAATAATTTTTTGACCTTAGATTTGTGGTTCAAAAATCACTATTCTAATTTAGCTAAAAATGGGTTGTTACAACTTGTGTGTTCGATCTTTTCGATTCTTATTTCTTTACTTTGTTCGTGTTTAATCAGGTTCATCCCCTACAAACTGGTATCAGAGATAGTTCAATTTTTTAGTCAACCCATTTAGAGATGACAACATCAAGGTTCGATATTGAGAAGTTCAACAAAATTACAAATTTTAGTTTGTGGTAAGTTCGGATGACGATAATATGTTCAGACTAGTCTAAAAAAGCTTGTTATAGGGAAGAAGTTCGTGTATATAGATCAATTAAAATGGTAAGAGCTCGATGAAAAATCTCTATCCACTATTCAATTATGCCTTATTAATAATGTGTTACAGGAGCTTTTGAAGGAGGAAACAACATATGCGTTATGGAAGAAACTAGAAGCCTCATATATGACAAAATCTCTGGCTAACAGGTTAGTATTAAAAAAATGTCTTTACACATTCAAAATGGCCGAATATGAGTCTATCAGAACTCTTATTAGTGAGTTTGTTACCCTTCTTAATGACTTAAAGAACCTCAAAGAAAATATTAGTAACGAGGATCAAGCTATGTTATTGTTATGCTCTTTGCCCTCATCTTGCAAAACTTTTAGGGAAACTCTGATTTATGGGAGAGATCATCTGTTGTTTGAGGGTGTGAAGGGGAATCTTTTGAGCAAGGTGATAAACTGTAATTTATACATATTTTTATCCCATGCTTAGCATATTTTTTGATGAATTATCATTAGAATTATGGAATTTGATGCTCCTAATCCTTTAATTTCATGTTTTATACTTAGATGAGCATAAGGAAGAGAAAAGAGCAAGGAACGGGCACAAAAAGGGGCAAAGTAGGCCTAAATCAATAATCAACACGGCCTGGAGTTTATCACACAGGTAACCCACATGGCCGTGCCACTTTAGCAGGCTCGAGCACAGCCTAGGCTCAATTCACATGGGCGTGTCCCTGTCGTGACGAGTTTCAATTTCACGCAGAAAAGGCTACTTAAGGGCTAAAAAAGACAGTCCAAACTCTATATAAAGACCCTAGGAGGCAACAAAGAGGACGGAGAGTCCTCACCAAGACTCAGAGTAGAAAACAGGGAATTACTCGAAGGAAAGCCGATTGATCCATCTCAAAAGCAAGGATCAACATCAAGACTGAAGATCTCCTTTCAATTCTTCCAAGGGTTTTGGGTTTTCTTTATGTTTTGTTGTTCTTTTTCTTTTAAGATGTTTTCTTTTATAAACATGAATTAAACCCTTAAATACCTAAGGGGGATAAAACCTAAGATGAATCTTGTTATTGTTATCTGAGCTATATGATAAATATTTGACTTGTTCTTAATTGTGTTTTTAATTCTTGAATTGATATTTCTGGGATATTAGTTCAAGTCGAATGTGCTTATTCAGTGGAGTAAAAGTCCCTGTTTAAGAGTAGATCCAACACAATTAAGCGGGGTTGATCGCAATCCTAGACATAGGATGACGAAAATCTGCCGGATTAGAGTTAAATCTAATAGGGGGATCCATAGATCGGTTTAATGCAACACGAGAGGGTTTTAATTAGAAAGAGATTTGAATTAATCAACATAGGGTTAGCTGTTCTTAGTCTCGATGGAGATATTAACATAATTTAGGGATCTCTACGGATCAAGTCGAATGAAGAAATCGTCTAGTTCAGAGTTAGATAACAAGTGAAGTCTAGGTGGATTCTTCCTTGAGTATTGCCTTAATCAATCAGTTTTCCCTAAAGTCTTTCCCTAATTCATTCTTTGTCACGTCCTTAGTTTAGTTAGATTTTAGTTTACAAACAACTCCCTTTTTACTTTTAGGCTAGATAATAGGAAGAAAGTCATTACTAGTACTTTTGGTTCATTGGATTCGATATTCCGGTCTTACCACTAACTATACTATTATTCGATAGGTGCACTTGCCTTTTATCGTGATAATAGTTAGTTTTCAGGTATGATCATTATTATTACTTCATCGAAATCACGATCAAGTTTTTGGCGCCATTGTCGGGGAACTAAAATATTAGGAACACTCAATTTTTATTAATTTAGCCATCTTTACTTTTATAAGTAATTTATTTTCTATTTTTATTTTTTACTAAAATTTTCTTTTTGTTTTTCCCTTCCAGGCTTCTCTAGTTTATGACTGGAAGAAACCTGACAGGATCTTTATTGTTCGATAGCGATTTAGAAGCCACAGTTTGCAAAAATCGAAGAGAGATAAGAAGAAGCCTACAGTACCCAGAACAAGGACAAGAAAAGGAACCTAAATCTACTGAAGAAATGGAGGTAAATTAGGATAAACAGCTACCTCCTGTGGTAGCCGCAGATTCTGTTAATCAAAATCCTGTTTCACGCACTATGTATGATTACGATAAACCTAATTTGGCTGGCACTGAATCTAGTATTGTTAGGCCTACTATTGTTACAAATAATTTTGAACTAAAACCTAACACTATTCAAATGATACAACAGTTTGTTCAGTTTGATGGTTTGTAGGATGAGGATCCTAACTCACATTTAGCCAATTTTTTTGGAATTCTATGACACATTCAAAATAAATGGCATTTCTGATGATGCCATTCATCTTCGGTTATTCCCATTTTTCTTGAGGAATAAAGCTAAACAGTGGTTAAATTCTCTACCACAAGGGTCTATCACCACATGGGAACAAATGACCGAAAAATTTTTACTTAAATATTTTCTGCTAGCTAAAATGGAAAAGTTAAGGAATGATATCTCTTCTATTGTGCAGATGGATTTAGAAACACTCTACGATGCTTGGGAGAGATACAAGGACTTATTGAGAAGGTGCCCTCACCATGGGTTACCACTATGGTTACAAGTTCAAACCTTTCACAACAATTTGAACCCTTCTACAAGACAGATGATTGATGCAGCCGTTGGTGGAACAATCAATAATAAAACACTAGAGGCAGCTTACGAGTTTATAGATGAGATGTCATTGAATAACTATCAGTGGCAAGTCATGAGAACAAAGTCGCAAAGAGCTGCTGGAGTTTTTAATGTTGATGTGGTCACCATGCTTTCTAATCAGGTAGAGCTTTTACATAAAAAGATTGACAGCTTAGTTGGTTCTATGCAGGTACATCCAGTGATGCAGTGTGACTCAATTCAAGGAAACATGAGCAATTCTGAGTACCCCATCTATGGACATGGCATGGAAAACGAGCAAGCCAACTATATGGGTAATATTTCTAGATATCAAAATAACCCTTATAGTAATACTTACAATGCAAGTCGGAGGAACCACCCTAATTTCTCATTGGGAGGACAAGGCAATCAAGGAAATCAGAGGCAACCACCTCCTCTGGGATTTCAGCAACCTCTATACTAGTAAGAGAAAAAACTGAACCTCGAGGAGATGCTCACAAAATTCATCTTTGCATCAGAAACCCTCTTTCAAAACACCGAGATGGCACTTAAGAACCAACAAGCTTCTATTCAAGGACTTGAAACTCAAATAGGTCAGCTCGCTAAGCTAATCTTTGAAAGACCTTAAGGAAATTTACTGAGTAATATTGAACCCAATCCTAAGGAGCACGTTAAAGCAATCAAATTAAAGAGTAGGAAAACACTAGCTGAACCTGAAAAGAGGGTGCTACAAGAGCATGACAAGGAAAATGTTGAGGAGGCCGAGCCCAAAGAAAACGCTCCACCAATACTTAAGGAATACAAACCACTCATCCCATACCCAGCAAAATTGAAGAAAGACCGCATGGACGCTCAATTCAGTAAATTTCTTTAACTTTTTAAACAATTGCATATTAACTTACCTTTTGTTGAAGCTATTTCACAGATGCCCACATATGCAAAATTTTTGAAGGAACTTCTAACAAACAAAAGGAAGTTTGAAGAACTGTCCACAATAGAACTTAACGAAGAATGTTCAGCGATCGTTTAGAATAAACTGCCAACCAAATTGAAAGATCTAGGAAGTTTTACTATTCCTTGTTTAATTGGTAGTTTAAATATTGAAAAGGCATTAGCAGATTTAGGTGCCAGGATTAACTTAATGCCCTATAAAATGTTCAAACAACTAGGTCTAGGGGAACCAAAACCCACTAGGATGAGTATTTAATTAGCTGATAGATCTGTTAAATATCCTAGGGGTATCATTGAAGATGTACTAGTTAAGGTGGATAAATTTATATTCCCTGTTGACTTTGTTATGTTAGACATGGATGAGAATGTTGAGGTACCCTTAATTCTAGGACATCCATTTTTAGCTACTGCCAGAGTTGTTATTGATGTAGGGGATGGTAAACTGGTGCTTAGGGTAAGTGATGAGGAAATTATGTTTAAAATTTATGATGCCATGCGATTCTCTAGGGAACAAGACGATTCCTGTTATTTTATTAATTCCATTGATTATTTTGTTCAAGATTCTTTTCAGGAAATTGCTCTTAAAGACACGTTGGAACTGTGTCTTGTTCAAGGTGGGGAAGAAGACAAAGTCACTACTGAGATATAAAAGGTAACAATTGATTTAAACTCCAACGAACCTTTTCTAAAAAAAAAAAAAAACAGATTACAAGGGCATTGAGATTAATGATGAACTAAGACAAAAACCCTCTGTTGATGAACCTCCCAAATTGGAACTAAAACTATTACCCAAACACTTAGAATATGCATTTTTAGGAAATAATTCTACACTACCAGTGATTATTGCTTCAAACTTACAACCCAAAGAAAAGGAGGAATTAATCCAAGTGTTAAGAGAACATAAAAGAGCCATAGCCTAGAAAATTTCTGACATTAAGGGAATCAGTCATTCTTTTTGCAGCCATAAAATTTTGATGGAAGATGAATATAAACCATGTGTGCAAGCTCAAAGAAGATTGAATCCCAACATGAAGAAAGTGGTCAAAACTGAGGTAATTAAACTTCTAGATGTTGGAATTATTTATCCTATTTCTGACAGCACTTGTGTAAGTTCTATGTAGGTTGTTCCTAAGAAAGGTGCAATGACTACAAGAATTGTCATAGGTTGGAGAGTTTTTATTGATTACAAGAAATTAAATGGCGCCACTAGAAAAGATCACTTACTCTTACCCTTAATTGATTAGATGTTGGAAAGACTATCAGGACATCTATCAGGACATATGTACTACTACTTTTTGGATGAACTTTCTGGCTATTTCAAAATCCTGATAGCTTCTGAAGATCAAGAGAAGATGATATTCACTTGTCCATATGGTACGTTTGCTTATCATAGAATGCCTTTTGGATTATGTAATGCTCATGCTACTTTTCAGCGTTGCATGCTAGCAATCTTTGACGAACTCGTAAAGGATATCATGGAGGTATTTATGGATGACTTCTTGATATTCGGTAACTCTTTCCAGCTTTGCCTTAAGAATTTAGAACGAGTTTTAATAAGATGTGAAGAAACAAATCTTGTTCTCAATTGAGAAAAATGTCATTTTATGGTACGAGAAGGTATTGTGTTAGGACACAAAATTTCTAGTAAAGGGATAGAAGTAAATAAAGCAAAAGTTAAGATCATTGAAAACCTACATCCCCCTAGTTCAGTTAAGGCAATTAGAAGCTTTTTAGGACATACTGGTTTTTATAGAAGATTCATTAAAGATTTTTCTAAAATAGCTAAGCCGTTAACGAAATTACTAGAAAAAGACGTACCCTTCAATTTTAATCAGGAATGTTTAGAGGCACTTAACACTCTCAAAGAGAAACTCACCAATGCTCCAATTATCATTGCACCTGATTGGAATTTACCTTTTGAGCTAATGTGTGATGCAAGTAATTTGCAGTAGGTGCAGTTCTTGGACAGCAAAAGGACAAGCATTTTTAGCCAATCTACTACGCTAGCAAAAGTTTAACAGCTGCACAAGAGAACTATACTACCACAGAAAAAGAATTGCTAGTTGTGGTTTTTACATTTGACAAATTTAGACCATATCTGATATTATCTAAAGTCATCGTTCATACTGATCATTCCACTCTTCGTTATCTTTTAACTAAGTCCGATGCAAAACCGCGATTAATAAGATGGATTTTGTTGTTGTAGGAATTCGATTTGGAAATATAAGATAAGAAAGGAGCTGAAAACTTGGCAACTGATCACCTCTCTAGGCTTGAGAATCCACATCTCAAAGAACTTGATGAGGCTGAAATAAACGACTCGTTTCCTGAAGAACAACTCTTAGTCGTATCTGATTATAAGGTGCCTTGGTTCGCTGACATCGCAAATTACTTAGTTGCTAACTACCCCTAAAAGGTTGACACATTAGCAAAAGAAGCGATTCTTTAGTAATGTGAAAAACTATTTTTGGGAAGATCCCTTTCTTTTTCGTATATGTGCAGATCAAGTCATTCGAAGATACGTTACAAAGACAGAAGCAAACAAGATCTTGGAACACTGTCATTCAGGACCAGCAAGAGGACATTACAATGGAACTAAGACCGCCCATAAAATACTCAAATCAGGTTTTTATTGGCCCACACTATTTAAAGACGCCAACAGGTACGCTATTTCTTGCGACAAATGCCAACGAACAGGTAATACCTCTAAACGTGATGAAATGCCTCAGACATATATGCTCTCATGTGAAATATTCAATGTATGGGGCATTGATTTTATGGGACCATTCCCTAGTTCGTTTGGAAATAAATACATCTTAGCAGCAGTTGATTACATGTCTAAATGGGTGGAAGCCCAAGCTCTACCTACTAATGATGCTAGAGTAGTGGTAAGATTTCTTAAAAAGCTTTTCTCCAAATTTGGAACACCTAGAGCAATTATTAGTGATAGGGGAACCCATTTCTGTAATGCTCAGTTTGAAAAAGTTCTAAAGAAATATGGAGTGCACCACAGAATAGCTACCCCTTACCACCTTCAAACTAGTGGACAAGTTGAGGTGGCTAATAGAGAACTGAAACGCATCTTAGAGAAAACTATAGAGTCAAATAGAAAAGACTGGGTAATAAAAGTAGATGATGCTTTATGAGCTTATAGAACTGCATTCAAAACTCCTACAGGAACATCTCCTTATAAACTTGTTTACGGGAAAAGCTTCCATTTACCATTTGAACTAGAACATAAAGCATTTTGGGCTATCAAATTTCTAAATCTCGATCCTAAACTCGCAGGTGAAAAGAGACTCATGCAGCTAAATGAGTTGGATGAATGGCGCAGCAATGCATATGAAAACTCGCGATTATACAATGAAGCAACAAAGCGACGCCATGACGCTCATTTAAAACAACCTAAGTAGTTCGAAGTCGACGATCTTGTCCTACTTTACAACTCGAGGCTTAAATTGTTCCCTAGAAGCTAAAATCAAGATGGTCAGGCCCATTCATAGTCCAAACTATTTTCCCACATGGCGCAGTTGAGGTAACACATCCAAATTACGGCACTTTCAAGGTAAACGATCATCGACTTAAACTATACAATGGTGAAGATTTTAAGAACGATAAAGAGGAGCTTAGGCTCCATGAACCCTCATAAATGTGCGTACAAGGAAAGTCGAGCTTAGACTCTAAACAAGCGCTTCTTGGGAGGCAACCCGAGCCCTAACACCATTAACCCTTATTATTTTTCGTGTTTTTAGTGCAGCTTTTCTTACTCACACGGCCTAGACACACGGGCGTGCCCTTGGCCGTGTGAAAATAGGGTTGAATTTCTGTTCCAAATAAATCGAAGCACACAGCCTCCAACAAATCAACACGGCCGTGTGATATGACCGTGGGCAAGACTGACGAAGTGCCACAACTGTGTGATGAGGCCGTGGCCAAACCTACTAACTCCACACGGGCGTGTGAATAAAAACACGGGTGTGGGAGAAGTGAATACTTCCAAACACAGCCGTTCGAAGCAGCCGTGTATACCCCACGAACAGGAGGCACGGCCTTGCGATATAGCCGTGGCCGAACATGTTTAATGAACATGGGCGTGGCGCGAACAACATGGGTGTGTGATCAGGCACTCTTGAAATTCAAACCCATGAAACACATGTGCTGGCCCCACGACACACAGGCGTGGACTACAGCTGTGTGACCCAATCCCTATTACTATAGATTTATTATTTCTCCCTTTATTTCTATTATTATTTCCCTTTATTTTTAGCTTTATTTAGTTCTTATTTTATCTAAATTTCCATTAACAATTTTTGAATTCTTCATTTATGGATGTTTCTTAATGAGTAACCTTGCCAAATATTATTGAGGACTCCATAGTTTCAAAAGGGTCAAGGATTCATCCAAAAAGCAGGAAGTTTCACTTTTCCCGCTCTTCTGATTTTTAATTATAATATTATCTATCTTCATACATTGAGGACAATGTACAGTTTAAGTGTGGGGGGATTATTAGTCCATTATCAGAAAATCCCTAAATTTTGCTTTATCTCTCAAGTCACTTTCTCATATCACTATTAGACTGAATTCTGATTGATTTATGATTTTTATTGATATGTTTAGGATTAGACATAGGTATTTGTGCTTTTATTATTCAAACTTTAAGACATCAGAGAATCAAGCATGATAAGTTGAAATTTTTTAGAATTTAAAATTTTTTCTAGGTTATTTTCTCCAATTTTAAGTGTTCTCTTGAGATTTGAAATTCACAGGATTAACATTAAAAGCCATAATTCTAGTGAGATTTTTTATCCTTTTGAGCATACATCCTTTCATGCGCACTTTTATTGTTGCTTTGAGTGAGTCAATATTGATCTGTTATTCTAGAACTTGCTTCGATTGTACATGTCGAGACAACATCATTGATTTAATATACCGAGATGATAAAGGCACCTAGGTTTTAACCCACTTACTCCATAAAAGCATACCTTCATAATTAACCCTTAGTGAACCCCCTTGAGCCTAACAAGCCATTCATTGACTTACCCTCAATATTAACCAACAACCCATTATTGTTGAAATCCCCCTAATTACTTTGATCCGTATTTTTTGTCAAGATTTGAATTGAATAATTATCTAGCTTTGTTCTCCTTTTCAGTTAGTTAAGTTTGTAAAGTATTTAATTATGACTTGTTCTTAAAAAAATCATGTTGTAACTTAAATGTTTAGCATATTATTTTGTAAATTATGTACTATAGATCTTAAACAATGTTAGTCATGAGGAAACATCTCAAATGTATGAACTTATTTCAGTGATAGAGATTTTTCTAGTTAGATGATTTTTTAGTTCAATCTCGATTTTAACCTTCTTTTTCAGCTTGTGACCACACCTCTAACCAAAGCCACGATACGACCCTCTAAAGATCTTTTGATTGATGTATCATGTCAATACATAGTGGTGGAGATTTGATTTTCATGCAAGCATA
Organism: Gossypium stocksii; assembly: GCA_020496765.1. Lineage (NCBI taxonomy): Eukaryota > Viridiplantae > Streptophyta > Magnoliopsida > Malvales > Malvaceae > Gossypium > Gossypium stocksii. The sequence continues at coordinate 37,748,630 of CM035630.1, read as the reverse complement.
TGGTAATAACTTTTCATGTTGACTAATGAGTGCTTACTTTCTGAACCCTAAACACTTCGAGTGAATAGAGTGAATCTTTAGTGAGGTTGTCAACTCTTGTTGATTTCGAATTCAAGGTAATTACTTAAAAGAGCGGAGAAAACCTATGTTCTGTGGTAAAATTCTCAACTTAGATTGTTTGAAACTTTAATGTTCTTTCAGTTGAATTCTTAATGTATGATTACTTGTGGATTAGTTTGAAACATTATTGATAAGAATTATAAATTGAGAAGAATGATTTTTAATTGTTAGTTGAGATTTTGCTTGACGACAAGCAAAGGCTTAAGTGTGGGGGTTTTTGATAAATTGTAATTTATATATATATTTATCACATGCTTAGCATATTTTTGGATGAATTATTATTAGAATTGTGGAATTTGATGCTCCTAATCCTTTAATTTCATGTTTTATACTTAGATGAGCATAAGGAAGAGAAAAGATCAAGGAACGGGTAAAAAAAAGGGCAAAGTAGGCCCAAATCAGTAATCAACACGGCCTGAAGTTTATCACATGGGTAACCCATACGGCCGTGCCACATTAACAGGCTAGAGCACAACCTAGGCTCGATTCACACGGGTGTGTCATACAGGCATGTCCTTGTCATGACGAGTTTCAATTTCACGCGGAAAAGGCTACTTAGGGGCTAAGAGAGACATTCCAAACTCTATATAAAGACCCTAGGAGGAAACTACAAAGAGGACGAAGAGTCCTCACCAAGACTCAGAGTAGAAGACAGGGAATTACTCGAAGGAAAGCCGATTGATCCATCTCAAAAGCAAGGATCAACATCAAGACTGAAGATCTCCTTTCAATTCTTCCAAGGGTTTTGGGTTTTCTTTATGTTTTGTTGTTCTCTTTCTTTTAAGATGTTTTCTTTTATAAACATGAATTAAACCCTTAAATACCTAAGGGGGATAAAACCTAAGATGAATCTTGTTATTGTTATCTGAGCTATATGATAAATATTTGACTTGTTCTTAATTGTGTTTTTAATTCTTGAATTGATATTTTTGGGATATTAGTTCAAGTCGAATGTGCTTATTCAGTGGAGTAAAAGTCCCTGTTTAAGAGTAGATCCAACACAATTAAGCGGGGTTGATCGCAATCCTAGACATAGGACAACAAAAATCTGTCGGATTATAGTTAAATCTAATAGGGGGATCCATAGATCGAATTAATGCAACACTAGAGGGTTTTAATTAGAAAGAGATTTCAATTAATCAACCTAGGGTTAGTTGTTCTTAGTCTCGACAGAGATATTAACATAATTTAGAGGTCTCTACGGATCAAGTCGAATGAAGAAATCGTCTAGTTCAGAGTTAGATAACAAGTGAAGTCTAGGTGGATTCTTCGTTGGGTATTACCTTAATCAATTAGTTTTTCCCTAAAGTCTTTCCCTAATTCATTCTTTGTCACGTCCTTAGTTTAGTTAGATTTTAGTTTACAAACAACTCCATTTAACTTTTAGGCTAGATAATAGGAAGAAAGTCATTACTAGTACTTTTTGTTCTTTGGATTTGATATTCTAGTCTTGCCACTAACTATACTACTATTCGATAGGTGCACTTGCCTTTTATCGTGATAATAGTTAGTTTCCAAGTACGATCATTATTATTACTTCATCGAAATCACGATCACAAGGATAAACTTGACAACAAGTTAGACCCCAAAAAAATCAGATGGGCAGGTCTCAATTCTAGTTGCAAGAGATAGATAATAAACCAAAAAGACAGATCGAAATAGTTCTAAAGTAAGGTCCAAATCCAGAAATCATGACAAATATTATGGCTATTGTAAAAAGATGGGTCACGTTAAGGTAGAATGTTGGAAACTTCAAAATAAAATCAAAAAGTATGGCAAAAACGACGAGAAAGATAAGAAGAAAGCCAAAGTTGCTTATGCTAGTGTAAAGAAAGCCAAAGTTGCTTATGCTAATGTAGCCAAGGACAGAGGTGATGATTTATTGTTGGTGTCAACAAGCGAAAGCTCTCATCTTACTTCCGAATGGATCTTAGATTCAAGGTTTTCCTATCATATGTGTCCTAATAGAGACTAATTATCCACGTACAGTTCAGTTGAATGTGGAGCTATATTGATAGGGAATAACTCTCCATGTAAAATATTTAGAATCATAACAATACAAATTAGGATGTACAATAGAATTATTCAGACACTTTCAAATGTCAGGTATGTTTTTTATGTAAAGAAAAATCTTATGTTAGGTATATATGATAGTCATCGAGTCAAATTGCTTAAAAGTTTCTCGTGAGGCTCTTGTTATGATGAGGGAACAAAAAAGTGTCAACCTATATATTCTGCAAGGGTCAATGGTTACTGGTGCGACTGGGATTATCGAAGAAAAGTTGAATCACCACTATGTTGCGACGAGAATCAACCTAACGTCACAACAACATGACTTGAATTTTTCTCCACCAATCCGATTCAACCAAAATTTAGCACATGCAGCTAGGTCATATGAGTGAGAAAGGTATGATAGTCTTGTGCAATAGAGATTTTCTCAAAGACACTGAGTAGGTAAGTTAGGTTTCTGTGAGCATTACGTTTTCGAGAAACAAACTCAAGTCAATTTTGATTTAGCAGTGCACAGAACAAAAAGGATGTCACATTCTAAAAATTGGGTTAGGAGAATTAGATAAGTAAATCGGGGTTAGTGAATCAAAAATCATAATTAGATTATATAATTAAATAATTAGGACTTAATTAAATAAAATATTTTAATAATTAGAATTAATAATTTTAGGTTAGGAAATTAAAATTAGTTGTTTGAGAATTAATTTGATGAAAAGGATTTATAAAAATGAGGTTTGATTTGAAAATAATTTTGAAATTGGTTTTAACTAAAAAGTAAGGACATATTTGAAAAATGGAAGAAATTAGAGGTGGTTAAATGGGCAATGGTCCAATTTTTTAAAATGAGTTACCTATTTAACAACCTCCATGTCTACTTCCCTCCCATTCTTCATCTTCTTCAAAAATTTGTCAAACACCAAATCAAAGATTTTCTCCCGAAATTAGTTAATCCCTTTTTATTCTTAAGCTCTCTAAGCACAAAATCTCTTTTCAATTTTGAAGAACACTCATGTTTTCATCCTTAAAATCCTGAAGAGATATTCACGAATTAGCTCCATATCTCATTTATTTTTCAAAATTGAGGTGACATTCTAACTTTTTATGGTTAAACAAAGTGAGTTGTTATTTCAAATTGAGATTTAAATGATTTAATCAAGATCTCAATATATCACTTGATTTTAAGTTGATTATTGGCTTGAAAATGGTAGATCTCGTATTTCTTGGCTAAGCTTTGGTCTTAAAGTGATTTCTAACTTATTTTGATCTAATTAAAAGGTATTGGATCTTAATTTAACAAATCCTTAATTAATTTAAACAAATTGAATGTTTTCCCCTTTTAAAAAATCGCATAAGCTTAATTTTTCAAAAAAAAAAAGTAAATCGGTGAAATTGGGTAAAATTGATGATTTAGATTTGTAATTAGATGATATTTAGGATGTATGAAGTTGAAATCTAAGCTTAGAAGTGAGAATTGAGTGGTTAAACATTGATTTCGACAAAACTAGTTAAGTTTTTGGTATAGAGGTTAATAGGCCTTGATCTATGATTTTGAAATGATTTAATGGTGTTTGTTGATGTTAGTAATGCCTTTGTAATGTTTTTGATGTGTATGAAAATTTTCAATTCATTTGGGAGCCTCTACAACCGTGGACAAAGGCAAATAGAAGTTTACTTGAGCATGATAGTTGAGGTGATGGTTGCTAAGGTGAGTGGTTTGATATACTACATTTAAACTCCAATACACAGGCTAACATAACATATGCAAACCCCCACTTATAGTATGCGAACCTTGACTTCTTCCTTATGCAAATCCTTACAATTTTGGTTGAATAATTGAGTATATACACTGTGCGATTTTAATGGTGAAAAAAATGCATGTAACTTATGATATATATATACATGAGTTTTATTTTATATATAGTATATATATTAATGGGTTTTGATAATATACATACATATAAGTGTGTGAGGTTGTATATATATTATATGCATGGATTTTATTATAAAATATATATAGGTTTATAGGTTTTGTTTTATCTATTATATATAAATGTATATGAGACTTTTAATGTATGCTAAAATTTGATGTGACAAAGGTCACTAGATAGGTATGTATATATATGTAATATATATTTGTATATGGTTATATAATTCTTGTGAACAGATATAAAAATAAATATTATAATATGGATTTTTATAACATATGAATGTTATTGATAATGTACATTTATGCATGCACAAACATATAAGTGAATTATGCGTTTTATGATATTGTGAGCTTTGATTAGTACAAAATTATATTATCGTGAAATGCTAAGTGCAAGCTCAACTATAGTGCAAGACAATTATATTTCTGTACGGTGTTATATTGTGAACCATGTTAACTTGGTGAATTATATTATTATGGCGTACTGTGTTAATTTGGTGATTTATATTGATATGGCGAACTGTATTAATTTGCCAAACTGTGTATTGAGATTTTGAGTTGTATTGAATGTAAACTAAGTTATTACGTGTCCTATGCTAAATAAAATATGCAAACAATGATTTATGTGAGCTATGTATGTGAACTATGATTATAAGTGCAATATATGTTGTATGGAAGTGATATTATTTGCGAAACATACTCTACTATGAATTGAAAATTGCAAACTATGTTATAATATGTGAGCTCTACTTAATTGCGAGTCCTATTACACTGGATATTGTAAATGTGTTAAAGATATATTTTGGCATTGTGACCTTATGGAACCATTGGATATAGTTGGTGTGCCACAGGATCGTGAGTGCTCACCTTTTTTATTGCAATGGGTATTGTGGCCTGGAGATGCGTTGGAGAGATAAGGGAATGTCAAGCATAGCTCCATTCACCGTAGATAACGTGGTGTGTTTGGAGAGTGTGAGCACATATGCTACACTTACATGAAGATAACATACAACTTTATGAGTCATGTGGTGTGTTTTGGATATCCATTTATCCAATGTGCGGTGATAAAGTCCCTTATATGTTTCATAATCAGAAAAATATCAATTTATCATTATTTGAAATATATGAGTTATAATGGAGTATGAACTATTATTTTGCATGAATTGTTATGTGTTATGTACTGTGAATTGGAATGCACTATCATTTGGCATGTATTGTTATTTCATATGAACATCTATTTTATGGGAATTAATAATTTATGTGATCAGCTTCTTCAATGCAAATTACTTATTATATGTGCACTGTTTATTTTATGAGAACTGTTATGTCATGTGAGTTACTATTTTGTGTAAACTGCAATAATATGTGAATCGTTATTGTTTGTCACCTTTTAACCTAACTGATGTGTATATTTGCAGATGTTTAAGTACTCACTGAGCTTTCATAAACTCACCCACTCTTTGATTATATTATAGTGAATTAGCTTTTGAAGAGGTGTGGGAGTGGGTCATCCAAGTGATCTAAATCGAGGCTATATTGGGGTATGTTGTGTTCCCAAACCTAGTGAGGAAGGCAATCTGGGACCAAATTATAGGATTTAGTGTTAGACTTGTAATTTTCGGGTTGTAATTGGACACTATGGACTATTTAATTGTTTGGTTTAAAGCTTTTATCTTTGCATTAGATAGATGATTGAATGATGGATTATGATTGTTTGATAATTGGTTTGAATAACTGTTCAACTAACTTATAAGTGCAGGTTGAAGAGTCACTGTTCATCGAGGCATGCCTTTGATGTTTTATATGTGATTTGGATACAAACATGTACTTGGTATGCATGAAATGTAACACGGAATTTGGTCAAGTCATGTAAACTGTTAAATATCTGCTAACTAATTAATTAATAATGTTATGAGGTTGTGCAGGATGCTTTTATAAATTTTTCAAAATAAGACTTATACGTTAAATCCTACAATACTATTGTTAAACTTTGTGAAATGGAGTTTTTTCCAACATATTACTATATATATATATTACATTTTAAACCTAATTTTATGTTTTAAACTAAATGTTTTCCCAAGTCCTTACAAATATAGTCTTTAAAAAATACCATACTACAAGTATGTATGTTTAAATAAAGTTTTTGAGGTAATTGTTTGTTAAATATTAAATTGTGAATTAGTCTTGTTGCTGATTGTTGATCAGAGTAGCGCAACGGAAGCATGATATTAAGTTTTTATTAAATATTCTATGATTAATTATGTCGTGTGATTGGTCAGTTGGTGTGTTTTATGGCAATTTAAACAGAGTCATTTCGGTGGCTAATATGATGTTTGAAATTCGGGTTGTACCGCCCTGGCTGGGTTTGGAGTGCCACAAGGGACTCTAGATTACATTTATTCTAATTTATAGGGTCCATCTTCTAATATCTCAAACGAAGGTAGTAAATATTTCCTAAATTTTATTGATGGTCACCCTAGAAAATTTTGGGTTTATTTCTTGAAACAGAAAAGTGAAGTCTTTGGAATCTTTAAACAGTGGAAGACACTATTAGAAAAACAAATCGGAGAATCCATGGAGCAGTTTAGAATGGATAATGGTCTTGAGTTATGTTCGGTAGAGTTTAATGATTTCTGCAAACAAGAAAGAATTGAAAGACAGCGAAACGTTGCTAGAAAGAATGAACACAACCTTCCTAGAAATGATTCGATGCATGTTTAAGGAAGGAATTTTGGGCTAAATCCGTAAACCTGACAAGTTTTTTGGCAATTAAATCTCCTCATCGAGCATTAAATGATAAAGTTTCGAAAGAGATATGGTCAGATAATCCTTTCAATGATTCTAATGTTAGAATTTTTTATTGTCCTACTTATGCAAAAGTTAGCTAGGGAAAGCTTGAACCAAGGGTCATTGAATGCATCTTTTTAGGATACTCTACCAATACAAAAAGTTTTAAGTTATGGTGTTTGAAATCCAACAAAATAATTATTTGCAGATATGTCACGTTTAATAAATATGACATGTTTTGATCAGAAAAGAGAACTTTTACTTTTAAAGACACAAAAAATCAAAGTGTCTCGAGTAAGATAGAGTCAAAAGCCAAAATAAGGGGCAACGTCTTGACGAGCAAATGCCCAATGTTGCAGCAATGTGACAAACAGAGGTCTCGTCCCAATAAAGAGTCACATGACATCGCTACAACACGACAAAATTTAAATTCTTGTAAGTTTGAAGCTATTTTAGATCTATTTGGGGCTCCATCCGACCCTCAGGTATACTCACCATCTCAGTTAACTAATTATAAGTTGGCTCATGATAGGAAAATGTGACAAATTTGAACACCACAAAAATATTGTGAAGGAAACCTAATGGCTTATGCTCTAAGTCTTGCTAAGAGCATTAATTCAACTGATCATTTGTGTTATTATGAGGTAGTTCAAGCATCCGATTCTAGCAAATGGCTCATTGCAATGGAAGAAGAGATGGAATCTCTTTAAAAGAATGAGACTTGGAGGCTAGTTAAACCACCCATCGGTAAAAGAATCATTGGTTGTAAAATGGGTGTTTAAAAAGAAGGTTTGAGTCCTAATAACACTAGGTACAAGACAAGATAGGTTGCAAAGGGCTACAGTCAAGTGAAGGGAGTTGATTTTCATGATGTTTTCTCTCCCGTTGAGAAACATATGTCCATTCAGGCACTTTTGGCCCTCGTTACATCAAATAATCTTGAGTTAAAGTAGTTAAATGAAAAGACTATTTTCCTTCATAGTGACCTTGAGGAGGGCATCTACATGTAAAAACTAGAAGGCTTCAAATTCGAAGGTAAAGAAAATCATGTTTGTCTCGTACAAAATTCCTTGTACAGTTTGAAGTAGTCTCCTCGATAGTGGTATAAAAAGTTCAACACCTTCATGTTGAGTATTGGTTTTTCTTGAAGTAATTATGATAGTTGTGTTTATCTACAATATCTTTATGATGGATCTTTTATATATTTGTTGTTTTATGTTGATAATATGTTGATTGCGGCTAATAATCCATCCAAAATTGATCGCTTTAAAACCATGATTAAGTCTAAGTTTGAGATGAAAGATTTAGGTGCAATAAAGAAAATTTTGAGGATGAAAATTTTGACAGATAGATATTCTGGATAATTATTTTTATCGCAACAAAGGTACAGCAAGAAGATCCTTGAGCTGTTTGAGCTGCAAGATGCAAAACTAGTAAGTACTCCTTTAGCTGCACACTTTAAACTCTCAATTTTAGATTTGGCAACAGAATGAAGAAGATGAAAGGTATATGTTAAAAGTACCTTATTCAAGCATAGTTGGAAGGTTGATGTATGTAATAGTATGCATTCGTTCTGATATTTCACATGTTGTTAGTGTTGTTAGCCTATACATGGCAAATCCTGATAAGTTACACTGACATGCAATTAAGTGGATTTTCATATATTTACGGGTACTTCTAACACGTGTTTAGAGCTTGGAAGAACTCAAAAGGGTCTAGTTGGATATGTTGGTTCTAATTATGCATGAGACCTAGATCAAAGAAGGTCTCTCATAGGTAACTTATTTGCCTTCGGGAATTGTGCCATTAGTTGGAAACAGACATTTCAAGGTATAATGGCTTTGTCGACTACTGAAGTAAAATACATGGCAATTACAAAAAGTAATAAAAGAAGCAATTTTGTTAAGGGGCCTATACAGTGAATTGGTAAGTGAAAAAGGAGAAACTGTTGTATATTGTGATAGACAAAATGCCATACATCTCACCAAAGATCAAATGCATCATGAGAGAACAAAGCACATAGACATTCGTTATCATTTTGTTCGAGAGGTGATCATTCAAAGGGATATTCAGATTCTTAAAGTTGGCACAAAACACAATCTGATCGACATGTTGACAAAGAGTTTTTTAGTTTCAAAGTTTAAGCATTGCTTAGACTTAGTATCCAACAAAGAATCAACTAAGCCTATAACAGGGCACTACAAGGGAGTTGGTACAAATATGAGTTAAGGTGGAGATTTGTAGGTGAATGCCTTTTATTTTGACCAAAATTTATTTTGACTTTTCTTTTCCTAGTTAAACTCTATTTTTAATTTCCCACTTAAACTCTAATTAAACTAGAGTTGTTGTAGTCATATATGCTACAAATTTTAGCCTTTAAATAGGCCTTAGTTACTCTAGGTTTTACACAACAAAAAAATATTTAGATTGACAGAATTTTATTCTTTGTTTTAAAGGGTTTTTTATTGTAGGGTTTTGAGTTTTTCTTTTAATTATCTCCATCTTTTGTAGTCTCCTTTATTATATTAAAATCCTTTTACCAATAGTTTTTTATCCTCTTTTGAAGAGTTTTTCCATGTAAAAGTTACGGTTTGATCTTTTCAATTCTTATTTTCTTCACTTTATTCGTTGTTTAATTGAGTTTATCCCCTACAAGCTTAAACCACTTATTATCATTTTATTTAACTTTAATATACATTATATGTATATTAATATTATATTATTTTTATAAATCTAATCATACCCATATTTCATATTCTTCAAACATATATTTATTTATTTTATTTCATGAAATAATTTCAATAATTTAATTGTTTTTTAAACATATTTATCTAAACAAAGTTATTAAAAGTAATATTAATGATGCATTTTAAAATACTTCATTTCAAATTTTTTCAAAATTTTAAAATTTTCCGTATGCACTAAGATAGTATCGTATCTTGGAACATATCAATTTTATAGCGGTATAAGTATGCACCAATATTGGTTTTCGTATCTATATATTTCAATATACTATTTTAGATTTAGCTATATTTTAAAAAAAATATTTAATACGTATATGAAAATATTTATAAATATTAAATTAATGAAATTAAATCTAGCTTAAATATAAAATACTTATAAATTATATACAAGACTCATATATAAACCTTACAAATACAATTTAAAATTCAAAAAATTCAAATATAAATAATAATAAAATTATGACATACTTTAAACAATAAAATTGTCTCATTTTCTTTTTCATTTTTTTTTTCTAAACAAAGACCATTAAGAATGAAGATCGTCTCATGCTATAAGCATATACATTTGTGACATTTTGGTTTTTTTTTTTCGTAAGATAGTTTTTTTACATTTATTATTATTTTACTTTTTTCTATGTAAATTTTGATCTTATTCAAATTTCTTTAGACATGTATCGACCAGTACAAGTAGAATGGGATGAAATACACCGGTACGATTGATACAAGAAGAAATTTTCACCAAAAAAAAAAATTAGTATGGGGTTTCAGTATGAAACTTACTACATTCATCCAAATTGGATGTGTTTGAATAAGAGGTTTTATATAAAGTATTTTTAAAATTAAATTTATTTGTTTGTGTAAAAATGGTGAAATGTTTTAAAAGTCGTACGGAATTTCAAAAAGAAATTTGATCAACTCAAATTCTTCATTTAAATTCCCACCTAAAGTATAATTTCTCAAAATTTTATTTAGTTAATGTGTCGTCTCACTATAATATAAAAACTTTAACAACAAATATCATTGTATTTAACTTTAATATATATTTTATATTTGTTATACCACCATTCGGACCAGACCCATGGCATGCTTAGAGAGTTCCAAGTGGATACTTGAAGACAATCCTTCACCTTCATCCATCGTGTCGTCCTCGGTTGATCCGGATCAACTAGTCGTTGTAAGCTACCCGTTTATAGAAAAGATATCTCTAATTACCTTGCCACCCACTCACTAAGACTTGGTAACCAGGGGTGAAACCAGAAAAAAATATTTTAGGGGGCAAAATTAAATTATAATTTTTACAATAGTAAAAATGTAATTTCACGATTTTAATAAACTATATGTTTATAATTTTAAAGGATTAAATCAAAATTTTATATTTTTAGGGGGCCAAAGTATAATTTTACCTTTATTAATTTAAAACTTTAAAAATTTTAAAGGGTCTAAACGAAAAAAATTCCATTTTATGGGGGGAGACGGGGCCCCTGTCAGCCCCCTAGTTTTACCCCTGTTGGTCACCCACTTTTCAACGTAGACACTCTTTCAAGTGTAAACTCTATTTTCAAGGACCACTAAGACCCAGTTGAGTGTAACAACCTTGTACTTCCCAAAGAAATAATAAAATGGGTCTCACTGTGCATGCCTTTCATATACTCCATAGTGATAACTGTCTTGCCGCATCTTGCAAACAGATAAGAGGATCTCTCCTTTAAATGCCCTGCCAAACGATGAGAAGGGATCTTGTTTCTCTTGAGCAATCCTTGAGTCTTTACTCTCTGCAAACCAACCTTCTTAGCTCTCATAGCCTTTTCCCTGTCCTCTTGTCTAACTCCGACTCTCCATCAATTTAGGTGAACCGTCTTCCTTCAGATCATTAAATCCTTTTCCTTATCTTCTCCTTGTTGTATTATGTATCAACAATATTATTAATAATGTTGATATATTTTACAAATCTAATGATATAAATATTGTATACTTTTCATATATAAATGGATTTTCTTTTCTTTTCTTTTTTTGTTTTTACTTTTGTAAACACTTAATCTTGACTGGGTCTTTTTTAATTCAAGATAATGCAATATTTAATCCTTAACTTGATAGTTTTTCTTAACTTGATCTCTGAATTATTTTCTGGTCTATATTAGTCTTGAAAGTTGACAACTTTTCTCAATTTTAGCCTATATAATAATATGACATTCTTAAATTCAGCCACATCATCACCTTTTTTTTTATAAATTATAAAATTTTTGTGATTACATGACATAATATTAAAGTGTCACATTAATTAGATAGATCAAAACTAGAGAAGTTGCTAAGTTCCAAGATTAGTGTAAATAAAAAATAATTCAAAGACTAGGTTGGAAAAAGTTATTAAGTTCAAAGACTAAATATTGTTTTATCCTTTTTAATTATGATTTTATAGTTATTGAGCTTGAATTCACTAAAAATGGATTTTAATACAAGATTTTTTTTGACCAAATTGATTTTTCAATTTCATTATAGAGTTGGATAGGATTTTTGTTGAGTTTTAAGAGCAAATTAAATTTCATTTTAATTGAGGGACCAAATTGAATTGTTGAAATTTGAACTGACTTAATTTCGATTTAAGTTTTTATTTTTACAAAAATTTGGTATAAGGAGTGAGTATTTGAACACCTATAACTTTTTTACTCATAAAATATAAAATCAATAAATAATATCTAGAATGGTATCCCACCATTATTAATTACTAAAATGGTATGTTCAAGGTGGTGGAGAGGCGACACCACCCCTCTTTTTCAACATATGTCAGTAAGTTATTAAGAATTTTTTAATTTTTTAATGGTGGAGGTTGGGTGATAGGCAACACCAAAATACACTTCACATACAGGTTAAAATATGGGAGTAGGACAAAAATACAAAATAACAGGGTGGTGCCTTTCTAACAGGTGGCACTGGTGGAAGGCACGTCAGAGGCAACACCAATGGTGGGTACATCCTAGGCAGCACCCAGTGTATTTAACCAGTGTTTTAGGTGGTTTAGAAGATAAAGAAAATAAGAGCAAAAAAATAATTGTAGAAGAAAAGAGAAAACAGATAAGAAATCACTAGGTTTGTAGATATGAATTTTATTTTATTTTACAATATATATTTTTTTGACATTGTATTGAGAATTTTTGTAACACCCTAACTTGTCTCCGTCACCGGATAGGGTTAAGAAGTATTACTAAATAATCAAAACCATTTGAACATCATGTCATTAAATATTATAATCACATCATAAAATATTCATACTCATGCATATTGTCCCTAAATCGAGCCCTTAAAGCCCTTAAAATAACTTAGAAACAATTTGGGGTCAATTTGAAACAGTTTGGAAAGTTTAGGAAAAAAATGGAAAATTTGCAAAACAGAGGTCATACGGCCGTGTGCATTACATGGCTGAGACACACACCCGTGTCTTAGGCCGTGTAACAATTGAACTAGGGACACACGACCATGTCCTAAACCATGTCCTCACCCGTGTAACTCTCTGAATAGGGTCACACAGTCGTGTCACATGCCCGTGTGCCAGGCCGTGTGTTAGGCCATGTAACTCACTGACTTGCACCCTAAAGAATCCATCAGATGACACACAACCGTGTCACCAGGCCATGTGTCTAACATGGCTGAGTCACACACCCGTGTCTCAAGGCGTATAGACCCAAAATGAACCTTAAACAACAAGTTTACCAATTCAAGCTTACTTGGACTCTAAATATGCCATTGACCAGCCAAAATACCTATTTAAAGTGACATTGAACAAGCTAAAAACATGCTAAATCAACAATCCTAAGTGCCTAGCCAATGTATCCTTATTGATACTACAAGTATATACAATTATACATCAAAATGAATCATCAATCACAACGTATCAATTCACAAAATTTAACACCTAACCAATATGCCTATCATAGACACCTCAAACACAACATTCCATTAACACAAACCATATATTTGCAGTAAAACATCTTACCTCTTTCATATATATCATAGAAGTTGACTATTTGCACTTAAGGTCATACTTAACATTTTACATATCCAAAATAATAGTAATGACATATAATCCTATTACATACCATATAATTCAAAATGAATGTTCCAAAAACTACCGAAAATAGTGGATAGTGTAACTTGAGTGCTGATCTAACTGTCCAACCTTCAAAGTGTCTACAAGAACAGAAAATAAAACAAGTAAGCATATTGAAGCTTAGTAAGTTCGACAAACTAAAACGATAAATTTTATCAAAGTAAGTACAACAAATCAAATAATAACAATACAACCATATGTGTTCCCTATCATCCACAATCTCAACCAGTGAATTGTAAGATTCAATTCAAAACTTAAATATATAACAAAACCATCAAAATCACTAAACAACTTACCTTACTGAAATTTACAATTTGATGAACGACTTACAGATATGAGTACATCAATATTCCAATCAAAATATACCAGATGCTCAAAAGAGCTAATCCATCTGAAACACACTAGAGTAGGGAGTATAACATGAGAATTTGCAATAAATGTTGAACCTTGGTCTACTCAAGAAACATATATACATATCACTCCACAACAATCTCCACTCCAATCCTCTATAACACACCATATCTCGATTGTATTCTATTCCACGTTCAATCCAATCCAAATATTAAAATTCAATAACATTTCTCAAATAACCTTACATCATCTATAATCAATTATATCTACTATACTATTTTATATCATCCAACATTTCATGTAGATGCTAAATTTTAAACCGTATGAACTTACCTGGACTAAATTGTAGTAGTTGCAAAAGTTCAGGGACTATTCCATAATTTTTTTCTTTTCTATGAGTATCAACTGGGTCTTGATCTAAAATTTAAAATTTCTCAATTATTAGCTTACATTTCATATTCCAATTTATTTTACATTTTATTTTTAAAATTTACACCATTACCCCTAACTTTTACAACTTTTGTAATTTAGTCCCTTAACCTGAAAATCATCAAATTAACCATTTTTCTCAATTCAACATTTCAGCTGAATATTCTAGGCCCTTAAATGGTCCTTAGTAAACATTTAATTCACTATCAAACCCCAAAATTTTGACATTTTTACAATTTAATCCTTAAATCAAAATCTAATAAAAATCACTTCACAAAACCACTAAACAACACAATCAAAGCTTCAATACATAGTTATCATCAAAGACATTCAAGATTCATCAATTAAAACTCCTAAAATTTTTAACAAATTCAAAAACGAAGGTATGGGCTAGCTGGACCTAGTTGCAACGATATCAAAAACATAAAAATTACAAGAAACGGGCATAAAAATCACTTACATGAAAAGGAATTAACCAAACCGAAGCTCTTCTTCTCCCTCGATATGGCTTTTAATCACTTGAATAAGAAAATGAAAGTAAAATTTTTTTTATTCATTCTTTAATTTTGTTTTAATTTTGTTTAAATTATAAAATTGCGATTGATCATATTATATATTATCAATTTCAACCAAGTTGCCATCCCACCATAATGACTAGTGTATAATTGCTACTTAAGTTCTTCCTCATTTATTAATTAAGCTATTAAATCATCTAAATGCAATAATTTCTAAGTTTACACCTTTTACAATTTAGTCATTTTTCTTTAATTAACTATCTAAACATTAAAATTTCTTGACCAAATTTTAATTCGACCTTAATAACTTCATAAATATTCTATATATAATATTTACGAGTCAACACAATGGAAATTGTGGTCCTAAAACTACTGTTCCGTCACCACTGAAAATCATGTTGTTACAATTTTAAAATTTTTAACAAATTTTTAGTATTGAAGATGGAAAATTAATTTTTTGAATGTATTTATTTCGATGGAGTAATTTTGAAAACAACAGTTGGATGTATATTTGGATGTCACCAACAAATAGTAATGAGATTTAATAAAAATACCTTGGTTGATGATATGAAAGAAATGATTAATGCAAAAATTGTTAGACGTTATGGGAGAAGGATCTCGAAACTATTCTAAAAATTTCCAATTTTGAGAAATCCTATCAAATTCACCAAGATGAAACTTGTAGTCGATGAAGATGTAGAGATAATGCTCGCTCTTTATTTTGAGAATCAGAGTGACCAAATTGCATCAATTCAGTTGTTTATTGAGTTAGCTGATTTGGAATCAGCTAAAGATTACATTCCATTAGGCAAAGAACATGGAGTTCAAGATTTATGTACGGTGGTTTCGATGGCTTACGTTGATAGTCGATCAATTGTACACGGGATCAACATCGATCTTAATGCTGCATTTGCCTCTAAGAACCTTAACTCAGGCCCCCGTTTACAAATACATCTAATGGTGCTTAATATTGATGCGGATAGTGATTATGGATATGATAATAACAATCCTTCTAATCACAAGGTCGAAGATTATAGTGATTCCAATCTAGATAGAGTCTTAGATAATATCGATGATAAAGACACGGATAACGATAGAAATACTAACGTGTATATAGTCGTGAACCTGATTCGAGACATATATGATACGTAACGATCTTGGTGCACACATGTCGCTTATAGATCCTAATGCGATGCATGCAACTGAGTTCTCGAAGTATCCTAATATGCTACCTGCTCACTAGCTAGCCATAGATTCCAAACTTGAGGAGTTGTTCGTGGGCCAAAAAATCGTACCCAAGGAAAAGTGCATATTGTTTAAGAAGTGGTATAGCATGAATGTGTCGGTGGACTAAAAAGGGATCGTGTCTAAACTAATTGTTACTTATTATAGTCGATCAAGACAAGAATTAAAACTTGCTCTAGATAGCGTTTGCTATTATGGACAAGGAGAACATAGAATCATGGAATTCTTCTTCACGAACTTGTGGACATATGTTGTTAAGGACGATAATATTTTCATTATATTCAATAGTAGAAAGAATAATTACTACCATTAGGCATTCTAATGTTCTATGAAGATCCATTTATTGCATCCAACACATCGCGACTAACTTACACTAAGATTACAAGAATGCAGACTGGTGAAGACAACTTGTGAAAATAGGTAAAATTTAGTTTTAACATATTTTTAATGTTCTTAATACTAGAATAAATTAATTTAAGACTGTAACTTGTCTTTTCTTAATACATACACAACGTACGACATAGAGCTACACCTTTTCTGACAAGCATGATCAGACTTGAGGCTAACATGCAAGATGAAACGAATATTCCTTTCTGGGAGTGGTTGGGTACCATGGAGCTATGGCAAGGGCCTCAAATTTTCAATAACAAGTATTGATATGTCATATGACCACTAACCTCGCAGAGGTGGTTAACTCCATGTTGAGGCGAATACGACATCTTCTGATTTCATCTATTTTCTGAGCTACATTTTACAGGCTAGCTACCTTGATGCCAAGAATGGGGCCAAAACAAGTCAACCAGATGGAGGTGAGACACGTATTTGTTGAACATGTCAAGAAGGTAATGGTTGCAAACTATCGGATAGTAAGGTAGATAAATGTATAGATATATTCTCAACAGTTAGAAACTTTTCGAGTGACGGAGTCTATCAATCATCTACCTGGTATCCCACATAGGTTCTACAGAGTTGATATTCGAAATAGATGGTGCGGTTATGGGAGGTTCCAATCACTTTGTTATCTCTATGCGCACGTTGTTGCAGCTTATGCTCGCGCCTTGATCAATGCTGAAAATTTTATTGGTAAGGTGTACACTCTCGTACATGTTACATGTCTGGGGAAATGAGTTCCCCATCCTACGTGGGAGGTGCCTCCATCGAATTTTGAGCTTGTCCTAGTTAAGGGGCTACGTAGGAATCTGAAAGGTTGCTTGCAAGTCACCAGGATCCGTAATGAAATGGACATACGGGAGCAAATTGACGACAAACTTTATGGCGTGTGCAGAGTAGCTGGTCATAACCAGAGTAAATGCTCGCATCAAACCTACCATATTGAATAATCATGATAATCGAGTGGGAATTGAGCTAATGTACTCTATGTTGAAGCTTCCAATAAAAGTTTTACTATGGAATTTTCATTATTGAACCTACCGTGATGGAATTTTCGTAGTTATATTTTGACATGTATATGGTTCTCAGTAAAAGCAAAAGTTCACTAAAAATTTAACATAATTTTAAACTAATTCCTTTGGAGGTTTTGGAATTACAAATCGATAACAGTAAAATTCGGGAGACAATAATGTAAGTTGATAATTTATTTTTTAGAAACCATCTCATTTAAATTTATAAGCAAAATATCCAAAGTTAACGTGAAAAGAATTAAATTAGATATAAACCTGAAAGTTAAGTAAATAAAAATTGAGTTAAAATTCCCAAAATTTACTATAATTAAATAAATACAAACTTGATCATTTAAATTACAAAAACCCTTAAAATTGATGGTTCGATTGTGCAGCCTTAGGGGTTTATTATTATGGTGTCTGGCATTGATGTTACAGGCACTCATGGCGGTCATCTTTATCCTCATCCAGAACATTGTTCACTGTATCCATCGTGGGACCTAAGGGTGTACTAAAAATAGTAAAAAAATCGTATGCCCCAAATGTTTACCTGGGAGGAATGAAGTACTCCAGTGGTAATCGGCTAAAGGTATCAAACAACATTGATGATCTCAGATCCAGTTGATCAGAATTGTATCTGGGACTCTCTAACTAATATCCATGGCCTGACAAGCCTAGGAAATAATTATCAACCCCCAAGTTCGGATAATAAGAACTACCCCATATTATGTATAGGAATACTTAGGGTCAAGCATTGGCTCAAACTTGGGCAAGGGCTCTGACTCTGGTGTAGGAGGCGAATGTGGGAGGGGATGAGGGTGTTGCCCAAGTCATGGCATGTGTAGAGGGACTAACATCGATTGCCCACCAAATAAATACAGTTTTCTCTTCTTAAAATATCATCATATGTACTTTAATGAGGGCTACAAATGGAAAGAAAAATCCACATGAGGTCTTCGTCCCATTCGGTTTTCCACATTGCAACATATTATTGATGCTCTATCATTCAGTTCTTTCCTTGTTTCCCTCTCTTGTTAATTTCGTGGATATCCTGCAATTCTACTGGTGGTGTCAAAATATATTGTATACACCCAAACTATCGCAATACTCAATCCCCTTTATACCACTCCATTTTTTGGAAATTGAGTAAGGGTGCGTTAATGCACCACAGGTGTGGGTAGATATGAGCAGTCGGGGGAATAACAGTTACAATGTCCAAAAAGGAATAGGGCATCCAGATGAACTGTACAATTAATAAGATAACTAAAGTAGTTATATGTCACGAATATTAGAATAACTTTTCCCCTCCTAAGCGTGTGTCACAATCATCTTACAGTATATCAGAACCGTATATGACCTCTCGATACCTGGAGAAGTACTCCGTCTACGATAAAAGAAAACTTGTTAGAACAAATTTACAAAAAAGTGTCAAATAATTGCTAGAATGAATAAATTTTATGACCTATTCACAAGTGGGAATATATATGCTTGGTGACTAACTGATGCCAATTATGGCATCCGGTAGAGGGCTCAGGATTGCAGCAATATGAGACACTAGCCTATGTCCACAGTATGATGCGTTGTCGTCCGACAAAGCTCGCGATACAACATAACTAGTACTAGTGAACCCCAACTATACAAACGGATGGTATGCAAATCAAATAACAGAGGCATATACATCAAGTTAGTTGTTTTTGTTTGCATCCGGTATGAGTAAACCCTCTATAGTGTGCATAATGTATGCTTGAATGGCAACATCACCTCCTACTCAGTGGCAATACTTGGTACATGCTCGAAAATAGCTTTCAGCCATAAAAATCTCAAACTCGTAAGATTCTCCTCAGAATCACCCAGTGAGTGTCCCAGTAAGGCATAGCAAAGGGCCACTAGATCAAAGATTGTATTTACGCCTGTAACCGGGCTCCATCGATTGGGAGCCCGAGTTGCAGTGCAACATCCTCCAGAGTGATGGTGCACTCCCCACATGACAAATGAAATGTATGTGTCTCTGGGCGTCACCACTCAACCAAATCAGATATTAAGTCGTACCACAAATTAAACATATAGATCAATGTCGCTGATCCGAATTAGCTGCCTCCAAGTATGGCATAAGGCGTGGATCTAGGTGATAGCCTACACCATTCACACGACCCCTCAATACACGGTAGGAGTTAACAATATTAAATTACCAAAATGGTTAATATAACCTAATTTAATTCTGTAAATGATATGGAACTCTTTATAAGAGGACTCATGAGTAACAAACAATTATTTTATTACCATCAAATTAACCGTTTTTTATATGTGATTATCATCGTTAGTCAATGAAGCCATTTAGATATCTGCAATTTCAAAAAAAAAAAAATTGAGTTTAATTAGTTTGTTGCAAAAAACACATTTTGGCAATTAATTTGTATTTGGGCCTTTTTATCCCAAAATAGGAGAAGCATTATTAAAATACAGAAATTGGACACCTTAGCATTGTGTTGCGAATAACATATTTCGGTAATTAATTTCTAAGGTGGTCCATTTTAAATTATTATCAAAACACATAAATATAATACAATAAACAATACAATAAATATAGTAGAAAAATATCATTACAAATATACTAAACAGTTTCGTCCACATCATATTTTTTGCCATACTATTTCAATATATAATAAACTTATTTATACTGGTTCAGTAAATAATGAAAAAAAGATCTCATAAATCCCAAATCAATGGCCCCATTTTTTACCTACATAAAATATAAAAAATATTAAAATAATAGAAACTATCAAAACAAAATAAACCTAATGGGACTATATGTTGTCATTTGCATCTAATAATAAACAAAAAAAATGTCGATTAAAAAATAAAACAGAAACATACCTGCATACTTTTTTTCAAACAACATTCATTTCTTATAAAAATAATACGTTACAAAAATAAATAAATAAAAATTAACCAGAATCTTAATAAATTAAAAATATTTTTAAACCCTAAAACAATAATATATTCTCTAATCCCTATATTATGTTTAAACCCTAAACAAAACCCTTTTTATCTTTTTTTAAACTCTAATACCCTAATACTTCTCCTTTCTCTTCTCTAACCCACAAATTTTTTTCCTATTCCTTTCTTTCTCTTCTATCATCTCTGCTAATCTTTTTTTTTTACCTTCTCCTTCTCTTTTTTTCTCTGTTATGCTCATCTCTTTTTTTTTTTCCTTTTCTTTTTTACCTTCTCTTTCTCTTCTCTTCTCTATTCTACTTTCTTTTTTTTCACAATAGGGGACCATGGTTAAAAGGTCCCCCAAACCCCAAATTCACGAGACCTTTAAGGGTCAAGTCCTTCACCCAACAGTGTCCCATCATTCAACAGCACTAGGAGTCGACACCGGTGTCCTCTGTCAGGAAAGCTTCACTAGTGATGCCGCCTATCAAGCAGGCACTATCCCTTTTTGGTTTTTTGTATTCATGTTGTATTCGAGTCTATATTTAAACTCGTATTTAAGATCAGATTCGCCTATCACCTAGCCTCTACCATTAAAAATTCATTTTTTAATACCTTATTGACATGAGTAGGAAAAGAGGGGTGATGCTGTCTCTCCACCACCTTAAACATACCATTTCAGTAATTAATGACGGTGGATACCACTCTTGGATATTATTTATTTATTTTATATTATATGAGTAAAAAATCTCCAAAATATAAGCCCAATTGCAAGTGTCCAATTTCAAAGTCTAAGTTTTGGTTCAGTGGCTTAAGTCAAAAGTCAAACAGGTCAACAAAGCCCAACAGTTCAAATCTAAATGTGGTTGAAACAAGTCGAAGCTCGAGAATATAAGCCCATGTTCGGAGCCCAAAACAGTGCATGTTACGGTGTAAGATTTGTTAAACCCCTTTCTTTTTAATACAATATGGAGAAGTGAGGAGAAAAGGTCTAAGTATAAAAAATAACTGTAATTACTGTTCTAATTAAATCTAGAGCGCTACCACATTCGCAAATTAAGAAAATTAATTTAGTATTGTTTTAAAAAGTGTGATATAAAAATATTTTTCAAAAATTTGGTTTAAATAATACTTTTAAAAAATTATGAATGGATACTATTTTTAAGATTAAAAAAATTAGTAGTAATTAAATGGCTTTAAATATAATGTAGTGATATTTTGTAATTTTTAAAAATAAAGTGATGATTTACCGTATTATTTTTGCAATCTAAAAAAATGAAGCCAAAGAAACAAAGAAACGCCACGAAAAGCATTTTGTAAAAGGAAAAAGACGTCGCGAGTCCGACATGAAAAAAGAGGTACATTCTAGACAGTACTTTCGGCTCTCTAGATGCTACTGCATGCGACATATTAGGCGAAGTAAAAATAAGCTGCACCACACCCTACGTCTTCCCAATGCTTTCTCTCTACTCTACACCATCACCTCATTTGTATCAATGTTAGTATAAAATCTAAAAGCTTCACGCTCTCCCCCTTCTCGCCTGTTATTTCCATTTTCCCCTTCTCTTACATAATCCAACGCTTCCTCAGTTGCATCCAGAAACTAGAAAACAGAGTAAAACTATAATTTATCAATGGCCAGTTCAGGTCAGGTATCGTGGAAGTTGGAGGACCACCCAAAGCTTCCAAAGGGTAAGACCATCGCCGTTGTCGTTCTGGATGGGTGGGGCGAAAACAAGCCCGATGACTACAACTGCATCCATGTTGCTCAAACTGCCACCATGGATTCTCTCAAACAGGTTCACTTTTTGTATATCTATATTTACCTTTTAAGAATTCTGTGTAAAAGATTGTGCTTTGATCTGGGATTTTCTAAATATTTATTTGATTCGGGTAATCGTTGCTGACGCTATTAGTTGGTATCGATCCCATTTCTTCCATGAAATAAAGCTTTCATCTTGTTCTCGGAGTATGTTTCTTTAGTTTTGTGATTGAGGTTCCTACCTCTTTCAATGTTTTATGTATGGCTTATTGAACCTTAGGTTTTCACTTGTATAATTTTTATTTTTATTTTTGTTTAGAACTCAACTTTTATGAATTTATAATTTTAAGGATGTCTGAACTTCCTAGTTTATACTTAGATAACTGGGTTTTTGTTGACTGATAGTACACACCATATAACTATATATATTAATCTTTCTGGCTGGAGATGGTATATCTAGACGTGATTATGGTGTGCCACCTGAAGATTCACTTAATAGGTTAGGATAAAAAATAAAATTCATTTTTCAAATGGATTGGATCTTAGCTAAGATATGTTGGTTGGTCCGAATCAAAACTTGCTTAAAATTTTTTCCCTATTTGGTGTTAATTTCCTTCCATTTTGTTATTATTATTTTTTTATTATTTGAATATTATATAATTTTATTTTATTATTAATTTTATTATTATTTTAGAAATATTTGCTTGCTAGGTAACAATTATCTTAATGTTATTAACTATAAAAATGTTTTTAATATATTTTTAATTTGTTGGGAAATATTTATTTTAATAATTTTAAGTATTTGGTGTATTATATTTTTTAAGTTTGTTTTTATATAAAAAATAATATTAAAAAATATTAATACAGGCTGGCTGGGCTAGGTTGAGATCAGGTTTTAACATTTCTTATCTAGGTCAAGTTTGGGTAAAATTTTAGGCCCATTTTTCGAGTTGAACTGAGCCTGAGCTTAAAAAACGTGTTTAAAATTTTGTATCGGCTTGGCCCGACCCATGATAAAGTCTAGTCATATCCCAACCAAGCATAATATTAACATATTTTATATCTTTACAAGTTTGGCTTAACTTGAAGTATGAAATTAAAATTTTGTCCAAACTCATTCTTATTTTTAAATGGTTAATCCAAATTTACTCATATTATATCAATTTTAAATTAAAAAATAAATTTATATTATTTTAATTTAATATTTAAAATAATTACATATTTTTTTTACATTAAAATTTTATATATAGTTATCTAATATTTTTAATGTTTACACTATAGTAATAATATATATTACTATGAATTTAATTTTTATGGTTACAAATTTCATAATATATAAAAATAACATAACATAAAATATTGCAAACTTTGAAAAATGGGTTGAGCCGAGTTTGGGCTTGAACATTCAAGGCCCGAGATTAGTTCATATTTTAAAGAGATATAATTTTTTACTCTTAACTCATTTTTTGAGCTTAATATTTCTATCTATATCCTCTTAAATTTCAAACAGGCATGCTCGATAACTCGATCCATGAACAAATTTATTTCTTGCGGCTACTTCTACATAGTTTTTATTCATTTGACTTTAGAGTTTTCACTTTTTAATTATCTGTGCTTGACTCAATCAATATGTGGGAAAGATGTATATATGCTAATTTAAAGTTTAAACTATAGGGATTATATATGATTTGAACGTTATTAAATTGTTTTTGGTTCATAAAGGAATCCCATATAACATAATGCAACGAGGCCCAACTTTAAATGGAATTCATGTTATTGATAGGGTGCCCCTGAAAAATGGAGATTAATCAGAGCTCATGGAACTGCTGTAGGACTTCCAACAGAGGAAGACATGGGAAATAGTGAAGTCGGTCACAATGCTCTTGGTGCAGGACGGATTTTTGCTCAAGGGTAAGCTTCCTTTCCTGATTTTAGTTGCCTTTTTGTGTGCATGTATGCCAGATAGTTGATATGTTGAAAATTAAATTTGATACTATGTTGTCTTTTTTAAACCTTTCCTATTCTGCATTATCTTCCGCTTTTCGAACAAACCACCTCTTTCCCTTCTTTCCTTTTGGCATGGACTTTTGCAAAGCTAACTTTGTTGTGAGATTATAAAATATTAATTCATTTGTGACTGTAGGGCTAAGCTTGTTGATCTTGCTCTTGCTTCTGGGAAAATTTACGAGGGAGAAGGATTTAACTATATAAGTGAATCTTTTGAAAAGGGAACTCTGCACCTCATTGGATTACTTAGTGATGGTGGTGTGCACTCCCGGCTTGATCAATTGCAGGTAATTTTGGTGATTGAGGACAGGCTCCTACCTTTTTTGAGTTTGGATTTCTCTAATGATAAATCATCTTTTAATTCAGTTGTTGCTTAAGGGAGCTAGTGAGCATGGTGCTAAAAGAATTCGTGTTCACTTTCTCACTGATGGTCGTGATGTTTCGGATGGTTCAAGTGTAGGATTTGTGGAGACAATTGAGAATGACCTTGCAAATTTACGTGAGAAAGGTGTTGATGCTCGGATTGCATCTGGTGGAGGTCGCATGTATGTCACAATGGACCGTTATGAGGTGAGAAATAATTTTTTCAAGTTCCAAAACCATGCAGACCCATTAGGTGATTGTATTACTTTGCACGAACAATTTGCAGTCTGTTATTTTCTGCTGCTTTGAAAAATCTATAAGACCAAAGACGTTGATTTTTGGTTAAATTTTGCTAGAACTCAATGAATCAATTTAACGAAGAGACCCTACCTTGTCAAAACAGTTCGATCGGGACGTTTCTCCTTTATTGAATGGATTAATAAGCTAAATTTTGTAAGTGGATTTTCAGAATGACTGGGGTGTTGTAAAAAGAGGATGGGATGCTCAGGTTCTGGGTGAAGCCCCACACAAGTTTACAAATGCCGTTGAAGCTGTAAAGAAATTGAGGGAAAATGCAAACGATCAGTACTTACCTCCCTTTGTCATTGTCGATGAGCACAATAAGGCTGTGGGTCCGATAGTGGATGGTGATGCTGTTGTTACTTTCAACTTCCGTGCTGATCGAATGGTTATGCTTGCCAAGGCACTTGAATATCAGGATTTTGACAAATTTGATCGTGTGCGGTTCCCTAAAATTCGTTATGCTGGAATGCTTCAGTACGATGGAGAGTTGAAGCTTCCGAGCCACTACCTTGTTTCTCCACCTGAGATTGATAGAACATCTGGTGAATATTTGGTGTATAATGGTATCCGTACTTTTGCCTGCAGGTATGTTTAGAATTAGCAAGTCTCACTATAATCCGTACTTTTGCCTATACATGTTCTAGTTTTTGTTATCAAGCATCATTCAAGTTACATGTTCCCATTGTTTTAGTTTTTATCTTGAAATTCCTAGTATATGTACATGTCCCTCAATGTTAAAGTTAATCCGTGCTCCAAGTTGTGATCAGAAGGAAAAGGGAAGGTTCATAAGACTTGTTTCGCACCATATTCATCTATATTGTGTGAAAAGAGTTATAGGACTAAATTTATCTTGGAATTATGATTTAGTGAAATGTAGATTTTTAACTATTTTATGTCTGTCAATTCACTTTGTTGTTTGTTAATTCCCCTTCCTGTATCAACAGTGAGACTGTCAAATTTGGACATGTCACTTTCTTTTGGAATGGAAATCGTTCTGGCTATTTCAACCCTGAATTGGAAAAATACGTGGAAATTCCAAGTGATATTGGAATTTCTTTCAATCTTCAACCTAAGATGAAGGCATTGGAGATTGGTGAGAGGGCTAGAGATGCAATTTTGAGCCACAAATTTGACCAGGTGAGATGACTAATGGACTAGTACTGAACAGGCATTCAAAAATTGAAGAAAGACTGAACATCTCTTTTTATTATTTGTTTAGGTACGAGTGAACATAGCAAATGGTGATATGGTAGGTCATACAGGAGATATCCAGGCTACAACTGTGGCTTGCAAGGCTGCTGATGAAGCTGTCAAGATGATCCTTGATGCTATAGAACAAGTTGGTGGAATATATGTTGTGACCGCAGATCATGGCAATGCTGAAGACATGGTGAAGAGGGATAAGTGTGGGCAACCTCTATATGACAAGAACGGACAGCTCCAAATACTCACCTCCCATACTTGTCATCCTGTAAGTTTCCAAAGTCTCTCCTCGAAAGAAAATTCGACCCTAGGTGTGAGTCTAGTTTTATTTGACATATTTTGGGGCGGCTATGTTGGATTGTCAAAATTCGTTTTTCTTTATTTAGTCTAGTTTTTTTTATCTTCTTGTTGAGTGATTGGAAAGATTATTTCAATTTCCTGATATATATTTTGGAATTTTGAATTAGGTGCCTATTGCGATTGGAGGTCCAGGATTAGGGCCTGATGTTAGATTTCGCAATGATGTTCCGGATGGCGGACTTGCCAATGTAGCTGCAACCATCATGAACCTCCATGGTTTTGTAGCTCCTAACGATTATGAACCAACACTCATACAAGTAGTTGACAACTAGGCTAAGCGAGAACATGGCATAAATTATAATTTGACTATATTCACAAGGCCGATGCCCAAAACAATTTAGAGTAAGATTATTTTGGTTGAAAAAACAGAAGTTTTAGATGTTGTAATTTGCTATATATTTGTGGTTCGAGTTTTTTGCCCGAATGAGTACGGAAAATTTTAGGCCATTCCCTTGAATTTTACCCAAACTAGATTTTTCTTTTAATTTAGATTCTTTTATTTTGTAATTTCGATGACAGCTTTTTTTAATTTATATAATAGTGCATTAAATTTTGAGTACTTATATATTTTTATCAATTTAATTTTAATTTATATAATTTAATAAATATAACTCTCCAAATTATGTGGTATTCTTTTCTTTTTTCTTTCTTTTAATAAAATTTTACAAACGAAATCAACAACCAATCATTTATTTGCATTGGCTTAAGATTAAAATTTTAGCACTTCACATAAAAGCTAGAACGAATTAGTTTCTAATATTTTTATACGAGTGTAAATTTATTTATTCTGGTTTTAAAAATAATCTATTTCATTATAGAAACTCTGATTCAATTGATTTACAAATTTGACATCGAATTAGAGATAAATATAATAAAAAAATTATTTTTTGTTATAAATATCTTACTAAGTGAATGTCCATCAAAATCAAAATAAGTTTTTATGTACTTTAAATTTTAATAGTTGTTACAAGTGAATTTCTACTTCATTTATACTTCTTATGCCTATAAATAGAAACTTTGAAAATTTTATGTAAATATCTCGATTGATCAATAAAAATACGCTCTCTCTTTGTTCTCACATCATTTTTGTTCTTTATTCTTTGTCTTTTATTTTATAACACGTTATCAGCATGATTCTCTTTTAATTATCTTAGTTGTGGATTAAATTAGTAGCAACTTTGCAAACCATTAAGCCCTCATCCATAATATCAAAATTTAGCCTCCGACCGTTAAAATTACTCTTATTTTTCTGTTTCGTTAGCTCCTTTGCTTCTTCAAATGGCTATTTATTGCTACTGGTTGCTATTCAAATTGAGCACATACTTCCTGATTCTCCATTACTTGTTGTCTTTCGCCTGCTGCTATTTGCAACTATTTGTAGGAAGTTTTTATCTATTTAGTGTTTTATATCTAGATTAGTTTTCAATTAAGTTAAATTAATTTGAGATTATTTTAATTTATTTATTTTACTTTTTATTAAAGTTGGTAAAAGAGTATTACTCCGAATGGAAGGTTTGAATACACACTAAGAGGCTCACCACTAGTTGCTTTGGATGGTGAAAATTTTTTTTGATCCCGGCATGGATTTTGGATTTATAGAGCATAATTTAAATTGGTAAGGAAATTCAATTTTTGTTTTTAGTATGATTATTATTTATTTATTTTAAGTTTGATCAAATTATTAAGTTATATTATTAAATACCGATGGGTTCATAAGTTTTACTAATAAAACTTTATAATATATTATTTTTAAATAATTGTTTAAATATATATTAATTGTCAATGCAAAATATAAGTTTTTGTGATATTGGTCCCTTTTAAAGGAGTTTTTTTTTTTTTTTTTGTTATTGATGAATGATTGGATTTTAAATTGAATTATAAAGTACAAATAATTTATTAGAGCATCATAAGATTCTATAAGTTATATGTAGTATGTTCTTATGAAAGTAAAGTTATTTTAGTACTTGTAATAGTGCTCGTGATAATAGCCAAGGTAACGAGGATGATGCTAAAGATCTTCAGGTATATTTTACTATGATTTATTTATTATATCATGTTAGAATTAAGTGACCCAAATTCTTATTTAAATAAAATACGATGAAAAATAAAATAAAAGTAATATCCAAATAGAACTAGACTTCTTTTATTTTATTTTAGAATAAGGTTTTTTAAACCTTATTAAACTCCATCTATTTTATATTGATTAGGATAAGGTATTTCAATCCTACTAGAATATGGCTTTACAAGCATATAAATAGACATAGTCTATTCCTCTTGTAATCATTCGAATTCGACATAGTGAGTTTTCTTCTCCTCTGCCCGTGGTTTTTTTCCCGAAAGGGTTTCCACGTAAAATCTGTGTGTTCTTTATTTATTTTTTATTTTTTTATTTTTGATATTTTGTCATTACCGACATTAATATATTTTCACAAATTGGTATTAGAGCTTCCAGGTTTTTTCATCTCGATCACGTGACGTCTTTGAAGTATGAAATTCCGCTGTTGGATCGCAACACCAGATGTTGTGGCAGATTAAGATGCAAGCAGTTCTTGCGCAGATGGATCTAGAGGAAGCCCTGCTAGGGATAGATAAGATGCCTTCAACATTAACGGATGAAGAGCAGAAGCGTAAGGATCGTAAGGCATTAACACAATTACTCTGCATTTATCTAACGAAATTTTGCAAGATGTAATGAAGGAGAAAACCGCCGCTGGATTATGGAAAAAGCTGGAACAAATATGCATGTCGAAAACTCTAACCAGCAAGCTACATATGAAGCAACATCTTTATGCTCATCGTTTGGAGGAAGGTACATCTGTGCACGAACACTTAATAGTGTTTAAAGAAATTCTCTCAAACTTGGAAGCCATGGAGGTTTAGTATGATAAGGAAGATCTAGGGTTGATTCTACTTTGTTCGTTGCCCCTATCTTATTCAACCTTTAGAGACACGATTTTATATAGCCGCGAGTCTCTCACAGTCGATGAGGTTTATGATTCTTTAACCTCGTATGATAAGATGAAGCATCTTGTGGTTAAAACCGACTCTCAGGGTGAGGGTCTCATTGTTTGTGGGAGACAAGATCAGAATGTTGATGATGATCGTGGAAGGACACAAGAACGGAATCCTCGCGGTAAATCTAAGGGTAGATCGAAGTCTTCAAACAGAGGTAAAACTTGTAACTTCTATAAGAAGAAAGGGCACATTAAATCTGAATGCTATAAGCTACAGAATAAGATCAAAAGGGAGGCTGCGAATCAAAAGGGAAAACAACCATAAAATTCCAGTGAAGCTGATGTTGTAGAAGACTACAGCGATGGTGAACTTCTAGTCACTTCAGTCATCAATTCTAAAGTAAGCGATGAGTGAATCCTTGATTCGGGCTACACCTTCCACATGAGTCTCAATAGAGATTGGTTTACAAATTACAAAACAGTGTCTGAAGGTGTTGTTTTGATAGGAAATAATGCTTCGTGTAAAATCGCAGGTGTTGGAACAATTAAAGTTAAGATGTTTGATGGAGTTGTTAGAACACTTAGTGACGTAAGACATGTTCCAGAATTGAAGAGAAATTTAATTTTATTAAGTACTCTTGATTCAAAAGGGTACAAATACACAGCTGAAAGTGGGGTTTTGAAGATTTCTAAAGGTTCCCTCGTTGTGATGAAAGGGCAAAGAAAGACTGCCAAGTTATATGTTCTGCAAGGTTCTACTGTTACTGGTGCTGCAGCTGTCGCCTCCTCTTCCTTGTCAGATGATGATATTACTAAACTTTGGCATATACGCCTAGGGCATATGAGTGAGAATGGTATGGCAGAATTGAGCAAAAGAAGACTTCTTGATTGACAATGAATTTGCAAACTGAAGTTCTGTGAGCATTGCATTTTTGGGAAGCAAAAGAGAGATCGATTCACCAGAGGAATCCATAACACGAAGGGAATGTTGGAGTATATTCATTCTGATCTGTGGGGGCCATCTAGAGTGCCTTCGAGAGGTGGAGCTAATTATATGCTAACTTTTATTGATAATTTTTCCAAAAAACTATGGGCATTCTTCTTGAAGCAGAAAAGCGATGTGTTTTCTGCATTTAAGTCTTGGAAAACTATGATTGAAAAACAGATGGGAAAACAAATAAAACACCTTCGCATACACAATGGCTTAGAGTTCTGTTCTGATGCGTTTAATAAATTGTGCAAGTCAGAAGGGATCGTGAGACACTTGACAGTTTGTCATACTCCACAGCAAAATGGCATTGCAGAATAATGAATAGAATGATCATGGAGAAGGTTCGATGTATGTTGTCAAATTCCAACTTACCAAAGTCATTTTGGGCCGAAGCAGCCTTTACTGCATGTTTTTTTATCAACCGATCTCCATCTATTGCCATTGAGAAAAAGACTCCACAAGAGGTATGGTCTGGTAATCCTGCTGATTATTCTGATTTAAAGATTTTTGGGTGTCCTGCGTATGCTCATGTTGATAATGGAAAATTGGAATCGAGAGCCATTAAATGTGTTTTTCTTGGTTATAAAGCTGGTGTAAAAGGGTATAAGTTATGGTGTCCTGAAAATAGAAAAGTTGTGATTAGCAAAGATGTTGTTTTTGATGAAACTGCTATGCTACCTAATTTATCTCTTAAAGATTCTTCCAATAAAGAAAATCAAAAGCAGGTGGAGCATCAGATTAATACAGAGTCGACTCCTCAAGCTAGTACAAAAATTGAGAATAGAGTTGCTTCTTCACCACAATACTCTATTGCTAAAAACAGAACTAGAAGAGAAATTAAACCTCCAAAGAAGTATGCAGAGGCTAATCTAGTTGCTTATGCTTTAAATGTGGCTGAAGATATAGATGCAAATCAAGAGCCATCTAATTATTCTGAGGCGATTAGTTGTAAAGACTCAGAAAAGTGGATGTTTGCTATGCAAGAGGAGATGGAATCACTCCACAAAAACAAAATATGGGATCTTGTAAAACTTCCTACAGGTAAAAAGGCTATTCGTTGTAAATGGGTGTATAAAAAGAAAGAAGGGACTCTAGGAGTTGAAGAACCCAGATATAAAGCAAGGCTTGTTGCAAAGGGTTACAGTCAAATTCCAGGAGTGGACTTTACAGATGTGTTCTCCCCAGTTGTAAAGTAAAGTTCGATTCGAGCTTTGCTTGGTATTGTGGCCATGCATGATTTAGAGCTTAAGCAGTTAGATGTTAAAACTACATTTTTGCATGGAAAACTTGAGAAGGATATTTACATGTAACAACTAGAGGGTTTTACAGTCTCAGAAAAAGAGGACTATGTTTGTTTGTTGAAAAAGTCCCTTTACGGTTTGAAACAGTCACCAAGCCAGTGGTACAAAAGGTTTGATTCCTTTATAACTTCTCATGATTTCAAAAGAAGTAGCTTTGACAGTTGTGTTTACTATAAGAAAAATAATGATGGTTCTTTTGTATATCTACTCCTTTATGTTGATGACATGTTGATAGCAGCAAAAGATAAAGGAGAGATAAGAAAGGTTAAAGTCCAACTAAGTGAAGAATTTGAGATGAAAGATTTGGGACCAGCAAAGAAGATACTTGGTATAGAAATTCTTAGAGATAGAAAAGCAAGTAAATTGTACCTAAGTCAGAAAGGGTACATTGAGAAAGTTCTTTGCAGGTTTAATATGCAGAGTGCTAAGCCTGTTAGTACTCCTTTAGTAGCTCATTTTAGACTTTCATCAGCTTTGTCTCCACAATCAGATGATGAGATTGAGTACATGTCACATGTTCCATACTCTAGTGCAGTGGGATCTCTCATGTATGCTATGGTTTGTTCACGTCCAGATTTATCATATGCAGTCAGTGCAGTTAGCAGATACATGGCGAATCCTGGTAAAGAACATTGGAAAGTAGTTCAGTGGATTTTAAGATACTTACGAGGTACTACTGGTGTTTGCTTACAGTTTGGAAGAACTAGAGATGGAGTCATTGGGTATGTTGGTGCTGATTTTGCTGGAGACCTTGATAGAAGAAGATCTCTCACAGGTTATGTCTTTACAATTGGAGGTTGTACAATTATTTGGAAAGCCACTTTGCAAACTACAGTTGCTTTGTCTACCACTGAAGCTGAGTACATGGCGATTACTTAGGCTTGTAAAGAAGCTCTTTGGTTGAAGGGACTATTTAGTGAACTCAATGAAGACCTTCAAATCAGTACAGTATTTTGTGACAGTCAAAGTGTCATCTTCCTTACAAAAGAACAAATGTTTCATGAGAGAACAAAACACATTGATGTTCGGTATCATTTTGTTTGTGATATTATTGCTCGTGGTGATATTGTTGTGAGCAAAATTAGTACTCATGAAAATCCTGCAGATATGATGACTAAGTCACTTCCTATAACTAAGTTTGAGCATTGCTTAGACTTGGTTGGTGTTCATTGTTGAAGTTAAACCCTTAAGGGGTTTTATGGAAGAGGTGGAGAACTTGTTCGTTGAAAGTTCGCGATGAAGAACTTGTTCGTTGAGAATTCGTGTCAATGTGGAGATTGTTAGAATTAAGTGACCCAAATTCTTATTTAAATAAAATACGATGGAAAATAAAATAAAAGTAATATCCAAATAGAACTAGACTTCTTTTATTTTATTTTAGAGTAAGGTTTTTTAAACCTTATTAAACTCCATCTATTTTATATTGATTAGGATAAGGTGTTTCAATCCTACTAGAATATGGCTTTACAAGCCTATAAATAGACAAAGTCTATTCCTCTTGTAATCATTCGAATTCGACATAGTGAATTTTCTTCTCCTCTACCCATGGTTTTTTTCCCGAAAGGGTTTCCACGTAAAATCTGTGTGTTCTTTATTTATTTTTTTATTTTTCGATATTTTGTCATTACTGACATTAATATATTTTCACATATCATGTTTATTATAATTAGAGACTAATTATGACAACATGAATATATAGATTCTGATTTGAAATCCACATATGTTTGCAATGGTGATTATGAAATAAAGAATCAATGGAGGTGGTAAGTGATGAAAGTAACATATTTTAATCTCGTTCTTAATGGGTTTTTGGATGATTCTTTATGCAAATTGGTGAGTTTTATGCTCCTAATCCTTTGAATTCATGTTCCTGTACTTAAATGAGCATTTGGGAGCAAAAAGAGCAAAAAAGAGCAAAAATCAGACAAAAAGAGCAAATTGCAGGGCTACACGGGCCGGGCATACGGTCGTGTGAGCCCCACGGGCTGGACACACGGCCATGTACTAGACCGTGTCGATTATGTAACTTGCTTCCCAAACACACAAAAAAAGGCCAATTTTAGGCTTTTTGAGCATTCTAAAGACTATAAATACCAAACAAAAGAAGAAGTATCGGGGTCATTAGAGATCATTAAAGAAAGCAACTCAAAGAACACCATTAAAGCCAACTCTAAAGCAGATTTCCATCAAGTTCGAAGACCTCCTTTTAATTTCTTTTAAAGTTTTTATTAGTTTTTTATTTCTTATGGTTATTCTAACTTTTAGATGTTTTTATTCACAATTATAAACTAGTTCCCTAGATACCTAGGGAAAATAAACCCTATGATGAATTCTATTATTTGATTTCTATTTTACGCGATAAATACTTGATTCTTGTTCTCAGTTATGTGTGCTTATTTCTTGTTTTTATATTTTCGGGATATTAATTCATGTTTAATATGCTTAAATCAGAGGAGGAAAAGTCCCTGTTTAAGAGTAGATCTAGCATAATTAAGTGGAGTTGCATGCAATCCTAAAAATAAGACGACATAAATCTACCAGATTAGAGTTAAATCTAATAAGAGAGTCCACAGATTGAGTTATGCGATAACATGGGCTTTAATTAGAAAGAAATTTTAATTAATCAACCTAGAGTTAGTTGCTCTTACTCTCAAAAGAGATATTAGCATAATTTAGAGATTTTTACGGATCAAGATACCAAGTGAATAAATCTTTTGATTCAAATTCATTATAATAGATGAAGTATAGGTGGATTCTTTCCTCGGTATTCCTCTCTCATTGGTTATTATTAGATTATTTTCCTGATTTATTTTTTTGGGTTCTTAGTTAAATTAATTTAGTTATTTTAGTTTAAAATCCATCACTTCGAATTGTCAGCTAAATAATAGGAAAATGCTAATTACTAATACTTTTATCCCTCGTGGATACGGTACCTTTACTCATCATAGCTATACTATTTATTGATAGGTGCACTTACCTTTGTTGTATTTTTAGTTAGTTTCGTGAACACACATCAAGTTTTTGGCGTTGTTGCTGAGGACTATAATATTTAGAACACTTAATTTTTATTAATTTAGCCATTGTTTATTTCATTTTATTTTATATTTTATTTTAATTTAATTTTTACATTCTAATTTAGTTTTTTGGTTCCTTCTACCAGGCTCTTTTAGTTTATGACTAGAGGAAACCCGTTGAGACCATTTCTTTTTTATAGTGAGATTGAAAGTATTGCTCATAGAAATTGTAGAGAAATTACAGAAACAAGAAAGAGTTGACAGAATATAGTAAATGAACAAGAGGACAACATTATTACTAAGGAGATATGTGATAATCAGAATATTCAACTACCTCCTATAGCTCTTGTTCCTCGTACTATGTACAATTATGCCAAGACTACTCTGATTGGGGTTGAATCAAGTATCGTGAGACCTACCATTGCTGCGAATACTTTTGAACTGAAGCCGAACACAATTCAGATGGTACAACAGTATGTTCAGTTCGATGGTTTGCAAGATAAAGACCCTAATACTCATTTGGCTAATTTCCTAGAGATTTGCGACACTTTCAATATTAGTGGTGCCATTGATGATGCCATTCGTTTACGATTTGATAAACCATAATTATAACATATTTTTATTTCATACTTAGCATATTTTTGGATGAATTATCTCCTAATTTAATGAATTTGATGCTCCTAATCCTTTATTTTCATGTTTTATAATTAGGTGAGCATTGAAAAGTAAAAAAAGCGAGAAACAGGCCAAAAACGGACAAAATGGGCCAAAATCAGAATTCATCACGGTCTAGACACTTCAACACGGGTACACCATATGCCCGCGTGTGACACACGGGCTGGCCACACGCCCATGTGTCGAGGCCGTGTCAACCTAGAACCAAGTCAGTATTGCACACGGCCTAAGCACCCTCACACGGGCTGGTCACATGCCCGTGTCCCTATCGAGCCCTGTTTCAATTTCACGCGAAAGAAGCTAAATTTTGGGTATTCTGGGCATTCCAAAGTCTATTTAAACACTCTAGGAGAGGATTAAAGATACATAGAGTAGGAAGCTAGAAATTACTCGAAGAACATCGATTGATTCATCTCGGAAGCAAGGATCTACATCAAGACTGAAGATCTCCCTCTAATTTCTCTCGAAGTTTTTGGGTTCTTTATGTTTTGTTGTTTTCCCTATTTTGAGATTTTTTTCTTTTAAAAACATGAACTAAATCCCTTAAATACCTGAGAGGGATAAACCTAAGATGGATATTGTTATCAATTTCTGAATTATAAGATAAATATTTGATTTGCTCTTAATTGTGTTATTAATTCTTGTGTTAATATTTCAGGATATTAATTCAAGTCAAATGTACTTATTTAGTGGAGTAAAAGTCTTTGTTTAAGAGTAGATCCAACACAATTAAGCGAAGTTGATTGCAATCCTAAACATAGACGACAAAAATCTACCGGATTAGAGTCAAATCTAATAGGGAAATCCATAGATCGAGTTAATGCAACACTAGGGGTTTTAATTAGAAAGAAATCTCAATTAATCAACGTAGGGTTAGTTGTTTTTAGTCTTGAAATAGATATTAAAATAAATTAGGGATTTCTACGGATCAAGTCAAGTGAATAATTTGTCTAGTTCAGAGTCGAATAACAAGTGAAGTCTAGGTGGATTCTTCCTTAGGTATTGTCTTAATCAATCAGTTTTCCAAAAGTATTTTCTTAACTTACTCTCTGTCACATTCTTAGTTTAGGTAATAATTAGTTTAATTAAGACAAATTCCCTTTATTTCTAGGCTAGATAATAAAAAGAAAGTTAATACTAGTACTTTTAGTCTCTGTGGGTTCGACATTCTGGTCTTGCTATAAGCTATACTACTGTTCGATATGTACGCTTGCCTTTATTGTGATAATAGTTAGTTTTTTAGGTACGATCATATCACATCACAATTGTTCCCTTTCTTGTTGAGGAACAAAGCAAAACAGTGGTTAAACTCTTTACCACGAGGTTCTATCACTACATGGGCTCAAATGACTGAGAATTTTCTTCTGAAGTACTTCCCACCAACTAAGACAGCTAAGTTGATGAATGACATCTCTTCTTTTATTTAGATCGACTTAGAGATATTATATGATGCCTGGGAGAGATACAAGGACTTATTGAAAATGTGTCGTCATCATGAGCTACCTTTATGGTTGCAAGTTCAAACCTTCTACAACGGTTTGAATCCCTCAACTAGGTAGTTAATTAATGCAGCAGTTGGTGGAACACTGAACGATAAAACACCCGATGCAGCTTATGAGTTTATAGAAGAGATGACACTGAATAATTATCAGTGACAGTTTATGAGGACAAAGTTGATTAAAGTGGCCGGTGTTTTTAATTTAGATGCAATCACCATGTTATCAAACCAAGTAGAAACATTAAATAACAAAAATTTATGGCTTATATTTTTCTACGCTGGTGAATTCAGTGATGCAGTGTGATACAAATAGAGGTAAAATAAATAATCCAGGATGTTTACCCTTCTGTCCTAGCACAGAGAACGAGCAAATCAATTATATAAGCAATAATTCTAGACCTCAAAATAACCCTTATAGTAATAACAATAATGCGGGTTGTAGGAACCATCCAAATTTCTCATGGGGTGGTCAAGGAAACCAAAGATCACAACCCCTTCCAGGCTTTCAACAACCTTATCAGCAAAAGAGTAACTCGAACCTTGAAGAGATGTTGGAAAAATTTATTTCAGTGTCAAAAACTCATTTTCAATACATCGAGACAACTTTAAAAAATGATCAAGCATCAAATTATGGGCCCGAAAATTAGATTGGGCAGCTTGCTAAATTGGTTTCAGAAAGACAGTAAGATAGTTTATCTAGTAACACTGAACCCAACCCAAAAGTGCATGTGAAGGCAACTACATTGAGGAATGGTAATGTGTTGCCTGATCCTAAAAAGAAACTACAACAAGAAACTGATAAGACAAATGATAAGTCTTCTTGGCCAACTTGTCACTCTTGACAGTAGGAACATGTGCATAACATATGCAACCAGAGACCCTCAGGTGAGCTAGTGATGGTTTGAACCCAAACCAGGCTTCGAATGGAGTTTTCTGAGTCAAAGCCTTGTTGGGAGCCTGTTTGGGAGATACACAACAGTGTTAACTGCCTCAGCCCACAAGGTTTTGGGCAAATTCTTTTCGAACAGCAAACATCTGGCCATATCTATCAAGTTTCTATTTTTTCTTTCACTAACACCATTCTGTTGCGGTGTGTAGGTGTTGGTGAATTGGTGTTCGATGCCTACTCCATCACAAAAACTTTGAAACTGTGCTAGGTGTACTCAGTTCCATTGTCTGATCTCAAAGTCTTCAACTTGCAACCTGTTTTTGTCTCTGCTGCAGTCTTAAACTTCCAAAACACTGAAGCCACTTCTGACTTGTGCTTCAAGAAGTAAATCTAGCAATATCTCGAGTAATCATCAGTGAAAAGAATGAAATACCTATTGCCATTCAGGGTCTGTGTCTTCATGGCGCCACACACATCAGTGTGGACCAACTGCAGCTTTTCTGAGGCTCTTTAAGCTTTATTTGAAGGAAATGGCAACCTAGATTGCTTTCCTAGCTGACATACCTCACAAACCTCTTCTTTCTCAATTGAATTGGTGAAGTTTTCAACCAAAACTTCTTTGTTCAACTGAGCCAGTGACTTGTAGTTGGCATGACCAAGTCTCTTGTGCCACAGCTTGGATTCATCTAAAGAAGTTATGTAGGCAGAGTCTGAGCCTTTATTCTAGTCCACAACAAAACTTCTTTCAGCCATGGTGTAACGACCCAAATTTCATGGGCACCAGAAATACAAGTCTTGGGGCTTCCGTCTTAGGAAAAACAAGTCCGTAACTATTTTTAAAAAATATTTACGAAGATAATTATGAGTTGAATTAGATTTTGATTAAGTCAATTAGGCCCTTTCCTTTTAATTTTGATGTTTTATAAGCTTTAGAATAAAGTTTTGATGAATTTAAGTTGAGGTCTTTGAAGTTTTAAGGTTTTGAACATGGTTTATGTTGAACTAGAAAATGAATTAGGGATTTAATTAAAAGAATTTCAAGTTAGAATTGGGTAAATGATTTAATAAGCTATAAGAAAACAGTTTTGGGTAGCAACATAAACTTAACATTGAAAAATCACTAACAAATTGTAGGAATCAAATTAAAGGGTAAATAAGATATGACATTAAAGCTTATTCAGTCTAGTTTCTTATAGAAAAAGCGGTGTAAGCAATGGATTTGTGAATCAAGAGATATTTGAATTTTTGTGAGACTGGTTCAAAAAGATTTCTAGATACTCTGTTTTAATTTTGGAAAATCATTAAAAATTGTAAAAAAATAATTATGGGACATAATTTATATGGTTAGATTCCTTAATGAGTCTATTTTTAGAACAAATAAACGAGAACATTATTTGAATTCTGTACAAAGAGATAATTAAATTGTAGTGAAGAAAGGTGGGATTTGTTAGACAGCAGAACATGGGTGACTTTAAAGAATAAATTGTAATTATTGGCTAAACCAAAAATTCTGAAAATTTTATGGCAAGAAAATATGTGAGTCTAGTTTCATAAAAAATTTACGGATCTTAATTTGGAATTCTATAACTCATGATATAGATAATTTAGTGACAATGACTAGGGTAGATAGCTTTGAAAGAGTATATAAGTAAATAGTAGAATTGTGTATAAAGAATGTAGAATGAAGAGGCCGAGTAGGAATTCAATAAAAAATTCAATTATTTAAAATTTAATATTGTAATTAATAATGTAAATTATTATTTTCGTAGAAAGTAAAGAACTCGAGACATCGAGCAAGGAGGGAAAAGAGAAAATAAATGAGGAGTAAAAACAAGAAATCTAGGTTAGTATTATTATAATTCGAATTTGATTATTTGTTAAATTCTAAATTAATATATATATATATATATATATATATATGATAAGCAAATTAAGGTTAATATTGATATTTAATTAAGCAAAATTGAATTAAATTGTGAATTGAATGAAATTGAAATGAAGTCTGAATATGTATAAGCATTTGATGAAATATTGATTGGAAACTGGAAAATGCATTGAATTGAATATATGAGGAATTATGATTGAAATATCTTTGAATTGATGATATATATATATATAATGGAAATGTGAAAAGTGATTGGAATTGAATCAAATTGAATTGAATGTGATTATTTGAAATTTATATGGATTAAAAGTATGAGGAAGTGATTGAGTTGAAATGTGATTTGAAGTGAAATTATGTGATTATGTGAATTTGAAATTTGTGATTGAATTGCTATTGTGATTGAATTGAATCTGAATGATTATGATCAATTGAAAGTGAAAGTGTAATGGATATGTGATTTCGATACCCTATTAACTAGTCGGGCTAGGGTGGATATACTTGGCATGCCATAGGATTTGGAAGAGTATAGGATTTATCGGCTTTGCCGATTAGGCACTTTATGTGTCGTATATCAGGCACTATGAGTCATATGTCAGGCACCTCGTGTGTCGTATTTCAGGCACTTATGTGTCGTATACTGATTAGGTACTATGTATCGTTTTAGGCACAATGTGTGACAGCCCAAAATAGGGCCTAACCGGAACAGTGGTTTCGTAACCACAAATCTGAATTAAAATAGTTAAATTCTGAAAATTTTATGTTTTTTCGATTTATTAAATATGCTCTGTGTGAAAATCGTTTAGAAAATTTATTGATTTGATGGTTAATTGAAATTTGGGACTAAATTGCAAGATGCGACAAATGTGTGTGAAATTGTTGAAATAAGGACTTAATTGAAATGTGATATGAAATTAGGAGTGTTTATGTTGTTATTAAACCATGAGTTAGTGGTATGGACATAAAAGGGAATTTCTAGAAATGTTCATGATTAATGTCATTAAGGGCATTTTTGTCCAAATTACTAAAAGACAAATAAAAAGATGAAAATGGGTGTAAAAGTGTTCATCTTCTTCTTCTATGGCTGCCGAAATTTCCTTTCTCCATAGCCAAGGGTTTTGAGCTTTTTCAAGCAAATTGTAAGTGTATTTTAGCCCCGTTTTTAATTATTTTGATATTTTTGAGTTTCTCTAAGCTTAAATTTCATGATTTTACCATTTGTTTAGGGAGATATTGAGTTTTAAAAATCTACCCATTCTTAGAAAATTTGTGAATTGATGAGAAATGGTAGAAAATGAATTCTTGAAATGTTATTTATGGATTTTTCTGAATAGTTTTCGGTAAAAATGCCCCTAAGGGACTAAAATGAGAAAAATGGAAATTTGTTCATAAGTATATGAAAATGTGTGAGTCTTGGATTGTTATTATGAAAAAAGGATTTAGCTAAGTCTAAAATGCAAGAAAATAGAATGAAATTGAGTTTACGAGACTAGGGGCAAAATGGTTATTTTGCCAAAAGTCTGAATTGTGAACGAATTTGAGTAAGGAATTGATAAAATGTGTTAAATGTGTCTATTTAGATCAAGAAAGAAGAGAAAGCGATCGAGATCGCGGAAAATAAAAGGTAGTCGACTAATTCGAGGTTTAGTCATTTTGTTATCGAGGTAAGTCATGTGTAAAATATAGCACTCTTATATCATTGTAAATTATTTGATGGTTTCTATGTGAGAAAAATGTGAATGTAAATTACGAATTATGAAATTGTATGATATTATATTCTGTAAATCCTGTTTGAACTGTAAGAATGTCTCTGGATATGGGTGACATGTCACTTGAGGGTCTTTGATTCTGTCTAATTCTGTATCCAGGGTGCTGAGTGTACTTGCATGTGTTGCAGTCACCTGTCAGCTTGTGTGAGCAAGCCCATGGATTACATCTACATTCTATGATCTGAAGTAGCTTCGGCTACATATTCTGGTAGCTTCGGCTACTTATTCTGATGGCTTTTGTCATAACTCTGTACTGGCTTCGGCTACATTTTTGTAAGGCACTTCTGTGCTAATCTTTGTGTATCCGTTTCTGTTCTGAATGTTCAATGGGATTAATGTTATTATGTGAAGCAATTGTACAGGTTAAGTAACTGAAACGAACTAACTATGATATGTGTATGGATGTCGATATTTGGACAATTTTGGTAAGGAGGTGAATGAGTAAGTAATGTGATTGTTGCAGATGTACTATGTGGAAAGTAAACGGCTTAATTAGTTATTGCGTAGATGCTATTAATTTACTTGTGACTTACTAAGCTATTTGTAGCTTACTCCCCTTTCTTTTTCCCTTTCCTTATAGATTACCGAGCACAAAGTATACTTGGATTGGTGATCAAAGGAGGCTCGTCTTATACTATCAAGCTACTTTGGTATATGTATACATGATTTTGATATTTTGATTTTGGCGTGTATAGGTGGCTAGTCATGGTATAAGTATTGTTTTGTAAGCTAAATAGTATAGGTTCATATGTGATACTCATTTTGTAAATGGTGATTATATATGTAGTCATTTTGAGTATGTTATTGGAATGGGTTGAGATGAATGGTATGTGTATCTATTTGTATTTCAGGGAGGCCAAGGCTTGGTAAATAGCCTGACACGGCCTGCACGGCAGGGCACACGGGCGTGTGCCATGGTCGTGTGTGATTTGGTAGACTACTCCACGGACGGGTGGCACTGGCGTGCCTAGGCCGTGGGTGACACACGGCATGTCCCTTCGGGCGTGCGCTCAGACTGTGCCTCCCCTGCACCTGAAAATTTTATTTAGTGTACTACACGGGCAAGAGACATGGCCGTGTGTCTCAACCATGTGTGGGGTACACGCCCCAAATAGTCGTGTGGTGTGACCGTGGCCAATTGGACAGTTTCAACCACGGTTGCCTGACACGGGTGTGTGAAGACCACACAGTCTAATGACACGGCCATGCTAAAAGTC
Source organism: Gossypium stocksii (assembly GCA_020496765.1). Lineage (NCBI taxonomy): Eukaryota > Viridiplantae > Streptophyta > Magnoliopsida > Malvales > Malvaceae > Gossypium > Gossypium stocksii. Next base: position 37,705,875 of record CM035630.1, on the reverse strand, counting down.
ACAAGGGCGTGTGACGTTGTTTTAAAAGTTAAAAATTTTTCCAAGTTTCTGATATGATAGGATTTGAATCCTAATCATTCGAAAGGCATGTATTGTGTTAGAAAACCCCGATAAGGGTAATTATGAATTGAATCATATGCAAACATGAATCTGTACTCCGGCAAGTTCGGTAACGCTTATTACTCGATCCTGGTGACGGTTTCGGGTAAGGGGTGTTACATTTTTATTGGTATCAGTGCTACGGTTTAGTCGATTCTCGGACTAACGTAATAAGTGTAATAGTCAATCTATACATGCCATATTCGAAACTTGATAGTGTGACGACTCCTAATAATTTTGAAATATTTTCTATTATAGTAAATGGATCCCAACCAAGATACTACTGATGATGCTCAGAGTAATGCGTCTGCTCCCGCGCAAGGGACAGCGCCTGTTGAAAGCAAACCTGAGACTCAAGGTCAGGAAGATGAGGCTCAAGAAGCCTTTCTCCATATGATAAGTAATTGGTATACGGAGTTCATTCGGGCGAATCTGAATGCTCAACCCCCTCCACCCCCTCCTGTTCCCCAAGCAGTTCCAACAGCCCCTTCGCAAACAGAAGTGATAAGACTGTCTAAGCCTCCAGTGGATAAGATCAAAAAATATGGGGCTGAAAAATCTCAAGCCAATGTGGATGATGACCCAGAAAAAGCTGAGTTTTGGCTAGAGAATACTGTTAGAGTGTTAGATGAATTGTCTTGTACCTCAGAAGAAAGTTTGAAATGTGCCACTTCATTGTTAAGAGATTCTGCTTATCATTGGTGGAAGACTTTGGTATCAGTAGTTCCGAGAGAGAAAGTTTCATGGGACTTCTTTTTGGAAGAATTTCGTAAGAAATACATCAGTTAGCGGTTTATCGATCAGAAGCGAAAAAGAGAGTTCGTCAGATTAAGTAAGTATGCCCTAGAGTTTGTAACTACTGAAGCAATACTCTATAAAAGATTTGAAGATGGACTGAATTGAAGATATTAGATTACTTGTGGGAATTTTAGAAATTAAAAAGTTAGTGATGCTTGTAGAAAGGGCCATTAAGGCTGAGACATTAAGCAAAGAGAAAAGAAAGGTTAAAGGTGAAGCTAGAGATGCAAGAAAAAGATCAATGGGTAGATCATTTTAGTCGAAATCAAAGAAATCAAGAGAGATGAGTTCTCGATCAAATGTTTCAGTAAATTTTTCTCAAAGGGATCATGGTAAGCAATGCTCCAATCCGAAGGGTCAAACCACCTCCGTAACAAGTGTCGGCAGCGTCAGATCTATTAGAATTGAGTGTCAACATTGTGGAAGAAGGCATCCTGGTGAATGTTATCTGCATAACCGAGCTTGTTTTAGATGTGGATCTCAAGATCATTTTATTAAAGACTGTCCTGAGAGAGAAGAGTTTGAGAAACATCAGAATATAAAATCGAGTAATGTGAGTAGAGGAAGACCACCAAGGAATGTGAGATCTAGAAATAGCAGTAAAAGCGAAAAGAAAGATACCACTACAAGATCTAAAGCGAGAGCTCTAGCTAGAGCGTATGCTATAAGGGCTCGTGAGGAAGCGTCTTCACCTAAAGTGATTACTGGTACATTTTCTCTCTATGATAATTTTGTTCTTGCTTTAATTGATCCGGGATCAACTCATTTGTATATGTGTGTGAAACTAGTGTCTGATAAGAATCTGTGTATTGAGTCCACTGAATTTATGGTCAAAGTGTCAAATCCGTTAGGAAAACATGTGATAGTAGATAAAATTTGTAAGAACTGTCCTTTGATGATTCGTGGTCACTGTTTCCCTGGTGATTTAATGTTGCTACCTTTTGATGAGTTCGATGTTATCTTGGGAATGGATTGGTTAACTTTGCATGGTGCTAAAATAGATTGTAGACGAAAGATTCTTGAATTAAATTGTGGTAATAGTGAGATACTTCGAATTGAAACAGATAAGTCAGACTGTGTTCTGACTGTGATTTCTGCAATGACTGCTTATAAATGTTTGAAGAGTGGTTGTGAGGTATATTTGGCCTATGTACTGAATACTAAGGTGTCTAAAAAGAAAATTGAATATGTGCCCGTGGTATGTGAATATTTAGATGTATTTTCGGAAGAATTACCTGGATTGCCTCCGGATAGAGAAATAGAAATTGGTATTGAATTACTTCCGGATACTGCACCGATATTGATTGCTCCTTATAGAATGGTGCCAACTGAATTGAAGGAATTAAAAGTACAATTGCAAGAATTAACTGATAAAGGGTTTGTAAGACCGAGCTTTTCACCATGGGGTGCTCTGGTTCTGTTTGTTAAGAAGAAAGATGGATGATTGAGACTTTGTATTGATTATCGTCAGCTTAACAGAGTAACAGTGAAGAATAAGTATCCGTTGCCTAGAATCGATGACTTATTTGATCAACTTAAGGATGCCTCAGTGTTTTCTAAAATTGATCTGAGATCCGGGTATTATCAATTGAAGGTTAAGGAATTAGATGTACCCAAAACTGCTTTTAGGAACCAATATGGTCACTACGAATTTTTGGTAATGCCGTTTGGATTGACCAATGCTCCGGCCATTTTTATGGATTTGATGAACCGGATTTTCAGGCCTCATTTAGATAAGTTCGTAGTGGTTTTCATTAATGATATTCTAATATATTCTCAAAGTGAATCCGAGCATGTGAAGCATTTGAGAACTATACTACAGACTTTGAGAGAGAAGAAATTGTATGCTAAGTTCAGTAAAAGTGAGTTCTGGCTTCGTGAAGTTGGGTTTCTGGGACATATTATTTCGGGAAAAGGTATTCGAGTAGATCCGAATAAGATCTCAGCAATTGTAGAATGGAAGCCTCCTAAGAATGTGTCTGAAGTCAAAAGTTTTCTGGGTTTAGCCGGGTATTACCGTCAATTTGTAAAAGGTTTTTTGATAATAGCTTCTCCGATTACAAGACTGTTACAAAAAGAAATTAAATTTGAGTGGATCGATGAGTGTCAGCAAAGCTTTCATAAGTTGAAGAAATGTTTAACTGAGGCACCAGTGTTAGTGCAACCTGAGTCGGGGAAAGAATTCATTGTTTATAGTGATGCATCTCTAAATGGACTCGGGTGTGTATTGATGCAGGAAGGAAAAGTAGTAGCTTATGCGTCTCGGCAATTAAAGCCGCATGAGCGGAATGATCTGACTCACGATCTGGAGTTAGCTACTATAGTTTTCTCCTTGAAGATCTGGCGACACTATTTATACGGTGAAAGGTGTAGAGTGTATACTGATCATAAAAGTCTGAAGTATGTTATGACTCAAAAAGATTTGAATTTACGACAACGAAGATGGCTGGAATTATTAAAAGATTACGAGCTTGTGATAGACTATCATCTGGGTAAAGCAAATGTGGTTGCTGACGCCTTAAGTAGGAAGTCTTTGTTTGCTTTGAGAGCTCTGAATACAAATTTGTCATTGTCTGTTGATGGTTCGTTGATTGCCGAGTTAGTGGCAAAACCGTTGTTCTTGTAAGAAATCTGTGAAGCTCAGAAATTAGATGGTGATTTATTAGCGAAACGGATTCAGTGTGTATCAGATGATAGTTCTGATTTTCGGATTGATTCAAATGGTTGTCTACTGTTTTGTGACAAAGTTTGTGTGCTAAGAAATACTGAATTGATTTAGAAGATTTTGCATGAAGCTCATGATAGCCGTTGGACAGTGCATCCTGGAAGTGTGAAAATGTACCAAGATTTGAAGAAAGTGTATTGGTGGCCGGGTATGAAACGAGATATCTCTGAATATGTGTCAAGGTGTTTAGTGTGTCAGAGGGTAAAACAGAACATCAGTTACCTTCGGGATTACTCCAGCCAATTATGATTCCTGAATGGAAATGGGAAAGGATCACTATGGATTTTGTTTCTGGACTACCTTTAACGCCGAGAAAGAAAGATTCTGTCTGGGTAATAGTTGATAGGTTAACTAAGTCAGGTCATTTCATTCCAGTGAGAATGTACTTTTCTCTGGATAAATTAGCAGAGTTATATGTTTCTGAGATAGTTAGATTGCATGGTGTGCTGTATCCATTATTTTCGATAGAGATCCGCATTTTACCTCGAGGTTCTGGAAGAAGTTACAAGAGGCATTGGGTACTAAATAAGTTTTAGTACTGCCTTTCATCCTCAATCAGACGGGTAATCAGAAAGAGTGATTCAAGTGCTTGAAGATATGTTAAGATGTTGTGTTTTAGAGTTTGAAGGTAGTTGGGATAAATATTTGCCTTTGATTGAATTCGCGTATAACAACAGTTATCAGTCAAGCATTAGAATGGCACCATATGAAGCTTTGTACAGACGTAAATGTCGGACTCCATTGTATTGGATTGAACTTCGTGAGAGATATATTCATGGGACTGATTTGGTAAAAGAGACTGAAGATAAAGTAAGATAATTCGAAATTGTCTGAAAACTGCATCTGATCGACAAAAGTCGTATGCGAATTTAAAAAGAGAAGAAATTGAGTTTCAAGTGGGAGATAAAGTGTTTTTAAAAGTATCTCCGTGGAAGAAAATGTTGAGATTTGGCCGTAAGGGTAAATTAAGTCTGTGTTTTATTGGTCCTTATGAAGTAATTGAAAGAATCAGCCCAGTAGCCTATCGGTTAGCCTTACCATCGGAGTTGGAAAAAATTCATAATGTCTTTCATGTTTCTATGCTTCGTCGATATCGGTCAGATCCATCACATGTAATTTCACCTACTGGATTGAAATTCGGCCAGATATGTCATATGATGAGGAACCGATTAAAATTCTAGCACGAGAACTGAAACAATTGAGAAATAAAAGAATTGCTCTGGTAAAAGTATTGTGGCAACGTCATGGAGTGGAAGAGGCAACATGGGAAACGAAAGAGATTATGAGGAATCAGTATCTCCATCTGTTTACAGGTAAGATTTTCGGGGACGAAAATCCCTAAGGAGGGAGAATTATGACAGCCTAAAATAGGGCCTAACCGGAACAGTGGTTTCTAACCACAAATCGAAATTAAAATAGTTAAATTCTAAAAATTTTATGTTTTTCCGATTTATTAAATATGCTCTGTGTGAAAATCGTTTAGAAAATTTATTGATTTGATGGCTAATTGAAATTTTGGACTAAATTGCAAGATGCGACAAATGTGTGTGAAATTGTTGAAATAAGGACTTAATTGAAATGTGATATGAAATTAGGAGTGTTTATGTTGTTATTAAACCATGAGTTAGTGGTATGGACATAAAAAGGCATTTCTAGAAATGTTCATGAGTAATGTCATTAAGGAAATTTTTGTCCAAATTACTAAAAGACAAATAAAAAGATGAAAATGGGTGTAAAAGTGTTCATCTTCTTCTTCTATGGCTGCCGAAATTTCCTTTCTCCATAGCCAAGGGTTTTGAGCTTTTTCAAGCAAATTGTAAGTGCATTTTAGCCCCGTTTTTGATTATTTTGATATTTTTGAATTTCTCTAAGCTTAAATTTCATGATTTTACCATTTGTTTAGGGATATATTGAGTTTTAAAAATCTACCCATTCTTAGAAAATTTGTGAATTGATGAGAAATGGTAGAAAATGAATTCTTGAAATGTTATTTACGGGTTTTTCTGAATAGTTTTCAGTAAAAACGCCCCTAAGGGACTAAAATGAGAAAAATGGAAATTTGTTCATAAGTATATGAAAATGTGTGATTCTTGGATTGTTATTATGAAAAAGGATTTAGCTAAGTCTAAAATGCAAGAAAATAGAATGAAATTGAGTTTACGAGACTAGGGGCAAAATGGTTATTTTGCCAAAAGTCCGAATTGTGAACGAATTTGACTAAGGAATTGATAAAATGTGTTAGATGTGTCTATTTAGATCAAGAAAAAAGAGATAGTGATCGAGATCGTGGAAAAGAAAAGGTAGTCGACTAATTCGAGGTTTAGTCGTTTTGTTATCGAGGTAAGTCATGTGTAAAATATAGCACTCTTATATCATTGTAAATTATTTGATGGTTTCTATGTGAGAAAAATATGAATGTAAATTACGAATTATGAAGTTGTATGATATTATATTCTGTAAATCCCATTTGAACTGTAAGAATGTCTCTGGATATGGGTGACATGTCACTTGAGGGTCTTTGATTCTGTCTGATTCTGCATCCTGGGTGCTGGGTGTACTTGCATGTGTTGCAGTCACCTGTCAACTTGTGTGAGCAGGCCCATGGATTACATCTACATTCTGTGATCTGAAGTAGCTTCGGATACATATTCTGGTAGCTTCGGCTACATATTTTGATGGCTTTTGTCATAACTCTGTACTGGCTTCAGCTACATTTTTGTGAGGCACTTCTATGCTAATCTCTGTGTATCTGTTTCTATTCTAAATGTTCAATAGGATTAATGTTATTATGTAAAGCAATTGTGCAGGTTAAGTAACTGAAAATGAACTAATTATGATATGTGTATGGATGTTGATATTTGGACAATTTTGGTAAGGAGGTGAATGAGTAAGTAATGTGATTGTTGCAGATGTGCTATGTGGAAAGTAAACAGCTTAATTAGTTATTGCGTAGATGCTATTAATTTACTTGTAACTTACTAAGCTATTTGTAGCCTACTCCCCTTTCTTTTTCCCTTTCCTTATAGATTACCGAGCACAAAGTATACTTGGATTGGTGATCAAAGGAGGCTCGTCTTACACTATCAAGCTACTTTGGTATATGTATACATGATTTTGATATTTTGATTTTAGCGTGTATAGGTGGCTAGTCATGGTATAAGTATTGTTTTGTAAGCTAAATAGTATAGGTTTATATGTGATACTCATTTTGTAAATGGTGATTATATATGTAGTCATTTTGAGTATGTTATTGAAATGGGTTGAGATGAATGGTACGTGTATTTATTTGTATTTCAAGGAGGCCAAGGCTTGGTAAATAGCCTGACACGGCCTGCACGGCAGGGTACACGGGCGTGTGCTATGGTTGTGTGTGATTTGGCAGACTACTCCACAGACGGGTGGCACGGGCGTGCCTAGGCCGTGGGTGACACACGGCATGTCCCTTCAAGCGTGCGCTCAAACCGTGCCTCCCCTGCACCTGAAAATTTTATTTAGTGTACCATACGGGCAAGAGACACGGCCGTGTGTAGGGTACACGGCCCCCAAACGGTCGTGTGGTGTGACCGTGGCCAATTGGACAGTTTCGACCACGGTTGCCTGACACGGGTGTGTGAAGACCACACAGTCTAATGACACGGCCGTGCTAAAAGTCACACGGGCGTGTGACGTTGTTTTAAAAGTGAAAATTTTTTCAAGTTTTCGATATGATAGGATTCGAATCCTAATCATTCGAAAGGCCTGTATTGTGTTAGAAAACCCCCGATAAGGGTAATTATGAATTGAGTCGTATGCAAACATGAATCTGTACTCCAGTAAGTTCAGTAACGCTTATTACTCGATGTTGGTGACGGTTTTGGGTAAGGAGTGTTACACAATGTGCCGTACTAGTGTGTTTGGTTGGATCCGTGTATCCGCCAAGGTCCGAGTCAAGTTAATAGGGGTAAATATGTGAAATGATAAATTCCGAATAAATGTGATTGAGCTATTGAAAGAAATAAGAAATTGAATTTGTGAAATAAATTATGATATGAGATTGGTGATATGATATTGAATGCATGAACTAAAATTTCATAATGTGTTCAAAGATGAATTGTGAATTGAAATATTATATAAGATGGAAAAATGAAACTAAAGTTCACAATTTTTTTTGAAAAGATATAAATAAAATGAGAAGTTAATTAAAAAGAATAATATAATTGAATTATATAATTTGAGTATAAATTTGATATGTGAAAATAAAATTAAGATATGATATCTTAAAATATGAATTAAAGGTGCAAGAATTGATTAAAGTAAAGTGATGATATAAGAAATCGACTAGTGAAATTGTTATTGTTGAGATATGACTTTAGTAAACACAAATTGCAATAGAATTAATATTGAATAAAGTGATAAAATTTAGTGAATTGCATATGATACGAAATGAGCTAATGGAATGAGATGTGAAAAATTCAATGAAAATTGGATAGTGAAATAATGTATGAATTTGATTAAATACAAGTCTTGAAATAATGCTTATTATTATTAAATAATTTGATTAAAAGTATGAAATAATTATTAAGTAATTGTAACATAAGTTGAATGTATATAAGTTATTGTATAATTTAAATTATGGTAATACTACTGAGTATATTTATACTCAGCGTAAGGTTGTTTCCGTGCGCAGGTTAATTGAGAGTTAGTATCTGGTCCAGCATCCAGATCAACCCTGACTTTAGAGAAATTTTAATTATGTACCTTACCTTTGGTAGTTGTGGCATGTTCCTAGGTGATGTATAAGTTAAGTATAAGAGTCTTGAGTTTATGGTAGTAACATGATGGTTGAGTTGGTTATAAGTATGAAATGGAACTAATATGACATATTAGATACAAGTATGAAATAGAATTAAATAAAGTTTATTAACATGAATTTAATTGGCATATGTATTATTAATAAACAAATAGATAAACAAATTATATTAAAAATGGTTAGATATGTTTGTATATGTAAATGTGTTGGTTGCTACATAAATTGCACATTGGTTTTGGGTTGAAATTTTGCAGAGTTGGCTAGGTTAGTTTAGAAATACTCATATTGAGTCCACACGGCCTGGTACACGGGCGTGTGACTTGGCGTTGTGAGAAAATCAGAATGCTTCACGGGTAAGGGACACGGGTGTATCCCAAACCACCACGGCTGTGTCTGAATTTGTTTACAATAATAGTTTTCAATCTAGTATTCAAATGGTTCCTTATGAAGCATTGTATGGTCGAAGATGTCGATCACCTATGTGTTGGACCGAACTGAATGAAAGAAAAGTAATTGGACCGAAATTGATTCAAGAAATAGAAAAAGCAGTTAAGAAGAAACAAGAGAGATTAAAAGCAGCCTTTAATAGACAGAAATCTTATGCTGATTTGAAACGACGGGATATTGAGTATTCAGTTGGGGATAAGGTATTTCTTAAAGTTTCTCCTTGCAAGAAAGTGTTGAGCTTTGGCCAGAACGGTAAATTAAGTCCTCGTTACATTGGGCCGTATGAAATAATAGAGAGAATTGGACCGGTAGCTTATCAGTTGGCTTTACCTCCGGAGTTACAAAAGATTCATGACGTTTTTCATGTTTTAATGGTACGAAGATATAGATCGAATTCTTCTCATGTTATTTCTACTGAAGATATTGAAATCTGACCGGATTTGTCGTATGAAGAAGAACCAGTTGAGATTCTAGCACGAGAGGTAAAGGAATTAAGAAATAAACAAGTGATAAACGCTACATTATACATATTTTTACCCCATGTTTAACCTATATTTTAGATGAATTATTATCAATTTAGTGAGAATTGGTGCTCTTAATCCTTCTTTTTCATATCTTATACTCAAGAGAGCATAGGGAAGAGAAAAGAATAGGAAATGGACCGAAAATGAGGAAAATGGGCCAAAAATGACATAACACACGGCCCAAGGAATCACCACACGGCCGTGCCACATGAAGATCACACGGTCCAGCTCTCGACAAGCACGGGCAGGCCACACGGCCGTGCCAAATCACACGGCCTTTGTCGAAGTCACACGGGCGTGGCACACGGGCGTGTTCTAGTCGTGAGGAAGAGGAATTTCACTCGAATTGGGATACTTGGAGGCTAAGAAAGGCTCCCCAAAGCTTTATATAAAGACCCTAGGAGGCAACTCTAAGGGTGTGCTTATTTCCCCACAAAGGGAAGTATTTTTGCTGCCAACACAGAGAGTGGAAGTAGGGATTACTCGCAGGGAAGCTGATTGATTCATCCTAGAAGCCGGAATTCTGCAGCAATATAGAGGATCTCCCTAAATTCCTTCAGGGGTTTTCGGGTTCTTTTATGTTTTGTTATTTTATATCTTCTGAGATGTTTTCTTTCTATATTATGAACTAAACCCCTCAAATACTTGAGGGGGATGAAACCTAAGATGAATCTTGCTATTATTTATTCTTGAGTTATATGATAAATACTTGAGTTGTTCTTAATTATGTGTGCTTAATTCTTGTGTTAATAAACCTAGGTATTAATTCAAGAAATAGATGTGCTTAGAGCAGAGGAGCAAAAGTCCCTATGATAAGAGTAGATCTACCATAATTAAGCGAAGTTGCATGCAACCCTAGACATAGGGCGACATAAATCTGCCGGATTAGGGTCAAACCTAATATGGGGAACCATAGATCGAATTAATGCAACCTAAGGAGTTAATTAATAAAGGAACTTTAATTAACAACTTAGGCTTAGTTGCTCTACGCCTCGATGGAGGGTTTAGCATAGATTAGGGATCTCTACGGATCAAGTCAAGTGAATAAATCGTCTAGCTCAAGAACCAATAACAAGTGAAATCTAGGTGGATCCCCCCTTAAGTATTGTCCTTATCAATTAGCTTTTCCCTAAAAAGTCTTCCCAATTTACTCTTTTAGCTTCTCTTAGTTTAGTTTTAGAATTAGTTAAACAAAACCCCTCTTTAATTTTTAGGTTAAATAATAGAAAGGAAGTGAGTAATAGTACTTTCGGTTCCCTTGGGTACGATACTCGATCTTATCACTAGACTATACTACTGTCGACAGGTGCGCTTGCCTTAAAACGTCGTGATATTAGTCAGTTTAGGTTTGATCAAGTTCTTTATAAATTTTATTACTTCATATCACGTGGATATCAACAGGTTTCTTTAGTAAAGGTACTTTGGAGAAGTCATAAAGTGGAAGAAGCAACATGGGAACCAGAAGAAACTATGAGAGCTCAGTACCCCCATCTATTCTCAGGTAAATTTCGAGGACGAAATTTTTTAGGGGAGAGAAATGTAACGACCCAAATTTCACGGGCATCGAAAATACGAGTCTTAGGGCTTCCGTCTTAGGAAAAACAAGTTCGTAAATATTTATGAAAAATATTTACGAAGATAATTATGAGTTGAATTTAGATTTTGATTAAGTGAATTTAGTTTAATTAGAAATAATTAGTAGAAAGGACTAAATTGAATAGACCATAAAAGTTTAATTATAGAATAGAGAAAGGTTAAATGATTAGATTAATAATTAAACCAAATTAGTGACATGTGTATGTTAGAGAATGAATACATGTGTTTTTAAATTATTGGTACAAATGTATAATATTAGATATATTTACTTAATAATTAAGTAAAAGATATTTATTTGTTTATTATTTGTTTATTATTTATAATTATGTAATATTATATTTTATTAATTAGTTGTGATAATGACAAGTGTATGGTAATGATAAATTACATGTGTAATAACATGAATGTATACAAATGTATGTATATAATTAGTTATTAATTAGATATTTTATAATATTAATAAATTAAGTAAATAAAGTAAATGAAATAGAAATAAAACAAAAAGAAAAAGAAAGAAATAGTTACAGAGAAAGTAACGAAATTGGGGAAGAAAAGAAAGAAAGAAAAAGAAAAGAGAAAATTAGGGTTTTGGAACTTGGAGATTATTTGGTAACTTTAATTAAGTCCTTTCTTTGTAATTTTAATGTTTTAGAAGCTTTAGAATTGAGTTTTGTTGAAACTAAGTGGAAGCTATGTAGGTTTTTAAATTTTTGAGTAAGGTTTATGTTGGATAAATGGTTGAATTAAGGGCTTAATTGATAGAATTATTGATTTGAATTGATTAAGGGATTAATTTGTAAAAGAGGTTAAAAGTTTTGTGTTTTAGGGATTAAATTGGAAGAAATTCAAAATTATGAAAAAATGGTGAAATTTTGATAGTTATATTGAAGTGTTGATGGAATTTGAATAAGAAAATGATGTGAATTGTAAAAAGGAAGATGATGAATGTGGTTAGGACAAATTTGGAATTATGATAAAAGTAGTATGGAAAGTTATTATTTTGTACAAAATGTATGTGTTATTAATTAATTGTAATTATGCTAACTTTCGTAGCAAACAAGGAAACCGAGACGTCTAATACGAAGGGGAAGGAAAAAGTGATCGAGGAGTAGCCTGAGAGAAATATCGGTTTGTATTATCATAATTCAAGTTATTTCTTATTAAATGTTTAATGTTAATATGTGTGTATGAAATTTGAATGTGGGTAAATATTGATGTTGAGTGGAATGTGAATTAGATTTATTGATGAGTAAATATATGTATATGAAATTGAATTGTGTGATTGAATTGAGTAATGCTGGTATGCATATGAATTTGGAATTGAGATTGAACTGTTAATGTGATTGAATTGAATATAAATGATTATGATCAATTGGAAATGGAAATGAAGTGAAATTATGTGATTATGTGAAATTGAAACAAGTTGTACTTGAATTGAGAAATATGTGAGAAAATGTAGCCAAAGTGCAATTAATATGAACTTGACTGAAATAGAGAAAGAAATCCGATACCCTATTAACTAGTTGGGCTTAGTGGATATAGTTGGCATGCCATAGGGTTTATAAGAGTACGGGATTTATCGGCTCTGCCGATCAGGCACTTTATGTGTCGTATATCAGACACTTTATGTGTCGTGTTTTAGGCACCTCATGTGTCGTATTCAGGCACCTAGTATGTCGTTCCAGGCACTATATGTGTCATATATTGATCAGGTACTATGTACCGTTTAGGCACAATGTGCCATATTGGTGTGTTTGGATTGGAACCCGAGTATCCGTTAAAGTCCGAAGTGTTAATAGGGTGTATAATTGAAATGAGAAACTTATATTAGTTTGATTGATTATTGTACTATTGATTACTGAAATGAATAAGAAAATAAAATGTGAATTAAATGTTTATATGGTGAATGTAATTGATGTTATGATTTATAAATGAAATTGATGCATATCTAAAGTGGATATTGTTGTTAATATAGTTTAAATGATAAGGTATGGGAAAGCTAATTGTTATAAATTTACTAATTGTCTTAAATTTTTAGTTATTTATAATTTGAATTATGGTAATACCATTGAGTATTTCCAATACTCAGCGTACGATTGTTTTCCGTGCGCAGGTTAGGTCAAGCCAAAGTCGCGATTGGTTCGGATGTTGAGACAAACTTTAGCTTGACCTAACCTGCGCACGGAAAACAACCGTACGCTGAGTATTGGAAATACTCACCATACACTTGTCTTTATTTTATTATTTTTTCATAATAATGTAATAATATTTTAATACAAAACCATAATAATAATAATAATAATAATAATAATAATAATAATAATAATTACGACAATGATAATTCATAAAATCTAAAAAAAATCTTAGATTTTCTAAGTTTACTGCCTCAATTATTGCCAAATGGCATATTTGCCTATTTGGTCCTTTGTACTTTTTTTCAATCTATAATTAGGCTTTTACCCCTTATTCAATTTTAGTCCCTTTTCCTAATTGCTCTTAATTAAGTTAAATTCACTTAATTAGAACCTATTTAAATACGTAACTAACTTTGTAAATATTTTTAATAAATATTTACGAGTCCGTTTTACTAAAAACGGAGACCTGATAACTCACTTTTCGATATCTGTACTTTTGAGCTTGTATCAGGAGAAAAATTTTGAGGACGAAATTTCTTTAAAGGGGGGAGAATTGTAACGACCTCAAAAGTACGAGTATCGAAAAATGAGTTATCGGATCTCCGTTTTTAGTAAACGGACTCGTAAATATTTATTAAAAATATTTATAAAGTTAGTTATGTGTTTAATTAGGTTTTATTTAAGTAAATTTAGCTCAATTAAGAGCAATTAGGAAAAATGACTAAATTGAATAAGGGGTAAAAGCCTAATTATAGATTGAAAGAAAATACAAAGGACCAAATAGGCAAATATGCCATTTGGCAATAGTTGAGGCGGCAAATTTAGAAAATCTAAGATTTTTTTTAGATTTTATGAATTATTATTATTATTATTATTATTATTATTATGGTTTTCTATTAAAATATTATTACATTATTATGAAATAAAATAAAATAAAGACAAGTGTATGGTGATAAAGTGGTATATGTGTCATAATGTGAATGTATACATTTGTATTAAAATTATTTATTTACTTAAAATTTAAGTACAAGATATTTTGTAATAAATAATTATTTTATGAGATCTTTTTTATGATAAATAAATTGAATATTGACAAATGTAAGGTGTTGATAATGTACATTTGTCATAGTTATATTGATTATTAAATAGATATTTATTAAGTTATTATATTATATTATTATTATGATTAATAAAAGAAATAGATTATAAAAGGGAGAAAAGAAACAAAAGAGAGGAAAAGAAACAGAGAGTGAACGAAAACGGGAGAAAGAAAAGGGGAAAGAAAAGGAAAAAGGAAAAACTATGGTTTAAGGCATTCAAGCTTAAATTGGTAAGTCAATCTAGTCCCTTTTTCTTCTAATTTTGATGATTTTGGAGTCTTAGAGTAAAATGTTATTGAATTTATGTTGAAATTTTGTTAGTTGAAGGATTTTTAAATAAGGTTCATGAAGGGTAAATTGATGAATTAAGGGTTTAAATGATAGAATTTCAAGTTAGAATTCATTAAAGGATTAAATTGTAAACTAAGTTATAAGTTTTATGTTGTAGGGACTAAATTGAAGAACATTCGAAATTAGAAAAATATGATGAAAATTCAATAGTTAAACTTGAGTTTAGGTAAAATTTGAATAAAAATAGAGTGTGAATTGAATAAGAAAAGCAAGTAAACTTAGTTAGGATTTAATTGCAAAATAATCTATAAGAAACAGTTTTGGACAGCAATATAAGCTTAACTTTGGAAAATCACCAAAAATTTTACGAATCGAATTAGAGGATGAATAAGATATGAAATTAAAGCTTATTGAGCCTAGTTTCTTATAAAAGAAATGGTGTAAGCAATGGATTTGTGAATAATGAGATATTTGAATTTTTGTGAGATAGGGTCAAAATGATTTCGGGATCCCTGTTCTGATTTTGGAAAATTATTAAAAAATGTAAAAAAATAATTATGAGACATAATTTATATGGTTAGATTCCTTAATGAGTTTGCTTTTAGAAGAAATAAACGAGAACATGATCTGAATTCTGTACAAAGATATAATTAAATTTTAGTAAAGAAGGGTCAGAACTGTTAAATAGCAGAACAGGGATGAATTTAAAGAATAAACTGTAATTATTGGCTAAACCAAAAATTTTGAAAATTTTATGGCAAGAAGATATGTGAGCTTAGTTTCATAGAAAATTTACGGATCTTAAATTGGAATTCTGTAATTCAAGATATAGATAATTTAGTGAAAATAACTCGGGTAGACAACCTTGCAAGAACTTATAAGTAAACGGTAGAATTATGTATAAAGATTGTAGAATGAAGAGGAAGAGTAGGAATTGAATAAAAATTCAACTATTTAAATTTTAATGCTATAATTAATAATGTAAATTATTATTATTTTCGTAGCAAGTAAAGAACTCGAGACATCGAGCAAGGAGGGAAAAGAGAAAATAAATAAGGAGTAAAAACGAGAAATCCAGGTTAGTATTACTATAATTCGAATTTGATTATTAACTGTTAAGTCTTAAATTAATAAACATGATAAGCAAATTGAGGTAAGTATCAAGAATAAATTAAGTGAAAAATATGTATTGGAATTGAATTTTATTATTAGTAATTGTTGAATTTTGAATAATATGTTTAGTAAATAAAAATAAGGTTAATATTGATATTGAATTAGATTAAATTTAATTAAATTGTGAATTGAATGAAATTGAAATGAAGTTTGAATATGTACGAGCACTTGATGAAATATTGATCAGAAAGTGGAAAATGCATTGAATTGAATATATGAGGAATTATGATTGAAATGTCTTTGAATTGATGATATATATCAAAATGTATAAAATGGAAATGTGAAAAATGATTGGATTTGAATCAAATTGAATTGAATGTGATTATTTGAAATGTATATGAATTGAAAGTATGAGGAAGAGATTGAGTTGAAATGTGGCTTGAAGTGAAATTATGTGATTATGTGAATTTGAAATTGTGATTGAATTGTTATTGTGATTGAATTGAATCCAAATGGTTATGATCAATTGAAAGTGAAAGCGATATAAATATGTGATTTCGATACCCTATTAACTAGTCGAGCTAGGGTGGATATAGTTCGCATGCCATAGGATTTAAAAGTGTGGGATTTGCTGGCTTTACCGATCAGGCACTTTATGTGTCGTATATTAGACACTTTATTTGTCATATTTCAGGCACCTCGTGTGTCGTTCCAGGCAGTTATGTGTCGTATATTGATTAGGTACTATGTATCGTTTTAGGCACAATGTGCCGTACAGGTGTGTTTGGGTTGGAATCTGTGTATCTGCAAGGGTCCGAGTCAAGTTAGTAGGGGTAAATAAGTGAAATGATAAATTCTGAATAAATGTGATTGAGCTATTGAAAGAGATAAGAAAGTGAATTTGTGAAATAAATTATGATATGAGATTGGTGATATGAGATTGAATGCATGAACCAAAAGTTCATAATATGTTCAAAGATGAATTGTAAATTGAAATATTATATATAAGATGGAGAAATGAAACTAAAGTTCACAATTTTGTTTGAAATGATTCAAATAATATAAGAAGTTAATTAAAAAAATATAATTGGATTATATAATTTGAGTATAAATTTGACATGTTAAAATGAAATTGAGATATGATATCTTAAAATATGAACTAAAGGTGCAAGAATTGATTAAAGTAAAGTGATGATATAAGAAATCAACTAGTGAAATTGTTATTCTTGAGATATGACTTTAGTAAACACAAATTGCAATAGAATTAATATTGAATAAAGTGATAAAATTTAGTGAATTGTATATGTTGTGAAATGAGTTAATGAAATAAGATGTGAAAAATTCAATGAAATTTGGATAGTGAAATAATGTATGAATTTGATTAAATACAAGCCTTAAAATAATGCTTATTATTATTAAATAATTTGATCTAAAGTATGAAATAATTATTAAGTAAGTGTAACATAAGTGTAACAACTAGTCGGGCTTAGTGGATATAGTTGGCATGCCATAGGGTTTATAAGAGTACGGGATTTATTGGCTCTGCCGATCAGGCACTTTATGTGTCGTATATCAGGCACTTTATGTGTCATGTTTCAGGCACCTCGTGTGTCGTATTCAGGCACCTAGTGTGTCGTATATTGATCAGGTACTATGTACCGTTTAGGCACAATGTGCCATATTGGTGTGTTTGGATTGGAACCCGGGTATCCGTTAAAGTCCAAAGTGTTAATAGGGTGTATAATTGAAATGAGAAACTTATATTAGTTTGATTGATTATCGTACTATTGATTACTAAAATGAATAAGAAAATAAAATGTGAATTAAATGTTTATATGGTGAATGTAATTGATGTTATGATTTATAGATGAAATTGACGCATATCTAAAGTGGATATTGTTGTTAATATAGTTTAAATGGTAAGGTATGGGAAAGCTAATTGTTATAAATTTACTAATTGTCTTAAGTTTTTAGTTATTATAATTTGAATTATGGTAATACCACTGAGTATTTCCAATACTCAGCATACAATTGTTTCCCGTGCGCAGGTTAGGTTAAGCTAAAGTTTGTCTCAACATCCGAATCAATCCCGACTTCAGCTCAAATTGTGGTGAAAAATCATGTTTTTCACACGGCCAAGACACATGAGCGTGTGCCTAGGCCATGTGGGAAAGTCAGGCTTGCTCACGAGCTAGTTCCACGGCCGTGTATAATAAGTCAGATCTGCCCACGGCCTGGCCCAACGGTCATGGAGCCCCACAGGCAGACCATATGTGCATGTCCCAGGCCACACAGGCGTGTGCCCCTGTTTTCAAAGAAAAGTTTCTAAAGTTCCCGGTTTAGCCCCAAATCACTTTCTAAACTTATTTTGGGCCCCGTAGGCCTATATTAAAGAATTTTTTATGAAAATTAGAAAGTTTTAGATTGAAACTCAAATTTATGTCTCGATTTTGTTTGTTTACTAGCGTATAAGTCCGGTAAGGCCTTGTAACCCTATTCCGGCGACGATTTGGGGTTAGAGGGTGTTACACATGGTCACTGACATGAGCTTAGATCCACTTGGATTACTAATTTGGCATTCCTTACCTTTGAACATCACTGAATAACCTTGCTCAAGTAACTGAGCAATGCTGAGCAAGTTTCTGTCAATTTTAAGCACCAACAGGACATTTGAAACAAGTTTAGCACCTGTGGGAGTGTCTATTAGCACATCTCCTTTGCCTTCTACTGTGATAAAGTGCCCATTTCCAACATTCACCCTTGTTTTGAAGCTTCTGTCAATTGACTTGAAGATGGCAGCATCAGGAGTCATGTGGTTTGTGCAACCACTGTCTATCAGCCATCCACTTGTGGCTTTTTCTTTAGCAGCTGAGCAAGAGATTGCAAAGACTTGCTCTTCTTGGTCTCTGCCTTCTTCTATTACTTGAGCTTCAGCTCTTGGCTGCTGAGGTTGGTTTTGTCTTGGTTTGCCCTTGTTTCTGCAAACTTTCTCAACATGGCCCATCTTCTTGCAGACTTGGCACTGCACATCAGGCCTAAACTAACAATTTGCCTCTGGATGACCAAGCCTTTTGCAATGCTTGCAAGCTTGATACCTTCTTTTAGCACCATCTGAATTTGGCTTGTCTTTCTAAGTTTTCTTACCTTTGTAGGCAGAGGAGTTCAAGGCTGGTCTACTTTTAGCTTGGAAGGTACCTTCTTAATGCTCTTCTAGTTTACTAGTTCTCCTTTGCTCTTGAGCATAAAGAACATTGATCAACTCTGTCAATGAGATGCTAGACAAGTCCCTTGAGTCTTCAAGAGATGAGATCTTTGCCTCATATTTCTCAAGAAAAGTTGAGATCACCTTCCCCACAATTCTTGCTTCATTGAACTGCTCTCCAAGTAGTCTGATGCTGTTCACTACAGCCATGATTCTGTCTGAGTATTGTTTCACTGTTTTTTCTCCTTCATCTTCAAGTTTTGAAAATCCCTTCTCAAGTTCAATAGCTGTTGCTGCCTTGTTCTTTCAGTCCTTTGGAACTTCTCCTTCAACTTATCTCAGGCCTGCTTTGGTGACTCACAAGCAATGATTCTTGTGAAGATCACATCAGACACACTATTTTGGATGCAAGACATGGCTTTGTGCCTTTTGATTCTTTCATTTGCATGTTGCCTAATCTGAGCCACTGTTGGATTGGCTCTTAATTACATTTGAGTAACCTCCCACAAATCGAATGCTTGCAGGTAGGTTTTCATCTTTACTACCTATATATGGTAGCCTTCTCCATTAAAGACTAGTGGTGCTGCTGAAGAGAATCCGAATGAAGACATAGTTCAAATGATTGAAATGTAATAGGTCCACTAAGAAGTGAGCTTTAGATACCAATTGTTGGAGCTACTAACAAAGATGAAGCAAGGTTAACAATAACTTGTGCAACAAGTCTCGAGACTTGCTGAAGAAACAAACAGAATTTGGCTTAAAGAACAGAATTAAAAACAAAGAAAAGAAAGAGTTTTGTTGAATGAATTTGCTAAAAATTTCATTAACCTTGATGAAAGGCATAATGCCAATACATATACCAGACATTAGCTGGTCAATACAAGCAAATTTCACCTAAATATCTACCTAACACCATTAAAATACATTGAAACTTGCTAAAATTAACTTGTACATATTACTTTGCTGATTTTTCAGTCAATCAACGCCTAATTACATAAAAAACTATACCAACTAAGTTCATTTTGAACTAAGTAACTAACTAATGCTTGAAGTAACAAAATGAAATAGTAGCTTGATCTCAAACTACTTCAGTATGACTCGGGCTGCATGGCCTACTCCTTGGCTACTTCATGTGCTGCACGCTGGCCAACTTCAACAAACTCGAGAACTACAACCATTGAAGAAGCACGAGGTTAGATGTTTCTTTTGAAGTAGAGCAACCGACGAAGACTATCCTCAATGAAGAAATAGCAGGCGATGCTGAAGTCTTCGATGCAATAAAAGCATGCTAGTCTCCAATATGGGTTTATGTAGAGTACAATAATAGTTGCCAAGAATATAATTGCATAGGAAACTGCAAAGCTGATAAAGAAATCACCCATGTCTATAAAACCGTGTTCTTCTTCACTAGATGAAGCACTTGGAGTTCCTAGCGAATCACCTTCATTACAACTCTTGTTCAAGGGAGGTCCACAAAGAAGAGGGTTTCCCTTGTAACTTCTCTCTTCGAAGGTCCCAAATTGATTTTTCCTATCAGGGAGAGGCCCTAACAAGTTGTTGTGTGCGACACTGAATACCTCCAAAGTGGTCACCTCAGTCAGTTGAGGGGGGATTCTTCCATTTAAATTGTTGTAGGAAAGGTCCAAACTCTCAATCTGCTTGAGTTTTGAAAAAGTTGAGGGGATAGGTCCAGTTAAGTTGTTATGTGACAAGTTTAACCCTCGAATTTCACTCAAATTCCCCAATCCAGGTGGGATTATCCCTGTGAGTTGGTTGCAAAAGAGATCGATTGCCGACAACAATTCAAGAATATTACCCTTGTACGTGTATCTTGCACCCTTAGTTGAAAACTCTACCTCTTCTTCTTGGAAGATGAAAGGATAAATTTTTTTAGTGTCTGAATCGCCTATGAGATTATATATTGTTAGTCCCATGTCTACTATTATCTTATCAAATAAAAGAAGCCCAAAATCAGTAGATCCGGTGTAAGACTTTTCACTCCTTGGCTTGAGAGTTAAATTACTTAAACAGGAAGGTAGATGACCAGAAAGTTTATTCTGTGAAAGGTCCAAGATGCTTAATGATTGCAGTCTGCATAAATGTACAGGAAATTCACCATTTAATTGATTTGCTTTTAGAAGAAAAACGCTCAAAGCAGGTAGCGTGCTAATCCAATCTGGGATTCTTCCTGTTAAGGTATTTTCACTCAAATCCAATGTTATCAACGAAGAGTTTATAAAAAGGGCATCTGACAGTGTTCCACTAAGTTTATTTTTGGCCAAATGTACATGCATCACCTTTTGTAGATTAGAGCAAGATGGAATAGTGCCAGACAGATGATTTAGAGAAAGATCCAGGAATTCAAGATTGACCAAGTTGCATAATCCCATGGGAATGGGGCCCTCGAAATGGTTTTTGGAGAAATCCAATATTACCAATTCTGTATTATTCCACAACCATCTTGGAAGCTTGCCATAGAAATGATTATCACTCACATCTAACTCCTGAAGATTTTTAAAGCTAATGGGTGAAAAATCAAGAATCTTTCCCTCAAGCTTGTTTCCGTCCAAATATAATGCTCCCAACGAATTAAATAAATGATAAAATTTGGGAAATATTTTGCCACTCAAGCTGTTATTTGAAAGTCTAAGATAAAATAAAGAGATACTTACGCCCAACTCTTCAGGAATATCTCCAAACAGATTATTATGGGATAAGTCTAGCATTCGCAATCTCCTCAAACCACCCAAACAAAGAGGAATATTAGCTGTCAAGGCATTTTGAGAAATGAATAAGTACTGTAAATGTGGAAAAAGTGAGCAAAAATTCCTTGGAATTTCATGCTGTATCTTGTTATTGGATATATCGAGTACTGACAACTTGGAATTAGGATGTGGTGATAAGATCAGAGGACCCACAATTGAACTATCTTTCAGGATTAGTTTTTCTAATCTTGTATTATTCTGTAGCAACCAATGTGGGAACCTTATCTCGCCAAAATTGCAATAAGAAAGATCAACGTGTCTCAAATCGTGTTGGAAATAGAGGAAATTAGGAAGTCGTAGTTTCCCATGTTCTTCTATAGTACAATTGAACAAACTAAAGATCTTAAGTTGAAATTTTGGCCACCATATTTGGAAACCAATTGGTTCTGCAACCAAATTGTTTTCATCCGCTATAAGGACTTTAAGGTGAGAATGATTTGCAAAGGAATTGAATGACACTGGAACTTGAAATTGATTTTTTGACAGGGAGAGGAATTGAAGCGTTGTGAGATTTATGAGGGGAGTGGAGGCAATATTTCCAGTGAAGCGATTATTAGAGATATCCAAATAGCGAAGAGATGTCAAGTTACCCAAACATGAAGGAATCGCACCACTTAGAGCATTTCTGTGGAGATTCAGTTCTTCAAGATTGTTAAGATAGCAAAAACCTGCAATTTGAAGACGAAATATTGAATGAGGTTTTTTATTTCTCTAAGATTGTGCTTGGTTCAATAAACAGAAAGACTAGAGCGTCCATGTGTGACTTATGGTATGTATTGTTATATTGAAAAATATTAATTAGAAAAAGAATTGAAGGTTTAACTTTAGACAATGTAGTAATTGTATTACCTTGATGAGCAGGTAAAGCGTCATTTAGATCACTGTAAGACAAAGACAAGATTTTCAGAGAAGTCAAGATGCCAATGCTTTGCAAAAAGCTGATGTCCAAAGGAGTAGAATCCAAGAACAGATTCTCCACATTACTCAATACATGCAACTCTGTGAATATTAAAATAACATGAAATTAGTATTAATTTGTATAAAATTGATATATATATATATATATATTTTTTTTTTGCAATAAGTATTACAGACAATAACCATAACTCACCTTGAATAGCCACAGTTTTGTTTAAATAATAACTCTGTGTTAAGTAAAGGGTCTTTAACTTCCTCAAACATAATATATTTCCTGCAATTAACTAAAATGTAGTTAGTTTCATATGGAAGTCTTTTGAAAAAACATATGTATAATATTATTATTTTTTGGACAATTAAATTTTATTCATTCAAAAAGAGAAATAAACTGTTCCGACATATTAATTTTAATACTCACCTTTAGAAGTAAAAAATTGGTTCACCTCATTGCCACTCAGGTAGAGAGTCTCTAAATTGCTCAAACCACAAAATTCTAGGAAAATCGCAAATAAAATTAGTCTTTCACTTCCAATCAAATAATATAACATGAGATTATTTTTAAGACTAAATTAATTCCTTTTAAAGTTCGGAAAATATTAGTATATTCCCAATAAAATTTTAGACTCTACAAATAGTGTTAAAGAGAAAACAAGTGTTGTATAGGGTATAATATAATATTAAAAAAAAGATATATATTATCAATTTTTTAAGGCTGTTTACGGAATAAAAAAAGTACATTACCGGTTGACTAAATACTAACCCTAAAATTATATAAGTGTAAATATTTCTTTTACCTTTAGCATCTATTGATCCGTTCAGTTCATTCCATCTTATATCTAATGACTTTAGATTTGAAAACCCACTAAGCTCTGCTAGTATGCTATTGTTGAACATATTATCACTCAAATCAATTTCTTCTAAATTGATCAAATTCAGTTGTCTTCCGTTACCTGCATAAATTAGCTTCATTTTCAGCTTCAAAACATGACATAACAATATCTAATGCTTCAGAAACATTTGGAAATATAATTGAATAGGTGTAAATATATTTACCATGAGAACTCTTTATGCTCTCAATTCGATTTTCACTTAAATCCGGTATCTTCAAATTTGTCAAGTTATACAAATCTGTTCAGACCAAATTAAATATTACTATGATTGCTTTAAGAGGAAAAACAAATGAAAGAGCAACAAAGACAGTGAAGGAATCTTACCTTGAAGATGAATCCTTCCTTCTAAATTATTTCCTTCAAAGCTTTAAAGTTGTTAAAGATGAAAGGCCACCCAAATGTAACAAGTAGTTGTTCTTCATTTCTGTGTAACTTAAATCAAGAGTTTCCAAACCACCAAGTTGTGATAACCACTTAGGGTGTGCTACAAGTAGTAATATAAACAAAATATATAAAGATGACTAATTTAATTACATTAACAATGCATATATATATGATATTATAATTTTACCGTGATTTGATCCTATAAAAAGGGCATTTCCTCCTAAATTTAGAGACTTGAGAGTTGAAATTCTACTCAAAGATGATAACGTGCTATCATTTAGTCTATTGTAACTTAAGTCAAGATTCTCTAGATGTCTCAACTTGGATAGCTTTCCAAACCCTGCAAGACAAAGAGAGTTTTATAATCTAATTGGGAGAGCAGAGAAAGATAAAAATTCAAAGAGTTATGTACCTTCATTCTCCACAACACCAACTAGATCATTATAACTGAGATCAAGACTCCTCAATTCTTCGAAGGGAAGAAACAAAGAGGCATTAAAGAATTCAAGATACTTCAACAAACCATTGCCTAGAGAGAGTTGAGTGAGTCGTCTAGTGGTGATGTTGCATTCAACCCATTCCCATTCACAACAATCTGAACCCTTCTCTTCCGTCCAGTTGAATCCTTTAAGACTTAATAGAGGTTGGAGTTGCAAGATCGCAACACGCTCTTCATCCCAACACCCATCGCTCCACACTGCATCATTTGAAACCAACAAAGTTATGAAGATAACCCTAAACCATATCGGCCCCATTATCTCAACTCAATACACTAATTAATTAATTAACACCACTTATGCTTTTGGAAGTGATCCCTTAACTCATTATATAGGCAGACGCTCTAGTTTCCCCACAACTTTTCCTCTTTTTTTTTTTTTTTTAGTTTTTTTCTAAAAGAACAGTCTTTCTTTATTACTTAAACTAATTTAATGTCTACAATTGACTTAGGAGTTAGGACTATAAACACCAACCTAAAGCCCAAAACTATATAAAAAATTTTTATTGGAAGGTAGGAAATATAATTGACAATAATAGGACAAGAAAGCTGTTTATCAGCGCCCTTACAAATAAATATAGCACTTAATCAAGAACTGTAAAATCTTATTAAAGAAAACGTTAAAAATAAAATTATATCATATAATATTTCCCAACCATCCATCAAAATTAAGATATAATTAGCAATATAAACACAAATATGACGTAAATATCTAAAAAATTATATGACAAAATTTATATAAATATATTACATTTAAACACAACTACCACATAAAACCAAAAAAAAAACATGAAATTCAAACACAATAATTCTACCCTCTTCCCACGATTTTCTTTAATCCATTTTCAAAAATAAAATAAATTTAAAAAAATCTCAGATGAGAACCCGAACGATAAACGTGTGAAGCAAGGGTAGCTATCTAATCTCATTTTCATGAAGTTTACGGAAAACTCATCCAAACGGCCCAATCCAATCCTAACTCCTACGCAGTTAATTCAATGTTAGTTCCTTAGGGAAGGGTTTGAGAAGTTCCCCTTTGACATTTCAGCTTCACATCATTTCATTAATTAATCAATTAAGTCAATTTGGCATATAATTTTCAATTGGTATTTGGATTTCCCCATTCCCACTGACAGCAATCTGAACCCTCGCGGGAATACTCTATATCTGTTAACACATATTGGAGTTGCAAGAGCGCAACACACCCATCACTCCACATTGCACCTTCTAAAACCAACACAGTTATCAAAATTAGCCTTAGCCATATACTGGCCCCATCATCTCAACTCAACTCAATGCACTCACTTGATTTAAATGTATAAAGGAGTGTTTATGCCGTTTGAAATGACTAACAATGCTCCCTCAGCTTACCTATATGCCCCCAATGGAAGCCAAGTTTCTCCGAATTAGTTTTTATTTTTTTAGTAAAAAGAAATAAAAATCGCAGAAAACATAAAAAAAAAAAAAAAAAAAACTACTGCTCCTGTAACTATTACTTAAAACACCAAGCAATTCAAAAGAAACAAAACATGTAATTTTTGTTTGTTTTATTATTATACTTTTAATGTAGTTTACGTAATTTACAATTGCCTTCGACTTTCATGACTTCTTCCACTGGCTTCATTATTTAGCGCGTAAAGAATGGTGGTGAGTCTCGACCAAGTTGTGGAACACATCCACAACCAACGCCTGAACAGCGTTTTCCCAGTGTCCTTATTCGCCCAACCCCCATATTTGACCTTTGCCTTCTCCAACAATCAAATACTAAAAGCCAAACACTAAAAACATCACCATTTATCAACATTCCTACAAATTAATCCAATCGTTTCCTTTCATAATTCTCCATTTTCTCTGAAAATCTCAATCCCTTCAAACCCTTTATAATACTCATTATGTCTTCTTCATCTTTGACAGAAGACTTCCAATAAAAATTTCAGTACCATAGACAAGAACAAACGCTTTTAGACTTTGCCTTCAATTTTTATCATCTTGAATTTTTAAAATTTTTTATATTTTATAATTTTCTTAGTGTATAATTTTTTCTAAAAAAAAAAGTAACCAAAATCTTGATCGGTAAACAATTGAAAAACTTAAATCAAATGAAAATTAATATTTTTAATATTTTACATAAATTTGATAATAAAAACAACTCGATAGTATTTTTTTATAAAAAAATATAAGTAAATAAAAGTTGCTTATTACCGAGTGGAAAGTATTTTCAAGTACTTCAAATTTATTTTAATATCATATTATCGTATGAAGATTCTACGTTTAAAATTAAGATGGATTAAATGTTTAAAAGTTAATGATAAAATGTAAATTAAATATTTTTGTAATTTAAAAATTTTATTTATTAAATAATCTAATTATAATTTATTTTATGTATGAGCTGATTTTATGATATTTTTTATCTTTATATTTTATTAAGCATAATTGATTTGATGAGACTTGTGTAAATTAAGATGGATTAAATGTTACTTTGCGAAGCTAAATTTGTTCTCTAAACGTGGAAGACTTATTCACTATTGATAGAAGTATTATTGTCGAGGTAAGTATTTTTTAATTGACTAGTGAAGCACTAACAAAAATAGTGATTACTTCGACTATAAGTTTTCTTGTGCATTGGAAATTAGAGTTGGGAAAATTTACTTTGATATGCAATGTGAGGCTGCAACTTAAGAGCGCTTGCGGTTATGCTTAAATAAATTTTCTTTGTATACTGTGATTATCATGGGTAAGTTAAGTTTGAACTGCCTTATTAGTTGTGTTGTGCAAGTTAACTTATTGTTGTTCTATTTGTTGTAAAAATATTTATGAGTAGGGTCAAATTAAATTCGGGTCAAATCTATGATATTTATATATTTTTTATTTGTTCAAATCTAATTTTATTCGAAATATAAGCATAAAATTTTATTCAAATTTATTCATATTTATATATGTAAATGATTAATTCTTATCTTCCATTTTTGTGTTAAAAAATAAGTCATTAAAAATAAGATTTTTCAATAATCGAAGAATATGGCTTAAATGACATAAAATATAATGCAATTTCTATTTTTTTCTATTTGTTTAGTGTTTTTGATTTTTAGTTATAAATAAAATAAAATAAAATATAGTTAGATGTCAAAATTAATTAATTAATGATGTGTAAAAATAGAATAAAAGTAGTTGAAACTTTATTTCTACTTATAAAAAAAGAAGTTGACATTTTTTATATAATATTGAAGATAGGAGATGGGTCACACTATTTGAATTTGTATCAAATGGGTATTTAGTAAGAATTTTAATCATCACTCCATTCAAATCAAGATAAAGAAAAAGAAGTTAGCATTTAGAATAAAAAAAATTAAAATTGATTCATTATGCAACCAAAGTAAACCAAAAGAAAAGTGTGCAAAACCCAAAAAAAAAGGTCAAAGAAAGCAAACAACAAAAATTGTTTACAAAACCAAACATGCGACAACCTAGGAAGATAAAAACCAAGCTAGACAATTAGCAAATGGAGCAAGAAAGATAAAGAAGAAACGTCGCCGAAAAATACCGAAGGAGAAAATTAAATGCAAAAGAAAAAAAATAATGTTTAGAGATGAGAGCATAACATAACCCAAGAAAATATGAAACAAAAACAAAACATTAACGACAGAAAATTTGGCTATAGATTATCAACAAAAGCAAACACACATTTGTGTAAGAAGATAAAACCAAAGTGAGCAGCTGCCGTGAGTAGAATTAAGGATCGTTGTTGAAGTTTGAGGGTGTAGCAAATATTAGTATTACTTTACTACTACTTAAAATAGTGTCGGTGTTTTTCAAACAACTAAAAACAAAGAATATATGAAAAACCGAGCAGCAAGAAGCATGAAAATGATCTGCTTATTCATTCAACAGGAAAACATTACAATTTAAGTCACTAAACATTACCAAATACACAACTACTCTCACCAACTATATTGTAATTTACAAAACATTGCTTGCACTTAAACATAAAAAGTCAATCAACACCTAATCAAATAAGTGCATAACAAATACATTGGTTAAGATCAAATCAAATGAAACTAAAGCTGAGCCAACATGCTTCAAACAAAATCAGCATGCATCGTAGTTTCAGCTGCCGCATGGTTGGCCAACTTGTAACACTCTTCTTTGGCTTTTATATAACAGTGATGATTGTAATAGGCCAAAATTGCCCGGCCCAGACCCAAAACCAAAAGAACAAAAAATAAAAAATATAACAGTCCAATGTTTTTACAAGACCCAAAAACATGGCCTAAATTTACAACCTAGAAAAAAGAGGAGAATGTTTAACAGTTTTGGAAAAACCCTAGGGTTCCCCTTTTTTGCACCGCGCCACTCCCCACGTGAGGTGTCAGCGAGCCCACCGTTCGAGGTGGCCTCTCTTGCACCAAAATGGCCACCTGCCTTCATTGACCTCCTTCCAAACCTGCAAACACGCAAAAAAGGACAGAAGCAGACAGAGAACAGAGCAAAAAAGGCAGCACAAGACAATAGCATAAAAACAAAAAATCAAATGTATTTTTTCAGCTATAAAAGGCCTTATTTTCAATGTGATGGGGGGATTTTTGATCAATAAAAAACATATTTCGAATACAAAATACAAAACAGAGAAGTTGATTTGAATATCAAAGGTGTTATATTTTTATTTTCTTTTTCTTTTTTATTTATTCTTTTTTGAAATAAATAAAAAGGGTAGCAAAAACCTTACTGTCGGTTGGTCCATTCGCCGCCGGAGGCCACGCCAGAGGAGTAGAAATGAAACGTTTCGTTGTCTCTCCACCGTGTTTGGCCGGGTTTTGGAGGTTTTGGCCTCAGATCCTCACTCCACATGCGACGGGCTTCGAAAGGGGAACTTTTGGGCTTCTCCGGCTGCCATGAGCAGCGGCGCCGTTACTGGCGACCGGCTGCCACCGCGGCGGTCCAGTGACTGGACCAGTGCCCGAAATCGCAAGAGGGGAGAGGGTTTAGGGAGCCTTTTTTATGTTTTTTTTGAGAAGTTAAGAAAAATGATTTTTTTTAAGAAAAAAATGATTTATATAACCTTTGTGAAACGATGCCGTTTCACTTAGGATTTTTAAACCCAAAACGACGCCATATAGGCCAGCCTGTCCGACCCGACCCGCTCCGGATTGAGGATCCGCGTGTTTTTATTAAAGGGGGTATTTATCCTTTTTGTCCTTCCGCATTTTTATTTCTTTTAATTCAGTTTTTTTGTATTTCTAATTTATCCTTTAAATTTTACCTTTGTTTCGTTTTGGTCCTACGCGAAATGGTGCGTAGGTGGACTGGGGATAATTTCTCGTTCAGTCCCTAGACCTTTACGCGCATCGCACTTTACTCCCTAAATCTGCTTTTTATTTTTTAAATCTCCCCCAAAGTTTGGTTAATTTGCATTTTAATCCTTGGTTGTTTAATCTCAATCTTTTTTATATTCTATGCGTTATTATTTATTATTTCTTTATTATTTTATATTTCCTTACATAAATATCAAAATTACCCTATTTTTTTTATATATTCTATACGTCATGTTTTATTTTTTATTTTTTATTTCTTTATATATATATATATTAAAATTACCTTTTTATATTCCATACGTCATGCCTCATTTTTTATTTATTCATTATTTCATATTTCTTTACATATATATATATATATATATATATATATTAAAATTACCTTTTTATATTCCATACGTCATGCTTTATTTTTTTATTTTTTATTTTATATTTCTTTACATATATACTAAAATTACCTTTTTATATTCTATGCATCACGCTTTATTATTTATTTATTTATTATTTTATATTTCTTTATGTATATATTAAAATTACCCTTTTTATATTTTATACATTATGTTTTATGTTTTATTTATTTATAATTTTATATTTCTTTACATATATCTTAAAATTTGTTGTTTTAATATTTTCTTTATTTAAATATTTGTTGATTCATATATTTTCTTACTACCAAAATTTGCTTATTTATCCATTTGTTCATTATTTGTTTCCTTTTTACATATGGTTTCATTATTTCATCCATTCTTAAACATTTTTATGTTGTGTTTGTTTTTATATCTTGCATTTTCGTTTTATTACTTTATTTATTAAGGCTTGTATACTAATATTGTATTCATCTTTGTAATTACAACATTGTTATTATAATATTTTATCGTAATATTGTACATCATTGCAAATGTCATTCATTTCACCCAAAATCGTAAAAAAGGAAATTTTTAAAATAAAGGCAATATTTCGTGTTCGGGAATTCGAGAGATCGTGCCCTAACGTACTGAGTTTCGATTTTTTCTCGTTTTGACCTAAATGATTGAATATCCCTTTAAAATTAAAATGTATGAGTTTTGAAAATCAAAAGACAAACTTTTTCTCAAGGGTTTGAAAATCAAAAGACAATCGAGAGATCATTGTTTTAGTAAAACAAAACATTTTATTAAAATAATCAAATTACGAGGTGATCTGATCACACTTAAATAAAAAGGATTGGTAGTTACTCCCGTTCTTTTTTGTTTTCATTTTTAAAATAAAAATCGACCTCGTTTTTCAAAAAAATGGTTTCGATAGCTTGGCAACTCCACTGGGGACTGTAAAAAAAAGAGTCAAGCCACAAGTTGATTACTTTTTGTCCTTTGTCAAAAATTGAAAGTTTGGTTTAAATTTACGATCTTTTCATTGCGTTTCATCCATTTTTGTTACAGTTTTTATCATTTTATTCATATTTTCTTTATTGTTTCGAGTCTTTTGGTATATTTTCGCATATTACATTGCGTGACCGCTCGGTTATACCCTTTTAAATGGAAGTGAGAAACTACTCTTTCGTGAGGTTTTCACCTCCGCATGGGATAGTGGATCGCTTTTGGGATACATCT
Organism: Gossypium stocksii; assembly: GCA_020496765.1. Classification (NCBI taxonomy): domain Eukaryota; kingdom Viridiplantae; phylum Streptophyta; class Magnoliopsida; order Malvales; family Malvaceae; genus Gossypium; species Gossypium stocksii. The sequence continues at coordinate 37,674,705 of CM035630.1, read as the reverse complement.
GTACCTATGTCTTCGTGAGATTCTCATCTCCGCATGGCCATAGAGAAATGTATTCCCCTAAACTGAACTCGGTCTATATGAGCCTATAATAGGTGAGGATCGAGGAATCTACCGGTTCAAGTACCTTTACTTTAGAACCGAACCGCATATAGTGAGCCCTAAGAGCCTACCCTAGGTAGAACCACTCCATACCCTAATGGTCGCCCAAATAGGTGCTTTGTTTGTCATTTATGTTTTTTCGTACTGACGTGTTTCTTTTATTTTGGTTATGGTTGCATTACATTTTCATCATAGAGATCCTTTCATTGCATTTCATCCGTCTCTGTTACAATCCTCATCATTGTGGTTTATAATTGCTGTGTTGATTTGAGTTTTGGTATCTTTCTGCGCATTGCATCGCATGATCGGTCGATCTTACCCTTTTTAAGTGGGAGTGAGAAACTATTCCTTCGTGAGGTTTTCACCTTCGTATAGGATAGTAGATCACTTTTGGGATACATCTGTACCTATGTCTTCGTGAGATTTTCATCTCCATTGAGCCATAGGGAAATGTATTCCCCTGAACTGAACTCGGTCCATATGAGCCTATAATGGGTGAGGATCGAGGAATCTGCCGGTTTGGTTACCATTACTTTAGAACCAAACTATATACAGTGAGCCTTAAGAACCTACCCTAGGTAGAACCATACCAAACCCTAGTGGTTACCCGAATAGGTGCTCTATTTGTTGTTTATTTCTTCTGTACTGACGTGTTTTGTTTTGTTTTGTTTTGTTTTGTTTTGTTTATGATTTCATTGCATTGCATCACCATAGAAAAAAGGTGTGATTCACGTTCAATTGCTAAATAGAGAGCTTTTTATGGAAAACGGATTTCTTGATAAAATGGAATACAATACGGCCGCCTGAATATGGTCCGAATAAACAATAACGTGAGAAGGGTGATAGTCCGTGGAGGATTACACGACTATGCTTTGTTGCTTGAGGATTCAAGTCGATAAAGATTATTCGAAAGCTATCAACATCTCAACTATTAAGCCTTACAGGGATGAATGAGCAATGGGTTGTAGCCCAAACCAAAAGGAGCCAGTAGAGGATCAAAAGTTTGTGAGATTTGATCTTAATATCCGGATATGAAGAAAAGGATCGATGTCTTCGCCTGGAGTATGAGGGCAATGCCATATATGTATCTATTTTATGTAAAGATATTTGTCTTCTTGAAAAGTTGTTCTAACAGAATTGAATCAGAATCAACACATCTTTTTACATTCATTTTATGCATCTGCATTGCATTTCATCATATGCATTAAGCTTCACAAAAATACCCTAATTAATTAAAAAGCTGGAATTCTTTGGAGAGGTCAAAGGTTTGGAAGAAATGTTTAGAAATTGGAGCATCAATGTTATATTCGAAAAAGAAAGTGGAAAAGAGAATCGATCAGGCATTTGCCTTATGAACCTGGGATGTTCTGGATAATGGGACTGTGGAAGAGATCTCTGTATTTTTTAGAACTAATTCAGAGTATTGTTCAAAACACGTTTATTACTCTAAGCCTAGGAGCAATAAGAAGCCTTTTGTAAAATAGACTTATGTCCAATATCTTTATTTCAAATAAAATGCATCATTTTGTCTCACTTCGAGCAAATATTCTTTTATATATTCTATTTCCTTCATAATCATACCACATAAATAACTGTTCTTAGATTCATTTATTCTTTAGAATATTCCTTCGTACCTACAACAGGTCCCCAAATATCAACGACATGAGCGACGTTGCTACTAACCCAAAATTTCTTTTTGAGCGAGATATGTGTTTAGAGGGATCTTAGGACTTTGAAGATGACAGAGATTATAACTTATCTTTTGATTTGTTAAGGATGGTAGGACAAGATGAAAATAGATCCTACCTTACAAAAAGTCAGTGGACAGTGAGCCTAGGAGAAGAGAAATGGGTGAATACTGGATCTCGTATCACCACAGAGACGTCATCGAATTTAAAGATGTTTTCGCATGATCGTATTAAGAGATTCCTGGGCTACTAAGACATGTGGATGTTGTTAAGGCTAAGAAAATCTTAGAAAAGGTCCATAAGGGTGTCTGAAGAACACATGCTCATGGTTTTATGATGGCCAGGCTAATCATGAGGTTCATGTACTGCTGATCCACCATGGAAGAGGATTGCATCAGTTATGCCGTAAATGCCGAATTTAGGGAGACAAGACTTATGTGCCTCCTTCATTTCTTCACAGATTTTTATATATAGGACATCAATGTTATTGGGCCGATCTCGTCAAAAGCTTCTAGCAGACATCAATTCATCTTTGTGGTCATCGATTACTCCACTAAGAGGGTGGAAGTAACTTCATATGCCAATGTTACAAGGTCGACAGTTATCAAGTTAAAAAAAAATCATATCCAACCACACAATGTCAAAAGCTTGCAGTCTGTTCAAGATCAGTCACCGTACCACCTCAAAATGAATAGTACAACAAAGGCAACCAAAGAAAAACAAAAACAAAAAACAAAAAATAAAAAAAATGTATAAAAATAAAAAAACAAAACAAAACAAGGATCATGGGGAGGATGACCGAGACTTGTAAAGATTGGCATAAGAAGTTACTGCATACCCTCTATGCTTATCGAATGTTAGCTAGAACCTTCGCCGGGGCAACACCTATCTCATTGATTTGAAAGTGGTTTCACCCACTGAACTCAAGATTCCTCCTCTCCAAGCTTTGACTAAGTCAAAAATTGGATAAAGCAAAATGGGTCCAGTTTTAATATGATCAAGTGAACTCGATTGAAGAAAAGAGGTTGAAGGTATTCGTCATGGTCAGATGTACCAAAAACAAATGATGCGGGCTTACGACAAAAAGGTTTGTCCTAGAGAACTCCACGAGGGGGACCTGGTGTTGAAGAAGATCCTTCCTATACAAAATGACTTCAGAGGAAAGTGGGTGCCAAACTGGGAAGGACTTATATAGTAAAGAAGGCTTGTTCTGGAGAAGCATTGATATTGATGGCAAGAACGTGCCTAATCCTGTGAATTCTGATTCAAGCAAGAAATACTTCAATTTAAAAAAAACAAAAAAGGAAAAGAAAAGAAAAACAAAAAAGAAAAAAAGGAGAGGCCAAGGCGAAAACCTGCAAAGGGCGCCTTAAGACCAAAGGGGTTTTAAATTAAAAACCCAGCAAAAGGGCAATTCAAATTTTGATTAGAAGTGGGGCAAGTGGTAGTCTTGTCCTCTCTAAATTAACAAGAAGGAGGGATGCTACATCTTGGGGCAATAACAAAGTCCTCTAGGTCTTCTAAGCACATATCAAGTTCAAAGAGTCCTCGAGAAGTCTTGTGCAGAGAAGCTCATGCTACGATATCTGGGGCACCTATTTTCATCTTATTCATTTCGTATCTTAGCAAAATTTGCTATCTTGATTAATTTATTCATTTCGAGTTGCTCTCAATAAAAACTCTATCTTATTCATTGGTGATAATCTTTTTCAAGCATTTTTTATTGAAACAACAATTTTTAGACTAAGAATATTCAAACAAAAGGAGTTCTGCATATTACTTTGAAAGTTTCTAAATAGTACAAGGACCTGAAATAGGACCATTAGTCAGAACTGACCAAATTTAAGAGTTAAAAAATTAGAGAAAGAATAGTCTAAATTGTGACTATTTCCTTAAATTTTTTGTCAAAGATACCAGCTAAACAAAAAGGCACGGTGACACATCAGTGACAGTACCTTGATGGACAACGAGCAATGGCAACCCAAATATTAAAAAGGGATCATTCTCATGACATTCTGCATTCATGCAAATATCATTCTCGTACATCTATTTAGGATCATTTGATTCATTCTGATCATGGCATCCTAATCATTTGGCATAAGTATAGGCCCATGAAATGGATTCTACAGGTCATGTTCCCCAGAAAATGGTGTAACAGATCACAGAAGCCATGAATCCTATACCCCTAAAGTTGCAATGGGACGGATTGAAGCTATAATGCTAATTATTGTCTCTTCAAAGTTCCAGCAGAGTAGATCGAAGCTACAAATCTCTTCTCCCTGAAATTACATTGGAGCGGCTCGAAGCCACGATTCTTATCTCTTTAAAGTTCTAGCGAAGTAGATCGAAGCTACAAATCCTTTCTCTCTAAAATTACATTGGAGCGGCTCGAAGCCATAATTATTATCTCCTTGAAGTTCCAGCGAAGTAGATCGAAGCTACAAATCTCTTCTTCCTGAAATTACATTGGAGCGGCTTGAAGCCACAATTCTTATCTCCTTGAAGTTCCTGCGGAGTAAATCAAAGCTACAAATCTCTTCTCCCTAAAATTACATTGGAGCGGCTCGAAGCCACAATTCTTATCTTCTTGAAGTTCCTGTGGAGTAGATCGAAGCTACAAATCTTCTCTCCTTGAAATTACATTGGAGCGGCTCGAAGCCATAATTCTTATCTCCTTGAAGTTCAAGCGGAGTAGATGGAAGCTACAAATCTCTTCTCCCTGAAATTACTTTGGAGCAACTTGAAGCCACAATCCTTATCTTCCTAAAGTTGCAGTGGAGCAGGATAAAACACACAAACTTTATCCCCCTGAAGTTGCAGTGGAACAGGTTGAAATTACCAATTCTTATCTCCTTAAAGTTCCAGCGGAGTAGATCAAATCTACAACTCTCTTCTCCCTGAAATTATATTGAAGCGGTTGAAATTACCAATCCTTATCTCCCTGAAGTTGTAGTGGGGTAGGATAAAAATACACAAACCTTATCTCCCTGAAGTTGTAGTGAAGCAGGTTGAAATTACCAATTCTTATCTCCTTGAAGTTCCAGCGGAGTAGATCGAAGCTATAAATCTCTTCTCCCTAAAATTGCATTGGAGCGGTTGAAATTACCAATCCTTATCTCCTTAAAGTTGTAGTGGGGCAGGATAAAAATACACAAACCTTCTCTCCCTAAAGTTGCAGTGGAGGAGGTTGAAATTACCAATTCTTATCACCTTGAAGTTCTAGCAGAGTAAATTGAAGCTACAAATCTCTTCTCCCTGAAATTGCATTAAAGCGGTCGAAATTACCAATCCTTATCTCCCTGAAGTTGAAGTGGAGCAGGATAAAAATATACAAACCTTATCTCTCTAAAGTTGCAGTGCAGCAGGTTGAATTTACCAAATCTTATCTTCTTGAAGTTGCAGCGGAGTAGATTGAAACTACAAGACTCATCTCCCTGAAGTTGCAGTGGAGCAGATTGAAGCTCCTAGTCCTATCTTCCTGAAGCGACGGTAGAGTGGATAAAAGAAACAATATGCAATGGTCTAGAATGATGCTCCTTGAAAAGAACTACCAAAAAAAGTCGAGACTCAGCAGGTCTAGGCAAATTTTGGCCCTTTTAAAGTCTTTGCTCCATTCTTATTACACAACAACGAGCAAAGAGGGGTAGCTGTAATAGGTCAGAATTGCCCAACCCAGACACAAAACCAAAAGAACAAAAAACAAAAAATATAACAGTCTAATGTTTTTACAAGACCCAAATACATGGCTCAAATTTACAACCTAGAGAAAAGAGGGCCTAGGGGCTTAGAATGTTTAACAGTTCCGGAGGAACCCTAGGGTTCCCCTTTTTTGCACCAAAATGGCCTTCTGCCTTTGTTGACCTCCTCACAAACCTACAAACACGCAAAAAAAAGACAAAAGCAGATAGAGAATAGAGCAAAAAAGGCAGCACAAGACAATAGCATAAAAACAAAAAATCAAATGTATTTCTTCGGCTATAAAAGGCCATATTTTCAATGTAATGAGGGGACTTTTTTATCAATAAAAAACATATTTCGAATATAAAATACAAAACAGAGAAGTTGATTTGAATATCAAAGGTGTTATATTTTTATTTTCTTTTTATTTTTTATTTATTCTTTTTTCGAAATAAATAAAAAGGGTAGCGAAAACCTTACTGTCAGTCGATCCATTCGCCATCGGAGGCCACGCCAGAGTTGCAAAAACGAAACGTTTCGTTGTCTCTCCACCGTGTTTACCCGGGTTTTGGAGGTTTTGGCCTTGAATCCTCACTCCGCGTGCGACGGGCTTTGAAAGGGGGACTTTTGGGCTTCTTCGGTCGCCGCGAGTAGCGATGCCATTACCGGAGACCGGTGGCCACCGCGACAGTCCGGTGACCGGACTAGTGCTGAAAATTGCAAGAGGGGAGAGGGTTTAGTGAGTCTTTTTTTTTAATTTTTTTTTAAAAGTTAAGAAAAATGAATTTTTTTAAGAAAAAAATGATTTATATAACCTTCGTGAAACGACGCCGTTTTAGTTAGTATTTTTAAACCCAAAACGACGTCGTATAGGCCAGCCCATCCGACCTGACCCGCTTTGGATTGAGGATCTGCGTGTTTTGTTAAAGGGGTTATTTACCCTTTTGGTCATTTTTCATTTTTTATTTCTTTTAATTTAGTTTTTATATTTCTAATTTATCCTTTAAATTTTACCTTTGTTTCATTTTGGTCCTACGCGAAACTGTGCGCAGGTGGACTAGGGATAATTTCCTATTTAGTCCCTAGACCTTTACGCACGTCGCACTTTACTCCTTAAATCTGCTTTTTATTTTTTAAATCTCCTCCCAAAGTTCGGTTAATTTGCATTTTAATCATTGGCTATTTAATCTCAATTTTTTTATATTCTATGTGTTATTATTTATTATTTTATATTTCCTTACATATATATATATATATATATATATATATCAAAATTACCCTATTTTTTTTATATATTCTATACGTCATGTTTTATTTTTTATTTTATATTTCTTTATATATATATATATATATATTAAAATTAACTTTTTATATTCCATACCTCATGCCTCATTTTTTATTTATTCATTATTTCATATTTCTTTACATATATATATATATATATATATATATTAAAATTACCTTTTTATATTCCATACGTCATGCTTTATTTTTTTATTTATTTGTTATTTTATATTTCTTTATATATATATATTAAAATTACTTTTTTATATTCTATGCATCACGCTTTATTATTTATTTATTTATTATTTTATATTTCTTTACGTATATATTAAAATTACCCTTTTTATATTTTATACATTATGTTTTATGTTTTATTTTTTATTTTTTATAGTTTTATATTTTTTTACATATATCTTAAAATTTGTTGTTTTAATTTTTTTATTTAAATATTTCTTGATTTATATATTTTCTTACTACCAAAATTTGTTTATTTATCCATTTGTTCATTATTTGTTTCCTTTTTACATATGGTTTCATTATTTCATCCATTCTTAAACATTTTTATGTTGTGTTTGTTTGTTTTTATATCGTGCATTTCCGTTTTATTGCTTTATTTATCGAGGCTTGTGTACTAATATTGTATTCATCTTTGTAATTACAGCATTGTTATTATAATATTTTATCGTAATATTGTACATCATTACAAATGTCATTCATTTCACCCAAAATCGTAAAAAAAGGAAATTTTTAAAATAAAGGCAATATTCCGTGTTCGGGAATTCGAGAGATCGTGTCCTAACGTACTGGGTTTCGATTTTTTCTCGTTTGACCTAAATAATCAAATATCCTTTTAAAACTAAAATGCATGAGTTTTGAAAATCAAAAGACAAGCCTATTCTCAAGGGTTTAAAATGCCGTATCTTAACATACTGAATGTGATATTTTATTACTTTGGGACGATAAGGTCTTTAGCATCCGCTTCAATTTATCCAAGCATTTTTTTTGGAAAATTAACACTAATAAAAAATGGATCGTATTTTAAATTCTCTACAGATTTTCAACTTTCAACATTAAGACATTAATTAATCAATTAGGTACCAATTTTGGGCGTTACGAGGGTTCTAATCCTTCCTTGTACGTAACTAAATCTCGAACCCATTTTCTTGAATTTCGTAGACCAAAATCGTTGTTTTAGTAAAACAAAACATTTTATTAAAACAATCAAATTACGAGGTGATCCGATCACACCTAAACAAAAAGGATTGGTGGTGACTCCCTTTTTTTCGTTTTCATTTTTAAAATTAAAGTCGACCCCGTTTTTCAAAAAAATGGTTTCGAAAATGATCACTGAACTAACTATAAATACGAAAAAGTCAAGCGCACCTATCGAGTAATAGTAAAACTACGGTGAGTAAAGATATTGTATTCACAAGCACTAAAAGTATTAGTAATTAACGTTTTCTTATTATTTAGCTGATAATTTGGAGTGATGAGTTTTAATCTAAAATTACTAAACTAATTAAACTAAGAATGCAATAGAGAACGAATCAGGAAAATAATCGAAAGATAACCAATGAGAGAGACAATACCCAGAAAAGAATCCACCTAGACTTCTTCTATTATTCTGAATTTGATTTAAAAGATTTATTCACTTAGTGTCTTGATCCGTAGAAATCCCTAAATTATGTTAATATCTCTTCGAGAGTAAGAACAACTAACTATAGGTTGATTAATTAAAATCTCTTTCTAATTAAAACCCCTATTGTTGCATTAACTCAATCTATGGATTTCCCTAGTAGATTTGACTCTAATCCGATAGATTTATGTCGTCCTATTTCTAGGATTGCATGTAACTCCACTCAATTATGCTAGATCTACTCTTAAAAAGAAACTTTTCCTCCACTGAATTAAGCACATTAAACATAAATTAATATCCCAAAAATAATAAAATAAGAAATAAGCCACATAATTAAGAATAAGAATAAAGTATTTATCATGTAAATCAAAAATCAAATAATAGAATTCATCTTAGGTTTCATCTTCCCTAAGTATCTAGGGAATTAGTTCATAATCCTTAATGAAAACATCTCAAAGTCAAAAAAGCCATAAGAAACAAAGAAACTCATAAAAACTTCAAAAGAAATTGAAAGAATGTGTTCGATCTTAATGGAAATCTACTTCAAAGTTGGCTCCGATGGTATTCTTTGAGTGTTTTCTTCGATCTTTTCTGATGACTCTCATATCTGTTCTTCTAATTGGTATTTATAGACTTTAGAATGCTCAGAAAGCCTAAAAAAATGTGTTTTTTTGCGTGTTTGGGAAGCAAGGTGCGAAATCGACATGGGTTGGCACATGGGCAGGTGTCCAACCCCTATGGAATTACCCAGGCCTTGTGGCTCCTGAAAATAGCTCTATTTCTATAATTTTGGCTCGTTTTTTACTCTTTTCACTCCTAAATGCTCTCCTAAGTATAGAAACATGAATTTAAAGGATTAGGAGCATCAAATTCACTAATTTGCACAATTAATCATCCAAAAAGGCATTAAGAATGAGATTAAAACATGTTACTTTTATATGTTATCAAGTAGACACCAATGTTGTTTCTTAACCTCTCAAACCTGATAGTCCCAAGGGGATTGGTTAAAATGTCTGCAAGCTGGTCTTTAGAACTACAATGAACCAATTTCACTTTCTTTGACTGCTAAACTTCTCTCACAAAATGATATTTAATCTTGAAGTATTTTAGTTTTCCATGAAACGCTGGATTATTTGCAATTGCAACAGTAGATTGATTATCACAATAAATCTTTGTTGCTTTCTTTTGATTCAAGTTCAAATCAGACATAAGCTTTTTTAGCCAAATGGCTTGGTTATTAGTTTCTGTAGTCGCAACATACTCTACTTCAGCTATTGACTGAGCCACTGTATCTTGTTCCTTTGAGCTCCAACAAAACACTACTGAACCAAGTATAAAAAATACCCTGATGTGCCCTTCATGTCATCAGTTAATCCAGCCCAGTCGATGTCTATGTATCCAACTAGATACAAGTTGTCAATTTTCATGAATCTAACTTTATGGCCTAGAGTTTCTTTAATATATCTCAAGACCATTTTTTCTACCTTAAAATGAATCATATTGTAGCATTGCAAGAATCTAGATAAAACACTAACAACAAACACAATGTCTAGTCTAGATGTTGTCAAGTAAAGCAAGCATCCAACAAGGCTTCTATAGCTTGTTTCATTTCTTGTTCGTTTAGCAGAGAACTAACAGAAGCATAAAAAGATATGAATGAAAGGGATGATTAAATTCATTAACCAAGCAACCCTTATATACATGTCTCAAGTAACAACCTCAACCAAATTTTAATTTCCTACTCTTACTAACAAGCTAACAACTCCTAGGATTTAGTCTTATTTATAACAAACTTTGCAACCCTTGAAACACTAACATTCTCCTTATGAATCAAGTGCTACAGACACCAAATTTGTTCCTAAGAAACTCAAATAGACTAACATGGAAAGACTTAGTAAAAATATATGCCACCTAGTCCTCTAATATATAATAAACCAGCTTTACTTGACTTGTCTTCTGCACTTCCCTCATCATATAATACTTGACTTTAAAATACTTTGTTCTTCTATGAAATACATGATTAAATGAAATAGTTAGAGTAGCTTGATTTTCCAAAAACACTTTTATACTCCCCTCTTACTTCAAATGTAGATAATTCATTAGCTTATTCAGCCATAAGGCTTGATTCATAGTAGTTGCAGCTGCAATGAATTCAACTTTCACAGTTGATTAGGCCATCGTCTCTTACTTTCTTGAACACCAATAGAAACAACCTAACCCAAATGTGAAGCAATAGCCTGAAGTGCTTCTCATATCATCTAGTGATCCAGCCCAATCACTACCAAAATAACCCTGTAACTTGAACTTTTCAACTTTTCTAAAATCGATTCCATATGCAAGTGTCCCTTTCAAATATCTTAATATCCTCTTTGTAGCAATCATATGAATTTCACTTGTACAATAGAGAAATATGGACAAAACACTTACTGTTTGTATGATGTCTAGTTTAGTGGATGTGAGGTACATAAAACACCTAACAAGACTCCTATACACCTTCTCATCTACAAGATCTACCCCATCCATCTTCTGAAGTTTTTCTTTTTGATTCATTGGAGTGCTCACACTCTTGTACTCATCCATATGGAACCTCTTTAGAATCTCCTTCATATACTTCTTTTGGAAAAGAAACACCTCATTTTGACCTTGCTTGATCTCCATTCGAAAAAAGTAATGCATCTCACCAAGAGTCATCTCAAATACCTCCATCATATCCTTTTTGAATGCTTCAATTTGAGTTGTATCACTTCCTGTCACCAACTTGTCATGTACATAGAGAGACACAATGATTAGATTTGAACCTGACTTCTTCACATCAAGAGTGGATTCACTCAGGCTCTTCATAAAGCCCAAGTTCAGCAAATGCTCATCTATCTTGTTGTACCATTCTCTAGGAGCTTGTTTCAACCCATAGAGAGCTTTCCTTAATAGACGGACCTTCTCTTCTTGACTTGGTGTGATGAATCCCTTTGGTTGCTCAACATATATTTCTTCCTCCAATACTTCGTTCAAGAATGCTAACTTCACATCTAACTTCAATACCCTCTAACCTTGTTGAACTCACATAGACAGAAGCATCCTAATTGTGTCCATTATTGTCACATGAGAAAAAGTTTCAGAAAAATCAACTCTACAAACCTATGCATATCCCTTCACCACCAACCTGGCCTTTTACTTGTTTACTAAGCCATCAGGATTAAGTTTGGTCCTGAAAACCCACTTTACTCCAATCACCTTTTTGTTTGTAGGCCTCTTAACTAGTTCCTATGTTTGGTTTTTCTCTATCATACCCAACTCTTCCTTAATTGTCTCCATCCACTCTTGATCATTTTTGGCTTCCTCATACCCTGCAAGTTCAAGAATGGCTACATTACACCTTTGATAAACTTCCCTAAATGATCTTATACCTTTAATCGGTGTATCATCCACCAGTTTATTAGAATTAAGAGAGAACTCTTATTTTCTTTTTTTCATCACTTGTCCAATCCCATTGCTCATCTTTTAGGAACTCAACATCTCTACTTACAATCTTCTTCCTTGTCTGGGGTTAATAGATTCTATAGGCTTTTGACACCAAACTATAACTAACCAATATTCCATGCTCAGAGTTTTCTCCCAACTTGTCCTTTTTAACCTGTGGAACATAATAGAAAAATAAATAACTAAATACCTTCAAATTCTTCAGAGTTAGCTTCATTTCAAACCAAGCTTCATAGGGTGTTTTTTTTCTCCAATACCATTGTAGGTAATCTATTTATAAAAAATACAATTGTGTTAGCTACCTCAGTCTAAAACTCCTACCTAGGTATCTCTATAATGGTATTGTTTTTCCTCTCACTAGTCAGCTCTATCCCAACCTCTTCACAGAAAGTATTAAACCTTTATGAGGTATATTTTGTCCCATTATCATATCTGACAACCTAAATCTTACAACCACTTTGATTCTCAACCCATCTTTAAACTTAAAAAACACATCAACAACATTGGATTTTTGCTTCATAAAGTAAGTCCAGCATATTCTGGTGAAATCATGAATAAAGATAATGAAATACCTACTACCATTCAATGAAGGAGTTACTTGTGGACCATAAAAATTAGTGTTAATCAACTGCAACTTCACTTTGGCTCTCCAAGTTGAGATTTTGAAAGGTAACCTTGTTTGTTTACTAGTCAAGCAAGGTTTGCATCTTAAATTTAACTTCTCCAGGATTAGTAGCCAAATTGCCATATCATTTTTCTGCATGACCTACAAAATTTTGTGATGAAAGTTTCCTAACCTCTTATGTCACAATTCAGAGTCACTAACTTGACACTTGAATGCCACTTCTCATTAATGGATTCAAAGAGAAACTTTTTTTTTTTTTTTGCATCTTGATCCTAAATAATACATTGCCACAAGAGTCAAGGATTAGACACATTCCTTCTTCAAACATTACCTTGAATCCCTTCTCTACCAATTGCCCCACAATTAACAAGTTTTGATCAATCTCAGGTGCAAACAAAACATTCGAAATCAACTTAGTTCCAACACGGCTCTCTATTACTACTGTGCCTTTTCCTTTCACTTCTAAGTACTCTTTATTTCCTATCCTTACTCTCGACTTCAATAACCTGTCAAGGTCTTTAAACTACTCCTCATCACAGGTTATGTGATTTGTGTAACCACTATCAACTAACCAACTGTCACATGGAGTACTTGATAAGAAGCAAGAAATAACAAATAGTTGTCCCTCTTCTTCTTTAATTGTAGCATGTGCTGCACTTTGCTACTGATTTCTTGGTTCTTTACAAAACTTCTCAATATGTCCCACCAAGTTACACCTTTTGCACTTCACATCTAGCCTTCTCCAACACCTGGAATAGGGATGATTCTATTTTCCACAATACTTACATAAATAATACTTGTTAGAATTTCTAGTACATTACTTTTTACAGTAGTTTCTGAACCACTACTGCCACCACTCTTCTTCCTATTGTACTCATGTTCCTTTCTTCTTTCACCTTGTGGCATCTTAGCCTTTAATCTCCTTATATGTTTCTTTCCTGGTTCATTAACCTCCTCTGCTCTTGTTCCTGTAAAGTACTGATCAGCTCCACCACTCTCAGCTGAGTCAAGTCCTTAGTGTTCTCCAAAGAGGAAATTATTTCTTCATACTTCTCAAGCACAAAGACAAGTATTTTCTACATCAGTATCAAGAACTCTTTCCTTGTTAGCAATATCTATCAACTTGTTCGAGTATTCTTTGATTGACTTAAACTCCTTCATTTGTAGCCTATTGAATTCTCTAATCAAGTTCAACACCTTCATGCTCTTAATCTTCTCAGTTCCTTAATACTCAGCCTTGAGGTATATCTCCTTCGTTGGTCTAAAAGCCATAATTATATTGAATATGGCTAATGAAACCGAAGCATAAAGGCAAGCTTTACCTTAGCTTTTCTGGTGGTTCTCTTCTTGTTCATTTTTTTATATGATTTATAGTTGGATTGTTGGGAAGTGGAGTCACCTCATAGTCTTCCTCAATAGCTTCCCAAAAATCACAACCTTCTATGTATACTTGTATTCTCACGACCCATATTTGATAGTTCTCTCCATCAAACACAAGTGGGGCTAAGCCAAATAGGTTACTTGATCCTGATTCTATTTTCCTTAATACGTCATAAGTGTATCTATCAATTTTTCTCTCAAAACTCTTACAAAACTTTTGTCACAAGTCCTTCAAGAAAAAAAAAGCTCTTGATACCACTATTGGCTTAGTAGAGAACTAACAGAAACATAGAAAGTTATGAATGAAAGGGATAATTAAATTCATTAACCAAATAACCCTTTTATACATGTCTCAAGTAACAACCTCAACCAAATTTTAATTCCCTACTCCTACTAACAAGCTAAAAACTCCTAGGACTTAGTCAAATCTCTGTAGGACTTACTCTTATTAATAACAAACTTTAATAACAAACTTTGCAACCCTTGAAACACTAACATTGACCCTCTCAAAGTCACCCTTGTTGGTGAGCTTTTCTCTTTGAGCAATAGGAGTGCTCGTTGGCTTACAATTTTCCATGCAAAACTTGCTCAAAATATTCAAAGCAAAGGCTTTTTAGCTTATGAAAATTGCATGTTGAGTCCGAGACACTTCCATGCCAAGAATGTAAGTCATTTTGCCTAAATCTAACATCTCAAGCATATCTTACATCTGCTTCTTAAATTCAATAACCAATTCATTGCTGGTACTAGTCAATAACAATCATCCACATACAGTAAGACTACCAGCAAAGTTGTAACACCCGTGTCTGACCTGATCATTAGGTCTGACTACGGTGGGTTACATTTATTGTTAAAGCAAACTATAAATAAGTTACAACTAAATTATATAATTAACATGACTAAGATAGCAAACTAAGCGTTTTATAATCATACTTAACTTAATACGAATATTATCTGTAACAATCTTATCATGTTTGATTGGTTGATCCACCAAACTAAAACAATTGAGTTACAAATTCCTATTTTAAGTTATTATCATGCAAACTTATGAAAAGATTAACAGTAATTGATTTACTATATTTAAACAATTACTCATCATATAATATAACATACTAGGTTCATATGTAGTTACAAAAAAATTTAGACCCTGAGGCTCGACCTAAAGGTCACCCCACTATATGTATGTTATAGATAAGAACACCAGTTCGCCTATGCTTGAATGAATTCTAGCTTGATCCTTCATTAGCTCCTTATATGAACCATCATACCTGGAAAATACATCAAAGACTAAGTAAGTTCAAATGAGCTTAGTGAATTACTAATATAACACACCGTTTATAAATTTAAAAATTTAAACATCATGGGTTTGTCTCTTGTTTGACATCACTTGCACAAGTGTAGTTTGCACATCTTTGTGGCATGCTGTTGTCCTTAATTACATTGGCTCAACTTGAAAATTTGTACACTTTTTGCATTGTCACAACCTTCCATTTTTATCATTCGTGCTATAGGCTACAATGCGGAATGATTTCACTCACCCATTTACGTTGTTCATACAAGATGGATTTTAACCTCCTTTACCAGCAGAACATATGTGGATTTTGTTAGGAATTACTATCATTAAGGATTTAATGTACAATGGATTGATTTCAGAAAGCTTGTACATGGATATTCACACATAAAAAAAATTTACATGCTGATTTACACATGAAGTCTTATATATGCAAACTTGAGTTTGGTGAATACTTACTTACAAATTGTACTTGTGAACCTCTATATATGGAATCATAATCATAGATTCATATATGTGATTTCATACTTGTGAACTCATTCTTAAATGATAGTCACTGTTAGACTCTTGTAGCTTAAACATAAGAATAAGCTTATGCAATCTCTTACTTGAATAATAGTCCAAATTGACTCTTGTGAAAGATAGTCTCTTTTAACTTTTAAACTTGAAACATGAATATAAGATCAATAGACTATCATAGTATGAATCTTTAAGATAGATAGAACAGGCTATAATACATACAGATTCTTATAGAAGACTCATGGATGCGAACTCATATATGGCGGACTCATACATACGAATCTATAGACAAATATTTACATATAAATGCAAATTCATATACTTGAATTGTTCAGTGGACTTTTGCATGGAGAAATTCAACATATAACTTTGCCATGAAGCTTAAAGAGTAAATCCAAAAGACTGTCATAACTTGGATCATGAGATAGGTCTAGCAAATTGTCTTATCTTGCATGTGTCCATGGCCATGAGAGTTGCTTACATACATAAGGCTTAAAGCCTTAGACTTCGTAAAGTTTTTTACTTACATACAGCCCTTGTAGGGTTTCATACACATATACACATATATCACTGTACAATCCAACCAAACCTCAGCAAAATCAAATATCATACGTATATATTCTCTATCCAACCCACCAGAATCTCCGCAAAGCTAGAGAATATGGGGCACAGAGTGCACAACATGACATTTCCTCATCTTTTATCCACCATACATCCCTCCATACTCTGCGCATAATTTATTTACATGATTGACATATAACAAGCATTTAACTAACCATGCTATTTAATAACACAAGGCAAATCATACCATATGTGACACCTAACTGTCCATTCAAAAATATCATATTTGATAGGGCTTTACTAGCAACAACTCATCAAAACATTCAATTTTTTTTGATAAAAAAACATGCATTTGCATCTTAACACTAAACATGCATTAACAATACATTAAGCATCCCACCATAGAATGATTTCCCATCATCAATAGAGTGTAAAGTCAAACAAACCCAAACAACACAATACTGAAACAAATAAAATAACCAATGAGAAATTGAGTTCAAGAACTCACCAGCAAAATACTTGAAAGTTGGTATTGATTACATCTGTTTAGCTTTTCCTTCTCACCTAAGCCTCATTCTTCTCAGTTAGCTAAGCATAGTAACCATATCGAGATGAAAATGAAAACATTCATACATAAGAAAATCATAATTCATTTGCATGCTGAAAGAATTTAAAGGTTAGATACAACCTTAAACATCTCAGTACAAGCTCAATGAATAAAACTGAAATCCTCAAATTTCCTTTCCTTTTGTTCAATCAAAAGATACAGGAAAGCTTAGAAAGATTACCAATTTGCTAAATCCTTAATCACTTAACCACGTACATTATTTTCTCCCTCTATGGAGAACACTTCTTAACTTTTTTTCTTACAGAACAACCATAGAAGAAGATGGAAGAAAGAATGAATATAGAAAATGAGAGAATGGGTATAGGAGAATGAAGCCTCTTTGTTATATAACCTTCTCACACTCGCTCACCAAAACTAATTCATCAACATCAAATTTAATGTTTCTCATCATAATGTTTCCCACTAAAGAAAACCCAATTTTAATGTAACGAAACTAATAGTTGAAATCTAGCTATTTGCCAAGCAGCCCACAGATTCATTAATTTACACTAGAACCCTATTAAACACAATTTTTTTAATTTAATACTCACAATTGCCGTGGCACTTAACCTTTAACATTTCCAAGGGTGAAAAAAATTTTCTTCTTAGCTTTCTTCATATACAGTTTTGGCTCACTGATGTTTCTTTCCAATACCAAACTTGACAAATGATTGTCAATTTTCTCATACAAGGCTCTTGAAGCCTATTTATAACACTCTATAATCGAACTGATCGCTGGGCCCGGGTACCATGTGTCACAAACAACCTGAGATACTTAACAATAATTCCATATAGATTTATTTTTAACTTTTATAATGTCAAGATAGGTTTCCTATTTACACATAAGTTCACACCAATCTCTTTAATTATCAACATGTTTCAAAATATAACTATAGATAAACTTTCTACCACTTTTAAAGTTCTTACAATCAAATTTCTATATTGAGTGGTCTAAGTTTATAAATATACAACAACTTGGGAATTAAAAATTTAATAAAAGTTCTCTTATTTGAACCCGAAGCATACCCTCTAAGGGTGTCCATCTATATGCATGGTATAGTTATAGCACCATTCATGTATCTTGGCGGTGTCTGGCTTGGTCCCTCCATGAGACCGTTGAGTAATTCTTTAACCTTACATACAAAGTAGTACAATCATAAGTTCAAATGAGCTGAGCGAGACTTTGTACATCAGAAACCAAAGACCCTCAACTTTTGGGTAAATAATAATAAGAGCATAGAATGAAAAAACCCCTGATAAAACTTAGGAGATTTCACAGTATAACTCGCGTAGCCGAAGCTCGTGCGTTCTATGAACCAATCGTTAGAGGATATGTAACATCTTGCCTAGTGAAGTCTTGAATATTTAAGTGTTAATGTAACACTCCTAACCCGTCTCCATTATTGGGTTAGGGTTATAGAGCATTACCAAACGAAACAAAATTTAAATTATAACATTTAATAAATTAATCTCAATCAAAAACTTATCAAACATATGCATTTAGTCCTTAAATCGAGCCTTCGAGGCCCTAAAATAGCTTAGAAGAAATTTGAGACTAATTTGAATGAAAATGGAAAATTTTTCAAAATTTTGAAAAAATTAAAAATAGGGGTCATACGGCCGTGTGACATAGCCCAAGCCATGTAACAATCAAACGAAGGGACACATGACCGTGTCCCAACCCGTGTCTTCACCCATATAACTCACTAAGTCAGGCCACACGGCCATGTCATAGGTCGTGTGCCAGACTGTGAAACTCTCTGAGTTGCAACACATAGTCGTGTCACAGGTCGTGTGCTAGGTCATGTAACTCATTGAATTAGGACATTAAGAACTTACAAATGACACAGCCTGTGTCCCAGGCCGTGTGATCAATAAATTGTCCCTAAATTCAAGCCATTTTAAGGCCAAAACACACCTAACCAACCATCCCATTGGTGCACACATTCAAGAGATTTAAACCTCATTCAAACACACTTGAACATACCATTCCAAACATCTTATTTCATCTAATCAATATGTCATTCAAAGGCACCACATTTATACTAAAACATCATTAACCAAAACAAGTCAATATTGCCATATTCAACTCGTACAAACCTAATTCCTTAACTACCAAATAACATCACATATAACCATATGCATATCATCACAAACATGCCAACAAAGATTATGTATTTCAAGTACTTAAAAGTGGGCAAAATAAACTAACTTGATAAACCATTACAAGTCCATCAAACCAAACATAAACTTCAAAAGTATATACATACTAATTCAACCATTAACACATTCATAAACTATCATTACAAAAGGTCCTATACATGCCATTTATAACCTTGGCCATAATACTTAAAAACTACCAAAATGGTTCTTGGTACTGTGATTGATCCCTGATAAGCTTCCAACCTATGGAACTTCTGATAATCTATAAAACAGATAAAGGTAACTACATAAGCAACTAGTGCTTAGTAAGCTCGTATAAACTCAAACATAACTTACCATTTTATTAGTACGATTTATAGGATAAACATAATGATATTACTAAGACCATCAGCTTAGTAAAAGCCTAAACAAGCATCATCAAACTCACAAGTTAGTAGATTCATCCATAATCAATATGAGTTCAATTATACCATAAGTAGATTTCATAAGATATATCATTTAACTCATCAACCTTTTCATAAGATCATGGATCATTTCATTTGTATACTTACTATGCCATTTCCTTTACTTACCCATTGAACCATCTAGAATTTCATCGGATACTGGGGAATGCTCACACATAGTGTGCCTTTCCATATAGTTGTAACCTTTCATTTTCAATAATGCTCACACAAGTTGTGAAATGTGCCTGCTCACATGAGCTGTGGGTCGGAATGTTAGCTACACAATGTTTCTCACATGAGTTGTGGAAAATCCATAACAAATGCATGACCTCAGCCATCGGTAGGACATTCAAGACCAACACCCAAAACATGAAATCCATAGTGACATGTCATTCGTATCCTAAGAATTCTTAAGGCTTAAACGGGACTCGTTATATGTCAATTATTCATACGTCAAAACATATACAATTTCAAGTCCATTTATATTAACTCAACATAGTAAATAATCAATTTAGCTAACATTAGTACGATCATAATTCATACGAACTTACTTCAACAACTTTGGTCGTAGAAGTAGAGTTGAATATTAATTTGAAGCTTTAGTCTTTCCTCGATCTAAATCTAGTTGTTGTTTATCTTGATATAAATAGATAATTTCATTCAATTAATTACTTTTAGTATTCAACTTAATCCATAATTCATATTTATGTAAAATTACAAAATTACCCCTAACATTTTAACTATTCACAATTTAGTCCTTAAGCTCATAATTTGATATTTAACCATTTTAATCCTCCATACAAGCTAGATGAATTTCTTAGGGGCACATACCAACCCACTTAAACCATTATTTCATAATTTTACCATGAAATTTTACTATTTTCACAAATAAATCCCTAAATGCAATTTCATAAAAAATCGCTTAACAAAACATGTTTATTTTACAACCAAGATTAATAATCTATCAAATAACTTCAAAACCTATTCAAAATAACCATGGAAGGTCCCTCAAACTCTAACAGTTTCACAAATTAACCCTTGGGCTAGCTAGAATAAGCTAAAACAAGCTCAAAAACATAAAAATCATGGAAAACGGGTTGAAAAATACATACAATGCACTAAAACAAGCTTAGCCGAATCAAGCATTCAATAATGGAGTTCTTCCCCTCTTAAAATCAGTGCTGTATGAAAAATAAAAGATGATACATGGTTTAATTTCTTTTATTTTAAATTTAATTACTAAATTACCATTTTAACCTTATTAATAATAAAAAATTCAAGTAAAAATTGTCCATATTTGTTCACTTACTCTTTAAAAGGTATAATTACTGTGTTAGTCTGTTATTTTAAGATTTCATGGCCATTTGATCCTTTTAACTTATAGAATTCAACTTTTACACATTTTATGATTTAGTCCTTTTTTAGCTAATTAACCATTTAGACTTCACAATTTCCTAACAAAATTTTAATACGACCTTAAAATAATCCCATAGAAATTAAATAAATATTAAGACAATAAATCACTCATCAAATTTGTGGTCCTAAAACCACTGTTTCTAACACCACTAAAAATGGGTTGTTATAGTTGATCATAAAGGCAAGGCTTAGGAGTAAGTTTCAAATGCCCAACGTTAGGATTTGATTACGTGTAAGAACTTTCTAAGTGTGCCAGTGGAGCCCTGGTTTGGCAGATGCTGAACGAAAGGAAAGGAACCTATGATGAACAACATATAGGATATTTGAAAGAACAAAGCTTAGGGCTAACTCTGAAGAAGGTATGTATGGCGAATCAATGAGTACTGATGAGAATGTATATATGTGTGTGTATATATATATATGAATATGGCGTAAATTATAAAGAAGTACTATTGGCAGAGTAGTATTTTCATAAACACACTTTTTAGCATATAAAGCAGGCGGACTCCGACATGGAAATAAGTAGACAAGGATTTCCTATTAGATTATGATGATAAGTGAAATTGAACTAATAATTATGAAAAGAATGGTTATAAGAAAAGAGTCTATACCAGTGACATAGTACATCTAGTGACCAATGTGGTTCCAAACCAATTAAATTTGCGAGGTAAGCTGGTTGGGAACTAACCAAACATGAACTAGAAGGGTCAAAGGCTAAAGGAGTAAACATATAAGTTTCTTAAAGAGTGGAAAATTTTGGATAAGATAAATCAGTCTTGATGTGATGTTTACCAAGTTTCCATGAAGACTTGAGTTAAGTTAAAGGACACTCAGGTTAAGTTAAGGGAGAATTATCTTCCTTTTTAAGAATTAGGGCCATGAGCAAATGAAGACATCTTTCTAAGATGAGTCTAGAACCCTAGATTTAGTTAGTGATTTTCCCTCCCATCAAGGCACATTTCATGACTCTACTAGTTAAGGGAACACAGATTTGTAAGTATGCTTGGAGAAATAAGGCTTAATGATACGTCTGGGTTTTAAGATGAAGATAAAGGTTACCTGAGTGGGTTCTAACAAAGTGTCCCTATTTATCAAAGTAGAGGAGGTTGTAGCATCTAGTTGAATGATGGGTCTGAAGCTCAAACCGTATATTTGACAAGGAAAGGCTATACCCAAGGTTTAATGTAATGACCCAAATTCACGAGCACTGAAAATACGAGTCATAGGGCCTCCATGTTGGTAAACCGAGTTAGAAAATAATTATTAGGCATAATTAGAAGTTTAAGAGTGTGTATAATTAGGTTTTAATTATGTGAATTTAGCTTAATTATTAGAATTTAGGAAAAAGGACTAAATTGAATAAAGGGTAAAAGTCTAATTATAGATTAATAGAAAGTAAAAAGGAAGTGAGGCCGCAATTGTTGATAAAAATCTAAGATTTTTATTTTTTAATTATATTAAATTATATTGTATAGTATTATTTCATGGTTTTATATTATATGTATATTATTATTAATTAATATTATATTAAATAAATTTGGATGATGACAAATGTATAGTGATTAAAATGAACATGTGTAAAATATGTATTTAGAAATTTGTAATATAAATATGTATTTAATTAAAATTTAAGTAAAAGATATTTATTAATTAAATATTTATATTATAAGATTTTTTTATAATAAATAAATTAACATATGACAAGTGTAGGGTAATGATGGAATACATGTATGATAAAATGCATGTGTACACTTGTAATATACTTATTTGTTATTAAATAGGTATTTTATAATTAATAATTAATTAAGTATAAAGTAAATAAATAAAAGAAGTTAAGTAAGTAAAAGAAAAGAAAAAAAAAAGAAAAAAAAGAAGGGAAAAAGAACAAGTAGCAGGAAAGGAAAGAAAGAAATAAAAGGAAAAGAGAAAACTAGGGATTTAAAGCTTGGAGTTTAAAAGGTAAGTTAATTAAACCCTTTTTCTTTAATTTTGATGTTTTAAAAGCTTTAAAACTAAGTTTTGATGAAACTAAGTTGAGGTTTTGGAAGTTTTTAGGTTTTTGAGTAAAGTTATGTTAAACAAATGATTAAAATAGGGGCTTAATTGATAGAATTATTAATTAGAATTGATTAAGGGATTAAATTGTAAACTAGGTTATAAGTTTTGTGTTTTAGGGATTAAATTGAAAGAAAGTTTGAATTAGGGTTTTATTGTGAACATTAGGTAGTTAAGTAGAATATGGAAGGAAATTGAGTAGAAATAAAGTAGAAATTAAGTTAGAAAAGTAAATGAGTTCAATTAGGTTAAATTAAAAAAATTAGGTAGAAATTTAATAGAAAATTTAATTACTTTTGTAAAATTTGTGTTATATTAATAGTGTAAATTATTATTTTCGTAGCTAACAAAGCAACTGAAGCATCAGCATCGAAAGGAAAGGAAAAAATAAACGAGGAGTAAATACGAGGAATTCGGGCTTGTATTACCGTAATTCAAGCTATTATTTATTATGTGTTTAATTTCAATATATGTGCATAGAAAATGAAATTGACGTAACTATTGACATCTGAATTGAATGTGAATTGGATTAATTGATAAATATATATATATATATATATATATATATTTGTGTGAAATTCAATTGTATATTGATTAGTAGTGAATTTGAATTAAGAAAGTGTGTTTGAGTTGTGATTGAATTAATAGTATATTGAATTGAAATTGAATGATTTGTGATAAAAGAGAATGTGAAAGTGAATTAATATGTGACTTCGATACCCTATTAACTAGTCGGGCTTAGTCGGATATAGTTGGCATGCCATAGGATTGGAAGAGTTCAAGGATACTTCGACCTCGAGTCGATGAGACACTGGGTGTCACTACTTACTTTGGATAGATTTGATGAGGTATTGGGTACCACTTTATTTCAGCTAGGCCAATGAGACACTAGGTGTCACTTATTTGCTTCAAACTATCCGATGAGGCATTGGTTGCCAATCTGGTGTGTTTGGTCGGATCTGCATATCCACCAAGGTCCGAGTCATGTTAATAGGGGAAAATAAATGAAACGAGAAAATTGAATGAATTTGATTAATTGAGCTATTGAATGAAATGAGAAAGTGATATTGTAAGATGAAATGTGAAATCAAATTTGTAATGAGATTGAATGCATGAACTGAATGTTCATGAAGTGTTCATATTTGAAATGTGAATTGAATAATTATATGTACTTAAGAGATGAACCAAAGGTTCATGAATTGTTTGAAATCTCATTGATGATATATGGAATCAATTATTGGAATTGATATAATGGAATTATGATAATATGGTATAAACTTATATGTATGATTTGCTAATTATGTATGTATGTTTATGATATTTTATTGTTGTTATAGTTTGAATTATGGTAATACCACTGAGTATTTCTAATACTCAGCGTATGGTTGTTTTCCGTGCGCAGGCTAGATAAAGTTGTAGTTCGGTCCAGCATCCGAGTCACTCTCGATCTCAGCTACATTTTAGTGATGTAATTTAACTTTGAGTAAATGTGGCATGTACTAGGTTTTGGTCTTGGTCACATATATTTGTTTTGTAATGTTGGATGTAAATATAGTATATAAGACAAAAGTTGAAGCATGGTATGTTAAGTGTTGAATTTGAAATGAATGAATGAAATACAAGTTGAATTTTGAATGGCATTATGATTATCTATTAAATAAGTTAGTAAGTTATGATTAGGGCATAATAAATATGTTTGAATGTGGAAATGTCTTGGTTGATATATTGGTTGCAACTGGGTTTTGGTTTGAAATTTGTAGGGAGGTTAGTTTAGTGTTTTAAGGCTCATATAGAGTCTACACGGCTTGGCACACAGGCGTGTGACCAAACAGTGTGAGACACACGGCTAGCACATGGGCGTGTGTAGTGGCCGTGTGTCCCCTGCATCTTAAAATGTGAAATCAGGATATCACACGGGCCAGACACGGCCGTGTGTCTTGGCCATGTTAAAGACACGGTTCTAGCATGGCCGTGTGATATGGCTGTGTGAAAATGACTTAAAAATGGTCAAAAATCAGGTTACCACATGGCCTAGCCACATGGGCATGTGCCCAGGCCATGTGGCCCTCTGTTTCTTATTAAATTGCAAGTCAGCCTGCCACACGGGCTAGCCACATGGCCATGTGAGCCACACGGGCTAGCCACACGGCCATGTCCCAAGCCATACAGGTGTGTGCCCCTATTTTACATGAAAATTTTTTAGAGTTTTCTAAAGTTTTCAGTTTAGTTCTAAATCATTTCTAAATGAAGGACTTTATGATGGAATTTGAAAAGTTTTAAATTGAAATGAAAAATTATGATTCGTTTTGTACGATTACTAGTGTTAAGTTCGGTAATGCCTCGTAACCCTGTTTAGGCGACGATTTAGGATTAGGGGGTGTTACATTTAAACTGTCTTTGAGGTTATCAGATGAGTCCCTAACCTGACTTTTGCATGTATATAGTATGTTTTAAAACTTTTGTAAAATGCTAGAAAACCATGAAATTGAAGCTAAAAAGTGTAATGTAATGATTCTGATGAGTAATGTGTAAAGGATAGACATGAGAGCATAGGTTTCATGAAGTCTGAGTCTAACTATAAACATGAATCTTGAAGATAAAGGATGTTTGTGTATGAATGATAGAAATGTGTTAATAAGTTTGAAAAGTATGGATATGTCTATTATGAGTAAGTCAAGGTATGATGAGTTCAGGAATGATGAGTCTAAGTATGAAGGGTCTATATCTGTCTCTAGAGTTATCTAAAGGGATCCGTCAGGATTAAAAACACAAATCTCTAAAAGGACAAGTTTATGGTCATGGCATTGAAGGATCATATTGTGTAAAACTGTAACTGCTGGGTTATGGCATCATATGGGGAAATTTATGGTTCTCAATGTGTCCCAGGATGATGAGTGGTAGAGCTCACGAAATATGAGTCTAGGTGAATCCCTATCACTGAAACAATAGCAAAAGGATGACTTTATGGCAATCTTTGTTTAAAGATGCCTTTGTGGTAAAACTCTAAACAAGAAAGCCTATGTGGTGAGTAATGAAAGTTAAGGAATGTCTTTGTGGTAGAACTCTAGAAAGTTAAGCTTTTGTGGCAAACCTTTTAAAGGACGCCTTTGTGACAAATCTCTAAAAGGAAAAGCCTTTGTAGCGACCCTTGTCAAAGGAAAGCCTCTATGGCAAACTCTAAATAAGAAAGCCTTTGTGCCAATCTGTAAAAAGGAAGCCTTCATAGTTGTGTATGAAAAAGAACACCTTTGTGGCACAACCTAAGGATAGAACACCTTGGTGGCAACTCTGTAAAGGATAGCTTTTGTAACGAATAAAAAGAAGGCATTTGTGGCCATTTAAAGGAAGGAATGCCTTCATGACAAAATTTGAATGAATGGCGTGTAAGGAATTAGGAAAGAGTGGCATGAATGGTTCTCTAAAGGCAAAGCAAAGGTAGGGCTTTGAAGTTAATTGTAAGTGTAAGAGATAATGTATAGAAAAATAGAAGGAACTAAGTATCCGACAAACTTTAAAAAAAAGGCACTATATGTAAATGAAATGGCAAACCCATATAAACATAAGAAAAGAACAATGAAGTTAGAGTGCTCTAGAATAGGCGGCGAATTTGGGATACAAGTTATATGTATGTATAGATAGTACCTTGAAGTAATGAAAGATCTGGGTGAACTTTGTGTTCAATAATGGGCGTAGTCTTCCTCACCCATAGGTAGTAGTAAGATCAACAAGTATGAAATATGGTTTTAAGTCTATTAAAAAGGTAAAAAAAAAAAAGTAGTTAACGACTATGTAAAGGTAAGAGTTAAGAAAGGATATAGAAAGGGAAGAGATGTTAAGTATAATAAGCTCAAAGGAAAGAAATAATCATTTGAGTTGGACCCTGAATCTGGAACTTAGTTGAATGTTGGCTTAATAAATAAAAAAGGAAGATAAGTCCTTAAAGACACTGAGAGAAAGAAAAAAGCCTAATCTAGAAATGAGTAATTACAATCTGTTAAGGGAAGTCTTTAGTGAAGTAATCGCCAGAGGGAATAAGGAAAAGTTAAAGGACACAAGAAGGACATGCAAAGCATCTTTCATGCTTGATATAATGAATTTAATGTTTAAACTCACTAAGTTCTTATGAACTTATGAAAGTTATTTCATGTTTTCAGGTTGCAAAGAAGTATGCAACAGGAGGGACGATGCCAAGGCTACACCAAAGGAAGTGGTGCGTTAGACTGTTATGCATACAGAGGAAGTTAAGTGGCATGCTTAAGTTTAAGCATAAGTAATTGAATACCATTTTGATATGTACATTGTAGGGAGAGAGATAGAATAGAATCGATGATATTTTATTATCATGAATTGTAAATGTAATCATACATCATACACTTATAAAAAAACCTATCATAGTCTTAGATAGAATTTTTTTACATAGGAAAATAAAAAGGGAATTGTAAGTAAATCTGTTTCAGAACGTAACACTCGAGTACAAAAATAAAAAGGAAATTGTAAGTAAATTTGTTTCAGAACATAAAACCCAAGACTCGGATCCGGTCATCAGGTCAGTTGAGGGCGTTACAAGATATATCAACTGATTTGATCGTAGGCACACTCTTTCAAACAACCATTGTCTAGCTCCATATTAGGCTCCCATTCTACCTTTTTGGCTTGACTCATCGAAAGCACCATATATGCAAATATGCAATTTGATGACTACTTTTGGTGAACTATCAGATATCTTGCCATAAGTGCAGATTATTAACCTAATCCTTTCATTCCAAACTGAACTTAATATAGACTTACTGTATTACCCTGAAAATTTCCTTCTTATGACTTAGCATGTACTTAAACCCTTTTTCTAAGGAAGACCTAATTACTGATAATCTTATTTTTTGTCTTGAATTTGACATTTGGTTGTTACATAATCACCCTGTTCTTTGCGTAGTTGTACTCGTAAAATAGTCCCATAAGACTTTCCCACTTTAGACCATTCTACCAAGATACTCTCAGCAATAGATAGTTCCCAGCAGACTATCTTTTTCTTAGATTTCCCTTGGCAGGCTTCCATATTTGATAATCCCAAATAGACTTCCCTATGCTATATAGTTCTAACGGACCTCCAAATCCTAGCATCCATTCTACAAATACCTTGAAGGAAATGCCCTTTCTTTTCCCACATGCCTATGCTTAAGGTACTTCTACCAGTTTTCCTTATCTTCGTAATTTAGTGGATCTTCTTATTATCATGGTTGCTTCCATTCTTAGATGCACCACGATGATTCTATTAGATTGCTCACCATGCGAGTCATACAGTGATTTCCCTTTTTATGCCTTGATAGCTTCCTTGTTTACCATCCTGGCGAACTCCATTTCACCATACTGCTTACACGGCATCGCCCTGAAAGACCCATATATTTTTACATGGTGTCGCCCCGAAAGACTTATAGATAACCGTCGTCATGATGTCGCCCAAAAGGACCGGTAAATAAATGCCTTCACGATGTTGCCTCAAAGGATCATTCGATATCCATTCTACAATATCGCTAAATTCCTTTAAATCCAATAACAATCTGCCCATTCCTCCATTACGTTAATTTTTTCCTATCTTTATGTAAAACCCAATTTTGGGCCTAGTCGAAACAGTGGTCTCGAAACTGCTTATCCGAGATCGAAGAAATTATTATTTCTAATTATTTTTATTTTTATATGAGTTATAATATGATTATAAAACTGTATGGAAATTTTGGTGAAATAATTTTAGCGATTGCATGCTTAATTTTGAAAAGAAGGACTAAATCGTATAAAGTACAAAAGTTTTGTCCACTAGCTAAAGGTGTCAAATAGATATAGAACATTAATTAGGGGTCTTTATTGATTAAATAGACCATAAAAATGTTAGTGGCTGATCAAGGAGACAAAAATATTGCAGAGTCAAAGTTAGCTGAAAGGTTGTTGACTAATTTGACTAGTAATATAATAAAATAGAGAAAACGGGGTATCATCTTTCATCTTCATTCTTCCCCACCGAAAATACCAACAAAGAGGGGGGTTTTAAAACTCAAACATATCAGTAACTTATGTCCCTTATAAGTAAGTGATTTTGATGGTCTTTTTTGGTAATTTTTGTACTTTTGGGACCCTTGTAGCATAATCTAGCTAATGAGGGGACTATTTTGCAAAATGGTTGAAAGCCTAGGGTTTTTCCATGAGAGTATTCATGTTGTTTGCTGGAATTTTATGGAAGAAAATGAATCTTGGTTGTTAAATAAACAACTTTTATGAAAGGATTTTTATGAAAACACCTAATATGGACCATTTAGTAAAGTTTGTTAAATGGATGAGAATTGTGTGAAATAATTGGAATTTTGAGTTGTTACAAGAGTAATAAAGGTTGGGCTAGGCTTGGCTAATGAGGAAATTTTATAAAAATCAATTTTCGAGCCTAGGGGTAAAATGGTCAATTTGTGAAAGTTTAGGGGCAAAATGGTCACTTTGCCAAAATGTGAATTTTAGATTGTCTAAGTTTAATGTGATGATTAAATGAGAAAATTTTATTATTTTAGATCAAGAAAATCGAGATTTGTGCTTAAATTGAGAAAGTATGTGGTTTAGGACAAAAAGGGAACAATTAGCCGTTTTTTCATTCGAGGTAAGTCCGTGTGACTAAATAAGCATATTACCCATGTTATTATTAATATACTTGAAATCTATCTTGCTATGATTGTATTGAATTATATATTGATGATATTGGATACGAGAAAGTGATGCCAAATGTTAATAATAATGCAATGTTGTTGTTGTTGTTGTTGTTGTTTATGTTTGAAGCCTAAATTGATAAGGCTTAAAATGAATAAGTTTATATGTAAATGATACATCTTTTGTTGATGCTTTACATATGGATGTTCTATATGAAATGTGAATGATTATTATTGTCATTGTATGAAATTTTGAAAAGTGTGGATACGGATAAATTCCGTGGGAATTTTAGTATTGGTGGGCTATGTGCGATCCACCAGATAATAGTTAATATTGGTGGGCTATGTGCAAAACCACCGGGTAATTAATGAAACTGATGAGCTAAGTGTGAATTATTGTGAAATATCAATATTGGTGGGCTATGTGCGAAACCACCAGGAATTATTGATAATGGTGGGCTATGTGTCAAACCACCTTATAATTGCTAATATGAATGGCTATGTGTGAACCATTCAGCATGATTTAATATATTAAGTTGTGTATTGAGATTATGATTAAGTGAAATTATGAATGTGGTGATGATGAATTAGTGCAGAGATTCAATGTGGAAATGTTTAAACTCTGTGTATGCCATGTGCTTGTGAAATATGGTAAGGTTGCAAATGAGTAAGTTATGCATATGAGGATGATTTTATGATAACCTGGGGATTATAGGTTGATCTCGTGTGTCTGATGATAAAGTAATATGATCGTACCTGGAAACTAACTATTATCATGATAAAGGCAAGTGCACCTATCAAACAGTAGTATAACTTAGTGGCAAGACCGAAATGTTGAACCCATAGGGACTAAAAGTACTAGTAATAACTTTCTTCCTATTATCTAGTCTAGAAATAAAGGGGGTTATTCTAAACTAAAATCTAACTAAACTAAAATGCGATAGAGAGTAAACTGGGGAAAATACTTTTGGAAAAATGATTGATAAAGACAATACCCAAGGAAGAATCCACCTAGACTTCACTTGTTATTCAATTCTGAACTAGACTGTTTATTCATTTGACTTGATCCGTAGAAATCCCTAAATTATGTTAATATCTTTCTCAAGACTAAAAACAACTAAACCTAGGTTGATTAATTGAAATTTCTTTCTAATTAAAACCCTTAGTGTTGCATTAACTCGATCCATGGATTCCTTTATTAGATTTGACTCTAATCCGGCAGATTTTGGTCATCCTATGTCTAGGATTGCGATCAACTCTGCTTAATTGTGTTGGATCTTCTCTTAAACAGGGACTTTTGCTCTACTGAATAAGCACATTCGACTTGAATTAATATCCTAAAATACTAACACAAGAATTAAAAACACAATTAAGAACAAATTAAATATTTATCATATAATTCAAATAATAATAATAAGATCCGTCTTAGGTTTCATCTCCCTCAGGTATTTAGGGGATTTAGTTCATAATGATAAAAGAAAACATCTCAAACTAAGGAAAACAACAAAACATAAAGAAAACTGATAAACGTTAAATTATACATATTTTTACCTCATGTTTAGCCTATATTTTGGATGGATTATCATTAATTTTGTGAGAATTGGTGCTCTTAATCTTTCTTTTTCATATCTTATACTCAGGAGAGCATAGGGAAGAGAAAATAACGGAAAATGGGCCAAAAACCATGAAAATGGGCCAAAATGTGTAATCGACACGGCCTAAGGGTTCATCACATGGCCGTGTGCCACGGCCGTGCCACACGAAGAAGACATGGTCCAGCCCCCGACAAGCACGGCCAGGGCACACGGCCGTGCCACCTCAAAGTCCCGAACACAGTCTCTTATCGAAATCACACGGGTGTGGCACACAGACGTGGCACACGGGCGTGTTCTAGTCGTGAGGAAGAGGAATTTCACTTGGATTTGGATACTTAGGGGCTAAAAAAGCCATTCTAAACTCTATATAAAGACCCCAGGAGGAAACTCTAAAGGGACACTCTTTTCTCTCGAGAAAGAGCGCCATATTATGGCCAACACAAGGAGTGAAAGCAAGGAATTACTCCAAGGGAAGCCGATTGATTCATCCCAGAAGCCAGAATTCTACATCAAGACAGAGGATCTCCCTAAATTCCTTCAGGGGTTTTCAGGTTCTTTATGTTTTGTTATCTTAATTCTTCTGAGATGTTTTCTTTCTTTATTATGAACTAAACCCTCAAATACTTGAGGGGGAAGAAACCTAAGACGAATCTTTTTATTATTTATTCTTGAGTTATATGATAAATGCTTGAGTTGTTCTTAATTATGTGTGCTTAATTCTTGTGTTAATCAGCCTAGGTATTAATTCAAGAAACGGATGTGCTTAAAGCAGAGGAGCAAAAGTCCTTGTGATAAGAGTAGATCTACCATAATTAAGCAGAGTTGCATGCAACCCTATACATAGGGCGACATAAATATGCCGGATTAGGGTCAAACCTAATATGGGGAACCATAGATCGAATTAATGCAACCTAGGGTGTTAATTAATAAAGGAACTTTAGTTAACAACCTAGGCCTAGTTGCTCTTCGCCTCGACAAAGCGTTTAGCATAAATTAGGGATCTCTACGGATCAAGTCAAGTGAATAAATCGTCTAACTCAAGAACCAATAACAAGTGAAGTCTAGGTGGATTCTCCCTTAAGTATTGCTTATATTAATTAGCTTTTCCCTAAAGGTTTTTTCCGAATTTACTTTTTGTGCACTTTTAGTTAGTTTTAGAATTAGTTTCAACCAAACCTCTTTTATTTTCAGGCTAGATAATAGAAAGGAAATAAGTATTAGTACTTTTGGTTCCCTTGGGTACGATAACTCGGTCTTGCCGCTAAACTATACTACTGTTCGATATGTGCGCTTGCCTTTAATATCGTGATATTAGTTAGTTTTGGTGTGATCAGTTTTTATAAATTTTACTACTTAATATCACGAGCATATCAAGTTTTTGGCGCCGTTGCCGGGGAACTAAAATATTAAGAAAACTCGATTTCTATTACTTTAGCCATTACTATATTTATCTATTTTCAATTTTTATTTTATTTTATTATTTTTATTTTATTTTATTTTATTCTATTTTTCTTTGTTTTTATTCTTTTAGGTATTTCTAGTTTATGACTAGAAACAACCCAACAGGACCATTACTTTTTGACGAAGATTTAGAAGCGACAGTCCGCAGAAATCGTAGAGAGATCAGACGAAGCCTACAATATCCAGAACAAGATCAAGAACAAAGGCTAGAACCTACAGAAGAGATGGAAACAAATCAAAACGTTCCACCACCTCCCGCAATTGTCACGCCACCAGCAAATGAAGAAGAAGCTCCTCGCACTATGTATGATTATGCTAAACCTAGTTTGGTTGGTACCCAAACTAGCATTCTTCGACCTTCTATTGCTGCTAATAATTTTGAATTAAAGCCTAACACTATTCAGATGATACAGCAATTGGTGTAGTTTGATGGTTTATAGGATGAAGATCCAAACTCCCATATAGCCAATTTTTTGGAACTTTGTGATACCTTCAAAATTAATGGTGTTTCTAATGATGCCATTTGTCTAAGGCTATTTCCATTCTCTTTGAGGAACAAAGCCAAACAGTGGTTAAATTCTTTACCACAACCACGAGGCTCAATCACCACATGGGAATAGATGATCGAAAAATTTTTACTTAAA
Source organism: Gossypium stocksii (assembly GCA_020496765.1). Taxonomy (NCBI): domain Eukaryota; kingdom Viridiplantae; phylum Streptophyta; class Magnoliopsida; order Malvales; family Malvaceae; genus Gossypium; species Gossypium stocksii. The sequence continues at coordinate 37,641,403 of CM035630.1, read as the reverse complement.
TATTTTCCTCCAGCTAAAACAGCTAAATTATGAAACGATATCTCTTCTTTTGTGCAAATGGATTTAGAAACACTATATGATGCCTGGGAGAGATACAAAGATCTTTTGAGAAGATACCCTTATCATGGCCTACCTTTATGGCTACAAGTTCAGACCTTTCACAACGGTTTGAATCCTTCAACAAGGCAAATGATCAATGTCGCCGCAGGAGGAACAATCAATAACAAAACACCAGAAGCAACTTATGAATTTATTGAAGAGATGTCGCTGAATAACTATCAATGGCAAGTCATGAGGACAAAGCCAACAAAAGCTGTAGGAGTTTATAATATTGATGCTGTCGCTATGCTTACTAATCAGGTAGAACTTTTAAATAAGAAGTTTGATCATTTTGTTGGTTCTACGCAGGCACAAGCAGTAATGCAGTGTGACACGATTCAGGCAAATATGTTCACTCTAGATTACTCACCTTCTGCCAATAGCATAGAAATCGAGCAGGCCAATTATATGGGTAACAATTTTAGATCTCAAAATAATCCATATAGTAACACATATAATGTAGGTTGGCGAAAACATCCTAATTTTTCTTGGGGAGGACAAGGGAATCAAAGACAACAACCCCCTCAGGGATTTCAGCAGCTATCGCCGCAACAGAAGAAAAAGCCCAACCTTGAAGAGATGTTTACCAAATTCATGGCCATGTCAGAAACCCGATTCTAGAACATTGAAACGGTATTAAAGAACCAGCAAGCATCAATCAAAGGCCTTGAGAATCAAATTGGTCAACTCGCCAAGTTAATATCAGAAAGACCACAAGGTGGACTTCTAAGTAACACTGAGACTAATCCTAAAGAGCAAGTTCATGCCATAAATACAACAGATGAGGAGGCATTAACCAAAGACGACCCAAAGTTATGCGAGGAACCTAAGGTGAGTAAAGGTAAGGTAGAGGTAAGCAACAACAAGCCAGACATCAACAAACACAAGCCTCGTATACCATACCCAAGAGCGCTACAGAAAGACTGCACAGATGAACAATTCGGTAAGTTTCTTAAACTCTTAAAAAAATTACACATTAACTTACCATTTGTTGAAGCAATTTTGCAGATGCCAGACGTGGTTAAATTCTTAAAAGAAATCTTGACAAACAAGCGGAAGCTAGAGGAGAAATCTCATGTGGAATTAAATGCAGTCTGCTCAGCCATTCTACAAAATAGACTACCGACCAAACTAAAAGATCCAGGGAGTTTCACTATCCCTTGTTTACTTGGTAGCCTAGAGGAAAAAAATGCTTTAGCTGATTTAGAGGTAAGTATGAATGTCATGCCTTATAACCTATTTAAACAACTAGGTCTTAGAACCCCTAAGAAAACCAAGATGAACATTCAACTAGCTGATAAAATTATTAGGGCACCTAAGGGAATAATTGAAGATGTACTTGTCAAAATCGATAAATTTATATTCCCAGTTGACTTTGTTGTTTTAGACATTGACGAGGCTAGCAATGTACCCTTAATTCTAGGGCGACCCTTTTTAGCAACTACTAGAACTAAAATTGATTTAGAAACAGGTGAACTCAAATTACGAGTAGGTGATGATACAGTCACCATACGAGCTCACAACTCAGTTAAAACTATAGACGAGAATAGAGATTTGAGTCCCTGTAAAAACACTGAACTCACCACACAAACTTCTGTGCAGGACACACTCCACATAAAGACAACGCAAACACTGGTAAATTCACCTACAGGAGATGAACTAGAAAAGCGAATGCTTCAGATCGAGGAACTAGATGAGTGGCTGAACTTTCACGAAAAACCCAAAATATGCCACATTAAAATGGAGCTTCACCAAGACGACTCTCAGGGACAAACAGATCAACTCAAGGTGGGAGATAAGGTAATTTTAGGGGAAGACGATCCACGAAGCTCAAATTTAAAAGAACATACAAGTGATACACCCTACTTCACGGTAATGAAAGTCTTTCCATATGGCACAATTGAGGTAACTCACCCAACCCAAGGTACTTTCAAGGTAAACGGCCATCGGCTTAAATTTTATAAAGGTGAGAATTTTATAGACCACAGGAAGGAGCTCCAGCTCCACGAAATCCCTTCGTGACACATCCAGGAAGAGTCGAGCTTAGACTCTAAATAAGTGCTTCTCGGGAGGCAACCCGAGCACTAACTTAGTAACTTTTTCCTTCTTTAAATTTTTTTTCATCAACTAACCTTTTTTCATGCAGAGATTTACGACCACACAGCCACTCCCACAGGTGTGCCCCAAGCCATGTGAACGCTTTAAACAGAGACACGGTCGTGTACCAAGGCCGTGTATAAACAGAGCACAAATTTTCCCAAGACACGGGCCACAGATAAATTGCCATGGCCGTGCGACATGGCCGTGGCGACCTTTCGACTTCAACACGGGCTACCAACAACACCCCACGGGCGTGCGACATGGCCGTGGCAACCTTGCAGTATCAACACGGGCTAGCACAAACACCCACGCCCGTGTCCCCAGCCTGTGGAAGACACTATCAAATTCCACATGACCGTGGAACATATCACACGACCGTGTGCAACACGAACATGATCGCACACGGCCATGTATCCCATCACATGACCGTGTGAGTGACGAAGAATCGATCTCCCACGGTCGTGTAAAACATTCACACGGGTGTGTACTTCGAACCAGGTGCACCAAAACCCCTGAATTTCAAAAGACGCGGATAAAACACGACTCACACGGGCGTGTGACATGCCCGTGTGACCCAAAACCTATAAATAGGGGCCACTATTCATTTCCTCCCTCACTCAAAACCCTCAAATCTCCCCCCACCAACCACCATAAGCGCCGCCATAGCCCTCAAAAACACCACCACCTTCGAAATCAGCTGACCCATGCCCGTGCAAACCTGACCCACGACCGTGCAACATTATACTCGGTTCTATTTTCTCAATTTTCTCATCTATTTTCAGTTATATTTCATTTTTTTCTATCTAGTTAAATTTTACTTTGTTAATTTAAGCATGGAATTAGTTATATTAGGATGAATAATCTAGAATAGTATAGAATATATTAGGATTGCATGCCATTTAAATTCATTTATTGTATGCCACTTAAATTCATATTTGCATGCCATTTTTTCTCATTTCTTTAGTATAAATACATACTCATATTTCTTAGTTTTGTTACAAGTTGCAAAATGATTAATTTTTACTATTCAGGTTAATCCTCATTTTATGTTTTCTTAGGAACATTGTCATCATAATTTTAATTACTATCTATCTAGTTTCATTTCAATATTAAGACTAATGCTTGTTATTTTATTTTAGATACCATGTCATCATCACGCGGTAGGAAGACTGCAGTTCCCGTCTCTAAGAAAGGTAAGGGCCCAGGGAGTTCTTCAGCGAGGCCCACCTCCAAGGCTCGACACCCGTTCATCACATTTTCCCAAGCCTCGTAGGAGGAGCATTATCAACTACTTCGAGCCTGCCCTATATCCACAGGCCGCTGCATAGACTGGGGCGACCTCGAGCAGATACATCTAGTGGATGATGTCCAGGCCCTATTGATGATCGAGCCATGGGAGCAATTCTTCCAAATTATCGAGCCCACCTACTTAGAACTCACTTTAGAGTTCTGCTCTACATTCTATCTACAGACTGTGATGACTAGATTCGATGATCCAGGGACGGTCTAGTTCCGTCGAGAGGACTCGTGCGACGCCTCAGTGTGCCAGAGTTCGGCTCAGCCCTTGGGCTCTACACAGAGCAATCTATGGCGGACGAGGACTTCCTCACCCTTTCCCGTCGCATCCACATCTGGCCCATCGACTGTTGGAACAAAATAGCCCCGGGCCGTCAAATATATAACCCCAGTATCAACAAGGCGACCACCCTCGTTCCCTCTCTGAGGTACATTCATGCTCTCATTGCTCACACTTTGACAGGTAGACGGGAGAGCACTGGAGTCGTCAACACTCACGACATCTACTTCCTATGGTGCATGGCGAATGGACACATCATCGACTTAGCATACTTCATCGTGCACGCCATGCAGCATCGACAGAGAGGCACTGCAGAGGCGTCTTATCCATGGGCCCCTACATCACACGCTTGGCCGGTCTTTTGGGCTCCTTAACACGTTAGCCCAATCATCCTCCTACACCATTATCGGTCAGATGTCTCCCCAAGGCATCTTGACTATGCTACACATGAGGATGATTGAGCAGAGGCCAGGAGGCACCCCCTTTTAGTTCCGCCTTGTTCAGGAGGGCGAGGACCTGGAGGACATTACTGATGATGTCCCACCACCACCATCAGAGGGGGACGCACCCACCAAGCCACCACCCCCTTGCTGCCCATCTCATGTAGCAGTCACCCACGCTGACTTATCTGAGCGCTTTTCACACTTTGAGCAGCAATGCTTCCGGCGCCTCGATTATATCGACGCCACCTTAGAGCAGATATGCCAGCACCTCAGCATCACTCTACCACCGCGTGATCCATCTGAGGATTAGATTTATCTATTCTTCACAACTTTATTTTTTTTATTTACTTTATTTTACTTTATTCTAACTTTTGAACACTAATCTTTATTTTTCCCTTTTCTTCTAACTTTATTTTCCTTTTTACGTTTTATTTTATTTTCTTTCATTTCCTTTATTTGAATATTAGTATTTTTAGTATTTTACTTTATTTTATTTCTTTTTCCTAACAGCCAACCCCTAACGAGTAATTTCAATTGATCCAAATTCCCATGACTAATAAATTCTTTCACAGTTTCAAAGGAGCTTTACAGCTCAAATCTCTACGAAAAAGGGAACACATTGCCACAATTGCCAACTCTTCCGATCTCCGTCTCACTAATCTATCCAAAGCACAGGGAGTTTCATACCTCCCCCTCTCTTATGATCTTGTACTTTTATTGCTACTAATGTTATCTTTGTACATTGAGGGCAATGTATATCTTAAGTGTGGGGAGGGGAACTTACTTTAAATCTTTATATTATCTGTGAAAACCCTGAAATCTGATGCTTTGTTCTTAATTACATTATCTTCAACATCCTATTAGGAATACATTCTGATTGATTTATGATTTTTATTGATATGTGAGAATTAAGACATAGGTGCTTGTACTCTGATTATTCAAACTTTAAAACATTAGGGAATCAAGCATGATAAGTTGAAATTTTTGAGAACCTAATTTTTTTCATAAGTTCTTTTCCTTAATTCTAAGTTTTATCTTAAGATTTGAAATTCGAAGGATTGACATCAAAAGCCATAATTCTGGTGAGATTTTTGAGCCTTTTGAGCATACATTCTTTCGTACTCACTTTTATTATTGCTTTGAGTAAGTCAACACTGATTTGTTATTCTAGAACTTGCTGTGATTATACATGTAGAGACCACATCATTGATTTGATATACCGAGATGATAAAGGCACCTAGGATTTAACCCACTTACTCCATAAAAGCCTACCTCCATAAATTAACCCCTAGTGAACCCCATTGAACCTAACAACCTTTTCTTTGACTTACCTCTAATATTCACATATAACCTACTTTTGTTGAATTTCATTCAATTACTTTGATCTCTATTTTTGTCGAGATTTGAGTTGAACTTATTATCTAGCTTTATTCTCTTTTCCATATTGTAAAGTTATACTTGAATTGTTCTTAAAAAAAAATGTATGTTCAGTTGTAATTTGTAATAATTCAAATAGTTTTTGCATATTTCTATTTTAAGGCTACCAAGACAGAAACGATGTTATTATAAGAACTAGCTCTAGAAATATGTTCCAGTGATAGAGATTTTTCTAGTTAGATAATTTTTCAATTCAATCTCAATTCTACCCTCTTTTGCAGCCTGTGACAACACCCCTAACCAAGCCCCATTATAACCATTAAAAGACCTTTTGATCGATGTATCATGTCAATCTATAGTGGTAGAGATGTGATTTTCTTACAAGCATATAGTAATAACTTTTCAGGTTGACTAGAGAGTACTTAATTTTTGAACCCTAAACACTTCGAGTGGATAGAGTGAATCTTTAGTGAGGATGTCAACTTCTGTTAATTAAGATTAAGAGATAATTACTTAGGAGAAGGGAGAAAACTTATGTTTCAATGATAAAATTCTCAGCTTAGAATGATTGAATCTTTAATGTTCTTCTGATTGAATTATCATTGTATGAATACCTGTGGATTTGTTTGAAACATTATTGATAAAGATTGTAAATTGAGAGGAATGTTTCTTAATTAGGGATTGAGATTTTGCTTGAGGACAAGCAAAGGCTTAAGTGTGGGGGTATTTGATAAATGATAAATTATACATATTTTTACCTCATGTTTAGCCTATATTTTGGATGGATTATCATTAATTTTGTAAGAATTGGTGCTCTTAATCTTTCTTTTTCATATATTATACTTAGGAGAGCATAGGGAAGAGAAAATAACGGAAAACGGGCCAAAAACCATGAAAATGGGCCAAAATGTGTAATTGACACGGCTCAAGGGTTCATCACACGGCCATGTGCCACGGCCGTGCCACATGAAGACCACACGGTCCAGCCCCCGACAAGCACGGCCAGGGCACACGATCGTGCCACGTCAATAGTCCCGAACACGATCTCTTATTGAAATCATACGAGCGTGGCACACGGGCGTGTTCTAGTCGTAAGGAAGAGGAATTTCACTCGAATTTGGATACTTAGGGGCTAAGAAAGCCATTCTAAACTCTATATAAAGGCCCAGGAGGCAACTCTAAAGGGAGACTCTTTTCTCTCGAGAAAGAGTGCCATATTACTGCCAACACAAGGAGTGAAAGCAAGGAATTACTCCAAGGGAAGCCGATTGATTCATCCCAGAAGCCAGAATTCTACATCAAGATAGAGGATCTCCCTAAATTCCTTCAGGGGTTTTCAGGTTCTTTATGTTTTGTTATCTTAATTCTTCTGAGATGTTTTCTTTCTTTATTATTAACTAAACCCCTCAAATACTTGAAGGGGATGAAACCTAAGACGAATCTTGTTATTATTTATTCTTGAGTTATGTGATAAATACTTGAGTTGTTCTTAATTATTTGTGCTTAATTCTTGTGTTAATAAGCCTAGGTATAAACTCAAGAAACGGATGTGCTTAAAGCAGAGGAGCAAAAGTCCTTGTGATAAGAGTAGATCTACCATAATTAAACGGAGTTGCATGCAACCCTAGACATAGAGCGACATAAATATGCCGGATTAGGGTCAAACCTAATATGGGGAACCATAGATCGAATTAATGCAACCTAGGGTGTTAATTAATAAAGGAACTTTAGTTAACAACCTAGGCCTAGTTGCTCTTCGCCTCGACAGAGGGTTTAGCATAAATTAGGGATCTCTACAGATCAAGTCAAGTGAATAAATTGTCTAGCTCAAGAACCAATAACAAGTGAAGTTTAGGTGGATTCTCCCTTAAGTATTGCTTATATCAATCAGCTTTTCCCTAAAAGTTTTTCCCCAATTTACTTTTTATGCATTTTTAGTTAGTTTTAGAATTAGTTTCAACCAAACTTCTTTTATTTTCAGGCTAGATAATAGAAAGGAAGTAAGTATTAGTACTTTTGGTTCCCTTGGGTACGATAACTCGGTCTTGCCGCTAAACTATACTACTGTTCGATATGTGTGCTTGCCTTTAATATCGTGATATTAGTTAGTTTTGGTGTGATCAGTTTGTATAAATTTTACTACTTAATATCATGAGCCTATCAAAAACCCAAAAACTCCTGAAAGAAATTGAAGGGAGATCTTCAGTCTTGATGAAAATCCTTGCTTCCAAGATGGATTGATCAGCGTTCCTTGAGTAATTCCTTACTTTCTACTCTGTATGTCTCTTTGATCCTCCATTGGGGTCTTTCTATAGACTTCAGAATGCTTAAAATACCCGAAAATTAGCTTTTTCCGCGTGAAATTAAAATAAGGTTCAACAGGGACACACCCTGTAACACGTCCGTGTGGTTGCTCAGGCAGTGTTTGATTTTATTTAAGACACACGGACGTGTGATCCACCCATGTGAAAATGTCTTAGGCCGTGTTGAATGCTAATTTGGGCCCATTTTGTCCGTTTTTGGCCTGTTCCTTGCTCTTTTCTCTTCCTTATGCTCATCTAAGGATAAAACATGAATTTAAAGGATTAGGGGCATCAAATTCATCAAATTAAGAGATAAGTCATCCAAAAATATGCTAAGCATGTGATAAAAATATGTATATATTATGGTTTATCAAATACCCTCACACTTTAGCCTTTGCTTGTCCTCAAGCAAAAACCTCAACTCATAATTAAAAATCATTCTTCTCAACTTATAATTCTTATCGATAATGTTTTGAATTAATCCATGAGTAATCATACATTGAGCATTCTACTAAAAGAACATCAAAGTCTCAAATAATCAAAGTTGAGAATTTTATCACAGAAACATAGGTTTTCTCCCCTCTTCTAAGTAATTCCCTTGAATTCAAAATCAACAATAGTTGACATCCTCACCAAAGATTCACTCTATTCACTCAAAGTTTTTAGGGTTTAAAAATTAAGCACTCATTAGTCAACATGAAGAGTTATTACCATAAACTTGTATGAACATCAAATCTCCACCACTATAGATTGAGATGACACATTGATCAAAAGGTCTTTAGAGGGTTGTAATAGGGCTTTCGTTAGGGGTGTGGGCACAAGCTGAAAGAGAAGGTTAGAATCGAGATTGAACTGAAAAATTATCTAACTAGAAAAATCTCTATCACTGAAATGTATTCCTAGAATTAAGCTTTTCCTCATGAAAAACATCGTTTCAAGATCAAGAGCACATAACTACATAATATTATGCCAAACATCAAATTACAACTGGATTTTTTTTAAGAACAAATCAGATATTTTATGAACTTTACTAACTGAAAAGGAGAACATAGCTAGATAATTATTCAACTCAAATCTTGACAAAATAGGGATCAAAGTAATTAGGGGGATTTCAACAATAATGGGTTATATGTTGATATTGAAGGTAAATCAATGGATGGTTTGTTAGGTGATCTCGTGATGATGAAGTAATAAAATCGATCGTACTTGGAAACTAACTAATATGACGATAAAGGCAAGTGCACCTATCGAACAATAGTATAGTTAGTGGCGAGACCAGAATATCAAATCCAAGGAACTAAAAGTGCTAGTAATGACTTCTTTCCTATTATCTAGCCTAAAAATAAAGAGGTGGTTTGTGTAAACTAATTAACTCTAAACTAAACTAAAGATGCGACAAAGAGTAAATTGGGAAATTGCTTTTGGGAAAACTGATTGATGAGGGCAATACCTAAGGAAGAATCCACCTAGACTTCACTTGTTATCTAACTCTGAACTAGACGATTTCTTCATTTGACTTGATCAGTAGAGATCCCTAAATTATGTTAATACCTCCGTCGAGGATAAGAACAACTAATCCTAGGTTGATTAATTGAAATCTCTTTCTAATTAAAATCCCTAGTCTTGCATTAACTCAACCTATAGCTCCCCATATTTGATTTGACTCTAATCCGACAGATTTTCGTCGTCCTATGTCTAGGATTACGATCAACTCCGCTTACTTGTGTTGGATCTACTCCTATACAGAACTTTTGCTCCTCTGTATAAGCACATTCGACTTAAATTAATATCCCGGAAATATCAATTCAAGAGTTAAAAACACAATTAAGAACAAATCAAATATTTATCATATAGTTCAGATAACAATAACAAGATTTGTCTTAGGTTTCATTCCCCTTAGATATTTGGGGTTTTAGTTCATAATTATAAAAAGAAACATCTTAGAATAAATAAAATAACAAAACATAAGAAAACCCAAAACCCCTGAAAGGATAGAAGGGAGATCCTCTGTCTTGATGTAGATCTTGGCTTCTGAGATGGATCAATCGGCTTTCCTTCGAGTAATTCCCTGCCTCTAGCTCTCTGTCTTGGCAGGACGACTGAGTTGGTACTGTCTTGTACCGCCCCCTCTACTGTATACCCTTGTAGTTGCCTCCTAGGGTCTTTTTTTAGAGTTTAGAATGTCTTTCTTAGCCCCTAAGTAGCCTTTTCCGAGTGAAATTGAACTTCATCACGACAGGGACACGCCCGTGTACCACGCCCGTGTGAGTCGATGCGGAGGCCGTCCTTGGGCCTGTTAATGTGGCACGATCGTGTGACATGCCCGTGTGATGAACTTCCAGGCCATGTAGATTATTGATTTGGGCCCGATTTGCCCGTTCCTTGCTCTTTTCTCTTCCTTATGCTCACCTAAGTATAAAACATGAAATTAAAGGATTAGGAGCATCAAATTCCACAAATTCAATGATAATTCATCCAGAAATTAGGCTAAGCATGAGGTAAAAATATGTATAATTTACGGTTTATCAAATACCTCTGCACTTAAACCTCTGCTTGTCCTCAATCAAAATCTCAATTCACAATTAAAATTCATTCCTCTCAACTTATAATCCTTATCAATAAAGTTTCAAACTAATCCACAAGTAATCACACAATGAAAATTCGACCGCAGGAAAATTGAAGTTTCAAACACTCTAAGTTGAGAATCTTATCACAGAAACATAGGTTTTCTCCCCTCTCCTAAGTAATTAACCTTTTAATTCAAAATCAACAAGAGTTGACATCCTCACTAAAGATTCACTCTATCCACTCGAGGTGTTTAGGGTTCAGAAATTAAGCACTCATTAGTCAACATGAAAAGTTATTACCATAAGCTTACATGAAAATCACATCTCCACCACTATAGATTGATATGACACATTAATCAAAAGGTCTTTCAATGGTTGTAATTGGGCTTTGGTTAGGGGTGTTGTCACAAGCTGAAAAAGAAGGTTAGAGTCGAGATTGAACTTGAAAAATCATCTAACTAGAAAAATCTCTATCACTAAAACATATTCCTGGAGCTAAGCATCTTCTTCCGGATAACATTGTTTTGGATTCAGAAGCTTATAATAGAAATATGCAAAAATATTGAATTACAACTGAATATGAATTACAAGTGAATTAACTGTATATACACTTTTTTTTAAGAACAAATCAAATAACAACAAATTGAATATTTATGAACTTTACAAACTGAAAAGGAGAAGAAAGCTAGATAATTATTTAACTCAAATCTCGACAAAAATATGGATCAAAATAATTGAAGGGAATTTAACAAAAAATGGGTTATAGGTTAATATTGGAGGTAAGTCAAGGCATAGTTTGTTAGGCTCAATGGGGTTCACTAGGGGTTAATTTATGGAGGTAGGTTTTTATGGAGTAAGTGGGTTAAAACCTAGGTGCCTTTATCATTTCAGTAATCAAATCAATAATGTGGTCTCAACATGTATAATCGAAGCAAGTTCTAGAATAACAGATCAATATTGACTCACTCAAAGCAACAATAAAAGTGAGCACGAAAGGATGTATGCTCAAAAGGCTCAAAAATCTCACCAGAATTATGGCTTTTGATGTCAATCCTGCGAATTTCAAATTTCAAGATAATACTTAAAATTAGGGAAAACAACCTAGAAAATTTTAAATTCTCAAAAATTTCAACTTATCATGCTTGATTCTCTAACATCTTAAAGTTTGAATAGTCAAAGCATAAGTACCTATGTCTTAATTCTCAACATATCAATAAAAATCATAAATCAATCAGAATTCATCTTAATAGGGGATTGAGAATAATGTAGAGAGTGAAAGTGAGAATTCGGGGTTTAAGAACAATGCAAAAGGAAAATGGGTAAAATTCATGGAATTAAGAATTATATAAAGAGTGAAAGTGAGTTCCCCCCCCACACACTTAAGATGTACATTGCCCTCAATGTATGGAGACAAAGTTAGTAACAATATAGCATAAAATCATAAGATAGGGAGAAAGTGAAACTCCCTGAAAATTGGATGGTATTCCTTGAATTGGAAGCTAAGTCAGAGAAAGTACTTATTTGAAGTTCATGCTTCTGAGTGGCTGAAGAGAATAAACACAAATGCGTGGGGAATTCAAGTATTACTCGATAAGGAGTGAAGTGCCAAATAAAAAAAATATAAGGAAAAATATGAGGTAAAGAAAATTCAAACTGAAAATAAAGAAATAGGGGATTGGACACATAGTCGTGGCACACACCCGTGTGCCATTGGGTTGGCCCGTGTGTTTCGTGGACTTATTGGTGTGACCACGGTTGGTCAACACGGGCGTGTCCTATGCCCGTGTTAATTTCTCAGTTTCGCCTATGGCTTATTAACACGGGCGTGTTGGGACACACGACCATATAAAACGGTCGTGTCTTCTAGGGTTTGCTTTTCCTATGGCCGTGTCTGGGCTCACACGCCCGTTGTGAGTTGACAGGTTTAGCCTCGATCGTATCGCACGGTCATGTTCATAACCGTGGGGTGCCCACAGTCTTAGGCATGCCCGTGTGCCTGGTTGTGTGGTTCTAGGAAATCTGCGTTTTAAGGAGTTAGTTATGAATTTAAGAAAATAAAAAATTGTTAGTGCTCAGGTTGCCTCCTGAGAAGCCCTTGTTTATAGTCTAAGCTAGACTTTTCTCAAGCTTGTTTGGTCACGGTGGTTTGAAGAGTTGAAACTCTTCTATCCTGCTGTAAATTTTATTATCAACATAAGGTTTGAGTAAAGTATGATTTACCTTGAAAGTGCCGAGTGTTTTATGTGTTATCTCGACTGTACCATAAGGGAAAATTTTTATTACTGTGAAGGAAGGAGTGTCACCTGTCGGATCTTTTGAGTTTGAAATTCGAGGATCTTCCTCTTATAAATATACCTTATCCCTACCTTAAATTGATTCGTTTTTACCTTAGGGCCGTCTTGATGATGCTCTGGGTTGGTGTGACATATTCTGGGTTTCTCTTGGCGGTAGTTCAGCCTCTATCTAGTTCCTCTGTAACACCCCAAACCTGGCCCAGACGTTATGGCCAGATCTGGTGTGTCACATGGTCAGTTAATTACGCTTTGATGCTTTTAATAGCTATTTAAGCAAAACCACATTATACCTTCTTAAAATAAAAGCTATCTTAGTTTATAAATGCCCTATCCACAACCAATTGAGGTTAACTTTTAAAAGATATTGTAGTTGAGTCGTCGTTGTTAAGTTACCCATTGGTTACGTATTGTATGTTTTAAAAACGTTTGTTAAGTTTGAAATAAAAACCCGCGCAGAGTAGTCTATAGTTTTAAACAAGTGATAATTAAAAATAAAAGAAAAACCAAAATAAAAATATGAGCGGCCTTATTACAACTTGAAACCTGAAAATTTAAGAATGCTAAAATAAAGTAAATTTAGAAAATAATATAAAATCGGAAAACAATTCACGTGGCCACTCCAAACCCCTCGTAGCTTCAAGTCCTCTATGGTTGGGGGTCACCTGCATGGATGGAAGAGAAAGGGGGTGAGTTTGTGAAAACTCAATGTGTAAGCTAACCCAACTAGTATCAGAGATCAGTTCAAGCATAGATTGGGCTGAAGCCCTATTCAGATACAGTGTAAACTGGGCCTTAGCCCTATACAAAAACAATGTGGCCTTGGGCCCGTTACAGTAACAGATCAGATCACAGTATTATATGCATGTGTGCAAAGCCTAAGCCCAATCCAGCCCTACACACCAACCATACTAGCCCTACACACCATGTAGGGAATAATTCAACCCACCCAACCCTACACACCATAGTCGCAGCAGAGCTGCTTCAACAGATATCGTGGCCAAGCCACCAGAATAGTAATACGAGGTAGAGCCTCTAAGAAGAATACGTGGCATTGCCACTTTTAGCACTCCTCCATAAAAATCCCAACCTATGCAAGCAGAATATATATGTCATGGCATACAGAATATCAGGTATAGTAGCATGCAAGTCAGTCAAGTTAACCCTAGGGGTAAAATGATCATTTAGCACCTAGGGGTAAAACAGTAATTTTCACCCTTTAAGGATATTTCGGTAATTTTACTAGGTTTTAGGGTTTCATGCTTATTATAGTCTATTATCAGATTTAACACCGTTCGAGTGACTTAATTAGCCCATATCATTAATACAGAGTTATCGAGCTTAAAACCCCTAATGGGCCTGACGGAGCCCACAAGCTACTATGGCCCACTAAGTCCAAATTCTACACATATCTTAACAGATCCATTAACCAGTTTAACAGAGAGTACTTACCGCTTGATTTCACCCATATGGGCCCGTAAGCCCATTGGGCCCAAATTCGACCCATCGAGGCCCAAAACCTCCAAAATGCACGAAAATGTGCACAACAGTCTTACCGTTTATGCAAACCAATTTTATGATTTCAAACTGACCCATGAGTGCTCGCACGCTCGCAAGCCCTCGAAATGCTGACATTTCGACATTTCGGCTTTTCGGCTTTTGCCGATCTAGTCTACTAGAGAGTGTCGATTACAAACCTACTGCGAAGTATGCTAGAATCCCTCGAACGATTAACCTACAACCTTTTTAACCATACGTAAACTATAATCCAATTGAATAATTGATACCAACTTAACATACATATTTGGCCACAATAGAGCATCACCAACACTTACCTTTGCCAAATCTAACCACTAGATCTAGATCTAGATTGCTACAATGGCCCTAGCCTCCACTGCTCCTTGCTAAATCGTCCCTTTACCACCTGTAACATACATGAGATCCAAAAGAAAAGGCTCAATGGATATTCCTCCCAACAAGAAGTCAAAACTGATTCAACCCAGGGAGGATAGGGGGTTTCAAATTTTCATAAACCACAAGATTACAAAAGAAAGGATTCGAGTACTTAACACCGGCTTGTTTTGACAGAAAAGAGTCTCCAGACACTAGCCTAATCCAAATCTATTATAGATCCAGCTAGAACGCAAATAGAAGAAGTGATCTAAAAGATTCGGCTTTCGAAAACACTAGAGAGTATGAAGTTTGCGGCATTTGTAGAATTAGGAAGAAGAAAAGAAGTCTATAAGAAAGAGAGGGAATGGTCGGCAGGGGGATGGGAGAGTTGAGAGTTTCGGCTTTTGGAAGAATAGAGTTAAGGAGAATAGGATATTCAGCCAAAGAAGAAGAGTCGACTAACAAATGGTTCGGTTTCGGCGTTTGAGAGCAATCGGCTAGCAAAGCTTTGAGAAAGGGGTTACTTCAATCGATGGAGAAAAGGGAGAAGAAGAAGAGAAAAGTGAATAGAGAAGAGGAAGAAACTTGGTTCAGTTTTAGAAGAAAGTTGATGGAAGGGTTCGGCTTTGGGTAAATAGACAAAGGAGAGACCAACCAATTTCGGGATTTCAGCTTTTAGAACAAAAGAGAAAGAGGAGAGGAAAGAAAATAACATGAGTCGAATGGACACACCCCTTGAATCTTACCTATTTGGCATTATGGCTTGACCAAAACAAATCCTGAAAAGAACATCAAAAGAATTTGGCACACTCATACCCCAATTGCCGAAAGTGTTACCTTCCAAGGACCTAACCAAATTTGCTCATCCAAGAGACCCATATTCGGCCAACTTTAGCTTCCTTTTCAAATTCCTAGATTTTCTCCTAGATAACCTCCCCTTATCACTCCAAACCTAATTCCATGAGCACCTCAAACTTTTTCCTTCAGAATTTCACTTGGAGTCCACCATTTACCATGCACAAGCATAAAAATAAACAACACTTAGTCATCAAGAGATTTGAACCTCAGCTCCCTCACTAGCCTTGACACGCCACCCCTTAGCTCTAAGTGGCGCCACCTTGCCACTTTACCATAAGCTTCCTTGTGTCTCAAACCCCTATGTTAACTTAAAAGTCCAACTAGCTTAGGCATTCTCCTTTTATGGCCTAAAAATAAAAATTTGCCAGACTTTAATCTTAAACTTAAGCCTTCTAAAGGTTCACTAAAAACACCCAACATATTGCTATAACAAATCAAACCAAGAAAAATTTAAATCCAAGCTTAAATTCAAAAACCCAAAAAATTGGGGCGCTACAACTCGACCCCCTTAAAGAAATTTCGGCCTCGAAATTTACCTGGTCTAAACAGGTGAGGGTATTGTTGACGAATCACCTCTTCCGGCTCCAACGTAGCTTCTTCTCTGCCATGATTGCACCAAAGCACTTTCACCAAAGAACTGACTTCCTTCTTAACAGCTTCACATCACGGTCCAGAATTTGCACAGCTTCTTTTTCAAACATCAAATCAGCTTTAACTTCAATTTCTTCCATTGGTACCACGTGGGTAGGATCAGACCGATACTGCCATAACATGGGGACATGAAAGACGTCATGAATCCAGTCCAACTCCGAAGGTAATTCCAGCTGATATGCTAACGGACCCACCCATTTTAGAACTCGATAAGGCCTGATAAACCGTAGACTCAATTTGCCCTTCTTCCCAAACCTTAATATCTTCTTCTAAGGCGAGACCTTTAAGAAAACCATATCTCCCACCGAGTATTCAATTTCCTTACGCTTCAACTCAGCATAAGATTTCTACCTATCAAATGCCTCTTTTAACCAATCCCTGATCAACTTAACCTTATCTTCAGTATCCACTATCAATTCTGGCCCAAGAACCTGACGTTCTCCCAATTCTATCCAACAAGTAGGCGTACAACACCTTCGACCATACAGCAGCTCATATGGTGCTATTCGAATACTCGCCTGATAACTATTGTTGTACACAAAATCTGCTAATGGCAAGTAATCTTCCCAACTACCTCAGAAATCCATAACACATCCTCTCAACATGTCCTCAAGAACTTGGATCACCCTTTCCGACTGTCCATCTGTCTGATGGTGAAAAGCAGTGCTGAAATCTAACCGTGTACCCAATGCCTCATGTAACTTATGCTAGAATTGAGATTTAAACCTAGGATCCCGATCAGAAATAATCAAAACTGGCACTCCATGAAGTCGCACTATCTCTACCATATACAACTTGGCCAACTTTTGAAGTGAGTAGTCGGTTCAGACAGGTATGAAATGAGCAGATTTTGTTAGCCTATCCATAATTACCCAAACCGAGTCTTTCTTTGTAGGCGTCAAGGGTAGCCCACTCACGAAATCCATGGTTACCCTTTCCCACTTCCAAAGTGGAATCTTCACCAGTTGCAGAAGTCCAGAAGGTAGTTGATGCTCAACTTTCACCTGCTGGCATGTCAGACACTTACCCACAAATTCTGTTACTTCACACTTAAATCCAGGCTACCAATACAACTCTCATAGATCCCGATACAACTTATTGCCTCCAGGATGCATAGCACAAGGACTGCTATGAGCCTCTCTCAGAATTGACTGCCTCAAGTCAGAGTCCCTTGGAATACAAACTCTTCCTTGGAAACACAGAACCTCTTCACTGCTCAATCCAAAACCAGAAGTCTCACCACTCTTAACTTGTTAAAAATCGAGGAACCAACGACTCATCCTCCAATTACTTTTCCCTAATTTGCTATAACCAGGTTGGTATTACTTGTAATTCTTCTAACAAGCTACCATCGTCATACAGACTCAAGCAAGCAAACATCGCCCTCAACTTAGTTACAGCTCTTCAACTCAGTGCATCAGCTACAACATTAGCTTTGCCCAGGTGGTACTCAATAGAACAGTCGTAGTCCTTAAGCAACTCTATCCATCTTCGTTGCCTAAGGTTCAACTCCTTCTAAGTCAACAAATACTTGAGACTCTTATGATTTGTGTATATAATACACTTTTCCCCATATAAATAGTGTCTCTAGATTTTTAACGCAAAAATCACTACTGCCAACTCTAAATCATGTGTAGGGTAGTTTGCTTCGTGAGGCTTAAGCTGTCACGATGCATAAGTAACCACCTTCCCTCTTGCATCAGCACACAGCCTAAACCAACGTGTGATGCATCACTATACACAGTGAAATCCTTCCCTGACTTCGGCTGAATCAATACAGGCACTTTAGTTAAAACTTTCTTCAACTTCTCGAAAGCCTCTTGCTGTTTCTTAGTCTAGAAAAATGGTACTCATTTTCTCAAAAGTTTTGTCAATGGTTTCGCAATAAAAAAAAAACCCTTCCACAAATCTTCTGTAGTACCCTGCCAAACCCAGAAAACTCTAAATTTCTGACACAGATCTCAGTGGCTTCCATTCCAAAACTGCCTCAATTTTCTGAGGATCCACCCTAATCCCCTCAGTAGAAACAATGTGACCTAAGAACGTCACTTCTCGCAACCAAAATTCACATTTGCTGAATTTCGCATACAGTTACTTCTCCTTCAACACCTGCAAAACAATCCGGAGATGTTCATCATGTTTCTCCTTAGTTTCCGAATACACCAGAATATCATCTATAAAGATGACCAAAAATTGGTCCAAGTAGGGTTGGAATACTAGATCCATGAAGGCCGCTGGTGCATTCGTCAATTCAAATGGCATTACCAGAAACTCGTAATAACTATACCGAGTCTTGAATGCTGTCTTATGAATATCCACCTCTTTAACCCTTAACTGATGATATCCAGATCGAAGATCGATCTTGGAAAATACCAAAGCTCCTCTTAATTGGTCAAACAGGTCGTCAATCCTAGGCAGAGGGTACTTGTTCTTAATCGTCAGTTTGTTCAATTGACAATAATCGATGCACATACGCATCGTCTTATCCTTTTCCTTCACGAACAGTACCGGTGCTCCCCATGAAGACATACTTGGCTTGATAAAACCTCGATCCAAAAGTTCTTGAATTTGAGCTTTCAACTCTACTAACTCCTTCGGTGCTATCCTATAAGAAGCGTTGGATGCTGGAGCTGTTCCAGGCAACAAGTCGATTCCAAATTCGACTTCACGATTCGGAGGCAACCCTGGAAGCTTATCAGGAAAGACATCTTGAAATTTTTTGATAGTTCTAACTTCTCCTATGGTCAAATTCTCAGAATCAGACTGGCTCACATACGCCAAAAATGCCTCGCAACCCTTGCAAATTAGCTTTTTAGCTCTCAAGGCTGAAATAACATTGGACAAGTAATCCCTTCGATCTCCTATTATCGATACCTTCTCCTCTTCCTCGGTCTTTAACACCATCCGCTTGGCCGCGCAGTCCAAAGTCGCTCGATGCTTAGTCAGCCAATCTATACCCAGAATGAGATCGAACTCTCCAAAGGGTAGCTCCACCAAATCTGCAGAGAAAATCCTACCTTAAGTCTCTAAAGGTACGTCTCTAAAGAGTTTGTCTACCCTAATCGAGTGACCTAGTGGACTTATCACAGATACCCCACTCACAGTTTTCTCAGATTGCACACCCAACGTCATAGACACATCACAAGCAACATACGAATGGGTAGATCCAATATCAATCATAGCAATATATGACGTGCTAAAAATTAAGAATGTATTAGTTATGACATAAGGTGCATCACCTTCCTCTCGGCGACGAGCAGCATAAACCAACGCCGACTGACGTGCCTCAGCATTTCTAGCACCCCTGCCCGGTGCCCCACATCCACGTCCATTTCAATTGCCGCCCTTAGCTTGACCATGGCCTCTTGGTGGTTGTGGCCCACCTCGCACCGCCTGTGCAATCCTCGATTCAGTAGCTTGCATCTGAGCCAGCCTCTGAGGACAGTCCTTGACTCTACGATCCTTGGACCCACACCGAAAACATGCTCTAGTATGCTTCTAACATTCACCCAGATGCATTCTTCCACAATCCCCACAAGCTTGCGGTCTAACCACATTCACCAGAACTACTCAAACCGGCTCGTCCACTCTAGCCCTATTGATCGTCCTACTAGTAACACCCGAGGGTCCAGAATCCCTCCTGAATTGACTCTGGTCTTTCTCACAGTTTTGCCGCTCCGTATGCTTCACCTCGTCAGCAATCTTAGCCTTTTCCACTAGAGCAGCAAAGTCATGCTCCCTCTGCGGAGCAATCAGCACCCTTAGCTCATCCCTGAGGCCATCCTCAAATCGTACGCTACGTTCATATTCCGTAGCGACTATCCTACTAGCATATTGGCTTAACCTTAAGAACTCGGCCTCATACTCTGCGACAGTCTTATTTCCCTGAATTAGATTCAGGAATTCCTTCCTTCGAGTGTCCACATAGCTCGCCTCGACGTACTTCCCTTTGAAAGCCGTCTTAAACAGTTCCCAAGTCACCCGCTCAGCTGGGGTACTATCTGTCACAGTGATCCACCACTGGTACGCCTCGTCATGCAGCAACAATACTGCTCCTTTCAGCTTCTGCTCTACTGAGCAGTCCAGATTGTCCATGATCCGCTCTGTGGCCTCCAAGCAATATTCGGCCACATTCAGGGCTACACTAGATACACTTTTGAAAATCTCCGCTCTGTTAGGTTGGAGTCACTCATAAATAGATCCTCGATTTACAGTCTCAATCCTAGATCTAGCAACCCTTTCCAGAACCTGCAACATCGCCTAGGACAAAGCATCATCCCCTACAACCCAATCATAGGACCCAGTCTCAGTTACCGGTGGCGCTTGCACCTCCTCAGCTGGCATATGTCCCGAAGATGAAGACCCAGCTTGCACACTTCCTCGGCCACGTCCATGGCCTCTTTCACGTGCTGCCCTCGTACTCATATCGAATTATCTGATTATAAATTTTATGGATTAGTTCAATTTTCCAATATTTATTACAGATCTCTTATGTATCAATAGTATTTTAGAGTTTGTTTTCACAGAATCATAGCCTAGCTACATTCTTAGTCTTCTAGAGTTTTTAGTTTTCCCTACAGTCCTCTACAGTCTCAGTATTACCCTAACTTCAAAGTCTCTGTAGGGTCTTAGTACTATCTACAACATTTTGTCAGTTATCACAGTATCTCAATAATATACAGTAGAGTAGAGGGTACTTACAGGCTTGGTGCTGGAGATTCGGTGTGCCACTCTTTAGAAACCAGATTCAAAAAAACCAAGTTTGTTGATGCTAAACTACTTTAAATAATATTTGTTTTCAGTAAAACCCTATACTTTTAGAAAAATAAAAACGTCTTAAAGAAACTCAATTTAAAAAGGGTTTCTTAAGGAGGTTTTCAAGATCGATTTTTCAAAATACCATTTTGGGCCTTGATTTTAATTTTAAGAAAAAAATTTGAACCCGTTCCACAGTCGAGTTGTTGCAACTTGGCTTTGATACCACTAAATGTAACACCCCAAACCCAACCCAGATGTTATGGCCAGATCTAGTGTGTCACATGGTCAGTTAATTACGCTTTAATGCTTTTAATAGCTATTTAAGCAAAACCACATTATACCTTCTTAAAATAAAAGCTATCTTAGTTTATAAACGCCCTATCCACAACCAATTGAGGTTAACTTTTAAAAGATCTTGTAGTTGAGTCGTCGTTGTTAAGTTACCCATTGGTTACGTATTGTATGTTTTAAAAACATTTGTTAAGTTTGAAATAAAAACCCGCGCAGAGTAGTCTATAGTTTTAAACAAGTGATAATTAAAAATAAAAGAAAAACCAAAATAAAAATATGAGCGGCCTTATTAAAACTTGAAAGCCAAAAATTTAAGAATGCTAAAATAAAGTAAATTTAGAAAATAATGTAAAATCGGAAAACAATTTATGTGGCCACTCCAAACCCCTTGCAGCTCCAAGTCCTCTATGGTTGGGGGTCACCTGCATAGATGGAAGGGAAAGAGGGTGAGTTTGTGAAAACTCAGTGTGCAAGCTAACCCAACTAGTGTCAAAGATCAGTTAAAGCATAGACTGGGCCGAAGCCCTATTCAGATACAGTTTAAACTGGGCATTAACCCTATTTAGAAAACAGTATGGCCTTGGGCCCATTACAGTAACAGATCAGATCACAGTATTATATGCATGTATGCAAAGCCCAAGCCCAATCCAGCCCTACACACCACCCGTACCAGCCCTACACACCATGTGGGGAATAATTCAACCCACCCAGCCCTACACACCACAGTCGCAGCAGAGCTGCTTAAACAGATATCGTGGCCAAGCCACCAGAACAGTAATACGAGGTAGAGCCTCTAAGCAGAATACGTGGCATTGCCACTTTTAGCACTTCCTCCATAAAAATCCCAACCTATGCAAGCAGAATATATATGTCATGGCATACAGAATATCAGGTATAGTAGCATGCAAGCCATTCAACTTAACCCTAGGGGTAAAATGGTCATTTAGCACTTAGGGGTAAAATAGTAAATTTTACCCTTTAGGGGTATTTCGGTAATTTTACTAGGTTTTAGGGTTTCATGCTTATTACAGTCTATTATCAGATTTAACGTTGTCTGAGTGACTTAATTAGCCCATATCATTAATATAGAGTTATCGAGCCTAAAACCCCTAATGGGCCCGATGGAGCCCACAAGCTACTGTGACCCACTAAGTCCAAATTCTACACATATCTTAGCAGATCCATCAACCAGTTTAACAGAGAGTACTTATCGCTTGATTTCACCCATATGGGCCCGTAAGCCCATTGGGCCCAAATTCAGCCCATTGAGGCCTAAAACCTCCAAAATGCACGAAAATGAGCACAATAGTCTTACCGTTCATGTAAACCAATTTTACCATTTCAAACCGACCCATGAGCACTCGCACGCTCGCTAGCCCTTGAAATGCAGACATTTTGGCATTTCGGCTTTTCGACTTTTGCCGATCTAGTCTACTAGAGGGTGTCGATTACACACCTGTTGCGAAGTACGCTGGAATCCCTCGAACGGTTAACCTACAGCTATTTTAACCACACGTCAACTATAATCCAATTGAATAATCGATACCAACTTAACATACCTATTCGGCCACAATAGAGCATCACCAACACTTACCTTTGCCGAATCTAACCACTAGATCTAGATCTAGATTGCTATAATGGCCTTAGCCTCCACTGCTCCTTACTAGGTCGTCCCTTTACCACCTTTAACATACATGAGATCCAAAAGAAAAGGCTCAATGGATATTCCTCCCAACAAGAAGTCAAAACTGATTCAACCCAGGGAGGATAGGGGTTTTTGGCTTTTCAAAAACCACAAGATTACGAAAGAAATGATTCGAGTACTTACCACCAGCTTGTTTTGATAGAAAAGAGTCTCCAGACACTAGCCTAGTCTAGATCTATTACAGAAACAGTCAGAATGCAAAAAGGAGAGGTGATCTAAAAGATTTGGCTTTCGAAAACACTAGAGAGTATGAAGTTTGCAGCTTTTGTAGAATTAGGAAGAAGAAAAGAAGTCTATGAAAAAGAGAGGGAATGGTCGACAGGGGGATGGGAGAGTCGAGAGTTTTGGCTTTTGAAAGAATAGAGTTAAGAAGAATAGGAGATTTGGCCAAAGAAGAAGAGTCGACTAACAAATAGTTCGGTTTCGGCTTTTGAGAGCAATCGGCTAGCAAAGCTTTGAGAAAGGGGTTACTTCAATCGGTGGAGAAAAGGGAGAAGAAGAAGAGAAAAGTGAATAGAGAAGAGGAAGAAACTTAGTTTGATTTTAGAAGAAAGTTGATGGAAGGGTTCGGCTTTGGGTAAATCGACAAAGGAGAGACCAACCAATTTCGGGATTTCAGCTTTTAGAACAAAAGGGAAAGAGGAGAGAAAAGAAAATAACATGAACCTAATGGACACACCCCTTGAATCTTACCTATTTGGCACTACGACTTGACCAAAACAAATCTAAAAAAGAACATCAAAAGAATTCAGCACACTCATACCCCAATTGCCGAAAGTGCTACCTTCTAAGGACCTAGCCGAATTTGCTCATCCAAGAGACCCATATTCGGCCAACTCTAGTGTAACGCCCTAATTTTCGGGTTTCTCTTAGATTTTTTCTTTATCTGATAAAATGTTTAAATTCTAGTTTTTGGGTGTGTAATGCATGTTTGGAGTGTGTTAATGGGCCTATGGAAGGCCCAGGTATGGGTTAGAAGCTCGGCAAAATTTTAGATTTTTGACTTAGGGGATAGGGGACCATTGGAGGTAAGGGTCTTAAGAAATTGTGTGCGAAATATAGCACAAAACAAGTCTTGGTAAAGTGGCAAGGGAGACGCCACTAGGCTCCTTAAAAAGTGGCGCCTAAGTGAGCTTGGAGGTCCAAGGTTCAAGCTCCAGAAGTTGCAAGATGGCGTTTTATTTTTGTGCAGGAAGCAGGTAAGAATTTGGAGCAGAATCGAACTCTGCTTGGAACAAATTTGAATCGGTCATAGGAGATAATCAGGGAGCAAATCAAGGAGCTTTGAATTTTGAAATGGTGGCTGGCCAGAGGACTCTTGGGGGAAGACAAATTCGGCATTGTGCTTACGTAGCATTTTTGGCAAATAGGCGCTAGGGTGTGCTGAATTCTCCTTTAGTCTTTTATGACTTTGTGCCGATTTCCTTAAGTGAGAAAGCTCCCCTCTTCTGTCAAGTTCACATAGCCTATTAGGTACCCTTTTTGCCACTTTGTTCCTCTCACTAACCTAGTAACCGAACCTTATTCCACCCTTGAACCGAATCTTCATTCGACTAAACACCTCCTTTGTTTTCCTTTCTGTTGTCATCTATTTGCTCCTCTTCTTCTCAAACCATAAACCGACCCCCTACCACCATTCTGCTGCTAGCCGAATCCAATCTTCCCTATCTCCCTCTTCTCTGAACCTTTGCCGACAACTGTGAAAGAGGCCGAAACTCTGGGTGACCGATTACCCCTTTTGTCAAAGTCGACTGCCTTCTCTTCTTTCAAAGCCTTCAATTAGCCGAACCCCTATTCTTTCATCCCTTCTAGTTGCCATTTTACCCCACCTACTTTATTGGTTGAAACAACAAGAGCACCATACCACCTTCTCAAAAGCCGAAAGCACCTCCTTCTAACCATTCAAAGCCGAATATCTCTAGAGACACTTTGGTGATGTTAGAGTTAGATTTACGGTGAATCTAGAATAGATCGGAGATAGTGGAAACGTGGGAGCAATACTCTTCGAGTGGTGGCATCGGTAAGTGATCTAATCACTAAGTACATTCGTTTATTAAACTCTTAAAGGAAAACCAAAACCCATAGATCCTTAGGGGGCATGTCGGTATTATTTGTAAGATTCTAATGCTATAGTTTGATTCTTGTGCGTATTGGATAGCAAGGAACGGTGATCAAGCGAGGAGTTTTGGAAGGCTAACACGGTTGGACATCGGGATTTAGTCTATAATCGTCAAAGGGGTAAGGTTTCGATGTTTGGGCCATGTTAGCCGATTTTTAGTACTGGGATTTTGGTTTAATGGTTGAAGATTATTAAGCTAACACTAAGGTGATTAACAATAGGTTTCGTTCGTGGATTTCTTCAATGGTTTCGACAGCTAACAGGTGTGTAACTAATCCCAACTTTTAGACGGAAGTGGTAAAAGCCGAAATGGCCATAAAGTGACCGACAATTAGTTGAAAGTGACCGAAAAACGCATTCGTGTGATATTTGAGAATAATCATTTACTCTGTTGGGGTTAACCATGAATTCGGTGGTGAAGGGATTGCAGAAGATGCAATTCTAAATGTTTCGGTAAGATAGGCTTCGATGGGCCAAGGTGGGCCAATGGGCTTCCGAGCCCAAATCGGTAAAATGTTTGTTAAAGGCTTTCTGGCGACATGGTTAATAATAATAGGATTAAGTTGGTAACTGGACCTAAAAATTAGACTTAACGGGCTTGAGACGATAATGGACTTAGTAAGGCCATTAGGGGTTTTAAGCTAAAAAGGAGAAAACTAGAAAATTAGCCTAAATGGACTTCTGTGGTTATTTAGGGACTGTTAATTTATTGAATTTGCATAAAATCTCTGAAAAATGATAAAGGACTAAAATACCCCTGAATATGGAAATTTACCAAAATACCCCTAGGTGTAAAAAGACTATTATACCCCTAGGGTCAATTCTGTATGAAATGTATGATTTTATGTATCTGCATGAGTTACCATTTAATATATATATATCTGTTGCATGGGGTATGGGTTTTTATGATGGAGGAAGTGTTCTGGCAGCCTCGCTGCAATCTGGTGGCCTCGCCACATATATATCTGTTCTGGCAGTCTCACTGCAATCTGGTGGCATCGCCACATATATACATCTGTTCTGGTGGCCTCGCCACAATATCTGTATCTGGTGACCTCGTCACAATATCTGGCAGCCTCGCTGCAAATATCTGTGGTGTGTAGCGGCTGGGTGGGTCGAGTAGTCTCCCCACATGGTGTAAGGCTGGTACGGGGGTGTTATGAATGGATCTGGGTTGGGTTTCTGTTTGCATATTGTATCTGATCTGTATCTGTTATGGGCCTATGCGCTTAACCTGATCTCTGTAATGGGCCAAGGCCCAATTGATTCTGTTTCTGAGGCTTGATTTGTTTTGGCCTATGGTTGAGATAAAGTTGCACACTGAGTTAACAAACTCACCCCCCTTTTATTTCATCTCTGCAGGTAACCCTCAACCATAGTGGGCTTGGAGCTGGGAGAGATTCAGAGTGGCCACAGTATTTGAACTTCCGATTTTCTTTTCATTTTAAGTATTTAATTATTCTATTTTAGGTTTTAATTGTAATAAGGCCGCTGGTTAAATTTCTTTATTGGTTTTATTTTCTTTTATCGAGATCGCTAGTTATAGGCTGCGTGGGTTTTTCAAACTCCTAAAAAGGGTTTTTTTAAATTTTTCAAATTTAAATATGGATAACCTAAAGGCTTATCGAATGACTTTCTTTTTATCATGCTGTTTACTAAAAATATCACTTAAGACACAACAAGCAATAAGGTCGTAAACCTAGCTTTAGGATCATGTGACACACCAGATTTGGTCGTAACATCCAAGCTGGGTTTGGGGTGTTACATCTAGCTTCCCTTTCAAATTCCTAGATTTTCTCCTAGATAACCTCCCCTTATCACTCCACACTTAATTCCATGAGCATATCAAACTTCTTCCTTTAGAATTTTACTTGGAGTCCACCACTTACCATGCACAAGCATAATAATAAACAACACTTAGTCATCAAGAGATTTGAACCTCAGCTCCCTCACTAGCCTTGACACGCCACCCCTTAGCTCTAAGTGCCGCCACCTTGCCACTTTACCACAAGCTTTCTTGTGTCTCAAACCTCTATGTTAACTTAAAAGCCCAACTAGCTTAGGTCCATTATCCCCCTAAGGCCCAAAAATAAAAATTTGCCAGACTTTAATCTTAAACTTAAGCCTTCTAAAGGTTCACTAAAAACACCCAACACATTGCTATAACATATCAAACCAAGAAAAATTTAAATCCAAGCATAAATTCAAAAACCTGAAATATTGGGGCGCTACATCCTCAATCTGGATCATTCATTTTTCATGTATGTTTTCTTTGGATGGACTCGTCTGTTGTGTGGTTGCTCTTATGTGGAGTGTATCTTGCAAAGAAGGTTGGATGGTGAGATCATTCTTATTACAAGGACTCGTAACAATATTTTTATCATCAACAATCTTATTCGAGTTTTAGGCTTGTAAAGTAACTTTGTCATCACCTACACGAAGTGTAAGCTCACCTGTGCCTACATCAATTATGGTTCTAGCGATTGCTAAAAAGGGTCGCCCTAGAATTATGGGTACATTGCTATCCTCATCAATGTCTAAAACAACAAAGTCGAATGGGAATATAAATTTATCAATTTTGACAAGCACATCCTCAATTATACCCTTAGGAAATCTAATGGTTTTATCAGCCAATTGTATGCTCATCTTAGTTTGTTTAGGTTTCCCAAGACCTAATTGTTTAAACAATTTATATGGCATTGCATTAATACTAGCCCCTAAATCAGCTAAAGCATTTTTTACGTCTAAACTACCAAGTAAACAAGGAATTGTAAAACTCCCTAGATCTTTTAGTTTGTTGGGCAGCTTATTTTGTAAAATAGGTGAGCACAATGCATTCAGTTCCACATGAGATGTCTCATCTAGTTTTCGTTTATTCATCAGTAGCTCTCTTAAAAACTTAACGGTGTTTGGCATCTGTGAAATAGCTTCAATAAACGGTAAGTTAATATGTAATTTCTTTAAGAGTTTAAGGAATTTATCAAATTGCTCGTCCGTGCGGTCTTTCCTTAGTGCATTTGGGTATGGGATACGAGGGTTATATTCTTTGACAATTGCTTCTTTGGGACTTACCTCATCCTTACTTTTACTTACCACAGTCTCCTTGCATGGCTTTGGGTTGGTTTTGGCTAACCCTTCCTCATCTATTGTATCTACAGCATTAAGTTGCTCCTTAGGGTTAGTCTCGGTGTTACTTGGTAACCCACCTTATGGTCTTTCAGAGATTAGCTTAGCGAGCTGGCCTATTTGAGTTTCGAGTCCTTGAATGGATGCTTGCTGGTTCTTAAGTGTTGTCTCGGTGGTCTGGAAACAGGTTTCTGACATGGCGATAAATTTTGTAAGCATCTTCTCAAGGTTCGGCTTTTTCTCTTGTTGGAATGGTGGTTTTTGAAATCCCAGAGGATGTGGTCGCCTTTGATTTCCTTGTCCTCCCTATGAGAAATTTGGGTGGTTCCTCCAACCTGCATTGTAAGTATTACTATAAGGGTTATTTTGGGATCTAGAATTATTACCCATATAGTTGGCTTGCTCGGTTTCCATGCCATGTCCATAGGAAGAGTAATCGAGATTGTACATGTTTCCTTGGTTTGAGTCGCATTGCATCGCTAGGTGTACCTGCGTAGAACCAACAAAATTATCAATCTTTCTATTAAGGAGTTCTACCTGATTAGAAAACATGGTGACTGCATCAATATTAAAAACTCTGGTAGCTTTCTGTGGCTTTCTTCTCATGAATTGCCACTAATAGTTATTCAGTGACATCTCTTCTATAAACTCGTAAGCTACTTCTAGTGTTTTGTGGTTGATTGTTCCACCGACGGCTGCATTGATCATTTGCCTCGTCGAATGATTCAAACCGTTGTGAAAGGTTTGAACTTGTAACCATAGAGGTAACCCATGGTGAGGGCACCTCCTTAATAAGTCCTTGTATCTCTCCCAAGCATTGCAAAGTGTTTCTAAATCCATCTGTACAAAAAAAGTGATATCATTCCTTAATTTTTCCATTTTAACCAGCAGAAAATATTTGAGCAAAAAGTTTTCGATCATTTGTTCCCATGTAGTGATAGACCTTTATGGTAAAGAATTTAACCACTGTTTAGCTTTATTTCTCAAGAAGAATGGGAATAACCGAAGACGAATGGCATCATTAGAAATGCCATTTATTTTAAATGTGTCGCAGAATCCCAAGAAATTGGCTAAATGAGCGTTAGGATCCTCATCCTACAAACCATCAAATTGAACAAACTGTTGTATCATTTGAATAGTGTTAGGTTTCAGTTCAAAATTATTTGCCGCAATAGTAGGCCTAACTATACTAGATTCAGTACCAGCCAAGTTAGGTTTAGCATAATCATACATAGTGCACGGAATAGGATTTTGCTCAATAGGATTTGCGGCTACTACAAGAGGTAGCTAATTATCGTGATTTGTCGCCATCTCTTCAGTAGGTTCAGGTTCTTCTTCTTGACTTTGTTCTAGATATTGCAAGCTTCTTCTTATCCTGTACGAGTTCGACGAACTATAGCTTCTAAATTGTCGTCAATCAATAATGGTCCTCTTGGGTTTCTTCTAGTCATAAATTAGAGATACTTGAAAGGGAAAAAAACAGAAAGAAAAATTTAGTAAATAAAAACCTAAAATAAAAATAGAAAATAAATTGCAATAAAAGTAAAGAATGGCTAAAGTAATAGGAATCGAGTGTTCCTAATATTTCAGTTCCCGGCAACAGCGCGAAAAACCTGATCTCGTGATGATGAAGTAATAAAATCGATCGTACCTAGAAACTAACTAATATCATGATAAAGGCAAGCACACCTATCGAACAGTAGTATAGTTAGTGGCGAGACCAGAATATCGAATCCAAAGAACTAAAAGTACTAGTAATGACTTCCTTCCTATTATCTAGCCTAAAAATAAAGAGGTGGGTTGTGTAAACTAATTAACTCTAAACTAAACTAAAGATGCGACAAAAAGTAAATTGGGAAATTGCTTTTGGAAAAACTGATTGATGAGGGCAATACCTAAGGAAGAATCCACCTAGACTTCACTTGTTATCTAACTCTGAACTAGACAATTTCTTCATTTGACTTGATCCATAGAGATCCCTAAATTATGTTAATACCTCCGTCGAGGATAAGAACAAGTAATCCTAGGTTGATTAATTGAAATCTCTTTCTAATTAAAACCCTTAGTCATGCATTAACTCGATCTATGACTCCCCATATTAGATTTGACTCTAATCCGTCAGATTTTTGTCGTCCTATGTCTAGGATTGCAATCAACTCCGCTTAATTGTGTTGGATCTACTCCTATACAAGGACTTTTGCACCTCTGTATAAGCATATTCGACTTAAATTAATATCCCGGAAATATCAATTCAAGAGTTAAAAACACAATGAAGAACAAATCAAATATTTATCATATAGTTCAGATAACAATAACAAGATTCGTCTTAGGTTTCATCCCCTTTAGATATTTGGGGTTTTAGTTCATAATTATAAAAAGAAACATCTCAGAATAAATAAAATAACAAAACATCAGAAAACCCAAAACCCCTGAAAGGATAAAAGGGAGATCCTCTGTCTTGATGTAGATCCTAGCTTCTGAGATGGATCAATCGACTTTCCTTCGAGTAATTCCCTACCTATAGTTCTTCGTCTTGGCAGGAGGACTGAGTTGGTACTGTCTTTGTAATGCCCCGATTTTGGGCCTTGAAGAATCGGGCTTCGGGCTTAGGTGCATTTTAAATTTTTGAGAGTAAGACAACGACATGAAAATTACAAGTTAGAATTGTTGGGCTAGTGATTTCTAGAGTGTTTGGAGGGTTCTTTGAAGCCTCGGGGTTGAGGAAGACCATAGAGAAAAATTTAATTTTTGCCTTAGTGGAACCCTAGTCTCAAGTATTAGGCATCTTAAACAAATTAAGGGGAAGATAAGGCACAAATGGGCTTGTAGCCTAGTGGCAAGGTAGCGCCATCTTGGGGAGTAAAGGGTGACGCCACATGTGGAGTAGGGAGGTCCAAGGTTCAAGGAATGGCTTTGGCATTAGAAGTATTATTTTTGCACTCATGCTGTGCAAGTAGTGGTGATGACTTAAAACTCTTTTGGGTAGATATTGAAGAGAGAATTTAGGTGGATAATAAGGAGAAGTAATAGAGAAAAGATAGGAGATTGAGGTGTGGATGTGATGGAGCCGATTGGGACTGTGGGAGGAGTTAGTTTCGACTTTTGGCTATTTAAGGGAGGTGCCGAATGCTCTTTAGAGGCTCTTTTGTTTTGCCGAAACATTCCATTGCCGAATTCTCTTCTCCCTTTCATTCTTCTATCGAATAACCCACCATCTTTTTACCGAAATTTCTATTAGCGTGGTATTCTTCTTTTTCTAAAAAGTCAAATCCATTCTTAACCTCTTAAATACAGAAATAGCCACATCAAATTGTTGATTTCTCTTTGCTCTCCTCCATCACAAATCGGTTGCTATTATCTTCTCTTAATCAAGTTGTAAAAGTCGGATCTCGTTCAGTAGCTATCTAGGCCGCAAGATCAAAGGTTAGATTCGGTAAGTGATTCGTCAAACATCATTTAGTATGTTTTGGTAAAAGCCAGAGGGCTATCTAACCCTTCTTATCATTAACCTTGTTTTGATAAGGGTAGGATTCATAAATCGCAAGCGTAATAGGGATCTACAAGTCTCTGCTGAAAAGCTATTCTCTCGTTTCGGCTTTTGGGTAAGTGTTTTAATTTTGGGGATATGTGGCTGAAGGGTCTACAGAAGTGGAAGGGTTACTTAAGTGGATACAAGTCACCTATTATTTCATCTTTAACGATTGAGATTAATACAGATCTAAGGATATTCGGGAATAGTAGCTAAGGAGGGGCTATTAGAACTGGTGGCACACGGTAAGGTTATGGTAAGGCTTCAGTTTTTAGAAAATATTGTGGTTAAGTGTGTGATTGATTGGAGGTTGGTATTGGTTGTAGGTTCAAGGCTGAGGATAGTGTAACACGTCTCATTTACCAGGTGTGTACATACATTGCACATACGACAAATCGGCAAAAGCTGAAATCCCGAAATGTCGGAATGCCGAAAAGCTGAAAAGCCGAAAAGGTGGCACCGGCAATCACACAAGCGTGTAAAAATTCATGTGGAGATACCGATATGATTACTGGGGCCAAGAGAGCGATCTTATGGTCTCGGGCCACTATTTGGCCAACTAAGCCAGACAGGACTAAATGGGCCTACCGAGCTCGTGAGCCCAAATCGGTAAAAGTTAATATGTGAAATTAAATTATGGATTGATAGTGAAGGTTGTATGATTTGATCATGATTAGGCTTAATGAGCTACATAAACATGATTGGGCTTAATGGGCTATATGGACATGATTGGGCTCAGTAGGCCTTATGGATTTTAGGAATGCATGTTAGGGTTTTAGTGGACTTTAGGCCTAGCTCTGATGAATTGTCAAATAGCATAAAACTTAACTAAATGATCAAATATGTCTATGGACAAGTCGCTAGGCTAGGGTGTGGCAATGGATGTGTGCATGTCTTGGGTGGGTTTAATGGAACGGAGGAAGATATGTGAGGATCGCATAGTTGCTTGACGACCGTGGATCCATCGGTGGGTTTAAGCCCATTATATGATTAGCAGCTTCGCTGCAACGTTTGAGTAGTGCCGCTGTTGGTGCTACCTTTGGAGTGTAGGGATGGGTGGGTTGATATTTATATCCCACAAGAGTGTAGGGTTGGAAGGGAAATGGAGTCCAGGGTTGGATTTGGGATGGGAGCATTGCATGCATGTGATACTGATATGATATGAAGTCATTATGGGCTAAGGTCCAAGACCACCGATATTGTTGGGGCTTAGGACCAATGTGATATTTGTATATTAAATTGATTTGATTGCCAAGGGTCGTACACACTGAGTTGCAAAACTCACACCCTTTAATTTAATATTTTAGGTGACCCTCAGTAGACGGCTCGACGTGGGAGAGGACTTGGAGATGGCCACACTGCAAGCTACTTAGAAATTGTTAAATAGTTTTTGAATTACTTTATTTTAATTACTTATTTTTCAATAGGTTGTAATAAGGCCTTGTATCTCCGATTTGACTTTTCATCTGGGTTTATTTTTGTTACAACTGTCGAATCATTAAACTTAAATGAATTTTTAAAGCTAAATGTGGTTTGCTAAGTAACCTTAATATGTGAACGTTTTCTTAAAACATGGACTTTCATTATAACTTAACAAGTTACAAGGATTTTGAATTTCTAAATCACAAACTTAAGTTTTTAACCAAGCAACTTTTCTACCTAATATGTTTTTAATTGATCAAAGTCATTTTGAGAAATAATCCATTCATTATGACATCGTTGGATTCAGCCATAACGCCTGGGCCGGGTCGGGGTGTTACATTTAGTGGTATTAGAGCCCGATTGCAAAGCTTGGGCTGTGAAATAGGCCTTAGATTTGGGTTTTTTTACAAGTAGATTAAAAAGTTTTTACAAAATTCTTGAAGTGTGGTTCACCGAGCCCTCAACGTCGAGCCAAGTAAGTTTTTCTGTTACTAAACTTGTTTAAGTTACTGAACTGTAGTTAGATGTTGGGCTACTTTAAACAATAGGTTCTTAGAGACTAAAGCCCGTAGGAAACTTAAGCCTGTAGTGGACTTACGACTGTGAAAACAGCTCCTAAATTGCTACTTACATAAGAAACTTGCTTTAAATAGTGGAACTATGAACTAATTTCATAAAATTTCTAATTCAGATAACACGCGAAACGATATTAAACACTAGAAGAAGTACTGATATGGATTCCAAGGGGAAGCAAGGACCGCCAATTTCAAGTGCTAATAATCCTGAGCCTGGGACTGAGGCACTGGCTCAATTAATCAGGAAAGTGGTAGAAGAAGTGTTGGAGACCAAAGTGAAGGAGATTAGCGAAACACTTCAGGCGGGGTGTGTGGAATGTAAGAAGGAAAGAGATCACAGCTCTCAGAAGGTAGAGCCTCGTTCTGTCAAACGTGTTAAGACACGACCAAACTTCCTGGCTTGCGAGCATTGCAAAGGACACCATCCGGGTGAATGCGGGAGGAAGACAGGAGCCTACCTTAGATGTGGGTCTAAGGAGCATCGGGCTCAAAATTGCCCAATTCCTTTTAAGTCAGGTATACTTTGTTTAGGCTTGGTAATTCACATATTAAAATGGTAGGCTTGTGATGTCTATCCGCTCCGATGGGTAGATGTTTTGGGTGTGGATCAGTATTATTAGGATCAGAGTGCACAGCGTAAGCGTGGTGGTGTAACCTGTATTGTGTGTTTAGTAGATAGTTGGAAATTTTGAGGACGAAATTTCTTTAAGGGGGTAGAGTTGTAATGCCTCGATTTTGGGCCTAGAAGAATTGGGCTTCGGGCTTAGGTGCGTTTCAAATTTTTTAGAGCAAGTCAACAACATGAAAATTACAAGTTAGAATTGTTGGGCTAGTGATTTCTGGAGTGTTTGGAGGGTTCTTTAAAGTCTCGGGGTTGAGGAAGACCATAGAGAAAATTTTAATTTTTGCCTTAGTGGAACCCTAGTCTCAGGTATTAGGCCTCTTAAACAAATTAAGGGAAAAATAAGGCACAAATGGGCTTGTGGCCTAGTGGCAAGGTAGTGCCACCTTGGAGAGTAGAGGGTGACACCGCATGTAGAGTAGGAAGGTCCAAGGTTCAAGGAACGGCTTTGGCATTAGAAGTATTATTTGTGCACTCATGCTGTGCAAGTAGTGGCGATGACTTAAAACTCTTTTGGATGGATATTAAAGAGAGAATTTAGGTGGATAATAAGGAGAAATAATAAAGAAAAGATAGGAGATTGAGGTGTGGATGTGATGGAGCCGATTAGGACTGTGGGAGAAGCTAGTTTCGGCTTTTGGCTATTTAAGGGTGGTACCGAATGCTCTTGAGGGGTTCTTTTGTTTTGCCGAAACATTTCATTACTGAATTCTCTTCTCCCTCTCATTCTTCTGTCAAATAACCCACCA
Source organism: Gossypium stocksii (assembly GCA_020496765.1). NCBI lineage: Eukaryota > Viridiplantae > Streptophyta > Magnoliopsida > Malvales > Malvaceae > Gossypium > Gossypium stocksii. The sequence continues at coordinate 37,606,349 of CM035630.1, read as the reverse complement.
TCTTTTTGCCGAAATTTCTATTAGTGTGGTAGTCTTGTAACACCCTATACCCCTGTCCGTCACCGGAATAGGGTTTTGAGGTATTGCATAACTAAACGCATCTTACTGAGGTTTATAGATACATACTAGACTTAGATTCATTTTATATTCTATAATCGAATATGCCATTTACAAAAAGGGTTCGATTAGTGCATCGTATCTCATTGAATTTATTTTATAAGCATTTAGCAAATTTCCACAATGTAGCAACTAACAAATAAGCCGAATCAAATTTTATAGATAGAAATCAACCATATTCGAACCTCATTGCATATTTGTTACTATCTAAAACTTATGCTACACAATATTAAGCCACATAAATATCATCAAAGCATATACTCAAACTTAAAGGCTAAGCAAGCCATTTTCGCATGGCTAGAATATTTACAACTCAAAATGTTATTCGATTCAAAAGAAGAGAGATTAGCTTATACATGCCATTGTTCCAAAATAACTATCGAATGTACCAAAATAACGACGATAGTGTAGGTGATTAAAGCTTGAATCCCCGAGTTCGTAGCTTCAAAATGAGATCTATAAAACAGAGGAAACAAAATAAACAGAGTAAGCAGTTCAATGCTTAATAAGTTTTAAGCAATGTAAACAGATGAACATTTCTAGTATAAATTGGTCGCTCACATTTTCGTTTCAATCTTCTCGTGGGTATATCACTCCTTAGCCGAATATACACACTTTCATAATACACAATAAGCAAATATACACAATAAGTAGATAAACTTTCACTTGAAAGTGAGCCCATATAAACATAGATACATTACATAATTTCACATAACTTGTCACAATGACCCGATGCCATATAATCATAGAAACAGTCTTATTGTTTACTCACGTATGCATCACATAACAATCTTATGAAATTAGTCCAACTTAAGCTTACATATAAGCTCAAGGTACATACCTGTTTAACTTAACGCATTGAGCGTATTTATTAGCAATTGTTACTTTGAGGTCTTTTAGTCTTAGACTTTACTCGGATCATCAGCGAGACCTTTAGCTCGGATGAAATCTCCACATGAAGCCAGCGGGTCTTAACTCAGACATAATCTCCGCACATAGCCAGCGGGTCTTAACCCGGACATAATCTCCACTTATAGCCATCCGGTCTTTACCTGGACATAATCTCCACTTATAGCCATCGGGTCTTTAAGCCCGGATTCACATTACAGAGTTTCATGCATATTTAATTTACATGTTGCCACATTTCACGTAGCAAAAAATCACATTTGTAATTCATTTACTTCATTCGACTATTGGCTTATAGTGCACATCTCAACTTCATATCATGAATATCATTTGTCCTTAAGACATATACAATATTATACACTAAACTTTCGGCTTATCAAACAATTTCACATGATCACATAGTTATCCTACTATCTTAGCTTATTTCCCTATTAGCCTTTCGGCTACGTACCATGTATATAATTTATTTCACATATAACCTTACTAAAGTAAGGACAATAAGCCATAATTCATCTTTCATTCAAATATCATGCCATCTTTAAATTATACACTAAGATAGATTACTCAAAACTTACCTCGTATCCTTCCGAACAGATTTGGGTTGACTAATTCGTAACCTTGGCTTTCCCCTTATCTGGTGTTGCCCCTCTATGCTCTTGAGCTTAATTTTAAAATAAATAGATTTTGTTTAATTACTTACTCGATATTATTTCCTTAATAAACATATTTGGCAATCACATATAATTTCAATATAAATTATACTTTATACAATATGCCCTAATTCGATTTCATACTTATTTGATCTTTGTCTAGTTTGTACACACAAGCAAAGATTCACATAACTCATCCATCTTCCTTATGCACGAATTTAACCAAGTAGCCGAATGTCTCTATAACACAAGACACATACATTTGGCATATATATATATATATATATATCTTTCACAACTTAATCATTAAATCACATTCGGCAAGCTTCAAGTCAATTTTTATAAAGTACAAACTAACTATGTTATTCATTAACATTTCACCATATTAAAACTTTGATTGATTAATTCAACATTCGATTATCAACCCTTAATGCCGCATGCACAAATACTTTTATACTCTTATGCATAACATCCTTTTAAGCCTAATGTTTAACCCATTTGGCTCTTAATTACTTAAACTATTAACAATTTAATAACAATTACCCTAGTCGAATGCATGCATAACCACATAATACATATTCCACATTTTCATTTACTAACTTTTAAACCTCTAAAAGCTCATGTATCACATTCATGACCGAATACATACAACAAGAACATTTTTTTTTTAGACCTACCATTACAACATTTAAACTTTATGCCAATTTTTCTAGCTATTTAACAATGTTTAATAGTCCAAGACCGAGTACATTATGCTCCTATCTTAGTCTTAAATTCAGCAATTCATGAGTAAAAGTTATTCACACATTAGTTATTTCTAAACTATCATCAGAGCCACATGAAAACACATATAATTTGGTTCAATCATCAACTAAACTCCCTTCTTAACAAAACATGGAAATACATATCTATTCCCCACTTCCCAATCTATGGCCGAATATAAGTGTTAGTACCACACTCCAACTTCATACCCTAAAACTCAATTCTTTCATCCAATCCCTTGATTAAAATCAATTCTAGACTCAATTTCACAATTCCACATGGATCTTAACTTTCATAAGATTTTACAATTTTTTCCATAAGTTGCCGAATGCAAATAAGCTCATTTATACAATGCCGAAATTCATAGATATGCCTAAGTCTTATTTTTCTTTTCATTAATTAGCTAATTCCCAAGTATACTATCATAAATTATCAAAGAAGCTTACCTAATGAGGGAAATCAAGATGCCAAAAGCTCATTTAACAAAAGCATGCTTAATTTATTCTCAGGCTATGACCAAATGTATATGGCCTTAAACTTCACACATTTATTCAAAATCAAACCATCACATTCCTTATCATGCTACTAATTAACCGAAACTAACATGCTTCACTAATTCCAAATTACAAATAGATTTCGGTCAAACAAAATAAAAAGCTCACCACACCCAAATTAACATCTATTCACCCCAAGTCATTACCAATAACCAATTATCATGCTAAAGACCAAATTGCAAATCAAAAGCAAAACAATTATATAATTCAATGACCCGAATTCCCCTTAGACATTTAAACCACACAAAACTCCAATCTTACAAATTTGAGCTCACAAATTCAATTCACATGAATTTTAACATCATAGAGTCTATTAACAAACTCTAATAAGCTCATAGCTTCAACTCAACAATCCTTAGCCGAATTTTGACATGGCCGAATGCCTAAATCTTTCAAAGCTCAAGGAATTTCATAATGGGCAAAGGAGAGAACCCTTAGACTAGTTCAAATTCAAAGAAATTAAAGGATTTCATCAAGAGAACCTACCTTAATTAGAACACATGCCAACCGATTGCTTTTGTTCCCAAGGTCTTTTCTTTCCTTAGTGTTCGGCAAAGTGAGAAACAAAGAAGAAGTACTTTGTTTTTTTTTCACCCAATTTACTTTTATTATAATCATATTATAAGTTATAATATATTAAGTTTATTTTATTATGAAACTATTTGATTTTATTAAGCTAAAATACAACACACAAAATGCCAAACTAAGCCATCATTACCGTCCACTACCAATAAAAAGGTAAATTTGACATGCAACTCCATTATTTTACATGCATGTATTAGCTAGTCATCACACATTTCCCCATCATACTTTCAAAGTTTACTACTAAGTCCTTTTTAATGAAATTCACATTTACATCTCTAAATTAAAATCATCAAAAATATCACACATGAATTAACACATATTATAGGCATCAAAATGAATATTAAATTATTTTTATGCCTCAGTTTTGTAGCCCCGAAACCACATTCTGACTAGGGTCAATTTAAGGCTGTCACAAGTCTTCTTTTTCTAAAAAGCCGAATCCATTCTTAACCTCTTAAATGCTGAAATAGCCACATCAAATTGCTGATCTCTCTTTGCTCTCCTCCATCACAAATCGGTTGCTATTATCTTCTCTTAATCAAGTTTTAAAAGCCGAATCTAGTTCAGTAGCTATCTAGGCCGCAAGATCAAAGGTTAGATTCGGTAAGTGATTCGTCAAACATCATTTAGAATGTTTTCGTAAAAGTCAGAGGGCTATCTAACCCTTCTTATCGTTAACCTTGTTTTGACAAGGGTAGGATTCATAAATCGCAAGCGTAATAGGGGTCTACAAGTCTCTGCCGAAAAGCTATTCCCTCGTTTCGGCTTTTGGGTAAGTGTTTTGATTTTGGAGATATATGGCTGAATGGTCTATAGTAAGTGGAAGGGTGACTTTAATGGATACAAGTCACCTATTATTTCATCTTTAATGATTGAGATTAATGCAGATCTAAGGATATTTAGGAATAGTAGCTAAGGAGGGGCTATTAGAACTGGTGGCACACGGTAAGGTTATGGTAAGGCTTCAGTTTTTGAAAAATATTGTGATTAAGTGTGTGATTGATTGGAGGTTGGTATTGGTTGTAGGTTCAAGGCTAAGGATAGTGTAACACGTTTCATTTACCAGGTGTGTACATACATTACACACACGACAAATCGACAAAGTCGAAATCCCGAAATGCTAAAATACCGAAAAGCCAAAAAGCTGAAATAGTGGCATCGGCAATCACATGAGCGTGGAAAAATTTGTGTGGAGATACCATTACAATTATCGGTTCTGGGAGAACGATCTCATGGTCTCGGGCCACTGTTTGGCCAACCGAGCCAGATGGGGCTAAATGGGCCTACCGAGCTCGTGGGCTCAAATAGGTAAAAGTTAATATGTGAAATTAAATGATGGATTAATAGTGATGGTTGTATGATTTGATCATGATTAGGCTTAATGGGCTACATAAACATGATTGGGCTTAATGGGCTATATGGACGTGATTGGGCTTAGTAGGCCTTATGGATTTTAGGAATGCATGCTAGGGTTTTAGTGGACTTTAGGCCTAGCTCTGATGAATTGTCAAATAGCATAAAACTTAACTAAATGATCAAATATGTCTGTGGACAAGTCGCTAGGCTAGGGTGTGGCAATGGATGTGCGCATGTCTAAGATTGGATCTAGGAAGAGCTTAGTACTTAAGCGGTCCAAGTGACCTACCTCTTTTTCTCTTGAATCCTAACTGGTGTATAGTGTCCATTCACTTTAGCCGCGAGGACTTGTTGAAGGGCAAAAATCCATAATTAAAACCCATACTATTAGGAAATTACGAAAATGCCCCCATAAAGTAGAATGACGGAAATGCCCCTGTAGGGTAAAGTTACAAAAATGCCCTTGTAGGGTAGAATTACGAAAATATCCCTGGGTAGTGAAATGACTAAAATAACCCTAGGTGCTTAATGTGTGATAATATGTATGTTGCATTCATGAAATGTATGTTGCACTTAGGTGAGTTTAATGGAACGGATGAAGATATGTGAGGATCGCATAGTCACTTGATGACCGTGGATCCACCGGTTGCTTTAAGCCTATTATATGATTAACAGCTTCACTGCAACGTTTGAGTAGTGCCACTATTGGTGCTACCTTTGGAGTGTAGAGATGGGTGGGTTGATATTTATATCCTCACAGGAGTGTAAGGTTGGAAGGGAAATGGAGTGCGGGGTTGGATTTGGGATTGGAGCATTGCATGCATGTGATACTGACAGGATATGAGTTCATTATGGGCTAAGGCCCAAGACCACTGATATTGTTAGGGCTTAGGCCCAATGTGATATTTGTATATTGAATTGATTTGATTGCCAAGGGTCGTACACACTAAGTTGAGAAACTCAAACCCTTTAATTTAATATTTCAGGTGACCCTTTATAGACAGCTCGACGTGGAAGAGGACTCGGAGATGGCCACACTGCAAGCTACTTAGAAATTTTTGAATAGTTTTCGAATTTCTTTATTTTAATTACTTATTTTTCAATGGGTTGTAATAAGGCCTTGTATCTCCGATTGGACTTTTCATCTGGGTTTATTTTTGTTACAACTGTTGAATCATTAAACTTAAATGAATTTTTAAAGCTAAACGTGGTTTCCTAAGTAACCTTAATATGTGAACGTTTTCTTAAAACATAGGCTTTCATTATAACTTAACAGGTTACAAGGATTTTGAATTTCTAAATCACAAACTTAAGTTTTTAACCAAGCAACTTTTCTACCGAACATGTTTTTAATTGATCAAAGTCGTTTTAAGAAATAATCCCTTCAACGTGACATCGCTAGTTTCGGCCATAATGTGTGGGTCGGGTCAGGGTTGTTACAGTCTTGTATCGTCCCCTCTACTGTACACCCTTGTAGTTGCCTCCTAGGGTCTTTATATAGAGTTTAGAATGTCTTTTTTAGCCCTTAAGTAGCCTTTTCTGAGTGAACTTGAACTTCATCACAATAGGGACACGCCCGTGTGCCACGCCCATGTGAGTCGATACGGAGGTCGTGCTTGGGCCTGTTAATGTGGCACGACCGTGTGACACACCCGTGTCTAGGCCGTGTTGATTATTGATTTGGGCCTGATTTACCCGTTCCTTGCTCTTTTCTCTTCCTTATGCTCACCTAAGTATAAAACATGAAATTAAAGGATTAGGAGCATCAAATTCCACAAATTCAATGATAATTCATCCAGAAATTAGACTAAGCATGAGGTAAAAATATGTATAATTTACGGTTTATCATTAGGCTCAAGGGGGTTCACTAAGGGTTAATTATGAAGGTAGGCTTTTATGGGGTAAGTAGGTTAAACCTAAGTGCCTTTATCATCTCGGTATATCAAATCAATGGTATGGTCTCGACATGTATAATCGAAGCAAGTTCTAGAATAAAGATCAATATTGACACACTCATGGCAACAATAAAAGTGAACATGAAAGGATATATGCTCTAAAGGCTCAAAATCTCACAAGAATTATGGCTTTTGCTGTCTATCATGTGAATGTCAAATTTCAAGATAATACCTAAATTTAGGGAAACAACCTAGAAAAAAATTTTTAATTCTCAAAAATTCAACTTATCATGCTTGATTTTCTAATGTCTTAAAGTTTGAATAATCAACGCACAAATACCTATGTCTTAATCTAAACATATCAATGAAGATCATAAATTAATCAGAATTCATTCTAATAGTGATATGAGAAAGTGATTTGAGAGACAAGACAAAATTCAAGGATTTTTTTATAATGAAATTGATAGCCCCCCCCACACTTAAAATGTACATTGTCCTCAATGTACAAAGATAAGTTAAGAATATAAGCATAATATCATAAGAGAGGGAGATAAGTGAAACTTCCTGAATTTTGGATGAATCCTTGGAGTGGTGAAAGCCGATTTGGGAAGAAAGCTAATATGATGAACTGGGCAGAGGTGAAGGTGGGGAAGGATATTCCGGTGGTGGTAGAGGTTGATTGTCCACAAGTACCATTCCAAAAAAGGATATTCGTGGTCGAGCAGGACATGGCAATCGTGGAGTACCTTTCCCAATGGAGTTGTATATTCCTAAGTAATAGTGAGCTTTTGAGCTCTTTGTAACTGTGATAGCATCAATCAATCTTTAGGAAATATAAATTAGCACGGTTACTCGTTAAGGAATAGCCAGAATGGAAAAGTTCAAAATATATACTAAGTTAAGTTTTGGATAACATAAAAGCTGTATAAAATAAAAATAAAGATAAAAATAAAGGACCATAAGATAATTAAAATAAAAAAAAGAAAATAAAAAAAGAAAAAAATAAATGGACTCAAAAAGTCCTAATCGTCAAATAGTTCGTGAGATGGGGGTGGAGGCGAGATGTGGAAGTGATGGCAGATCTGCTATAGAGTCGCTTTGATACTGTCAAAGCAACGAGCGGTGGTATCGAACTATTGGGTACAGTAGTGCTCGAATCATGTAAACCGCTCAGAGAGATCTGTCAATAAAGTAGCCACATGAACTGGTCTATGGAAGGTGGAGAGGGAATCGGGTTTTGTGAGGGGGGATTAGGGGAAATGGGGTATGGGTATGGTGACTAGCCAAAATGGGACGAGGGAGTGGAGGAAAGGAAAGAAAAGAGAGGTGTGAGTGGTTTGTGAGGAAAAGGTGAGATGATAGAAGGAAGCCAAAGTAGGCTAGAAGGGGGGGTGTCGGGAGAGTGTGCGATGGCTAGGGTTTGGGAGAGGGGAAGAGGATGATGAACAGTAAAGTTGGGGGGTTTAAGTAGGGATTGGGTCACACGGCCGTGGCCCACATCCGTGTGCCTTTCTCTTAGCCTGTGCTTATCGTGGAATTGGGTTTTGAGCACGCCTATTTCATGGCCCACACCCATGTTCCATAGGCGTGTTGTGCCACACGGTTGTGTCGCACAGCCGTGTTCTACTTTGTTCGTTTCTCCCACGCCCGTGTATGGGTTCACACGCCTGTGTTAAATTATCAATGTCGACCATGATCCTTGGGCACAGGCGTGTTGCATGCCCGTTCTATTTTCTCAGTTTCTCCCACGGGTAATAGACACCGGAGTGTCGCACGCCCGTGTAATTTTATCAGTATTACCCACGGTCTATAGGCACGCTCGTGGTCTTTTGTCAGTTTTGCCCACGGTCATATCGCACGGTGGTGGCGATTAGTCGAAGCTCGTGTAGTGCCTTCAGCTTGGGAAAAATTTAGTCCTGTTACCACATGGCCAAAGACATACCCATGGCTCCCACCCGTGGTGGGTACACTGCCTACGGCATGCCCATGTGCCAGGCCGTATGGGTCAAGAACCTGCATTAAATGACTTAATTAGTACTTATAAGATGTTATAATCTGAATTTAAGAAAGTCAATAATGTTAATGCTCGGGTTGCCTCTCGAGAAGCACTTATTTAGTGTCTAAGCTCGACTTTCCTCAATCTCACATGGTCACGGTGGTTCGAGGAGTTTAGACTCCTCACTCCTTCTATCAGTCTCCGTGTTAAAATAAGGTTTAATTCGAGTATAATTTACCTTAAAAGCGCCATATTTAGGATGATTAACCTCAATCGTACCATAGGGATAGACCTTTATTACCATGAATGGAGGTATATCATTTGCATTAAGCTCAAACTCGGCAATTCTAAGGTTTGTTCTATCTAATAATACCTTATCTCCAACTTTAAATTAACTCGGTCTATCTGTAGACTCATCACAGATTTGTGTTAGCTTTGCACGACGTGTCCTAGGTTCCTATTTGCTATAGTTCTGCCATTCGTCTAGTTCCTCAATCTGTAGCACCGTGTGCCCTAATCACTACTTAAAGCCCCCCTGTTCATCATCTTCACTCTATAAACCCTAGAGCCCTAGCGCCGCCGCCACCCTCAAAACTCCAACCACTGTTTGCTCTCCTTTTCTTTCCCTTCTCTCTCCTTCCTCACCACCATTCCTTACCCTTTCCCTCTCCTCCCAGACGAAGAAATTTACTCCAATCCCCAACTTCCTTTCTTCCCCTTCTCCCTCACTCAACAACAAAACCAGCCGCCACACTTTTCGACCACCACGCCGCCCCTCCTTCTAGCCACTATTCACCAACCGCCGCCCGTACTTCTGACCACCACCTTCCACTCTGATGGTTCTACCCCTTTTTACTTATTTTTATTAATTTTATTTTTTATATGATTTTTTATTTTATTATTCTTTACCTAGTTTTGAGTTTGTTCATGATATTCGACATTTCACCAGCTATTTCATCTATAATGAATGATTCTAATCATGCTATTATTATGCCAATTGCTATCCAATTCTGGCCATTGATTTATGGTAATAAGTTGATTGCTCTTGGTTGAGTTTTATTAGTTTCTAGGATAGTTCGAACATTTACCCCAATTCTTGAAGTTACTTTGTGGTTGCGTCGTGTTAATTTCCTGGTTGATTAATTTTTGATTTGCTAGACTATGTTCATCTTCTTCGTTCATTAAGAATTGTTAATTGCTTCCTTATAGGTACACCATGACCCCTCCATGTGGTAAGTCTAAAGCTGCTTCCCCGCTTCGAAAGAAAGGAAGGGACCCGATGCTACATCTTCAAGCGCGACCACCAAGATACGACACTCGTTCCTTCAGTTCTCATAAGGATCCCAAGAGGAGCTCTTTCAGATCCTTAGAGTGAGACCTCTTGGAGTGGGATGATGTATCAACTGGGCCGCCCTAGAGCAGGTCTAACTCGCTGACGTAGTTCGGGCCCTCCTTACTATTGACCCATAGGGGCACTTCTTCAAGATTGTCGAGTCAATGTACCTAGAGCTTACTTTGGAGCACTGTTCTACCTTTCTCCTATAGATGGTCATGTCTGAGTTTGACGATCCCGGCACAGTCCAATTTTGTCTTGGCGGCTTGGTACGCCATCTTAGCGTGCCTGAGTTTGATGTCATTCTAGGACTATATACAGAGTAGTTCATGGATGACGATGACTTTTCCGATCTCCACCAACACATCCACTATTCTCATTTATCTCGTTGGAGGGCCCTGGTCCCTACTTTAGCCACTTATGATCCCAGTCGCTCCAAGGCGTCAACCCTCTCTCCCTCACTATAATGCCTACACGCCATCCTCGCTCACACATTGATGGGTCGACGAGAGAGTACTGACATCGTCAACACTCACGATGCCTACTTTCTATAGAGCATGGCTTATGGGTACGTGTTCGATCTAGCATACTTCATCGCCCTTGCCATTCGACACCAGATGGAATGACTCGCCACTTCGGCCTCCTTAACACAGTGGCATAGTCTTCATTGGCATCTCAAGCATGCTTCATATGAGGATGATTGAGTGATGACGTGGGTTCGATCCTCTCCAGTACTGTCTCGTTCAGTCTATCGAGCAGGATGACCTCGAGGATATTACTGATGATATCCCTCCACCTCATGACGATCCACCATCTCAGCTACCACTTATCCATAGACCAGTTCATGCAGCTACTTCATTGACAGATCTCTTTGAGTGGTTCACACGATTTAAGCACTACTATACCCAACAGTTTGATACCACCGCTTGTCGCTTTGACAGTATCGAGGCGACTTTACAGTAGATCTGCCATCACTTCCACATCTCGCCTCCTCCACTACCTCACGAACCATCTGACGATTAAGACTTTTTGGGTCCATTTATCTTTATTTTTAGTTTTATTTTCTTGTAGTTTTTATTTTTTTTCTTATGATCCTTTATTTTTATCTTTATCTTTATTTATTTCTTATGTTATCCAAAACTTAACTTAGTATATATTTTGAACTTTTCCATTCTGGCTATTCCTTAACGAGCAACCGTGCTAATTTATATTTCCTAAAGATTGATTGATGCTATCGCAGTTATAAAGAGCTCAAAAGCTCACTTTTACTTAGGAATATACAACTCCACTAGGAAAGGTACTCCACGACTGCCATGTCCTGCTCCACCATGAATATCCTCTTTTGGAATGGTACTTATGGACAAGCAACCTCTGCTCAGTTCGTCATATTAGCTTTCTTCCCAAATCAGCTTTCACCATTCGAAGGATTCATCCAAAATTCAGTAAGTTTCACTTATCTCCCTCTCTTATGATATTATGCTTATATTCTTAACTTATCTTTGTACATTGAGGAAATGTACATCTTAAGTGTGGGGGGTTATCAATTTCATTATCAGAAAATCCCTGAATTTTGTCTTGTCTCTCAAGTCACTTTCTCATATCACTATTAGAATGAATTCTGATTAATTTATGATCTTCATTGATATGTTTAGATTAAGACATAGGTATTTGTGCTTTGATTATTCAAACTTTAAGACATTAGAGAATCGAGCATGATAAGTTGAAGTTTTGAGAATTAAAATTTTTTTCTAGGTTGTTTCCCCAAATTTAGGTATTATCTTGAAATTTTAAATTCACAGGATTGACATCAAAAGCCATAGTTATTGTGAGTTTTTGAGCCTTTAGAGCATATATCTTTTCATGCTCACTTTTATTGTCGCTATGAGTGTGTCAATATTGATCTGTTATTCTAAAACTTGCTTCGATTATACATGTTGAGCCCACACCATTGATTTGATATACCGAGATGATAAAGGCACTTAGGTTTGACCTACTTACTCCATAAAAGCCTACCTTCATAATTAACCCTTAATGAGCCCCCTTGAGCCTAACAAACCATCCATTGATTTACCCTCAATATCAACCTATAACCTATTATTGTTGAAATCCCCCTAATTACTTTGACCCTTATTTTGTCGAGATTTGAGTTGAATTATTATCTAGCTATGTTCTCATTTTAATCGATGTGTCATCTCAATCTATAGTGGTGGAGATTTGATTTTCATGCAAGCTTATGGTAATAACTCTTTATGCTGACTAATGAGTGCTTAATTTCTGAACCCTAAACACTTTGAGTGAATAGAGTGACTCTTTAGTGAGGATGTCAACTCTTGTTGATTTTGAATTCAAGGTAATTACTTAGAAGAGGGAGAAAACCTATGTTTTTGTGATAAATTCTCAACTTTAATTATTTGAGACTTTGATGTTCTTTTAGTTGAATTCTGAATGTATGATTACTCGTGGATTAATTCGAAACATTATCGATAAGAATTATAAGTTGAGAAGAATGATTGTTAATTGTGAGTTGAGGATTTTGCTTGAGGACAAGCAAAGGCTCAAGTGTGGGGGTATTTGATAAACCACAATATATACATATTTTTATCCCATGCTTAGCATATTTTTGGATGAATTATCTCTTGATTTGATGAATTTGACGCTCCTAATCCTTTAAATTCATGTTTTATCCTTAGGTGAGCATATGGAAGAGAAAAGAGCAAGGAATAGGCCAAAAAGGGATAAAATGGGCCCAAATTAGCATTCAACACGGCCTAAGACATTTTCACATGGGTGGATCATATGCCCGTGTGTCTTAAATAGAGTCGAACATGGCCTGAGCAACCACACACGGGTGTGTTACACTGGCGTGTCCCTATCGAACCCTATTTCAATTTCACACAGAAAAAGCTAATTTTCGGGTATTTTGAGCATTCTAAAGTCTATAAAAAGACCCTAAGGGAGGAACAAAAGGACAGAGAGTAGAAGGCAAGGAATTACTCAAGGAACGCTGATCAATCCATCTTGAAAGTAAGGATTTACATCAAGACTGAAGATCTCCCTCCAATTTCTTTTAAGAGTTTTTGGGTTTTCTTTATGTTTTGTTGTTTTCCCTATTCTGTGATGTTTTCTTTTATCATTATGAACTAAATAGCCTAAATACCTGAGGGGGATGAAACCTAAGATGGATCTTGTTATTATTATTTGAATAATATGATAAATATTTGATTTGTTCTTAATTGTGTTTTTAATTCTTGTGTTAGTATTTTAGGATATTAATTCAAGTCAAATGTGCTTATTAGTGGAGTAAGAGTCCCTGTTTAAGAGAAGATCCAACACAACCAATCGGAGTTGATCGCAATTCTAAACATAGGATGACGAAAATCTGCCAGATTAGAGTCAAATCTAATAAGGGAATCTATATATTGAGTTAATGCAACACTAGGGGTTTCAATTAGAAAAAAATTTCAATTAATCAACCAAGGGTTAGTTATTTTTAGTCTTGAGAGAGATATTAACATAATTTAGGAATTTCTACGGATGAAGTCAAATGAATAAATAGTCTAGTTCAGAATCAAATAACAAGTGAAGTCTAGGTGGATTCTTCCTTCGGTATTGCCTTTATCAATCAGTTTTCCAAAAGTATTTTTCCCAATTTACTCTCTGTCACGTTTTAGTTTAGTTAGATTTTAGTTTAGAACAACTCCCCTTTATTTCTAGGCTAGATAATAGGAAGAATGTTATTACTAGTACTTTTTGTAACACCCCTAACCCGCGTTCGTCGCCGGAGGGGTTATGAGGCGTTACCCAAAACTTTTAACCTTAAACATTAATCAAGTATGCATAATCGTCGAATCACTTTACACCTATAATACTTATATATATATATATATATATATATATATATACATCATGATAAATCCTCAAAACAAACATATTCATTACTGATTAAAACTTCAAACCAAACTTAACTCAATAATTAAGCCATTTTCGCATGGCTTATTATAATTATAATACCACAAAACCATATAACATATTCTAACTTGTACATGCCATAATCACAAGTTTTAATATATAAGAAATACTGAAAACGATCGATAGTGTGACAAACTCCTCTGAAAGTCTTGAGCCCGCAATTTGAATTCAAGATCTATAACAGAATCAAAAGAAAACACACAGAGTAAGCGAATTACGCTTAGTAAATCTTAATCACGAATAATAATTTAACAAAATACCATTTCATTAAAAAAAAAAAACACCTTCGGATTATACTCTATTTTAACTAAGCGGATTTAGGTCGATTCCCTTAATCAACTACAATTTCAAATAGTTCTTGCTTTTAAGATCAATTGTGTAAGGTTTATTACATTATTCATCATATAAAAGAAAGAACACACACATATATATATATATATATATATTCAAAGCACCTCATGATCGGTTCACAAGAGCATTTTTCATGATCATATATTCCATCTTCTATAACACTCTTAGGACTGATTACACCATTTCAATACATATGTTCCCTTGCTCGATTATATCGATTCCACATATGCACGAAATATAGTAGAATATAACGTTTCCTTATGATTACATATATGGTCAAATATAACCTTACCCCTTAGGCACACGTATAACCAAATATAACCTTACCTTATAGGCATACATAATGCCAAATATATATATATCATTACCTCATAGGTATACATACTGCCGAATATAAATTTCATTAAAAGCAAGCATTACCAACTTAATAAATCTTGTGCACATGAACGAATTCAATAAGCAAAAAACATATATTAGTTGAATTGTACAATTAGAAGCATGCGATATCTTAACCAAGCACGTTTAGTAACATATACAAAATTTTTATATGATTTAACTTATTCCTGAACTTACCATTACGATATGAGCCTGCATTTAATCTGAGACATTTATCAAATATACATACCCATATAACAGTATATATATATATATATATATATATAAGTTTCATATAACACATATAGTCGAATATATCAATTCCATATGACTTAGTAAATCACTGTAAATATTCGTTCCTTATGGTTTGTATATGACCAAATAATTCACATCCATATAAGCTTATCTTTACATACCCAAAATGGTCAAATAAAGAAACATTTAAAATATTTTAATTACTTACTCTCCACTTTGGTAATAAGGCACATAATTATAATTTAATTTAAATCATCGGTATAAACCTGCTAAACATAAGCCCGAGTCACACATTTATTTAATTCTCATTCAACAATTTAACTCATATAGGCACTAAGCCTCTTAAGCTTGAAGCTTGATACTGATCACTGGCTCAAAGCCTGCTAGGCGTAAAGCTTGCTTTTAACAAGTACACTTGGATAAATCACTTCCAAATCAACTCATATTGGTTTGATAAATTTTCCGTCGCATAATTCAATAGGTACTTTCAATAATTCCATAATTAACATGTTTAACTATATAAAAATCACACACCACATATCCAATTATCGTATCAAAAACATGGCAGTTAATTTCATTATTATACATCCTTCACATGGCAACCATAGCACATTTTTCATCCACACTATAATTTACTTTCAATCACTTCAAAACTTACCAAATAAACCATTCAACCTCATAATTTCCATTCCATGATGCTACACCCATCTCTATTAGTTCAATTCGACTAATATCATTAGCCCCAGGATGTCCCAACTCAATTACCAAATTCTCAAATGGTAACCACGTAAAAATCATAAATATGGTACATTAACATTATCTAATATTTCGGTTGTAACGCATATACCACTCAAACATTTCAATTCAATTCTAAATTTTTATCTCTACTTAATAATCAAGCTCATTTAGTGACTTAAGAACTTACCTTGGATTTTATCGAATAACTACGAGTTGACTAATCACTAGTTTCATTTTCCCCATATCCGAGATTGGCTCCCTATGCTCTTGAGCTTGAATTAACAAAATTTAACTTATTGTTAATCAACTAGTCAAGCATTGTATTGTGAGTATATATATATATATATATATTCGGCTTTTACACATATTAAACATAGTAATAATCATGCACATTATAATCAAAGTGCAATTAATCCCATACATAAAAATGTACGGCACTTCATTTCCATCTACTTATACACACGTATCATATAAGATCATCTCGTATTTTCTATCACCTAAACAAATAACAAATTTCCCAATTAATTCTTAAGTCCACATTCAGCATCTATATCCACATAAACACATTAGCTGATTTCTATAAATCATCTAATTCAAGTTTTCATAGATCTCACTTTGCAACAATCTTAAAATTCATTCACTAAAATATCATTTGGCAAAATATTCAAGCACAGATTAACATTTAAACCTTGTTTTCTAACATTTTACTAACCGTTTTACATCAAGCCATCTTAACTAAATGCATCTTCTCATAAATTTATCCTTTAAAGTATTCAACACCAATTATACATGCATACAAGCTAAGACCGAATACCCCTTTTTAGACCACCAAGAGCATAATGTTAAACATAATCACAATTGCACATTTCAAAACCCTCTTGATGACAAATTAAAACACAAACACTACTTAGCTATTGCCTAGGCTCACATTCGGCAGTCAAACAACAAAGATTATCAATTTTCATCTAAACCACGCATACATATTAACTTAGCACATACCACCATAACCGAATGTCATAAGGCTATTAAGCTCATTTTTAACTAAATTACCAAGCTTCAATTTAATTTCTATCCATCTTTCATTTAACATCATCTAACACCTAATTCTTTATACATAAGGCCATAGCCGAATATCCAAAAAAATACATTAGCCACACCTAGCTCAAATTCCACAATTTAAGCTTACAGTTTTTCAATTCACGTGAATTTTAATATCATAGGATCCATCCAACTTTCATACATCAAATTCTATCATCAAATACAAATTTTTGCCATTTTCTATCATGATCGAATGCCCAAATAACCAACATTTAATAAATTAATTCATGGGTTTAAAGAAGAATCAAGAAAGGAACTCAAAAACATAAATTTTCAACTAAACTAACATGAACTCACCTTGAATCTTTAGCTTGCAAGATGCCGACTCCTACTTGTTTTTATTTGTCTCTTTTTCTTGTTTTGGCAATATAAGAACAATGAAGTCTTTCCTTGTTTTTGTCACCCATTAGCATATACTATAACATATACTATAATAAATCATAATTTAAAATTATAATTTATTATTATAAAACACATGATGCAATTTACCAACTCCAATACCGTCCACTTAAATAATGTGGTATATTTGACATGCAAATCCTTTACTTTAATAGCTTACAATATTAGTCACTTGGACATTTACCTACTACATTTCCAAAGTTTAACAAACAAGCCCCTCTTAGTTAATTCAACTTCCAAATAACGAAATCAAGACATGAAATTTTCACACATGTAAATTCACATCTATTAAACAGATAAAATAATATTAAAACATTTTCCCAACTCGGATTCGTGGTCCCGAAACCACCATTTTGATTAGGATCTAAAACGGGCTATCACAATTCTCTCCCCCTTAGGGATTTTCGTCCCCGAAAATCTTACCGATGAATAGGTTAGGGTAACGTTCTCTCATTGAGTTCTCTAGATCCCACATTGTTTCCTCAACTTTGTACTTACGCCACAGTATTTTAACTAACAAAACTTTCTTAGTTTGCTCATGATAAATCACAGAGATCCACATAATTGCACATTTACTCACTTACTTTTCATTTTGGTAATAACGCTCATAGGTATAACATAATTTAACTCACCGGTATGAACCTGCTAGGTATAGGCCCAAACCACACACACTGGTTCAAGGCCTGCTTGACCCAAAATCCGATTAAACCTGACAGCCGTCAACTTATTAGGCTATTAACCTAGTATACAATTCACTGGCCTTAAGCCTGTTAGGCACAAGGCCTGAATAATTCGAATATATAAATAGTTCATGACAACACTCATTTAACACCTTATCAACTTTTCATACATATAACTTAGACGATCTTCCATACATCCATTCGTCGATAAAAAAACTATCAATAAAAATTTAATGCTATCCTTTACCTTTGGCTATTACAAGTGATCACTGATATAGTAGCTCAAGGATTCAATCCTCAATCCAGTAACATATACAAAACAATACAAGATTAAGTTAACATCTCACATCTATTCGGCATTTACTCATATGAACTCAAACTGTAACATTTCCTCAAATTCACATTCAGCACAATAAAATTTCATATCAATTCCAACTCAAATACTTTAAAATATTTTAATCACATTAAACATTATTCCTTATTCATTAAATCAATCATTTATTCCACTACATCCACAAAGATAATTTACTCAATATAATAGTTACCACAACTCAAATTTTCAAGAATAACATTCGACAATGATATATGTATATAAATTTCTAATAATCCAATTCAGCTCTTATGTTTAACATTTATTCAATTCTGAATTTCAGACAACCTTCCCCGTCAATCAAGGATTCTCACTCAACCATCAAGCTTATAATTTCATAACCCACATACCTGATCATTTGGTTTGTTTAACACAATCAATCATGGTTATTATTGTCCATATGAAACAGTCTAGGCCTAAAGCCTAATATAATACACCAGCATGAAGGCTGCTAGGTATAGAGCCTGATACATCTCACCGGCACGAAGCCTGCTAGGTAGAAACCCTGAATCACATCACAGGCATATTGCCTGCTAGGTTTACAACCTGAATCACACATATAAGGTAAGTATTTACCCGTTTAACGGACTTTCTCTTCGAGTCGTTCAGAAATGTATAGATTTCAAATAGGCCTTATATAATGCCGACGTCCCGGACGCGGTCTTACATGTTATTCAAGGTCGATGCCACTGTCCCGGACAGGGTTTTACACGAAACATAAGTGATGCCAGTGTCCCAGACATGGTCTTACACACTATTTCAAATCAATGCCTTTATCCCGAACGAGGTCTTACATGATATCGTTTTACCATTTCTCAATCAAATATGATTCTGAATTTCTCAATCATTTCACACACTTAGTGCCCCAACAACCGATCTCGTACACATAGTACTCAGTTAAAGGAATTCGCACACATAGTGTCTCTATTCATTCGCACACATAGTGCTATTTCTCAGTCATTTCGCACACTTAGTGCCCCAACAACCGATCCCGTACACATAGTACTCAGTTAAAGGAATTCGCATACATAGTGTCTCTATTCATTCTCACACACAGTGCTATTTCTCAATCATTTCATTTAACTTTGAATTCATATAGTCATGAACACTTAAACATTTCAAAGCCAATTTTAATTCAATCAAATCAATACAAAATTACAGATCATATCCACATTTAAATTTTCCATGTCCACAATCACATAAAAAAGTCATATGCTTCCATGAATGATTTCACAAAAAAAAAAAAAAACATATGTTCATATATAAACATAGGCGTATAATCACTTCACATACCATTCACATCAATCATCTAATTCACTTAGTTCCCATATGCATAAATAGGTTACACATGCCTGAATAACTTAGTTTATTGAACGAACTCACATGTCGTATTAACACATAGCCTCATGGTATTATACTTTTGTTAATTCACCAGGTTTCAAATATCTCAATTCAAATACTTATAATAAATACACATATCACATTTACCTAATAGAGCCTAACCTTATTCGAATATAACACCATCATTCAAGTGTTTATTTATTTCAAATTTTGACATTTGACTTTAGCCTATACCGAACCTATACTTCAAATATCATAAGTTGATATTCGGTCATAAAGTAATATAGACACTTACCTTCATTTCATAAATTTCAATTAACCAAAGCATATTGACTAATTCCTTCAAGCCATTCTTGAATTCGACATCATGCACATACATAATAAGTAGATCACATTTTTCATGATACCATATGTTATAACAAGTATAACTTATGTTTAACTACTTAAACTGTAACACTCCAAACCCGGTCTAGACGTTATGACCAGATCTGGTGTGTCACATGATCCTACAACTAAACTTATGATCTTTTTGCTTGTCGTAACCTAGATGATATTTTACTAGAACAACAAGATTATGAAAAATCATTTTGATAAGCCCTTAGGTTATCCCTATTTGAATTTGTTGAATTTTGAAAACCTTTTTAGTAGTTTGAAAAACCCGCGCAGCCTATAACTAGCAGTCTTGATAAAATATGAATTAAACCATAAAAGAATATAAAACCAATAAAGAAATTTAAATAGCGGCCTTATTACAAATTAAACCCAAAATAGCATAATGAAAATACTTAAAGTGAAACAAGAACCGAATTTGCAGATGTTGTGGCCACTCCGAATCTCTCGCAACTCCAAGCCCACTATGGTTGAGGGTTACCTGCAGAGATGAAATAAAAGGGGGGTGAGTTTGACAACTCAGTGTGTAACATAATCTCAACCATAGGCCAAAACAGATCAAGCCTCAGAATCAGATTAGTTGGGCCTTGCCCATTACAGAAATCAGGTTAAGCCCATAGGCCCATAACAGATACAGATCAGAAATAATATGCAAACAGAAAACCCAACCCAGATCCATCCATAACACCCCCGTACCAGCCTTACACCATGTGGGGAGACTACTCGACCCACCCAACCGCTACACACCACAGATATTTGCAGCGAGGCTGCCAGATATTGTGACGAGGTCACCAGATAGGATATTGTGGCGAGGCCACCAGAACAGATATATATACGTGGCGAAGCCACCAGATTGCAGCGAGGCTGCTAGAACAGATATATATATATGTGGCGAGGCCACCAGATTGCAGCGAGGCTGCTAGAACGCTTCCTCCATCATAAAACCCATACCCCATGCAACATATATATACATACTAGCATGCAACATATAGCATCTCATGCATCAGATATGTTCATATTAAAGGGTAACTCATGCAGATACATAGAATTATACATTTCACACAGAATTGTCCCTAGGGGTATAATAGTCTTTTTACACCTAGGGGTATTTTGGTAATTTTGCATATTCAAGGGTATTTCAGTCCTTTAACATATTTTCCTTTAATTTTATGCAAGTTCAATAAATTGACAGTCCCTAAATAACCACAGAAGCCCATTTAGGCTAAGTTTCCAGTTCTACCCTTTTTAGCTTAAAACCCCTAATGGGCCTTATTAAGTCCAATATCGTCTCAAGCCCGTTAAGTCTAGTTTTTAGGTCTAGTTTACCAACTTAACCATGCTACCATTAACCACGTCGCTAGAAAGCCTATAATAGTCATTTTACCGATTTGGGCTCGGAAGCCCATTGGGCCCATCTTTGGCCCATTGAAGCCCAACTTACCAAAACATTCAGAATTGCACCTTCTGCAATTCTTCCGGCACTGAATTCATAGTTAAGCCCAATAGAGTAAATGGTTACTCTCAAATATCAAACGAATGCGTTTTCGGTCACTTACACCAGATGTCGGTAACGTTACGCCCTTTTCTGCTTTTACCACTTTAGTCTAACAGTTAGGATTAGTTACACACCTGTTAACTGTCGGAATCGTTGACGGAATCCACGAATGAAAACCTATCGTTAATCACCTTAATGTTAGACATATAATCGAAAATCGCTAAACCATAAATCCCTTACCAAAATCGGCCAACATGGCCTAAGTCATTAAATCTTACCCTTCTTTGTCGAAATATAGACTAGGTATTTGTGCTTTACCGAACCAACCTTCAAATCCTCGCGAAGTGCCCCTTTGTTTACGCTAACACAATAACATCAAAGCAAGAGACCACATCTGCCTTAGTCCCACGATAACCACCCTCATAAGGGCTTCAACTTAAACTTTAATTAGAAATTAATCGAAAACTAGATTGAGTACTTACCAGAGTGCTAATCGGTTCAAAGAGAGTCCTAGGTAGAAGTATAATCTCGCACCAAAATATTCCCTTCCACAGGCCCCTAAGCAAGATAGGTTTGGTCTAAAGATTCGGCCTTGAACGCTACAAAATGTGAAGGTTTCAGCTTATTAAGGACAACTGAGATTCGGCCACAACAAGTATCTATTCGGTTGGTTTCTGAAGAGAAGAAGGAAGGGGATACAAGCAAAGTGGGTTCAATTATGGAAGATGGCAATAGAAGAAGAAGAAAGAGAAGAAAGGTATGATACTAACGAAAACTGACAAAGTGCATAGGGGTTTCGGTCAATAGGAGAATCAGCAATGGAGGATAGTCTTTCGGTTTACAATGATGAAGAAATATGTGTGGGTGAAAAAGGAAGAGGTACAGTTGTCGAAAGAAAATAGAATGAGGGAAGGAAGATAAAAGATGAAGGTTAGAGAAGAAGAGTGACAATCGGCTTTGCAAGGTTGAGCTTCGGTCAAATAAGTGTGCGGCACTAGGGGTTTAGAAGTAATGGAATTCGGCTCCTAAGGCAGTAAATGAAAAAACAGGGTGATAAAATAAGAAGCCTATTGCTAAGTACAAATCGACAAAAGAAGGGTGCTTTACCACCTAAAGAAATCGGCAAAAGTCACTCTAAAAGAACCTTAAGAGAATCGGCACACTCAGGAACCTAATTGTCAAAAATGCTACCTAAGCACAAAGCCGAATTTGCCTTCCCCAAGAGTCCTCTAGCCGGCACCATCTTTCAAAATTCAAACTCCCTCAACCTCCTCCTAGATTTGCTCATTGACCGATTCAAACTCCTCCAAAAACAGAGTTTAAATCTGCTTCAAACTCCTACCTGCTCAAGCTCAAAAATAAAACGCCATCTTTGCCAACTCTGGAGCTTGAACCTTGGACCTCCAAGCTCACTTAGGCGCCACTTTTTAAGGAGCTTAGTGGCCCCTCCCTTGCCACTGTACCAAGACTTGTTTTGTGTCTTATTTCACAATTATTTTCTTATAACACCTATCTTCAAGAGACCCCTATTTCCTAAGTTAAAAATACAAAATTCTGCCGAGCTTCCAACCAACACATGGGCCTTCCATAGGCCTATTAACACCCTCCAAACATGCATTACACATCCAAATACCAAAATTTAAACATTTTAACAGATGAACATTAACCTCTAGAAAGACCCGAAATTTAGGGCGTTACATAAACTTACAAAAGAATCAAACTCAAGTACTTAAGAACTTACTAGGTCAGAGGCCTGAATAATACAATATGATAATCAATCTACAAAGTTTCTTACATATCACATCATATACTTCTAGTTTCCACATATCACAAACATATTAATAAAAACTGAGCATTACTCAAACAAAAGCACATATCAAACACCTTATTTCCTTATAACAGAATTACAGCTGAATCAATAGTCAACTGCCAAATAATATCTAATAATCCCAAATTCAAACTCAATTACCGAATATCATTTCATTTATTTTATTACACTATCGTAGGTTAACTATGGCATGTATAGCTAGACTCACATACGCCATGGTAATCCTAAAACCGACTAAACCATAGCTATGATACCAATAAAATGTAACACCCCTAACCCGCATCCGTCGCTGGAGGGGTTATGGGCGTTACCCAAAACTTTTAACCTTAAACATTAATCAAGTATGCATAATTGTCAAATCACTTTACACTTATAATACTTATATATAAATATATATACATCATGATCGATCCTCAAAACAAACATATTCATTACTGATTAAAACTTCAAACCAAACTTAACTCAATAATTAAGCCATTTTCACATGGCTCATTATAATTCCAATACCACAAAACCACATAACATATTCTAACTTGTACATGCCATAATCACAAGTTTTAATATATAAGAAATACTGAAAACGATCGATAGTGTGACAAACTCCTCTAAAAGTCCTGAGCCCGTAATTTGAATTCAAGATCTATAACAGAATCAAAAGAAAATACACAGAGTAAGCGAATTACGCTTAGTAAGTCTTAATCACGAATAATAATTTAACAAAATACCATTTCATTAAAAAAAAACCCTTCGGATTATACTCTATTTTAACTAAGCGAATTTAGGTTGATTCCCTTAATCAACTACAATTTCGAATAGTTCTTGCTTTTAAGATCAATTATATAAGGTTTATTACATTATTCATCATATAAAAGAAAGAACATATATATATATTTATATATATACTCAAAGCACCTCATGATCAGTTCACAAGAGCATTTTTCATGATCATATATATATCTATCTCATATAACACTCTTAGGACTGATTACACCATTTCCATACATATGTTCCCTTGCTCGATTATCCCGATTCCACATATGCACGAAATATAGTAGAATATAACGTTTCCTTATGAGTACATATATGGTCAAATATAACCTTACCCCTTAGGCACACGTGTAACCAAATATAACCTTACCTTATAGGCATACATAATGCCAAATATATATATATCATTACCTCATAGGTATACATACTGCCGAATATAAATATCATTAAAAGCAAGCATTACCAACTTAATAAATCTTGTGCACATGAACGAATTCAATAAGCAAACAACATATATTAGTTGAATTGTACAATTAGAAGCATGCCATATTTTAACCAAGCACGTTTAGTAACATATACAAAATTTTTATACGATTTAACTTATTCCTGGACTTACCATTACGATATGAGCCTGTATTTAATCTGAGACATTTATCAAATATACATACCCATATAACAGCATATATATATATATATATATAAGTTTCACATAACACATATAGTCGAATATATCAATTCCATATGACTTAGTAAATCACTGTAAATATTCGTTCCTTATGGTTTGTATATGACCAAATAATTCACATCCATATAAGCTCATCTTTACATACCCAAAATGGTCAAATAAAGAAACATTTAAAATATTTTAATTACTTACTCTCCACTTTGGTAATAAGGCACATAATTATAATTTAATTTAAACCGTCGGTATAAACCTGCTAAACATAAGCTCGAGTCACACATTTCTTTAATTCTCATTCAATAATTTAACTCATATAGGCACTAAGACTCTTAAGCTTAAAGCTTGATACTGTTCACTGGCTCAAAGCTTGCTAGGCGTAAAGCCTACTTTTGACAAGTACACTTGGATAAATCACTTCCAAATCAACTCATATTGGACACATTCTATCCAAACATCAATTTGATAAATTTTCTGTTGCATAATTCAATAGGTACTTTCAATAATTCCATAATTAACAAGTTTAACTATATAAAAATCACACACCACATATCCAATTATCGTATCTAAAACACGGCAGTTAATTTCATTATTATACATCCTTCACATGGCAACCATAGCACATTTTTCATCCACACTATAATTTACTTTCAATCACTTCAAAACTTACCAAATAAACCATTCAACCTCATAATTTCCATTCCATGATGCTATACCCATCTCTATTAGTTTAATTCGACTAATATCATTAGCCCCGGGATGTCCCAACTCAATTACCAAATTCTCAAACGGTAACCATGTAAAAACCATAACTATGGTACATTAACATTATCTAATATTTCGGTTATAACACATATACCACTCAAATATTTCAATTCAATCCTAAATTTTTTATCTCTACTTAATAATCAAGCTCATTTAGTGACTTAAGAACTTACCTTGGATTTTATCGAATAACTACAAATTGACTAATTGACTAGTTTTATTTTCCCCATATCCGAGATCGGCTCACTATTCTCTTGAGCTTGAATTAACAAAATTTAACTTATTGTTAATCAACTAGTCAAGCATTGTATTATGAGTATATATATATATATATTCGGCTTTTACACATATTAAACATAGTAATAATCATGCACATTATAATCAAAGTGCAATTAATCCTACACACAAAAATGTACGGCACTTCATTTCCATCTACTTATACACACGTATCATATAAGATCATCCCGTATTTTCTATCACCTAAATAAATAACAAATTTCCCAATTAATTCTTAAGTCCACATTCAGCATCTATATCCACATAAACACATTAGCCAATTTCTATAAATCATCTAATTTAAGTTTTCAATGATCTCACTTTGCAACAATCTTTCAATTCATTCACTAAAATGTCATTCGGCAAAATAGTCAAGCACAGATTAACATTCAAACCTTGTTTTCCAACATTTTACTAACCGTTTTACATCAAGCCATCTTAACCGAATGCATCTTCTCAGAAATTTATCCTTTAAAGTATTCAACACCAATTATACATGCATACAAGCTAAGACTGAATACCCCTTTTTAGACCACCAAGAGCATAATGTTAAACATAATCACAATTGCACATTTCAAAACCCTCTTGATGACAAATTAAAACACAAACACTACTTAGCTATTACCTAGGTTCACATTCGGCAGTTAAACAACAAAGATTATCAATTTTCATCTAAACCACGCATACATATTAACTTAGCATATAACACCATAGCCGAATGTCATAAAGCTATTAAGCTCATTTTTAACTAAATTACCAAGCTTCAATTTAATTTCTATCCATCTTTCATTTAACATCATCCAACACCTAATTCTTCATGCATAAGGCCATAGCTGAATATCCATAAAAATACATTAGCCACACCTAGCTCAAATTCCATAATTTAAGCTTACAATTTTTCAATTCACGTGAATTTTAATATCATAGGATCCATCCAACTTTCATACATCAAATTCTATCATCAAATACAAATTTTTGCCATTTTCTATCATGACCGAATGCCCAAATAACCAACATTTAATAAATTAATTCATGGGTTTAAAGAAGAATCAAGAAAGGAACTCAAAAACATAAATTTTCAACTAAACTAACATGAACTCACCTTGAATCTTTAGCTTGCAAGATGCTGACTCCTACTTGTTTTTATTTCTCTCTTTTTCTTTTGTTTCGGCAATATAAGAACAATAAAGTCTTTCCTTGTTTTTGTCACCCATTAGCATATATTATAACATATACTATAATAAATCATAATTTAAAATTATAATTTATTATTATAAAACACATGATGCAATTTACCAACCCCAATACCATCCACTTAAATAAAGTGGTATATTTGACATGCAAATCCTCTACTTTAATAGCTTACAATATTAGTCACTTGGACATTTACCTACTACATTTCCAAAGTTTAATAAACAAGCCCCTCATAGTTAATTCAACATCCAAATAACAAAATCAAGACATGAAATTTTCACACATGTAAATTCACATCTATTAAATACATAAAATAATATTAAAACATTTTCTCGACTCGGATTCGTGGTCCCGAAACCACCATTCTGATTAGGATCTAAAACGGGCTGTCACACTTTTAGTCCCTGTGGGTTTGACATTCCGGTCTTGCCACTAAGCTATACTACTGTTTGATAGGTGCGCTTGCCCTTATCGCGATAATAGTTAGTTTTCAGGTACGATCATATTACTTTATCAACACACATACGAGAGCAATTATTTAGTTGGTTCTCGGACTAACCTAGCACGTGTAAGAGTCTAACTATTCACGTCACAAATTGGTGATAGTGTGATGTCTCCCGACGAAAATAAGAGCTATCTTGTGTAGATAAAGGTACTCTCCAATTGACCTACACTTGATCACGTAGATGGTGATACTAAATATTCAAATAAAGTATAGTTATGAGGAGTTGAAACTTGGAAAGGTACGAACAAGAATTCGTGAAATGTATATATACATATTTGTGATATGAGAAACATGAAATAGAATGTGTACATGGCATAATGAGCTTGTCTATGATTGATTAACAATCCCATGGTGCATATGATTGATTTGTTCGAGTGAATACATGTGTTTAGATGACTTACTAAAAATACCGATGGAATGAATGTTCACATATATTTATTTGAATGATTACGATTGTTAAGCTCGTATAACATAAGTAAAGGTGTTAAATTGTTTGGATAGATTTATATGATTGTAATGACATGCATATGATAATGTGTGAAATCAAAGTTTCGATTGTAATGTATATTCATCCATGTTTGTTGGTCCTCATATGATATGATGTGCTTGATAGTTTAATTAAGTGAATGTGACGAGAAAAGTTATCCAAAATTCATAGAATGTGTGCGTAAGTGAACTTCAGTGAATAAGATACTTGGAAAATGGTGAAATACAAATATGAACGATAATTTTTTTCCTAAAATGAATAACATGATTGTTATGGCATCGCTATGATGATGAAAGTTGTGTCATATGCATGTGTATGTAAGAGTCGAGTTAGAGGCCCTATGACCTTACCCCCTTACCAGAGTGGTGTTTTGTAATGGAATTTCATGAGATTTACACTGAATAAACTCATACGTGTGAAACCAAAGAGTGTAGTGGGGGAGTAACTATAAGCATGATTAGAGATTGAGAATCTGTTTATAAGTAAGCCAGAGTTAGAAAGGTATTAGGTTGACATAAAGATTATTTAAAATATGCACTTCCACAGCTAGAGAAGAAATTTACTTTGGTAAATCGAAGGAGAAGATGTAATGATTGTGACCTTCTCAGAACTGATCTTCTTTAGTGAAAAGAATAATATGAGATTTATGATAATAGAAATAGTTGGAGAAATAATAATTGAAATATGAGATGTTTGAATATGGTAATTACGGTGAACAGATGATGACTGCCTCTTTTGGTATATTCTAAAAAATCATTGTTCTCGGAAGTGTTATAGTAGCTATCTACCTCCTGATGAAATTATTGTTATATGAGAATGCTACCTGAACTAAATGTCAGAAAAAGGCATTGTCGGTCTGATTGGTTTATAATTTGTTTTGCTCTACTTCTCTTTGGCATTCTGTTATATTTTTTCTGTTGAGAACTTATGAGAAAATGCATATGATGCTATGATTCTATTTCTTTTAATTGTTGCATTTGATTCCAGTGGAATCAAATGATGTTTCTTCTAGACTTTTTTCTCTCTGAGGATTTATTAAGGTCTTTCATATTTCTTAAGAGTTTGTTTTCGATTTTTCGATATAGTATCGTATCTCAGGATTTCTCTATCCTAGATTTCTTTACTTAGTCTTCTTGTTATCTTTGTTCCATAATCTGTCAATTATGACTCATGTTCAAAGTGTGTTCCTTAGCTTGCAATAATCATGTCAAGTGTGACTATGCTCCTGGTTTGATCATGGTAATGCAATGATTTTAGTATTTGGGTTTCTCTAATTTCTGTGTCAGGATTTGACATCGGGAAAAGCATAAGTGGTGAAATTTTGAATTTCAATTGGTATGATGGATCTCTTTTCTCAAGTAAGTTAATCAAAGCTAATGTCTTCAATTGAGATATATTGGTTATTTGAGCTAATACAAGTGAAATGGTCTTTGATTAGCATGATGAGTAAATTCTGAATGATTGTATGATAAAATTTTAGTCTTATGAAAGTCGAATAGCTTGTTCCATGTTAGCAAAATTTGGATAGATGAGGATATTGTTAACTGAAACATTTGAACTGGTCTAGTCTGCACTTGGACAGTGACTTCTTAATTTCCAGTGATGCACTATTGTATAAATTGTAGTGTGTATTAAGACAATAAGATAAGGTGATAGCTTAGAGCTTTTGATGCTACAGAAAGATCTAAATTGTTAATAGGGTTAAAGTCGAGCATCGGGTTTTATCGGAGCTATCTTCTCCAATGCTAATATCAGTATAGAAATGAGGAGGGATTATTCTTGAGGCCATATCAGAAATTTTTTTCTCGTATTGGAAAGAGGAAAAAAACTATGATTTAGTTTATTACTAGATGTTTGACGAGATCTATGAATCATGCTGGTATGTACGGAATCCCCACTCATCATATTTATGAAATGTAACACCCCAAACTCGGCCTAGACGTTAAGCTCGAATCTGGCATGTCACATTGGAGTATTTGTGTTTTCATTGAAAACCCTTCTTAAAAAAAACTGTTGCCAATTAAAACTTGTGTCTGTTAAAAGGTAGTTTATTCAAAAATTAGTTCCAAGAAAAAAACATTATTCATTATCTCGTCAAATCTTTTTCTGGTGCGGAAGCCTAATCTTAAATTTTTAATAAAGAACCAAACTCTGTCTCTAAGGCAAAAACCGTAAAACCAAACATGCCAATTTGAAATAATACACAAAGGATAGGCCTTATTACAACCCAATTGAAATAATTTGAAATTCTAAAAAATAAAATTGAATTAAAACTAAGTCCAAAACGTCCTGTGAATTGGCCACCTCCGAGTCCTTCCATCCGTCGAACTGCCTACTGAGGATCACCTGAAAATATAATTAAAGAGGGGATGAGTTTGTGAAAACTCAGTGTGTACGCCCCTCATCAAACAATATAGCATGTAATAAACAATCTGGGCCTAAGCCCTATTTCAATATCGGTGGCCTTAGGCCTTAGCCCAAATCACAACAATATCAGTATGATCATGCAATGTGCAATTTCCTAAAACCAACCTATACACCCCCTTTCCAACCAACAATAACTATGGGGAGATACTTGACCCGCCCATCCTTATTACAACTCGGTGTGGAACCAGTGCAGCCCCACTTAATGGTGCAGCTTAGCTGCTTGTATACGGTGTAGCACCAGTTACGGCACTACTTACCGGTGCAGTAAAGCTGCTCGGTGGCTAAAAAGCCTGCGGTGGCTATAAAGCCTTCGGTGGCTATAAAGCCTTTGGTGGATCCACAGTCGTCAAGCGACCATGCGACCCTTATATACACTTCCTCCAATCATAATCTCGGCCCATATGCAATATAATAACACATGAATGCAACAGATAACATATAGCATGCATAAATTATACTCATAGCATAAAGGGGTATTTTGGTAATTTTGCCAACTAAGGGTTTTTCTATAATTTTGTAGGTCAAGGGTATCTCAGTGATTCTACCCTACAAGGGTATTCCAGTAGTTTTACCCTATAGAGGTATTTCAATAATTCTACCCTACAGGGGTATTTCAGTAATTCTACCCTACAAGGGTATTTTAGTAATTCTACCCTATAGGGGTACTTTAGTAATTTCCTATCATTATGGGTTTTATTATGAACTTTGGCCCGTTAACAAGTCCTCGCTGGCTAAAGTGAATAGACACTATGCACCAAGTAGGATTCCAGATAATAGGAGGTGGGTCACTAGGACCGCTTAAGTACCAAGCTCTCCATAGATCCAATCTTAGACATGCATATGCCCATTGCCATACTCTAACCCTGCGACTTGTCCATAGACATGCTTGATTAATTAATTAAGTTTTATGCTGCTTAAGGATCCATCAGAACTAGGCCTAGAGTCCACTATAAAACCCTAGCAAGTCTACATGCTTTCCTAAATTCACATATGACCTATCAAGCCCAATCATATCTATATGGCCCATTAGGCCCAATCATAAATATAGGCCCATCAGGCTCAATCATATTCAAATCATTCAACTAATGATACCAACCCATCATTCACTATCACTTATCAACTTTTGTCGATTTGGGCCCACGAGCCCTTCGGGCCCATTTAGCCCATTCTGGCCTGGTTGGCCAAACGATGGCCTGAGACCATAGGATCGCTCTCTTGGCCTCGGTAGTCATAACGGTATCTCCACACGAGTGTTCACATGCTCGTATGGTTGCCAGCGCCAACCTTTTGGCTTTTCGGCATTTCAGCTTTTCGAGATTTTGGCTTTTGTCGATTTGTCGTGTGTGCCATGAAAGTACACACCTTATTGGAAATTAATACCCAAGATCACCAACCCTATGAACTGCTAGCCACCCCTGATTCTAAGATCACTTGATAGTGATCCCTAACATGTTTGCGACCTCTGAATCCCCACTTGATCTTTGATCACGCGGCCTAGTTAGCTTCTTAAGTGAGATCTGGTTTTTAAAACTCAATTAAGAACAGATCCCTGATAGAGGAAAAGCAATAATGAATTTGGCAAAGTAATAGGCTATTCGGTCACAAGAAACATAGGGATAGTATTTGGCTTTTTGAGAAAAGAATAAGAAAGTAGATTGGCCCTCAACACAATCGATTGTGGAAGTATAAATCTGAATCTAAGAATCAAAGTAGTCATTTTGGAAGAACAAGTAAAGAATCGACACTTGAAAAGAGAAAGGAGCACAACATCAAAACGAATTTCGGCAAAAGATGATAGGGTATTCGGGAAAAGAAGAATTCGGCTCACATAAATGAATATGGAAAAATAAGAAAATGGTTTTCTAATTGACAACCTCAATAGCCGAATTGCCTAAAGAATTTGGCACTACTCCCCCTAGCCCCTTTTAAAATCGATTCCATGCCCCTAAAGTCCTATTCGGCTTCACTTCATCCAATCCTTGATCACCTCCTATTATTTCTCCTTATTATCCACCTAAATCCTCTCTTCTCTATCCAAACTTCCTCATACAAGAGTTTCAAGTCATCACCACTACTTGCAGAGCAT
Source organism: Gossypium stocksii (assembly GCA_020496765.1). Classification (NCBI taxonomy): domain Eukaryota; kingdom Viridiplantae; phylum Streptophyta; class Magnoliopsida; order Malvales; family Malvaceae; genus Gossypium; species Gossypium stocksii. Next base: position 37,573,719 of record CM035630.1, on the reverse strand, counting down.
GAGTGCAAAAAAATAATACTCTTAATGCCAAAGGCATTCATTGAACCTTAGACCTCCCTGCTCTACACATGGCGTCACTCTCTACTCCCCAAGGTGGCGCTACCTTGCCACTAGGCCACAGGCCCATTTGCGTCTTATTTCCTCTTCATTTGTTTAAAAGGCCTAATACCTGAGATTAGGGTTCCACTAAGGCAAAAATTAAAATTTTCCCCATGGTCTACCTTAACCCTAAGACTTCAAAGAACCCTTGTAATACCTTAAAACTAATATTATAATGTGCTAATCATACATGTCAACTTCAGCACACAAAATTTAAAAGTTTCAGGATTTTGGGGCATTACAAATTTCGTGTCTATATGATTGTTGGATTTCTTGAAATACTAGTCTCCACTAATCGGACTGAGATCCGGGTTATAAATTGTACTTTATTGGGAAAGTTAAAGGAGGCTTTGAAATTTAAAGGCAACTGATGGTGGATTTGGTAATCAATCGGACTGTGTGAAATTATATAGAGTGTAAGGCCAAGATGAACTGACTAGTTTTAATATTCGAATTTGAGAAGATTCAAGTATGTGCGTATATGTGACAAATGGCATAGACCGGACCATTATGTATATGAACTCTCAAATAGAGGTTGAAATTCAGCCAATGTAGGGTATAGCAATGAACCGCTTATGACACTGATATGAAAAAGTAAAGAGATAAGTATTAGAGGCAGTCTAGTGAAAGTTCTTTAGCGAGGATTATGGGAAAGAGAAGTTTATGTGAATACCAAAACCACATTTCTGGTAAGATTTTTGGGGACGAAAATCCCTAAGGGGGGAGAATTGTAACAGCCCGATTTTAGGCCTAGTCAGAATAATGGTCTCGAAACCGCTAATTTGAGATCGAAGAAATTATTATTTTTAATTATTTTTATATGAGTTATAACATGATTATAAGAGTGTATAGATATTTTGGTGAAATAATTTTAGTGATTGCATGCTTAATTTTGAAAAGAATGACTAAATTGCATAAAGTGCAAAAGTTTCATCCTACTAGCTAAAGGTGTCAAATAGCTGTAGAACATTAATTAGGGGTCTCTATTGAGTAAATAGACCATAAAAATATTAGTGGCTGATCAAGGAGACAAAAATATTGTAGAGTCAAAGTTAGGTGAAAGGTTGGTGACTAATTTGACTAGTAATATAATAAAATAAAGAAAAAGGGGTATCATCTTTCATCTTCCTTCTTCCCCACTGAAAATACCAGCAAAGAAGGGGTTTTGAAAGCTCAAAAATATCAGCAACTTATGTCCCTTACAAGTAAGTGATTTTGATGGTCTTTTTTGATAAATTTTGTACTTTTGGGACCCTTGTAGCATAATCTAGCTAATGAGGGGACTATTTTGCAAAATGGTTGAAACTCTAGGGTTTTTCCATGAGAGTATTCATGTTGTTTGCTGAACTTTTATGGAAGAAAATGAATCTTGGTTGTTAAATAAACAACTTTTGTGAAAGGATTTTCATGAAAACACCTAATATGGACCATTTAGTAAAGTTTGTTAAATGGATGAGAATTATGTGAAATAATTGGAATTTTCAGTTGCTACAAGAGTAATAAAGGTTGGGCTAGGCTTGGCTAATGAGGAAATTTGATAAAAACTAATTTCGAGCCTAGGGGTAAAATGGTCAATTTGTGAAAGTTTAGGGGCAAAATGGTCATTTTTCCAAAATGGTCATTTTAGATTGTCTAAGCTTAATGTGATGATTAAATGAGAAAATTTTATTATTTTAGATCAAGAAAATCGAGATTTCGGCTTAAACTGAGAAAGTACATGGTTTAGGACAAAAAGGGAACAATTAGTTATTTTTGCATTCGAGGTAAGTCCGTGTGACTAAATAAGCATATTACCCATGTTATTATTAATATACTTGAAATCTATCTTGCTATGATTGTATTGAATTATATGTTGATGATATTCGATACGAGAAGGTGATGCCAAATGTTAATAATAATGCAATGTTGTTGTTGTTGTTGTTTATGTTTGAAGCCTAAATTGATAAGGCTTAAAATGAGTAAGTTTATATGCAAATGATACATCTTTTATTGATGCTTTACGTGTGGATGTTCTATATGAAATTGGAATGATTATTATTGTCATTGTATGAAATTATGAAAAGTGTGGATACGGATAAATTCCGTGGGAATTTTAATATCGATGGGCTATATGTGATCCACCGGATAATAGTTAATATTGGTGGGTTATGTGCGGGACCACCGAGTAATTAATGAAATTGATGAGCTAAGTGCAAATTATTGTGAAATATCAATATTGGTGGGCTATGTGCGAAACCACTGGGTAATTATTGAAATTGATGAGCTAAGTGCAAATTATCGTGAAATATTAATATTGGTGGGCTATGTGCGAAACCACTGAGAATTATTGATAATGGTGGGCTATGTGCGAAACCACCTTATAATTGCTAATATGAATGGCTATGTGCAAACCATTGAGCATGATTTAATATATTGAGGTGTGTATTGAGATTATGATTAAGTGAAATTATAAATGTGGTGATGATGAATTAGTACAAGGATTAAATGTGGAAATGTGTAAACTTTATGCATGCCTTGTGCTTGAGAAATGTGGTAAGGTTGCAAATGAGTAAGTTACGCATATGAGGATGATTTTATGATGATCTGGTGATTATATGTCTATATTTATGATGTATGAAAGTGTGGTAAAATCAGTTGGTGACATGTATGCTTAAAAAGAAGTTAAAACAAAGAAGTCATGAAAGAGTGAAATTAGCAGTCAAACAGTACTAGACAGTAGCAGTTATGTGAATTTGAAAAATCACCAAAAAAAGGTGTAAATTTAATTAGAGGCTTAATGAGATATGAAATTAAAGACCATTGAGTCTGTTTTCACAAAATAGAAGTAGAGTAAGCAAAACAATCTCATTTCATGAGATATCTGAATTGTTGTGAGACAAGGTCAGATGGATTTTGGAATCCCCTGTTCTGACTTTGGAAAATAACGAAAAATTGTATAAAAATGTTTATGGAGTATAATTTATATGATTAAAATATTTTATGAGTCTATTTTTAATAGAAACAAATGGAAACATTATCCTAGTTCTGAATAATGAGATAATTAATTTTTAGTGAAGAGAGGTTAGATCTATCGGACAGTGAAATAAGGAAAATTTTAATGAATAAAATGTACTAATTGGCTAATCCAAAAATTCTAAAAATTTTATGGTAAGAAGATATGTGATTCTAGTTTCAAGGAAAATTAGCGGATCATAATTTAATGTTCTGTAGCTCCATATATAAATAATTTAGTGACTATAACTTGAGAAAATAGCCCAATTTGAACATAAGCAAAAGCGCAAATATTGTGGTATTACCTCGAGAAGCAAGTTGATAAATTGCTTATTAATTTCATGCAGTCTTACTAAGCTATAAAGCTTACTCCATTCCTTTCCTTTTCTTTAGTATTGACAGGTTAGCTCGGGGTTAGAGATCGTCAGAGGCAGCATCACACTATCAATTTATCAAGTCGGGGTACTAATAAACCTTAATTGCTTCTGTGTGAGTGGCATGTATTAAGATTCAGTTATTGGTAATATGTATTCTTATGATTTGGCCAAATGTGTTGGTTTATTTTACTTCATTGTATAAGGCCATGAGATGTGGCTCATAATGGTTATGGGCATGTAAGCCTAATTTTATGTATGCATATGGAAATGCTTTGGGGTAGTTAGGTATATTACATGTATTTGATGGTTAAGTTAGGAATAAGTGAGAGTATGATATGTGTCTATGAAATGTATAAGAGTGTAAATAATTGAGAGCAACTAAAAGGCCTTGGAAATTAGCCTAAGTGTTGGCCACACGGGTAGAGACACGACCGTGTGTCTCAGCCGTGTGGAGGACACGGCCTAACACTTGGGCGTGTGACATGGCCGTGTGCCCCTTAATGTTTACTGACGTCAAAAATAGAATGCTCGATTTTTTTAACACGAGCTGGGACACAGGGGTGTGTTACCCCATGGCCTTCCCACACGGGCGTGTCCTAAGTCACACAGGCGTGTGACATTGTTTGGATGAAAAATTTTATAAGTGCTCCAAAGATCCCGGTTTAGTCCCGAACCATTCTTTAAGTATGTTTTGGGCCTCGTAAGCCCTAATAAGGACAAAATGAGTTTAAACTGAAAGGTTTTAAATTTGAATGAATATTCGTGTCTCATAATTGATCGATCGTGCATAATTAAGTCTGGTAATGCCTCGTACTCTAGTCCGGCGACGGATACGGGTGAAGGGTGTTACACTTCATTTATCCTATCAAAGTAACTCCTTCCATACTTCGCATATTATAAGCATACATTTCACACATAATGATACACTTATCACTATAACATATAGTACACCACTTATCAATATGTCATTACACAACCACATTTAGCACCTAGAGAACATACTTCCAAGCATATATATATATATATATATTCACAACTTCAAGAATACATAGAAAACTCATTCATCGTGATCACACAACCATGGTAATCAAACAAAACTCATAGCAGACATATGAGCAGAACATTCTAGCACAACAACTCCAACAAACTCCTGAGTAGTGTAGAGAAACTCACCTTAAATTCTTCGTCCTTGCCAGCTTAGCTTGCCCAAATGTTAAAATCTCCTTCGTCCTGATAGCTAAGCATGTTAGTAAAATATATCAGTTAAACTTAAGGTATTCAAACATTAAAACCCAGAACTCATTATCATTTAAAAGTTTCCCAAAATTTTCAGAAATCCTTACTCTCCTATGTCAATCCACAAATACAAAAATATAGAAAGGCTTACCAGTTCCTCAGATTCTCTACTTCTTGACCTCAATCCTCATGATCGCTGCCTCACGCAATGTTTTCTCAATTTTCTATCATTCAGAGAAACTGAAGAAGATCATGGAGAAGGAAAGAAAGTAAAATAGAAATCAGGAGAATTCTGCTTTCAGAATAATCCTCTTTTCTTGCATATATAACCCTTCTTACACATGGTTCAAGGCCCTAAGTAATCATCCATAGGCAATTATTTTGTCTCCCACTAAGGAACTAGTTGGTTCCATTTTAACTGAACTAGAATTGAAACTCAACTAATTTCCAATCAACTACAAAATTTCATAAGTTTGCTAGTAGAGCTTGTCGACTTACCATTTTATTCAATTAATTCCCAGATTTCCCTTAACTTCGGGACTTTAATGAAAACCAAGTGTGACACTGTTTTAGGCCATATTAGGCCTTTTTTAGTCTATATACCTTGGTTTCACTTCCTACTTCTACAAAGCCTTGTGGCTAATCAATGTAGATTTCCTCATTTAGAAAACCATTCAAGAAGACTAACTTTGTATCCAGTTGATGTATCTTTCATCCCCTTTGAAGTGCTAGAGCCAATAGCAACCTAATTGTAACACCCCAAACCTGGCCTAGATGTTATGGCTGAATCTGGCGATGTCACATGGAATGGAGTTTGAAAATGGGATTTACACAATAAAACCATCATTCTAATGTTCGTTCTTTTAAAAATTTATCTTTCTCACCAAAACTTAGTTATCTTAGAAGTCTAGTAAAACTGATACCCTTATTCTAAAACTCGACTTACAGTTTCAGAAAAACTCTTGTTCGCATAAAACTGTTGAAAATCAAAGACATTTTATCGAGGCATACAAATTAATAGATAATCTAAAACCAAAACTGACAAATAAAAGCCCATGCAGTCTAGAAACTTTACAACCCCACAATTAATCTAAAATATATAAAAATCATAATTTAAAATTAAAGCAGTTTATAGTCGAGTGGCCACCTTTAAGTCCCCTGCTACACTGATACGCCTAAATCTATGGATTACCTGCACAGAACAGGCAGAAAGGGGTGAGTTTATGTAAACTCAGTGTGTAATCCAACAGAATTGAGCATGCGCACATACAGATTATCAAATATCAGATATACAGTTTCGGGCCTAAGCCCATTTTAAATATAGAATCAGATACAAATATACAGATCAGATAACATAATCCTTCCCCTATCCTCTACACATCATCTTTGACCATCCCAACACATCATGTGGGGTTTAAAACATCCACCCAACCCTACACACCATATTGTGCTCATACGATAGATAACAGACAAAATGCTGCCATACTGCTATAATATAGGCGAAAGTCACCTTTTAGAACACTTCCTCCATATATAACATCCTACCCCCAATAATAGATATCGAATATTTAGCTATAGATATACAGATAAAACATGCTCACATGCTTGTATGTAACACCCCAAACCCGGCCCGGATGTTAGGGCCGAATCCAGCGTGTCACATTGAAGTGTTTTATCGAAAACCTTGTTTTCATTGAAAATCCTTCCAAAAGAAATTTCAAGTAAAATCCCAGTTTGTGTTTGTTTCTAGAACGAGGTGTATTCAAAAGCTATTTCTTGGTTACGTTTTAATAGTTACTTTGGAAAAATTCTCTTTAATTGCGGAAGCTTAATTTAAAAAAAAATAATTGATTTCAGAAAAACTTGAAAGGTGTTTGAAATAACTAAATCCATGTTCTGTGTCAAATATATATAAAGCTTAGTAACCAATAATGAAATAACAACCAGAGGGAAGGCCTTATTACATTCGGACTAAGATAATCAAAATACTAGAGATTTTATAAAAAAAAAGTCTAAATCGTCTTACTAGTTGGCCACCTCTGAGTCTCTCCATCTGTCGAACCGCCTACTGAGGTTCACCTGAGAAAAATAAAATAAAAGAGGGAGTGAGTTTTCGAAAAGTTAGTGTGTACAACCCTCGGAAACAATATATATATCATACAACATAAGTCATCTTGGGCCTGAGCCCAATATAATAATAGTACAAAATTAGAGCAATCAGATATGCAAAAATCCTACCCATCCATCCTCTACACAACATCTTCGTCCAATCGAAACACACCATGTGGGGATAACTATATCGACCCACCCATCTGATACACTCCAAGGGTAGCGCCAGTTGAGGTACTACCTAGCGTTGCAGCAAAGCTGCTAATCATATTGTGGGCTTAAAATGCCATCGGTGGATCCACGGTCGGCAAGCAACATGTGATCCTCAATTCTTCCTCCGTTCCATAATTCCCACCCACATGCAACATAAAATTATATGAATGCAGCAAATATCCATGTGTCATGCGTAAATCTTTCATGTTTCACATAGGGGTAGTTTAGTCATTTTATCCTACAAGGGTGTTCTGGGTAATTCCTGCCCTACAGGGGTATTTTGGTAATTTTTTAATAGTATGGGTCTTAATTACAAACTTTGGCCCGTCAACAAGTCCTCGTTGGCTAAAGTGAATAGACACTACGCACCAGGTAAGATTCTAGAGAAGAAGAGGTGGGTCATTAAGACCGCTTAAGTACCAAGCTCTCCCTAGATCCAATCCTAGACATGCATATGCCCATTGCCACACTCTAACCTCATGACTTCTCCACAGACGCACTTGATAAATTAATTAAGTTTTATGCCCGCTTAAGGATTCATTAGAAACTAGGCCTAAAAGCCTATTATAAAACCCTAACAAGTCCACATGCTTTCATACATTCATATAGCCCATCAGGCCCAATCACATTTATATGGCCCATTAGGCCCAATCCATTCCAAGCCATTCAACACACTTTATCAGCCCATCACTTATTATCAACTTATCAATTTTTACTGATTTGGGCCCACGAGCCCGTCGGGCCCATTTCGCCCATTCTGGCCCGGTTGGCCAAAACATGACCCAAGTCCATGAGATCGCTCATACGGCCTTTGAAAACGTATCAATTCGTGCACTCACACGACTACCATAATCAAACTTTTGGCTTTTCGGAATTGCGAGATTTGTCGATCTATTGTGTGTATAGTGTATGTACACACCTGGTAATAAAACATGCTATGATCTCCTTAGCCACGAACCTACAAATGATGTCACTCATCGATCAGTCACACACTTATCAAATACTATCACCAAAACCCTAGTCCCACCTTTGCCTTACCTTGGACGACAAGCCTTAACAGTCCTTTCTTGGTCACTAATCACGAGTGCCTCCTAAATCTACATCAATCTTAATCATTAAATCTGAACCATAAGTGACTTATATCCATCTTAAGTCCCCCTCATAATACCTATAACTATTCCACCATCACCCAATCCAAATATAGATGAGTTACTTACCCCAAAACCTAAAACTTGTAAGGTAGAATCAACAGAGGGTCTGGAGATCAAAGATTTGATTTCAATCCCCTACAAATCGACTAAGAGAGAGTAAGGAATAGGAGAAGTCAGTTCTTAGTAAATCCGATAGAAAGAGTAAGGTTCTTACCCAAGAAGCAATCGGCCCAAGAAAGAGGAGTGGTGGTGGTACAGAAGAGGTTCGACCAACAGGGTATTTGGCTTAGAGTTTAAAGTGATGTAACAAAAAAAAAAGAGTATATTCGGCACAAAGGAAACAACTAGAAGTAGAGAAAGAAAAATGGTTTTGATGAGAAGGAGAAGTTGATACCTACTAAGGAAAGAATAAGAGGTTTTCAGTTTCTGAGTACTTAGAGAGAAAAGAATGATAAACTAAAAAGAATTTGGGAGTAGAAGGTTTGGCAATAGCAACAAAGAGAACCCTTTTCATGAAAAAGAACAAAAGGAATTTGACACCCCCTATTTATGCCCAAAACCGAAACTTGCCTACTCCCAAAGTCCCAACAGGCTCCAATTCTTCCCCACTCCAATATACTAATTTTCCTTCATGATAACTCCTTAATCCCTTCCTTAAAATTCTCTTCTGATAACTCCTTTCAGAGTTCACATTCAACGCCACCACTAGCAATCCAATGAGCAAAAATTAAATCCTTCTTTTGAACAAGGAGGGATTCGAACCCCAATCCTCTTTGCCATGCCTGTGACGCCATCCCATGCTCCCTATGTGGCGCTACCTTGCCACTAGACCACAAGGTAATTTGTGTCCTATTTCTTCTCCATTTATTTAACAACCTAGTTACTTAAGATTAGGGTTCCTTTAATAGTAAACTAAAATTTTCCCACTTTCAAGCTTGAACTTAGAACTTAACCAATGGCCTATTAACAAATTAATACTTAACTAAAAATATCAAACACATAGTCCACATCAAAATCAAAAAAAGAAAGTTTGGGATTTTTGGGGCGTTACATTGTATATATATGGATATCAAATATGAAAATAATAGTACAAGCAATCATACAATTAGTGTCCTAATCGGTTCAATCTATAAGAATATCGTTAAACATAAAGTAGGGTTTAATTAGCCTTTACTGACCCTACAGTAGGCCTACAGTCGTTTGGGATAGCCCGTGCGACCCTAGGGGAAATTTCAGAATTTTAGGCCCACATGCCCGTATGGGCCCACACACCCAGATTGCCACATGACCGTGTGGCCCATACGCCCAGATTGGCCTTGCTCGTGTGGATCAGACGACCTGGCCCAAAAACCCACACGTTTGTGTGGCCCACACGCCTAACTTGGCCTAGCCCATGTTGCTCACACGGCCACACTCCAGCCACCACATGGTCGTGTCTTGTGCATGGCCATGCCTTCGTTGATCACGACCGTGTTGTCGCACACGGCCTAACACATAGGCGACCAGACGCCCATGTGGTGTCGACAGTAAGGTTTTCAACTTTTTTCGAGTCTCATTTTTCTGCGTTTCAGGTACACACCTATTTTGTTTTCGCAGCAACCACAATCGCAAGACCAACAAAACCTATAATTGCCAACAATTGATCATATTAGTCGCTTAAAACGTGTGATTAAATCGAACCACATCAAGAAAAGGCAACTCTTAAATTACCAAAACTCCTACCTTTGAACGAACAGCGATGATTTTTCCACACTATTCGAGTGTCAATTAGTAGCCCCTAGTCCCTTAGTCCTTTCTTAAACCATAAAGACGAACCTCATCAACAAAAGATTCACTTAACGAAGCAAATGCCAAACTTACCCCACTTACCAAACGCACCAAAAATACTTAAATTACCAGATACGAGATCACGACAGCAGACACAGATTCAAGAAGCAAAAATGCTAAAAGGGAAAAGAAGACAGAGAAGAGGGCAGAAAAATTCATGTCAAAATTCTTCGAGAATTTCGGAAGAGAGAAATTTTGGAAAAAAGAAAAAGATAATACTAAAATAAAATTTAATATATTCCAAAATCCCACTAAATCACAACTCCACTAACCCTTCAAACTCAACTACCTCAGAATCCCAGAAACACCAAAATCTTATCAGTCAACAGAGGAAAAACTTATTACACCCACGCTCGTGCAGGGATTCAAAGACAGGACCTCCAACAAACTGACTCCCTTACCACTCAAACTAGTAGGCTCATTATGATATGATTTTACAAACAATTTAATATAAGCTCACTAAACAAGAATAAGACTTAATTCCAAAAAAAAAACAAAAATTGCTAAATGTGGGACTTGAACTTGGGACCACTCACACACACCAAAACACTTAACCACTGAAGCAGATACACACTTGTGTAAGATAATTACAGAATTAGAAATAAATTATTCAGGGCGTTACAACTCTACCCCTTAAAAGAAATTTCGACTTTGAAATTTGCCTGAGTCGAATAGATGAGGATACTGCTGACGCATCGAGTCCTCAGGTTCCCACGCAGCTTCCTTAGTGCTATGATTCCATCATAGCATCTTCACTAATGGAATAGACTTCCTCCTCAGAACCTTAACATCTCGATCCAGAATCTGAACTGGCTCCTCCTCAAAAGTTAAATCCTATCTAACCTCGATCTCCTCAATATAGACAACATGGGATGGATTAGACTAATACCGCCTCAACATTGAGACGTGGAACATATTGTGAATAAGGTCTAACTTTGGAGGTAGTTCCAAATAATAAGCAAATAGTCCCATTAGCTTCAGAATTCGATGCAGCCCAATAAACCTAAGGCTCAGCTTGCGCCTTCGACTGAACCTCAGAACCTTCTTCCATGGAGAAACCTTAAGAAATACATAGTCTCCCATAGAGTACTTCAGACGTCACCTTCAGATGATCCCGAATCAGTCTAACCTTATCCTCGGTCTCAAAAACCAACTTAGGACCTAAAACCTGTCATTCACCCAATTGAATCCAACATAGTGATGTATGACACTTACGACCATACAGGGCCTCGTAAGGTGCCACCTAAATACTAGCCTGGAAATTGTTATTATAGGTGAACTTAGCTAATAACAGATAATCCTCCTAACTACCTCGGAAATCCATCACACAACTCTAAAGCATATCCTCTAGTATCTGAATCACCTTCTCAAGTTGACCATCGGTTTGAGGATGAAATGCAGAACTGAAGTCCAACCTTGGACCCAGAGCCTCGTACAACTTCTTCCAGAACTGAGACATGAAATGAGGATCTTTATCTGAGATAATCGAGATAGGAATCCCATGCAATCTTACCATCTTAGAAATATACAACTTCACTAACTTCTGCAGAGAATAGCCCGTCCAAACCGGAATGAAGTGAATAGATTTGATCAATCAATCCACGATGACCCAAACCGAATCCTTCTTTGTGGGTGTCAAGGCAGCCCACTAACAAAATCCATCTTCACTCGTTCCCATTTCCATAAAGAAATCTTAACAAGTTGTAGTAAACCCGAAGGCAACTAGGGCTCAGCCTTAACTTGCTGACATGTCAAACATCGAGCAACGAAATCCGTAACCTTATGCTTCAACCCTGGCCACCAATACAACTCATAGAGATCGCAATACATTTTATTACCATTGGGATGCATAGTATAAGGACTACTATGCGCCTCCCTTAGAATTGACTGTCTCAGATCCGTATCATTTGACACACAAATCTGACCACGAAAACATAGCACCTCATCATTATTCTGTCCAAAATCTGAAATGTTGCCACTCTCAACCTAACAAAACCGTAAACCTAGAGACTCATTTCTCAACTGTTTATCTCGAATCTGATTAATCCAAGTTGGCTTAACTTGCAACTGAGCTAGCAAACTCCCATCATCAAATAGACTAAGGCGAGCAAACATCACCCTTAGATCAGTCATTACTTTACAACTTAGAGCATCGACCACCATATTGGCCTTACCAGGATGATACTCGATTGTGCAGTCATAATCTTCCATCGACGCTGTCTAAAATTCAACTCCTTTTGAGTAAGGAGATACTTGAGGCTCTTATGATCAGTATAGACAATACACCTCTCACCATACAGATAATGCCTCCAGATCTTTAATGCATAAACTACTGCAGCCAACTTGAGATCGTGTATTGGATAGTTTACCTTGTGTGTCTTGAGCTGACGGGATACATAAGCCATAACTTTTCTATTTTGCATCAATACACATTTGAAACTAACGTGCGATGCATCAGTGTAAACCAGAAATTTTTTGCCAGATTCAGGCTGTATCAAAACAGGAGCCTGAGTTAGAATAGACTTAAGCTTCTTGAAGTTCGATTGTTCTCCATCAGTCTAGAAAAAAGGAACTCCCTTAAGCAAAAGCTTAGCCAAAGGCACTACAATAAAAAAGAATCCCTTAACAAAACACTGGTAATAACCCACCAAACCCAGAAAGCTATGGATCTCATATACATTTTTAGGCTATTTCCAAACAAGTACAGCCTCAATCTTCCTTGGATCCGCGCAAATCCCCTCAGTAAAAACCACATGCCCAAGAAAAGTTACCTCACACAACTAGAATTCACACTTGCTGAATTAGGCGTAAAGCTGCTTTTCACATAAGGTCTGAAGTACCACCTTAAGGTGTTCATCATGTTCATCCTCAGTCTAAGAATAACCAGAATATCGTCAATGAAGACCACGATGAACTGATCTAGATACGGTTGAAACACTTGGTTCATCAAATCCATGAATGCAACCGGAGCATTCGTCAGGCTAAAAGGCATCACTAAGAACTCGTAGTGTCCATAACGAGTCCTAAATGCAGTCTTATGAGCATCAGCTTCCTTAATCCTCAACTGATGATAACTAGATCAAAGATCAATTTTAGAAAACATTGAAGCTCCTCAGAACTGATTGAACAAGTCGTCGATCCTCGAAAGTGGGTACATTCTTCACAGTCAACTTATTTAACTGTCGATAGTCGACGCACATCCTTATGGTCCCAGCCTTCTTCTTAATAAATAGTATTGGTGCCCTCCACGGAGACACACTAGGACTGATAAAATCACGGTCCAAAAGCTCTTACAGTTAAGGCTTAAGCTCTGTAAGCTCCTTCAGTGCCATACGATAGGGAGTGATAGACATCAGAGCTGTATTTGGAAGAAGCTCAATTTCGAACTCAACTTCTCGATTCAAAGGTAAACCTGGTAACTCTTCAGGAAAAACATATAAAAATCCCTCACAGGTCTGATATCCCCAATAGTAAAGTCCTCAAGAGCAGAAACATTAATGTAGGCCAAGTACGCTTGACACCCTTTCTAAACCAGTTTCTCAACCACAAGAGCGAATATCACATTAGACAAATAATCTCGACGCTCGCTGATTACAACCACCTCATTATCCTTCTCAATTCTTAGAATGACCCTCTTAGTCATACAATCCAGACTAACTCGGTGCTTGACCAACCAGTCCATTCCCAGAATTAAGTCGAACTCCCCAAACGGAAGCTCCATTGGATTTGCTAGAAAAACTGCCCCTTGCACCACTAACAGAACATCCCTATATAATTTCTGCCCCTTGCACCACTAACGGAACATCCCTATATAATTTACTAACCTGAAAAAATTGTCCCAACGGACTCAGTAAAAAAACCTCACTCGAAGTGCTCCCAACGAAAATACTCAAGTTTTCAAAAACAGAACTAGCTACATACGAATGTGTAAAGCCTATGTTTATCCAAGTAGTATAAGGTACATCAAAAATAAGGAACATACCAGTGATGACATCAGGAGCATCTCTATCCTCTCGACATCAAGCAAGATAATTAACACAGGCTGCCTCTTCTCAGTCTGACCAGCACCTCTGTATGGTGCTCTCTGCCCATGACCCAACCCATTACCACCCCTAGCCTGTCCACAGCCCCTAAGTGGCTGCTGAACTGCCCTTTGAGGCTGCACAGTACCCGATCTCGTAGTTTATATCTGATCAGCTCTCTAGATGGTTGAGACACACGATCATGTCTTAGCCCCTGTCTTTACTACTAGGCATTTAATTCTATCCCTGCAAGGTGTAGGGGACACACAGCCTAACCACACGCCCATTGGGCCAACCGTGTGTCACACACGACCTAGACACACGCCCGTGTGTCTACCCGTGTAGACAAAAATACGCTATTTACCAAGCCTCTTTGCTACCCTGAAATAAGATCAAATATAACCCAACATTTTTATATCATGACTTGACACCAATATCCATCTAAATGTCCATAACTATACTGTAACACCCCAAACCCAGCCCAGACATTATGGCCGAATCTTGCGGTGTCACATTGAAGTGTTTCAAAATCATATTTTCATGTAAAAACCCGTTTAAAAAGTTCAAGTCTCATTGTGATCTTAACAAAAATTCAGGGTATCTCATATGTTGTTAAAGCTCAAATCGTTTAAGCAGCTTGATGATCATGTTGTATTATTATACTTTCAAAATAATGTTTGTTGCGGAAGCATAAAATCGTGTTACAAAATCGCTGTGTTTCGAAAACAGTTATCTTTTGAAAACCTATTTTTTCCTACACTAGCAGTTGATACCAAGTAAAAACCCAACTTAAAATTTAAAACAACAGAAAGGCCTTATTACAAAAACAAATACCCAAACCAAAATTATTGTAAGTAAAAGTCGAATGTAAAGGTAGGAGTAGTCGTGTGGCCACTTTCGAGTCCCTCATAGAACCGACCTGCCTACAACTAGGGATTACCTATATAGTTAAAACAGAAGGGTGAGTTTACGAAAACTCATTGTGTAATCCCTTATCAAACAGTCAATCATATAGTATGCAGTAATAGTCAGGCCTGAGCCCATTACAGTAACAGAATCAATTAGGCCTTAGCCCATAACAGTATCAGTTAGGCCTAAGCCCATAATAGTATCAGTTGGGCCTAAGCCCATAATAGTATCAATAATCAGTATGCATTGATGCATGTTATCCCAACTAACCCTGCACACCATCTCTTGTCCAACCCTTCACTCATGTGGGGAATAAATAACCTACCTATCCTTACACTTACAATGTTAGCACCAGTTGCGGCACTAAACAGTATTGCAGTAAAGCTGCCAGTAATATGTACAGCACAAAGCCATCAGTAGATCCACAGTCATCTTGGGTGACCCGTGTGATGTTATCGGTAATATGAACGGTACAAAGCCATCAGTAGGTTCACAGTCGTCTTGTGCGACCCGTGCGACCTTATTATTATAGTACACTTCCTCCAAATATAACAACCTGTAACACCCTTATCCTGTAACCATTGCTGGAATAGGTAAGGGGCATTACCGGACGAATAACACAGTTCAGAATAGTAAAATTTTAAACTTTTTAAACAAACATCCTCACACATCATATAAGTCAATCATTTATAATCATAGCATGCTTTAAACAAACATGTAAAGCTTTAATCATTCAATAGGGACTACTTCGATAACATATAAATGATATAAAAAAACTTAAAAAAAATTTCAGAATAGGGTCACACGGCTGCCAGAAGAAATAACACATCTCAGAAGAAATAAAATAGCAAAACATAAGAAAACCCAAAACTCCTGAAAGGATTGAAGGGAGATCCTATGTCTTAATGTAGATCTTGGCTTCTGAGAGGGATCAATCAGCTTTCTTCGAGTAATTTCCTGCCTTTAACTCTCCGTCTTAACGGGAATAAAGTACAACTTTGTAGTTGCCTCCTAAGGTCTTTATATAGAGTTTTGGATTGCCTTTCTTAGTCCCTAAGTAGCCTTTTCCAAGTGAAATTGAACTTCCTCACGACAAGGACACGCCCGTGTAGATCAACTACCAGACCGTGTTTGAGCATGTTAAAGTGGCACGGCCATGTGACACGGCCGTGTGACAAACCTTCAGGCCGTGTTGATTATTGAACTAGGCCTTATTTGCCTTTTTTTGGCCCGTTCCTTACTCTTTTCTCTTCTTTATGCTCGCCTAAGCATAAAACATGAAATAAAAGGATTAAGAGCACCAAATTCCACAAATTCAATGATAATTCATTCAGAAATTCGGCTAAGCATGAGATAAAAATATGTATAATTTACGGTTTATCAAATACCCCCACACTTAAGCCTTTACTTGTCCTCAAGCAAAATCTCAACTCACAATTAAAAATCATTCTTCTCAACTTATAATTCTTATCAATAATGTTTTAAACTAATCTACAAATAATCATACAATGAAAATTCAACCAGAAGAACATTAAAGTCTCAAACACTCTAAGTTGAGAATTTTATCATAGAAACATAGGTTTTCTCCCTTCTCCTAAGTAATTACCTTTCAATTCAAAATTAACAAGAGTTGACATCCTTACGAAAGATTCACTCTATCCATTAGAAGTGTTTAGGGTTCAAAAATTAAGCACTCATTAGTCAACTAGAAAAGTTATTACATAAGCTTTCAGGAAAATCAAATCTCTACCACTATAGATTGATATGACACATCGATCAAAAGGTCTTTCAATGGTTGTAATGAGGCTTTGGTTAGGGGTG
The DNA here is from genome assembly GCA_020496765.1 of Gossypium stocksii. Lineage (NCBI taxonomy): Eukaryota > Viridiplantae > Streptophyta > Magnoliopsida > Malvales > Malvaceae > Gossypium > Gossypium stocksii. The sequence goes on along the minus strand of CM035630.1, from coordinate 37,556,964 downwards.
TAGTCACAAGCTGAAAAAGAAGGTTAGAATCGAGATTGAACTGAAAAATCATCTAGCTAGAAAAATCTCTATCACTGAAACATATTCCTAGAATGAAGCCTTTTTGATGACATCGTTTTTAGATTCGGAAGCTTATAATAGAAATATGCAAGAATATTGCATTATAACTTAAATATGAATTATAACTGGATTAACTGTATTTATTATTATTATTATTATTATTATTTTAGAACATATCAAATACACTAAATTGAATATTTACAAACTTTACAAACTAAAAAAGAGAACAAAGCTAGATAATAATTCAACTCAAATCTCGAAAAAAATAGGGATAAAAATAATTGAAGGTAATTCAATAAAAAATGGGTTATAGGTTAATATTGAGGGTAAGTCAAAGAATAGGTTGTTAGGCTCAATGGGGTTCACTAGGGGTTAATTTATAGAGGTAGGCTTTTATGGAGTAAGTGGGTTAGAACCTATGTGCCTTTATCATTTCGGTATATTAAATCAATGATGTGGTCTTGACATGTATAATCGAAGCAAGTTTTAAAATAACAAATCAGTATTGACTCACTCAAAGCAACAATAAAAGTGAGCACGAAAGGATGTATGCTCAAAAGGCTAAAAAATCTCACCAGAATTATGGCTTTTGATGTCAATCCTGCGAATTTCAAATCTCAAGATAACACTTAAAATTAGGGAAAATAACCTAGGAAAAATTTAAATACTCAAAAATTTCAACTTATCATGCTTGATTCCCTAATGTCTTAAATTTTGAATAATCAAAACATAAGTACCTATGTCTTAATTCTCAACATATCAATAAAAATCATAAATCAATCAGAATTCATCTTAATAGGGGATTGAGACTAATGCATAGAATTTGAAATTTGAGAACAATGCAAAAAGTTAGTGGTAAAATTTTCAGGGGTTTCAAAGATAATACAAAGGATGAAAGTAAGTTTCCCCCCACATTTAAGATGTACATTGCCCTTAATGTACAAAGATACATTAGTAGTAATAGAAGCATAAGATCATAAGATAGGGAGAGAAGTGAAACTCCCTGAATTTTAGATAAATTTGCAGAGACGGATATTGGAATTGTAAGTGCCGGCAGTTGTGGCAGGGTTTTCCCATTACGGATGAATTTGAGTTGTAAAGCTCCTTTGAAACTGCGATAGCATAAATAAGTGTTTAGAGATTTAAGTTAAGCATAATTTTCTCATTAGGGAATAGCCAATATGAAAATAAAATTGAAATCTAAACTAAAATATTCAATAAACATAAAGATCGAAATAAAGATAAAGAAAAATCTAAGGATAGAGACATAAAGTTCAAGGGAAGGTAAAAATAAAGATCAAGAAAGCAAATAAAAAAGAAAATAAGATGAATAGAAAGTTCTAATCCTCAGATGGTCTGCGAGGTGGGGATGGTTGTGCGAGGTGAAGATGCTGACAAATCTGAGCTAAGGTTGCATCAATGTGATCAAATCGCTGAAAACATTGTTGCTGGAATTGGGCGAACTGCTCAGAAGTGACATAGCTTGAAGCTACCGCATGAACTAGGTGGCGAGTGGGTGGTGGCTCGGTCGGTGGCTCCTCCGGTGGTGGGACATCATCAGTAATGTCCTCGGGATCCTCCTGCTCAGCAGATTGGGCCAACTGGTACTGAGAAGGGTTGCTCCCACGTCAGCACTGAATCATCCTCATGTGCAGCATAGTTTGGATGCCTTGTGGGGACATCTGGCCGATCAAGGTGTAAGAGGATGTCTGGGCCGTAGTGTTAAGTAAGCTGAAGTAACGGGCCAATTACATAATGTATTTGCCCATCAAGATTACACCCCTACGATGCCTCTCGGTTTGATGCTGGATAGCATGAGCGATGAAATAGGCGAGGTCGATCACGTGTGCGTACGCCATGCTCCATAAAAAGTAGGCATTGTGGGTGTTGACGACACCGGTGCTCTCGCGTTTGCCCGTCAATGTGTGCGCGAGTAAGTCGTGAATGTACCTCAGTGAAGGGGCGAGAGCTATCACTTTGGAGTGACTTGGGTCGTATGTGGGCTGGTTAGGGACTAAGGCGCGCCAACAATTGACTAGAGAGATATGTATGTGGCAGCGGAGTTTTGAGAGGTCTTCTTCCTCTACAAACTGCTCAGTGTACAAGCCCAGTGCTGTACCGAACTCTGGTACACTAAGTTGACAAATGAGGCCTCCTAGGGGAATTGAATCGTTCTTGGATCGTCGTGTTGGTTCATCACCGTATGGAGATGGAATGTGGAGCAGAACTCGAGGGTAAGCTCGAGGTATGTAGGCTCCACTATTTGGAAAAACTGGTCCCATTGGTCTGTCGTCAACAAGGCTCGAATCTCGTCTGCTAGTTGGACCTGCTCTAATGCGGCCCAATCAATGCATCTCCCTGCTCCGAAGGGTCTCGCCCGTAATATTTGAAATAGTTCCTCTTGGGAGTTCTGCGGGAATTGGAGAAAGGGGTGTTGGATTTTAGCGGAGGGTCCAGAAGAGGAACCTCTGGGCCCTTTTCATTTTTTAGAAGTGGGTACGATAGCTTTCTTTCCTCTCGAAGATGACACGATTCCTAAGAGTAAAAACAAAGGAAAATAATAAGACGTGCATGCATTAGTCCTAAAGAAAAATGAAAACAAAGGTAGGAATATTCATAAGTTCCTAAACTGATTTTTCAATTTAAAATAACCAAGATTACTAAATAAGTCATGCAAGCATAGAATCGCATAGTTGAAAAATGGATATCAATATATATAGAAAATTCAAATTTCTTAAGATAGTTATAAGTGGCAGCCAAAAGAATGATTAAAGTGGCATAATGAGTATTCTAGATTAATCATGCTGAATGAATGAATTTTCTACCAATAACAATGCAAATAACCAGATAAATGAAATCATTAACAGAGAAATAGGTAAAAGACATTAGAAACTAAGAGAAAAAGTAAGAAAGGGGAATCGAATGAATGGTTGGGGTAGAACACGGCCGTGGTGATGCTTGCACAGGCGTGGTGGCATTGTTGAGGCTGGCGACGGCACTAGAGAGGGCTGGTATAGGTTTTCGGTGGAGGGACTTTTAGGGTTTTAGTGGAGAATAAGATGAATAGTGGGGGTTTATATAGGATTTTGGGTCACACGGGTATGGCACATGCCTTGTGACTCGGGTTTAGCCCGTCTGGTTCAAAATTTGGGGATTTTGGTGCGCCTAAGTCGTGACACACGCTAGTGTTCCTAGGGCATGTTGGGGCACACGGCCGTTGATACTCTTGCGATATTAAGTAATAAAATTTATAAAACTGATCACACCAAAACTAACTAATATCACGATTTTAAAGGCAAGCGCACCTATCGAATAGTAGTATAGTTTAGCGGCAAGATCGAGTTATCGTACCTAAGGGAACCAAAAGTACTAATACTTACTTCCTTTCTATTATCTAACCTAAAAATAAAAGATGATTGATTGAAACTAATTCTAAAACTAACTAAAAGTGCACAAAAAGTAAATTGGGGAAAACTTTAGGGAAAAGCTGATTGATATGTACAATACTTAAGGGAGAATCCACCTAGACTTCACTTGTTATTAACTTCTTGAACTAGATGATGTCTTTACTTGACTTGATCCGTAGAGATCCCTAACCTATGTTAATACCTCTTTCGAGGATAAGAACAACTAATCCTAGGTGATTAATTAAAGTTTTCTTATTAATTAACACCCCTAGGTTGCATTAATTTGATCTATGGATCCCCTTATTAGGTTTGACCCTAATCCGGCAAATTTATGTCACCCTATGTCTAGGGTTGCATGCAACTCCGCTTAATTATGGTAGATCTACTCTTAAAACAGGGACTTTTGCTCCTCTCATAAGCACATCAGTTTCTTGAAGTAATACCTAGGATTATTAAATCAAGAATGAAGAACGCATAATTAAGAACAATTCAAGTATTTATCAAATAATTTAAGAATAAATAATAACAAGATCTATCTTAGGTTTCATCCCCCTGAAGTATTTGATGGGTTTAGTTCATAATAAAGAAAGAAAACATCTTAGAAGAAATAAGATAACAAAACATAAAGAACCCAAAAACCCCTGAAGGAATTTAGGGAGATCATCAGTCTTGATGTAGAACTCTGGCTTCTGGGATGAATCAATCGGCTTCCCTTAGAGTAATCCTTTGTTTTCACTTCTTGTGTTGGCAGAATTATGGCGCTCTTTCTTGAGAGAAAAGAGTATTCCTTAGCGGGAAATAAGCACACCCTTGAAGTTGCCTCCTAGGGTCTTTATATAGAGTTTAGGGTGGCTTTCTTAGCCCCTAAGTATCCAAATCTGAGTGAAATTCCTCTTCCTCACGACTAGAACACCTCGTGTGCCACGCCCGTGTGGTTTTGACAAGAGGCCGTGTGATTCTATCGATGGAGGCACGGCCGTGTGGCTTGGCTGTGCTTGTCGGGGGCTAGACCGTGTGATCTTCATGTGGCACGGTCGTGTAATGACCCCTTGGGCCGTGTCGATTACACATTTTGGCCCATTTTCATGGTTTTTGGCCCGTTTTTTATTCTTTTCTCTTCTCTATGCTCTCCTGAGTATAAGATATGAAAAAGAAAGATTAACAGCACCAATCTCACAAAATTAATGATAATCCATACAAAATATAGGCTAAACATGAGGTAAAAATATATATAATTTATCGTTTATCAAATAGCCCCACACTTAAGCCTTTGCTTGTCCTCAAGCAAAATCTCAATCCCTAATCAAGAATCATTCATCTCAACTTACAATCTTTATCAATAATGCTTCAAATTAATCCACAGGTAGTCATACAATGAAAATTCAATCAAAAGAACATTAAAGACTCAATTATTTTAAGTTGAGAATTTTATCATTGAAACATAAGTTTTCTTCTTTCTCCTAAGTAGTTATCTCTCCATCTTTATTGACAGAAGTTGACATCCTCACTAAAGATTCACTCTATCCACTCGAAGTGTTTAGGGTTCACAAATTAAGCACTCTCTAGTCAACCTGAAAAGTTATTACCATAGGCTTGCTAGAAAATTAGATCTCCACCACTGTAGATTGATATGATACATCGATCAAAAGGTCTTTCAATGGTTGTAATGGGGCTTGATTAGGAGTGTTGTGACAAGCTGCAAAAGAGGGTTAGAGTCAAGATTGAATTGAAAAATTACCTAGCTAGAAAAATCTCTATCACTGGAACATATTTCTCAAGCTAATTCTCATGATAATATCATTTTTACCTTAGTAGCCTTAAAATAGAAATATGCAAAAACTATTGAATTACTATAAAGATTACAACTAAATACATTTTTTTTTTAACAATTCAAGTACAATACTTTAATATTGACAAACTTTACAACTGAAAAAGAGAACAAAGCTAGATAATAATTTTAACTCAAATCTCGACAAAAATAGGGATCAAAATAATTGAATGGAATTTAACAAAAATGGGTTATGGGTTAATATTAGAGGTAAGTCAAAGAATGGGTTTGTTAGGCTCAATGAGGTTTACTAGGGGTTAATTTATAGAGGTAGGCTTTTTATGGAGTAAGTGGGTTAAATCCTAAGTGCCTCTATCATCTCAATATATCAAATCAATGATGTGGTCTTGACATGTAAACTCGAAGCAAGTTCTGGAATAACAAATCAGTATTGACTCACTCAAAGCAATAATAAAAGTGAGCATGAAAGAATGTATGCTCAAAAGGCTCAAAAATCTCACTAAAATTATGGCTTTTGATGTCAATCCTGCGAATTTCAAATCTCAAGATAACACTTAGAAGTAAAGAAATAACTTATGCAAAAATTGGGGTTCTCAAAAATTTCAACTTATCATGCTTGATTCCCTAATGTTTTAAAGTTTAAATAATCAGCGTACAAGCACCTATATCTTAATTCGCAACATATCAATAAAATCATAAATCAATCAGAATTAATTCTTAATAGGAAACTGAGAATTATTTGAGAACAAGGCATAAAGAAAAATTTCAGGGATTTCACAGATAATATAAAGAATTAAAATGAGTTTCCCCCCACACTTAAGATGTACATTGCCCCCAATGTACAAAGATAACATTAATAGCAATAGGAGCACAAGATCATAAGTTAGGGAGAGAAGTAAAACTCCCTGAATATTGGATGGAACCTTTGAATTGTGAAAGTTGTCTTGGAGAAAGGAATACTTGAAGTTCATGGTTTTGAAACTGCGATAGCACTTAAGGGATTTTAGGTATTTCAGGATTAGAACAATTACTTGTTAGGAAATAACCGATATAAAATAATTGAAATAACATAAACTAGTTCTGAGAATACTAAAATTCAGATAAAGGAAAAGATAAAATAAAATAAAATGGAAAAACAAAAATCTCAGGGATTTTGGCACGCCTGGCTCAAGACACACGCCCATGTTGCGAGGGCGTATTGAGGCACACGGCCGTGTCCTTCAATGTTCGCTTCTCCCACGGCCGTGTATGGGGTTACACGCCCATGTTGGAATTGACAGTGTTGGCCACGGCCATATCGCACGGCCGTGGCTATTTATCGTAGCTCGTGCTTTAGGGAAAATTTTACCCTGCTTGTACATGGCCAAGTTGCATGACCGTGTCTCTGCTCAAAGTGTACACACAGCCTGAGGCACACCCGTGGGAGTGGTCGTGTGGTCTTAAATTTCTGCATTAAAAAGGGTTAGTTGATGCATAAAAATACTAAAATCAAAAATAAAAGAAAAGTTACTAAGTTAGTGCTCGGGTTGCCTCCCGAGAAGTGCTTATTTATAGTCTAAGCTTGACTTTGCTCGAGCTTGTACATTCACAGTGGTTTGAAAAGTTGATACTCTTCTATCCTGCTTACAATTTCATTATCAACGTAAGATTTGAGTCAAGTGTGATTTACCTTGAAAGTGCCGAGTGACTCATGTTTTATCTCGACTGTACCATAGGGAAAGATTTTCATTACCGTGAAGTAAGGTGTATCACTTGTATGCTCTTTTGAATTCAAGATTCGAGGATCGTCTTCCCCTAAAATTACCTTATCCTCTACCTTGAGTTGATTCGTTTGTACCTGAGGGTCGTCTTGGTGATGCCCTGGGTTGGTTTGGCATACTTTGGGCTTTTCATGATAGTTTAACCACTCATCTAGTTCCTCGATCTGAAACATTCGCTTTCTAGGTGCGTCTCCCTTGGATGGACTTGTCTGTGATTGAGTTGCCTTTATATGGAGTGTATCCTACACAGAAGGCTGGATGGTGAGATTATTCTTTTTACAAGGACCTGTGACTATATTATTATCAACAGTCTTATTCAAGTTTCGAGCTTGTAGAGTAACTTTGTCATCACCTACACGTAGTGTAAGTTCACCTGTTCCTAAATCAATTATTGTTCTAGCAGTTGCTAAAAAGAGTCGCCCTAGAATTAAGGGTACATTGCTATCCTCATCAATGTCTAAAACAACAAAGTCAACTGGGAATATAAATTTATCAATTTTGATAAGCACATCTTCAATTATTCCCTTAGGAGACCTAATAGTTTTATCAGCCAGTTGAATGCTCATCTTAGTTTGCTTAGGTTTTCGAAGACCTAGTTGTTTAAACAGTTTATAAGGCATGACATTTATACTAGCCCCTAAATCAGCAAAAGCATTTTTGGTGTTTAGGCTACCAAATAAACAAGGAATAGTAAAACTCCCTGGATCTTTTAATTTGGTTGGTAGTCTATTTTGTAGAATGACTGAGCAGACTGCATTTAATTCCACATGAGATTTTTCCTCTAGCTCCCGCTTGTTTGTCAAGAGTTCTTTTAAGAATTTAACCACGTCTGGCATCTGCAAAATTGCTTCAACAAATGGTAAGTTAATGTGTAATTTTTTTAAGAGTTTAAGAAACTTACCGAATTGCTCATCTGTGCGGTCTTTCTGTAGTGCTCTTGGGTATGGTATACGAGGCTTGTGTTCGTTGATGTCTGGCTTGTTGTTGCTTACCTCTACCTTACCTTTACTCACCTTAGGTTCCTCGCATAACTTTGGGTCGTCTTTGGTTAATGCCTCCTCATCTGTTGTATTTATGGCATGAACTTGCTCTTTAGGATTGGTCCCAGTGTTACTTGGCAGTCCACCTGGTGGTCTTTCTGATATTAACTTGGCAAGTTAACCAATTTGATTCTCAAGGCCTTTGATTGATGCTTGTTGGTTCTTTAATGCTGTTTCAGTGTTCTAAAATCGGGTTTCTGACATGGCCATGAATTTGGTAAACATCTCTTCAAGGTTGGGCTTTTTCTCCTGTTGCGGCAGTGGCTGCTGAAATCCCTGAAGGGGTTGTTGTCTTTGATTCCCTTGTCCTCCCTAAGAAAAATTGGGATGGTTTCGCCAACCTGCATTATATGTGTTACTATATGGATTATTTTGAGATCTAAAATTGTTACCCATATAATTGGCCTGCTCGGTTTCTGTGCTGTGTCCCGAGGATAAGTAGTCTAGATTGAACATATTTACTGGAGTTGTGTCACACTGCATTACTGGTTGTACCTGCATAGAACCAACAAAATGATCAAACCTTTTATTTAAAAGTTCTACCTGATTAGTAAGCATAGTGACAGCATCAATATTATAAACTCATGCAGCTTTTATCAGCTTTGTCCTCATCACCTGCCACTGATAGTTATTCAGTGACATCTCTTCAATAAATTCATAAGCTGCTTCTGGTGTTTTGTTATTGATTGGTCCTCCTGCAGAGGCATCAATCATTTGCCTTGTTGAAGGATTCAAACCGTTGTGAAAGGTTTGAACTTGCAGCCATAAAGGTAGGCCATGATGAGGGCATCTTCTCAAAAGATCTTTGTATCTCTCCTAGGCATCATATAGTGTTTCTAAATCCATCTGCACAAAAGAAGAGATATCGTTTCGTAATTTAGTTGTTTTAGCTGGAGGAAAATATTTAAGTAAAAATTTTTCAGTCATCTGTTCCCATGTGGTGATTGAGCCTCGTGGTAAAGAATTTAACCACTATTTGGCTTTGTTTCTCAAAGAGAATGGAAATAGCCTTAGACGAATGGCATCATTAGAAACGCCATTAATTTTGAAGGTATCACAAAGTTCCAAAAAATTGGCTATACGAGAATTTGGATCTTCATCATGTAAACCATCAAAATGCACCAATTGTTGTATCATCTGAATAGTGTTAGGCTTTAATTCAAAATTATTAGCAGCAATAGTAGGTCTAAGAATGCTAGTTTGGGTACCAGCCAAACTAGGTTTAGCATAATCATACATAGTGCGAGGAGCTTCTTCTTGAATTCCTGGTGGCGCGATAATTGCAGGAGGCGGTGGAACGTTTTGATTTGCTTCCATCTCTTCTGTAGGTTCTGCCTTTGTTCTTGATCTTGTTCTGGATACTGTAGGCTTCGTCTGATCACTCTGCGATTTCTGCAGACTGTTGCTTCTAAATCTTCGTCAAAAAGTAATGGTCCTGCTGGGTTGTTTCTAGTCATAAACTAGAAATACTTAGAAGGAAAAAGCAAAGAAAAATAGAATAAAAAATAAAAATAAAAATAAATAAAAACTGAAAATAAATAAATATGTAATGGCTAAAGTAATAGAAATCGAGTTTTCTTAATATTTCAGTTCCCCGGCAATGGCGCCAAAAACTTGATACTCTCGCGATATTAAGTATTAAAATTTATAAAACTGATCACACCAAAACTAACTAATATCATGATTTTAAAGGCAAGCGCACCTATCGAACAGTAGTATAGTTTAGCAGCAAGACTGAGTTATCGTACCCAAGGGAACCAAAAGTACTAATACTTACTTCCTTTCTATTATCTAGCCTAAAAATAAAAGAGGATTGATTGAAACTAATTATAAAACTAACTAAAAGTGCACAAAAAGTAAATTGGGGAAAACTTTAGGGAAAAGCTGATTGATATATGCAATACTTAAGGGAGAATCCACCTAGACTTCACTTGTTATTAACTTCTTGAACTAGATGATGTCTTTACTTGACTTGATCCATAGAGATCCCTAACCTATGTTAATACCTCTTTTGAGGATAAGAACAACTAATCCTAGGTGATTAATTAAAGTTTTCTTATTCATTAACACCCCTAGGTTGCATTAATTCGATCTATGGATCCCCCTATTAGGTTTGACCCTAATCGGGAAAATTTATGTTGCCCTATGTCTAGGGTTGCATGCAACTCTGCTTAATTATGGTAGATCTACTCTTAAAACAGGGACTTTTGCTCCTCTGCCTAAGCACATCAGTTTCTTGAAGTAATACCTAAGATTATTAAATCAAGAATGAAGAACGCATAATTAAGAACAATTCAAGTATTTGTCAAATAATTTAAGAATAAATAATAACAAGATCTGTCTTAGGTTTCATCCCCCTCAAGTATTTGAGGAGTTTAGTTCATAATAAAGAAAGAAAACATCTCAGAAGAAATAAGATAACAAAACATAAAGAACCCAAAAACCCCTAAAGGAATTTAGGGAGATCCTCAGTCTTGATGTAGAACTCTGGCTTCTGGGATGAATCAATCGGCTTCCCTTAGAGTAATCCCTTGCTTTCACTCCTTGTGTTGGTAGAATTATGGCGCTCTTTCTTGAGAGAATAGAGTATTCCTTAGCGGGAAATAAGCACACCCTTGAAGTTGCCTCCTAGGGTCTTTATATAGAGTTTAGGGTGGCTTTCTTAGCCCCTAAGTATCCAAATCCTAGTGAAATTCCTCTTCCTCACGACTAGAACACGCCCGTGTGCCACGCCCGTGTGGTTTCGACAAGAGGCCATATGATTCTATCAATGGAGGCACGGCCGTGTGGCTTGGCTGTGCTTGTCGGGGGCTGGACCGTGTGATCTTCATGTGGCACGACCGTGTAATGACCCCTTAGGCCGTGTCGATTACACATTTTGGCCCACTTTCATGGTTTTTGGCCCGTTTTCTATTCTTTTCTCTTCCCTATGCTCTCCTGAGTATAAGATATGAAAAAGAAAGATTAAGAGCACCAATTCTCACAAAATTAATGATAATCTATGCGGTATAAATATGTATAATTTATCGTTTATCAGTCGTATCGCACGGCCATGTCCTTCGATGTTCGCTTCTCCCACGGCCGTGTAGGGGGTCACACGCCCGTGTATGAAATGGTACGTTTGACCACGGTCCTGAGGCACGGGCGTGTCACACTCCCGTGTTGAATTAATAGGTTTGGCCACAGCCACATCCAACGGTCGTGGCAAGTTGTCGAAGCCAGTGTGTTGGGGAGATCTTATCCTGCTCATATACGGCCATATTGCACGGCCGTGTCTTTACTCATGGTGTCCACACGGTCTTAGGCATGCCCGTGGTCATGGCCATGTGGCTCGAAAAACTTGCATTCAAAGGGTTAGTTGATGTATTAGAGAGCCTAAATAAAAGAATTTACTATGTCAGTGCTCGGGTTGCCTCCCGAAAAGCCCTTATTTATAGTCTAAGCTTGACTTTTCTTAAGCTTGTTCGGTCATGGTGGTTTGAAGAGTTGAAACTCTTCTATCCTACTTTCAATTTCATCAACAACATAAGATTTGAGTTGAGTATGATTTACCTTGAAAGTGCCGAGTGACTTATGTTTTATCTCGACTGTACCATAGGGGAAAATTTTCATTACCGTGAAATAAGGTGTGTCACTTGTATGTTCTTTTGAATTCAAGATTCGAGGATCGTCTTCCCCTAAAATTACCTTATCCTCTACCTTGATTTGATTCATTTTTACCTGAGGGTCGTCTTGGTGATGCTCTGGGTTGGTGTGGCATATTTTGGGCTTTTCTTGATAGTTCAGCCACTCATCTAATTCCTAAATCTGAAGCATTCAATTTTCATGTATGTCTCCCTCGGATGGACTTGTCAGTGGTTGGGTCGCCTTTATGTGGAGTGTGGCCTATCTGTGTGTCTCACACGGGCGTGTGATGTACCCGTGTGGAGATGTATGGGCTGTGTTGAATGCTGATTTTGGCCCATTTTGCCCATTTTTGGCCCATTTCTTACTCTTTTCACTTCCCTATGCTCACCTAAGTATAAAACATGAAATTAAAGGATTAAGAGCTTAAATTATAAGGAAAATCATCCAAAAATATGCTCAACATGGGATAAAAAAATGTTACAATTATGGTTTATCAATTAATCTAAGCAACCATCCACAATTTCCATGAATTCATTCTTATTTCCTTAAAATAACTTGAATAATTTTGGCCAATTCCAATGGCCATTTACAAAATGAACTTTATAAAATAAATGGCCAACACAATTGGGTAACTAGTGTAACTTATACCAAAATAATCAGTTAGCCTATACATGCCATTACTCAAAACACAAAAAAAAAACTAACTATACCGAATGTTTCAGTCGATAGTGTGAATGATGCCTCCGACATCCCTAAATTCACAAGCTACTTAAACTGTATTAAAAGAAAATGGAAAGGAAAGGGGTAAGCATAAAGCTTAGTAAGTTGAAAGCAAACATTATCAACAAATTACCATGAATTAACATGTGCATAACATACCAACATTCAATCATAAACATGGATGACTATAGGTATAACTTACTCATCATCAATCTCTTACTAATCATACAACATAAAATCGAGCTCGTTTTGCATATATGATACACAAATACCTGTACCACTTACAATAAGGTCATCATTTCTTTTCATTACTCAAGCTATAAATTTTTCCCATGGAACTTGATGGAATAGGAGAGGATACTCGACAGCCTCAAGCGTAAGTTAAGCACCGATGCCATGTCCCAAACATGGTCTTACACTGGTTCACATGTCGAGGCCGATGCCATGTCCCAGACATGGTCTTACACTAGCTCTCTTCTCATCGTTGATGCCATGTCCCAGACATGGTCTTACACTGGCATACATCTCGAGCCGTTGCCATGTCCTAGACATAGTCTTACACTGACTCTCTCGTATCAAGGCCGATGCCATGTCCCACGCATGGTCTTACACTGGCACTCCTCGGTCTGTACCGATGCCATGTCCCAGACATGGTCTTACACTGACACATAACGAGGCTGATGCCATGTCCCAGACATAGTCTTACAGTAGCTCTCGTATCACCCTACTCTTACGGCTCAATTATCAGACTATTCCTACGATTCCATCAGGAAATTTACCATATCAACCTCATTATATCAATTACAAAAGTATAATCATCATCATAGGTAATATCAAAGTCAATGTATAAACATAAAATAAAGTTGAAATATTTGCATCCAACTTACTTCGGTATACAAAACGTGGTAACTTGATCGACCTCAATCTACGAGCTCGGCTTTCCCTCGGTCTAAGTTTAGGTCTCATACTTCTTGATCTAAAATGACAAAATTTCACTAATTTATTCTCTATATTAATCTAAACAATTCAAAATTCACAATGTGGCAAAATAACCATTTTGCCCCTAGATTTTGGCAAAATGACCATTTTACCCCTATGCTCAGAAATCGATTTTTATCGAATTTCCCTAATGACCAATCCTAATTGAACATTTATTCCTCTTATAAGAACTCAAAATTACCACTATTTCAGACAAATACCATCTATTTAGAAATCTCTACATATTGGTCCTTTTTGGGTGGTTTTCACAAACTCCTATTTACAAAAGTTGCTTATTAAACAACCCACAATTATTTCTTTCCATAAAATTCCAGTAAACCATACAAGTGTTCTCATGGCAACATTCTAAATTCTTAACCGTTTTGCAAAGTAGTCCCCTCATTTGATTACCCATGTTACAAAGGTCCCAAAAGTACAAAAATCATTAAGAAAAGTCACCAAAATCACTTACTTGCAAGGATGGAGAGTGGCTAAAATTTTGAAGCTTCAAAACCCTTAAAATAGCTGGTAATTTTGGTGGAAGAGACAAGAAATGAAAAAGATGACCACCTTTTCTTTTTTTTTTTGTTTTATTTTATTACCTATTAAGCCACCTAATACCAATAATTTTTTACTTTTCTACTCTTTTTGTCTCCCTTGGCCGGCCATGTCTTATAAAATGGATCTATTTACCCTTTAAAACCCCCACATTTTGATTCTCAAACTATTTAACACCTTTTAATAATAATTCGCAACTTTTACCTTTTATGCAATTTAGTCCTTTTTCCCAATTAAACCTTCGCGTAAATTAATTTACCAAAATTTTCATGCATCCTTATAAACATGCTATAACAATAAAATAATGCTAAAAATAATTTTCTCTAACCTTAGGCAAGTGATTTCGAAATTACTATTCCGACTAAGCCTAAATTTGGGCTGTTACAATTCTACCCCTTAGGGATTTTGGTCCCCGAAAATCTTACCATTGAAGAGGTTCGAGTACTGATCTCTCATCGTCTCCTCTGGTTTCCATGTGCCTTCCTCGACTCCATGTCTATGCCATAACACATTCACTAACGCTATGCTCTTGTTTCTCAATTGCTTGACCTCTCGAGCCAAAATCTTAATCGGCTCTTCACCATAGGTCATATCTGGGCTTATCTCTATCTCTATTGATGATATCACATGAGAAGGTTTAGAGTGGTAGTGACGTAACATCAATACGTGGAAGACATCGTGAATTTTCTCCAACTCAGATGTCAATGCTAAACGGTATGCTACTGGTCCAATTCTCTCGGTCACCTCATAAGGTCCAATAAATTGTGGACTCAACTTGCCTTTCCTACCAAATCGAATGACTTTCTTCCACGGGGAGACTTTTAAGAACACTTTATCACTAACTTGAAACTCAATCTCCTTTCTTTTTAAATCCACGTAGGATTTTTTCCTATCAAATGCGGCTTTAAAGCAATCTCAAATCACTCAACCTTTTCTTCGGTCTCCTTGACCAAATCGACCCCGTGTATCTGATTCTCTTTAAGTTCTGACCAATATAAGGGTGTTCGACACTTGCACCCATACAAAACCTCATAAGGCGTCATCTTAAGACTTGACTGATAACTGTTGTTGTAGGTGAATTCAACCAGTGGCAAGTACTTTTCCCAACTGCCTTGGAACTCGAGGACGCAACATCTCAACATGTCCTTAAGACTCTGAATAACCCTCTCTGACTGGCCATCAGTCTGCGGATGGAAAGCCGTACTAAAATTTAACTTTGTCCCTAATGCCTCTTGTAACCTTTTCTAAAACCGAGAGGTAAATCTTAGATCTCTGTATAAATAATTGATAGGGACACTCCATGTAGTCTCACAATCTCAGAGACATATAAATCAGCTAATTTCTCAAATGAGTAATCTGTGCGAATTGGTATAAAGTGAGCCGACTTTGTTAGCCTGTCCACGACAACCCACACTGAGTCTTTCTTCTTTGGCGTCAAAGATAGTCCTGACACAAAGTCTATAGTAACTCGGTCCCACTTCCACTCAGGAACCATCATCTGTTGAAGTAAACTCGAAGGTACTTGGTGTTTGGCTTTTTCCTGCTGAAAAATTAAGCACTTAGAGACGAACCCGGATATGTCCCGTTTCATTCCCGACCACCAATACATTTTCTTCAAGTCATTATACATTTATACACTATCTGAGTGAATAGATAAACGACTACTATATGTCTCTTACAAAATCCTCTGAATAAGCTCATTATTCTTAAGCACATAGATTCTATCTCGGTACATCAAACATCCATCGGCATCAACTCAGAAATCTAATTTATTACTCATCTTGCACTGAGCTATCTTAGCTTGTAGTTCCTTGTCACTTTCTTAAACTTCAACAATTTCTTGCAAAAATGTCGGTCTGGCTCTCAATTCAGCTAAAATTGAACCACCGTCCGAGCATCCATAGCCCTCAAGGCAACCAATGACTTCCTACTCAACGCATCGGCGTCTATATTCGCCTTTCCGGGGTGATAGTTGGTTATCAACTCATAATCTTTATCAGCTCCAACCATCTTTGTTGCTGCAAGTTCAACTCCTTTTGAGTCATCAAATACTTTAGACTTTTATAGTCCGTGAAAACTCAGCATCTCTCGCCATACAAATAGTGTCTCCAAATCTTTAGCATAAAAATGATGGCGGCCAACTCTAAGTCATGAGTAGGGTAGTTCTTCTCGTGTGGCTCCAACTGTCTCAAGGCATATGCAATTACTTTGCCTTCTTGCTTTAGCACGTACCTAATCCATTCAGAGAAGCGTCGCTATACACCACAAACTATTTTCCCAGTTCGGGTTGTACTAAAACTAGGGCTTCAGTCAACAAAGCCTTTAATCTTTCAAAACTCTATTGGCAGTTTTCGGTCCATTCAAATTTGACGTCTTTTTGCAACAACCTTGTCATCAGAGTTGCAATCATAGAAAATCCATTAACAAAACGTCTGTAGTATCTTGCTAAGCCCAAGAAACTCCTAATCTATGTTACGTTCCTTGGTAGTTTTCATTCTATAATAGTTGATATCTTGCTCAGGTCAACTCGGATCCCATCTCTCGACACAATGTGTCCCAAGAATCTGACCTCACGTAGCCAAAATTCATTTTTGCTAAACTTGGCATACAACTCTTTATCTCTCAAAGTTTGCAAGATAGTGCTCACCCTCGTCACGAGAATAGATGAGAATGTCATCAATAAAGACGACGACAAACTTGTCCAAGTAGGGTCAGAAAATGCGGTTCATCAAGTCCATGAATACTGCAAGAGCATTCGTCAAGCCAAAGGGCATGACGAGGAACTCATAGTGGCTGTACCTCGTCTGAAATGTAGTTTTTGGCACATCTTGCTCCTTGACTCTCAACTTGTAATACCCTGACCTTAAATCTATCTTAGAGAATACAATTGCTCCTTTTACTTGGTCGAACAAGTCGTCAATCCTCGACATGGGATACTTATTCTTCACTGCAACCTTATTGAGTTGACAGTAATCTATGCACAGTCTCATTGAACAATCCTTTTTCTTAACAAATAATACCAGACCTCCCCACGAAGAATAACTCGGTCTCACAAAACCCTTATCCGTCAACTCTTCCAACTGGGTCTTCAATTCCTTAAGTTCTATCGGAGCCATCTTATATGGAGCGATTGAGATAGGTGCCGCGCCAGGTATCAACTCAATACCAAACTTTACTTCCCTGTCTAGAGGTAGTCCGGGCAATTCTTTCGGAAACACATTTGCGTACTCACATACCACTAGCACGGAATCAATTTTCCTTTCAGATACTTGGGTGTTCAACACAAAAGCAAGATAAGCTTCACACCATTCTCTCAAATATCTTTCTACAGTCAAAGACGAAATTAATCCCGGCATGTAACACCCCATACCCGGCCTGGACGTTATGACTAGATCTGGTGTGTCACACGATCCTACAACTAAGTTTATGCCCTTTTTGCTTGCAGTATCTTAAGTGAGATTTTCATCAAAATAGCAAACTTGTGAATGGTCAGTTCATTAATCCTTTAAGTTATCCATATTTCAAACCTAGTGCGTTTTGAAGACATTGTTAAGATTTTTAAAACCCGCACAGCCTACAACTAGCAGTTTCGATAAAATACGAATTAAACCATTAAAGAAAATAACCCAATGAAGAAATTTAAATAGCGGCCTTATTACAATTAAAACCCAAAATAGCAAAATAAAATATTTGAAATGAAACGAAAACTGAATTTGCAGATGCTGCGGCCACTTCGAATCTCTCACAGCTCCAAGCCCACTAAGGTTGAGGGTTACCTGCAGAGATGAAAGGAAGGAGTGAGTTTGATAACTCAGTGTATAACAAAACCTCAACGATAGGCCAAAACAGATCAGCCTCAGAATCAGATTTAATTGGGCCTTAGCCCATTACAGAAATCAGGTTAAGCCCATAGGCCCATAACAGATACAGATCAGATATAATATGCAGACAGAAAGCCCAACCCAGATCCACCCATAACACCCCCGTACCAGCCTTACACCATGTGGGGAGACTACTCGACCCACCCAACCGCTACACACCACAGAAATTTACAGCGAGGCTGCCAGATAAAATTTACAGCGAGGCTGCCAGATATTGTGACGAGGTCACCAGATACAGATATTGTGGCGAGGCCACAAGAACAGATATATATGTGGCGAGGCCACCAGATTGCAGCGAGGCTGCCAGAATGCTTCCTCCATCATAAACCCATACCCCATGCAACAGATGTAATCATACTATGGCATGCATCATATAGCATCTCATGCATCAGATTTATATTCATATATTATGAGACAGGATATACAGAAACAAAAAATCATACATTTCATACAGAATTTACCCTAGGGGTATAAAGGTCATTTTGCACCTAGGGGTACAATGGTAATTTTCCTTGTTAAGGGTATTTTAGACATTTTCCATATTTTCAGAGTATTTACGAAAGTTCATTTAATTATTAGTCCATAGATATCCACAGAAACCCAATTAAGCTAAGTTTCCAGTTTCACCCTTTTTAGCTTAAACCCCTAATGGGCCCTACTAAGTCCAATATCGTCTCAAGCCCATTAAGTCTAATTTTTAGGTTTAGTTTGCCAACTTAACCATGTTATTATTATCCGTGTTGCCAGAAAGCCTTTTAACGGTCATTTTCCTATTTGGGCTCGGAAGCCCATTGGGCCCACCTTGGCCCATCGAAGCCCAACTTACCAAAATGTTCAGAATTGCACCTTCCACAATTCCTTCACCACCAAATTCATGGTTAACCCCAATGGAGTAAAAGACTACTCCCAAATATTGCACGAATGTGTTTTTCGGTCACTTTATGGCCATTTCGGCTTTTACCACTTTAGCCTAAAAGTTTGGATTAGTTGCACACCTATTAACCGTCGAAACCACTGACGAAAACCGCGTACGAAAACCTATCGTTGAACACCTTAACGTTAGTTTAATAATCTTCAACTATTAAACCAACATCTCTTTACTATAATCGGTTAACATGGCCCAAACATTGAAATCTTACCCCTTTGTCGATTATAGACTAAATCCCGATGTCCAGTCGCGTTAGTCTCCCAGATCCCTTGAAGCACGTCCTTTACTCCCTACCCTAGCGCATACAAATAGAAGGTAAAGCCACAGGACCCCTTTGAGTCCCAACGATAGCTTCCCTTATAGGGGTTTTAACTTAAACCTTGATTAAAGATTTAACAAAAGAACTAGATTGAGTACTTACCAAAGTGCTAATCGGTTCAAGAAGTGCCTGTAGATGCCCCTTTAATCACAATCTAAGTAAAAGAAAGAAGGAGTTGAGAGTAGAGAGGATTCGGCTACACAAAATGAGAGTTTCGGTCAACCAAGCAATTGGCTTTAATGGCCTTTTGGACTCAAGAGGAGGTTCAATGATCAAGGCTTCGGTCAAAAGGAGATTCGGCAATGGAAGAAGGATGAGAAGAGGCAATATGGTTGATAGAAGAAGATGGATTTGGCAAGAAGGGGTGTTTCGACTTTAGCAAAGAACAATCGGCCACAATGAGTTTCGGCTTCCTTTTGCAGTTGTTGACAAAGAAGTGAGACAAGGGAGAATAGATTCGGCTAGAGAAGGAGATAATGATGAAAGTTCGATTTAAGGTATGAGATGAGAAGAAAAGAATAAAGAAAAGAGGTGAAAAGGAAGTGTTTCAGTCAAAATGAGTGTGCGGAACAAAGGGTTTAGGGGTAATGAAATTTGGCTCCTAAAACAGTAAATGAAGAACAGAGTGATAAAAGAAGCCTATTGTTAAGTACAAATTGACAACAGAAGGGAGTTTTACTAACCTAAAGAAATCGGCAAAAGACACCTAAAGAGAACCTTTGGAAAATCGGCATACCAAGCCACTAATTGCCAAAATCACAAGCACCAAGCCCCCTAGCCGAATGGCACTTGTAGAGTCCCTAAACTGGCCACCTCTTTCGAAATTCAAAAGCTCCTCAACTCCCTCCTTGATTTGCTCATTGACCGATTCAAACTCCTCCCCAAGCAGAGTTTAACTCTGCTTCAAACTCTTACCTGCTTTCTACACAAAAATAAAATGCCACCTTACATACCCTGGGACTTGAACCTTGGACCTCCAAGCTCACTTAGGTGCCACCTTTATAGCTCCTAAGTGGCGTCATATTGCCACTCCACCACTGGCCAGCTTATGCCTTAATTCACAGATATTTTCTTATAACACCTACCTCCAAGAGACCCCTATCCCTTAAGTCAAAAATACAAAATTTTGCCGAGCTTTTAACCAACACATGGGCCTCCCATAGGCCCATTAACACTCCCCAAACATGCATTACACACCCAAATACTAAAGTTTAAGCATTTTATCAGATAAAGAATGATCTAAGAGGAACCCAAAAATTAGGGCGCTACAACTCTACCCTCCTTAAAGAAATTTCGTCCTCGAAATTTACCTTATCCAAACAGATGGGGATATTGCTGACGTATTGCCACCTCTGGTTCCCAAGTAGCTTCCTCTCTGCCATAATTACGCCAAAGTACCTTTACTAATGGAACTGATTTTCTTCTTAGAACCTTTACGTCTCGATCTAGAATCTGCACAGGCTCTTCCTCGAAAGTCAAATCAGGCTGTACTTCCACCTCTGTAACTGGCAGTATATGGGTAGGGTCAGAACGATATCGTCTCAGCATGGATACGTGAAACACATCATGAATTCTATTTAACTCTGGAGGTAATTCCAACTGATAGGCCACTGGACCTACTCGCTTAAGAACCCGATAAGGCCCAATGAACCGCGGACTTAGCTTGCCTTTCTTACCAAATCTTAGTATCTTCTTCCAAGGCGAAACTTTCAAGAAGACCATGTCACCTACTGAATACTCAATCTCCTTACGCTTCAGATCCACGTAAGACTTCTGTCGATCAGATGCCTCTTTTAACCGATCCCTTATTATTTTGACCATCTTTTCAGTCTCTGCTACCAACTAAGGTCCAAGAACTTGCCGCTCGCCCAGCTCAGTCCAACAACTAGGTGAACGACACTTACACCCATACAGTGCCTCATAAGGTGCCATACGGATGCTAGCCTGATAACTGTTATTATATGCAAACTTTGCTAGCGGTAGATAATCCTCCCAACTGCCTCGAGAGTCAATAACACATCCCCTCAACATATCTTCCAGAATCTGAATAACCCTTTCTGACTGACCATCAGTCTGAGGATGAAAAGCCGTGCTAAAGTTCAGTCGCGTTCCCAACGCCTCATGCAACTTTTGCCAGAACCGAGATGTGAATCTAGGATCTCGATCAGAAATGATAGACACTGGCACCCCATGTAGTCGCACAATCTCCGCAACATACAATTTGGCTAACTTCTGAAGTGAATAATCAGTACGTACAGGGATGAAATGAGCAGATTTAGTTAACCTATCCACAATCACCCAAATCGAGTCTTTCTTTGACGGCGTCAAGGGCAACCCACTTACAAAATCCATGGTCACCCTCTCCCACTTCCAAAGTGGTACCTTTACTGGTTGCAGAAGTCCAGAAGGTAACTGATGTTCAGCTCTCACTTACTGACAAGTCAGACACTTTCTTACAAATTCCGTTACCTCTCGCTTCAGTCCAGGCCACCAATACAACTCCTTTAGGTCATGATACATCTTATTACCTCCAGGATGCATAGCACACAGTCCTTTATGAGCTTCATTCAGAATTGCTTGCCTCAACTTGGAATCCTTAGGAATACAGATTCTACCATGGAAACATAAAACTCCCTCACTGTTAAGTCCAAACTCAGAAGTACTCCCATCTTTAACCTGCTAAAATCGAGAAACCAGAGACTCATCCTTCGACTGCTTTTCCTTAATCTCATCCACCCAGGTCGGTCTTACTTGCAGTTCTGGTAACAGACTACCGTCATCATACAGACTCAAATGTGCAAACATCGCTCTCAAATCAGATACAGTTCTACGACTTAGGGCATCAGCCACCACATTAGCTTTGCCTGGATGATACTCAATTGCACAATCATAATCCTTAAGCAACTCAATCCATCGCCGTTGCCTAAGATTCAGCTCCTTCTGCGTCAGCAAGTACTTAAAACTCTTATGATCTGTATATATAATAAACCTTTCACCATATAGATAATGTCGCCAAATCTTAAGTGCGAAGATTACTGCTGCCAACTCCAGATCATGGGTAGGGTAGTTCACCTCATGAGGTTTAAGCTGTCGCGATGCATAAGTAACCACTTTACCCTCTTGCATCAACACACAGCCCAACCCAACATGTGATGCATCACTGAACAAGGTAAAATCTTTTCCAGACTCCGGCTGAATCAGTATAGGTGCCTCGGTCAGAACCTTCTTTAGCTTCTCAAAAGCTTCCTGCTGCTGCTCGGTCCAAATAAATGGTACTCCTTTCCTTATGAGTTTAGTCAACGGTGCTGCCATCACAGAAAATCCTTCTACAAACCTTCTATAGTATCCAGCTAAACCCAGAAAACTTCGAATTTTTGCCACTGACTTCAGCGGTTTCCACTCCAGAATTGCTTCAATCTTTCGAGGGTCCACCTTAATCCCCTCAGCAGAAACTACATGCCCTAAGAAAGTTACCTCCCTCAGCCAGAACTCACACTTACTGAATTTCCCAAAAAGCTCCTTTTCCTTTAACACTTGCAGCATAATACGGAGATGCTCATCATGTTTCACCTCAGATTCAGAATAGACCAAAATATCGTCGATAAAGACAACCACGAATCGATCCAAGTATGGCTGGAATACTCGATTCATCAGATCCATAAATGCTGCAGGTGCATTGGTCAGCCCAAATGGCATAACCAAGAATTCATAGTGACCATACCGAGTTCTAAATGCTGTCTTCTGAATATCCACCTCTTTCACCCTTAACTGATAGTACCCAGATCGAAGGTCAATCTTGGAGAATACTGAAGCTCCTCTAAGCTGGTCGAACAGATCATCAATTCTTGGCAACAGGTACTTATTCTTAATCGTCATTTTGTTCAACTGCCGATAATCGATGCACATTCGCATTGACCCATCTTTCTTCTTTACGAACAGCACTGGTGCTCCCCACGGAGATACACTTGGCCTAATAAAGCCTCTATCCAATAGTTCTTGAATCTGTGCTTTCAACTCCACCAACTCCTTTGGTGCCATCCTATAAGGTGCAATAGACACCGGTGCCGCACCAGGCAACAAATCGATCCCAAACTCAACCTCTCGATTCGGAGGCAAACCTGGAAGCTCTTCTGGAAAAACATCTTGAAAATCCTTAACGGTTCTAACTTTGTCCACAGTTAGTTCCTCAGTTTCTGCTTGACTTATGAATGCCAAATAAGCCTCGCATCCTTTTCAAATCCACTTCTCGGCTCTTAATGCTGACACCACATTGGACAGATAATCTCTATGTTCACCTATCACCATAATTTCCTCATCCTCTGCGGTCTTTAATCTCATTCACTTTGCAGCACAATCTAGAGTAGCCCTATGCTTAACAAGCCAATCTATTCCCAAGATAAGATCAAATTCTCTGAAAGGTAGCTCCATCAAGTCTCCAAAAAAGATTTTTCCTTGAGCCTCTATAGGCACGTCTCTATACAGTTTGTCTACCCTAACCGAGTGACCCAAGGGACCTAGTACAGATACCCCACTCACCGTCACCTCAGAACGCACACCCAGCGCCCCAGATATAGCACATGCAACATAAGAATGGGTAGATCCAACATCTATCAACGCAGTGTATGGCATACTAGAAATTAAAAACATACCGGTTATGACGTCAGGAGCATCACCCTCCTCTCGACGACGAGCTGCATACACCAACGCTGGCTGACGAGCCTCAGCAAAACCAGCACCCCTGCCAGGTGCTCCTCGTCCTCGATCATTACCATTTCCACCCCTACCTTGTCCACGCCCCCTCGGAGCTGGCGGTCCACCCCTCACTAGTTGAGCAACCCTCTGATCCCTGACTTGGTCCTGGTCTGGTTCCTGGGGACAATCCTTAATCCTATGCTCCATCGACCCACATCGAAAATAGGCTCCAGAACGTTTCTGACACTCGCCCATATGTATCTTACCACAATTCCTACAACCCTGTGGTCTGACAGCATTCATTGGCACGGCTCGCACTGGTTCTGCCACTCTTGCTCTCTTAACATTCCTATTAGCCCCACCTGATGGTCCAGAATCCCTTCGGAAGCGGTTTCGATCCTTCTCGCGGTTCAGTCTTTCTGTCCGTTTTACCTCTTCCGCTATCTTAGCTTTTTCAACCAAAGCAGCAAAGTTACGCTCCCTCTGCGGAGCAATCAGCTCCCTCAATTCATCCCTCAGACCATCCTCGAAGCGCATGATACGCTCATATTCAGTAGCAACTAACCCGGAAGCATACCGGCTTAGCCTCAAAAACTCAGCCTCGTACTCAGATACTGTCCTACCTCCCTGAACCAAATTCAAGAATTCTTTCCTGCGGGCGTCCACATAGCTAGCCCGAACATATTTTCCTTTAAAGGCTGTCTTAAACAGCTCCCATGTTACCTCACCAGCTGAAGTTCCATCTCTCACCGTGAGCCACCACTGATAAGCTTTATCTCTAAGCAACGATACGACTCCCTTCAGCTTCTGCTTCATAGAGCAATCCAAATAGTCCATAATCTGCTCTGTGGCCTCTAACCAATACTCGGCCACATTCGGGGCTACACCAGACACGCCCCTAAAGAATTCTGCCCCATTAGCCCGGAGTCGCTCAGAAATAGAACCTCGAAATCCATTACCGGTACTTGCCCCAGCAACCCTTTCCAAAACTCGTAGCATCGCTTGTGATAGGGCGTCGTCCCTAACTCCTCGATCATGAGACTCTACCTCTGTTATCGGTGGTATCGGTATATCAGCTGCTGGCGCATGACCCGAAGATGAAGTTTCAGCTCGTGCACTACCTCGGCCCCATCCATGGCCTCTACCACGAGCTGCTCGCTTACTCATTTCGTATTATCTGTCTTAGAAATTTTATGAATCAGATTAATATTCCAGTGTTTATTAGAGATGTCTTATGAATAAGCAAAATTTTAGAGTTTGTTTTCTTTTACGAAAACCTAGCTACAATCTCAGTATACTTATCAGAGTTGCTATAGTTTCAGTAATACCCTAACTAAAGTATCATAATAGAGTCTTAGTTAGGCATGCAATCAGAATTTCAGAAACTATCAGAAAAGTTCAGAAAACTTACAGGCTTGGGCCGGAGATTTGGTTGTGCCACTTCTTTAAAAATTTATTAAAACAACTTAATTTAAGCTTTTGGAAAATCATTCATGCACGATCCAAAACAAGCTCATAGTAATTTTGAAAATAATTGTAAAAACATGATTTTCCAAAAATCTTTGTTTTACAGTTTGAAAACTTCTATATTTTTTTTAGACCCAATCCACAGCCGAGTTGTTACAACCTGGCTCTGATACCACTAAATGTAACACCCCATACCCGGCTTGAATGTTATGACTAGATCTGGTGTGTCACACGATCCTACAACTAAGTTTATGCCCTTTTTGCTTGCAGTATCTTAAGTGAGATTTTCATCAAAATAGCAAACTTGTGAAAAGTCAGTTCATTAATCCTTTAAGTTATCCATATTTCGAACCTAGTGCGTTTCGAAGACGTTGTTAAGATTTTTAAAACCCACACAACCTACAACTAGCAGTTTCGATAAAATATGAATTAAACCATTAAAGAAAATAACCCAATAAAGAAATTTAAATAGCGGCCTTATTACAATTAAAACCCAAAATAGCATAATGAAATATTTGAAATGAAACGAAAACTGAATTTGCAGATGCTATGGCCACTCCGAATCTCTCACAACTCCAAGCCCACTAAGGTTGAGGGTTACCTGCAGAGATAAAAGGAAAGAGTGAGTTTGAAAACTCAGTGTATAACATAACCTCAACCATAGGCCAAAACAGATCAGCCTCAGAATCAGATTTAATTGGGCCTTGGCCCATTACAGAAATCAGGTTAAGCCCATAGGCCTATAACAGATACAGATCAGATATAATATGCAGACAGAAAGCCCAACCCAGATCCATCCATAACACCCACGTATCAGCCTTACACCATGTGGGGAGACTACTTGACCCACCCAACCGCTACACACCACAGAAATTTGCAGCGAGGCTACCAGATATTGTGACGAGGTCACCAGATACAGATATTGTGGCGAGGCCACAAGAACAGATATATATGTGGCGAGGCCACCAGATTGCAGCGAGGCTGCCAGAATGCTTCCTCCATCATAAACCCATACCCCATGCAACAGATGTAATCATACTATGGCATGCATCATATAGCATCTCATGCATCAGATTTATATTCATATATTATGAGACAGGATATACAGAAACAGAAAATCATACATTTCATACAGAATTTACCCTAGGGGTATAAAGGTTATTTTGCACCTAGGGGTACAATGGTAATTTTCCTCGTTAAGGGTATTTTAGATCTTTTCCATATTTTCAGAGTATTTACGCAAGTTCATTTAATTATTAGTCCATAGATATCCACAGAAACCCAATTAAGCTAAGTTTCCAGTTTCACCCTTTTTAGCTTAAACCCCTAATGGGCCCTACTAAGTCCAATATCGTCTCAAGCCCGTTAAGTCTAATTTTTAGGTTTAGTTTGCCAACTTAACCATGTTATTATTATCCGTGTTGCCAGAAAGCCTTTTAACGGTCATTTTCCTATTTGGGCTTGGAAGCCCATTGGGCCCACATTGGCCCATCGAAGCCCAACTTACCAAAATGTTCAGAATTGCACCTTTCGCAATTCCTTCACCACTGAATTCATGGTTAACCCCAACGGAGTAAATGACTACTCCCAAATATTGCACGAATGCGTTTTTCGGTCACTTTCCACCAGTTGTCGGTCACTTTATGGCCATTTCAGCTTTTACCACTTCAGCCTAAAAGTTGGGATTAGTTACACACCTGTTAACCGTCGAAACCGCTGACGAAATTCGCGTACGAAAACCTATCGTTGCACACCTTTACGTTAGTTTAATAATCTTCAACTATTAAACCAACATCTCTTTACTATAATCGGTTAACATGGCCCAAACATTGAAATCTTACCCCTTTGTCGATTATAGACTAAATCTCGATGTCCAGTCGCGTTAGTCTCCCAGATCCCTTGAAGCACGTCCTTTACTCCCTACCCTAGCGCATACAAATAGAAGGTAAAGCCACAAGACCCCTTTGAGTCCCAACGATAGCTTCCCTTATAGGGGTTCTAACTTAAACCTTGATTAAAGATTTAACGAAAGAACTAGATTGAGTACTTACCAAAGTGCTAATCGGTTCAAGAAGTGCCTCTAGATGCCCCCTTAATCACGATCTAAGTAAAAGAAAGAAGGAGTTGAGAGTAGAGAGGATTTGGCTACACACAATGAGAGTTTTGGTCAACCAAGCAATCGGCTTTAATGGCCTTTTGGACTCAAGAGGAGGTTCAATGATCAAGGCTTCGGTCAAAAGGAGATTTGGCAATGGAAGAAGGATGAGAAGAGGCAATATGGTTGATAGAAGAAGACGGATTCGGCAAGAAGGGGTGTTTCGGCTTTAGCAAAGAACAATCTACCACAATGAGTTTCGGCTTCTTTTTGCAGTTGTCGACAGAGAAGAGAGACAAGGGAGAATAGATTCGGCTAGAGAAGGAGATAATGATGAAGGTTCGATTTATGATATGAGAGGATAAGAAAAGAATGAAGAAAAAAGGTGAAAAGGAAATGTTTCGGTCAAAATGAGTGTGCGGCACAGAGGGTTTAGGGGTAATGAAATTCGGCTCCTAAAGTAGTAAATGAAGAACATAGCGATAAAAGAAGCCTATTGTTAAGTACAAATTGACAACAGAAGGGAGTTTTACTAACCTAAAGAAATCGGCAAAAGACACCTAAAGAGAACCTTTGGAAAATTGGCATACCAAGCCACTAATTGCCGAAATCACAAGCACCAAGCCCCCTAGCCGAATGGCACCTGCAGAGTCCCTAAACCGGCCACCTCTTCTGAAATTCAAAAGCTCCTCAACTCCCTCCTTGATTTGCTCATTGACCGATTCAAACTCCTCCCCAAGCAAAGTTTAACTCTGCTTCAAACTCTTACCTGCTTCCTACACAAAAATAAAATGCCACCTTACATACCCTGGGACTTGAACCTTGGACCTCTAAGCTCACTTAGGCGCCACCTTTATAGCTCCTAAGTGGCGTCATATTGCCACTCCACCACTGGCCAGCTTATGCCTTAATTCACAGATATTTTCTTATAACACCTACCTCCAAGAGACCCCTATCCCCTAAGTCAAAAATACAAAATTTTGCGAAGCTTCTAACCAATACATGGGCCTCCCATAGGCCCATTAACACTCCCCAAACATGCATTACACACCCAAATACTAAAGTTTAAACATTTTATCAGATAAAGAACGATCTAAGAGGAACCCAAAAATTAGGGCGTTACACGGCAAGGTATTCAGTCCACCTGATTCTACCTGAATGTTCTCTCCATTCCCACATCTCAATTTAATAAATTTCCTCCCACAAACCACTATCAATTATGAGTAGACAACCAATCCATACCCGGGATTACATCGAATTGTCAAGGGATAGTTTCTAAATACTTGGTCAACTAATACGTGTTTGCCTAATGGATTAGTCACTTTTACTACGAATTTTGTAGACTCAGCTAGCACATTTATACTAGGTACCAACTTCATGCAAATGTAAGAATAGGTAGACCTCGGATCAACTAGAGCAAGAACAGATATACCATGAATAGAAAAGGAACTCGTAATCACATCTAGGGATAAGGCTTCCAAGTGAGCGCAAATGGCATAAGTCCTTGCCAGCGCTTGGCCCTTGAACCTCACAATCGAATCTCTAGGCGCACCCTTGCTGTCGGCCCTACTCCTCGGTTTCTTTTGTGGTCTACCCCTCAACGATGCACTACTCGTCTGTATCTCTTGCTTTTTATCGTTTTCATCCCACACAGGGCAACTTCGAATGAAGTGATCTAATGACCCATACTTATAACATCCTCGTTCATTTCCTCGACATTCCCTGAAGTGTCATCTACCACACTGCGTACAATCCAGCCTGCTCGTCTAGCATTACCAACACCTACAACAGGGGTGGTTTGAGCTTTGGTCACCATATGCTACCTACTCTTGTTTCTATTACAAAATCCCACCAAAATAGTTGAATGAGTAGTGAATTCTTTCGATCTCTTAGACAAGGACTGATGTGATCTCCCCATCTATCTCTTTTTCGAGTCACGAGACTCCATGTCAGCTTTTCTTTTCTCCTTAGCTAACTTTTTAGCTTTGCATGCCCTCTCAACGAGCACTACGAATTCTAGGATCTCCAAAATACCCATTAAAAATTTGATGTCCTCATTCAAATTGTCTTCAAACCAATTGCACATAGTGGCTTCGGAAGACACACTCCTAAGCATACTTGCTGAGCCTCACGAACTAACACTCGTACTTAGTGACCGTCATTCGACCTTAGTTCAGTTTAAGAAATTCTTTCCTCCTCTGGTCGATGAACCTCTAGCTAATGTACTTTTTTCAAAATTCTTCTTGAAAGAGCTCCCAAGTTATTCTTTCTCTCGGTACCACTAACACGAGAGTGTTCCACCACTGGTGGGCTAAATCCCGTAGAAGTGACCCTACGCACTTTATGCACTCCTCAGGCATGCATAATAGCTTATCGAACACTCTGATGGTGTTCTCCATCCAGAACTCAGCTCTTTTCGGGTCGTCATCTTTACTTGCCCGGAATCTCTCCGCCCCATCTTTCTAATTAGATCAACTGGAGTTTTTCTCTTCTACTCAATTCTGCTCCTTGGGGAGCTATTGAGGCATGGTGATAAATTGGAGGAGGTGGGGGAGGCGGAGCGTTTGAGTTTCTACGAGCATACTCCGTATACCAAGCGTCCATCATTTGGAGGTAGGCTTCTCTAGCCCCACCGCCCTGACTCCACGTTACAGGCCCACTCTCTACTGGTGCGGACCCTTCAACGGGAGCCGACGCATTACTTTCTACATCATTCTCCATAGGTTGATCGGGATCCAATACTATAAGAAAAACATAATTTACTATTGTAAGGAGTCGTCACACTATCATCAAACAATAATGGCATGTATAGCTAGATCGTACACACTCTTGGTTAGTCCTAGAATCGACTAAATCATGCTCTGATACCATTAAATGTAACACCCCTTATCCGTATCTGACGCCAGAATAGGGTACGAGGCGTTACCTTACTAAATCACATGCACCCCTTTAATTTTGCACTCATTGAAATGTGTCCCAATTAAAAACTTTTTCAAACAACGTCCTACGGACCTTAATATGGGCCGACGAGGTCTAAAACACGATTTGGAAACAACCCGGGACCATTTTAGATACTTAAGAAACTTCTAAGAAAATCTACTAAAAATAGGGCGCACGCCTGTGTAGAAGGGCAACACGCCCGTGTGGCCTCAAGACATGACCGTGCTGATGGCCCATGTGCCTCACACGGCCTAAACACCTAGGGACACTCCCGTGTGCTTCATCCGTGCAAATTTATTTTCTAACTTTGAACCTACAAGGGTTTTCATACGGTCTGGCACACACCCATGTGCTCAGCCCGTGTCCCTCACATAGCCATGACATGCTCGTATCGCAGCTCGTGTGCAAAAACCTTGACATTCTGTTTCTAACGCCAGCAATCACACAGTAGTAGCACACGCTCGTGTGCTTGGCCGTGCCCTCCACATGGTTGAGACACACGGCCGTGTCTCAGCCTGTGTGTTTACTATTGGGCATTTAATTCTATCCATGCAAGGTGCAGGGGACACACGGCCTAACCACACACTCGTGGGGCAGGTCGTGTGTGACACACAGCCTAACACACGCCTTTATGTCTACCTGTGTGGACAAAAATAGGCTATCTACCAAGCCTCTTTGCCACCCTGAAATAAGATAAAATATAACCCAACATTTTCATATCATGACTTGACATCGATATCCAACTAAATGTCTATAACTATACATTTATCTAAAAACAACAATTTTGCATAATATGCAGACACGATTAATCTAAGAAACCATCCATTATTTCTATGAATTCATTGTCATTTCATTAAAATAACTTGAATAATTTTGGCCAATTCCAATGGCCATTTACAAAATAAATTTTATAAAATAAATGGCCAACATAATTGGCTAGCTAGTGTAACTTATACCAAAATAACCAATTAGCCTATACATGCCATTACTCAAAACACAAAAAACTAACTATAGCAAATGCTTTAGTTGATAGTACGAACGATGCCTCCGACGTCCCTGGATCCATAAGCTACTTAAGCGACACTAAAAGAAAATGAAAAGGAAAGGGGTAAGCATGAAACTTAGTAAGTTGAATGCAAACATTATCAACAAATTACCATGAACTAACATGTGCATAACATACCAACATTCATTCATAAGCATGGATGACTATAGGTATAACTTACTCATCATCAATCTCTTACTAATCAACATAAGATTGAGCTTATTTTGCATATATGATATACAAGTACCTGTACCACTTATAATAAGGTCATCATTTCTTTTTGTTACTCAAGCTATAAATTTTTCCCATGGAACTTGGTGGAATAGGAGAGGATACTCGATAGCATCAAACGTAAGTTAAGCACCGATGTCATGTCCCAGACATGGTCTTACACTGGCTCTCATGTCAAGGCCGATGCCATGTCCCAGACATGGTCTTACACTAGCTCTTGTCTCATCGTCAATGCCATGTCCCAGACATGGTCTTACACTGGCATACATCTCGAGCCGATGCCATGTCCCAGATATGGTCTTACACTGACTCTTTCGTATCGAGGCCGATGCCATGTCCCAGGCATGGTCTTATATTGACACTCCTCGGTCTGTGCTGATGCCATGTCCCAGACATAGTCTTACAATAGCTCTTGCATCACCATAGTCTCACGGCTCAATTATCCAATCTATTCCTACGGTTCCATCGGGAAATTTACCACATCAACCTCATTATATCAATTACAAAAGTATAATCATCATCATAGGTAATATCAAAGTCAATGTATAAACATAAAATAAAGTTGAAATATTTGCACCCAACTTACCTTGGTATACAAAACATGGTAACTCGATCGACCTCAATTTACGAGCTTGGCTTTCCCCCAGTCTAAGTTTAGGTCTCGTACTTTTTGATCTAAAATGACAAAATTTCACTAATTTATCCTCTACATTAATCTAAACAATTCAAAATTCACAATTTGGCAAAATGACCATTTTGGCCCTACACTTTGGCAAAATGACCATTTTACCCCTATGCTCAGAAATCGATTTTTATCGAATTTCCCTAATAACCAATCCTAATTGAACATTTATTCCTCTTATAAGAACTCAAAATTACCACTATTTTAGACAAGTAACATCTATTTAGTAATCTCTACATATTGGTCCCTTTTAGGTGTTTTTCATAAACTCCTATTTACAAAAGTTGCTTATTAAACAACCCACGATCATTTACTTCCATAAAATTCCAGCAAACCAAACATGTGTTCTCATGGAAACATTCTAAATTCTTAACCATTTTGCAAAATAGTCCCCTCATTTGATTACCCATGTTACAAGGGTCCTAAAAGTACAAAAATCATTAAGAAAAGTCACCAAAATCACTTATTTGCAAGGATGGAGTGTAACCCCCCAAACCCAGCTCGTACATTATGGCCAGATCTGACATGCCATATGGACTTGTAATAGCTGTGTTCTTTGCTTATGGTGTCAAAACAACTTTGCAAAATAGTTGCTTATAGAAGAATCAGTTTATTAAGTCTTTAAATTACCCATTTGTTACGATAGCCTTGTTTCAAAACCATTTGTTATGTTTGTTTGGAAAAAAGCCGCGCGGCCTATGACTAGTAGTTTCAATGAAGTATACATAAAACCAGTAAATAAAACCATAAAAGAGAAAGAAATTTAAAGAGCGGCCTTATTACAACTTAAAACCCAAAATAGTAAAATAAGATAATTAAAATAAACTAAATAAAATGAAAACCAAATTTGCAGATGATGTGGCCCCTCCGAATCTCTCACAGCTCTAAGCCCACTATGGTCGGGGATTACCTGCAGGGATGAAAATAAAGCGTGAGTTTGGTAAACTCAGTGTGTAACATAACCTAACCATGCCCAAAATAGATCAAGCCTCAGAGTCAGATTTATTTGGGCCTTGGCCCAGTACAGAAATCAGAATAAAGCCCATAGGCCCATAAGAGATGCAGAACAGATATATCATATATGCAGAAAACCCAACCTAGATCCATCCATAACACCACCGTACCAGCCTTACACCATGTGGGGAGATTACTCGTCCCACCCATCCGCTACACACCACAGAATTTGCAGTGAGGCTGCCAGATATTGTGACGAAGTCACCAGATACAGATATTGTGGTGAGGCCACCAGAACATATATATATATATATGTGGTGAGGCCACCAGAACAGATATATATGTAGCGAGGCCACCAGAACGCTTCCTCCATCAATACTACCCATAACCCATGCAATAGATATACATGTCATGGCATACATCATACAGAATCAGAATATCATGCATCTCAGATAAGATTAACCCTAGGGGTATAACGGTCATTTTGCACTTAGGGGTATAATGGTAATTTCTCATACTTAGGGGTATTTTAGTAATTATATCAATTTTTAGGATTTTTATACATATTACAACCACCACTAATCTATATGTCGTCACAGTAGTCCGTTTTACTTAATTCAACAATTTTGGCAATTAGGCCCAAAAACCCTTAATGGGCCCTACATCTCTAATGGCAAATTAAGCCCATTAATCCAAGTTTTATAGTTAGATTACAGATTTCAACAGTTTTGATTACTACAGTCTGCCAGAACGCCCTTAATGATTATTTTTACCCATATGGGCTCGGAAGCCCGTTGGGCCCCTATTCGGCCCATCGAGGCCCAACTTACTGAAACACACAGAATTGCCCACTTTGCAATTCCATCACCAATGATTCCAGATCTAATCATCAGAAAGTAACTGATTACTCACAATCCTCACAGGGTCGACCTTTCGGTCACTTTTCGGTCACTTTTCAATCACCTTTTTTATCATTACAGCCTTTGCCGTTCTAGTCTATAGCAAGGGTATGATACACACTTGTTAATTGTCAAAGCATTGATGAGATCCTCGCATGAAAAGCCTACAATCAGCCACTAACACGTTTAGTCTGATAATCGACAACACTAAAGCCTTAACCTTCTTACCACAATCGGTAAGTACCCCTAATGGCCTTGATATCTCACCTTGTCGATTTAGATGTACTAGATCTAGATCCGCTTGTATCGATGCTTTCAGTTCCTCGCTGGCTCGCCCCTTTTACTAACTATCACGTAAAAGAACCAAAAATACAATACTATGTTATCTATAAACTATGTCGACAAAGCCCCTAAGGACATAGGGGTTTCGGCTTCTTCTTATATGCTAAGAAAACGAATGTATCCAGTGTTTAGATCACTTACCAATGACTCGATTCGATGAACACTGCTTCCACGATCTTCTAAACTAAATTCGAAGTAGTTCTAGCCTAAAACATTTACAGAATGTGGCTCTAAGATGTTCGGCTTTAAGATCTATTCCCTAGGTACTCTTGTCAATTTGTCAGAGGATTAGGGCTATGAACTGATGGTAAAAGAGATGAATGATAAGGGGTTCGGCTTATTAAAGTGTTTGAGAAAAGAGAGGGTAATCGGTTTCGGAAAAGAAGTAGTCAACAGGGCTTGAAGGTGAGAAGGAAAAGAGAGTGGATTTGATTCAGCTTGAAGGAGAAATAATGGTGTAGAGTCGGTTTGAGGTGCAAGAGAGAAGAAGAAGAATGTGAGTGAAGAAGAAGAAAGGGAAGTGAATTTGGTCAAAAGAGGAATCGATAATAGATGTCCCTTTTTTTGGGGTATAATGTTCGGCTATTAGGTTAGAAAAAAAGAAAAGAGTGGTAAAAAGAAAACCTAATGTGCTATGCAAAATAGGCAAAAGAAGAGGGCTTACTGACCTAGAGAAATCGGCACAAGAAACTCAAGAAGAACCTTAAGGAAATCGGCACCACTTAGCACCCTAATTGCCGAAATACTCACCTATGCAAAATGCCAAAATTGCATTACCAAGAGTCCCTTAGCCGGCCACTATCTTTCAAAATTCAAATGCTCCTCAACCTTCTCCTTGATTTACTCTCTTGAACAGTTCAAACTCTCCAAGACAGAGTTTTACTTGAGCACCAACACTTGGCCACACATGCACATAAAAATAAAAGTACTTGAAGCTTACCTTGCGACTCGTACCATGGACCTCCTGACCAAGTTCCTCATTTTACTTAAAACATACTTTTGCTATTTCTAACGGATTTTAACCGGAGTTTGGGCCTCCTAAGGGCCCACTAACATACTTAAACACAAATTTAGCAGACCAACACACCAAATTCATAATTTCCACAAAGATCACAACAAACCCGAAAAATCCCAAAAATCAGGGTGTTACATGGAGAGTGGCTAAAATTTTGAAGCTTCAAAACCCTTAAAATGGCTGGTAATTTCGATGGAAGAGACAAGAAAATGAAAAAGATGACCACCTTTTCTTTTTGTTTTATTTTACTACCTAATAAGCCACCTAATACCAACAGTTTTTGACTTTTCCACTCTTTTTGTCTCCCTTGGCCGGCCACGTCTAATAAAATGGGTCTATTTGCCTTTTAAAACCCCCACATTTTGATTCTCAAACTATTTAACACCTTTTTACTAATAATTTGTAACTTTTACCTTTTATGCGATTTAGTCCTTTTTCGCAATTAAACCTTCAATCGCGTAAATTAATTTACCAAAATTTTCATGCATCCTTATAAACATGCTATAACACATAAAATAATGCTAAAAATAATTTTCTCGAACCTTGGGCAAGTGATTTTGAAATCACTATTCCGACTAAGCCCAAATTTGGGATGTTACAAGTAATATATGTTTTATGCATAAAGTATCATAAGTTCAGAAATTTTTTCGAAAGTTTCAGTCTTTATCCATTTCACTATAGTTTTAGAGAGTACTAATTATAGTGTTTTCAGTGTATGCTATCTACAGCATTTTGAATATAAACTATCTAGGTTTCAGAAGTACTTATAGGACCGACGTCGGAGACTCGGTGTACCACCTACTTTCACAACTTATTCAAAATAGTTGAAAATCATTTCTTAAAAACAAAATTTTGGAACCAAAAATTCACAGCCGAATTTTGCAAACTGGCTCTGAAACCACTAAATGTAACACCCCAACCCGACTTGGACTTATGGCCGAATCTGGTGATGTCATATGGAATGGAGTTTGAAAATGGGATTTACACAATAAAACTATTATTTTAATGCTCATTCTTTTAAAACTTTATCTTTCTCGCCAAAACTTAATTATAGCGAAAGTTTAGTAAAATTGATAGCCTTATTCTAAAACCCGATTTGCAATTTCAGAAAAACTCTTGTTCATATATAACCGTTGAAAATCAAAGAAATTTTATTAAGGCATGCAAAATAATAGATAATCCAAAACCAAAACTGACGAATAAAAGTTCATGCAGTCTAGAAAATTTACAACCTTACAATTAATCTGAAATATATAAAAACCTTAATTTAAAATTAAATTAGTTTATCATCAAATGGCCATCGTTGAGTTCCCTGCTGCACCGATCCGCCTAAATTTGTGGATTACCTACACAGAACAGATACAATATATAGATCAGATAAAAGAATCCTTTCTCCATCCTCTACACACCATCTCCAATCATCCCAACACACTATGTGGGGTTTAAAACACCCACCCAACCCTACACACCATATTGTGTTCATATGACACATAACAGACAAAGTGCAGCCATGCTGCCAAAATATAGGCAAAAGTCACCTTTCAGAACACTTCCTCTATACATAACATCCCACCCTCAATAATAGATATTGAATATTTAGTTACAAATATACAGATAAAACATGCTCACATACTTGTATATATATGGATATCAGGTATGAAAATAACAGTACAAGCAATCATACAATTAGTATCCTAATCAGTTCAGTTTATCAGAATATCGTAACACATAAAGTAGGGTTTAATTAACCTTTACCGACCCTACCCATAGTTGTTTGGGACGACTCGTGTGACCTTAAAGGAAATTTCAAAATTTTAGGCTCACATGCCCAAATTGGCCTTGCCCGTGTAGATCACATGGCCTGGCCCTAAAACCCACACACTCGTGTAGGCTTACAAGCCTGTATGGCCCACATGCCCAACTTGGCCTAGCCCGTGTGGCTCACAAGGCCACACTTTGGCCACCACACGGCCGTGTCTTAAGTACGGCCAAACCTTTGTCGATCACACAGCCGTGTTGTTGCACACGGCCTACCGCACGAACGACCAGACGCTCGTGTGGCGCCAATAGTAAGGTTTTTTAGCTTTCACCGAGTCTCGTTTTTTGCATTTTGGGTACACACCTATTTGTTTTTGCAGCAACCGTAATCCTAAGACCAACAAAACCTATAATTGCCAACAATTGATCATATTAGTCGCTCAAAACGTGTGATTAAACCAAACCACATCAAGAAAAGACAACTCTTAAATTACCAAAACTCCTACCTTTGTACAAACAATGACAATTTTTCCATACTACTCGAGTGTCAATTAGCAGCCCCAGCCCCTTGGTCCTCTCCTAAACCAAAAAGACAAACCTCATCAACAAAAAATTCACTTAACGAAGCAAATACCAAACCTACCCCACTTACCAAACACACTAAAAACACTTAAATCACCAGATACGAGACTGCGACAGCAGACACAGTCAAGAAGCAAAAACATCGAAAAGGAAAAGAATGGGAGAAATGACAGAGAAGAGGTAGAAAAATTCACGTTAAAATTCTTTGAAAATTTTGGAAGAGAGAGAAAATTTGGAAAAATAAAAAGATAATACTAAAATAAAATTTAATATCTTCCAAAATCCCATTAAATCACAACTCCACTAAACCTTCAAACTCAACTACCTCAAAATCCTAGAAACATCGAACTCTTATTAGTCAACATAGCAAAAAAATATCACACCTACGCTCGCGCAAGGATTCGAATACAGGACCTCCAACAAACTAACTCCCTTACCACTCGAACCAGTAAGCTCATTCTGATATGACTTTACAAACAATTTAATATAATCCCACTGAACAAGAATAAGGCTTAATTCCAAAAACAAATTGCTAAAGGTGGGACTTGAACTTTGGACCTCACACACACCCAGAACACTTAACCACTGAAGCAGATACATAGTTGTGTCAGGTATTCACGAAAATAGAACATAATACTTAGGGCGTCATACTAATTATGTCCAACCTTGCCATCGGTGCAGGGGTTTCAGCATAGTCAACACTATACTGCTAACTAAAGCCTTTTACAACTAGCCTGGCCTTAAACTTATTAACTGATCCATCAAGATTCATCTTGGTTCTGAATAGTAATTTAACTTTAATAATCTTCTTGTGGACTAGTCTATCAACAAGTTCCCAAGTTTTATTTTTATTAATCATGGATATCTTAACTTCCATGGCTTCCTTCCATCTACTTTCTTATACAACTTCTTCAAAATTTGCAAGCTCCAATACTTCTAAGTCACATCTTTGATACACTTCAGTAATAGGCCCGGTGCCTCTGATAGGTAAGTTATTAAAGTTTTCATCTTCTTGAATTTCATCTTTAGTAGGTTGCATGTCTGTTTCTTTCTAACGTTGTTCAAGTAATTTTGCTTCAATATCATCACATTTTCATTTACTGTCTTTATTAAACTTCACATCTCTGCTTACAAGGACTTTGTTGGTGAAAGGATCAAAGATCTTGTAGCCCTTTTTTATGCTTCTGTATCCAACAAAGGTACTTGGCAGCTATTATTTTTCTAGTTTGCTTCTCTTCACAGCTGGTACATGAGCATAAGGAATGCAACCAAACACTTATAATTGTGAGACAAAAAGTTTGAATCCAAACCAAGCTTCAAATAGAGTATTGCCCTTCATAGGCTTGGTTGGTAATATATTTAGTAAATAGATTTAGGTATTTACAACTTCTACCCAAAATTTGTTTGGTAGTTTTCTTTTAAACAAAAAACATCTTCCCATATCCATCACTGTCCTATTTTCCCTCTCATAGACACCATTCTACTAAGGAGTGTAGATGTTGGTTAGTTGATGCTCGATACCTGCTTCTTCAGAAAATATTTGAAACCTTTCTAATGTTTACTTAGTTCCATTGTCTGATTCTAGTATCTTTAATTTGTAGTTGGCTTGATTTTTAACAGTTATTTTAGACTTCAATTTTAAGAAATAAACCCAATAGTTTTTTTGTGTAGTCATCAATAAATAAAATAAAGTACCTACTGCCACTTAGTGAAGGAGTCTTCATATGCCCACAAACATTAGTATGGACCAAGTGCAACTTGTCATTGGCTCTCCAAGCTTTGTTGGCATGAAATGGAAGCTTGACTTGGTTTCCAAGCTGACAGACTTCACAAACAACACTTCAGTCTACCACTTTAGACATGTTTTCATCCAAATCAGACTTATAAAATTAGCTAAAGGACCTATAATTGACATGCCCCAACCTTTTGTGCTATAAACATGATTCATCTACAAAGCTAGAATAAGCTTTTGAGTTCATCAAATTCAAATACAGAATAAAGTATTTATCATTCAAAGTACTAACACTAATTCTTGACCAAATGGATCCATAATCATGCATGTTTTGGTTTTGAAAACAATAGAATAATTATTCTCTAGATTGATTTTGTACCTGAGGGAGTGTTGATCAAGACTTCTCTTTTTTTCCTTTGGCTTCAGTGAATTTGCAATTTCCAATTCTGACTTTCGAGACAAAGCTTGTGTCAATTTTCCTGAAAATGCTTTCATCAGAGGTCATATGGTTTGTGTAACCACTGTCATTCAACCAATCTTTCTTGACCCCGTTATAGGTTGCAAAACAAGAAGTAGTAAAAACATGTTCCTCTTGAGCTTGACTTGCATCAGCAGCCTGAGCTTGAACATTGTTTTGCTATTGTTTTTGCCTTTTGTTTTTACACACCTTTTGTAACACCCCAAACTCAGTCCAATGAACCATACCTGAGTCTTGGGGTGCTACCTCACAAATACAATGTACTTGAGCCTAATTATTCAAGTTACAAATGATTTACAGTTGCTAGATTTCAAACTTTCTAATAAAATACAAATGTATAAACAATGAGGAAATTCAAATGGTATAAATAAAGAATTTCATTACAATTAGGACTAAACTAATGCCCTGGTCTACATGGTTATCCCCTGTAGAAATTTCTATAAGTATCGGCTCAGACTTGATCTGCCATCAAGTTCACTCTGCATGCATAATAGTCCAATACATCACTCCTTTGGCATAGCCTTGGTGTCATCCTTCCAGGCTCAAACCCAAGATAGTTCATCTAAAACATAACACATGAAGATAAGTTCAAGAGAACTTAATGCGGTTAACCTAGTTACCTGAATCAGGCTTGCATGTTGCATCCAATATTTCAATAGCTATCTTACTACTCTTATCTTTCAACTTGTCTTTTGTGAGCACTTCCTCAATTTCTCATTCCTTTACATATGTTCATTACCTTACCCTACTCTGAGACCATTTCCTTCTCTTCTATGCCTTTGAGACCTTACCTATATTCTCATTATTATGTGATATCTCTTAAAATTTCTATTTCTGTACAAATCTTAATCATATTGAGTACCTTACCATAATACTCATAAACATGTTTAGTACTTATTGATCTTACTATTACGTCTAAGAATATTAAGAAACACATCATTTACTTAGGCCAGAGTTCGCCATAAAGAGTGTCCTTCATGTTGAGAGTCTTTCTTAAGCATGCCACAAGAGTATCCCATTCTATATGTGTCGTAAAAACTTTCTATATAGGGTTCGCTATAAAGGATGTTCATTCATAACTCACCGCAAGGACTTATCCTTTATCCTTTGCCATGAAAGCTTTATGTATAGAATTTTCCTTTCATACTTTTCCTTCCTTATTCATTAAGGATTCCATCCCTTCAAAATACATCATGGAAACCATTTCCTTATTTCAGGGTTTGCCACAAAGGCGTTTCCTTCAAAAGGTTGCCACAAGAGCCATTCTTTAGAGTATGTAAGAAAGGATTCCATTTTTCTTAGATTGCCACAAAGGCTTCCATATTTTGGCATTCCTATGATGGAGATTCACCTAGAATCACATTTCATGAGGTTTTCCCCTCATTGTTCTAGGTTGCACAGAGAACCTTATTTGGTAATAACCTTCCTTTAGTTTTTTCCATATGATGCAATAGCCTATTACTAGCTACATGATATGGTCTTTTCATATGATGCCATAGCTTAGCTATGGTCTTACACAATATTGTGTCATGGCCATGGACTTTTCCTTTTAGAGATCATGTTCAAAGTCCCGACAGACCTCTTTAGACGACTCTACCACGGTGAACAAACATAAGACCTTTCATACGTTATCATCAAACTTAACACGCATCTCATCTTACACATTCCAGACATGCTCATACAGTCACGTTATCAACTCTAGGATTCTTACCACATACCTAGTACTTGTCAGATACCACATGAACTATACAAACAAGACTCGTTTAACATTCATACCATAGCATCACCATCCTATCATACTTTTTTAACTTCGAATTCATAGTGTGACCACTTTTTACAGAAACATTTCAAATAATAACATGCATACAAGAGTCGACTTAGGGACTCATCTAACAACCATGAATAGTAGCTTGAACATCACATCCATCATCTGAGCATGAATTGCAGCAACCACTACCTTGACATGGAGAAACCTCTGATAAA
This sequence comes from Gossypium stocksii, assembly GCA_020496765.1. NCBI lineage: Eukaryota > Viridiplantae > Streptophyta > Magnoliopsida > Malvales > Malvaceae > Gossypium > Gossypium stocksii. Next base: position 37,515,002 of record CM035630.1, on the reverse strand, counting down.
ATTTAGGATTTTAAATCCAAATTAAAGGAATGTTTATTTTCCCTTCAGCCTTAGTTTTCAATGTTTTAAGAAAGAAGAAGAGAACTCTCATTTATTCAAACTAGAAAGTCTATTAATATAAGCTAAGCCTTTATTAAAACTTGACAAATGTCACATCAAAGTCTACAACTTCTAACAAACCTAATTGAGTATGTCCCTTCGTCATTTAACTATCTTGGTTCACGTTCGGCTAGATCCTAACCATCTTTCCTTGTAACTTAACTTTAATAGTATAATAGAGAAAGGGTGCACTATACCTCTGACGTGGACTCATAACCTTAATACAGATTTACCTGATTACATCTTGTTTCCAACAAATCATGGCAATCTAGCACTAAGCCCTCACTAACTAAAACACATAATTGTATTTGCCAACTCAATGCACTAAAAGGGGTACTTAGGCGAATACCATTCCGTCGAACATATTTCTAACAGACTACGCCAAATCTTGTGCCCACTTGAACGGAGTGTTACAACTTTTCAATGTCACCAAGCTATTTGCAGCTTCTACGCTAAATGTTAGGCCAGAACCAGCAATACTTCTCTAGGTGTGTGGACTTCTTATAATAAGTGCATGGTAGATACTTCTTCTATTCACTATCTTTTCTTGGCTTTTCTTTCTTTTCATTCCAGCTCTTTTTTCCCTTATAGCTTGATGAACTCAAGCCTTCATTATTTCTGGCCTAAAATGCTCCTTCAGAATGCTCCTCTTGTCTACTTGCTCTTTTTTATTCTTGAGCATAAAGAGCATTTATCAACTCAAACAAGAAAATTGTTGACAAGTCTCTTAAGTCTTCTAAGGAAGAAATTTACTAATATTTATCAGAAAGTGTTGTGATGACCTTTTCAACAATCCTACTATCATTAAACTAGTCTCCAGGTGACCTAATGCTATTAACAACTGTCATGATTTTATCTAAATATTATTTAACAGTCCTAGCCTCTTTCATCTTCAAATTCTCAAGTCATTCCTCAAATTTATAAGAAGTTGCTACTTGTCTTTTTTGAGCCTTAGAACTTGCCCTTCAGCTTGCCCCAAGCTTCTTTTGGAGTTTCACAAGACATGATCCTGATGAAGATCACATTTGAAACACCATTCTACAAGATATTGCTTTGTATTTCTTGGCACACTCATTACTATGTTGCCTTATCTAAGTAATGGTGGGATTTGCTCTCAAAGGTGGTTGCTCCCTGTTTGTCTCGACTACATCCTACAAGTCATAAGCCTAGAGAGAAGCCCTCATTTTTACTACCCAAATATGGTAGTTGTCTCTAGTAGAGACAGGTGGTGGAGGTGGTGAGAAGTGTGCTGAAGACATGTTTTATAGTAACAAAAAACAAAGAAACTTCTATCTTTCTTAACAAGCAACATAAACATAAAAAAAATGGCCCTCAAAGATGATAGGCTCTTGATACCAATTGTTGGTGTTTTAAAAAAAACTAATAACAAAAAACACATGAAAAAACGAGCAGCAAGAAATATAAAAATGATTTTCTTATCCATTCAATAAGAAAATATTACATTTAAGTCGCTAAACATTAGCAAATACACAACTCCTCCTACTAACTATATTGTAACTTACAAAATATTGCTTGTGTAACAGCCTGAATTAGGGCCTAGTCGAAATAGTGGTTTTGAGACCACAAATCCAATATAGAAAATTTTATTTCCATGAACTATTATGAGTTATGACATGCTTGCATAATATTGGGAAAGTTTCATGAAGGAAATTTCACGAAATAATGGTTAATTTGTCTAATAGGACTAAATTATAAAAGATGAAAATTATGAGTTTTTAGAAGGTTTTAGTATGAAATAGCATACGAGAAATGATTAGGAGTCCTTATTTAACAGTTATACCAATTTTTGGCACCATGGACAAAAATGCCCATGGAAGGGAAAAATTTCAAAGAAGGGGAAAAAAGGGAAAAAAAAGCAAAAATGTTGTCATCTTCTTCCCAATGGTGCTGAAAATTTGTAGGACTCCATAGCTAGGGTTTTCTTCAATTTCAAGCTCCAAGTAAGTGTCTCCAAGCCCCGTTGTTCATACTTTTCGTATTTTTAAAATCCATGTAGCTTAATCTAGTTATTTCTACCACTAATTTGAGCTAGGGCTCATTTTCAAAAATATATCCATGCATGACATGTAAGAAAAATGATGTCTAGTGGTAGAAAATGAAGGTTTAAGGTGTAGTAAACACTTATCTCCAAGTGATTTTGCATGAAAGTCCCTAATAGGGATTAAATTGCAAAGTATAGAAATGAGTAGTAAAAGCATGTAAATGTAAAAAATGTGGGCTTGTATGGACACTAGGAACTGTCGGCTATGCTTGGATAGCCAAGAGAGTAAATACATTTCATTTTACGAGCCTAGGGGACATGTTGCAATTATGTAAAAGTTTAGGGGAAAATTTTTAATTTTTGCCCAAAAGTCGATTACAAGCCATTTAGTCAATGTGGGTACTAAGAAGGTTAAATTTTCTATTTTAGAACAAGAAACATGAAGCCCGGACCAAAATTGGGGAACGGGTAAGATCGTGGACTAAACCGAGCAAATTCTCACATTTTGGATACAAGGTAAGTTGTATGTAATAATTTAGCTTACATACCATATTAATTCATTTTGATGATGTTATATGAAATTATGATGCTTGTATGAGAATTATTAATGCATAAACTTCTAAGAAATTATTGACATGAATTCCTACCAAGAAAAGATGAAAACATGAAAGAGAAATCACATGCAAGTTTAACTGACACGAAGGAAACCGTAATCATATCATGAGTATTGTAAGTCCTGTGTAAGACCATGTCTGGGACATGGCATCAGCACCGAACTGAGATATCACGTAAGACCATGTCTGGGACATGGCATTGGCATCGAGATGTGGTCCACTATAAGACCATGTCTGGGACATGGCATGGGTATCTGAGATAAGGTCCCATATAAGACCATGTCTGGGATATAGCTTCGGCACCAAGATGAGATAAGGATCCCCTATAAGACCATGTTTAGGATATGGCGTAGGCATCCTACATGAGATCCCGTATAAGTCAAGATGAGATAAAGATCCCCTATAAGACCATGTCTAGGATATGGCGTGGGCATCCTACATGAGATCCCGTGTAAGACCATGTCTGGGGCATGGCATCAGCATCAGAGTATGATCTCGTGTAAGACCATGTCAGGGATATGGCATCGACATGTGACCCTATGTAAGACCATGTATGGTGTATGGCATTGGCATCATTTTATGAGTTTGATTTACGGGTATCCTGGTTTTACAAAAGAAAAGATTAGATGATAAAGTAACCAAGTTAATAATTTCAAGAGAAAGGCTAAAGCTTTATGTTGAATGTTGTAGATTTATGACTAAATAAGTCATGAGTATTCGAAAGTACATGAGTATGAGATATGCTACATGATAAACACGAGTAAGACATGAGAATAAGCTTAACATGAGAGTAAGTAAGGTATATGCATGTTGTAAACTTGAGAATGAGTAAGTTATGCAAATGAGTAAAGAAGTACATGATGTTCTTTCTATTGCCTATTTAGGCAAATAATTCTTGATATACATATGCCTTTATTATTCATGCAACTTCCTAAGCATCTTATATGCTTACTCCCTTTCATTTCCTTTTTCATGTAGGTTTGCCAAATTAGCTCAAGGATCACCCGAAGTCAGAGCTCGTAGTCACACTATCAAGCCTTCTATTTTGGAATAGTAAGAAATCCCCTTATTGTATGGCATGTATAGGAAGATAGTAATTTTGTTAGTTGCCACCTAAATGGCTATATGTGTTGGTCATTGTTACACTTGAGTCAAGTTGTAATGGCTTTTGGATATGGCCTAATATATTCTACTCAACTTAAATGCAATGATGATTGTTTCCCATGATTGATGTGTTTTAAAGTATGAGATTATGTATGGATTTGGTGTTGTATTTTAACCTTGTTTCAAGGTGGCAAAAAGGCTTAGAAAATAGCCTATTATTGTCCACATGGTTGGGTGCACAGGCTTGTACCTATGTCGTGTGTGACACATAGCCAGTCCACAGGCATGTAGGTAGGCCGTATGTCCCCTACACCTTAATTCATGAAAATTTTAGATCCTGGAATTATAACACGGGCTGAGCACAGGGGCGTGTGCCTTGGCCGTGTGTTTAAGTCAGAATGAATCATGAGCTATAGACACGGGCGGGTGTCTAGGCCGTGTGAAAATTCCAGTAAGTTCAAAAAGGGAAACTCATTCAGCACGGGTTAGGGACATGGGTGTATGTGACCACACAGTCGTTGATCGTGATTTCAATGAAGTAATAATGATCGTACCTAGAAACTAACTATTATCACGATAAAAGGCAAGCGCGCCTATCGAGTAGTAGTATAGTTAGTGGTAAGACCGAAATATCGAATCCAAGGAACTAAAAGTACTAATAATGACATTCTTCCTATTATCTAGCCTAAAAATAAAGAGGGTTTTGTTGGTAAACTAAAATTCTAGCTAACTAAAGACACGACAAAGAGTAAATTAGGAAATTACTTTAGGAAAACTTAATTGACAAAGGCAATACCTAAGGAAGAATCCACCTAGACTTCACTTGTTATTTAACCCTGAACTAGACGATTTCTTCATTCGACTTGATCCATAGAGATCCCTAAATTATGTTAATATCTACATCGAGAATAAGAACAACTAACCCTAGGTTGATTAATTGAAATCTCTTTCTAATTAAAACTCCTAATTTTGCATTAACTCGTTTTATGGATCCCCCTATTAGATTTGACTCTAATCCGGCAGATTTTCGTCGTCCTACGTCTAGGATTGCGATCAACTCCGCTTAATTGTGTTGGATCTATTCTTAAATAGGGACTTTTACTCCTCCGAATAAGCACATTCGACTTGAATTAATATCCTGAAATATCAACTCAAGAATTAAAAGAATAATTAAGAACAAATCAAATATTTATCATATAGTTCAGATAATAATAACAAGATTCGTCTTAGGTTTCATCCCCCTCAGGTATTTTGGGATTTAGTTCATGTTTATAAAAGAATACATCTCAGAGTAACGAAAGTAACAAAACATAAAGAAAACCCAAAACCCCTAAAAGGATTGAAGGGAGATCCTCAGTCTCAATGTAGATCCTTGCTTCTGAGATGGATCAATCGACTTTCTTCGAGTAAATCCCTGCCTTCTACTCTGAGTCTTGGCGGGGGCACTATACACCCTTATAGTTGCCTCCTAGGGTCTTTCTATAGAGTTTGGAGTGTCTTTCTTAGCCTCCTAAATAGCTTTTTCCGCGTGAAATTGAAACTCGTTAAATAGGGACACGCCCGTGTGAATCGAGCCCAGGCTATGTTCAAGCCTATTAATATGGTAGGGGCATGTGGTTCACCCGTGTAAAGAACTCTAGGCCGTGTTGATCTCTTACTTTGGCCTATTTTCTCTGTTTTTGGCCCATTTCTCGTTCTTTTCACTCTCCTATGCTCACCTAAGTATAAAACATGAAATTAAAGGTTTAGGAGCATCAAATTCCAAAAATCTAATGATAATTCATCCAAAAATATGCTAAGCATGGGATAAAAATATGTATAAATTATGGTTTATCAAATACCCCTACACTTAAACCTTTCCTTGTCCTCAACCAAAATCCTCAACTCACAATGAAAAATCGTTCTTCTCAACTTATAAATCTTATCAATAATGTTTCGAATCAATCCATGAGTAATCATACATTGAAAATTCAACTAAAAGAACATTAAAGTTTCAAACAGTCTAAGTTGAGAATCTTATCACAGAAACATAGGTTTTCTCCCTTCTTTTGAGTAATTACCTTTAAATTCAAATTTTAAAAGATTTGACATCCTCACTAAGGATTCACTCTAATCACTCAAAGTGTTTAGGTTTCAGGAATGAAGCACTCATTAGTCAATGAATGGTTTGTTAGGCTCAAGGGGGTTTACTAAGGGTCAATTTATGGAGGTAGGCTTTTTTGGAGTAAGTGGGTTAACACCTAGGTGCCTTTATCATCTCGGTATATCAAACCAATGATGTGGCCTCGACATGTATAATCGAAGCACGTTCTAAAATAACAAATCAGTATTGACTCACTCAAAGCAATAATAAAAGTAAGCATGAAAGAATGTATGCTCAGAAGGCTCAAAAATCTCACTAAAATTATGGCTTTTGATGTCAATCCTGCGAATTTCAAATCTCAAGATAATACCTAAATTTGGAGAAAATAACATAGAAAAATTTTAAATTCTCAAAAATTTCAACTTATCATGCTTGATTCTCTAATGTCTTAAAGTTTGAATAATCAAAGCACAAATACCTATGTCTTAATCCTAAACATATCAATAAAAATCATAAACCAATCAGAATTCATTCTTATTGTTAAGGCCAAGATTCAGGGATTTGAGAACAATGCAAAAGGTGAAAGTGAGTAAATTTCAAGGATTTTCTGATAATGATCTTAAAACTTAATAACCCTCCCACACTTAAGATGTACATTGCCCTCAATGTACAAGGTTAACAATATAAGCATAAATTTTAAGATAGGGAAAGAAGTGAAACTCCCTGAATAGTGGATGAATTCCTTGAGTTGGAAGTGTGGAAACTTGTAGGAAAGGGTGTCAATCCACAATCTATGTGCCAAAAAAATATTATAATTAGTTTCGTGGTGGCTATGATCGTGGTCGAGTAGGACCCAGCAGTCGTGGCAGGGTTTTCCCATTAGAGTTGGATTTGAGCTTTTAGGCTCTTTGAAACTGCGATAGCATTAATAAAACTTTAGGGAATGTAGATTAGCACAGTTTACTCGTTAGGAAATAGCCGATATGAAATGTTTAAAATAAATTATGCTAAGTTCTTAAAATAAAAGAAATTGAAAATTAAATAAAGAAAAAAGATAAATTTAAAGAAACCTAAAAATAAAAATAAGCACATAAATCAAAATAAAAATAAAAAGGAAAAATAAAGAAAAAAATAAGAGGACTCGAAAGTCCTAGTCCTCAGATGGTTCGTGAGGTGGGGGTGGTGATGAAATGTAGAGATGCTGGCATATCTGCTATAGAGTAGAGTCAATATGATCAAAGCGTTGGAAGCACTACTGCTGGAATCGTGTAAGGCGCTCAGATATGTCAGCATATGAAGCAGCTGCATAAACTAGACGGTGAATGGGTGGTGGCTGAGACGGTGGCTCCTCGTGAGATGAAGGGACATCATCGGTAATGTCTTCTGGGTCCTCTTGCTCGGTAGACTGAGCTAGACGGTACTGAGGAGGATCAGTCCCACGTCGGCGCTCAATCCTCCTCATGTGTAGCATGCTTTGGATGCCCTGTGGGGACATCTGACCGATAAGAGTGAGAGAGGATGATTGTGTTGTGGTATTGAGGAGACCGAAGTGGCAGGCCCATCAAAATCACCCCCTACGATGCCACTCCATCGGATGTTGAATGGCGAGGGCGATGAAATAGGCAAGGTCGAACATGTGCCCGTGCGCCATACTCCACAGAAAATAGGTGTCATGGCTGTTGACGACGCCAGTGCTTTCTCATCGCCCTATCAAGGTGTGTGCGAGAATGGCATGTAAATACCTCAGGGATGGGGAGAGAGCCGTCGCCTTAGAGCGACTGGGGTCGTAGATGGCTGAAACAGGGATGAGGGCTGCCAACACTTGGAAGGAGAGTAGTGGATATGGCGGTGAAGCTCGGAGAGGTCTTCCTCTTCCATGAATCTGTCGGTATATAAGCCTAGAGCTACACTAAACTCAGGTATGCTTAATTGGCATACCAAACCACCGAATTAGAACTGGACCGTTTCGGGATCATCATACTGGGACTTGATCATCTAAAGATGGAACATAGAACAGAGCTCTAGAGTGAGCTCAAGGTATGTTGGCTCGACAATCTCAAAAAATTGATCCCACGGGTCCGTCGTCAACAGTGCCCAAATCACGTCTGCGAACCTTGAGGGAACTGAAGGAATGGGTGCCAAATTTTTGTGGTGGCACTAGAAGAGGTACCGCCTGGTCTCTTTCGCTTCTTGGAAGCGGAGACGGCGGCTTTCTTGCCATGTGAGGATGACATTATGTACCTAAAAAAATAGAGAATTAACGAATGCATAATAATAAACAAAGACTATCATAAGTTAATCAACCAAGGAACTCAATTACATAATTTAGTAGCATGTTCAAGTGAATGTTCTAAATATCCTAAAACTAACAAATCAATGGGTACTAGATTATTGTTGAGATAGTGAAAAATGGCAATAAATGATTTTGCAAAATGGCATAAGATTAATCTAAAATGATAGATCATGAGAAACATATGAAAAATAAGAGAATAACTAGATAAATAAATTAAAAATAAGAATAAAAATAACAATTAAAGGGAATGAAAAAAATTAGAACCAATATGGTAAGTGATAGTGGCCGGAAGTGATATGAGGGCGATACACGAGCGTGATAGTGGCGCACGACCGTGGACTGTGTATGCTAGTGGTTGGGTGGTGGTAGTTGCCAGTGGTGATGGTGGTTGTGTTTTAGAAAGGGGAAAAAGGAGAGTATTGAAGGGGGTTTGGTGTTTTGAGTGAAAGGGGAGGAAGGAGAGGAGTAGGAAACGAAAGGGGAGGGTTTAAAAGGGTGGTGGTCAGAGCTAGAGACGGTGGAGGCTGAGCGGCGACTGAGGGGTTAGGGCTTTGAATAAGAAAGATGATGAATAGTGAGGGGTTTATATAGAAATTGAGGCACCCGCTCGTGTGGTTCGTGGATTTCAAATTTTAGCGTGCCTGATGCTTTACCCACGCTCATGTTTGCTGGGCGTGTTGGGGCACACGGCCGTGTCGGACAACCGTGTCGTACGGTCGTGTCCTTGTAACATCCCAAAATAGGGCCTAATCAGAATAGTGGTTTTGTAACCACAAATCTGAGATAGAAATAATTATTTTATAATTATTTTGAGGTCTATATTATGATTACATGATGGTGTGAAAATTTCGTGAAGAAATTCTATGCGTAAAATGCTTAATTTAAAATTAGGGACTAAATCGAATAAGTTGCAAAACTTGCATTCTAGAAGTTTCTAGTATGAAACTGCTTTGAAATATTAATTAGGAGGTCTTAAATAGTAATTTGGCCAATTTTAAATTCATGGACAAAATTTTGACATGGATGGAATTTTTGAAAGTTTAGTAAGGAGGGGCATTTTCGTCATTTGGATATTAACATGAAATAAAAAGGGAAAAATAACACAAAATTGACCATCTTCTCCATTACCACGAAATTTCAAGGGTTCTCCATAGCTAGGGTTTGTTTCAAGCTTCCAAGCTCCATAATCAAGAAGAACGAAATTCGGGAGTAGATCGGGGAAAAGAAAAAGTAAATGACTAAATTGTAAAGTTTAGTCACATTTGGTATCGAGGTAAGTTTACAGTAAATAAATGCAATATTCTGTTATTTTACATTACTATTGTCATTTTCCAGCATTTATATATTCATTTTATGAAAATAATCAAGTTGAATATAAGGTGATATGACAGAGAAAAGTAGTAGAAATTCCCGATTGAACCTTAGGAATGTTAGGATACGAAATGTCATGACATTAGGGGTCGACAGGACAGGACATGATAGAAATGAGCCATGTAAGTCCGTACTAGATATACGACTTTGGAGACAGGATTGAGCCATGTAAGTCCATATTAGATATATGGCATTGGAGACATGAATAATTCATGTAAGTCCATGTCAAAGACATGGCATTGGCAGGATATTGTTAGACAGGAACAACCCTAGTATCCTTAGTATTCCGAGTGGTTCAACGGGCCATTATTCAAGTAAATGTACAGTGAATTATCAGCAAAGGAAAGGTAGATTGTAATCATGAATAATGAAAGGTCAGGTAAGAAAGAAGGTAAGTGAAGAAGAAGAAGGCAGAAAATGAGATGTAAAGAAAGCTTATAATGCTAATTGATAGTTTGCATACTTATCCCATATGATGAATGTTGTAATTTATTTGCTTATAAACTTACTAAGCCCAGTGCTTACCCTCTTTATTTCTTTCTTCTTATAGTTCTTGCCAAGCCACTCGGGGATCAAAGGAAACGTCGGAGATCCGATCACACTATCGAGGAATCCTATCGGTATAGTTAGACGTTTCTTTTCGTGTATGGCATGTATAGGGACTTGGCTTCTTTTGATATGGATGTCTTATGACATGTTCAATGAATGGGATGTAAATACTTGATAGTGAATAGCTAATAAAATGGCTAATGATATACAAGTATGATAGTATGTATGCTTGAGTGATAACTGTCACATGGAAATTAAGGAAAAATGTGAAAGTAGCTTAAAAACAGAACATTGTAACAGCAGTGACGTGAGTTTGGAAAATCACTAAAAATAATAGAAACATGGTTCAATGTTGAATAATATATTAAATTAAAGCTTATTGTGTCTATTTTCATATGGAACAAACAAGACAGGTAAAGGTATTGTATTTTATGAGATAGTTTAGTTTTAGTAAAATAGGGCCAGAGCGATTTCTGGATCCCCTGTTCCAACTTTGGAAATTCACCATAAATTGTACAAAAATAATTAGGAGGATTACTTTATATTTTCAGAATTCTTATTGAGTCTAGTTTTAAAAGAAACAAATGGCATAGTCATGAAATTTTTACAGGGAGAAAAGTGGTTCGTAATAAGTAAAGGTCAGTGCAGTTGAGTTCTGAAATAGGGGCAACTTTAACTAATAAACTGTACTAATCGGCCTAGCCAAAAATTCTAGAAAAAAATTAGCAGATAGATACATGAGTCTAGATTTATCAAAAATTTATGGATCTTGATTTCAAGTTTTGTAACTTGAGATATGATTTTTCAAGCGACCATGACGCAGATAAACTGCTTATTCCGAAAATCAAAATAGATAATGTAAAGTTGTTTAAAATGGTAAATTATGTGTAGTAACACTTCAAGCTTGACTCCGAAGACAGTCTCGGGCATGGGGGTCTTACATTTATTGGTATCAGAGTAGGTTTAGTTGGTTCTCAGAATAGTTAGCACGAGTAAGAGTCTAGCTATACATGCCATACTTATATTTTGATAGTGTGACGACTCCTGACGATTTTTAAATATTTTGTTTTATAGTAATGGATCCCGAACGAGCTGGTGATGATGATATGAAAAGTAATGCGCCTGCTCCTGCGGAAGGGGCGGTGCCATCTGAGAATAGGCCAGTAACAGTTGATCAGGGAAGAGTGACTCAAGAAGCTCTCTTCCAAGCTTTGAATGATTGGTTTGCTGAGTTCGTTCGTATGAATCTGGCAGTTAGACCTCCACCCCCTCAAGATTCTCAGGCTACCCATGTAGCTCAAGCTCCCTCAGTCACAGGTACAGTAATAAGAGAAAAGCCACCAGTTGATAAAATTAGGAAATATGGGGTAGAAGAGTTCCGAGCAACAAAAGAGGATGATGTAGAAAGAGCAGAATTTTGGTTAGAAAATACCATCAGAGTCTTCGATGAATTATCTTGTACACCTGAGGAATGTATGAAATGTGTAGTATCACTTCTCAGAGATTCGGCCTATCACTGGTGGAAGACACTAGTATCAGTTGTACCGAAAGAGAGGGTCACTTGGGATTTCTTTCAGGAGGAATTCTGTAAAAAGTACATCAGCCAGAGGTTTATTGATTAGAAGAGAAAAGAGTTCTTAGAGCTGAAACAAGGTAATATGACAGTGAATGATTATGAGCGTGAATTTGTTAGACTCAGTAAATATGCTCGAGAATGTGTGTCCACGGAGGCTATTATGTGTAAAAGGTTTGAGGATGGGTTAAATGATGATATCCGACTATCAGTGGGTGTTTTGGAAATAAAAGAGTTCGTCATTTTAGTTGATAGAGCCTGTAAAGCGGAGGAGTTGTTAAAAAAAAAGATAAAACTGAAACAGAGACGCGAGATATGAAGAAAAGACATATGAGCAGATCATTTCAGGCTACATCCAAGAGGCCCAAAGAGTTTTCTACCAGATCTAGCTTTTCGGCAGGGCAATCTAGTTAGAATAGAGGTAGCAGATTTAAAGATCCGAAAGCTCAGACCACTTCGACCGCAAGTGTGGGTAATGTTAGATCGGGTAGATCGGGATGTCTACGATGTGGTAGACTTCATTATGGTCCTTGTCGAGCAGGCGAAAATGTTTGTTATAAGTGTGGTGCTCCAGATCATTTTGTGCGACAATGTCCGGAGGTGGCTAACCGAGAAGTAACACAGAATGCTAGATCCGAAAATGCTCCTACCAGAGGCAGATTACCGAGACAACTGGGAGTAGGAGCAAGTAAGAGAGGCACCTCTAGAGATTCGACGGTGAGACCAGATGCTAGAGCCTCTGCAAGGACTTATGCTATTCGTGCTCGCGAAGAGGCATCCTTCCCCGATGTGATTACGGGTACATTTTCTTTACATGACATTAATGTCGTTGCTTTAATTGATCTGAGTTCGACCCATTCCTATGTTTGTGTGAAACTGATGTCTAAAATGAGTATGCCTATAGAATCCACAGAATTTGTGATAAAAGTATCGAATCCACTAGGCAAGTGTGTATTGATAGATAAAGTATGTAGAAATTGCCCCTTAATGATTAGAGGTCACTGTTTTCCGGCCGATCTCATGTTATTGCCGTTTGATGAGTTTGATGTTATTCTGGGTATGGATTGGTTGACGGCACATGATGTGATAGTGAATTGTGGAAGGAAATTCATTGAGTTAACATGTGAAAATGGTGAGATTCTTCGAGTTAATTCAGATGAGTCAGATGGTTCATTTGCTATGATTTCTGTTATGACAGCTCAGAAATATTTGAGAAAGGGGTATGAGGCTTATCTTGCTTTTGTATTGAATACTAAAGATTCAGAATTGAAAGTTGAATCAGTGCCTGTAGTGTGCGAGTATCCAGATGTATTTCTAGAAGAATTACCAGGTTTGCCTCCTGTTAGAGAAATTGAGTTTGGTATTGAGCTAATTCCGGGTACCACACCTATTTCTATTACTCCTTATAGAATCGCCCCGTCAGAATTGAAAGAATTGAAAGCTCAGCTGCAAGAATTAACTGATAAAGGTTTTGTAAGACCCAGTAGTTCGCCATGGGGTGCACCAGTGTTATTTGTGAAAAAGAAAGATGGTTCAATGAGATTGTGCATAGATTATCGGCAACTTAACAAGGTAACTATCAAGAACAAATATCCACTGCCCAGAATTGATGATTTGTTTGATCAATTAAAGGGAGCCACCATGTTTTCCAAGATAGATTTAAGATCCGGATACTATCAGATGCGAGTTAAGGAGTCAGATGTTCCGAAGACTGCATTCCGAACTAGATACGGTCATTATGAGTTTCTTGTGATGCCATTTGGCTTAACTAATGCTCCTGCCATTTTTATGGACTTAATGAACTGAATATTTAGACCGTATTTGGACAAGTTTGTAGTTGTGTTCATTGATGATATTTTGATTTATTCTCCTAATGAAACTGAACATAAAGATCATTTGAGAACAGTTTTACAGATTCTGAGAGATAATCAGTTGTATGCTAAGTTTAGTAAAAGTGAGTTTTGGCTCCGAGAAGTTGGATTCCTTGGACATATTGTTTCAGGTGAATGTATTAGAGTTGATCCAAGCAAAATTTCAGCCATTGTCGATTGGAAGCCTCCTAGGAACGTTTTAGAGGTCAGAAGCTTTCTTGGTTTAACTGGTTCTTATAGACGATTTGTGGAGGGATTCTCTATGATAGCTACCCCGTTACGAGATTGTTACGGAAGGATGTCAAGTTCGAATGGACTGAGAAGTGCCAGCAGAGTTTTGACAAGTTAAAGGCATTGTTGACTGAAGCTCCCATCCTAGTACAGCTAGAACCGGGTAAAGAATTTGTGATTTACAGTGATGCGTCTTTGAATGGGCTCGATTGCGTACTCATGCAGAAAGGAAAGGTGATTGCTTATGCCTCTAGACAATTGAAACCATATGAGAAAAAGTATCCGACGCATGATTTGGACTGCTATTGTATTTGCATTGAAGATTTGGAGACATTATTTGTATGGTGAACGGTGTCGGATATTCACCGATCATAAAAGTTTGAAATACTTGATGACTCAAAAAGATTTGAACCTGAGGCAAAGAAGATGGCTAGAGTTGATTAAAGATTATGAGCTAGTGATTGATTATCACCCAAGTAAGGCAAATGTAGTTACTGATGCTTTAAGTAGAAAACTTTTGTTTACATTGTGAGCTTTGAATACCAATTTGGCCATGTCGGATGATGGTTCTATTCTAGCTGAATTGAGAACTAAACAGGTATTTCTTGAAGAAATTTGTGAAGCTCAGAAACATGATAGTGATTTACAAGCTAAAAGAGTTCAATATGAGTCAGGCATAGAATCAGATTTCCAGATTGGTTCTGATGGTTGTTTGATGTGTAGAGACAGAATATGTGTACCAAAGAATGATGAACTTATTCGGAAGATCTTACAAGAAGCACATAGCAGTTCATTGTCTATTCATCCGGGTAGTACAAAGATGTATAATGATTTGAAGAAATCGTACTGGTGGGTAGGAATGAAAAGAGATATTTCAGAGTTTGTTTCTAGATGCTTGATTTGTCAACAGGTAAAGGCCGAACACCAGGTACCCTCGAGATTATTACAGCCTGTGCTAGTTCCGGAGTGGAAATGGGACAGAGTTACTATGGATTTTGTGACCGGATTACCGTTAACGCCGAAAAAGAAAGATGCAGTATGGGTTGTGATTGATAAGCTAACTAAGTCGGCTCATTTTATCCCAGTCCGTATGGATTATTCACTTGACAAGTTGGCTGAGTTCTACATTTTAGAGATAGTTAGACTACATGGAGTGCCATTATCGATCATTTCAGACAGAGATCCGAGATTTACTTCACGGTTTTGGAAGAAGCTACAAGAAGTTTTGGGCACCAAATTGGGTTTTAGTACGGCTTTTCATCCCCAAACCGACGGTCAGTCAGAGAGAGTTATCCAGGTACTTAAAGATATGCTTAGATGTTGTATATTGGAATTTCAAGGCAGTTGGGAAAAATATTTACCATTGGTAGAGTTTGCTTATAATAATAGTTACCAGTCAAGTTTGAAGATGGCACCTTACGAAGCTTTGTATGGACGTAAATGCTGTACACCTTTATATTGGACAGAGCTTAAAGAAAATCAAATTTACGGGGTTGATCTAGTTAAAGAAACAGAAGAAAAAGTGAAAGTTATCAGAGATTGTTTGAAAGCAGCTTCAGACAGGCAAAAGTCATATGTAGATTTAAAAAGAAAAGAGATCGAATATCAGGTTGGCGGCAAGGTATTCTTGAAAGTATCCTCGTGGAAGAAAGTTCTCAAATTTGGCAGGAAAGGCAAGTTAAGGCCTTCTTTTTATTGCACCGTTTGAAGTGATTGAGAGAGTTGGACCATTAGCATATCGATTAGCTTTGTCGACTGAGTTAGAAAAGATTCATGACGTGTTCCATGTGTCAATGTTATGACGTTATCGATTAGATCCCTCACATGTGATTTCTCCGACAGAAGTTGAGATTCAGCCAGATATGACTTATGATGAAGAACCGGTAAAAATTCTAGCTCGTGAGATAAAACAATTAAGGAATAAAAGTATTGCTCTTGTAAAAGTCTTGTGGAATAGACATGGGGTGGATAAGGCTACATGGGAACTCGAAGAGGCCATGCGAAAATAGTACCCAAACCTCTTCACAGGTAAGATTTTCGGGGACGAAAATCCCTAAAGGGGGGAGAAATGTAACATCCCAAAATAGGGCCTAATCGGAATAGTGGTTTCGTAACCACAAATCCAAGATAGAAATAATTATTTTATAATTATTTTGAGGTCTATATTATGATTGCATGATGGTGTGAAATTTTCGTGAAGAAATTCTATGTGTAAAGTGCTTGATTTAAAATTAGGGACTAAATCGAATAAGTTGCAAAACTTGCATTCTAGAAGTTTCTAGTATGAAACTGCTTTGAAATATTAATTAGGAGGTCTTAAATAGTAATTTGGCAAATTTTAAGTTCATGGACAAAATTTGGACATGGATGGAATTTTTGAAAGTTTAGTAAGGAGGGGCATTTTCGTTATTTGGATATTAACATGAAATAAAAAGGGAAAAATAACACAAAATTGATCATCTTCTTCATTACCACGAAATTTCAAGGGTTCTCCATAGCTAGGGCTTGTTTTAAGCTTCCAAGCTCCATAATCAATAAGAACGAAATTCGGGAATAGATCGGGGAAAAGAAAAAGTAAAGGACTAAATTGTAAAGTTTAGTCACATTTGGTATCGAGGTAAGTTTACGGTAAATAAATGCAATATTCTGTTATTTTACATTACTATTGTCATTTTCCAGCATTTATATATTCATTTTATGAAAATAATCAAGTTGAATATAAGGTGATATGACAGAGAAAAGCAGTAGAAAGTCCCGATTGAACCTTAGGAATGTTAGGATACGAAATGTCATGACATTAGGGGTCGATGGGACAGGACAGGACAGAAATAAGCCATGTAAGTCCGTACTAGATATACGGCTTTGGAGACAGGATTGAGCCATGTAAGTTCATATTAGATATATGGCATTGGAGACAGGAATAATTCATGTAAGTCCATGTCAAAGACATGGCATTGGCAGGATATTGTTAGACAAGAACGACCCTAGTATCCTTAGTATTCCGAGTGGTTCAATGGGCCATTATTCAAGTAAATGTACAGTGAATTATCAGCAAAGGAAAGGTAGATTGTAATCATGAATAATGAAAGGTCAGGTAAGAAAGAAGGTAAGTGAAGAAGAATAAGGCAGAAAATGAGATGTAAAGAAAGCTTATAATGCTAATTGATAGTTTGCATACTTATCCCATATGATGAATGTTGTAATTTATTTGCTTGTAAACTTACTAAGCCTAGTGCTTACCCTCTTTATTTCTTTCTTCTTATAGTTCTTTCAAAGCCACTCGGGGATCAAAGGAAACGTCGGAGATCTGATCACACTATCGAGGAATCCTATCGGTATAGTTAGACGTTTCTTTTCGTGTATGGCATGTATAGGGACTTGGCTTCTTTTGATATGGATGTCTTATGACATGTTCAATGAATGGGATGTAAATACTTGATAGTGAATAGCTAATGAAATGGCTAATGATATACAAGTATGATAGTATGTATGCTTGAGTGATAACTGTCACATGGAAATTAAGGAAAAATGTGAAAGTAGCTTAAAAACAGAACATTGTAACAGCAGTGACGTGAGTTTGGAAAATCACTAAAAATAATAGAAACATGGTTCAATGTTGAATAATATATTAAATTAAAGCTTATTGTGTCTATTTTCATATGGAACAAACAAGACAGGTAAAGGTATTGTATTTTATGAGATAGTTTAGTTTTAGTAAAATAGGGCCAGAGCGATTTCTGGATCCCCTGTTCCAACTTTGGAAATTCACCATAAATTGTACAAAAATAATTAGGAGGATTACTTTATATTTTCAGAATTCTTATTGAGTCTAGTTTTAAAAGAAACAAATTGCATAGTCATATGAAATTTTTACAGGGAGAGAAGTGGTTCGTAATAAGTAAAGGTCAGTGCAGTTGAGTTCTGAAATAGAGGCAACTTTAATTAATAAACTGTATTAATCGGCCCAGCCAAAAATTCTAGAAAAAAATTAGTAGATAGATACATGAGTCTAGATTCAGGGAAAATTTATGGATCTTGATTTCAAGTTTCGTAACTCGAGATATGATTTTTCAAGCGACCATGATGCAAATAAACTACTTATTTCGAAAATCAAAATAGATAATGTAAAGTTGTTTAAAATGGTAAATTATGTGTAGTAACACTTCAAGCTCGACTCCGGTGATGGTCTCGAGTGTGGGGGCGTTACAGTCCTGCTTTTTTTGCTTCACCCACGCCCATGTATGAGGTCACATGCCCGTGTTGATTTATCAGGTTCGACCACCGGCGTCAGGCACGGGCGTGTCACACGCCCGTGTTGATTGAGCAGGTTTGGCCACGGCCTAAAGGCACGAATGTGTCACACATCTGTGTTGATTTAGCAGGTTTGGCCACGGCCTTATCGCATGACCGTGGCTATTTGTCGAAGGTCGTGTCTGGGAAAATTTTTGCTCTGTTTGCACACGACCATGTCGCACAGCCATGCCTCCTCCCGTGGTATGTCCATGGCCTTAGGCACGCCCATGTGCCTGGCTGTGTGGCTTCAGAAAATCTGTATTCATGAAGTCAGTTTAAGATTTAGATGTTAAGTTAAAGAAATTAACTATGTTAGTGCTCGGGTTGCCTCCCGAGGAGCGCTTGTTTATAGTCTAAGCTCAACTTTTCTCAAGCTTGCACGATTACAGTAGTTTGAAGAGTTAAAACTCCTCTCTCCTGCTATCAGTTTTAATATCAAAGTAAGGTTTAAGTCGAGTATAATTTACCTTGAAAGTGGCAAATGTCTTATGTGTTATCTCGACTGTACCATAGGGGAAAATTTTCATTACCGTGAAAGGAGGTGGGTCACCTGTATGAAATTTTGAATTCGAGATTCAAGGATCCTCCTCTTCTAATAATAGCTTGTCCCCTACCTTAAATTGATTCGTCTTTACCTTAGGGTCGTCATGGTGATACTTTGGTTCGATGTGGCATATCTTAGGTTTCTCTTGGTGGTACTTCAGCCACTTGTCTAGTTCTTTGATCTGTAACATTCGTTCTTCATGGATTCTTCCCTTGTTATCGTATGCACTCGAATGTGGCTCAGTTGCACTTTCATGAGAAGTACCCTGCGAAGAAGGTTGGACAATGAGATCATTCTTATTACAAGGACTCGTAATAAAATCTTTATCATTAACAGTCTTATTAGAATTACGAGCTTGCAAAGTAATTGTGTCATCACCTACACGAAGTGTGAGTTCACCTGTGCCTACATCAATTATAGTCCTTGCAGTTGCTAAGAAGGGTTGCCCTAGAACTAATGGCACATTGCTATCCTCATCTATGTCTAAAACAACAAAGTCCATTGGGAATATGAATTTGTCAATTTTAACCAGAACATCTTCAATTATACCCCTAGGAAATCTAATAGATTTATCAGCCAGTTGAATGCTCATCCTACTTTGTTTGGGTTTCCTAAGAACTAGTTGTTTAAATAGTTTATAAGGCATTACATTTATACTAGTCCCTAAATCAGCCAAAGCATTTTTAACATCTAAGCTACCAATTAAACAATGGATTGTGAAACTCTCTGGATCTTTTAGTTTGTCGGGTAGCTTATTTTGTAAAATGACTGAGCAAACTGTATTCAGCTCTACATGTGACGATTTGTCTAGTTTTCGTTTGTTTGGTAAGAGCTCCTTTAAGAACTTAACCGCATTTGGCATCTGCAAAAAAGCTTCAATAAATGGTAAGTTAATGTGTAATTTCTTTAAAAATTTAAGGAATTTACCGAATTGTTCATCTGTGCGGTCTTTCCTTGTTGCATTTGGGTATGGGACATGAGGTTTATACTCTTTGACAATTGGTTCTTTGCGACTTACCTCACCCTTACCTTTACTTACCACAGTTTCTGGACTTGGCTCTAATTTGGCTTTAGCTAACCCTTCTTCATCGATCATGCCAATAGCGTGGAGTTGCTCCTTAGGGTTAGTCTCGGTGTTGCTCGACAAACCACTTTGTGGTCTTTCAAATATTAGCTTAGCGAGCTGGCCTATTTGAGTTTCGAGTCCTTGAATGGATCCTTGCTGATTTTTAAGTCCCGTCTCGGTGTTCTGAAAACAGGTTTTTGATATAGAGATAAATTTCGTGAGCATCTCCTCAAGGTTTGGCTTTTTCTCTTGCTGGTAAGGTGGTTGTTGAAATCCCGGAGGGGGTGGTGGTCTTTGATTTCCTTGATTGCCTTCTCCTCCCCATGAGAAATTAAGGTGGTTCCTCCAACCTGCATTGTAAGTGTTACTATAAGGATTGTTTTGAGATCGAGGATTATTGCCCATATAGTTAACTTTCTCGTTTTCCATGCCATGTCCATAAGAGGAGTACTCTGGATTGCTCATGTTTCCTAGAGTTGAGTCACACTGAATCGCTAGATGTACCTGCGTAGAACCAATGAAACTATCAATCGTTTTATTAAGAAGTTCTACCTGATAAGAAAGCATGGTGACCATGTCAACATTAAAAACTCTGGTAGCTTTTTCCAGCTTTGTTCTCATGACTTGCCACTGATAGTTATTCAGTGACATCTCCTCTATAAACTCGTAAGCTACCTCTGGTGTTTTGTTATTGATTGTTCCATCGGCTGCTGCATCAATCATCTGTCTCGTTGAAGGGTTCAAATCGTTATGAAAAGTTTGAACCTGTAACCATAGAGGTAACCTATGGTGAGGGCACCTTCTTAATAAATCATTTTATCTCTCTCAAGCATCATAGAGTGTTTCTAAATCCATCTGCACAAAAGAAGAGATATCATTCCTTAACTTTGCCATTTTAGCCGGCGGAAAATATTTAAGTAAAAATTTTTCAGTCATTTGTTCCCAAGTAGTGATTGATCCTCTTGGTAGGGAATTTAACCACTGTTTAGCTTTATTCCTCAAGGAAAAAGGGAATAACCGAAGACGAATGGCATCATCAAAAAAGCCATCTATTTTGAATGTGTCACAGAATTCCAAAAAATTAGCTAAATGTGAGTTAGGATCCTCATCCTGTAAACCATCAAACTGAACAAATGTTGTATCATTTGAATAGTGTTAGGTTTTAGTTCAAAATTATTTGCAGCAATAGCAGGCCTAACAATACTAGATTCAGTACCAGCTAGATTAGGCTTAGCATAATCATACATAATACGAGAAACAGGGTTTTGATTCACAGGATCTGCGGCTATCGCCGGAGGTGGTAGATTATCCTGATTTGCGTCCATCTCTTTAGTAGATTCAGTTTCGCTCTCTTGTCCTTATTCTGTATACTATAGGCTTCGCCTTATGTTTCTTCAGTTTCTGCGAACTGTGGCTTCTAAGTCGTTATCAAACAATAGTGGTCTTAACAGGTTTCTTCTAGTCATAAACTAGAGACACTTGTTAGGGAAAGGAAAAAGAAAAATTTAGTAAGAAAAAATAGAAAATAAATTGCAAATAAAGTAAAAATAGCTAAAGTAATAGGAATCGAGTGTTCCTAATATCTTAGTTCCCCGGTAACGACACCAAAAACTTGATCATGATTTCGATAAAGTAATAATGATCGTGCCTGGAAACTAACTATTATCACGATAAAAGGCAAGCGCACCTATCGAGTAATAGTATAGTTAGTGGCAAGACCGGAATATTGAATCCAAGGAACTAAAAGTACTAGTAATGACTTTCTTCCTATTATCTAGCCTAAAAATAAAAAGGGTTTTGTTGGTAAACTAAAATTCTAGCTAACTAAAGACACGACAAAGAGTAAATTGGGAAATTACTTTAGGAAACCTTAATTGACAAAGGCAATACCTAAGGAAGAATCCACCTAGACTTCACTTGTTATTTAACCCTGAACTAGACGATTTCTTCATTCGACTTGATCCGTAGATATCCCTAAATTATGTTAATATCTCTATCGAGAATAAGAACAACTAATCTTAGGTCGATTAATTGAAATCTCTTTCTAATTAAAACCCCTAGTTTTGTATTAACTCGTTCTATGGATCCCCCTATTAGATTTGACTCTAATCTAGTAGATTTTCGTCATCCTATGTCTAGGATTACGATCAACTCTGCTTAATTGTGTTGGATCTACTCTTAAACAGGGACTTTTGCTCCTCTGAATAAGCACATTCAACTTGAATTAATATCTTAAAATATCAACTCAAGAATTAAAAGCATAATTAAGAACAAATCAAATATTTATCATATAGTTCAGATAAAAATAACAAGATTCGTCTTAGATTTCATCCCCCTCAGGTATTTGGGGATTTATTTCATGTTTATAAAAGAATACATCTCAGAGTAAAAAAAGTAACGAAACATAAAGAAAGCCCAAAACCCCTGAAAGGATTAAAGGGAGATCCTCAGTCTCGATGTAGATCCTTGCTTCTGAGATGGATCAATCGGCTTTCTTCGAGTAATTCCTTACCTTCTACTCTGAGTCTTGGCAGGGGCACTGTACACCCTTATAGTCTCCTCATAGGGTCTTTATATAGAGTTTGGAGTGTCTTTCTTAGCCCTTAAGTAGCTTTTTCTACGTGAAATTGAAACTCGTTACGATAGGGACACACCCGTGTGGCACGCTTGTGTGAATCGAGCCAAGGCCGTATTCAAGCCTGTTAATGTGGCATGTGCTTGTGGTTCACCCGTGTGAAGAACTCTAGGCCATGTTGATCTCTTACTTTGGCCTATTTTCTCCGTTTTTGGCCCGTTTCTCGTTCTTTTCACTCTCCTATGCTCACCTAAGCATAAAACATGAAATTAAAGGTTTAGGAGCATCAAATTCCAAAAATCTAATGATAATTCATCCAAAAATATGCTAAGCATGGGGTAAAAATATGTATAAATTACGGTTTATTAGTTGTCCTACATAGGCGTGTCCCCTTCCCATGGGCGTGTGGCCCTGTTCTAGACTAAAGCTTTATAAGTGCTCAAAAGATTCTAGATTAGTTCCGGAATACTTCCGATGTATGTTTTAGGCCTCAAGGGCTCATAGTGAGATTATTAACAGAATGAATGAGTAGTTTAAGAATCAAAGAAATCTTATAGCCCAAATTCACAAGTTTAAGAACGTTCAAGTCTGGTAATGCCTCGTACCCCGTCTCGATGTCGGACTTGGGTAAAGGGTGTTACAGCTTGCACTTAAACAAAAAAAAAAATTCAATCAGCACCTAATCAAATCAATATATAACAAATACATTGGTTAAGATTAAATCAAATGAAACTAAAAGGAAACTAAAGCTGAACCAACATGTATCATATTTTCAGTTGTTACATGGTTGGTCAAATTGTAACAAATAGATTATGGTCCTAAATGTAACACCCCTAACTTGTCTCTGTAGCTGATTTAGGGTTACAAAGCATTATTGTAAAGATAGAATTTTTAATATCGAAATAGAGATCAACATGCAATTCACATATCAACATTCACTATCACAATTTAATTATGAAAAAAATACTTTTATGGACCTTAAATCGAGCTTAAGTGGCCCTAAAAACAGTTTGGGAACAATCAGGGACTTATTTGAATCAAAATAGAAACTTTAGGGCAGAATTGAAAATTTACAAAATAAGGGTCATACGGCTGTATGGAATAACCCAGGCCGTGTGGACATTCTAACTAAGGGACACATGGCCATGTCTCAGCCTGTGTTTTAAACCGTGTAACTCAGTGACTTATGTCACACGGTTGTGTCGTAAACCGTGTCTCAAACCGTGTGTATATTCAAAATATGGTCACACGGCTATGTCGCGGGCCGTGTGAGACCTTCACCTAAAATTTAAAAGACACATGGCCATGTGAGGTGACCGTGTATGGCATATAGCCGTGTGACATCCCGTGCCCCAGGCCGTGTGCAGCATGTGTTGCCCTTAAAACAAGCCATTTCAAACACAAACCTTGCACACCAAGATACACTAATTCAACCATCTTTCACATGTTTAAAACATACATTAAACATCCAAATCATTCCAATTTCATTCTCATCATATATCTAACCAATGTGCCATTGTTATGGCACCTCAATCACAACCTATCCAATTCATTCAAACATAACTTAAACAAATATCTTTATACACACACACACACCATAGAAACATTTCTACCATATACGAAAATGTCTCAAGCCATATATTTAGGAAGTACTAAAAGTGACTAAAAGACACAAACATACCAAAACATTATGAGTCCAAACAAATACATATTCAAAAAAGGGCATAAACATACCAAGTTGACTAAGTAACATAATCAAAAACTCCTTTTATAAACAAGCCCTATACATGCCATCTATAACCTTGAACTTATATACCAAATATCTACCAAAACAAGGTTTGGATAGTGTAATCATGCTCTGATGTGATTCTAACCGATCAAGTCCTTCGATGACCTAAAAAAGCAAAGAAAAACAACTACGTAAGCAACTAAGGCTTAGTAAGCTCGTATAATAGAATTTAAACTTACCATATACATTAGAATAAACAAGTAAAGATAGATTCATTTCATTGTGAGCCAAATGTCTTTCTTATACATAACAACTCATAGAGATTGTTGGTGAAACATAACACTGATAGACTTTACTAAAACATGGCATAAAACATATCAAAGTTTCAACTTCCTCAACCATATTCATATTATACTATGCACTTACATTTATATTACATTTCACACTTCATCTTCATATATTTCATTTCTGAAATAGCATAGCTAATAATATATATTTCTGTTTCAACCTTAATTACCCATCGAACCAAATGAAATAACATTGGTTAATCAGAAAATACTCATTTCACCATTTAATTCTCTAAACACACTACAACCATAAATAGAAAACATATTTATATACACATGATACATATCATCACATTAAGGTATTAATGTTCACTATCAAACCATACTAATCAAATCATTCGCCTAATATTCAAACTTATAATAAATTTCACATCGAAACATGTTACCTAAATAGTGGCTGGTTGAAGAATGAAATATTAATCTTTTCATTTCTAACCTTTTCGACCTTTTCATTGATATTTTCTTCAAATATTGTCCTTTTCAACCTTTTCATTTGATATCCTTTTCGGATATCGTCCTTTTCAACCTTTTCATTTGGCATCTTTTTCTATTATCATCCTTTTCAACCTTTTCATTTGTTATCCTTTTCTGATAACTTCCTTTTCATAGATTCAGAAATACCAAATGTAATGCCGTGGTATCTTTCAACCATGGTCTTTTCCTTTTTGAATATAATACCACGAAGTATTTCAATCACGATCCTTTCCTTTTCTAAAATCAAAACAATCTTAATCATCTATACATAAATATTAATATAAAAATATCAATTAATCTTATAAATTCAAATGTAATATTTTAAAATGAAATACGAACTTACCTTAACTAAAATGATGACAAAAACAAAGCCGATGACTAATTCGATACTTTTGTTTTTCCTTGATTCAAATCCGATTGTTGCATTTCATGATCTAAATAATAATAATATTTCATTCAATTAATACAATTCTAGCACTTAAATAATCTATTTAATACAATTAAGTCCTTCCATCATCATTTTACAAAATTTCCCTAATATTTTACCTTTTATGCAATTTAGTCCCTAAATATTAAACTTGTACATTCACTAAATTTAATCCTTACTCGTGCTACCCGAATACTCTAGGGACCTATTGCAGCCCATATTTATCAAGTTTTACAACAACTTCATGAAGTTTTGTCATTTAGACAATTTAATCCCTAAACATTTAAATTACTAAAAATCATTTAACAAAAGGCTTAAGTTAAACTATCACCTTCATGAATACATCAACTAAGAACAAAAACATACTTAAATCATTCATGACCAATCCCTAAACTTTTAATATTTTTGCAAATTAACTTTCGGACAAGTTAGATTAAACTAATACGATAACAAAAATATAAAAATCATTAAAAACAGAACTAAAAAACACAAGCATGCAAAAGGAGAAGTTTGGCCGAACCACCTTGACTTAACAATGGTGTCTTTCAGCTTGTGGAAGAAGAATATAAAAATAAAAATATTTTCCTTTTGTTTTTATTATAATTTAACTAAACTTTTTTTAATTAACTAATAAAACACATATTTTAACGTAATAAAACATATTATAATTTAACATAACTTTTTTAATTAACTAATAAAACACATATTTTAACGTATAATAAAACAACATCCACCATACCTCCTTTTCAAATATGGCATATTTGCAACATAAATCCCTTTACCTTCCTTAAATTAATTAATTAACTAATAAAAACTAACTTTTTCAGCTTTTACGATTTTGTCCTTTTACTTAATTAGCTATTTAAACATTAAAATTTTTTAATGAAATTTTAATATGACCCTAATACACTCCGTAAATATTTAATATTTAAGGACTCGATTTATAGAAACGAGGTCCGAAGACCTCTTTTTCTAAAACCACTTGACTTTACAAACATACCACTTGAACCTAATTATTTGTTCAATTAACAAAATAATTAAATCAAATTCCAAAATAATTTTATTTGACTCGTAAATATTAAATAATAATATTTACGGACTCACTCGTCAGATTTTTAACCCCAAAATTACTGTTTTCGGCACAACTGAAAAATGAGTTGTTACAAAATATATACAATAAATAGAATATAGTATATGGATATGGAAATTGGATGTAATACATTCTAAAATCAAGTCCAATTACTTAACCAAGCATTAAGTATCAGAAATAGAAATAGCCTAGGAAACATGACATACTTCCATCTTACAAAAAGTTTGAACTAAACCATCTGAACATAAACAAAGACAAATATTTGCGACCTTGAGCTTGAAATCTAGAACCAATGAAGAAGCATAGGGCTAGATGTTTCTCCTGAAGCAAGGCAACTGACGAAGACTATCCACAATGAAGAAATAGCAAACGATGCTACGATCTTCTATGAAATAAAAACATGCTCGTCTCCAGTATGGGTTTATGTAGAGTACAAGAATAGTTGTCAAGAATATAATTGCATAGGAAGTTGCAAAGCTTAAATAAAAATCAACCATGTCTATATGACCATGTTCTTTTTCACTAGATGTAGCATTTGGAGCTGTTGGTGAATCACCTCCATTGCAACTCTTGTTCAATGGAGGTCCACAAAGAAGAGGGTTCCCCTCGTAGTTGCTCTCATCGAATGTCCCAAATTGATTTTTCCTATCGGGGAGAGGCCCTGACAAGTTGTTGTGTGCGACGGAAAATACCTCCAAAGCGGTCATCTCAGTTAGTTCAGAGGGGATCCTACCACTCAAGTTGTTGTAAGAAAGGTCCAAACTCTCAATCTGCTTGAGTTTTGAAAAAGTTGAGGGGATAGGTCCAGTTAAGTTGTTGTGTGACAAGTTTAGTCCTCTAATTTCACTTAAGTTCCCAAATCCAGGCAGGATTATCCCTGTGAGTTGGTTGCAAGAGAGATCAATTGCCGACAACAGGTCAAGAATATTTCCCTTGTAAGTGTATGTTGCACCCTTTGTTGAGAATGGTACCTCTTCTTCATGGTAGGTAAAAGGATAACCTCTATATACACTCACCAAGCCTGTGAGATTGTATATGGTTAGTCCCATATCTACCATTACGTCATCAAAAAAATCAAACACATAACCACCAGAATCACCGTAAGACTTTTCACTTGGCTTGAGAGTTAAATTACTCAAACAGGAAGGTAAATGACCAGAAAGTTTATTGTGTGAAAAGTCCAAGATGCTTAATGACTGTAGTTTGCATAACTGTAGGGGAAATTCACCATCAAATTTATTTTCTTTTAGAAGGAGGACGCTCAAAGTCGGTAGCGTGCTAATCCAATTTGGAATTCTTCCAGTAAAATTGTTTCCACTTAAGTCCAACGTAACCAATGGAGAGCTTGTAAAAATGGCATTTGACAGTGTTCCACTAAGTCTATTATTGGCCAGATGCACATGCCTCATCCTTTGTAGATTATAGCAAGATGGAATAGTACCAGACAAATGATTTGAAGAAAGATCTAGAAACTCCAGATTTATCAAATTGCATAATTGCATGGTAATGGGACCCTCGAAATTGTTTTTGGAGAAATCCAGTATTTTCAAAGATATTGTATCCCATAACCATGTTGGAAGCTCACCAGAGATTTCATTATCACTTACATCTAACACTTGGAGATTTTTAATGCTAATGGGTGAAAAGTAAGAAATCTCTCCCTCAAACTTGTTACCATCCAAACGTAATTCCTCCAACAAAATAATTAAATGATAAACTGTGGGAATTATTTTGCCACTCAAACTGTTATTTGAAAGTAGAAGATTAGCTAAAGAGCTGCTCATGCGCAACTCTTCAGGTATTTCTCCAAACAAATCATTATGGGACAAGTCTAACATTTGTAATCTCCTCAAACCACCCAAACATGGAGGAATATCAGTTTTGAAGTCATTTTTCGACATGAACAATCCTTCCAAATGTGGAAAAAGTGAGCAAAAATTCCTTGGAATATCATGATGTACTTTATTATTGGATATATCAAATACCTTCAGATTGAAACTAGGATGTGATGGTAAGAACAAAGGACCCACGATTGACGTATCTATCATGTAAAGTTGTTCCAGTCCTGTATTATTCTCCAGCAACCAATGTGGGAACCTTATTCCGCCAAAATCGCAATAAGAAAGATCAACGTCTCTCAAATCATGTTGGAAATATAGGAAATTAGGAAGTTGTAGGTTCCCATGTTCTTCTATCATACAATTTGACATGCTGAATATCTTAAGTTGAAATTTTGGCCACCATGTTTGGAAAGCAGTTGGCTCTGCGACCATATTGTTTTGATCGGCTAAAAGGACTTTAAGATCGGAGTGATTAGCAAAAGACCTGAATGACATTGGAACTTGAAGTTGATTATTTGAAAGGGAGAGGAATTGAAGCGTGGTGAGATTAGCGAGGGGAGTGGAGGCAATATTTCCAGTGAAGTAATTGTTAGATATATCCAAATAGCGAAGAGATGTCAAGTTGCCCAAACATGGAGCAACTGCACCACCTAGATCATTTCCATTGAGACTCAATTCCTCGAGATTGTTTAGATAACATAAACCTGTGAAAACAAATTAAATATAAGATATGAAAAGTTGATTTGAAGGTTCTCTATGCATTTGGTTCAATAAAAATACGTAGATCAGAGAAAACTTCGCAAAGAAAATCAACAAATCGCCCATATTGTATATCTAATCAGAAAAGAAAATGAATGTCTAAAATCATGTAGTAATTGTATTACCTTGATGAGTAGGTAAAATGCCAACTAGAGCACAGCCAAACAAAGACAAGGTTCTGAGAGAAGTCAAGATGCTTATGCTTTGTAAAAAGTTGATGTCCAATGGAGTATAATCCAGGATTAGGTTCACCACATTACTCAACACATGCAACTCTGTGTACATTAAAATAAATGATATTAGTGTTATGTGATGTCTGGTACATATAGTATAAAATTGATCAAGTTTTTTTTTGGCAAGAATTATGACAGGTTTTAACTCGTAACTCACCTTGAGTAACTATGGTTTTGTTTAAAAAGGAATTCTCTCTTAAGAACAGGGTATTAACAGATGAAAATGGGTGTAGGAGTGATACAAGAGAAATGATTTGCACAGAATTCATATTTAGAATCTTTAACTTTTTCAAGCATCTATTCCCTGTAATCGAAATATTGTAGTTAGCTTCATTTTCTTAATTAATCCAGATTTTTTGTAGGAAAATAGAACTTGCTTTAGTTCGCACCTTTAGAAGTCACAAATCGATTCACCTGATTGGAGCTTAAATCTAGAGTCTCTAAATTGCTCAGAGCACAAAATTCTGGAAGAATCACAGATAAAATTAGCCAAATTTCTGAAAGTAAGCAATATGGCATGATAAGACTATATATAAAGATTATTTTGAAGTAATAGAAGCTATTTCTTTTACCTTTAAGATCTACTAACCCATTCAGTCGATTCAATCTCATATTCAGAGTCTTTAGATTTGAAAACCCACTTAACTCTTCCATTATACTGTTGTTGAACAGATTACTAGCCAAATCAATTTCTTCTAAATTGATCAAACTCAGTTGTCTTCCATTACCTGCATAAAATGGGTTTAATTTCAGCTTCAGAACATAGAGATAACAACATCTAATACTTGGAAACATAATTGAATGGGTGTAAATATATGTACCATGTATGCTCTCAATTCTATTATAACTTAAATCCAGCTTCTTCAAATTTGTCAAGTTATACAAGTCTGTTCAAATCCAATTAAAAGTCAGTTATTTTATAAGGAAAACATATGAAAGAGAAACAAATACAAGGAATCTTACCTTGAAGATGAATTGTTCCTTCTAAATCATTTTGCTGAAGAATTAAAGTTGTTAAAGATGAAAGGCCACCCAAATGTAACAGGAAGTTGTTCTTCATATTGGTTGCAGTTAAATCAAGAGTTTCCAAACTACCAAGTTTTGATAGCCACTCCAATGGTGCTACAAGTATTAAAATGAATATACAAAGATGATTAACTACACTAGAAATTAGAGATATTAACTAATATATTAAAATTTTACCATTATTGTGATTTGATCCTGGAAAAAGGTCATTTCCTCCTAAATTTAGGGACTTGAGAGTCGAGATTTTACTCAATGATGATAAAGTGCTATCATTTAGTCTATTGTTACTTAAGTCAAGAATCTCTAGATGTCTCAACTTGGATAGCTTTCCAAAACCTGCAGGAGACAGAGATTTTATTTATGGAATTAGTCGGTTATATATATCTGTGTGTGTGTAAACTCAAGTGGGAGAGCAAACAGTTAAAATGTAATGAATTATGTACCTTCGTTCTCAACATATCCAACCAGGTTATTACCATAGAGATCAAGGCTCCTCAATTCTTCAAAGGGAAGAAACATCGAGACATTAAAGAGATTAGAATCCTTAATCTTCAAACGACCCCATAGAGAAGAGAGTTGAGTTACTCGTCGAGTGGTGATGTTGCACTCAACCCATTTCCATTCACAACAATCTGGACCCTCGCGTGAATACTCTATATCAGTCAAGAATTGCTGGAGTTGCAAGAGTGCAACACGCTCTTCATCCCAACATCCATCGCTCCACACTGCACCTTCTAAAGCGAACATACTTATCAACAGTAGCCTTAGCCATGTTGGCCCCATCATCTCAACTCAATGCACTCGATATAAATGTCTAAATTAATGTTTATGGCTTTTGAAATGACAAATAATGCTCCCTCAGCTACCTTTAAATAGATCATATATATCCCCAATGGAAGACTAGTTTCTGCGAATTTTACTGAATTTGGAATTCCAGTTTTCTTCTTTATTTAGTAAGCCATCCAGAATATTATATATTCATTAAAAATAATAATAAGAATCATACAGAACATTTAAAAGAAATAAACGACTTTATTCCAAGTTGCTAGACATCAGCATTTATCTAAATTTATCTAAACATTTATTTTCTAAGATAAGCATCAGCATTTACAACATTCCTAAAATTAAACCAATCTTTTTTCTTTCATAATTCTCCTTTTTCTCTGAAAATCCCGACCGCTTCAAACCCCTTGTAATATTCACCGTGTCTTCTTCATACTTGAAAGAGACTTCAAAATTCAAATAAAGAAAATCCAACTATACATTTAAAGTCTGCTAGGAAAAAGAAAATTGAAAAAATTAAAATTAAAAGGTAGAAAAATATAAAGATGGAATTCTTTTTTCTTTCCATCCATTGCTCGGTAGAGTTGAAAAATAAGAAAAAGAACATAAAACAATTGAGAAATACATAATTTTAATCTAACATATTTTTCTCTCTTATTTTCTCTCCGCATTATTCCAATTTGAAAAGATTAGTTTTTATGCATTAGGATTGAAAATGATATATATTTTTTTATTTTCTTTTCTCCCCCTTATTAGTAGCACACTCCAAAAATTTTTGGACAAACTATATTAGTAGTCACTCAACTATATATTTTTTCTTTTTTTGGTTATCCAACTATTGATGCGAGCTCGTCCTTGTAAGATGATTATGAGTCATGGGAGTTCCTGATCGAAATTAAGAAGTATCAAAGGTAATGTGTTTTGTAATGGTTAAAAATGCGAATGGTAGACTTTGAAAAGGTGGTTTGATGGATTATAAAGGACGTGGAAGGATAAGCTTGAATTTGGTTTAAGAACTCAAGAATGAACCAATATTGTAGAACAATACTGACTCAATCCTTAAATTAGTACTTAAAACAAATGCAAAAAAAAGGAAACAAGATCTGTGACCCTCTATCTAGCAAGATAGGAACCAAGCGGCATAAAGGATGAACACCACACTTTTGAGAAGTGATAAGTTTGAATGAAATAGATTGATGCCACAAGGAATGCTTAATAAGTCAAATGAGAACAAAGAGACTAAACACTCACAATAAGATTAAAATTCATCAAAAGTTGTTACAAAATGTCTCAAGCCTCATATTTATAGGTTGTACAAGAAACCAGCCGAATGGGCATGAGATAACAATTAGAATAAATGTGTTTGATGTCCATTAATTCATTCAAAACATCCCTTGAGAGTTTCTAGACGTTACTGATGCCAAAAGCCTTATTCACATTGTGAAATTTGTATTCCCAAACAACCAATTACATTAGTCTTTGAGAGTTACCTAAATATGCATGGAATTGAATAGTTTCAATAGTGTGAACATGAGTTGATGCTGCCTTGATAACCGAATGGTCACTTGGGATATATAGATCATTAGTGCAGATTGTGTCGCACGAAGAGTATTAAGGTGTGAACAACAAGAAGTGAATGATTCCATAGGTGTGAACGTGGTAGCCAATCGAATGGTCAAGTGTGAAAACACTTGATGCTTTGTGATGTGTGTCGTGATAAGTTTTAAATTTTTATGATCGTACCCAGGCACTAACTATTACCATAAATAAGGCAAGCGCACTTATCGAATAATAGTATAGTTTAGTGGCAAGACCGGAATGTCGAACCCAAAGGAACTAAAAGTACTAGTAATAACTTTCTTCCTATAATCTAGCCTAAAAATAAAGTGGAGTTGTTTTTAACCTAAAATCTAACTAAACTAAGGATGCGACAAAGAATAGATTGGGGAAATACTTTGGGAAAACTAATTGATTAAGGCAATACCTAAGGAAGAATCCACCTAGACTTCACTTGTTATTTAACTCTGAACTAGACGATTTATTCATTCGACTTGATCCGTAGAGATCCCTAAATTATGTTAATATCTCCATCGAGATAAGAACAACTAACCCTAGGTTGATTAATTGAAATCTCTTTCTAATTAAAACCCCTAGTGCTGTATTAACTCGATCTATGGATCCCCTTATTAGATTTGACTCTAATCCGGCATATTTTCGTCGTCCTATGTTTAGGATTGCGAGCAACTCCACTTAATTGCGTTGGATCTACTCTTAAACAGGGACTTTTGCTCCACTAAATAAGCACATTCAACTTGAATCAATATCCTAAAAGATTAACTCAAGAATTAAAACACAATTAAGAACAAATCAAATATTTATCATATAGTTCAGATAACAATAACAAGATCCGTCTTAGGTTTCATCCCCCTCAAGTATTTAGGGGATTTAGTTCATAATAATAAAGGAGAACATCTCAAAATAAGGAGAACAACAAAACATAAAGAAAACCCAAAACTCCTGAGAGAAATTTAGGAAGATCTTCAGTCTTGATGTAGATTCTTCAAAGATGGATCAATTGGCTTTTTTCGAGTAATTCCTTACTCTCTACTCTGTGTGTCCCCCTTAGTCCTCTCCTAAGGTGTTTATATAGACTTTGGAATACCCTTCTTAGCCCCTAAGTAGCTTTTTTCGCGTGAAATTGAAACTCATCATGACAGGGACACGCCCGTGTGAATCAGGCCCAGGCCGTGTTCAGGTCTACTAATTTGGCACATGCGTGTGGTATACCCATGTGATGAACTTCCAAGCCATGTTGATTTCTTACTTTGGCCTATTTTCTCCGTTTTTGGCCCGTTCCTTGCTCTTTTCTCTTCCTTATGCTTACCTAAGTATAAAACATGAAATTAAAGGATTAAGGGCATCAAATTCCACAAATTTAATGATAATTCATCCATAAATGTGCCAAATGTGGGGTAAAAATATGTATATATTATAGTTTATCACTTTTCTTTTCACGAAATGGCTCATAGGAGGTTGTGTTCAACTCTTTAAATGTTGTTCACGTAACACGAACAGTTTGGGAAGGAAGCTTCCTAGAATAGTAATGTGAACAATCTCGTCAAAACGAAGATAAGGTTTAAATGCAATAATTTGAGACAAAAACACACATTTAAGTTGTATGAACTTAGAAAAGTATTAATGATGTAAAAAATAAGACACATAATTAAGTGTACTATTTAAGACACATATTTAAAGACACATAATTAAAGTGCAGTATTTAATACACACATTTAAGATGTCTAAACTAAGACATAACTCAAACTCAAACTAAAATAACTAAATGGATAAAATCCTTATTTCCAACAACCTAATTTAATTACACAAATATTAAAGTTTTACATGCAGCACATTCATGGAATGCATGGTTCACATAAAATGCATGGGTTGCATGGAATGCATGAAATGCATGTTTTGCATGGAACACATGAAGTGCATGCCCAAACTTGATTAATTAAACCCATGACATCTTCTTTAAACTTATTGGCTCGTGTGTGAATAATTGGTCTTCTGGGAAGCTTAATTGGATCTTGCAAGGTTTCATGAGTTGCTTGTTCGACATCAAAGGTTTTGGTTGGGTCCATGATCATATCAACTATGAAAAATTACAAAATGATCACCCAACTATGTTTTTTTTTATCTCGCATAAACATGAAAACAACAAAAAATCTAAAGTAGTTGGGTGACTAAAAAGGACAAAATTGAAAAAAAAATCTCATTATTGAATGATCATTTTGTAATTTTTTTATAATTAAGTGACTAAAAAATGATAGTTTAATGACTACTAATGTTGTTTGTCCAATTTTTTTCTACTTTTTCATTCTCTTCTATCTTTTCATTTTTACACCCAATCAAACACACATTAAACTAACTTGCTTTCAATTTCCATTTTTTCTATCTTTTCTCTCCCATTAAGTTTTCTTTCATTTGCATTCTTTTTCAACATCGAACAACCAAAAGTATCGAGATTAAAGAAGATGAAGTTTCAAGTTTTTGTGATTACTTTGCTTTAGTTTTGTTAGACACCAATGACCATCAACCCGAAACCTAGGTAAGATCCGGGTCGCCTGCTCGCAACCCGGTCAGGCCCCATTAGATGGATATGTGTGAGATGTACAATGAAAGGGAAGCTAGTAGAGCTTACAGTATCAGCTAGCACAAGCCAATGGGAGTTCACGGTTTCAGTTTGCATATGCCCAAAGAGTTCGCATGTAAAGGCCGCGAGGTCTAGCAAGTGACCTAGAATAGTACACATGTCTAGCATGCCCGAGGCTTGTTAGTCCTATGAATAGTGGGGTCAAGTCAATGAACAGTGGAGTCAAACCATGAACAGTAATAATATGTATATATACCCGAATGTTCCCTTTAATGAGACACACAGGAAATTACTCTACAATTGGTGCAGTGAGCGTGGACGAATTTTCCATCATCAGATTTTTATAGTTTCAAAGAAAAATGGCTTACCCAAATGAGAACTTCCCCGTTAATATTTCGTCTGGACAAGCTGGAGCGCCAAGCTCTAGCAGCCAACCTAATGAGGTAGACTTGTTTGCTGATTAGTTTGTTGACTGACCTAAGCACAAAGAGGTCCAACTTGAGAGACATATGTGTCTTCAACAATGATGTCAGGCACAAGATTGAAGACTGTTTCACTTTGAAGGATGCCATCGAAGAAGCAGTGAGAAACGGTGAGCTTGCTGAGTTGGTTGATCAGGGTGTTTCCCAGAAGAGTTAGAGTTCGTGTGGCGATCGTAAGGATAAACTGAAGTTAGGGGTACCATACATGTGATAATTGGAACGAGTGAAGAGTGGGTAACCTTTAGCACTAAAAAGAAAGCACACATCAGGGGTGTTATGTCTATCGATTCACCCAAGAGGTCGCACCAGCAAGAAAGGTGGAAGGTAGACTTCACTGATGAAGATGAAGAGTTGGTATGTAATGAGCATGACAACGATCCTATAGTGGTAACTGCAATAATTGTCAGTTTTGAGGTGAAAAGGATTCTTGTGGATAGTGGAAGTGTAACTTAGGTTCTAACTTGGGATACTTTTTAGAAAATGAGGTTGAAGGAGAAGGCATTAAAGAAGGCGAACTCAAAGTACGGTTTCACGAACCACCTCATCAAGGTAATGGGCTCTATTACCTTACTAGTAACTCTAGAAGATGGCAAACACACCACTATAGTGTATGTCTAATTTTTCGTGGTGGATCATCCTATGGCTTATAATGCTATCTTTGGATGCCCGATCATGAGGATGGCAAGTACGATGGTGGCTACTTTCTGCATAAAATAAAGTTTCCCACTAAAACTGGGGTTGGGTACATGCAGTCGAATCAGAGAGTGATAAACCATAAAAGTAACATGTTTTAATCCCATGCTTGGCATGTTTTTGGATGATTTATTATAAAATTTAGTGAATTTGACGCTCCTAATCTGTTAATTTCATGTTTCTATACTTAGGTGAGCATAGAGAAGCAAAATGAGCAGAAAACGGCACCAACATTACACAAAACGGGTTACATTAAGGATCCACATAGCCTGAGCACTTCCACACGGGTAGATCACACGCCCGTGTGAACCATACGGGCTGGCCACATGCCCATGTGCCAGCCCATGTCGATTTTGAACCCTGCTTCATTTTTACACGGAAAAAGCCAATTTTTAGGTATTTTAAGCACTCTAAAGTCTATATAAACACACAAGAAGAAGACCTAAGGGGAGCACGCGGAGTAGAACGAAGAAATTACTCAAAAAAACACCGTTGGAATCGCCTCAGAAGCAGATCCACTTCAAGATTAAAGATCTCCAGTCAAATTTCCTTTGAAGTTTTTTTGGGTTTTTTATGTCTTATTATTTTTCTAATTTTGAGATGTTTTCCTTTCAAATTATGAACTAAACTCCCTAAATTCCTAGGGAGAATGAAACCTAAGATGGATCTTATTATTTAATTATCTAAATTACATAATAAATACTTGTTCTTGTTCTTAATTATGTGTTCTTAATTCTTGCTTTAATATTTTCAGGATATTAATTCAAGTTTGATGTGCTTATTTAGTGGAGCAAAAGTTCCTGTTTAAGAGTAAATCGATCATAATTAAGCAGAGTTGATTGCAACGCTAGAAATAGGATGACATAAATCTATCGGATTAGAGTCAAATCTAATAGGGGAATCCATATATCGAGTTAATGCGACGATAGGGATTTTAATTAGAAAGAGATTTCAATTAATCAACCTAGAGTCAGTTGTTCTTAGTCTTGAAAGATTTAGGGATTTCTATGGATCAAGACAAGTGAATAAATCGTTTAATTTAGAGTTAGAATAATAAGTGAAGTCTAGGTGGATTCTTCCTTGGGTATTGTCTTTATCATTGGTTTATTTGATTACTTTCTTCACTCTATGCTGCGTTCATAGTTAATTAGTTAGTTTAATTTTAGATTAAAATCAATCCTTCAATTTATAGACTAGATAATAAAAAGATAGTAATTACTAGTACTTTTAGTCCTTGTGGATACGATATTCCTAACTCACCATAACTATACTACCATTCGATAAGTGCATTTGTCTTTATCGTGATTATAGTTAGTTTTAGTTGTCACTAGAGAGTAGGTAGGAAATGTGACATGTTGTCGGTACAGTAGAGCCATGAGCAGGAGCAACGAGGGTAGGGTTCGCAGCAGCTGAAAAACTTCGATTTGCCTTGAAGAAAAACTTCGACTGATTCTAGTTATAAAAATGCTAAGTTCATGAATTTTAGGGCTTCGAAAAATCCCCTTTTAAAGAAGCCTCTTCCTCCCCCCCCCCACATTTTGATGATTCAAATAATTGAGGGACACTAATGGTCAAATTCATACAAATGCAATCCACCCGTACACGTGGTGAAGTTAATATCAGATTCCAGTAAACACTGTGTATTCTACAAGCTGTAATAAACAAGAAGAGACAGCCTTAAGGTGCACCACTTTATAACCCTCATTAGGCTCACTAGGGGGACTAGATTGTTAGACACCAATGACCACCAACCCGGAACCCAAGTAAGATTTGGGTCACCTACCCACGACCTAACCAAGCCCCCACCAAGTGGATGTGTGCAAAACGTATAGTGATAGGATAGCCAGGAGAGCTCGCAGTATCAACTCGCATGAGCAAAGGGGAGTTCACAGTCTCAGTTCGCATATACCCAAGGAATTCACATTAGGGGCCGCGAGGTCTAGCGGTGACCTAGAGCAGTACACGTGTCCAGCATGCTCGAGGCCTGCTCAAAATGTCAATCCTATGAATAATAGGGTCAAGTCTGTAAACAATGGAGTCAAATCATGAACAATGATAATATATATAAATACTCGAATGTTCCCTTTAATGAGACATACAAAAAATAACTCAAGAATTGATGTGATAAGCGTAGACAAATTTCCAATTATCAAATTTCTTCAATTTCAAAGAAAAATAGCTCACCCAAATGAGAACTTCTCCTTCAATCTTATGAAAAATAACTAAAAATGAAATTAAACAAATATAATATGAATAAATAGACATTTAAAATTTTATAAAACACTATTAAAAAAAAAACAGAAATACATATAAATGCCTTGGCGGCTGCGTTGGGCTATTCAAACAACAACAGAAACCTACGTAAGAAGCTTACTTGTCTTCAGTTGTTTGAAATTTACTGAAAAGTCATCCAAATGGCACGATCTAAACCCAGTAGTCAATTCCAAATGCTTAACTTATATTCAAGTTCCAATATAATACTAGCTTTTCTTTACGTATTACATAAACTGTAATTAATTTATGATTTTTTCTAGTTTTGTGATTCAAGTGTTTAATTATTAGATTTTGACTTATATTTTTTTATGGAATACATGAAAGCATTGGAGTATAAAGAACTTGAACATTATTTTTGATAAATTCTGGTAATTTAAACCAATTAGAGATTTCAATTTCATCTTATTTTAATGTTTTTATCTTATTTTAAATTAAAAAAATTCTTATTTTGACCCATAATATGATCTTCGAATCAGAATTGAAAGATCTAATTAGATTATTTTAACACTCAAAATCTAAAAACATCAGAAAAATGTTCAAAAATGATCATGAAGTCTGCAGCAAAAAATTACTATAATACAAAAACAAGACACAAATATGATAGGAAAAATAATTACATCATAAAATTAAACAACAATAATTATTATTAAGAATGTAAAAAAAATGGTAATCAAATTTTAATTTTAGATGTGGTTTTCAAAAAATTATTAAGAAATTTATTTATTTTTAAGAACTTGTTTAAAAATTACTAGAAATTATAAGAAATTATAAAAAAGAAATTCAAACTATTAAGATTAATAATTATTTAAAAATAAAAATTTCCTTCAAATTCTAATAATCTTTTAAAAACCCACGTCCAAGATTTAACCCAAACAACCATTGTCTAAGTGTATTTGAACCTAGACAAATTGTTGTCCAAGTTCAATCCTAGACATAATTTTTCTCAAATAATTATTAAAAAATTATTGAAATATTTTATTGGTTTTTAGTAATTTCCTATAATTAATTTATGAATATTTTCTTAAAAATAAATGTTTTCTAATATTTTTAAAAATAATTTCTAAATAATTTTTTTATTTTTAATATTTTTTATATTATTTAAAATTTGAGTTTAACTTGTATTAAGATGATATTAAGAAGTTACTTTTTCAGCACCCAATAATGACATCCCATCTTATAATGTTTAAGAGTGCATGAATAATATATTGCATCAAGAAACATCAAACTTGTTATAAAATAAAGAGAGATGAAGAGAATAAAGAATAAAGAAAATATGAAAGTAATAGAGAATGTACTTTATTGATCAAAAAGGGTGATTACAACACTTCATCAGAGTATCTATTTATAGGCATAAGAAGTATAAAATAAGTAGAGATCTAATTCTAATAACTATTAGAATTTAAAGTACATTAAAACTTTATCTTGATCATGATGGACACCCACTTAATAAGATAATCATAACACTCCCCATTGGATGTCCATTGGTAGATAATGTGCCTTGTTAAAACCTTATTAGGAAAAATCCTATGGGATAAAAACCTAATAAAGGGAAAAGAGTACACAATCTATAATACGCATAATATGCTGCCTCATTAAAAACCTTACTAGGAAAACCCAATGGGACAAAACCTCGGTTAAGGGAAAAAGAGTACAACGCGTATTTACTCCCCCTCATGAAAACATCACATACTTTCTCGTATTCTACATTTTCAATCTTGAATACTAGTTTTTCAAATGACTATTTGAATGCATTGCTAAGCGTTTATATTACCATTCTTTTAAAAGTCATGAGTGAGGGAAATTTGGAGGAAATATATTTTGATATCTTCAGGAGATTCAACAATAATCATAACAAACTTTAATTATAATTCTTTTATAAAACACAAATAGGTATTTTGGATCATTTTATAATCATCTTTCAATTACTATTGACTAAGTCAAATTTACCACATATGTTCAATTATTTCAATTCATATAAATGAATATTTTCCTGAGAATTTTAATATGTTTCTAGCATTCTAAATCCTTTAAGGATTTTAATATAAACTTTACTATATAGTGTTTCATAAAAGGTTGTAACAATAACCATTAGACACAAGTTAAATTTTTTTTTTATAAATTGTCAATTTAATAATATATCTAAAGGTTATTGCATCCACCATAAAAGAATATTATATCTTTTCATAATCAATACTAGGACTTAGCGAAAAATTCATATTTTTATTCCACTTTTGCAAAACTACTTCAATTGCACCATCACTAGATTTATAACTTTAGATATTTGGACTACTGGTCTAAAAACTCCACAAATTTAATTGTACTTGAGTTGCGTCATTCTATTTTGATCAATTTATTCCATATTTATATTTCTTAATAGAGTTATTCAAGATCCTCCTTTTATTTCATTATTTCAATAATAATATCACATGCAAAATCATTGTCGGCCACTTTTATTATTCGGTTCCACATTTTCTCGAATTGACATAACTTATCGAGATATCTTATTTTCACTATTTTAATCTTTAGTTTCAGGTACCTGAATCTCTTTTGGAGTTTTACTTCTTGGTTATGTCTTGGGTCTCTTCTGGAACACCCACCTCCAAGATATGACCATTTAGAAGAATTTTCATCTTTGGAACTGATCATTCGATTATTTATTTTAACTGATTGTCCTACTGGGACTTTGATTTCAAATTAAAATATTAGATGGTATATAACACTTGATTATTCTTATTAAGTTTGTAAATACATCTAACAGTTAACTTGTAATGAGTTATCCTTATTGAACTTCTGGTTCAAATTACTCTCCCCATAATATTACAAGTTATTATTTCTCTCCCCCTAATGTCGAGAAAACTATCGAATCAAAATTGTAATCACAAATCATGCCATAATTGAATCTCGAATACATTCAAACATCTAATAATATAAAGAAACTTGTAATTAATATATATTCCCAACTTTCTTTGAGGATTCACTCATTTTGGTGCGTTGTAGTGGAGCAATTGGAACATATACGCACATCCAAAAATTCTAAAATGAGAAATATTTAGCTTCCGACCAAAAATCAATTGTAATGGAGAGTGTTTATAATTTATTGGCTTGATACATACAACACCTAAATCAACATAATCTCATGTTGAAATAGGAAGTTTAGTTCTCATAAGTAATGGTTTAGACATCAATCAAAAGTGTTCAATTAATAATTTCTCTAAACCATTATGCGCATAAATAATAAACTTTTACAAAATTTTTTCAAACTCAATCAATAAAAGACTGAGATACAAACTCATCAATATTAGCAAGCTGAATTGTCTTAATTACATTATCTGAAATTAATCATTTAAACAAGCAATCTTGCAAAGGACAAGTTGCAAATTGATAACACATTTGTGATTATTTTGTAGATGCATCTACTAAAATCATATAATATCAAAACCATCCACATGGTGGATGAATGGGCCAATATTCGTTTCAGCAATGCAAGGCATTAAATATCAACTTTAGCTAGTGAGTCTCTAATAATCAATTTTTCATTGAGAACAGGCAACATATGAGAATTCTTTTAAGCTAAAGAATCTTCTAGTTCTTTAATGAATATCTATATGAATTCTTAATTAATTTTCGCATCATATATAATTTAGGATTGTCTAACTAGTCACGCCAAGTAGTAAATGCGTTTGTATCAGTAAACTTCTGGTTTACTTTAACATGCATTTCAATTGTACTAAATTGTAACAAATTGAAAATTTTACTACCATTCTTTTTACTTTGTATCCACATATAAGTGCTATTGTGACATTTACTACTAGAAATGTCTAAATCAATATGAATATTATAATGTCACTAAGTCAACAAAATAAATATAATTTCCAAATAATTATATACAATATTCACTTTAGGGAATATGCCAAAATCTTCAAATATCTAAAAAAAATTTGCAACTTCAAGTGCATCCAAACATGACAAGCTTTGGATAGAATTATCATATTTTATTGCTCATAAATAGATCTTTTACAGTCAAATATTTTGCTTCCAACCCCTTAATAGGGATGATGACAAAAGAAGATCACAAATATTATAAAATAAATATAAATTAATAACTCAATCCTCTTTTTTTCATCCTTTCAAAATAAATATTTATAACAATAGTTATTCATATGAAATATAATATTTTCCTCATTCACAATCTCAATATAAGATCCATTATAAATATCTTTTAAAACTAACGAATTAACCATCACAAAATATTAATATATTAGCTCTTTTGGAGCTTTCGACTAATTTTGTATTATCAAATATTG
This sequence comes from Gossypium stocksii, assembly GCA_020496765.1. Classification (NCBI taxonomy): domain Eukaryota; kingdom Viridiplantae; phylum Streptophyta; class Magnoliopsida; order Malvales; family Malvaceae; genus Gossypium; species Gossypium stocksii. The sequence continues at coordinate 37,472,119 of CM035630.1, read as the reverse complement.
AAATAATATTTGTTTGCTTTAGTACCAAATAAGATAAATACTTTCTATCTATAATGATAGAATTTATTACAACATTCTCATATCCTTCCTCAAAGAATATTAATAGAAACAAAATATTTAGGCATATGCCACAAATGTGGCCAATAATCTTTCATATCACATTGATAACATAAGTTATCTTTACCCTTTGAAGAGTTATCTTGAGAACTCTCATTATTCTCTTATTTATTACTATGGTCCCACTTTTAGTGGTCCATGATAATATCTTTTATTTTCTTTATGTTTACATTCACTTCCAGGAATGCAACAAATCTAGTAGGAATGACTTATAAACATCCCAATAGATTCTTTATTTCATAATCACCATCGCAAACATGCATGAGATTTCAAATCAAATTCTGAAGATTTTAACATCATCGTCATCACTAAAAAGTATGAGATCGTTCGAAAATATTCTTGATTTCATATAGATAACGGTATTAAATCTTTCACCATCCTTAAGAACAAAAAGTAAAATAAGTTAATCAAAACAATGATAACATATAATGAAAGAAGAATAAAAAATAATAATTAGATATGAAACATTAAATAAAAGAAACTTCCTGTAAAAACTTTGCATCTTGCCGTCAAAGAAATTGAAAATCATGGAGGATAAATTTGATCATCGATAAAAGGAACTATCACTTTGAGCAAGATCGTGTTGATAATATTTTAAAGTACATTAAAACTTTATCTTAATTATGATGGATATCCACTTAATAAAATATTCATAACAAAATAACTATTATTATTATTATTATTATTATTATTATTAACTCTAAAATTAATAAAATTAATCTATTTTATACAAAATTCTAAAAACCTATACCCTTTAGACTCTAAATAACCATATATACCTTAAATCATAAATTTAGTTGAAAAAAATCATAAACCTTACATTATTATTACTATTTGTTAATTTTATTTAATTTTTTACATTAATTTTATTTAATTAATCAACAATAATTAAAATTAAAATATGATTGAAAAAAAGCAATCTAATTTTAAAAAGTATACCTTATTAATCAGAAAGAAACATGAAAATCATTCTAATATAATTTAAACTTTTAATATTTTATAATATTAGAATTTTTAAAAATGAATTTGAATTATTTTATTAGAACTAATGGTTAAATTTTACTTGAACCATGTGTAGCTTCCGGAAGCAAAACGGGGCAATGTAACGTGTTAAATGGTTCACTAAATTTGGTCTTATCTATGTAATGTATTTGTAAGAAATAAGAAAACATGTCTATGTTTTTATAAAATTCTTGACTTAGACTTTGAATACTAAAATAAAGTATCTCTCTTATATGAGTAAAATTTGGTTCTATTTTCTTTTTCTAACTCAAGCCTATTGGTCTTCACATTTTTCTTTTTTGAATTTGTATGTCACAGACTGACCATTTTATTTATTCATTAAAAGCATAGTGAATAATAACATCATAGAGTTCAGTGTGATAGTCTTGATTTGTTAAATACACAAGTTGGACTTGTTTGGTTTTTTTTTTTTTTTTAATTAGAGGAAAACAATCAAATTTAACTTATTCTTAAAGCAATATGTTACATATATCTATCATTACATCCAATTTATTGTTTTAAAAGTTTGAAGTTGAATATGTCAGGGATGGTATATTTATTTATAAAATGCTTCCCTTAGACCTTGAACACTATGTAACAACCTTACTTGTCTTCAATTCTTTGAAATTTTGTTAAAACACTGGAAAGATTAATCAATTGTATTCATCACCTAATGTACTGTACTTATATTCAATAATTAACTAACTTCCTAACAACAAAACTGATTAGTTACATGCTAACTACCCAGCTAACTAATCCTTTTAACACTCCCCCTCAAGTTAGAGAATGATATACATCTTTCATTCCCAATTTGCTTACAAGATGATCATGTTGAGCCAGACCTAAACCCTTAGTTAAAATGTCTGCTTGTTGATCTTTAGTTGAAACATGAAACGTCTGCACAACATCTTTAATTAAAATGACAATCGATCTCGATGTGTCGTTCTTTCATGAAACATTGAGTTAGCAGCAATTTGCAACGCCGCCTGACTATCATAAAACAATGCTGCAAGAATCTCGTGTTTGATTCCAAGCTCTTCAATGAACCCTTTAAGACATACCAGCTCAGTAACAGTGGAAGCCACGCACCTATACTCGGCTTCTGCTGAAGAATGTGACACTGTACTTTGCTTCTTTGATTTCTAGCAAATCAGAGAATCACCTAACTTGATACAATATCCAGTAACAGACCTGGGCGTCATGAGACAGCTTGCCCAGTCTGAATCACAGTATGTATTCAACACTAGCTTTAAACTAGTTGATAAGAAAATTCCTTGTCCTGGATGCTGTCGAACATATCTAACAATCCGTAAGGCTGCCTCATAATGAACCTTTTTAGGAGCATGCATGAATTGACTTAGATGTTGAACTGCAAAAGTAATGTCCGGGCTCGTATGAGTCAAGTAAAGCAATTTGCTTATCAACATCTGATAAACTGTAACATCTTCTAACATCTCGTCCACTATATTCCCATGAACCTCTTTATCATAGTCTGCAGTAGTATACTTTGGATTCTGCTCAAGTGGTGTTGAAGCACAACGTGCTCCCCCTAGACCCAAATTAGTTGTCAACTCGAGTGCATATTTCCTTTGATGTAACACAATGCCTTCCTTGGAACGAACCACTTCAATGCCAAGGAAATACTTAAGATGCCCAAGGTCCTTCATCTTGAAGTTGAGGTGTAAAATGCCCTTAAGTTCTTCAACCATTTCTCCATCATTCTCAGTAATTAAAAGATCATCAACATATATGAGCAGCAATACTATTTTATCTCCTTTAACTTTGGTAAACAACGAATAATTATGTAGACTCTGAATATATCCATTATCAACAAGAGCTTCAGTCAGCTTCAAATTCCATTAACAAGAAGCTTGCTTTAAACCATATAATGATTTAAGCAGCCTACAAACCCGAGATTTAGACCCCCCCTGGCTGCAAAACCCCTCTGGCATGGACATATATACTTTTTCATGCAAATCACCCTGAAGAAAAGCATCGAAGACATCCATCTGAAACAATAGCCAGTTAAACATGGCTATCAAAGAAATAACAATATGCATAGTAACCTACTTTTCCATAGGAGAAAAAGTACCATGAAAATAATCACTTCACGCTGATTATAACCCTTAGCAACCAAGCGTGCTTTAAACCTTTCAATCGAGCCAACTGAATTATACTTCACCTTATATACCCATTTGCAGCCAATTGGTTTTCTACTAGGGAGTAAATCAACCACCTCCCACGTGCCATTTGCCTTAAGAGCTTGTATTTCCTATTGTATGGCTTCAATACATCTCTTGTCACTAATTGCCGTTTGATAGGTGTAGGGTTCAACAATAGAAGACAAGAAGATGGCAAACATTCGAGAATGAAAAGGTAAATGAGCATAAGAAATAGAGTCAGATATAAGATATGTACCTGTAAGCAAAGTCATAGATGAAGAACGATTGGTGGAATAAACAAAGTCTGATAACCAAGAAGGAGGTTTAGTGACTCTCGAAAACCTGCACAAAGATGGTTGACTAGAAGGAGCAGTGGGTGACACAGTAGGAAAGAGACCAATAGGTGAATGATTTGCAGAAAGATCAGAGGATGACTGAACCAGTGACTCAAGTGATGCACCACTAGCATCAAAAAAAGGAAAAGAAATACTCTGTGGTGTAAAAGGTTCCTGAAGTGCTTCATGCACATGAATAACAAGGATATGAAAAAAATCATAATTAAGCTCGTGTGAAGATGAAAAAACAGGAAGTAAAGGAGAATTTGTATCAAGTGACTAAAAAAGAAATAAATTCTCATGAAATATAACATCACGGCTAACAAAGAAAGTCTATAAATGAATGCTAAAAAGCAAGTAACCTTTTTGAACAGTTGAATACCTCATAAAAACTAATGGAATAGCTTTAGATATGAATTTATCATGCTTGTTAAGCACTGTTGCAAAGCAAAGACAGTCGAAAACTCGGAGGTGAGACAAATCTAGAACCCTCTTATGAAGCATTTCAAAGGGTGACTTCTAATCTAAAACAAAAGTAGACAACAAGTTAATCAAGTAGCAGGCTGTCAAGACACATTCACCCCAACTTTTATGCGTACATGGGACTAAAATTTAAGTGCATGGGCAACATTGAGAAGATGTTTGTGTTTACGTTCTGCTACCCCATTTTGTTGTGGAGTATGCACACACGAGCTTTGGTGGACAATTCCCTGTGAAGAAGAAAATTGTTTCCCTGCATGATTAAAAAACTCCGAGCCATTGTCACTCCTAATGTTTTAATGGAAGTAGAATGATGATTTTGAACATAGGCAACAAACTATTGTAAAATAACTATGGCATCACTTTTAAGATGAAGAAGATATACCTATGTCATTCTAGTGAAGTCATCTACTAGTGTGAGAAAACATCTATGTCCACTATGTGTTGATACACCACATACACCATAATGTGTACAAGACAGAAAGGTTGTTCTTCTCGTGTGTGGCTAATAGGAAAAGGTAAATGTGACTGCTTTGCAAGAGGACATACACCACAATGCTTAACATGATCACAATTAATGATATTAGAATCAAATTGAGACATTTTATTCATAGTACTTAAGGAAGAATGGCCAAGTCGAGCATGCCATAAAGCACCAAAATTAGATATATGTGGTAATGAACTAGATGACAAACATGAATTGAAATTAGAATTGACAAACAATGACTAAATAGATTGATTTTGCGTTGATGAAAAAGTTGGTGAGTGAAATGTGTATAGACTTCCTTTGTCTCTACCAATCCCCTTCATCTTTCCACTACAAAGGTCCTGTATAAGACAAAAATGTGGATAAAAAAGAACACAACAGTTTAGTTTTTTGGTGAGTTGAGAAACAGACAAGAGATTAAAATGAAAATCCGGTACATGGTAAACTTTGGATAGGGTATGCATAGGAGTCAGTGAATAAGTTCTAACATGAGCAATTTTTGCTGTTTTACCATTTGGCAATTGAACAAAAGAAGAAGAATCACATTCAGCAGGTGAATAGAAACACTCGAGATTAAATGTCATGTAATCGGTAGCTCCTGTGTCAAGAATCCAATCCTATGATAAGGGACCAAAACTGGTACCTGCCAAATGAGCTAATGCCTGCACACAAGATTCTTTTCCCAACAGCTCCAGAATCTGTTGATACTGCTTAGGTGTAAACACAAATACCTGAGAAGAGCTCGAATTCATACTACCAGTAGAAACAGAATTCGAACTTGTATCTGTAATAACTGTACTATTGGCAGAAGTTCCCTTCTTCTTTGTAAACTTAAAATCTGCAAGATAGCTAATCAACTTATAACATGTTTTTTTCTTATGACCCTTGATATGGCAGTTATCACAAGTCCTATTAAAACATTTTTTAGACTGCACTAGTTGGTTAGATGCACCAGAATATAATGCAGTAGATTCAGAAACCAACGAGATTTTTTTAGCATTACAACGCTACCCTTCCTCTTGAATAGGCAAGGAATATGCTTGGTTAACTAATGGCATAGGTTTCATAAGTAAAATCTAGCTATGAACTATCAAATAAGACTCATTTAATCCCATAAGAAACTAGAATAACTTCTGTTGCTTCAAATTTTCAATATTCTTTTTCATAGATTCACAGTTGCAAATAGCAAGGGGAGCAATAACATTATATTCATCCCACAATAATCGAAGTCTCGTGTGATAAACCAAGATAGGTGACATACCTTGAACATGCATAACAATCTCTCGATGCAAGAAATAAATCCGAGATCCATCCACTTTATCAAAATGCTCCTTCAAATAAGACCACACAAGAGTCGCACTGGATGCAAAAACTATCCCAGTAGAAAGCTCTTGGCTGACAGAATTCAAGATCCAAGATAACACCAAAGCATTACAATGTTCCCATTGTGGCTTTAAAGCTGCTATAGTATCTTCAAACAAACAAGAACCATCAATAAAACCAACTTTGTTCTTAGCAATGAAAGCTATATGCATTGACCTACTCTAGATATTATAATTTTCAACTCTAGTGAGTTGATGCGAAACCAATAAAGTCTTTGGAGTATCGGAGGGATGTAGATACAGTGGATGAGAAGGATCAATCTTCATTGCGCTCGTACTCACCATGTTGCAATAAAGAAAACAAAACCAGAAACTGATAAGAAGAAAAAAGACTTACAGAACCAGAGGAAACAACCAGAATCGATGATCAGCTATCAATCAGAGGAAATAACTTGGCTCTAATACCATGTTAAAATACTGAAAAGATTGATCAATTTTGTTCTTCACCTAATATACTGTACTTATACTCAATAATTAACTAACTTCCTAACAACAAAACTAATTAGTTACATGTTAACTACCCAGTTAACTAATCATTTTAACAAATTTATTGAAATTTCATCCAAATGCTACAAATTTTTTATTTGAACCTATAATATATTAATCGAAAGAGAATTAAAAGATCTGATTAGATTATTTTAATAGTCAAAATCTAATAACATCTGTAGGATGTTCAAAAATATCCTGAAGTATGCAACAAAAAAAAAAACTATAATACAATAACAAGACACAAATATGATAGGGAAAAATAATTACATCATAAAATTATTAAGAATGTAAAAGAAAAGAAAAGGTGATCAAAGTTTAATTTTACATGTGATTTTCAAAATTATTAATTATTTATTTATTTTTAAGAAATTATAAAAATATTAAAATTAATATTTACTTAAAAATAAAAATTTTTAATTTTGTAATAATTATTTGAAAACCTATGTCTAAGATTGAACTTGATTATTATCCAAGTTCAATCCTGGACATGATTTTTCTCAAATAATTATTAAAAGATTATTGAAATATTTTATTTCTTTTTAATAATCTCTTATAATTCTTAATAATTTCTAAATAATTTCTTAAAAACATATTATTTTTTAATAATTATTTGAAAAATCACATTCAGGATGAATATGAATAAATTATTGCTTAGGTGCATTTAAATAACAATTTGTCTAGGTTTATCCTAGATATGGTTTATCAAATAATTATTAAAAAATTATTTTTTAAATTATTTTTTTAATATTTGTTGTAAAAAATGTCACATTAACATGAGATGCACATGGCACAACATGTGCCTTTACATACTCGTTTTGTTAGTCATGTCATCATTTAATGGTAGAATTGGATTGAACTTTTCATAAAAAGGTCAGTTTGCTCTTTGATTTTGTGTGCAAGAGCTAATTTCCCATTTTTTTAATAAAGAGCAAAATACAATTTAACTTTCAGAACAAAAATCTTCATGATACTTTTCCCATCTGTTGTAAGGCTTCCAATAGAAGATGACAAGGGAAACAATAAAATTGGTCATAGTGCTCTTGGTGTAGGACATATTTTCACTAAGGGTAAGCTTTCTTTCCTAATTTTAGTTGTCTTTTGCGTGCATTTATGCTTGGTAGTTTATATGTTGAAAATTAAAATTGATGATATGTTTCCTTTTTAAACATTTCCTATTTCATGGTATTTTGCATTAACTTTTACTTTTTTTTTAACAAACCCTATCTTTTTCTCCGTTCATCTCAGTATGGCTTTTGCAAAAATAACTTTGTTGTGAGGTTCTAAAATGTTAATTCATTTGTGACTATAGGGCTAAGCTTATTGATCTTGTCCTTGCTTTTGGGAAATTTATAAGAGAGAAGGATTTAAGTATATAAGTGAAACTTTTGAAAAGGGAACTCTGCACCTGATTGGATTACTTAGTGATGCTGGTGTGCTCTCTCGACTTGACCAATTGCAGGTAATTTTGGTGATTGATTGAAGACAAGATCCTACATTTTTGAGTTTTGAGTTCTCTAATGATAATTTAGTTCCATTTTGCAAGCTTATTGATTTTCCTTTTATTCTTAAAGGGAGATAATAAGCATGGTGCTAAAAGAATTCAGGTTTATTTTTTCCTTGGAAAATAATTATTTAGTTAAGGTAAAATTACTAAAGTTGTTAGTGGAATAAATAGTTAATTAGTTTTGTTAGTTAAGCAACACTATATACTGAACAATTTGTAACTTGATAAACATTTTTCATTTTCAGTATTTATTTTTTATTTCATTTCTATTTCTTAATCGCATTTTATTGACTCTAATTACCATTTTAACATAGTATCAGAGCCAAGTTCACTATCAGAATATTATACATTAAAAAGAAATAAAAATCATAAAAAATATTTAATAAAAAATGAACGACTTTATTTATTGATTCCAAGTTGCCAAACATATTATTCCACAACCAAAGTCTGAACAACTTTTTCCCAACGTCATTATTCTCCCAACCTCCAATATTTAATCTTTGGTTTTTCCAGCAAACACTAAAAACCATTAGCATTTAAAATATTTCTAAAATTAAACTAACCTTTTTCTTTCATAATTCTCCTTTTTCTCTTAAAATCTCAACCCCTTCAAACTCCTTGTAATCTTCACGGTGTCTTCTTCATATTTGAAAGAGACTTCAAATAAATAAAATCCAACTATACATTTAAGATATAAATTTAAGGCATATTAAGAAATTTGAAAAAAAAAAGAAAATTAAAAGGTAGAAAGAATGAAAAAAATATATATTTTTTCTTTCAATAAATGTGCTTGGTAGGAAGGATGAAAAAATTGAAAGAACAAGCAATTAATTTTTTCATTCATTACTTGATAGAGTTAAAAAATAAGAGAAAAAAAAAACAATTGATAAATGCATAATTTTAATCTAACATACACATCTCTCTTATTTTCTTTCCTTTCATTTTTCTTCTTTATCAAGCATACTCCAAATTTATTTGGATAAACAACATTAGTAGTCACTCAACTATAGTTTTGAGGATATAATTTGAAAGTTTAAAAATCTGAGGATCAATTTAGAATGAAAACCATAATTTAGGATGTTTGGTACAATTAACTCTCTAATTTTATTTTCATATTCATAAAATTTAAACATTTTTTGAAATTTTTAATTTTTTATATTGTTTAAAATTTAAGTTTAACTTATATTAAGATAATACTACAAAATTACTTTTTAGGCGCCCAATAATAGCATCCAATCTTATAATTTGTTAGAGTGCATATATAATATATTGCATCAAGAAACATCAAATAACTATTATTATTATTTTTTATCAAAAAAAATATTATTATTAACTCTAAAATTAATAAAATTAATCTATTTTATATAAAATTTTAAAATCTTAAACCCTAGACCATTTAGACCCTAAATAACCACATATACCATAAATTATAAATTTAGCTGAACAAAACAAATCATAAACCTTACATTATTATTATTTTAATTTATTTTAATTTTTTACATTAATTTTATTTAATTAATAAAAAATAATTAAAATTAAAATATTATTAAAGAGAATTGATCTAGTATTAGAAAGTGTACAATATCAATTATAAATTCTTTTAAAAATATAAAATGGTACAGTTTTATTAGATATTTAAAAAATGAGTTTTTAAGATTATTCTAATATAATTTAAACTCTTAATATTTTATAATATTGAAAATATTAAAAATGATTTTGAAATTTTTTATTATAACTAATGGTTAAATTTTACCTAAACCATGGGTAGCTTTCCGGAAGGAAAATGGGGCAGTGTAACGTGTTAAATGGTTCACTAAATTCTGTCTATATCTATGTAATGGTATACGTAATGTATTTTGTCAGAAATACAGCAAACATGTCTGTGTTTTTATAAAATTCTTGACTTAAGACTTTGAACACTAAATTAGAAGTTCTATTTAGTTTTTCTATTTGAACTTGAAATTGTGTGACTAATTTTCTAAAAGAAAAAAAGAAGAGAATAAATATAAAAAGTCAAATTTAGATCTCATAATTTATATACACACGAACAAATATTTTACCAAAAGTAACTAAACAACGAACTTAAACAAATAAAATATTGTTGTAAAATAATTAGACAAAGAGTAAAGAATAAAGAAAATGTGAGAGCAAAGTAAAGAGCGTATTTTATTTATCAATCGAAATATTTACAAAACTTTTTCAAAGTCTCTATTTATAGACATAAGAAGTATAAATGAAGTAGATCCACTTTTAATAACTATAAGAATTTAAAGTACATTAAAACTTATCTTGATCTCGATGGACATCCACTTAATAAGATATTCATAACACTCCCCTTTGGATGTCCATTGGTAGATAATGTGCCTCGATAAAACCTTATTAAGATAAAAACCTTGTGGGAAAAAATCCTAGTGAATGAAAAAGAGTACACATATTTATAATACGCATAATACGCTGCCTCATTAAAAACCTTACCAGAAAAACCTAATGGGACAAAACCTCGGTTAAGGAAAAAAGAGTACAGCACGTATTTACTCCTCTCCATGAAAACATCACATATTTTCTCATATTCTACGTATTCAATCTTGAATACTAGTTTTTCATATGACTATTTGAATGTATTTGCTAAACATTTATATCACCATTCTTTTGAAAGTCATGAGTGAAGGAAAGCTTGGGGGAAATATATTTTGATCTCTTTAGGAGTTTCAACAATAATCATAGCAAACTTTAATCATGGTTCTTCTATAAAAACACAAATAAGTATTTTGGATCATTTTATAATCCTCCTTCAACTACTATTTATCACAAATGTTCAAATTATTTCAATTCAATAAATGAATAATTTCCCAAGATTTTCAATATGCTTCTAGCATTCTAAATCCTTCAAGGATTTTAATATAAACTTTACTATATAGTGATTTATAAAATGTTGTAATAAAAACCATTAACGCAAGTTATATCTTTTATGAATTGTCAATTTAATAATATATCTAAAGGTTATTACATCCACCATAAAAGAATATTATATCTTCTCATAATTAAAGCTAGGATGTAGCAAAATCTTCATATTTTATTCCGTTTTTGTAGAACCACTTCATTTGTACCCTTACTAGCTTTATACCTTTAGATATTGCATCTTTCTATTTTGATCAATTTATTCCATATTTATATTTCTGAATAGATTTATTCAAGATCCTCCTTTTATTTCATTATTTCAACAACAATATTGCATGCAAAACCATTGTTGACCAATTTTATTATCGGTACGATATTTTCTTGAATTGACATAACTTATTGAGATCTCTTATTTTCATTATTTTGATATTCAATTTTAGGTACCTGAATCTCTTATGGAATTTTTGTTATTAGTTATATATTGAGTCTCTTCTAGAGCACTCGCCTCCACTATATGACCATCTAGATAAATTTTCATCTTTGGAATCGATCAATCTATTATTTATTCTAACTAATTGCCCTACTTGAACTTCGATTCAAATTAAAATATTAACTTGGTTATTCTCATTAAGTTTGTAAATACATCTGATATTTAACTTGTAATGAGTTATCCTTATTGAACTTCTCATTCAAATTACTCTCCCCCTAACTTATTACAAGTTATTATTTCTCTCCCCCTAATGTCAAAAAAACTATCAAATGAAAATTGTAATCACAAATTATGTCATAATTGAAACTCCAATACATTCAAAACATCTAATAATACAAAGAAACTTGCAATTAATATATATTCCCAACTTTCTTTGAAGATTTACACATCTTTGTGCGTTGTAGTGGAGCAATTGAAACATATATGCACATACAAAAATTCAAAGATGAGAAATATTTAGTTCTTGATCAAAAACCAATTGTAATAGGGAGTATTTATAACTTATTTGCTTGATGCGTACAACATGTAAATCAATATAATCTCATATTGAAATAGGAAGTTTAGTTCTCATAAGTAATGATTTAGACATTAATCAAAGGCGTTCAATCAATAATTTCTCTAAACCATTATGCGCATAAATAACAAACTTTTACAAAAGTTTTTCAAACTCAATCAATAAAAGTCTGAGATATAAACTCACCAATATTAGCAAGATGAATTGTCTTAATTGTATTATCTGAAATTAATAATTTAAACAAGTAATCTTACAAACGACATATTGAAAGTTGATAACATATATGCGATTATTTTGTAGATGCATCTACCAAAATCGTGTAAAATCAAAATCATCCACATGGTGGATGAATGGGCCAATATTCATTTCAGAAATGTAAGACATTAAATCTCAACTTTAGCTAGTGAGCTTATAAAAATCAATTTTCATTGAGAAGAAGCAACAATGAGAATTCCTTAAATTAAATAATCTTTTGCTTCTTTAATGAATGTCCATATGAATTCTCAATTAATTTTCATATCATATATGATCCAAGATGGTCTAACTCGTCACACCAAGTAGTAAATACATTTGTATTAGTAAACTTATGGTTTACTTTAACATTCATTTCAATTGTACTAATAATGTCAATATAAATTGTGACAAATTGATAATTTTACTGTCATTCCTTTTACTTTGTATCCTCATATACGTACTATTGTGACATTTACTACAGGAAATGTCTAAATTAATGTGAAGTTTATAATGTCACTAAGTTAACAAAATAAATAAAAATTATAAAAAAATTATATGCAATATTCACTTCAGGGAATATGCCAAAATCTTTTTTTCTGCGTTGAGTCTTAACGATTTTATCAAGAAGTAAACAAATTAAACTCCACAATAGTAGACTTTGAATCCAATCAAAATTTATTAATAACAAACTTTGAAAGTGAATCTTATTTTCCAAGTGTACAACAAGTAGATAACCAATGACTTTTCATACACAAGTTGCCTCTCTTCTTCAAGAGTTCTTAAGAATTCTTGGTCTTTTCTTTCTTCAAATTTCCACTTTTGGTGGTGAGAAAATTTATTATGATCATCCCCCATAACTATTATTATAGTCAAACTTACTACATTCACATCAAAAATTATGTCTTTCAAATTTAATACATATTGTTACATTCTTTTTAGGGAATGATTAGGTTTTGTGATTAAAAGCTTTTGTTCAATCATAAGTAAATTTTTTTCATGATATTGCTACTGTAGGAGCACATTTGAATCATGAAAAGTTGAATAAGTTCTCTCTTGCAAGATTCTCATCAAATATATTTTTTCACGTAATTTTAATTGAGAACTTATTTTAAATATTGTAAAGTTATACTCACAATTTTAAAAACTTAAAACTTCAGGTGCATCTAAGCATAACGAGTTTTTGATAGAATTGCAATATTCTATTGATCATAAGTAAATCTTTCATAGTAAACTATTTTGCTTTCAATCCCTTAATGAGGATGATAACAAAAGAAGATCACAAAAAGAGTCATAGTCAATTCAATTTAATAACAAGAGTAATCAATAACTCAATCCTCCCTTTTTTTTTTCATCCTTTCAAAATAGATATATATAGCAATAGTGATTCATTTGAAATATAATATTTTCTTCATTTACAATCTCAATATGATATCCATTATGATGAATATCTTTTAAAACCAATGGATTAATCATTACAAGATATTAATATATTAGATCTTCTGAAGCTTTTGACTAATTTTGTACTACCAAATATTGGAACAATATTGGTTTTTATATTCTTTTATGTTTGCGTTCACTTTGCGGAATGCAATAGATTTATTAAGACGAACTTATAAACACCCCAATAATTTTTTTTATTTCATAATCACTATCGCAAATATACGTGAATTTCAAATCAAAATCTATTTATTCAAGTTGTCATGATTAGTCTTCAATTATAATAAATATGATATAATAAATAAATTATAGTAAAATATAGCTGAAGATCTGGTTGGTTAAAGGCTCTAACGATTTCTCATAGTATGTAGGCCTTAATTGAAGACTGAAATTGCAATAGCTCTAGAAGGCAATCGACAACAACTTGAACAGCCAATTTGGATTGACTGTATTTAAAAGAGAATCGTGTTGATAACATGTTATAAAATAAATAGACAGAGAGTAAAGAACAAAGAAAATGCGAGAGCAAAATAGAGAACGTATTTTATTGATCAATCGGAATATTTACAAAATTTCTCCAAAATCTCTATTTATAGGCATAAGAAATATAAACGAAGTAGAGATCTACTTCTAATGATTATAAGAATTTAAAGTACATTAAAACTTATCTTGATCTTGATAAACATCCACTTTATAAAATATTCATAACTGTAAGACCCAAATTTTGCTTAGGCCCATAAGCCAACTTAAAACCCACCAAACAGACCCCAAACCCATTACATCAAACCCAAAACCCCAGCAAACCCAACAGACCTAACTAATCAGCCCGATTACAAAACTAAGGCCAATTATCTAAACTTAACCCTAGCCCAAAAATCAGAAAAAAAAAACAAAAAAAAAAGAAAACCCTAACTACTAGCCGCCCCTAGCCCTCTGCCAAGCCTGCCACCGCCACTATTGCCATGCCACCAACATCATATCAACCACTTGCTCCACCGCCATTTACCTGCAAAAAGAAAGTAGAACAATCAAGTGGAAAAACAAGTTATAAAAAATGGCTATAAGAGCCATTCAAACTCAATGTATTTCTTCTGGAGATGACGAATACAAACAATAGATTTTCAAACACATACAAACAGAGATTGAATATCAAAAAAGAGAGAATAACCAAAAACAGCAAAGCAGATCAAAGAAAAGACAAATTGATACATGTGAAAAGGTTCTTTTTATTATTTTTTTCTTTTTTTCTTTCGAAACTGTTTAGGCATATATATAAAGATTTTTTTAAATACATATATATATATCTATTAAAAAATATAAAAAAAGGTATAAAAAATTACCTATTCAGAGTTTCGACTGCCGTGCACAGTAGTTGCCGGCGACAGACCGGCGGTGATCTAGTGACCGGAATCCCCACTGAATTCTAGAAAGGGGAGAGTGTTTTTTTTTTTTTTTTGGGTTTTTCAGGTTTTTTTTAACAAAGGGTTAAATGATTTTTTTTTGGTAAAAAAATGATTTATATAGCTTATCAAAATGGCGTCGTTTTGAATTAAAACCCAGGCGCTAAACGGTGTCGTTTTAGTGTAAAACAGGCCGACCTGACCCACCTAGCCAAGGTCCATGTGTTTTTTAGCAGAAGGGCTAATTGCACTTTTAGCCCTTCCGCTTTTTAATTAGTTTATAATTAAGTTTCTTTTGTCTTTAATTTTGACCCTATAATTTGTTCCGATTTCAATTTGGTCATTCTTGATGCTGTGCGTTTTGGAGGGGAAGGGAAAATTGCCCTTTTGATCCCTCCTTGTTATTCACGCGTTTCAATCCAGTCCTTAGGTTTATTTTTATTCCAGATTTGCCTCGGATTCCTATTTTAAAGTTCAATTTAGCCCTTTTTTTGTTATTTTTGCTATTTTATTATTAAATTAATTAATTTAATAATATTATTATTATATTTCTCTTTTGGGTTTATTTACTTATTATTATTTTTTTAACACACTTATTTTATTTTATCATTTTATTATTTATTTACTTATAACCTTTATATAATTTCAAACTTTAAATTATTTAATATTTGTATTATTATTTATTAATATTATTACCATTATTAATATTATCCTTTTAAACCATTTTACATACTATTTATTTAATTTGCTTTCTATTGTTTTCCAATTTACTTTTCTTAGTCTCTACTTATTATTTTTTTCTTTATAATCGGCTTGTTTATTTATTTATTTTATTTTATTCTCGTCCTTTTATTGTCATTCACATTAACGCATTTATTATTATTCTGTTATGCATTTTAGCACTGTAATCTATTTTTTTTACATTTTACTACAAAATCATGTTATTTTAATCTTTACTAGACACATAAAAAGGATTTTTTAAATAAAGGCAATATTCTGTATTTAGAAATTCGAGAAATCGTGCCCTAACATACTGGGTTTCGATTTTTTCTCGTTTAATCTAAATAATCGAATATCCTTTTTAAAATAAAATATATAAGTTTTGAATAAAAAAGCTTATTCTCGAGAACTCGAGGTGTTGTGTCCTAACTTACTAGATGTGACACTTTGTTTCCTCGAGATAAGATTTTTTGAAATAAAGGCAATATTTTGTATTTGAAAGTTTGAGAAATCATGCCCTAACTTACTGGGTTTTGATTATTCTCGTTTAACCTAAATAATCGAGTATACTTTTAAAACTAAAATACATAAGTTTTAAATAAAAATAAAAGGCAAGCTCGTCCTCAAGGGTTGAGGTGTTGTGTCCTAACTTATTGGATGTGACATTTTATTACCTTGCAATGAGAAGGTCTTTGACATATGTTTTAATTTTTAAGTAAAATAAAATTACCATAAAGAGGGATGGTATTTTAAACTCTCTTCAAGTTTTCAACTTTCGACACTGAGACTTTAATTAATCAACTAGGTACCAATTTTGGGTGTTACGAGGGTGCTAATCCTTCCTCATACGTAACCGACTCTCGAACCTATTTTCTGAATTTCGTGGACCAAAATTGTTGTTTTGATAAATTTAATCGTTTATTAAAAACAACCGTTTTACGAGGTGACCCGATCACACCTCATCAAAAAGGATTGGTGGCGACTCTCGTTTTTTCATTTTCATTTTTAAAATCAAAGTCGACCCCTTTTTTTCAAAAAAAATGGTTTCGACAGCTTGGCGACTCCGCTAAGGACTAAAAAAGAGAGTCAAGCCATAGGTTGATTACTTTTTGTTTTTTTGTTGAAAATTGATAATTTGGTTTAAACCTATGATCCTTTTTGTTGCATTTTCATTTTTATGGTTTTCATTTTGATATGTTTACTTTATTAGTTCGAGTCTTTTGGTATATTTCTACATATTGCATTGCATGACCACTCGGTTACACCTTTTTATGTGGGAGTGAGAAACTATTCCTTCGTGAGGTCTTCACCTCCGTGCAGGATAGTAGATTGCTTTCGGATACATCCGTACCTATATCTTCATGATTTTCATCTCCGTGCAACCCTAGGGAAATATATTCTCCTGAACTGAACATGGTCTACATGAGCCTATAATGGGTGAGGATCGAGGAATCTGCCGATTCAGGTACCTTTACTTTAGAACCAAACCACATATAGTGAGCCTTAAGAGCCCACCGTAGGTAGAACCACTCCACACCCTAGTGGTCATCCGAATAGGTGCTCTATTCTTTTTTCCTTGCTTGTTTTTTTGTACCAACCTATTTCATTTATTGTTATGATTGCGTTACATTTTCATCATGGAAAAGAGGTGTTGATTCATGTTCAGTTGCTAAATAGAGAGCTTGTCATGAAAAATGGATTTCTTGATAAAGTGGAAGACAATGCGGTCATCCGAATATGGTCTGAGATAACGTAACGAGAGAAGATTGGTAATTTGATGGAGAGAAGGTTGGTAAATAGAGAAGGTTGCCCGATGATTCAAGTCGACAAAGCTTATTCGAGAGCCGTCAATATTCTAACTTTCTTAAAAAAGCTAACAAGTATCACGAGGATGAGTGAGCAATGGGTCGTAACCTAGATCGAGCAAAAAAGAAGCTGGTAGAGGCATCCATTGAAAAGTTTGCGAGATTTGATCTTAACCACCGGATATGAAGAAAAGGATCAATGTCTTTACCTGGAGTATGAGGACAAGGCCGTATAAATATTCGTTTTATGTAAAGAGATTTGTTTTCTAGAAAAGTTGTTCTAAGAGAATTGAATCAGAATCAATGCCTCTTTTTGCATTCATTT
This sequence comes from Gossypium stocksii, assembly GCA_020496765.1. Lineage (NCBI taxonomy): Eukaryota > Viridiplantae > Streptophyta > Magnoliopsida > Malvales > Malvaceae > Gossypium > Gossypium stocksii. Next base: position 37,454,338 of record CM035630.1, on the reverse strand, counting down.
CATGCATTAGCATTGCATTACATCATATGCATTAAAACTCACAAAAGACCTTTAAATCATGGCAGTTACCTTGAAATATCGTTATGGTACACGAGGAAAAACCAAAGTAATGGGCCAAAGGTTAGAGAGATTAGAGCAAATGCAAATACAGATGCAAGAGCAATTGGCCAAAATTCAACAAGATATAAGGGATCAGATGTTAGAATTCCAAAGAAATATGATGAGCCAGTTAACCCAGTTACTGGTTGGAGGGTTAGAAAAAGGAAAGAGTGTGGTCAATTCCGGGGATGATAACGAGGACTCTGCTTATCATTCAAGCTTTACCCCTAAAAACACTCAAGCACAACCAAACGCATATCCACAAAGGGTGTCCGTTAACATCAGACTCTAATATCAGACTGGTACCTCGACACCAGTGAACTTCCCGATAGGCTCAAGTTCTAACCCGAGGGATAATCTAACCAATCATGTTGTCCTTGATCTGGATGATCTAGCGAAAACAAAAAAAGCAAGAGTGAAGCTTTCAAAACAATTTGAAGATTGCTACAAACAGAAAAGGCGGGATTGAAGCTCCCAAATCAATACTTTAAAGGCCTCAAGGAAGAGGAAAAATGAGGTGAATAATGCGAGTATGTATAACAAGAGCTATTTAAAGCTGATTACCGTAAGCCAGCCAATGACAGCAACTACTAGCCATTAGGTCCCCCCAAGGAAAGAATTTAATCCAAGACCGAACTTAGAAAAACTCTGGCTCACGCCCATCCTAATCACGTCTAGGGAGTTGTACCAAAGTTTGTTTGATGCACATGTAGTATCCCCTTTCTACCTAAAATCTATGTAGCCTTCGTTCCTCAACTGGTACGACGCGAACGTCCAATACGAGTACCACGCGGGAATCATAGGACACTCAATCGAGAACTGCACCGCTTTCAAAAAGATAATCAAAAGGCTCATCAAAATAGGTATTGTGAAATTCGATGATCCATCTAGAGTAGAAAATCCATTACCCAACCATTCTAGCAAAGGGGTAAACGCGACAATCGAGAATGCAGGGAAGAGAATCAAGATGAATATAGTAGAAATGAAAACCCCACTGAAAGGGTTTGGAAAAAAATGGTAGAAGGAGGATTAATCACACAAGATTTAGGGGAGGAACTCGGAGAAGCAAGGAACTACTGTGAGTTCCATGATGAAGAGGGTCACGAGATTTAAAAGTGCAGTGAATTCAAAGCCTTAGTGCAAGGTCTGATGGATAATAAGGAACTAGAATTCTTTGAATATACCGAAGGCCCAAAAGAAATGACAGGAAATTTAAACATCAACGTTATATCTGAAGAAGGAAGTGTGGAAGGAAATTTATCGGGCATTTGCCCTTATGAGACTGGAAGTGTTCTAAACAATTTGACTGCGGAAGAGATTCCTATAGTTTTTTTAGAGATAATTCAGAGTAATGTTCAAAACACGCTTGTTACTTTAAGCCTAGAAGCAATAGGAATCCTTTTGTGAAATAGACTCATGTCCAGCATCTTTATTTCAATGAACAATGCATTTTTGTATCTCGCTCTGAGCAAATATTCTTTTATTCCTTCATTTTAATTCATATTCATACCACATAAATAGTTATTCTTAGATTCATTTATTCTTTGGAAATTCTTTCGTGCGTACAATAGGTCTCCAGATATCAATGATATGAGTGAAACTGATACTAACTCTCCTTTTTGAGCAAGATATGTGTCTAGAGGGATCTCAGGACTTTGAAGATGACAGATATTGTAACTTATCTCCTGCTCTGTTAAGGATGATAGAATAAGAAAAGAAACAGATCCTACCTCACAAAGAATCAGTAGAAATTATGAGCTTAGGAGAAGAGAAAGAGGTGAAGATCGAAGCCCGTATCACCACAAAGTCAAAGCGAGACATCGTTGAGTTATTCCAAGAATTCAAAAAAGTTTTTGCATGATCGTATCATGATATGTCTAAGCTATTAAGACGTATGGATACTATTGAGGTTAAGGAAATCTGGGAAGAGGTCTTAAGGGGGTCTGCTAAACGCATGCTAATGGTTCTACAATGGCTCTACCATGAAAGGAGATTGCATCAGTTATACCAAGAAATGTCATAAGTGCCAAATTTAAGGAGACAAGATTCATGTGCCTTATTTATCTCTTCATATTATGACTTTTTCACGGCTTTTCTCTATGTGGGGTATGGATGTCACTGGGTCGATCTCGCTAAAAGCTTCTAATGGGCATCGATCCATTTTTGTGGTCATCGATTACTTTACCAAGAGGGTAGAAGCTACTTCATATGCCGATGTCACAAAGTCGACAGTCAGTAAATTCTATGTCGATATGGAATGCCAAAAAGGATCATATCTGACGATACACTGAATTTGAACAATAGCACGGTATTAGAAGTTTGTAGTTTGTTCAAGATTAAACACCATATCGCTCCAAAATGGACGTTGCAAAAAAAGGGGGCAAAGCAAAAAAACAAAAAATTAAAAACAAAAAAAACAAAACAAAAACACAAACACAAAGAAAAACAAAAACACAAAAGAAGATCATGGAGAAAATGATTGACTCATAAAGATTGGCATAAGAAATTACCATCTACGCTTATCGAACTTCGATCAAGACCTTCACCGAGGCAACACCTTTCTTATTTGAATGAAAGTAATTTTTCCCATTGAAGTCGAGATTTTTTCTCTCTAAGTTTTGGCTGGGCTAAAATTGGATGAAGCAGAATGGATTCAATTTTGATAGAATCAAGTGAACCTGATTGAAGAAGAGAGGTTGAAAGCTATCTGAGCTACAACGAAAAGGTTTGCCCTATAAAATTCCATGAGGGAGACCTAGTATTGAAAAGATCCTTCCCATACAAAAGGATTTCAGAGGGAAGTGGCAGCCAAACTGGGAAGGACCCTATGTGGTAAAGAAGACCTCCTCTCGAAGAGCGTTGATACGGACCAATATAATGGCAAGAACCTGCTTAATCCTGTGAATTCAGATTCAATCAAAAAATGCTTCACTCTTTAAAAAAACGAAAAGAAAAAGAAAAAGGAAAAGGAAAAAAAAAAGGAGAGGCCAAGGCGAAAACCCGCAACGGGCGCCTTAAGACCAAAGGAGTTTTGAATTGAAAACCCTTAAAGGGCAATTCAAATTTTGATAAAAATGGGCCATGCGGTAGTCTCGCTTTCTCCGAATTAACAAGAAGGAGAGATGTTACATCTTGGGGGCATCAACAGAGTACTCTAGATCCCCTAAACACATATTGAGCTCAAAAAAAGGTTCCTCAAAAAGTTCGTGCAGAGAAGCTCATATTGCAATATCTGAGGCATCTATTTTCCTTTTGCTCATTTTGTATTTTAGCAATGTTTATTTTCTTAGATTAATCTATTCTTTTGAAATTTCGATCCTAATAAATTTCAGTTCTATCCATCATTATGATTTTTTTTTTCCAACCATTTTGTATTGAAATAACAATTAATGGACCAATAATACTTTCATAAAAGGAGTTCTACATATTACTCTAGAAGCTTCTAAATATTACAAGAACCTAAAACAAGACTATTGTTTAGAACTCACCAAACCTAAGAGTTGGAAGCATTTGAGAAAGAATAGTCTAAACTATAACTATTTCTTCAGATTTTCTGTCAAAGATACCAGCTAAACAAGAAGGCATGGTAACATATCAATGATATAACCTTGATGAACAGCAAGCAATGACAACCTAAAAAAGGGATCATTCTCATGACATCCTGCAAATATCACTCATACACATCTAGTTAGGAGCATTTGATTCATTCTAATCATGAAATCCTAATTACTTGGCATAAATCGGCCCATGAAATGAATTTCACAAGTCATGTTACCCAGTGAATGATGTAACAGATCGATGAAGTTACATTCACACAAATATCATTCATACACATCTAGTTAGGAGCATTTAATTCATTCTGGTCATGACATCCTAATCATTTGGCATAAGCATATGCCCAAGAAATCGATTCTACAAGTCATGTCCCCCAGAGGACGGTGTAGCAAGATTGATTGAATGTAACACCCCAAACCTGGCCTAGACAATATGCCCGAATCTGGCGGCGTCACATAAGAGTGTATTTGAAAAACCATTTTGACTATCAAAACTTGTTCAAATTATTATCTTTTCTTTATCATGGAAGCTTCGAAATCATTCATTCATACGAAAATCTTTAATTTAGTTTTGAAACCACGTTTGAGGTGTCACAGTTTATAAATCAATAGAAATAACAATTCAAAATCCCACAGTATAAATCAAATAGTTTAAAGGTCCACATTACATAAAAATTCCCAAAAATAATCAAATAATAAAACAGAACGTAAACTATGAACCATAAAATCATAATGCAACTAGCAGTGGTTACCATCGAGCCCTCCGCTACACCGATCCATCTACTGCTGGGGATTACCTCACAGTCAAATAAATAAAAGGGTGAGTTTTCGCAAACTCAGTGTGTGCATCCCTACAGTAAAACATGCATGTAAACAGATATCAGTTAATTAGTCATAAATCGAGCTTGAGCTCTTAACAGAATCAGTGTGGACCAGAGCCCGCTCAGTACAGAATCAGATCAGATATAATAGGGTCTTTGCCCATACAGATAATGCATGCATATCATATCATAATAGTACATGGCCACCAACCCTGCACATCATTTTTGACCACCCTACACACCATGTGGGGATAAAATCAACCCACCCAGCCCTACACACCAAATATAGGGATAAAATCAACCCATCCAACCCTACACACCATGTGGTACCGTAAAATAACACATGATAAATAAATGCAGCACAACAGCCAGTCAAACGACTAAAAGCCTATCAGTCTTCCTTCTCTTCAATTTCCATCCTAATCCAATGCAATGCAACATAAATAGTGTCATGGCATGCTTTCATACAGTAAACAGATCATACAGATTTATCTAGTAAATACAGTACACATACTAATTATAACATGCTACCACATACATTTACTTAATCACATTTTAGAGTAAGGTTCTCAGTATCGCTTACCGACCCTTTAACAGGTCACAATCGACTAGGGCGACATGTGCCACCTTTCAAAACAATTCAGATCAATGGGCTCACAAGTCCACATGGCCTGCCCGTGTGGGCCCATACACCCGTGTAGCCCACATGACCCAAATTGGCCTTGCCCGTGTGGATCACACGGCCTAACCCAAATCCCAGATTCCCGTGCCCACACGGCCCAATTGGCCTAGCTCGTGCCTTGCACACGGCCTAGCCATCCTCACACGTCTATGTTTGTCGCGCACGTATAGTGCGAGCACGGCCTAGCTCATTGACCATATGGCCATGTATCACCACACAGCCTCCACACGGGCAACCCATATGTCCGTGTGGCGTTGACAAATTCGTTTTCGATTTTCATCAAAATGTGATTTTAGTGCAATTAGAGTACACACCTAATTTCGATCGAAGCTTAAACGATCATCGAGCACTCCAGAACCTATATTTAACAATCTCGAGTCCAAACTCAGTCACTTAATGCGAATTGTTATGAATGGATAAAACCCGAAATCTAACGACAACTTTACCTTCTTCCAAAAATGATGATTCCTCACTATTTAGAACACCAATTAGTAGTCCATAGAACCTTGGTTGTCCCCTAGACAGGAAAGAGAGTCCCACTTAATCGACTACCAAAAAGACAACAAACACGTTAACAAATTCCACAACTTACCGAAGCGACGGAAACCATAGATGTGCACAAAAATGAATTGAATGCAAAGAAAATGGAGAAGAGAGGGTTGGTAGATGCAAAATTTTGGCAGTAAGGTTTTGGGAAGAGAAAATCGACAGTACAAAAGCAAAAAGAAAAGGATTCGACTGGAATTGGGAATATGGGAGGAATTTAGAAATACTGAACAACTAATCAGATACCCCATAGTTCACTCAACTACTCAATATCACACTAAAATTCAAACTCCTACTGGCCATTAGTAGCAAAAATACATCCCTCTTGCATGAACAAGGATTCGAATTCAAGACCCTTAGTACTCTAGAACACCACTTAACCTCTAGACCAGCAGGCCCATTCTGTTATGTTTTTACCAACTTTTTCTTAAACGCCTGATTACCAAAAGTTAGGCCTTACTCAATAAAAACCCAAAATTTTATCCAAGCTAAAACTTGAACTTGGGACCTTCCCAACACACTTAAAGCACTATCCACTAAGACAGACAGATATTTATGACAAATTATTGCAGGAAATAATTCAAAAAATTTTCTCATGCCAAAAATTCACCAAAAGCCGAAAATAAGAAATTTTAGGACGTTACATTGAAGTTACAAATTACGGTGAATCTTATCTTTTTGAAGTTGCAGTGGAGCATATTGAAGACACCAGCCTTATCTCCCTGAAGTAGCAATGAAGCAGACTGAAGATTGTAAATCGTATCTCCTTGAAGTTGCAGTGGAGCAGATCAAAGACTACGAATCTTATCTTCCTGAAGTTGTAATGGAGCAGATTGAATCCACTAGCCTTATCTCCCTAAAGTAGCAGTGGAGCAGACTGAAGATTGTAGGTCTTATCTCCTTGAAGTTGCAGTGGAGCAGATCCAAGATGACGAATCTTATCTTTCTGAAGTTGCAGTGGAGCAGATTGAAGCCACCAGCCTTAAGTAGCAAGTGAATCAGATGGAAGACGATGAATCTTATCTTCCTGAAGTTGTAGTGGAGCAGATTGAAGCCATCAGCCTTATCTCTCTGAAGTAGCAGTGGAACAAACTGAAGATTGTAGATCTTATCTCCCTGAAGTAGCAAGTGGAGTAGATCGAAGACGATGAATTTTATCTTCCTGAAGTTGCAGTGGAGTAGATTGAAGCCATCAGCCTTATCTCCCTGAAGTAGCAATGGAGCAGACTGAAGATTGTAGATCTTATCTCTTTGAAGTAGCAAGTAGAGCAAATCGAAGACGGCGAATCTTATCTTTCTGAAGTTGCACTGGAGTAGATTGAAGCCACCAACCTTATCTCTCTGAAGTTGCAGTAGGAGCAGATTGAAGCCACTAATCATATCTCCCTGAAGTTGCAGTGGAGTGGATTAAAACGATGAATCCTATACCTCTGAAGTTGCAGTAGGTCGGATTGAATTTACTATAGCAAGTCTTATCTCTCTGAAGTTGCAATGGATCAAACTAAAACCACAAACCTTATATCCTTGAAGTTATAGCGGATGGATCGAAGTTACAAGTCTTATCTCTCTAAAATGGTGGTGGAGTGGATCAAGGCAACAAGATGCGGTGGACTGAAACGAGGGTACCTGAAGAAGATGAGCACCAATGAAGTCGAGGTTTGACGAGACCGGGCAAAATTAGTCTTTTTTGGAAGTCTTTACTCCATTCCTGTTACACGAAAATGAGCAAAGAAAGGCAATTGTAAGACCCAAATTTTGCCTGGGCCTATAAGCCAACTTAAAACCCAACAAACAGATCCCAAACCCATTACATCAAACCCAAAACCCCAACAAACCCAACAAACCTAACTAATCTGCCCAATTACAAAACTAAGCCCAATTATCTAAACTTAACCCTAGCCCAAAAATAAAAAAAAATAAAAAAAAAGAAAACCCTAATTGCTAGCTGCCCCTAGCCCTCTGCCAAGCCTACCACTGCCACTGCTGCCATGCCGCCGACGTCACATCAACCACTTGCTCTGCCACCATTTACTTGCAAAAAGAAAGCAGAACAATCAAGTGGAAAAACAAGTTATAAAAAATGGCTATAAAAGCCATTCAAACTCAATGTATTTCTTCTGGAGATGACGAATACAAACAATAGACTTTCAAACACATACAAACAAAGATTGAATATAAAAAAAGAGAGAATAACCAAAAATAGCAAAGCAGATCAAAGAAAAAACGAAGTGATACACATGCAAAAGTTCTTTTTATTATTATTTTTCTTTTCTTCTTTTGAAACTATTTAGGCATATATATATATAAATATTTTTTAACTATATATATATATATATATATATATTAAAAATATAAAAAAAAGATATAAAAATGTACCTTTTTGGAGTTTCGACCGCCGTGCACAGTGGTCGCTGACGGTGGATCGACGGTGGTCTTGTGACCGGAATCCCCACCGAATTCTAGAAAGGGGAGAGTGTTTTTTGATGTTTTTTAAGGTATTTTTAACAAAAGGGTTAAATGAATTTTTTTGGTAAAAAAACTTATCTATATAGCTTATCAAAACGGCGTCGTTTTGAATTAAAACCTAGGCACTAAACGGTGTCATTTGGGTGTAAAACGGGCCGACCCAACCCACCTAGCCAAGGTCTGCGTGTTTTTAGCGGAAGGGTAAATTGCACTTTCAGCCCTTCCACTTTTTAATTAGTTTATAATTAAGTTTCTTTTGTCTTTAATTTTGGCCCTATAATTTGTTCCGATTTCAATTTGGTCCCTCTTAATGCTGTGTGTTTTGGAGTGGAAGGGAAAATTACCCTTTTGATCCCTCCTTGTTATTCATGCTTTTCAATCCAGTCTTTAGCTTTTTTTTTATTCTAGATTTGCCCCGAATTCCTGTTTTAAAGTTCAATTTAGCCCTTTTTTTTGTTATTTTTACTATTTTATTATTAAATTAATTAAATTAATATTGTAATTATATTTCTCTTTTGGATTTATTTACTTATTATTATTTTTTAATACACTTATTTTATTTTATCATTTTATTATTTATTTACTTATATCCCTTTATGCAATTTCAAAGTTTAAATTATTTAATATTTGTGTTATTATTTATTAATATTATTACCATTATTAATATTATCCTTTTAAACAATTTTACATACTATTTATTTAATTTGCTTTCTATTGTTTTCCAATTTACTTTTCTTAGTTTCTACTTATTATTTTTTCTTTATAAGCTTGTTTATTTATTTATTTTATTTTATTCTCATCCTTTTATTGTCATTCACATTAACACATTTATTATTATTATTATTCTGTAATGCATTTTAGCACCGTAATCCATTTTTTTTACATTTCACTCCAAAATCATGTTATATTAATCTTTACTCGACACATAAAAAGGATTTTTTAAATAAAGGCAATATTTTGTATTTAAAAATTCGAGAAATCGTGCCGTAACGTACTGAGTTTTGATTTTTTTCTCGTTTAATCTAAATATCCGAATATCCTTTTTAAATTAAAATACATAAGTTTTAAATAAAAAAGCTTATTCTCGAGAACTTGAGGTGTTGTGTCCTAACTTATTGGATGTGACACATTGTTACCTCAATAATTGAATATCCTTTTAAAACTAAAATACATGAGTTTTAAAGAAAAATAAAAGGCAAACTCATCCTCAGGGGTCGAGGTGTTGTGTCCTAACTTACTGGATGTGACATTTTGTTACCTTACAATGAAAAAGTCTTTGACATATGTTTTAAATTTTAAGTAAAAAAAATTACTACAAAGAGGGATCGTATTTTAAACTCTCTTCAAGTTTTCAACTTTCGACATTGAGACTTTAATTAATCAACTAGGTACCAATTTTGAGCGTTACCGAACCTATTTTTTGAATTTCGTGGACCAAAATCGTTGTTTTGATAAATTAAATCATTTATTAAAAATAACCGTTTTACGAGGTGACCCGATCACACCTCATCAAAAAGGATTGGTGGCGACTCCCGTTTTTTCGTTTTCATTTTCAAAATCAAAGTCGACCCATTTCTTTCAAAAAAAATGATTTCGACACATAACAAACATAAATAAATAGACATTTAAAAAGTTATAAAATACAATATTAAAACAAAAACAGAAATATATATAAATGCCTTGGCGGCTGCCTTGGGTCATTAAAACAACAACGATTACGCAATCCATTAAACAACAACAATAATAATTAATCTGAAATTAGAAACCTACGTAGCAACCTTACTTGTCTTCAATTGTTTCAAATTTACTGAAATTTCATCCAAATGGTACAATCTAAACCAAGCAGTCAATCCAAATGGATGGAACTTTTAGCAGAAGAGCTAATTTACTCTTTAATTTTGTGTACAAAAGCTAATTTGTTAAACTTTTAATAGAAAATTTAAAATACAATCCGACTTTTAAAATAAAAACCTCCATCTATTTAACTTCTAACAAAAGACAACCAGGGAAACAATGAAGTTGGTCACAGTGCTCTTGGTGTAGGAAGTATTTCATTCAAAGGGTAAGCTTTCTTTCCTAATTTTAATTACATAAAAATTATAATTTTTTAATTTTTTAATTTTTAATAAAATTTTAAAAAAATATCATTTTTATAAAAGAAATTTCAAAAATTAAAAAGAAAACTCTTTAAAATTTTAAAAAATAATTTATAAAAATGAAAAAATTATGCAAATATAAAATGTTTCAAAAAAATATTATTTACTAATAACATCTCTCCCAAACATGAACTTTTCATTAGTCCATATTAACTCAGATTTATGGCTAAAAATAAAATGTTTTATATTTTTACAATGTATGTTTTTGGACTAAATTATAAAAAAAAAAAAAAACTGTAGGCATGAATGACTAAAAAAATTTATTTTTTATTTATTATTATTTACATCAATGGTTCTAATGATAAAATTGGATGGTAGGCTCAAGACTTTTAAATAAATAAATGATAATGACTTCATATCTCAAAATTAAATTACAGGTTTCAATTTTAAATTTTAAAAAAGTAATGGATAATGATAAATGTGAAATTTTATGGTTTTAGAAGGGATACTATAATTTGTAGTACTTAAACTTGGTAATTAGGTCTATTTTGGTATCTATATTTTTTTTGTTTTATTTTACTTCGAAGTTGACAACTAGATCCATTTTAATTTAAAAATTTGGATTCAGTCAAGATTTGATGATGTGACCAATATTATTAGAATAGGTTTGGATCGGATGAACCGAGAATTGATCAATATAATAATCTGAATAAAGAGATTAAAATTGATTGACTTAAGAACTGCTTAAAATTAGTAAAAGATCGAAAATGGAGACAAAAATCGACAATTAAATTGGTTTAGTAAATTCTTTTATTTTTTAAATTCTTTTATATTTTTATGAAATTTTAGTTATTTATTTAATTATTGTTGGTTCGACAATTGAACTAGTCAAATTGATTGAAGATTTGATATAAAATGTAAAAAAAGGTTGGATTTGAAATTTGAAATCAAAAGCGGTTTTGTATAAAGTGTGATTACACTTAAGTGTAAAAATTTTTTGAAATAAAATAAATTACGAAAAAGAAGTAAATTTGAAAACTTAAGTTTGTTTATAGGTAAAAAATATTTGCCTTACTAGTTAGAATTGTTTTATAGTATGATGCAGGGCAACCAATTCCCTTCCGGCAATGCATCATGAAATAATTCCAAAAGCTTGGTTGGACAAGTTGCTCAGCACTTTGCTGTTCATCATCTTTACAATAAAATTAAGCGCACAATATTGCTTACACCTGATGTACAACTCTGATTCTAACTCTTCCAACCACTTTATCTCCTTTGTGTTGAACTAATTAAAATCAAAACATCAATAAAATAAACATAAATGAATTAAGATTGAATACTTCTAGCTCGATTTTTTGTCCCGACTTTAAATTAATTTTTAAAAATAAATTCACATTCAACTAATAAGTCAATTATAATAGTTGAGGATGTCTCAGATTATCAATCCTTTTTTGTGTAAATCGATTGTGAGAATGCCCAACAACTTACCAAACGAGCAACAACAAAATACACATCCACGATTTAACTCTTTAGTAGCCTTGCGAACTAGAAGAGTCCAAATTGAACCGACGGCCTCAATAAATTTGATTGTTATTTTCCTTGATAGATCTAACCACTCATGCAATTGGACATGTCAATGTGTTCATCGGTAGACCTATTATGACAATTACCGATCATATCAATTCTTCCAATTATACTTCGCACTATACCGAATCAATGAATTCTTTTTTATTTGATGTTAATATAATTTTATAATACAATATTGTCTGTCTCCTGAGAAATAACAATTATTAGAATGAAAGTTTTAACAAAGATAAATGAAAAAAAAATGAAAGAAAAGTTAAAAAGTTATTCAAAAGACACAAACAGAATTGAAATTTGCAATTCATTTTAATTCAAAGAAGACGGGGTTGAGCATCCTCTTCCCACGCATATATATATATAATAGTCTAATCTTATTTAAAATCTCTAATTTAATATAGTATTAAAGAGTTATTAAAAATAATCAAAATATAAAATATTAAAATATTAAAATATTAAAATATTATCTTCTTCAAAAGTTAAAAGTATTACTTTTACAAATAAATTTTAAAATAAAGTTTTCAAAATAAATTTTTGTCCATCAATTTTGTTCTTTGACCTAAAATTTTTACGATAACTCATATCTTCAACTCTTTTTAAACTTTTCAAATTTTCTTTTGTACTTAATAAAAAATCAAATAATAAGTTCAAAATTAGTGACATCTCATTCAAAAATATATCAAAATTAAGCACAATAAATATGTCAATTGGGCACATTATCAATGATGAAGTCCGGCCCGGCCCTAAGAGTAGTTTGGGAGTGCGGTCGTCCAGTGCCCAAGACTGGAAAGGGTTCAAAATTTTTTTTCCCAATTTTTAACATGGAAAAAGAATTTTCATCCTTTTAAGTTTTTTTATCGACATTTCATTACAGGCAAAAAAAAAATGGCCTCAATTTTTTTATTTTATTACTAGTATACGTTTTTATTTTATTACATTTTATAATTTTTTTAAAAGGAACTCCAATTTATTATTTCGTGTATGGCCCAAAAATGTTAACGGGCCTATAACAAGCTTCTCTTTGTTATCGAAATAGTGAAAAGAGATCGGTTGCAAAATGCTTTGAAATTTATCTTTATATCAATGAATCAAAACTTTTTTTTTTTTTTTTTTTGCATTTGACTAGATTTTTATTATATTGATTAGTTAAATTTTGCAATATTTCTTTCAATAGTTTTATTTTTTAATTTTTTATATTTCAAAACTCTTTGCTATATGCAATTTTTATTTTTTATTTGAAATTTATTTTTGTTAAATTCCACACCTAGTGTATCTTATAGACCTACTCATGAGTTGGGTTATGTAACAGCCCATTTTTAGTCCAATCGGGACTTATGAGTTGAAATAATTATTTTGCTATTTTATTAAGGTTTAAAGCATGATAGAATTATGATATACAAATTTTGTTAAGAAATTTTACCATTTGTATGCTCAATTTGTGAAAAAGGACTAAATCGCGTAAAGTGTGAAAGTTGTGTTCTATTAGCTAAAGGTATTAAATAGCTATAGAACTTTAAAGTGGAAGTCCTTATGTGATAAATAGCCCATTCATGAGTTAGTGAAGGATAGTGGAGTGGCATTTGGTGTAATTATTGATGTTTTTAAAGGTAAAATAAGTAAATAGTTAATAAAAGTTATAATTAATAAAACATAAGTCAAAATTCTTAATTTCATTCATCTTCTCCACAGAAAGTAGAAAAGAATGGCAGCCATGAGAGTTTTAAAGGTTCAGTCAACCTTGGTTGGTCCAATTAGGTACAATTTTTGATCCGTTTTTAATAATTTTTACGTTTTTGAGATCGTTGCAGCTTAATCTAGCTAGCCCATGTCTTCGATTTCAAAACTGTTTAAGTTTGTGAGTTTTACCAGTATTGATTAAGTGTGTATTTTGATAGTTGATGATGGAAAATAAATAATTGTTGTTAGATTTACAAGTTTTGTAAAGTGATTTTTGATGAAAATATCCATTAAGGACTAAATTGAGAAATGTGATAAATTATGTGGTAAAAGTGTGAATATGTGAAATTTATGGGCTTCTATAAGTATGTTTAATATTCGTCTAGTCTTGGGTAGGGATAAAATTGAATGAATTTCATTTTATGAGCCTAGAGACTAAATTGTAAAAAGGTAAAAAATGTAGGAGTAAAATAATAATTTTACCAAAGTATGAAATTAAGTTGAATTGAATAGAATGTGAATTGAAATAGCTAAATTTGATTAATTAGATCAAGATTGGGAGGAAATCGAGGAAAATGGAAATTACCAAAATGCCCTTGAACCCTGGAATTTCTACAATTTAGCTAGGTAAGTTCGCATATAATAAGCATTGTTATAATTATGCTTTAAATGCCTTGATATTGTCTAAATTGTGTATACGAGACTACAGTCGTGTTCGATGACAATTCGACGAATTATGGGCACTACGTGTGCGAGGTTGATATAGCTTCAACTAGTTATTTAGCACTAAGTGTGCGAAGTTAATATAGCTTCGGCTATTTATATAGCACTAAGTGTGCGAGGTTGATATAGCTTCGGTTAATTATTTAGCACTAAGTGTGCGAGGTTTCTATAGCTTCAGCTATTTATTTAGCACAAAATATGCGAGGTTGATATAACTTCGGCTATATATTTGGCACTAAGTGTGCGAGTTTTCCGAGTATCCAAACATATTCTGAACGGTTCAACGGGTATATCAAAGATATGGATGAGTACGAAATTAGTACGAGATGGTACATGTATGTACATAAATTATACGAGCATTGAGTCAAAGAAACTTGTGAAATTCATATCAAATCTTGTGAATGAACTTGTGAAAGGTTTATGAATAAAAAAAGATTTATTAATATTGAGTTGAAATAATGTATTGTCATCGATGTTTAAATGAGTCAACAGAAAAAGATGATGTTACAAGAAAATATAAACGATGATGTGAATCAGTTTAGGTACTCATATAGAAATCGACAAGTAGTGATCTTTGTGAAATTCATATGACGAGTAAGTGGAAAATTTATAAGATTTCATATGGTTCATTTGGCTATATAAACTTGATAGCTATTGGATTGAATGTAGTATATCTCTATTTGCTTATGCATATGAAATTGTGAATGAATTGACAAGATGTACGCAAATCATACAAGCATGGAATTGAATAGACGAGTGAAATTTATGGCTAATTATGGAAATGAGTACGTGATAGAATGGTGAAATCATACGAGCTATATTATGTTATGAGTAATTGCTTACAATGTGGTTATTTGGTAATATGAGTTTATTATCCATACGAGCTTATTAATCTTTATAGCTTTCTTTGTTTTCTTTTTCTATGTTTTATAGTGATTCGGAATCTCGCTCGGATTGGAAGTCGATGAAGATTTCATCATATTATCCAGTAGTCGATTTGGTATTTTTGAACTCTTTAAAATGTGGTAATATGGCATGTATAGGCTAGTTGTTGATATGAGGTGTATAAGTTATTTTAGCTATTAAAGCTTATATATATTTTTTGATGTGTTCAAGCCATGTGATTTGGCTTAACTTGGGTCAAGCTTTGGTTGTGTATATGTGTTATGTTTTGGAAAATTTGATGATGGTTAATATTTGTGCCAATGGTCATGTTAATATGTGGATGGAAATGGCTATATTCATGTGTGTTATGAATTGGTAAATCGATGCATTAATGGAAGTGACAAATGATATTCATGAATGATATATTTTAGGCTTAAAGGACATTAGTTTACATGCCTTGTGAAATTGGGTATGATTGATGATATTTGGCTGTCTATTATGTATTGAAATAGTATCATTTGAGGTTTTGTAGGTGAGTGCCAAACAGAGTGGCGAAATGGCTTATAAATGGCCTAATTTTATCCACGCGGGCAGAGCACACGAGCATGTGACTCAATTGTGTGTGACACATGGCCAAGTGACACGATTGTGTGTCCCCTGTATCACTTAATAGAAACAACTCAGTGAGTTACATAGCCTAGACACACGAGCATGCCTGGTGGCCGTGTGAGGGACACGGCATAGTTACACGAGCGTGTATCCCTTGTTTTGAAGAAAATTTTCTAAATTTCCTAAAATTTTCTTGAGTTATCGGTTTAGTCTCAAACCATTTCTAATGTATGTTTGAGGCCGAAAACTCGTATTAGGGACTTTATGAATGTATATGAATGATGTATGTCTATGAGTGGAAAAATTATGTGTAATGGTTTCTAAATTATGAGATAAGTCCGGTAATGCTCCGTAACCCTGTTTCGGCGATGGATACGGGTTAGAGGTGTTATATTTTATTGGTATCAAAGCTACGATTTAGTCAATTATAAGACTAACATATTATATGTGAGTCTAGCTATACATGCCATATTTAACCTGTGATAGTGTGATATCTCCTGACTCTGACAAGAATTGTTTTAATTAGACAGATATGTTTTCCAACCGAGCTAATTCTGATAGTGGAGAAAGTTATACTCAAATGTTTGAGTAAAAATGTGTTATGATGAGTTAAAACTCATAAATGTATGAATAAAAGTTCATGATATTATGTTATTGATAAATGTTATGTTATGTGCATGTATATGTGAGAGTTAAATTTGAGGCTTTACAACCCTCACCCCTTATCAATATAGTGTTATAATGAAATCCGTAAGATTTAGATTGATACAAGTGTACAATTACAGAGTTATATGATTGAAGGATTAATAATGTGGTTAGATAAGAGAATGAGTCAGCAATAAAGACAATACTAGAAGAGATATCAGATTGTTTTGACGGCCATTCGGATTATGCAAAGTCACTATTAGAGAAGAAGTTGACTTTGATGAAACAAAATATTCAGGTATGATATCTAAAGAATGTATTAACTGGAAATTCTTCTGAGTTGATTTATGATAGAGGGTGGGATAATCTGAACTTAGTGATGACAGAATTAGACAGTGGAATAATGTTTGAATTGTATCAATAGCTGAGTGCAGTGGTTATAGTTGAGTAATTACAATGATCTCTTCTGGGTATTCTATGTGTTCATCTATTCTTAGAAGTATATGTAGTTGTATATTTTCATATGAAATTCTTATCAAATAAGAACGCTAGCTACACATACTATTAGACGAAAACATTATGGTCTATATGGTTTATAATCGGCATTACTCTATTTTTCTTTGGTATTCTATTCCATTTTGTTGAAAGAAAAGTCGACGATAGAATCAGTGTGATGCTAGTAATCTATTCGTACTGGTTGTTGCTCTGCTTAGTATATATGGAAATTATATTGCTTTTGTCACAACTGATTCTAGTGCATATGAGAGATGTTTTACTTCTAGATTTTTCTCTGAGACATTATCTAGATATTTATCATCTGATATGAGTTGCGTTCTCAAACATTCAGTATAGTTTTATATCTTGGATTGCAGTATCTCAGATTTCTTATGATTCTATGTGGTTATCTATAAGAGACATTCTTTTGATGGAGATGACTATATGTATTATGATTATAATTCTAGTTTAATCATAGGAGTATAGTGGTATAGTTATCAAATTAATAGAGGTTGTGTTTCTGAACTAGTTGCTATTGAAACCATATTCGATTTTCTCTTGTGTTTCGAAATGCATTATTAATAGCTGGGATATTATATATTTGTGCGGTTGAGACGTCAGTCTTATTATGGCATTATGATTTCTACCTATTGGAGGTGGCTTCAATGTAGTTCAAAGCTTCGTTGATTAATAAGTGAAATAGTTCTATTATATATAATCTTATTCTAGTTTTGGGAAAGAGTTGACATCGGCAAAAGTGTAAACAGTGAAAGATCAAGCTCAAATCTATATATTAGTTATCATTCCCATGTAATTTTGATAAATGTCAATGAGTTAAAAATGGGATGTTATGTTTGAATTATGTAGCTTTTAAAGATCTTTGATTAGTATCCTGAATAAATTACGATAAATTTTATGTCTGAGTTATCTTGATAACAAGAAGAAAGGTTTTCTTTGAAAAGTTATTGTTTGACAGCCAAGATGGATTCAATTTTCTAGTTTGATTGGGTTATTTGCTTGAAGGGCTAATCAAGTTAGTTGTATTTGAATCTATCCTCAGGGCTGGAATTAAACTCTGACCAATTCACGGGTAAATAGATGAATAGTCTGAACGTAGATTTCATATTTTAGAAGACATGATACAGAATTATATCTATCGGATTAGTTTTAAATTGGAAAGGTGATTGTAAATGAAAGTTGTTCTATTTGTAAATTAAACAGCTAAGAGCATTATTAACTGAAGCATCAATTCTATCTGAATTAGGTAAAGAGTTTATGATTTTTAGTTATGTGTCACTGAATGGTTTGGAATACGTTTTAATACAAGAATGTATAGTGATAGCTTATACTTCCAAACAGTAAAAGCTGAATGAAAAGAGTTATGCGATACGTGACTTAAAGTTAGTTGATATTGTATTTACGTTGGAAAGTAAGCATGCAACAACCTATTTTTGGGTCAAATTACAACAGTGGTTTCGAGACCACAAATCTGAAATTAAAAAATTTATTTTATTATTATTATTTTGATGTCTACAGTGTGAAATGAATGTTGTGTGAAAGTTTTGTAAAAAAATTTTATTGTTCGAGTGTTTAATTTGATACAAGGACTAAATCGTGTAAAATGCAAAAGTTGCATTCTATTTATTAAAGTGCTTATTTGCTATGAAATTAAAATGTGAAAGTCCTTGTGTTGTTATTATACCATTGGTTATGTAAGTGGACAATTATGGGCATTATACATGTGAAATTATAATGTTTTCATTAAGGGTATTTTGGTAATTTGTAAAATAAAATATGATTACATTAAATAAAAGCCAAATTTGTGTCATCTTCTTTAAGATTCAACCGAATATTGAAGAAAAGAAGCCATGAGTGTGTTTTAGGGTTCGACAATTTGGAAGCTAAATCGGGTAAGCAACTTGACTCGGTTTTTTGTAACACCCCTAACCTGTATCCATCGCCGAATTAGGGTTACCAGGTATTACTAGTCAAGAACACAAATTAAAACGATCACATACACGTACTTGAATTTCAATAGTCAATTTAATCTCTACTACCACATAGCTGATTATACTTTTAATTTAAACTCATAATACATACAGATAAACAGACTTTATTACATTTTAATCGCATACTATAACCAAACAGAAATGGATTACACGAAATGTACTACTTATAATCATTTGATAAAGATCATATCATTTTCAATATTCATTTAATATTAAGTTAAACATTTATACATCACATAAAACACATATAATCTTCATAATAGTAATTGACAAAAGTTACTATTCATTTGGTTAATTTTCATCTTATTAACGAATATGCACATACTTATCATCATTTTTTCTTCCAACTTTATTTCATCACAAACAAATATACAACTGAACATGAAACCTATATAAACATTTTATAAATTGCATTTTTTTTAAACACATCATTCATATATATATATATATATATATATATAAGAAATAGCTAAATCATTGAACAACCATATTCTTTAACTCATTCTAACAAATAACCAAAAATATTTATCAATTAAATAAAATTATATCCATTGTTATAAGACGTTAATCACTTATAGACATATTTAAAACAATAATATTAAATACTATGTATCAAACAAATCAAGTCAAATTATCATATGCATGGGTATTTAAAAAAGCAATATCAAATCATGATTTAAACCTAACCACCTTATTCAATTCCATCCTATGTCCGAATGTACCAATACATTATTGAAATAAAATTCATATCAATTCATATATGTTTACCTAAGTTAAAACCTTAGCCGAAACAATTAATTATGCTATGTAATTGTATACATACAATGATCATTACATCAATCATTTCCAAATTTACCAACATCATCAAGCCATTTTCAAACATATAACATTTAGCACATAAGCCATTCATGTATAATATATAACATCATAACCAAAAGTGAGCTCAAACCATAACCAAAGTATAACTAAAATTATCATGGAAATTAAGTCATTTTCGCATGGCTCAAGTTATACATATTCAAGAACGAACAAAATACATATTAGCCTATACATGCCATAAGCTTGAAAATAGACTTTTAAAAGTACCGAAGGTTGACTATAGTGTGGATGACTTTGATGACGATCCCCGAGCTCATAACTTACAACCAAAATCTATAAAATAGAGTAACAAAACACACAGAGTAAGCTAACTTAGCTTAGTAAGCCTTAAGCAAATTAAACAACTCAAATGAATAATCAAAACATTTCAAACAAGTCGAAATGTATCATTAATATTATACTTTAACACAAATAAGTTACCTTGGTCGAATGCTAATATTTCTTATTTAGCATAATATTATTCAACTTTTCATTCCCAAAATAACACTATCTCAATTATGTTTACATTCAAACATATATACTCATGAATTAAACTCAACTTTAAAAACCAACATCATTCATTTGGTCGATTATAGAATATCAAATATAATATCACATATATACACACCTATTTGGCCAAATAATCAAGATCCAATATATCATCTCATAATTTCTTACTTGTATGGCCAAATACACATGGTTCATTATATCATCACATATGGCCGAATATACAAGTACAATATATCATCATATATGACCTAACATACAAGTTCAATAAAACATCACATTTAGTCAAATATTCAAGTTTAATATAACATCACATGTGGCCAAATATACAAGTTCAATACATCATCACATATGTACATATCTATGTGGCCGAATATACAAGGTCATTTAGATCAACTTACTTGCTCAATTCCCATATCAATGTAAAGTCTTATAGACATAGACTTGAAAATAAATCACTGGCATAAAACCTGCTAGGCATAAGCCTGAATCACACACTGGCACAAGGCCTGCTAGACCCAAGGTCTGATATTTATTCACCGGCAATAAGCCTGCTAGGCACAAAGCCCGATCAAATTCACCAGCACATGGCTTGCTAGGCTCAAAGCCCGAATATCGTTATTATAAAGTCATTCCATAAACAGTCCATACAAACTTTTAGAGGTTTTAACTCAGTCAAATAAAACTCAACCACATTAATTCAATGTTAAACCACATTCGGCTACCCTACTATACAACTATAAAACTTGAATCATCATAGTAAACCATTTTATATTTGAAATAGATGATGTTTAATTGCTTAAAGACTTACCTCGGATATCGACGGACATTATAAATTGGTTATTCGACTATTTTTGCTTTTCCCCGATCCAAATCTGATTTCTTTTGTTCTTGATCTATATAATTTCAAATTAACCTCATTTAAACACAATTTCGTTCAATGTAATCCAAAACATATCTTTCATAATTTTTGAAACACAAATATTCATCAATGGCATAACTCAAAATATTCACCAAAATCAAAAATTCAAGCATGGGTCAGGTAGTACTCGAAGCAACGATCTCAAAAACATAAAAATAATCAAAAACCGAGCAAAGTCCATACCTTAATCAAGCTTCAAAGTTGTCGAATACCTAAGCTTTCTTCCTTCCTTTTCTTTTTTTTAAGGTTTCGGTCACCAAGTATGAACAAATGCATGGCTTTATTTTTTTATGTTATAATATATCATATATACCATTTATTACTTTATATTTTTAACCTTAAAAATTTAATTATAAAACCATATAAACATGCCTTCAACCATCCACTCATACAGCCAATGGCCTAATTACAACATAAGTACTCCATATTAAAAAGTCACTAACGCTACAGTCCTTATGCTTTAAACTATTAAGTTTTCATTTTACGCGATTAAGCCCTTTTATTTAATTAAGCACACAAACAATCAAATTTTCATACGAAACTTTCACACATGCTAATTCACATATAATAAACATGAAAAATAATATTTAAATATTTTCTGACTCGGATTAGTGGTCCCAAAACCACCGTTCCAATTAGGGTCTAAATCTGACTGTTACATTTTTATTGATTTCTATGTTTTCGCGATCGTTGCTTCGTAATCTAGCTAACATGTACCTCCGTTTCTAAAATTGTTAAAGACTTTGTAAATTACCATTGTTGAATACTTGAGCTCTTTGATAATTTTTGATGAAATATGAATATTCGATGTTAGATTTTCATTTTTTATAAAGTGATTTTCGATAAAAATGTCAATTAGGGATTAAATTCTGAAATGTGGAAATTTAGTGTTTAAGATGTGAAATAAATTGAAAATATGGGCTGCTATAATAGATGGAAATTTGGCTAGCTTGGGTTTGTGTTTAATTGCATGAAATTGTGATTTTATGTGATAAGGACTAAATTGCAACATGTGAAATAATAGGGACAAAGTGTAATTTTTCCAAAATGGGTAAATTGTGTTAAATTGAGTAAATTCTTGATTAAAAAAGTAAATGTTGTTATTATCTAGATTGAGAAAAATGAGATTTGGATGTAGAACAGAGGAAAAATCAAAGTATCAGATTAGTCGGCCTAATTTGTCGTTTCAACGAACGAGGTAAGTTCGTATGTTAAATAAGTATTAAATTGTACATGTTCAAATTCTTAGTTGATATAATTGTGGTGAATGCTTTTATATTGAATTCAATTGTGATTATGATGCTTCGAAAATGTGCGACAAAGATTCGACAAAGTAAAAGTCCCGGTTGAACCTTAGGAATAGATAGGATACAAATGTCATGACATTAGGATTACCGAGATTACGTGTAAGACCATATCTGAGATATGGCATCATTATGATATTACGTGTAAGACCATGTCTGGGACATGATATCAATATGAGATTTCGTGTAAGACCATAGTTGGGCTATTGGCATCGATACGAGATTACATGTAAGACCATATATAGGATATGACATTGTTACGGAACTATGTGTACGAGATCCTCGAGTATCCTTTAGTATTCCAAATGGTTCAACGGGAAAAGTTAATGAACATGGTTACAAGTGATGGTACAATGAGATCAAGGTATTTGTGACAAAAATCAATAAGTAAGTGAAAGTTGTGAATTTCATATGATGAGCAAGTAAGTGGGAATTTATGTGATTTCATACGGTTCATTCGAATTTATAAATGTGATAGCTATTGAATTGAATATAGTATTCTTCATTTGTCTATATGTGTAATAATAAGTGAATTGATAACTACTCGAACCATATGAGTATTGAATCGATTAAACTTGCTAAAGCAAATGTTAGCTCTGTAAGTGGTTATATGATTGAATGGTGAGATCATACGAGTTGTTATTATGTGTAATTACTTAATAGATTAGTGAAACTCGTGGCTAATGTGGTGAATGAGTATGTGATAAAATAATAAAATTATATGAGTTATATTATGCCTTGAGTAAATGCCTAAATTATGGCTATTTGATATTATGAATTTATTTGTCATACGAGCTTACTAAGCTTTAAAGCTTACTTTGTTTTCTTTCCTATGTTGTTAGAGTTTCGGAGGCTTGCTCAGGTTGGAAGTCGTTGGAAAGCTCATCACACTATCCAGTTACCGTTTGGTAATTAAAAGCTTAATGATTTCGGTTATGTGGCATATATAGGCTAGTTGGTTTATTAAGTGTAAAAGTGAATTTTGACTATTGATGCCTACGTGTTTGAGTTGAAATTATAGCCATGAGAATTGGCTTGTAAATGATGTAAAGTTTGGTGTGAATTTGGCCATGTGGATTGGCTACTTTGTAAGTTTGATATGTGATATTTTATGTATATACATTGTGATAAACCGTAAATTATACATATTTTTACCTCATGCTTAGCCTAAATTCTAGATGAATTATCATTGGATTTGTGGAATTTGGTGCTCCTAATCCTTTTATTTCATGTTTTATACTTAGGTGAGCACAAGGAAGAGAAAGAGCAAGGAACGGGCCAAAAACGATCAAAATAGGCCCAATTCAATAATCCACTCGGCCTGAAGGTTCACCACACGGGCGTGTCACACGGCCGTGCCACATTAACAAGCTCGAACACGGCCTGGAAGTCGACTCACACGGGCGTGTCCCTGTCATGAGGAAGTTCAATTTCACTTGGAAAAGGTTACTTAAGGGCTAAGAAAGATATTCTAAACTCTATATAAAGACCCTAAGAGGCAACTACAAGAGTACACATTATTCCTGCCAAGACGGGGAGTTAAAGGCAGGGAATTACTCAAAGGAAAGCCGATTGATCCATCTCAGAAGCCAGGAGCTACATCAAGACAGATGATCTCCCTTCTATCCTTTCAGGGGTTTTGGGTTTTCTTATGTTTTGCTATTTTACATATTTTGAGATTTTTTTTTTTTACAATTATGAACTAAAACCCTAAATATCTAAGGGGGATGAAACCTAAGACAGATCTTGTTATTATTATCTGAACTGCGTGATAAATATTTGATTTGTTCTTAATTATGTTTTTAATTCTTAAATTGATATTTTTGGGATATTGATTTAAGTTGAATGTGCTTATGTAGAGGAGCAAAAGTCCCTGCATAGGAGTAGATCCAACACAATTAAGCGAAGTTGATCGCAATCCTAGACATAGGACGACGAAAATCTACCGGATTAGAGTCAAATCTAATATGGGGAGCCATAGATCGAGTTAATACAAGACTAGGGGTTTTAATTAGAAAGAGATTTCAATTAATCAACCTAGGATTAGTTGTTCTTATCCTCGACGGAGGTATTAACATAATTTAGGGATCTCTAAGGATCAAATCAAATGATGAAATCATCTGGTTCAAAGTTAGATAACAAGTGAAGTCTAGGTGGATTCTTTCTTAGGTATTGCCCTCATCAATTAGTTTTCCCAAAAGCAATTTCCCAATTTACTCCTTGTCGTTTCTTTAGTTTAGTTTAGAATAGTTTACACCCAAACCCTTTTTATTTCGTAGGCTAGATAATAGGAAGAAAGTCATTACTAGTACTTTTAGTTCCTTGGATTCGATATTCCGGTCTTTCCACTAACTATACTACTATTCGATAGGTGCACTTGCCTTTTATCGTGATATTAGTTAGTTTCCAAGTACGATCAGATTTTATTACTTCATCACAATCACGAGATCAAGTTTTTGGCGCCGTTGCCGAGGAACTGAAATATTAGGAACACTCGATTCCACTTACTTTAGCCATTTTTTATTTTTATTGAAATTTATTTCCTATTTTAATTTTATTTACTAAATTTTTTTTCTTTTTCCCTTTTAGGTGCCTCTAGTTTATGACTAGAAGAAACCTAGGAGGACCATTACTTTTTGACGACGATTTAGAAGCTACAGTTCATCGAAATCGTAGAGAGATAAGAAGAAGCTTGCAATATCCAAAACAAAGTCAAGAAGAAGAACCTGAACCTGCTGAAGAGATGGAGGCAAATCACGATAATCAGCTACCTCCTGTAGTAGCCGCAAATCCTGTTGAGCAAAATCTTGCTCCGTGTACTATGTATGATTATGCTAAACCTAATTTAGCAGGCTCTGAATCTAGCATTGTTATGCCTACTATTGCTGCAAATAATTTTGAGCTGAAACCTAACACTATTCAGATGATACAATAGTTTGTTCAGTTTGATGGTTTGCAGGATGAGGATTCTAACGCTCATTTAGCCAATTTCTTGGAATTCTGTGACACATTTAAAATAAATGGCGTTTCTGATAATGCCATTCGTCTTTGGTTATTCCCATTCTCCTTGAGAAATAAAGCTAAACAATGGTCAAATTCTTTACCACGAGGGTTTATTACTACATGGGAACAAATGACAGAAAAATTTTTGTTCAAATATTTTTCGCCAGTTAAAACGGCTAAATTAAGGAATGATATCTCTTCTTTTGTACTGATAGATTTAGAAACACTTTACGATGATTGGGAGAGATACAAGGACTTATTGAAAAGCTGCCCTCACCATGGGTTACCTCTGTGGTTACAAGTTTAAACCTTTCACAACGGCTTGAATCCTTCGACGAGACAAATGATCGACGCCGCGTCGATGGAACAATCAACAATAAAACACCAGAAACAGCTTACAAGTTTATAGAAGAGATGTCACTGAATAACTATCAGTGGCAAGTCATGAGAACAAAGCCACAGAAAGCTGCCAGAGTTTTTAATATTGATGCAGTCTCCATGCTTTCTAATCAAGTAGAACTTCTTAATAAAAAAAATTAATAACTTTGTTGGTTCTACACAGGTACACCCAGTGATGTAATGCGACTCAATTTAAGGAAACATGTACAATCCCGATTACTCCTCCTAAAGACATGGCATGGAAACCGAGCAAGCCAACTATATGGGTAATAATTCTAGATCTCAAAATAACCCTTATAATAATACTTACAATGCAGGTTGGAGGAACCACCCATATTTCTCATGGAGAGGACAAGGAAATCAAAGGCAACCACCCCTTCCGGGATTTCAACAGCCACCATTCCAACAAGAGAAAAAGCCGAACCTTGAAGAGATGCTTACAAAATTTATCACCGTGTTAGAAACCCATTTCTAGAACACCGAAACGACACTGAAGAACCAGTAAGCATCCATTCAAGGACTCAAAACTCAAATAGGCCAGCTCGCTAAACTAATTTTTGAAAGACCACAAGGTGGGTTACCAAGCAACATAGAGACTAACCCTAAGAAGCAACTTATTGCCGTGGATACAATAGATGAGGAAGGGTTAGCCAAAACCAGCCCAGAGCCATGTAAGGAGACGTGGTAAGTAAAGGTAAGGATGAGGTAATTTCCAAAGAAGCAATTGTCAAAGAGTATAAGCCTCGTATCCCATACCCAAATGCGTTAAGGAAAGACTGCACAGATGAACAATTTGGTAAATTCCTTAAACTTTTAAAGAAATTACATATTAACTTACCATTTATTGAAGCTCTTTCGTAGATGCCAAACGCCGTTAAATTTTTAAGAGAGCTACTGATAAATAAACGAAAGCTAGATGAGGCATCTCATGTGGAACTGAATGCAGTGTACTCAGCTATTTTACAGAATAAGTTGCCCAACAAATTGAAAGATCCAGGGAGTTTTAAAATTCCTTGTTTACTTGGTAGTTTAGACATCAAAAATGCTTTAGCTGATTTAGGGGCTAGCATTAATGTAATGCCTTATAAATTGTTTAAACAATTAGGTCTTGGGAAACCTAAACAAACTAAGATGAGCATCCAATTGGCTAATAAAACCATTAGATTTCCAAAGGGCAAAATTGAATATGTGCTTGTCAAAATTGATAAATTCATGTTCCTAGACAACTTTGTTGTTCTAGACATTGATGAGGATAGCAATGTACCCTTAATTTTAGGGTGTCCTTTTTTAGCAACTGCTAGAACAATAATTAATGTAGGCACAAGCAAGCTTACACTTCGTGTAGGTGATGACAAAGTTACTTTACAAGCCAGAAACTCTAACAAGATTATTGATGATGAAAATATTGTTACGAGTCCTTGTAATAAGAATGATATCACCATCCAACCTTCTTCGTAGGATACACTTCACATAAAGGCGACCCAACCAAGACGAGTCCATCCAAGGGAGACGTACATGAAAAACGAATACTCCAATTTGAGGAATTAGATGAGTGGCTGAACTATCAACAATAAAAGCCCAAAATATGCCACACCAACCCAGAGCATCACCAAGACGACCCTTAGGTAAAAATGAACCAAATCAAGGTAGGGAATAAGGTAATCTTAGGGGAGGACAATCCTTGAATCTTGAATTCAAAAGCACATACAAGTGACATACCTCCTTTCAAAGTAATGAGAATCTTTCCCTATGGTATAGTCGAGATAACACATGAATCACTCGGTACTTTCAAGGTAAATCATACTCGACTCAAACCTTATGTTAATAATGAAATTGAAAGCAGGATGGAAGAGTTTCAATTCTTCAAACCATCGTGACCATGAAAGCTTGAGGAAAGTCAAGCTTAGACTATAAACAAGCGCTTCTCGAGAGGCAACCCAAGCACTGACATAGTAAATTCTTTTATTTAGGCTCTCTAATACATCAACTAACCCTTTAAATGCAGGTTTTCCAAACCACACGGCCATGACCACGGGTGTACCTCAAGTCGTGTGGACACCATGAGCAAAGACACGGTCGTACGATATGGCCGTGTATGAGCAGGGTAAGATTTCCCTAACACACGGGCTACGACAACTAGCCACGGCCGTACGAGGTGGCCGTGGCCAATCCTAACAATTCAACATGGGCGTGTGACACGCCCGTGTCCCAAAGCCGTGGTCAATCCTGTTAATCCAACACGAGCATGCGACACGCCCGTGTCTCAAGACCGTGGTCGAACCTGCCATTTCATACACGGACGTGTGACCCCCTACACGGCCGTGGGAGAAGCGAACATTGAAGGACATGACCGTGCGACAAGGCCGTGTGCCCCAACATGCCCTAAGAACACGAGCGTGTGGCATGAATTAGGCACGCTAAAATCCCTAAATTTCAAACCACACAAGCTAACCTGGAGTCACACGGGCGTGTGCCATGCCCTTGTGACCCAAAATCCTATATAAACCCCACTATTCATCTTTTTGTCCACTAAAACCCTAAATATCCTCCAACCAAAACCCATACCAGCACTCTCTAGCCCAGCCGCTAGCCTCAACCACGCCACCACGCCTGTGCAAGGACCACCACTACCGTTTTCCACTCCTAACCTCACTTTTTTGTTCCCTTTTCTCACTTTTCTCATAATTTTTAATGCTTCTAACCATTTATCTATTCATGATTTCAATCTTTTAGATTATTTACATTATTATTGATATTATTCTCACACATTTTGCATGATTAATCTAGAATACTCCTTATGCCATTTAAAACCATTCTCTTGTTGCCATCTCTAGTTATCTTAGGCAATTAGTTTTTAGTGCAATTTGCTATTTAAACGCTCACATTCTATCCAAACTTCATGCTTAGATAAATCCAATTTTTTTCTTAATACTAACTTTTGGATTGAATTAGGTATTAAGTCTTTGATTGAATAATTTTGATTTAACCCTCACTTAGTTACACATAATACATGCCTATTTTTTATTCTTTTCTATTTTGTTTTATTTTTAGGAATCATGTCATCGTCACGAGGGAAGCAAGCTGCCGTTCCCGCTTCTAAAAAGCGAAAGGGACCCAGTGGTTCCTCTTCTAGACCCACCATTGAAGTTTGCCATCCTTTCCTCCAGTTCCCGCAAAGTTCTCAAGAGGAACTGTTTCAGATATTAAGGGCGAGACCCCTCGGAGTAGGGAGATGCATCGATTGGGCCGCACTAGAGTAGGTCCAACTAGCAAACGAGGTTCGGGCCTTTTTGACGACAAACCCATTGGACCAATTTTTCCAAATCGTGGAGCCCACTTACCTCGAGCTCACCCTAGAGTTCTGCTCCATGTTCCATCTCCAGACGGTCATGAACCAACACGACGATCCAGGGACGATTCAGTTCCGCTTAGGAAACCTAGTTCGACAACTCAGTGTACCAGAGTTTGGCACAGCACTAGGCCTATATACCGAGCAGTTTATGGAGGAGGAGAACCTTTCCGAGCTCCACCGCCACATACATATCTCTCTAGTCAATTGTTGGCGCGCCTTAGTCCCTGGCTAGCCTACATACGACCCCAGTCAGTCCAAAGTGACAGCTCTAGCCCCTTCACTGAGGTGCATTCATGCCTTACTCGCGCAAACATTGACAGGCAAACTCGGAAGCACCGGCGTCGTCAACACCCACGATGCCTACTTTTTATGGAGTATGGTGCATGCACATGTGATCGACCTCGCTTATTTCATCACTCATGCCATCCAGCATCAAACCGAGAGGCATCATATGAGAGTGATCTCGATGGGCTCGTACATCACGTGATTGGCCCGCTACTTCGGCCTACTCAACACCGTGGCCCAGGCATCCTCCTACACTCTCGTCAGCCAGATGGCCTCGCAAGGCATCCAGAGCATGCTTCACATGAGGATGATTCAGCGCCGACACGGGATCGATCCTCCGTAATACCGCCTATTTTAGGGTGCTGAGCAGGAAGACCCAGCAGACATTCCTGATGATGTCCCACCACAGGAGGAGGCACCTACTGAGCCACCACTGACTTGCCGCCCAATTCATGTGGCAGCTTTAGGCTACGTCACTTCTGAGCAGTTCGCCCAATTCCAGCAACAATGTTTTCAACGATTTGATCACATTGATGCAACCTTAGCTCAGATTTGTCAGCATCTTCATCTCGTGCCACCATTCCCACATCGCAGACCATCTGAGGATTAGAACTTCCTATTCCTTTTATCTTCTTTTTTATTTGCTTTCTTAATCTTTATTTTTACCTTCTCTTACACTTTATTTTTCTTTAGTATCTTTAGACTTTTCTTTATCTTTATTTCGATATTTATGTCTATTGAATATTTTATTTTACATTTAATTTTATTTTCATATCGGCTATTTCCTAACAAGCAAATTATGCTTAACCTAAATCCCTAAACACTTATTTATGCTATCGCAGTTTCAAAGGAGCTTTACAGCTCAAATCTATATCTAATGGGAAAATCATACCACGACTGTCATGTCCTGCTCAACCACAAAATTTAGCCACCATAACACTAATCTTTGGCACAGAAATTATGGATAAACATCCTTCTCTACAAATCTTTACAACCAGCTCAAGGAAGTCATCCAATATTCAGGGAGTTTCACTTCTCTCCCTATCTTATGATTTTATGCTTCTATTGCTACTAATGTATCTTTGTACATTGAGGGCAATGTACATCTTAAGTGTGGGAGGGAACTCACTTTCATTCTTTATATTATCTTTGAAACCCTTGAAAATTTTTACCACTAACTTGTTGCATTGTTCTCAAATTTTGAATTCTCTGCATTATTCTCAATCCCTTATTAAGATGAATTCTGATTAATTTATGATTTTTATTGATATGTTGAGACTTAAGACATAGGTACTTATGCTTTGATTATTAAAACTTTAAGACATTAAGGAATCAAGCATGATAAGTTAAAATTTTTGAGAATTCAAAATTTTCTAGGTTGTTTCCCCGAATTTTAAGTGTTATCTTGAGATTTGAAATTCGCAGGATTGACATCAAAAGCCACAATTCTGGTGAGATTGTTGAGCCTTTTGAGCATACATTCTTTCGTGCTCACTTTTATTGTTGTTTTGAGTGAGTCAGTATTGATTTGTTATTCTAAAACTCGCCTCGATTATACATGTCGAGACCACATCATTGATTTGATATACCGAAATGATAAAGGCACCTAGATTTTAACCCACTTACTACATAAAAGCCTACCTCCATAAATTAACCCCTAGTAAGCCCCATTGAGCCTAACAAACTTTTCCTTGACTTACCTTCAATATTAACCTATAACCCAATTTTTGTTGAATTCCCTTCAATTATTTTGATCCCTATTTTTGTCGAGATTTGAGTTGAATAATTGTCTAGATTTGTTCTCTTTTCAGTTTGTAAAGTTTATAAATATTCAATTTATTGTTAATTGATATAAAAAAAAGTGTACATATAGTTAATTCAGTTGTAATTCATATTTCAGTTGTAATCTAACATTTTTGCATATTTCTATTATAAGCTTCCAAATCCAGAACGATGTCATCAAAAAGGCTTTATTTCTAGGAATATGTTTCAGTGATAGAGATTTTTCTAGCTAAATTATTTTTTAGTTCAATCTCGATTCTAACCCTCTTTCTCAGCTTGTGACAACACCTCTAACCAAAACCCCATTACAACCATCGAAAGACTTTTTGATCGATGTGTCATATCAATCTATAGTGGTGGAGATTTGATTTTCCTGTAAGCTTATGGTAATAACTTTTTAGGTTGACTAATGAGTGCTTAATTTTTTAACCCTAAACACTTCGAGTGGACAGAGTGAATCTTTAGTGAGGATGTCAACTCTTGTTGATTTTGAGTTGAAGGTAATCACTTAGGAGAATGGAGAAAACATATGTTTCTGTGATAAAATTCTCAACTTAGAGTGTTTGAGACTTTAATTTTCTTCTAGTTGAATTTTCATTCTATGATTACTTGTGGATTAGTTTGAAACATTATTGATAAAGACTATAAGTTTCGAAGAATGATTTTTAATTGTG
Source organism: Gossypium stocksii (assembly GCA_020496765.1). NCBI lineage: Eukaryota > Viridiplantae > Streptophyta > Magnoliopsida > Malvales > Malvaceae > Gossypium > Gossypium stocksii. Next base: position 37,422,364 of record CM035630.1, on the reverse strand, counting down.
GATTGAGATTTTGCTTGAGGACAAGGAAAGGCTTAAGTGTGGGGGTATTTGATAAACTGTAAATTATACATATTTTTACCTCATGCTTATGCTAAATTATGGATGAATTATCATTAGATTTGTGGAATTTGGTGCTCTTAATCCTTTTATTTCATGTTTTATACTTAGGTGAGCATAAAAAAGAGAAAAGAGTAAGGAACGGGCCAAAATGGGTAAAGTAGGCCCAATCAATAATCAACATGACCTAAAGGTTCACCACACGGGCATGTCACATTGCCGTGCCACATTAACAAGCTCGAACATGGCCTGAAAGTCGACTCACACGAGCATGGCACACGGGCGTGTCTCTGTCATGAAGAAGTTCAATTTCACTTGGAAAAGGCTGCTTAAGGGCTAAGAAAAACATTCTCAACTCTATATAAAGACCCTAGGAGGCAACTATAAGAGTACACATTATTCCCGCCAAGACAGGGAGTTAAAGGTAGGGAATTACTCGAAAAAAAGTCGATTGATCCATCTCAGAAGCCAGGAGCTACGTCAAGACAGATGATCTCCCTTTTATCCTTTCAAGGGTTTTTGGGTTTTCTTATGTTTTGCTATTTTACATATTTTGAGATGTTTCTTTTTACAATTATGAACTAAAACCCCAAATATCTAAGGGGGATGAAACCTAAGACAGATCTTGTTATTGTTATTTGAACTGTATGATAAATATTTGATTTGTTCTTAATTGTGTTTTTAATTCTTAAATTGATATTTTCGGGATATTGATTTAAGTCGAATGTGTTTATGTAGAGGAGCAAAAGTCCCTGCATAGGAGTAGATCCAACACAATTAAGCGGAGTTGATCGCAATCCTAGACTAAGATGACAAAAATCTACCGGATTTGAGTCAAATCTAATATGAGGAGCCATAGATCGAGTTAATGCAAAACTAGGAGTTTTAATTAGAAAGAGATTTCAATTAATCAACCTAGGATTAGTTGTTCTTATCCTCGACGGAGATATTAACATAATTAAAGGATCTCTACAGATCAAATCAAATGAAGAAATCATCTGGTTCAGAGTTAGATAACAAGTGAAGTCTAGGTGGATTCTTCCTTAGGTATTGCCCTCATCAATTAGTTTTCCCAAAAGTAATTTCCCAATTTACTCCTTTTCATTTCTTTAGTTTAGTTTAGAATAGTTTACAACCAAACCCCTTTTATTTCTTAGGCTAGATAATAGGAAGAAAGTCATTAGTAGTACTTTTATTTCCTTGGATTCAATATTTCGGTCTTGCCACTAACTATACTACTATTCGATAGGTGTACTTGCCTTTTATTATAATATTAGTTAGTTTCTAAGTACGATCAGATTTTATTACTTTATCACAATCACGAGATCACATTGCCTTGTGTTTTGGCATGTTTGATATGGTTATTGTGATGGATATATGGTTGATTATTTGACTAGTTGTTATGTGGTGTATGATAGCTTGAGAAAGGGTATGATTGTGGCTTGGTTTATAATGATGAATTGGTTGAAAAAAAAAATAGAAACTACGTGCTTGTGAATTAGTGGTAGATGATGCATGTTTGGAATGGCTAAACTACTTCAATTGAGTATGTGAAGTTGCAATGCTTTAAATGAGTAAAGCATGAGATAATAAGCATGTTAGTTGTGAGTATTGCAATGGTTGGCATTGATATGGTAAGCTTTGTACATGAAATGGTTTCATGTTAGTTGCTCATTGATGTGTGGAAATGGGATGAAACAATTTGTTGTAGGTGTGCATGAGAAAGGTGAGAAATGTGACTTAAATCAAGCCTATTTTCATGCCACATGGCCGAGCACACAGGGTATGAGTGACCTCTGAAGCTTAGTTAAAACAAGTCAGTGAGTTACACGGCTTAGACATACAAGTGTGTCTACTGTCCATGTGTGGCACACGGGCTGACACATGGTGTGTGGCTGGCCGTGTGACCCAAGTCAATATGTATGCCCTGTTTCCACAGCGCTTGAGACATAGGCGTGTTTGGTGGCCGTGTGAGGCACACGGCCTGTTCACACGGGCGTGTGACCTCTGATTTCATAAAAACTTTTCTAAGTTCCTAAAGTTTCCATATGTTATCGGTTTAGTCCCAAACCTCTCCTGAAGCATGTTTAAGGCCTCGTAGGCCCTATAAAGAGAGAATATGATTGTGTTTGATAGATGTTGATATAAAAATGTTTATTGTATGAAAGATGGTTGTTATATAATGTAATTTGATCGGTAATACCTCATGACCTATTCCGGCAACGGATACAGGTTAGGGGAATTACATTTTATTAGTATCAGAGCTACGATTTAGTTGATTCTAGGATTAACGTAGTAGATGTGAGTCTAGCTATAGATGCTATATTTAACCTGTGATAGTGTGATATCTCTCGACTCTGATGAATATTGTTTTGATTAGACAGATATGCTTTCCAACTGAGCTATTTCTGATAGTACAGAATGTTATACTTAAATGTTTGAGTGAAAATGTATTGGTCATGAGTCAAAACTCATAAAGGTATGAATCAGAGTGCATGATATTTTTATTATTAATAAATGTTATAATTATATGAGTATATGAGTTGTGATGTTTGGTCTATGATTGCTATGTGAATATTTTGATTGTGAATTAATGATTTGATTTAGCACATGAGCTATGTGTTAAGCATAAAAGTGATCATAAGCAAATGATCATTAGGTGTTTTGAGAATGTAGAATTAGTAATGAATTGGTTGATCGTAATAGAATGTGTTATGTGCATGTATTTGAGAGAGTTAAATTTGAGGCTTTACTACTCTCACCCCCTTATCAGTACAGTGCTACAATAAAATTCGTAAGATTTAGATTGAATAAGTCACAAGTGTGAACTTATAGAGTTTCGTGGTTGAAAGATTAATACTATGATTAGATAAGAGAATGAGTCAGCAAGTAAAGACAATACTAGAAAAGATATTGGATCGTTTTGAAGGACATTCGTATTATGCAAAGTCGCGGTTAAAAAAGAAGCTGAATTCAATGAAATAAAAGCATTCAGGTATGATATCTAAAGAAGGTATTAACTGAAAGTTCTTCTGAATTGATTTCTGTTAGAGATGGGATAATGTGGACTTAGTGATGACAGAATTAGATAGTGGAATAATGTTTGAATTGTATTTATAACTAAGTGCAGCAGTTATAGTTGAATAGCTTATGACGATCTCTTCTAGGTAATATATGTGTTCATTTATTCTCATAAGTATATATAGTTGTATATTTTAAGATGAAATATTTATCGTATGAGAACATTAGCTAAACATACTAATAGACGAAAGTATTGTTGGTCTATTTAGGTTATGATCGGTATTGCTCTATCTTTCTCAAGTGTTCAATTCGATTGTGTTGATAGGAAAGTCGATGATAAAATCCGTATGATGCTAGTATTCTGTTTCTACTGGTTATTGTTCTGTTGAAAATACATGAAGATTATAACAATTCTGTTACTGTGGATTTCAATGCTTATAAGTAACGTTATTCCTTTTGGAAATTTTTTGGGATAGCATCAAGATTTTTATCGTTCTATATGAGTTGTAATTTTCAGAAATTTTGTATAGCTTCATATGTTGAAATTTCACTATCTCGGTTTTCTTATGATTCTATGTGATTATCTACAAGAGATTCATTTGACGGAGATGACTATATCTATTATGATTATAGTTTCTGGTTTGAATGGGAGAGTACAGTAGTACCATCATCAGATTTATAGAGGTTGTGTTTCTGCATTAGTTGCTGTTAAAACCATATTTGATTTTCTTTGGTGTTCAAAATGCATTATTAGCAGCTAGGATATTATCTGTTTTTACGGTTGAGATGTCAATCTTATTATAACATTATGATTTTATTTGATAGAGGCGGTTTCAGTATAGTTCAAGGCTTTGATGATTAATAGATGGATAGTGTGAAAGAAGAATTTGTATTATTGAAGACATGATATAGAATTATATCTATCAGAACGGTTCCATTTGAGAAATATTTTTTTATAATTAAAGTTGATATGATTGTTGAAGTTCTCATTTGTGCGAAGACATTGTTATCTAAAGCATCAGTTCTGGTTCAATCTGAGTCAGGTAAAGAGTTTATGATTTCTAGTCATGCGTCATTGAATGGTTTGAAGTGTGTTCTAATACAAGAATGTATAGCAATATCTTATGATTCTATACAGTTAAAGCTGCATGAAAAGAGTTATTCGATATGCGAATTAGAAACAGTTAACATTGTATTGTGCTGTATAGTTAGCGACATTAATTGTTGGTGAGTATTGTAACTTCTGGGGATAGCAAGAGTTGAAAGTGTTTGATATTTCTGAGAGATCTAATTTTGAGACAGCAAAGATGGTTTGAACTATTGAAAATTTTTGAGTTAGTAATTGATTTTAATTCAGAGAAAACAATTACAATCACGGATGTTTTGAGCAGGAAACTTTTGTATGCTTTACGATCGATAAATATGCGACTGATTTTATTAGATAATGGATAGTTATTAGCTAAGTTAGAAGCTAAATTGATGTTTATTCAACCAATTTGTGAAGCTCATAAATGTGTCAGCGAATTGTAAGTTAAAAAGGGTTTAACGTAAATTTACATTTGATTCTGAATATCAGATGTGAAATCGATGATTGTTTGTTGTTTCGAAATAGAGTGCGTATACCAAGAAGTCTAGAGATTATATAACAATTGTTTTAAGTAGCTCATAGTGGTAACTTGTCTGTTCATATGGGAAGTAACAAGATACATAATAATCTGAGACAGTTGTCCTGATGAATGAGTATAAAGCGTGATATTTCTGATTTTATGTCCAACTATCTGATCTATCAACAGGTTAAAGCTGATTATCAAGTATCTTCTAGACTGTTACAGCATATGTTAAATCTAAGTAGCAATGAAATAGAATTTTAATGAATTTTTGTATCGTTGATGTCATCTGAACTATTGTTGATCGTTTGAAGAAGTCTGCATATTTTATCCCCGTATGTACGGATTTCTCTCTTGATAGACTAGTTGAGTTATACTTTCCAGAGATTGTCGGTTTGCACAGGGTGCCGGTCTTCATTGTTTCAAATAGAGATCTGAAATTTATATTGTGATTCTGAGAGAAGTTATAGTAAGCTTTGGGTATGAGGTTATATTATAATCAGAGAAAGCGATTCAAATTTTTAAATATTGTTTTGTCACTGTGTTTTAGAATTTGAAAGCAACCGAGAAAGACTATTACTATTGGTTGAGTTTGAGTATATTAATAGTTATCATGTGCGTATAAAGATGGCATTGTATGAAATATTTTGTACAGTTGCAATTACTGAATTCTATTGTACTGGATCGAACTTTGGGAGGAAAAGATTTCTAGGGTTGTTTTGATCAAAGTCATCGAAAAGAAAAATAAAATTAATTCTTGATGGTTTGAAAGTAACTTCAGATAAATGGAAATTGTATACGGTTTTGAAAGATTCAATCATGCAAAGTGTTTCTAAAAGTATCTTTATGAAAGAAGATCTGTCATTTTGGTCACTAAGGAAAAATGAGTATGCGATTCTTCGGGCTATACGGAATTATTGAAAAAGGTAAGACCAGTGGCTTATTCAACTTAAATTACTGTCAAAACTTGAGAAGGTTCATATTGTGCTATATATATCAATGCTGTTATGGTAGAGATCAGACTCTACGTATAAAAATTTTTCTGGTCGAGATTGAGAAATAATCCGTTATGCCATAAAGAAAAGTACAGATCAAAATCCGAGGCTATGTGAGAAATTGAAAGTATTAAGTGAAAGCAAATCTTTAATCTACCTTTTGATAAGATTTTCGGGGAAGAAA